>OY728155.1:1160948080-1163448080 GCA_963277665.1 Viscum album | reverse complement strand
ATCGATCATCATCAACAACCCTTGGATTAGGGAATTTATTGTCATAATGCCCCATTTCCTTGCACTTGTAACATTGAAGTGTAGGAGGTGCACTCTGTGTAGCCTTTTCTTTGTTCGCATCACTAGACATCTTCTTCCCATCATTGCGGCATTCAAATGCCCAATGACCTTCCTTTCCACATTTGAAACATTTAATTTTCCATTTAAGACATCTCCCTCCATGTTTCATTCCACACATTGAGCATAAGGGAAAACTCATCTTCTTTTTAGTGTGCTCTTTATATTTTCCTTTGAATTCCATTTTCCTCTTCTTATCAAACCCATATGACTGATGGGTTACTCCAATCTCCATATCAACCTTGAGAGCACATCGAACAATTTCCTCATAGCTATTGAAGTCCCTTATGGATAACGCCCTTCGAAGACATTGTTTTAAGCCACTAAAGATTCGATCGATCTTACTCTCAGGTTGGATAATAATCCCAGAACCGTACCTTGTAAGTCTTGTAAAATTTGCTTCATGGGTACCAACAGATTCATAATCCATTTGCTTTAGTTCAAGAAACTCCTTCTCCATCATTATTCGAAGAATATGAGGTAAGTACTTATTGAAAAATAACTTCTTTAACTCGTCCCATTCCATCGACTCAATTTCACCCCTTTGCCTCGTATTCCTGAAAAGATTCCACCATTGATCAGATTCACCTTCCAAAAGATAAACTGCTAAGATTACTTTATCATGTTCATAACATTGAAGAACTGAAAATATCTTTTCAGTAGTACTGATCCATTGTTCAGCAACTAATGGATCAGTATACCCGCTGAATGAGGGTGGACGCTGCCTCATGTAAGATTTAACTGAATGTTGCTCCTTTGCTCATTTGGAAGTCCTTCATGATATATAGATTGAGAATGTTGTTTGAGAATGGCTATAATATTTTTCATTCCAGCTCCCATAATGTTTGGTTGCTTAGGGGGACAATCATTGCATTGCCCATCGCATTCCACATTTACACGGTTCCTTCGGGTTCTAGTCATTGAGTAAAACAAAGAAGAATAGTGTGAGCATCACTAATTATAATAGGAAAAACACATAATCAAGAATAAAATTTCACACTTAAGGTCTTATCATAGGTTGTTCATGGCCATTTCTAAAACACTAAGATTGTGTTCTATGCTTAGACTTATCCTTAGGGTTCTTACTAAGGCTTTCACATCCTAGTTTCCAAAGGTTGACTATACCTTTCATCTGATACCAACTATAACGACCCATACTTTACATACATTGTTAACACTTCAAAATTGAAATTCACTTATTAAAAAATATAAGAAAACAAAGAAAGGACCGTATAGGTATATTATCTTTAGAAACATGGAAACATAAACAACTGGTTCATAAATATTCTACATTGCCTCCCATTTATTTCATCATATCTAGAGTCTGTTTTGGCATATCCTACTTAATAACCTTCTTCCTGACCTGGGGAAAGAAAAAATACAAAAGGGTGAGCTCAAATGATCTATAAGGGTAAACAAAAGAAAAACCAATCACATCATATTCATAAGAAAATAACATTTTGGAAATCTTAACCTGCAAAACAAATCATAATTTCATAACATGGGATAAATCATAGTAGTGAAATGTAATCCCAATAATCATATCTTAAAACCTGAAATGTTGTGGCATAAACATATAATCATAGAGAATCATTTCTTAGTAGATAAGACTCCTTTCCAAGACTATCTGAGCGGACAAAGTCCATTTCTGAACCGAGTTCAGTCCTAGTTTCAGTACTATTTCACTGAACCGGTTTAACTTGCCGTTCCAGCCATGTCTATCTCATGAGATATAAATCTTTATCCAATGCATTGGAGGGAGATATAGGTCCCACCCATCTCATAGTGAAACCATTCTTATGTGTTCCACATAATCATAAATCATACATCATAGCATAACCCATGCAATAAAAATGGGAATCTTAAACACCATGCCATCATAACATAATCTATATAATATAAAAGGACATCATAAAAATAATTCCATCACAAGATAATCAAATCAATGTAAAAATAGGGATATAAAAAGAACCCTATTTTATCTTATATGGAAAATAATTTTGATAAAACACTTGAACTCCATTCTTGAGGAAAATATCCTTTCTACGTCAAAAACATTTTTCCTTTCTTAACATGTCATACAATTTTAAACTAAAAGAAGTTGATTTAAAATAAACCTGAAAAAATGTAAAGGAAGCTTCATGGAAATAATTTTCTATAAATCCTTTCATGCCGTATAATTTTAAAAAAACATTCTTCCCATACTTTGGTCAAAAAAGTCCAAAAGTACCTCGTACGATAAATGTCAAAATATTCCTTTCATATCTTTTACTAAAAACTCACCGAAGGGTAAAATTGGATTTAAAAAATTATAGGTGGATGGAAATAATATTACATATTGAGGAAACATGTATGTGGATGATAAATATTTCCCAGTAAATTTTTAAGTATAGAAAATCTTGGATGAAAATGATATTGTGAGATTTCCTTTACCTTAGGTCTGATTTGCTTGGTAAGTGTCCGAACCTCATATTCTTTGATGCGCCTCTTTGAGATCTCCTCTTAGGGCACTAAAATTGTTATTTGAAGAAGACCAGGACCTATAGGATGATTCTATGGTAGTGGGGACGTGAAATGGGTAGGGGTTTTCCAAGCATGAAGGTTCAAAGTTGTGTGAGGAAGAGAGGGAGGAGGTGCCTTTTTATAAGGGAGGAGAGGGGAACCGTAGGAAAAACTAAAAATATTATTTTATTATAAAGTAATATTTGGTTTTTAATAGCTCAAAATTGATTTATTTAGAAGTTAATGTGGGGATGGGTTGAAATCCTCTCATCCAATAGAATTTAGACAATTTTAGGTTTCTATTTTAACCTTATCATTAAGATTTAACTTTAAGTTAGATAATTTAACTTTTACTGCGTCTTCTTGTTTTCTTACACTATAAGGTTAATAAACATACTATTACAAGGCCAAAGAACCCCAAGATGTTTATTATTAATATATATAACCTTATCTAAGTCATTTGGCTGAACATTATATTTTTAGGAATAAAATAATGATTAATAATATAATATTTGTTTTAAAAACTATTTTATGTCAATTTTGACACTATTAGGTAATTGATTTTTGTGAAAATCATAACAGAAATATTAGTTCAAATAAAGTTAATTAAATCAATACTAACATGTCATATTAACACAGAAAATTATTGTAATTCATAAAAAGTCTCAAATTACATTTATTTGGGTATTTATAACATCAATTATGTCAATATTTCATTAATAATATAATTACTACATCATCATTTTATCATAAATAACTTAAATTATTTAAAGTATAAAAATTAAAAATAAAATACCATTATGTAGGAAATATTTTTTTATTTCTAATGAATATTTATAGTCTAATTTATCTTATGTATAACCCTATATTAATAATAGTTTACTTATTAAACTTTGATTTTATCTATTTTTACCCTTCTTTAAATAAATTAATATTAAATGTCCTAATCTAATCCAAGTGGGCCTAAATGGTCATATTTTATTCCTAAGGATGTTTTTGGTCGAATTACACTTATCCAATAGAATTAGTACATGTGTTAGGGTAATAATAATATCATTTTTACCCTTAATTACCGTATTTACTTTTAACCGTGGTAAAAAAATTAAAAAGTTACTATTCACCATAAAATATTTTCATCTCATTGAACCACATTTTAGTCCTTGATATTTACCATGTCTCTCGGATTTTTAAAATTCCACTCACAGAAGCGGTAAAATTATGTTTTATGTGAATTTGGAAATTCTCCTAGGAGGTGGGTAAAAGATGGTGAAAAGTTCGATAAAATTTTTAGATATCTAAAATTATTGTAAAATGACTCCAATGAATTGCATTGAAATTAAATAGGTATGATGTATCAATTTTAACCTAAAATAAATTTAAATAAAATAAATAATTTTTTAAATAAAAAGTCGGTTTTTAAATAGTAACCTAGTGTTTTCAATATTCATTAAAAATGGAATGTTTTCAGAAAAAAACCAAAATTTCACCCTAGTCTAATTTCGACATTCCGAAACCAAAAATGAAGTCCATTTTGAAAAATAAAATTTACAAAATTTCAAAAAACGGGTATTACTATTCATAACAGCTAGTTTTAATAATATTTTAATATCATATCATTGTTTAGTGAAACTCGGTATTGTGTACGACAGAAGCTATCGAGGAAGGTTGTGATTGCGTGTAAACCAAGCCAAGCTATTGTTGTGTGTAGTGAAAGATTCCTTTGATGATTTATATAACATAAAAACAAAATATTTCTCATAAAAGTCTCAGGTGTTACATTCTAGCCCCCTTAAAATGAATTTCTACCTCGATGTTCGTCACTTTGTAACAAACAGATGAGGATACCTCTCCCTCATCATATCCTCAAGCTCCCATGTAGCTTCTTCTAATTGGTGGTTCCTACATAAAACTTTGACCAAGTGAGTGGTCTTGTTCTGTAGGACTTTTTCGCTACAATACAAAATCTCTATCGTCTTTTCTTCATAAGAAAGATCTTGCTCCAGCGGTACCACTTCTGAGATGAGTACATGTGAAGGATCAGGTATGTACTTTCTCAGGAGAGATACATGGAACACATCGTGAACTTGAGAGAGATTCTGTGGAAGTGCCAATCTGTAAGAAACCTTCCCAACACGATCCAGTATTTCGAAAGGACCGATATACTGAGGGCTCGACTTTCCCTTATTTTCAAATCTCATTACTCTCTTTCAAGGAGATATTCGTAAGAACACTTTATCACCAACTTCAAACTCTAGGTCTTTACTTCAGTTATCGGCATAACTTTTTTCTCGACTCTGAGATGCTCTTATGTGTTGTTGAATTGATCTGACCTTTTCTGCCATCTCATCAAAAAGATCAGGTCCTAATGGCTTTCATTCCCCATCTTAATCCCAGCAAGTTGGAGTCCTGCATTTCTTTCCATAGAGAGCTTCATAAGGAGCCATCTGAATACTAGAGTGAAAGATATTATTATAAGAAAATTCCACCAAAGGTAGGTGTTAATACCCACCACCATTGAAATACATAGAGAAAGTTCTCAACATATCTTCTAGAGTTTGAATTGTCCTCTCAGACTGAACATCTGTCTGAGGATGATAATAAGTGATGAAACTCAACTCTGTATCTAGAGTATGCTGAAGACTTCGACAGATTTTTAAGGTAAACCTTGGATCTCGATCAGATATAATGGAAAGTGGTACTCCATGCAATATTTCCACTTCCTTTACATATATCCTGGCAAGCTTATCCAGAGAGAAATCCTCTCTAATAGAAATGATGTGTGCAGACTTTGTAAGACGATCAACTATGACCCAGATAGCATTATTGACTTTGGATGTTTTAGGAAGTCCGGTGACAAAGTCCATAGTGATGTTTTCCCATTTCCATTATGGTATGGGTAATGGTTGTAACATCTCCTAAGACTTATATCTCTCGGATTTAACTTGCTGACAAACCAAGCATCGAGAGATATATTCAGCAACATATCTTTTCATGCCATCCCACCAGAAGTACTCTTTCAGGTCCCTATACATCTTCGTGCTTCCAGGATTAATATGGAATGAATAACTATGAGCCTCATCCAACAACTCCTTCTTTAATTCTGTTATGGGATGAACACAAACCCTATTCCTGAACATTATTATCCCATCAAAATCAAGGTTGAATTCATGAACATTTCTCACCTTCTTTTGTAACTCTACATCTTCTTTCTGTGCCTCTTTAATCTTCACATGTTTAGATGGTTGAACATTCATTTGATAAAGATACAATTTTTTTCCTTCCATTATAAATCCAAGATCCATCCTTTTTAAATCCAGAAATATTGGATCTTTTGTGATCGTCATCATGGATAAGATAACATGGTCTTGTCGACTTAATGCATCTGCCACCTTGTTTGCTTTCCTAGGGTGGTAATGAATTGAGCAGTCGTAATTCTTAATAAGCCCCGACCATCTTCTTTAGTGCATGTTCATCTCCTTTGGTGTGAAAATATACTCTAAAATTTTATGATCAGTATAAATTTCACACCTTTCTCCATAAAGATAATGCCTCCAAATCTTTAATGCAAAGATTACCGCATCTAACTCCAAATCATGAGTTGGGTAATTTTGCTCATGGATTTTCAACTGTCGTGAGGCATAAGCTATCACTATATCATTTTTCATAAGAACAAACCCCATCCCCATCTATTATGCATCATTGTAGATCACAAACCGTTCTCCACTACAAGGTAGTGTGAGCACAGGTGCGCTGGATAACCTTCTTTTAAACTCCTTGAAATTCTGTTCACATTCCTCTTTCCAAACAAACTTAACTCCTTTCCGAGTCATCTTGGTGAGTGGATTAGATAATCGTGAAAAATCTTTCACAAAATTTCGATAATATCCAGCCAAACCAAGAAAACTTCGGATCTCGGTTACTGTTGTTGGTCTCTACCATCTTTTGATAACCTCTGTTTTTGCTGGATCCACAGATATCCCTTATTTTGAGATTATGTGACCCAATAATGAAACTTTTTGATGCCAAAATTCACACCTGGAAAATTTGGCATAACCTTTTCCTTTCTCAGGTTCTTCAATATAATTCTCAAGTGATCTTAATTTTCAGCCTTTCTATTTGAATAGACAAGAATATCATTTATAAATACTACCACAAACTGATCAAGATAGTCTCTAAAGACTCTATTCATCATATCCATGAAGATAGCAGCGGCATTAGTAAGATCAAATGACATCACTATAAATTCATAGTGTCCATACCTTATACTAGAAGTCGTCTTTGGTATATACTCTCTTTTGACCCCTAATTGATGATACCCTGAATGAAGATCAATCTTGGAAAAGTATTGAGCTCCGCATAGTTGGTCAAATAAGTCCTCAATGCATGGGAGAGAATATTTGTTCTTTATAATGATCTTGTTAAGTTCTCGATAATCAATTCAGAGTCTCATTGATCCATATTTCTTCATAACAAATAGAACTGGTGCTCCCCAAGGTGACACACTAGTGTGTATGAATCCCTTATCAAGATTCTCTTGGAGTTTCTTATTCAATTCCTGCAACTAAATTGGGGCCATTCTATAAGGTGTCTTTGAAATAGGAAAAGCACCCGGTACGAGTTCTATTGAAAACTAGACTTCAAGATTTGGTGGAAGACCCGAAAATTCCTCTGGAAAGACATCATAAAACTCCCGTACAGTGGGAATACTCTTAATCGTGAGTTTCTCACCAACCATTTTAGATAAATAACCTTCATTTAGTGGAATCAAGACCCATATGATTGGAGAAACTTCCACTGGAAGGTTATGTTCATCCTTGCATCGATAGAAGATCATAGATTGATCTGGAATATGAAATGTGACTTCCCTTCTTTGGAAATTGATATGAGATACATATAAATAAATATAATCCATGTCAATAATCACATAAAATTCTACTATAGGAAGGATCACAAGATTTTCAGGAAGCACTTTCCCACAAACTTCAATCAGAGAAGAATTATTAACTTTTGATGCGACTGTTGTGCCATTAGGGGTTGTCACAGCTAACTCAACATCTAATTATTGAGGTAATATGGTGATACCCATAGATAATTCATTAGAAATAAAAGAGTGGGTGGATCCATAATCAAATAAAACATTTTCTACTTTAGAGTGGATGTTAAGTGTACCTTTCACCACTTCGTTATTGAATCCACATCGCTGATAGAAATTGCATGTGACTTCCCTTTTTCTTTAGCCTTATGAGTTTTTTGACGTTGATCATCATCAAAAACCCTTGGATTAGGGCATTGATTGGCATAATGCCTCATTTCGTTTCACTTGTAACATTGAAGTGTAGGAGGCGCACTCTATGTAGCCTTTTCTTTGTTCGCATCACTAGACATCTTCTTCCCATCATTACAGCATTCAAATGCCCGATGATCTTCCTTTCCACATTTGAAACATTTACTAGTCCCTTTAAGACAACTCCCTCCATGTTTCTTTCCACACTTTGAGCATAAGGGAAAACTCATATTCTTTTCAATGTGTTCTTTATATTTTCCTTTGAATTCTATTTTACTCTTCTTATCAAACCCATATGGATGATGGGTTACTTCAATCTCCATCTCAACCTTGAGAGCACATCGAAAAATTTCCTCATACCTATTAAAGTCGCTTATGGATAACGCCCTTTGAAGAATTGGTTTTATGCCACTAAAGAATCGATCGATCTTAATCTCAGGTTGGATAATAATCCCAGAAGCGTACCTTGGTATTCTTGTAAAATTTTCTTCATGGGTACCAACAGATTCATCATCCTTTTTCTTTAGTTCAAAAATATCCTCCTCCATATTTGTTTGAAGAATACGAGGGATGTACTTATTGAAAAATATGTTCTTGAACTCGTCCCATTCCATGGACTCAATTTCACCCCTTTGCCTCGTATTCCTGATAATATTCCACCATTGATCAGCTTCACCTTACAAATGACAAACTGGTAAGATGACTTTATCATGTTCAGAACATTGAAGAACTGAAAATAACTTTTTAGTAGTACTGAATCATTGTTCAGTAACTAATGGATTAGTAGACCTACTGAATAAGGGTGGACACTACCTCATGAAGGATTCAACAGAATGTTGCTCCTTCCTTTTCTCATTTGGAAGTCCTGCATGATTCATATCTTGAGAAAGTTGTGTGATCATGGCTACAAGATTTTTCATTCCATCTCCCATAACATTTGGTTGCTCAGGGGGACAATCATTGCATTTCCCGTCGCATTCCGCATTAACACGGTTCCTTCGGGTTCTAGCCATTGACTGAAACCAAGAGGAATAGTGTGATAAACACTAATTATAATAGAAAAAACACATAATAAAGAAAAAAATTTCACACTTAAGGTCTTATCATAGGTTGTTCCTGGCCATTTCTAAAACACCACGATTGTGTTCTATGCTTAGACTTATTCTTAGGGTTCTTAGTAAGGCTTTCACTTCCTAGTTTCCAAAGGTTGACTATACCTTTCCTCTGATACCAACTATAATGACACATACGTTACATACATTGTTAATAATTCAAAATTGAAGTACACTTATTACAACATATAACAAAACCATGAAAGGACCGTATAGGTATAGTGTCTTTAGAAACTGGGAAACATAAACAACTGGTTCATAAATCTTCTACATTGCATCCCTTTTATTTCATCATATCTAGAGTCCCTTTTGGAATTTCCTACTTAATAACCTTCTTCCTGACCTTGGGAACGAAAACATACAAAAGGGTGAGCTCAAATGCTCAGTAAGGGTAAAAAAAGGAAAAACCAATCACATCATATTCATCAGAACATAACATTTTGGAAATCTTAACCTGCAAAAAAAAAATCATAATTTCATAACATGGGATAAATCATATTAGTGAAATGTAATCCAAATAATCATAACTTAAAACCTGAAACTTTGTGTCATACACACATAATCATAGAGAATCATTTCTAAGTAGTCAAGACTCATTGCCAAGACTATCTTAGCGGAGAAATTCCATTTCTGAACCGAGTTCACACCTCGATTCAGTCCTGTTTCACTAAACCGGTTTAACCTGCCGTTCCAGCCATGTCTATCTCATGAGATATAAATCTTTACCCAATGCATAGGAAGGGGATATATGTCTCACCCATCTCATAATGAAACCATACTTATGTGTGACACACAATCATAAATCATACATCATAGCATAACCCATGTAATAAAAATGGGAATCTTAAACATCATTCCATCATAACATAATCCATATAAGATAAAAGGACATCATAAAAATAATTCCATCATAACATAATCAAATCAATGTAAAAATAGGGATATAAATAGAACCCTATAATATCTTATATGGAAAATAATTTTTATAAAACACTTGAACTCCATTCTTGAGGAAAATATCCTTTCTACTTCAAAAACATTTTTCCTTTCTTAACATGTCATAGAATTTTAAACTAAAAGAAGTTGATTAAAAATAAACTTGAAAACTTGTAAAGGAAGCTTCGTGGAAATAATGTTCTATGAATCCATTCATGCCGTATAAGTTAAAAGAATATTCTTCCCATACTTTGGTCAGAAAAGTTAAAAAGTACGTCATACGAAAAACGACAAAAGATTCCTTTCATATATTTTACTAAAAACTCTTCGAAGGGTAAAATTGGACTTAAACAATTGTAGGTGGATGGAAATAATATTAAATATCGAGGAAACATGGATGTGGATGATAAATATTCCCCAGTAAATTCTGAATTATAAACAATCTCGGATAAAAATGAAATTGTGAGATTTCCCTTACCTTAGGTCCGATTTGCTTCGTAAGTGTCCCAACATCCTCTTCTTTGAAGCGCCTCTTTGAGACCTCCTCTTAGGGAGCTAAAATTGGTCTCTGAAGAAGACCGGGTCCTCTAGGATGTTTTTAGGGAAGTGGGGAAGTGAAATGGGTAGGGTTTGTCCGAGCATGAAGGCTCAATGTGGTGTGAGGAAGAGAGGGAGGAGGTGCCTTTTTATAAGGGAGGAGTGGGGCATCTTAAGAAAAACTAAAAATATTATTATAATATAAAGTCATATTCGGTATTTAATAACTCCAAATTGATTAATTTAAAAGCTAAGGTGGGTATGGGTCGAAATCCTCTCATCCAATAGAATTTAGACAAGTCTAGGTTTATATTTTAACCTTATCATTTAGATTTAACATTAAGTTAGATAATTTAACTTTTACCGTGTCTTCTTGTTTTCATACACTATAAGGTCAATAAACATACTATAACAATCCAAACGAACCCCAAGTTGTTTATTATTAATATATATAACCTTATCTAAGTCATTTGGCAGAACATTAGTTTTTAGGTATAAAATAACAATTAATAATATAATATTTGTTTTAAAAACTATTTTATGTCAATTTTGATACTATTAGGTAATTGATTTTTTGTGAAAATCATAACTGAAATATTAGTTCCAAAAAAGTTAATTAAATAAATACTAACATGTCATATTAACATATAAAATTATTGTAATTCATAAAAATTATCAAATTACATTTATTTTGGTATTTATAACATCAATTATGTCAATATTTCATTAATAATATAATTACTTCATCATCATTGTATCATAAATAAATTAAATTATTTAATGTCTAAAAATTACAAATAAAATAAGATTATGTAGAAAATATTTTTATCTTTATAATGAATATTTATAGTCGAATTTATCTTATGTATATCCTTATATTAAAAATTATTTACTTATTAAACTTTGATTTTAACTATTTAACCCTTCTTTAAATAAATTAATATTAAATGTCATAATCTAATACAAGTGGGCCTAAATGGTCATATTTTATTCCTAAGGTTGATTTTAGTCTAATTACACTAATACAATAGAATTATTAAATGTGTTAGGGTAATAATAATATCATTTTTACCCTTAATTACCATATTTACTTTTAATCGTGGTAAAAAAGTAAAAAGTTACTATTCACCAAAAAATATTTTCATCTCATTGAACCACATTTTAGTCCTTGATATTAATCGTGTCTCTCGGATTTTCTAAATTCCACTCACAGAAGCGGTAAAATTATGTTTTATGTGAATTTGGAAATTCTCTTAGGAGGTGGGTAAAAGACGGTGAAAATTTTGATAAAATTTTTATATATCTAAAATTATTAAAAATGACTCCAATGTATTGCATTGAACTTATATAGGTATTATGTATCAATTTTGACCTAAAATTTTTTAAATAAATTAAAAAATTCATTAAATAAATTTTTTTAAATAGTAACCTAGTGTTTTCACTATTCATCAAAAATTGAATGTTTTTAGAAAAATACCAAAATTTCACCCTAGGCTAATTTTGATATTCCGAATCCAAAAATTGAGTCCATTTTGAAAAATAAAATTTACATAATTTCAAAAACTGGCTATTACTTTTCATGACGGCTAGTTTTAACAATATTTTAAATGCATATCGTTGTTTAGTGAAACTCAGTATTGCGTACGACACAAGCTATTGAGGAAGGTTACGATTGCGTGTAAAGCAAGCAAAGATATTATTGTGTGTAGTGAAATATTCCTTTGATGATTTATATAACATAAAAACAAAATATTTCTCAAAAAGTCTCAGGTGTTACAGGTTTAGTAGAAACCGTGATTCCGACATGGTATTTTGGTTATGTTTAATGGAAATTATGCATCGATACATTATATTTGGTTCATGTATGAGTACAAAAAAGAATATAATATTTATCACTAAGGAGAAACCATTGTGTTCCTCCCTCCATGGGTATCCATGTATCACATAAATATTAAAATTATAGAGAAGGATATATTTCATGCCATTTGTTTTTATATCCATAAATTTAATGGATTATAAAAAATGGGAACATCATAATTTCATCCTTGAGGTATTTTAACCAAGGAATGAAAGAATAGAATTCAATACAAGACAGAAGGATTGAACCGTATTTATAAAAGTATCAATGGAATTAATAATGGTCATCTTATTTTATACATGTTTCATAAACATTCAATCATATTTAAACTCGTTAAAACATTTTATTTGATTTTCAACAGTATTTATTATCATTTAAATCAAAATATTTTGTATTTAACTCCTCATAATTATTATTTTAAGACGATTTTATTTAGTGTATGATGTATAGGTTATATTAAATGTCAAATAATACATAATTTCTCATTTCACAATAGATTCCATGCCTTGAACCATGATAAAGTCATGTTTACAATGTTGTGATGTATCCTTACAAAAACACTTGACACCCACTTCTAACTAAAATATGTTGTTTCAGTTAAATTTTTCAAAATTTATTTATATTTGGGATTGGTGTAATTATTAAAATTTTGGTTTTTATCATATGATGGTTTAATTGTAACCATTTCCGTCCCTTCATTGTGTGGGTAAGAATTATTCCATCTAGGCTTCCTTGTGTTTTATATGGGATTGAGAGAGATTCTAACTCAATGTATTGACATATGGGCATGGTACTATTACAATCATGATTATTCAGGTTAATAGATCATATGGTTGTGTATCAATGTATTTAAATTACAATGAGGTGTGAGTTAGATGTATATACTCAAAAATGACACTATTCTAAGTATGTAGTGTCGCTCTTCCTGGTGGCATATGAGTACTCAATGACACAATTAATTTTTTATTGTTAGTTTATTTTTATTTCATATTTGACAAAAAATCACACACATATATCATATTAATTTATGGACACCCTCAGTGGTTCTTACTAATTATATTGTCCACAACTAATATATGCACCTTAGAGGTCAAGTACTCCTGACAGAAAAGGATTATGGGAAGAGGAAGTACCCTATAATAAATGGCCGAGTTGGATGGATATATGAAAGTTTGAGATTGGAATATGTTGAGCCTAAGGATGTGATATTTAAATATCCAATTTTTTTTCATATTTAGAATTATATTTTCTATAAAATTGACCCACAAAGAGGACATTCACTTTATATAAGTTCTATATGAAATGTAATCTGGATATATAATTTTTCATGGCATATGATATTTTTTTTATTCTTGGATAATTAAAATGATGATTATATTTTACCGTAATATCATTGATAACGATTTATTTCTATATTCCTATTATTTATTATTATAAGATATAATATATAATATCTCAATGATTATGATAGAACCTCACATCTAGTAAAAGCCTATAATATCTGGGGAGGAATTCTTATTATCCCATGGAGCTCCCAACTTATCAATGATTACGCTGACTAGGCTAGTGAAGCTTCTAAAACAAATTTCATTTCATGTGTTCTATTATTTACAATGGATAAACAAGTCATGAATATATATCATGTAATATTTTAATATATATGAATAAATTATCAAAAAATAGTGCAATTAGAAACCTTTGATTCCCATCATAAAATATAAATGTAATAATAGTAGTAAACTATTTGGATTTAGATCACAATTTTAGCAAAGTCTTTAATTAAAAAAATTAATTTTTTAACCAATATCATAATACCAATCATCATACAGTACAAGTAGTGTGACTATATCCAAACTTCGTTATATATAATTCTATCTTATACAATATTCTATATTTCATATGTGAAATATGTATGGAAATATAAGATAATTTTCATAGATTTATATATGGCTATGTATTAATTTTTAGAATAAGATATTATTATGAATTCTACACCCATAATAATAATCAAAGAGTGATATTTTCACCTCATAAATGTTTTGAAAGATAAAATGGTTTTTCGTATGATATCTAATAATTACTTGTATATAAAAAATACATTTTAGTTGACATTAATTATATTTTATAGATATATAATTGAATAGTATAAAATAAATCATCTCATATATTATCAACTACATAGGTAGATAAAATAAAATAGACGAATACATCATAAATTTTTTCCCTAACAGGATGATCACATCACATGTAACATAAATAAAGAGGATCGTGAATATACTCATACATATTCAATTTAGACTCATAATTCATTACCGTTATACGGAAGTAAAAAAATACCATATAAGTTAATTAAAGAGATTTGAATGATAATAATCATACCCAACCATCCTCCATTTTTTATCTCCATGAATATCATAATATAGATATAAGAGTATGATTGTTCCATTGTAAGGTACCATTTTAACATCATATATGGGATTTATTTTTATTACACACCCAAAATACAATCAAGAATATATATATATATATAATATTAATTGGGTATAGTAAAAATAAACAAATCAAAATAATTATGTATGTATTTTTCTATCAATATATCTAAACATGTTCTTACTAAATTGATTTAGCTATCCTTAATGATGAACACCACATGATGTTTTTTTTATTTTATACCATTTACAGAATTTCATAACTTTTAAAATTATTTTCAATATATGGGCCCCTACATTCAATGATATAGGCTCATGTTCCTCATTCTTCCTTTCCATTGGTAATACTTCCATCCAAGGGAATTGAGGACCTTTCTTCATCCTTTATCTATACAATGGTCATTAAGGTTTCAATGGAATATGTGGGTATAGATTCTAAATTCTATGATATTATTTTCACCATAAAGGATCCATAACTAATAATAGACCCCTCAACCATTAAAGATGTACTTTTTCACATCGAAGACGCTGAAAAATATATCATATTTCCTGGGATCCTAGTGACCTCCATAATTCCTATTAAGTGATAGGTTGTTCAGGAAAACCCATAATTATCCTTACTAAAAGTTGATTACTAGACCATGGTGGATGACAAAAAATGGATACTAGTTGATAAATTTATAAGATAATTTTATTATATTAATAAAACGGGATACCATGATGACTCAGGGAATCTTACTTCCTTGGGAGAGGTAGTTTTTAATAATAGAAAAATATTATGAATCCGACTATTATCCAAGAAATATTGCATATATTGTTGATCATGTAAATCAAATTCTTATGGGAGGTTGTGTTATTTCTTTTTTAATGGTTAGCGTAGGTGTATTGTGATAGGGACCCCAATAATTATAATGTTTGGGGTTTTCTTCATGAGTTTCTACACATATTCCATAACCACACCATTTTAAATGGATTTAGTGACTCATTTGGGAACTATATTTGTGGAAAAGGGTATCACGTAGATGTATATTATAATTATATCAAGGAAATGTGTTGAAATAATTTGTATTTTTATTTAAATTAGTATATTATTCTTTGTGAAAATTCTTTTGTCTCATTATGGTAATAAAATATATATTCTTCTAAGGGGGTATTCTATATTATGTTCCACCATAAAGGAATCTTATATCCTCATGTTGTTGGGAGAGCCTTAGAAATGATTTTTTATTTATTTTAAGACTTACTATATTTAAAAAATATATTTTTATTATGAAACCCGAAAACCTAAATATCTAGTAATTACTTATCTTAAAGAAAATAATTCAACACAATAAATTCCCAGGACCATATAAGTTATTATTTTTAGAGAAATTAGAAAACACATTAATTAACAAATATCATGCATTTTAAAACCATTTTACATTTTCCACTATAAAAGAAAACACAATCCATATGAAGTATTTGATATCACTAAATACTTATTATCATATGATACCCTTTTAGATAAATAATATATATTAATATTCTTAATAACCTATAAAAATGGAAACACTATATCTTCTTGATATCAGATACTCAGTAAGGGTAAAAATAACTGATGACAAATAAGTATCATAATTGAGGATAATATAAGTTTATAGATATAATAATGACACATAAGAGAATACTTATCCAACAAATCATAGGTCATAAACCATGAAATATGACTTGGAATAAAATAATACATGAATAAAAAGAGTGAAAACATGATTCTACAAACATGAAGCATAACACATTATCCATATAGCTTTAAAGTAAAAGTAAAATAATAATAAAAAAGGGATTTCCTGTATTTTCAAACATAGATTGACACCAAAATTTGCAATGATAAAATTTTTAGTATACTTATTCTCCACCACATTCACCATTTGTGAGCCTAGCTACATTCTAACATGTTTACACAAGAATGTGTGAATAAAAATGGATTCCATCACACTAAATATTTGGGAACATAGATACTCACTAACTTGTTCTCATAAAATTTATATATTATGAGATATAAATCATTAACAAATGAGTTGTTGGTATATAAAAGTCCCACCTATTTCATAATCTACACATTTGTGATCCAATTTAAAATAAAACATTCATCATCGATAAAATAATACTTGGAAAAAATGGATTTCTTAAAACATTTAAATTCATCACATAAGATGGACAGAAAAAATCAAAGTATATAAAAAATAATTTTTTCCAAAAGAAATTATATCATCAAAATATATAAAGGGTGATCAAAAAATCACTTCATTAAGGATAATTTTTGAAGGATAAATATAAGTTAAAATAAAAAAGTATTCAAAACAATATTAAATATTAAAGAATAAATTACTTTCACAAATCACTTATATAAAGGTTATGATAAAACTTTTGAAAAACATATTTAAATATAAAACATTAATGAAAATATATAAATAAAATCATAATGAGATGTTAAAACACCTTGGAATCTTTTACTTGTAAAATAATATATAATAATTAATAATTGTAATGTAAATGATTATTTCAAAAAGAGAAATTAAAAAATAAATAAAGAATTTTAATTTTAAAAGAAACTGTAATAATAGAGACATTGAATGAAATACATTTGTCCAAAATGTTAAGTGAAAATACATAAATTATTTTTTATTTAGAAAAAAACATAATCATGGATGATTGAAAAATACATAATGGTTATAAAAATGAATATTTGAATTTAAAAATTGTGATTTTTAAAAGATAGAAATTTTTTGAATATTTTGAAATGCATTTACAGAACATACTACACCATTAAAAATGTTAAAAAAGATATTTTTAATGAATAATGGGTTGTTATTGGATTATTTAATATAAAACATCATGTATTTACTAAGAAAATGAGAAGAATTAGGGGAATTAAAAATATTTATAATGAATAATAATCCATTAAAATAAATGGGAATTATTCGTAACATAAATGAATTTTCACAAAATTATAGAATAGAAAAAACATTGGTCTATGGATCAATTTTTTTATAAAAGAAATTGATAGTAAATTATAACATAATAATATGTTAGAATAGATAAATATTTAATTTCAATAGTTATAGAAGAGTTATTATCACCTATGGAAAAGAGTTGATTTCCGAAAACCACATAAAGGGTTTGTAAATTTTGAATCAATACCACATTAGATGTATATGATTTAAAAGATAATTGAATGTAATAAATGTTTAGAGGATCGTGGATGGAGATGATAATAGTGGAGTATCTGCACCATTGTTATGGAAACATAGTGTACGAACTCAATAAGAAAATGTTAATAAAGTATTTGGAAGACCAAATCGATGAACAACCAATTTTTTTAGAAAAACATAAAAATTTAAAAAGTTAAGGATTACATGGAAAAAATACCAATAAATGTAGAATATATAAAATATAAATGACAAAACAAACAATAATACAAATATTAGGCTTAAAATAAATTGGTATTCTATCCTAGCATGTGCTAAAACCATGTCTGTTTTCTGCGATCTAGATACAATGTATATGAATCCGTAAAACATTAATCCATGTGAAAAAAATTAATTTGAAGAAAAATTACATCATGTTTTGTAACCATAGAAAAATTTATTCATGTTGTGAAACCATTTAGCGAGTGATGTGTCCACTCTTATTTAGTTTTTAGTTCTTCAGTCAGGACTGCAAATTAATGAAGCTGTATGATCTAGGTTTTAGAACCATCAACAAGAAGTTCAAGAAAAGTATACATAGAAGTCTCTTAAATGGAAATCAAATCATAAACTATAAATGATTGAAAAACATACTTACTTCTAAAATAACACAATCCAATAAAAAAACAAAAAAATCACATCAATTTAAGTCCTCCTTCTAGGGATGTGACCCCATGCTAATAGAAATCAACATCATCAAGAATTACCATGATGAAATCTGTATAATCACATATGTGTGTACCATAAATTATTTGAAATTAAATTATTACATATATAAGATCAAATAATTTCAATCAAACATTAAAATTTGAATGAATTGTGATCTTCAAGAGATCATCCATAGTGAAGAGGCTATTCAACTTCATGTATTTCCTTGAGTAATATTAACATTCACCCAAAACCCCCAAGAACATAACATCATACCTACATTTAATATCATATTCAAGCCCATGAGAGGGTATTATAATCCAAATATATATTAATTATAAAACCATTATTAATCATTGATACTATTTAGTTTTATATCTTAATATTTATGTCAAATCTAATCATTCCATCATAAAACTTATTAAGAGAATTTTCAAACTGATCGTCTACCAATTTATTAAAATAATCATTGGGGTGAAGATAATTAATCAAATATCATTTCTACTTTATTTATTTATCATTATTTAAAATCGTTGCTAATAGTTTCGATCCCTATTTAGAGGATCTTGTCAAAATATTTTTCTGTAATTGAGAGTAATATTTCACCAATCACTTAATTTGAAATGTGTAATATACACCAATATCATAGAAATTTTATTTATTAAAATAGATTGAAAAATGTAAATTTCTTCATTTTAAATACATTCATAATAATTAGAAGAAAAAATATCATCATCTATATTTACTAAATGAGCATAATATTCATGATTTTTTATCATCATTTTGATTCCCCTATATGTTATTGGGGCCTTCCTATTTATCCTTCAATATATCACCATAACTAGGGTCAATTTGACTATCCATATTAATAGTGATATGTATATCATGATTTTAATCGTCCATTGTTATTTCTTGACTAGTATAAGAGTCTATGTCCGTTATATCATTATACGATTTACATTATTTGGATATTTTAATATTATTGGTGTTCGAAGGGCCCCCATCAGGCCTTATATCAATCATATTTTTATCCAAACTCATATGATGACCAAAAAATAATTAGATTCATGAATTTTATTGTATTAGTTAGTTTGGATCCTGAATTTATTATTATAGAACACTGATTTATGTCCTTTAATGTTGAAAAATAAATAAAATCAAAACAATTCCTTGGGAAATACCTAATACCATTCCCCATAGTTTTTTGTGGATAATAAAATATTAGAAACTTCTCCTAGACAATATTTAAGTTCATTTTATCATCATCAATATATAGACCCACTTCACTAATGAGTCTTGATGATAAATAAACATTATATAAAATATAAGAATAATTTATAACATTATTATAAGTTTTTTATGATCCATTATCATTGGGACTCAAAAAGATGAATCAACATTGCACAGAATCATATAATTCTAGTAGAAGCAACTATGTAAAAAATAATTAGCAAAATATAATCTAGATTCATTTAGACATTAAATAGTATTAATGAAATTCAATTCATTGATAATAGGGAACTTTTTTTAGCAGAAACTACCTAATGCACCATTCCCATATCTTAAAATCATTAGATGAGAAAATAATATGGATGTAAATGCATCTTATTGAGGTCAACCTATAATTAGGGAAACCCCTAGCCAAGGTGATTTTATTGGATAGCTCATAAAATCACCATTCCCTCTCAAGAGTTGGTAACATATCTTGAGATATAATTGAGTGAACGAGAGACTATATTCTTTATTTAATGTCCATTTTATTCACAATAATATATGTTTTAATCCCATTCAATTTTGACACAAAGTAAACCATTACACCCATGGTAAAAATTCTATTTAAAACATAGGAACAGGAGAGTATAGAATTAAACCTCTAATAACATGAATGAAATATATATATCATGATATTTTATATAAAATAGGTTGTATACACACCACTTAAATAATAATTGGTATAGAATTACCAGATATGCCTTAATAATGGTAAATTGATATGAAATCTGCTGCAATATTAGTAATTTTTAATCGAAAGTAGTTGGAAGCATTAAATTCATATGGTTTTTAAATAAAATTACTTATTCATGGAGTTTCCATAAATTCATTCTTGGGGACTACATACACCATAGAAATTTAAAATTGGTACATAACATAAAACCATGTCTAAATGAATGGTAATTGGTAACGAAAAACAATTTTGACTTAGAGAAGTATCTAATAAATACATCTTGAAGAAGAAAGAGAGAGAGGGATCATGAAAACTATGAAAAAACACATGATAAAGATAATTTATGAAATTATACAACCAATAGTTATTATACAAACTATTTAAATAAATTTATGTGTATAAATAATATGTGTCTTGAAGGGGGAAAATATGAGATGAAACTATTACCTGTGTCCAAAATAATTCTACGCATTCAATTAACTACCAAAATGTTTAAATTATTTTTATAATATATATAATAAATAAAATTATTCATCTATTATTAAGTTCATAAGTTCCGTTTATTATCTTTGAGTAATTTGCTTTAATATAGTTATTTCTTTTCTTGGTCACTTGGGGTTGGTTAGTAAAATTATTTGAAATAGATTTGGATTGTGGACTATGGTCAATGTTTCTATGAAATAATTTTATTACATACATAATTTAAAAATATTTTTTAATGTAACATTCAATTATCCTATAATTTATATAGTTAAATACGTTCTATATAAATGGAGTAAATTTAGAATAGTTACACTGATAGTTTCTTTTAAGATGTTAAAATGACTATAACAATTTACTTCTAATATTACATATGGAATGTATAAAATGATCATTATAGACTGTTAATTTTTTATTAAATAAAACTATTATCCGTTAAATATTTTTTTAATCTCATTAAACATAGTTTATATGTAAAATGAGAGAAAAACATCATCCCCTGGGGGTACTAGTCCACACGTATACATGGATGATGCATCTATTTTTATAGAAATGAAAATAAATAAAAAATAAAGTATGTTCTCCTTAAAAATCATTAAAATTATATATATATATATATATTAAATTATTAAATAATATTTTTTTAACAAAAAAATAATGGTGGTGATGAAAAATAAATAGCATCATTACATGGAGGGGATAATCCACACACACACTATAATAAAAATATTGATTTTCATTCGTATATGGAAATGAATAAATAATATCTATAAAATTATTTTAATAATTTATAAAAACACTAATGCTGATTATTTTGTTAATATATTATTATTCAGGTTGGTTTAGAAAGGAAATAATAAAAAAATAATTTTAATAATGTTGTGCTTCATAAATTGAGTCCTTGAACTTTCACTTGATGGAGAATTTATATTTGAGGGACATAGGCTATTCTATGGAGAAATGTGGAACTAGGGAATGAAAATAACCTCAAGGATAAGAAATTTTGTTAGGTTTAATTTTTTTAATATGAGTCGAGTATTAAACACGTGTAATTGATACCCCATTTATAAGTAAAGCGGTCAACCTTTTTCATGGTAAAGTTTGTTATGTAAGGGGAAATAATAGAATGACATCAATGTGAAGCGAGTTAGGTGAGATAAGTGAATTATGTAATGTAGTAATTGTAGGTAAATCTATAAAACTAAAAAATTATTTATATAAGGGCTAAATTTCATGTTAATTTAGGAAAATTTGATCCACGTTATATAGGTCATTTAATCACATATTACTCCTAAATAAATATTATATATATATATATATTAATTTATTACAAAAAAAATAATTATACACTTATTAAAAAAATATAAATACTCTAATTTATAATTTTGGCTCTATTTTTCATAAATCATTTAAAAAATATCATATTTTTTTTATAATTAAACACATGTAACATAAAAAAATTGTTTTAAAAAGGAGTTTTTTTAAATCAATAAAATTACGTATAAGATAAATTTTTAATAGTTATTTATATTCAAATAGTTATTTACTTATTATAAAAATAATAAATGGTTGTTTTCTTTAAAATAATTCCACAACTCAATGTGACCATTGAAAATTTTAATTTGATGAAATAAAAAATAATATTTTGGAAAATCTATGAAAAATTATTCTTATGTAAACAAATATAAGAAATAGAATTTATAGGATCAAAATAATATTTTATATTTGATAACAACACTTTTAAAATATATATTTTATTAATTAAATTAATTTCAAATATTTTAGTCTATTCATATATACTAATAGTGTGATAAAAGTCACCGTTTTGGAAAAACCTATATTTTTCATTATTAAATTAAAAATTGAGTATTTTAGAAAAAACAAAAAAAAAATACATCCTTCGGTTTTTTGATGAATTAAAATTTGAATTTGAATTAGTCAATTTTAAATTCTATAATTTTTAAATGTAATGTTATAGAATAAAATATATAGAATAAGGAAAATTAATTTTATTGAAGATAACACTTATGATAATATCTAATATTAATTATTTTCCATATAAAGGTAACCAATATTAATTTTTTTTCTAAATTATTTATTCATAGAGACTTATTAATAATTTATTCTCTATATTTTATAGTTTTTCTACATTAAATTTTGCATGTGACACATATTATAGAACATAGTATGCATTTTAAAGGACACAAAATCTTGAGTGAACACATTGATTAGATCTTATCCATATTTTATTTTGATGTGATTAGAAGATACATGTTTTATAGAATAAGAAATATATTTCGCCCCTTTTACTATTTTGATGGGCCCTTAGGCGATTTGTACTAGTGTGATGGATGATATCTAGTCCGTTCAGGATCCCCTTCACTGAATATGTTTTTCCAAGATTCCTTATATCCTCTTTTTAATGGGTTGGGAGTGCTTTATTGGGAGATTTTAGGTAGATCGTATCCAATTTTTTAAAAGTATAAATTTGACTTTTTGATATTTATAAGACAATATAATATTTTATTCTTATTCCCCTTAACATTTTTTTGAATATAATGTCTTATTTTAATTTTTTAAATACCACTCTACTTATATAATAAAATAATGTTGTTTATTAAGATTATTTATCATTTTTTTCTATTATCATATTAAATCTAATATTTTTTTATATTTTGAATTTTCAACATATATTCAATGTATTAAATGACTCATATGATAAGAAAACGATTCTTATAACATATTTCTTCAAGTCATTCAATGTTAAATAATATAGAAATGAATGTTTGATAGACTGGTTATATATTTTATAAACATTACAAGTCAGGAAGGGAACCATGATAAAAATTTAAATCTAAAATTATTAACACAACCCAAGGATATAAAGTTTAATTTTCTTAGAGACTATAAAACCGAAATCACTTATAACATATAGCATTAAAATTTATCCATAATCTAAATCCACTCAATAAAATTCAACGATTCATAATCCCCTGAAAATATGAGGGAATTCAAAACATATGAATGAGTGATCTCAAATTGTAAGTAAGGAATACCATAAAAATGCCATAATTTTTTTCTTCATAAAAATGTGTAAAATTATGAATATATAAAAAAATAATAAATTATTTATCGTTATACTTAATCACATGATACAAATATATAAATTAAATTATAACACCTTTACCATGGTATTGGACTATAAAAAATAAATTGAAAAACATTATCCAAGAAATATATGAAGGAAAATGGAATAATTATAAACATAGGATTTATTAACATTTTGAAGCTGGGTACATTCTAGTATTTTCAATCATAAAATTGTGAGTAGTTATGAACACCATTACACTCAACATTTATAAACCTAGATACTTCAAACATGTTCACACAAAATTTATATCTATTGAGATATAAGAATCTACCCAATTCATTATAGTGAGAAATATGACTCACCTATCAGATAATCCATAAATTTATGTATCCCATGAAATATATAATCATATCATTAAATTACTGATATAAATAAAATGGGTTTCATAACATTCATAAATAATGAAATAAATAACCCAAGAAAATAGAATGGGTTTCCTAAAACATAGAAATAACACCATGAATTAAATCAGTTGGTATTGAATACTTGGTCACTAAAAATAATAACATAATAAAATAAAAACATTGGATTAAACCTGAAATATATTTGTAGTGGAGGTATTTATATTTTTGAATATAATTAAAACAAAATCATGGAAAGTTTATTCTTAATAAAATTGTATTCATCATTGTAAAAGTCATACTAACGAGTCTATTTTCACAATGAATTATTTGTTTTGAAGAGAAATAAAAAAACCTATTAATGGAAATTAAAATTGTTTAAAATTTTTTTATCCTGAGATATAAAAAATTGGAAAATATTTAAAAGGGAATGTCGTGGAAAAAATTTCCGAATAATAAAATATATAATATAATGAATGAGTATGGTGTTACCACGTCCCACACTATTTCCATTTATTACCTTAGAATCCCATAAAACCCATGTATAATAAATAAAAAAATCATAATTAAATATTCTTGAACATAATATATATAAATTTCCATTTATATTAATTATTAATAGTAATTACCTTCATGTATTATCCTATTGTATTCTCTCTTTATTATTGAGTGTTAATAACCATAACTATTTTGAACTAGGTTTATAATGTAGTGTAAATCACAAATTTATTACAAAATATCATCATTTAAAAAATATTAAGGTACTATAATTTTTGTATTAAAAAGTATTATAATTTAATGATACATTTACATGTGATGTTGGTTCATGTATCTTGAAATAAGAATAATAATGACCTATCTTTTTTGGGTTATTTAGAAGTATTGAAAAATTACCTTATAGTGATCATCAATTTTTGTTTTTTACAAAAATAAAAACATTAATTACATATTATATATTTATTAATACTATATTAACTAGACTAATACATGTTTTTATCTGAAGGAAAGTGAAAAATGTTTCCTCATGGGGCCGGTAGTCAACACAACACACGATTAGAATTTTTGTTACAAAATGAATGATATTTGTGGAGTTGGATAGAAAGTGACCATTAAAATATTATTAATAAATAAAATAATTAATATTTATTCATCAATACCATAATTGAATCCATAAATGTGTGTTGTAGTGAAGAAAAAAGAACATTTACTTCATGGAGGCTGTAATCCATTCACACACAGAAATGAAGATTTTTAATTTTCTTAGTATATGAAAGAGAATAAATAATGGTTATAACATTATTATAATTAGATATATTAAAACTAATGATTATAATGTTATTATTATACTATGTTTATGGTTATTTTTGAATGAAATTAATAATAATGAAATCTTATGAAAGATGTGGTACCTACATTGAGACCATAAACTTCCTCTTGGTGAGTGCCTTATATTTAAAGAACCTATGATAATTTCAATAGTCATTTGAACTAGGGTTTTTAAAGGAATTAATGTTGAAGAAATTTTTGTTGTTATTTAATTAAATTATCAAATTGTAGGGGAGTATTTAAATGGACAAAGTGACCCCCCTTTTATTGGTGAAGAAGATGGACTTTCCCATGGAAAATAATTCTATATAAGGGGTAAGAATGGAATAGACTAGACATTAGTTGAGTTAGGTGGATGAATATTTTTAATACATATAGAAAACACTTTAAAACATGAATATTATAATACAAGGTCTAATGGTTAGGTTAATTCAACATAATTTGAGTTACTTAAGATTAGTCATTTAAAACATTATAAATGATAATGAAATATTACTCATGTCTATTATTTTATTAATAAAAATATATCTAAACCATTTTTAAAAATTATAAGAATTAAGAATCTGAATTTGGGGTTTATTTACCCAAATTAAATTTCAAAATCGAAGAAAAAATCTTTCAAATTAAAAAAAATACGGATTGGGAAACTATTTTTCTAGTAAAGTGTCATATTAGGTCATTATATATTCATAATATTATTTAATATTGATTTCCAATTAAATATGTATTAATAAATTATATATTTATAGATGTCATATTTTAGTATTAATTTACAATTTCCTCACTGAATTAAAAAAACAATATTTAGAACGTATTATTCATTGAAAATATTTATTTTACTAAGGTAACTTATATTTAACCAAGGGAACTTAATCTAGATGAATACAAATAATATGGCCCCTATTATATTTTTTCAACCCACTGATTTTTAATTTAAAATCCATTTCATCTGATTAAGTTTATGAAGACATTAAAATACTAATTCATTTAAAATAATATTACAAAAAATATTTCTTATGTATTAAAATATAAAATATTGGGTTTTAATTCAAACATAACATTTTAACATATATAATTTTACTAAAAATATACATATTTGTTCTGGAAAAAAGACTCTTATGTTTTATGTTATGATTTATATTAAACATAACAATATTTTAAAACAATTATGTTGAACTATTCATCTAAAAAGAATATATTTTAAAAAACTATAAATTTTTTTCCAAAGATAATATAACCATGATAAATCCATTTTTTTCAAAATTATTCCAAATTAAAATTATAAATGTGGTAAATTAAATATCGATATAATAATACATAAAATAATTTTAATAATAATATATTTAAAAGTATAAAATTTCTATTTTTTATTATACCAATTTCTATAGTTTTTATAAACAGGTTATTTTGGTGATACCCACCAACTTAAAAAATATAAGGGTACTATGGTAATTAATTTTTTATCTAATGGTTCAACCAATAAAATATAACCACACATTACTTAATTATCAATAAATAAAAACTGAATTCCAAGGTCGTTGCATTTTAATACCTTATAACAATTTCATCCTTGAAATTTTATTCCATGGAAGGAAACAAGAAAGGGAAATTTTCACTCATCAATTACTCAGCTTCCAACATAGCCTCATAAAACAAATTACTTCTCTTTATAACATTGCCAATTTGTATAGACTTATCCACATGACCATATGTCCTCGATCTAATATCTCAATTTTTTATTCTTCATAGAAGAGGACATATTGTTGGTTTAAGGATTCAATAAAATCCCTATCCTCTTACACATATTATTAAATGATTTTAAGAACAATTTACAATCAATTACAATCTATGTATCATAATTTCTAGTCTCTTTTTATGATTATATAAAAAATTATAATGCCTGAAACCAAAATAAAAACATATTTTATTTAATCTTCATAATGAGGTCCAAACACAAATTTGAGCCCTTATATCAGCATATGATAACATAGGAAACACATGAATAAAGAAATGATCTAAAAATAATAGTAAGGTAATAAAAATAATAACAAGGAATAGAACATGCGATATAATGCATAATATAATGACATCAAAAGCAATAAACACATGGAAGAAAAAAAATAAATAAGTTGAGGTCATAAAATCATGGAATCATAGTAATGTAAAAGATAAAAAAATTACATAAGCATGATTCAGGTCACATTGAATATGCAGGATCATGAGTCAAGTCTAACCACCAAGCCAATTGTAGATGGACCATATGTTAAGGATAACCACTAATACAGTTTCACATGGAGAATAAGTCCAGGATAACCACCAAGACCGTTACACGTGACATATATTGAGACTAAACATTACCCAATGCAATGGAGTTATACCTGGAACACCCATTATAACATATCCATGAAAATGTTTGTCACCTGAAAATAAAAATAAGGTTTTTATGTTTTAATAAATGGATACGATAATCATGTCACAAGGCATATCAAATAGGGATATCACAATGGCATCCATGAAAGATTGGATTTAAATAAAAAATGGAATTAATTTGGGGAAATAGGAATAGAACCTGATAATTTATGTTAAATTTAATTTTTAAAATATAATAATAGTGTATATGAATCTTTAAAAATAAAACATTTTTGTGTGATTTAAGGAAAATATTGAAGCTTCTTTAGAAAGGAGAATGAATAATTTTTTTTGTATAAAATAAGAAATGAACTAGGATAGTTTTTAATGAAAATATGTGTAACATTAGAAAAACTATGGGTTAAAACATATTATAATGTAATCCTGAAAATGAATAAGTAATCAGGATGTTCCATTTAACGAGGCTTAATTATCGAGAAGAATTGAGAAGGGAATTGTTTTTTAAAAATTATTTTCCCCTCAAAAAAGATATATTGATCTGGATACATGATTTTGTAAAATAAAAAAATAACTAAGAATACATATAGAAAAATAAATAAAAAATATATTCGGGGTAAATAGTTTGAAATCATAATATGATGGAAAAAATAGAGGCCTCGATAAAATCTGTAGACTTGTGTCTGAAAGTGTTTTTGTACTTGATCGTAATGTCCTCTTGAATTCTAATCCTCGAGAACCTCTGTAGATAAATTGGTTTTGGTATTTTTTTGAAACCAAAGGATCATAAAAATGTGGAAGTGGCTTTGGAAGGTGATTGGGTTTAAATTGGATATGCTTCAAAGCTTAAGATGTGTGAGGAGAATAGGTGGCGAGGGGTGGTACTTAAAGTAGATGAGAAGAGTGTTTTTGTCATTATATTATTCATTTGATTATTATATTTCCTCAAGATAATAAATTGTGATTACTAAATTATTAAATACAGTAAATAGAGAAGGATAATTCAAGATTATGGTGCTTACATCAATGATGACTCAAGGAATAGTGTCTTTAACTAATAATGTATATATACAGTAAATTAAGGTATTTAAATATTCATAAAAAATAAACTATTATAGAAAAAGACAAAACAATAATCAAAACTAGTTTTCAACATGTATATTTCAAAAATGAATTATATTTTATGAAAATTATGTTCTAAAAATGTTAAATTTAATTTTAAAATAAAATAATTATTTATTTGAAAAATACCAATTTTAAAATTCTAACTAATTTTATAAAACATGTGAAAATTAATCAATGTCTCATAAAATTATCTTCTAATCATAAGAATCAATTATTAATTTATGAGTCTATTTTATGGAAATAAGTATTTTTTAAATCATTTTATTAATTATAATATTTCATATAAATATTTTGGTTTCATAAAAATATGAAAACATAATTAATAATTTTGAAAACATTTATTTACTTGTAGTATGATATAATTATATCATATTTTATTTTATATAATACTGAATTTGTTTTATAATTTCAAGGGTGGGATTACTATTCTATGGCTTGTTTACTATTCAGAAGGGCCAAATTTCTCTTCCAATGGTCATGTTAGTTTACATTGGTTTAGGTCCCTTACTTTATAGAAATTACCTTTATTTCATTCAAATATAATTTATAATGATTGTATTTTATTCTATATGTGAGGTTTTGATGTTTCTACTATAATGAGTAATTATAAAATGTTAATTTTCATTGATAAACTATTGGGTAATTAAATTATTTTCCCCTTAAGGAATTTCTCCCTCAAAATTTCATTTTACGTACATAACAGGTTAGGTTACTTCTCTTAAATTTATTCATCTGGTTCCCATCTTTCATATTCATTCTTATGGTTCTGCCATTGTAATTTTACCATGTTAGTACTATTTTTGTGTATAACTTCTTCTATGAGGTCCATGATCTTATTTGGATACACCTTTTAAGACAGATAACATTCCAAATGTACCACCTTTGATTTAGAAACATGTGAGGGAGTATGTATTTTTTCTTTAAGATGGTTATGTGGAAAACATCATGTACATGATACATTGTTTGTGAATGTTATAGTCGACATGATACATCTCTAACAAGATCAAAAATCTCAAAGGGAGAGATATACATTGGAGTTATAATTCCCTTCTTCAAAAATATCATGAACCTCTTCTATATAAATATCTATAGTGAAACCATGTAACTAACCTCAAAATCCATGTATAATTAATGAATGTCTGTACAACTCTTCTATTAACATTGGACTACCAAGATATGCTTCTGAACGGTTTTCACCCTTTCCACCATTTCTTAGAACTTCTAAATTCCAAGAAAATTAAATTTATCAACATCATACTAGCATGATTGGGTTCAAAATATTTGACGATACAGTTATTCATACAGAGTCATTTAGATGCCCGAGTGGAAACTATTGTGTTATAAAAATTCTATCAGTGGAAGATGTTGGTCCCATCCTCCTTGGAATTCTATAGAACATGATGAAAAATAGTCATTTAGTGTCTAAATGTTCCACTTAGATTATCCATCAGTTTGAGGATTATAGTGCGTAATAAAATCCATCTCAGTGTTTAGAGCATGTTGGAGTATTTTCCAGTGCATTGAGGTAAATCACAGATCCTGATCAAATATAATCGGCAGTGGTACTCCATGAAACCTTAACACATATATGATGAATAATAGTGAAAGTTTATCAAGTGAGAAGTCCACTAAAATTACAATAAGGTGATCTATCTTTGTGTGATGATCCACAAAAACCAATATATAATTGTTTCCTTTTGATGTACTTGGAGGTCTGGTGATAAAGTCAATGGTGTTGTTTCCCCATATCCATGATGGTATGGGTAATGGTTTGATCACCCCCTTTGACGTTTTCTTTTTAGATTTCACATGTTGATATACCAAGAACATTGATATATATATGTTCATTGATCTAATTTTTCATATTTTCCCACTAATAGTTGTCTTAAAGATCTCAATACATCATTGTTCTCCCTAAGTGAATAGAGAAGGTCGAGCTATGTGCATCATTCACAGCTGCCAACTCCACAGATATTCCTTTGCTGGTGATAGCATTCCCCAACAATGACACATCCTCCCTCCAGAAATAAAATTTACTATACATTTTATAATTTTTATCCCTTCATAAAGTCATCCACATAATATTCCAATGCGCTTCATGGTCCTCCTTTCTCTTAGAGTATATCATAATATCATGAATAATGACTACACAAAATTTGTCGATGTAATAAATAGATAATCTATTCATTAAATCGATGAAACTTTCTAGATAAATTGTGAGTCCGATGGACATCACTACAAAATCATGTTGTCTATACCTTATTCAAAAGGGTTTTTTGGAAATATCTTCCTTATTCAACATTAGTTGGTGATATCATGGATGAAGGTCCACCTTAGAGAATGACTTGGACCCATATAGTTGATCAAACACGTGATCTATCTGTGGTGGGGGATACCTTTTTTATATCATGATTTTGTTAATCATGGGATAATCAATACAGATGATCATTGATCCATAATTCTTCTTTACATATAGTATTCATTCACCCCACAGTGAATCACTTGGGTTTATAAATCCTTTTTTAGATTCCCATTTAACTAATTTTTTTATTCTTTTAGCACAACAGTGTCCATTATATAAGGTGTATTTGATATAGGTATATATCTAGGAATAATTTCAATTGAGAACTCAAACTTTTGATTAAAAGGAAGACTAGGGAACTATTTGGGGAACACTTCATCATAGTCCACCATGATGTGAATGTATTAGAGCAATATTCACTCATTTTTTCTCAATCACTTGAGATAAATATGATTTCTCATAAGGTAGTAATATCTACAATTGAAACAATGATTCTAATGGATATTCATACTCTTACTTACATATTTATAGAATTGTAAGATGATTCGTGATGTGAAGGGTGATCTCCCATTGCTGATATTCGATGTTGGAATTGTAGAAAGACATCCAATCTATGGCCAATATAGTGTAAAATCACATAAGAGGAATTAATTAATATTTTATGGGAGGTTCAATACATACCCATTAACTAGGGAAGAGTTATATACATTACATGAAAAAATTTACACATTTATTTTTTCTTATATAACACAACATCCTTTTTTCCAGCAGTTTTTGAATAGTTTGACTAAACTTGAATGATATAAAATAATGTGTAAACCACAACCAAATAGTATATTCCCCATTCATGAATTAATAACCAGTGTTCATGTCACCACATCATTTTTGAGTTCCACCTCAGTTGAAGTGATAACATATTTCGTTCCATGATTTTTTGAAGTTTGTTTTCGTTGATTTACCCCCAAGAAACATGGAATATGGAAATGATTTACATAATTCTCATGCTCCTTGATATTAAAACACAACACTAGAGAACAAGTGTTGATTGGAACCTTCCATTCTTATTCAAAATTAGTGGAATTAATGACATTCCTTTTGTATTTATTACCAAATTCCTATTTCTTCCACACTTGAATCATTTCATAGTTCCCCTTAGATTGATCCCATGATTCTATTTCCCACATTTTTTAAATGGTGGGTATTTTTTTTCCATCACGGGATTTATCTATTGATCCACTAATATTAAACTCTATTTTACTCCTTATATCACTAGTCCCATGAGACCACTGAGTGTCTTTAATATCTGTTTTAACCTTTCGGGAACACCAAAAAATCATTTCATAACTGTCGAAGTCTCGAATCAAAAACATGTTTCGTTGACTCAACATTATTCTTATAAATATAGGATCTGCCTTACTTTTGGTGTCCATGAAAAATCCTGAGTCATATTCAACAAGTATATTGATGTTTTCCTTGTACTATCCATTAGACTCATATTCTTTTTGGTTCATTATATGTAACTCCCTTTCCATCATAAGATTGAGGGTTTTGGAAAAATATTTATGGAAAAATATTTTTAGAAATCTTCTAATTCAAGGGAGTAAATTTCATCTTTGGACACTGTGTTCCTAAATAGTATCCACCATTTATCAACATACTAATAAAAATGGCCTAACACCAACAAAACATTCTCTTCTTCTGATCACTGGAAGATAATGAATATATTTTCAATAGAGTCATTCCATTTTTCCATGATATTGGGATAAAAATAACCACTAAATATTTTAGGCCTTTGTCACACGAAGGTTTCAACAAAAAAATTCTATTTATCTGCAGTAATTATGACATTCCACATGATTTAATTTATTATTCCTAACATTATCAAGTTGATAAAGTACTATCATGAATATTTTAGCACCTATTACCATCATATTTGGCATATAATTTGGGAAATCATCACATTCCTGATAACATTGATTTTCAGGAAACATTCTTCTATTTATATCCATAAACTATGAAAATGAAAGTACAATTAAGTGTTTTTAATACATAGATAATAGGAATAATAAAATGAAACATTTAACATATAATGATAAAATTGTATAGGAAATGTATATAATAACTTTTGATGCCCTATGTTTAAATCTAGGTTATCCACAGTGATATAATTATACCCAAGATTTTTAATAATGTAATATATTCTTAATCTTCAAAAATAAAAATATCATACTATTTTAAAAACTATAATGAACCTCTCCTTTTTCACAGACTATTACATGATTTTAATAATAATTAACCATCAATTACATGAAAACGATCATAATTTCTACTTTATTTTTAATATTAGTTTCAAAAATAGAAATTGAGAAACCAAAAAAAAGAATATTTTATTTAATTTTCATAATGAGATCCTAACACCCATTTATCACTAGCATATTCTTAGGATAACCTAAATAATATATGAAAAAATTAATGATCTAAAAATCTTAGTAAGGGGATAATGATGAGAATAAATCATATCACATGGGTTATGAGGTGTAACATGATGACATAAAAAGGATTGAATATATGGAAGTATGAAATATAGAAAATGGGATCATGTAATCATTGAATAATATTAATATGATATAAAAATAAAACATTTCATAATAATAAGTGAAGGAACATTTCACATGGAGGATCACGAGTCAAGGAAAACCACCAAGTTTATTGCATGTAGCGAAGGAGTAAAGGTTAACTACTAAGACCGTTGCACATGGAGCACGAGTCATGATTAAAACCAAATAATGTTTCACATAACATCTCATTGGAATAAATAATACTTAATTAATTAGATAACAATATAAGTTAAACCATCATAACATGTTCATTACTATGTGTACAACAAAAAAATTAAAATAAGGGTTACCCATGGAATTAAATGGGTATCATAATCTTATTACAGTGCATATCAAAATGGGAAATCATAATGGTGTCCATGAAAGAAAAAATTTAAATCAGAATTGGAAATTACTAATTTAAAATTGGAATAGATCTTGATATATGATGTCAAAATGAAGTTAAAACATTTAAAATGTATGTTAATGATACTTTAGAAATAAAACATTTTAGTGTAGTTTATGGAAATTAATAAATATTCCTTAAAATGAAAAAGACATAATTGTTTGAATAAATACATAAATGAGTATAGATAGTTTTTCATGAAAAAATGTATAATTTTTATAAAACAATGGTGTATTAAAATATAATATATAGTCCACTTAATAATGAATTAGAAATTTTGATGTTCCAATTAATCGAGCTTGTTTATCGAGAAGATTTGGTAAGGGAATTGTTTTTCAAAGAAGTATTTCCCTATCAAATAAGGATGTATTGATATAGATACATGAGTTTAAAACATATAAAAAATGTAGAAGAATTATATAAAAAAAATAAGAGATATATTTGTGCAAATAGAGATAAAATTTAAAACAGAGTAAAAAATGGATGATCAGAAAAAATCTCTTACATAATGTTCGAAATAGTTCGGTACATCGTTATAATATTCTCTTGCATTCTCATCATTGAGAACCTACTTTGGGAATTTTTTTTGGTATTTTTTAATCCAAATGATCCTAAACCTGGGGATGGTTCTTGGGATGATATTTGGGAAGATAGGTTATAAGATTTAAGGCTTAATATGTGTGAGGAGAATATGTGGTGAGGGGCGATATTTATATTGGAGGAGAGAGATGTTTTCTTATTATTTTATTTGTCAGATTAGCATTTAACTCAATAAAATAAATAATGATGATTACATGAATAAATAATGTAAATAGAGAAGTATAATTAAATAATATGGTGCTTACATTAGTGTTTACTCAACAAACATTTCATTTAACTTATATTGAATATATACCGTAAATTACCGTATTCTACTATTCATAAAAAAATCAACTATTGTAGAAAAATCAAAACAAATCACCATAATTTTTTTTTCAATATGTAGAATTAAACATTGGACATAATTTTAACAATATAATGTTCTATATATGAATGATTTTATATTTAATTAAAATCATCATTTATTTGGAAAATACCAATTTTAAAATGATAGTCGATTTTATAACAACTTGAAAAATTAATCAAGGTCTCATAAAATTATATTTTAATCATAATATAATGAAATATTAATTTATGAGTCTATTTTATGAAAATATATTTTCTTCTTTGAATCAATATATTAATGATAAATATTGTATAAATTTTTTTTTCACAAAAATACCAAAATATAATTTATCATTTTCAAAACATCTATTTTCATATACTATCATACAATGATATCATATTTTCATTTATACAATACATAAATTTATTTATACTTTCTTGGGCGGGGTTACTATTCTATTGGTTGTTCGACTATTCATAAGGGTCATATTACAATTCCAATGGTTATGTTACTATTCATTAGTATATATTCCTTAATTTTTTGAAATTATATTTTTTTCATTTTTCATTTACAATGTTTTTATTGTGTTATATATGTTATTTTCTGATTTCTATAACAAGAAAAATATTTATAAGAAGAAAATTTTAATTCATAAATGTTTAGGTCATTACAGATTTTGAGTTTTGTATATGTGATTGACCTGTTATGTACTTCCTTAAAAATGATACATGGATGACATAATAAACATTGTAATGGTGAAGAGGGAGAAAGAAGTAACACAATACGAATCCAATATAATCATGGATAACAAAATGATTTATGAATATAGGAATTTATTTACCATTCTTCTCAAATATCAGGACCTTTTTATGGAGATATTCAGAGAAATACTATATCACCATCTTGAAACTCAATGTCCCGTCAATGTTTATAACTATAAATATTCTATCTAAATTTTTAAAATTTATTATACTATTGCATGGTTTTAAACTTTTATGAAATTTTAGGGGATATTTCAAGATATATAATATTCCTCCCTCAATCATTATAAAAAAATGGAGTCTTACTTCTCACCCCATCTAGATCCTTATATACTAACATTAGGATGCAAGAATGGAAATTGTTGTTACAGGAGAACACTATCAGAGAAATATTCTAAAAACAATGGCTATATAAATCAATTAAAAATTTATCAATATAATCTATATATCATTAATATTTCTCTTAGACTTTGAATCTGTTAGTTCTAATGCCCAAATTAGTATACAATGATTTTATAAGATATTTACAGAACCTCAAAGTAAACCTTGCATCCCAATCAAAAATAATGGATAGTGTTACTCTCAAAAAACATAAATAATACCATATATATATATATATAGTGAGTTCTTGAAGAGATAAATCAACTTTTATAGAAATAAATTGTAATATCTTTGTAAGGTGATTGACTACAAAACATAAAGTATTGTGGAATTTAGAGCTCCCTAGGAGTTATTCGATGAAATACAAGGTTATTTTTTCCCATTTTCATATAGGATTGGGTAATAGGGGAATGATCCCTTTAGTATTATTTCAATCTACCGTAACTTGATATCATACCACTAATCATGATATATACTATACAATTTCTCTTTTTAGGTTACCCCACAAAATGTTTTTTTTCTAAATCTCTATACATCTTTATGCGTCTATAATGAATAGAGAAGGATGGTCTTGTGCATAATCCATAATATACTTCATTAGTCTAGGTATGGATATGACACATATCTGATTTCTAAATCAAATATATCCATATTTATCAATGTTTACCTCCAAAATTTTTGGTAACTTATTCTGTAGCTCTATATCATATATATAGGCTTCTTTAATCAACATGGGAATGGATGGGTGATTAGTCACATGGGTAAGATATTATTTATCTCATTCAATTATGACATCAAGATTCATCCCTTGAAAATATATGAGTATTAAATATTTTAAATCCTAATCATGGGTAGAGTAGCATGGGATTTTCTATGCTGAGCATTGTCCACCATTTTTGGTTTCTATGGTAATAATGTATCAAGAAGTCACAATATTTTACTACCACTACCCAGCTCCTTTGTCTTAAATTTTTTTCTTTCTGAATAATGAAATATTTAAATCTATTATCAGTGGTTTATATATCAAAATTCTCACCATAAAGTTTACACTATGAAATTTCGATGAAAATATCATCACCCCAATTATAAATATTATATTAACTATTTTTTCACATGAATTTCTAATTGGAAGGAGTCATAAGAAATCAACTTTTCATTTGATCAAGAGGATACATCCAAACCCTTTTAATGATGTAAATATATAAATGACAAACCCTTTACCAATATAGGGTAATTTTAAAATAGGTTCACTCACCAAACATTTATTAAGAACCATAAATCTTTCCACACATTCTTTTATCTAGAGGAACATGACTATTTTTTTATGTTGAATTGGTTAATAGGTAATAGTAGTGAGTAATTTATCAAAATGTGTTTTTAATATCATGATTTCCAAATAATACTATGGATTTTAGTCATAATGGTTGGTCTCTTATGTTACTCAATTAACATTTTCATTTATGGATCTGCATATATACCATATATTTTAATGACATGACAAATCAATGATACTTTTTTTAGATTTAATTCACAATTTATGAGTTCTTCCTACAATTTATCAATTATCATGTTCTTCAATACAAACCTTATGTTATTTTCAAGGTCTTATTTTTTATACATATATATGTATATATTCTATAAATGTTACAAAAAATTGATCTAGTTAATATCTTAAGAATCTATTCATAATATCCAAGAAAATATAGGTGCATTATTATGTACAAACAATATCACTATAATATCATTGTGTCTATACTATATAAAAAATGATTTCATTGAAATATACTCCATATTTACCCATAGATGATGATACCATGACCATGGCTCAATCTTGGGGAAGAATTAATCACATAAGAGTTGATTTTATAGTTCATCAATATGGGGCTTATGTTCCTTTTTGTCATTTTTTTTATTTCATGAAAATTAATGGAAAGATGCCTTTATATATCATTCTTCATTAAAAATAGAATTAGTGAAATCCATAGTGAATCACTAGGGTTTATAAATACATATTCACGTTTCTATTATAATTTCATACTTAATTACTATACTTTGACATAATCCTTTTTATCTGGAGTATTATTGATCATAAATTGTATAAGGTAGTTTATGTAGGAACCTAACCTCACGTTCTTAGGTAGACATGGATATTAATGATGAAATACACATCCATATTCACACATAATGGTAATGTTTTCAATGTTGACTTCCTTTGTAACAATATGATCTAGAGACCCCTTGATGTTGATTATCAAGACACATGTTAGATAAATTTATTCCAAATAAGGTGCATGGTCCTCCTAGGATTGATACATGATAACGAGATGATTAGGTACATGAAAGAGATTTCACTTTATCAAAATTTTTTATGATACTCATATATAGGAATCCAATATATATAATAAAATATATGATACCCAATAAGAGGTAGTAAAACAATTGTTTAATGAAAGAATCTATCCTTGAATAATTATTGGGGAATATTTTAGAACATATTTTCATTCTATAATCTATTTTGTCTATTCATGGATATCTCATTAATCAATGTTTTATGTGGTAAATAAATGGTATTTGAAAAAATGAAAGATATTATAGAATATGAAGAACTAGAGACGACTTACATATTCAAAGTTCTAAAGTACAGAATGAGTGTACCTTTGACAACTTCATTATTGTTATCTAAATCTATATTTGTGATTTTAAATTTCTTTCCTTACTCCCTTTGTTTAAGAGGATGGTACTCCATATTATTTTACATATCCTTAGTGTTAGAGACATGATTTATATAACTCCTATTATTTTGGACTTTGAATAATTGAAGAATAGGCGGTATATCAGTTAGGGACATTTTTTCCTCAATGTTGACATTCGACTTCTTAGAATTGATTATGTAGTCATAAGCTTGGTTTCCCAAATTACCATTCTTGACATACTTTCTATAAAATTTAAGTAAATTACTCACATTTTTCCAAAAATAGATTATATATCAGGTAATTGAACATTATTTCACCCATGAGATTTCTCATTATAGCTTCCTTTAAAATCCATCTTTGTTTTACTTTATTTAAAATCAATAGTGTCTCTATATTTGATTTTAACCTTAAGAAAACTTCATAAAACATCATTAAAGGTTCAAACACCCTTATAGTTAATGAATTTAAAATTTTATATTTTAAGCTACTAAAGAATCCATCAATATTTATTTTTGGGATAAAGATAAACTAAGAGGAATACATTGAAAGGCATGTGTTGTTTTCCTCATAATATTTAATAGGTATGTATGCCTTTTATTTCAATTCTATGACTTTATGTTCCATCTTAGGGTGAATCGTCTATTGGAAATATTTAGTGAATAATATTCCCTATAAGTCTCGTGACACCATCGAATCGAATTCATCGCATTTCATTGTATTACAAATAAGATTCCTCTATTGTCCAACCTCACCTTGCACTAGATTGAAAGAAAAAACTACTTTTTCATGCTCTGATAATTAAAATACTAATAATGACTTTTCAATCACTTTAATGTTTTATTCGTAAACAATGGGATTGAAGTCCCATTAATACACGGTGGATAACAGTGAAAAAAATATTTAATTATAAGAAACTATAATATTAGTGAATTTGGGAGATCTACGTTATTCAGGTTATTATTCAGAACATGAGAGAGTTGACTGATCATTTCCAAGAGATTTTTAGGTCATGTTTCCATCTTATTTAGGCAATCACCACATTATCTGATGTACTAATTATTATATTAGTTCCTTCATTTTGAAGAATAAAACATGATATATGAGAGTTCATGGTGAGGATATGAAAATTAATAAATATATACAGAATAAAATAATGATCATAGTAGAAATAAATTAAATATAATTTGTATATTATTCCTTAATAACTCTATAAGTTTCAATCAAGGTTATCCCTGAATATTTATTTACTTTCACTTCATTAACCAAAAATGTTAACCCAATAACCAAATAATTAAAAATGGATCATAATGAAAATTAGAATTATCCTACTATTGTAACCAAGGGTGTTAAAAATAATGTATTATAAGGGGCCAATAACTATGAACTATAATGATAGTTGAGATATACCTGACCAAATATTTTGGCAAATTTTTCCCAATATTCATTTGTGTCAAAACCACTTCAGCTTATAATATTCATATATGGATGTATTGATAGGAAACCAACACTCCTTTATATACCATAACCCAGGATTCCCTAAAATACTTTGGATTTAGTACTGTTTTCCACTATGTTTTTCTCATCTTAGTCTAAAAAATAACTAAACCTTTCTCCAATACCAATTGATGCAACCCAAGATAAACATATTTAATTAATATATTATTAATATAGTTTAATTATGAAATAAAAAATTATTCACACAAAAAAAGATCCTAAAGGATTTCGGCCTTTGTGACCAGAAACATAAGATACCTTATTTCACATGTCTCAAACATTTCTACATAATCTAATTAAACATGAAGAGATTTCAGGAGACATAATCACCTTCAAATCCTATAGAAGGGGAAACATAATAAGTGGTGATATAAAACTCCAAAGAAGTTATAACATAAAAAGGAAATAAATCATAAATCATAAACATGATGAAACAATATAATGAGAAAAAATATCAGAATTTTGGAAGCGTTAACCATAAAAATTAGAGATATATGTATCAACTCAAATGATTCAATGGAATGGGAAACTAAAACATAAAGCCTAAAACATGAGACATAGAACATGGGTATTAAAACATGAATTATAAAAAGTATATGTTTTTTATATTATTGAACCTAGATACAATATAACATATTATCTAATAATATTGTGAGTACAAATAATCAAATCCCACTCCTGAATTATGAACCTAGTTACTTGATAACTCATTCATATAAAATTTTTATCCCATGAGACATAATCCATTACCCAATAAATAATAGGGAGGTATAGGTCCAAAATTATTATAATATATTCAATTAATTTATAAATGAAAACAATCATCACATCTAAAAACACCCCATATAAATAATATTGGTTTCATTACATTTTAAAATAATAATATAAAAAACAAAATAAAATACAATGGGATTTATAAAACGTTCAGATAACAATATTAATTAAATTAATTGACACAAAAAACTATATCAACTAAAATAATCAGATAATAATGGGATACAAAGAGGTTAATCAAGAAAAATAACACTATTTTAGGTAGTTTATTTTTTTAAGATAATAGAAACCAAATTGTGAGAATAGATTCTTGAAACAATTTCACATTAATTATTGTAAGACTTATAGTTATGAGTATTTTTTTACAACTTGTCCTCTACTATTGTGAATAATGAAAATAATACCATTAATGGGAATTTAATTTGTTTAAAAATTATTTTCCCATGAATTAAAAAAGGGGAAGTCAAATGAAAAATAAATTATTGGAAAGATAAAATTCCAATAAGAAACTATATAACTCAAATAATAGAGATTGATTTAACAAGTACATTACCATTACTTATTATTTTCATGGATGTTACTTAACAACATAGATAATAAATTTAATCATCCTATCCTTATTTATATAGACCCACATTTATATTATTTTTAACAATATTTTCTTTTATGTATTATGTTTTTGTAATATCCTTTTAATATCAGGTGTAAATAATATTTAGTGGTTTGAAACAGGTTAGTGAAATATGGTACAATATTCATTTGAATCTAAAATAGAATAAAATAAACCCATCCATTGTTTTAATTGATGGAAAGTGAAAAAAATCATTATTCATAGAGGTAATAGTCTCCAAAACTTACAATTAGTGTTTCTGTTAACCAAAAAATGAGATGGAAGAATGTTGAAATCAAGTGTTCATTTTAGAAAAATTAATATATTATAGAAATTAAATTTATTCATCAACATAATCATTAAATTAATCAATGAGGTGTATTGAAAAAAAGTAGAAAGAGTTTCATTATGGAGATGGTAATATATGCACACCCCTATATGCAAATTCATGATTTTATTTGTAGATAGAAGAGAATAAATAATTGTTATATCTTTATTTTACTAACTTATCAATAGATGAAATATTATTGTGTTCATATAATATTATTTTTATAGTTTTTTTAGAAATGAAATAAAAATAATGAAACACTTAGAAAGATGAGACACCAATGTTGAGACCTCAAACACACTCTTGATAAAGGCCTTTTATTTGAGTGTATATAGAGTCTTTTTGGTGTCATGGAAAACTATAGAATAAAACATCCATTAATGAGAGAAAATTTGGGTATGTTTTTAGATATCTTTAGAAATAATATTAGATTTTCGAAAGGGTGGAAGTGATCCCCCATTTATTTGTGATGAAGAGGGACTTTTACATGGAAACGAATGGTATGTAAGGTGTATGATTGTAATGGAATCAAAGTTAGATTATTTAGGTTATGTATAGTAGGTAAGACATGTAAGAAATAAAATAAAACAACAAAAAATATTTCTAGAAGGTATATAAATGATGTTAATTTAGGAAAAAATCGATCCATCATAGATTAGCAATTAAAACCATTATTACACTTTATTAAATATTAATCCTATCAATTATTATATTACTATAAATATATGTAGACCATTATTACCAAATTTCAATGCTGTGAATATTAATTATATATATATATTTTTCATAATAAAATTTCTAAATGGGATAAAATTAACATATAAATCAACACAGAATGTTTTGATAAACTATTTTTCATTAAAAATGACATTTTGAAATTGGTTCATTTATTTTTTATAATACACGATACATGGAAAATTATTAATCATTGTAAATAATTATTTTACTAGAATAACATATATTTACCCATGAAAACATAATCATTATGTATAAAAATAGATCCATACTTATTTGATATTTGAACCCATATATTATAAATTTAAAATAAAATTCATCTATTTACTTTAATGAGAAATAATTTTAAAATAATGATGTATTTTAAAAAATGGCTGAGAAAATATTACTTATGTTTTAAAATATAATTTTTTTTGTTATTAAAATATGATATTTTATCATATATAATTTTACTTAACATAAATTTATTTATTCAAGAAATATGTTTCCTAGGTTTTGGGTTCTGATTATATTTTAAAATCCATGGTATTTTTATGATTATAGTTTTCACCATTCACCAAATAAAATATTTTAGAAAACTCTAAAAAATTAATCTTAACATAATATGACCATGGGAAATCCAAAAATTATGTTAGGTTTTAAAATAAAATGTATAGAAGTGATAAATATATTTTTTATATAACCTACCCTAAAATTTATTAAGAATAATATAAATTTTTGTATAAAATGACCATTATTTTATTATACCCATTTGTATAATGTTTAAAAAGTAGTTAATGTTGGTGATATAATAAAATTTAAAATCTAAAAGGGTAATACAATTTTTTGTTTTGTTTTTTTGAATTCAAATCATGTGACTCACATGGTACTTAGTTATGGAAAAGCAGTAACTGAAATACTAGGTCATTACAAGTTATATGATTTTAATTTTATTCCATATGAGATGGTAAGTATTATGACATGTTTCCTTCTGGGATTTGCAATTCATATGACATATAGTATCTAACAGAAACCTATTTATTACAAAATAAATTTTTTTACAAACTAAATATTAAATGAATATATATGATGTATTTTAAGATAGAGTATAATTCACAAGGGATTTTTATATTTTAATAAATTTTCCAACATTTTGAGTTTTTTAATTATTTTGATGAATTCACTAACAAACAAACACAAACACACTCAAATTAATAATATTAAGAACCCAAATGACTCATACAGAGTCCATATTACCTGGCACATATTCAAATCATATTGGTAAAATTTACATTATTTCATATAGAAATTACCCATACAATGGGATGAATGACTCAAATGTGGATATTCAAAATCAATCATTTATAATATAATAATACATAGAATGTAATATTTTATTAATTTTATATTATATTTTGACATGATATTTTTTTTGGTTTTTTATTTATCCAATTATTATCTTGTTTTTAGATACTTCACTATTATTTATTCTATGCATCTCTCAAAATTAAAAATAATTTTTTTAAAATGAAACCACATTATGGGACTTATGTGATTATTAAAATTATATTTAGTTTAAATTCTAGGATAATTATTAAATAGTTTATTTGAAATGTTTTCAAAAACTATGAAGAAGTTGGTTATCTCAAGGATAGTTATTTGGAATAATTTTATTTAGTATTCTTGGTTTATTATTTCCAGTGATATTCAGAAAAAATATTACTAGTATTAGTACTATTCTAATAATATTAAATTAATATACTATTATAGAACACATGTATAGACTTTGTAGACTCTTATTTAAAATGAAATGAAGCTACAAAAAATATATTTTGACACTGATATACATAGAAACACATGAATTATAAAAATGAATGAAATTTGTGATCCCATGAGAACAAAATTCAATCTATTAGATGTTTTTAAACAAAAAACAGAATCTTTTACAATTATTACTACCTTTTTAGGTACAATTATATTCCCTAGGAACTCATTTTTTATTCAACAATTTTGTATCAAAATATAATGATATTTTTATCAAATTTATATAAAATTATTTATATCCATTATCATCTAAATATCTATAATTTAATAAATATTTTTATCATAAAAAATAATTCCATTTATTTTTTATTTTATTCCTAAAAAATAGTATGCTTTGGTTGTGACTCATGTTTTAAAATTTAGTATTATAATTGGTTTTTGAATCTCTATCATAAGTAAGGGTTTTTGTGTCGTTGTACCTCTACATGAAATGGTCTCTCATATTCATGTTGTTTATCCCCATAAAAGTTCATATCAATTATATAAAACCATACATCATAAGGAGAAGTGGGAAGTGTATAGTAGATGTGGAATCACATTGATCTGAACTCTATAAAAATCACTTGTATTAGTTATTTTCTCTAACTAGTGAATGTTCTAGAATGAAATTATATAACTCATTTTTATTTTTATGTTGGTTGATTAATCCCCTATATAGCATAAATAATCATATTTGGACACAAAAACTATAATATAATCCATACCATCTAAAAATTATTTTTATTTATTTTATCTATATACAACATATTTTATAATAGTGTTAGATCGATATGATATAGGATTTTTTACTTCACCTTATATATATATATATTGATAGACTTTTAATATATAGAACCATATTTGAGAATGATATATAATATGGAAGGAAATAGTTAAAATGTTTTATATAAACCTGGAAACCTCCCCAAATTTATAGTGGATACTGTGGATATTATGAAACTCAAAAGGAAGGTTATCATAAGTAACTCAAAATTTACTATTAGAACACTTTGGAAAACCCGTATAAATTATAGTATTAGGACCCTGACTCACTTATCATAAGTTATATGGTAACATATGTTTTAAAATATTAATTTATGTATATTCATTACAATTATATCAGTAAAAGTATTATATATAATCATTATTCTTGTAAAACTAATCACAACATTTGGGATAAATTTACATTTTACTCACATTGACACACACACACACACACAAATATATATATATAGTAATGAAAAATATTTTAATACTTGAGTTTAAATTCAAATATTTTAATTTGTGAGATTTTTAATCTATTGAAGATAAGTTGTATAGATTTTCTACCACTTTAATTGGAAAAAATGATCTTTGAGAATCATCAAAAACCCAAATTTTTATCGAAATATTTTTTTGATATTTATAAAAGTATTTTCATGGAATAAGTTCTCCATCTATGATATAATTAACTTCATTTTATATAGTATTGATGATAATTTTTTTTTCTTTATGTTAATATTAGTTGGAAATGAAGAACAAATATGAAGAAAAATATACAAAAAAATGAAACGAGTATCATTCAAAGCTGTTAATATTTTTTCTTCAAAATATAATGATTTCGAACTTCACAGAAGTGAAATAGAAGAAATATATTATATTTTGTTTGGTGTTTACTAAATAATGAAATAAAAAGGTTTTAAGAATTTATTCTAATGGAAATCACAAATAGTTAAACAAAAGGGAGAAAATAAAATAAATATTAACATTAATTATAAAACTGTAGATGTCATATGCTTTGAATATTTAATCAAAGTTAAAGTAACAAAATATTACAAAAAATAAAAAAGATAAAAAATATAAAAATGTTTAAATAGGATTTATATATAATATGGTATGATAATGACTAATATGATTCGAGTGATTAATTTGGAAATTAAAAAAGAATCTGCTATCTTTTATCTTATAAAATCTTTAAATGGGGTTAGTGATTCTAGTATTTATGTTGGTTGCTTTGAGAGTTTTTTTGATTTAATAATCTATATGATTATGAATTTAATGAAGAATATTATATATTAAAAAAATACATATTCATTACTACATAATTATATAAAAAAATTGTCGGAAAAAATGAGAAAATTATTTTTTATAACATGAGTATTTCAAAAGAAACTTTAAATCATAAAAATAAATCTTTTAGTAAAAATGAGATAGATAAAGATTATTTAAAAAATATATAGTTGTTGAATTAAAATATGAAATATGATGTTGAAAAATTATTGAAAAATATTCATCCTCATCTTCATGAAAGAAATTGTTAGGAAATAATATATCATTAAATATTAATAAGTTAATTATTTTTTTGGAGATGATATAGTAGTACATTACATGTATTGATTTTTTTAGTGGAAAGATAAAAAATGCAGTCCTTTACTTTTGTGTATTTTTATGTGTATTATGAATATAAATTATTATAAATAATTTTTATTAAATTTTACATAGACTTTGGGATACAATAAGACTCAAATTTCTAGATATTTATCATTATATATACCTTTTAGTACTTAATTATATTATTTATATGTAACTAATAATATTTTTTACTATGCCTGTTGTACACATAATTTTAAAAGCCAAAAAATATTTAATAATTGAATTTCTAGTAAAAATTACTAGGAATTATCATAAATGATCTATGGTAAATCGATAATAGATTTTTTAAGCATATTACCAGATACATTTATAAATTTATATCATATAGTGTATTTTTAAGAGTCACTATGACATTTGGAGATAATTCTTGTGGTAAACTAAATTATTTTGATAAACTTTGTATTCTGGCTCCAATTATTTATAATATTTTATAAATTTACGGCTTATATGTTTGATTAATTATAATATCACAATGATGTGATCATTACATTAATTTTAAATTAAAAAATGTTAAATTTTTTAAATTATTATTCATTAACATTTTATAATAATGGAAATAAAAATTTATATTGTATTAAACTTTATTAGATATCTTTAGAACATGATATTTTTATGACTATTGTGAAACCATATGGTATTATTCTGAAACATATACATGTCTCGTTAATTTTGGATTCTTATAGAATCATTATAACACTATAGTATTTCTACAAGCATCAGAACAAAATAAATAGAAAAATATCTTCACAATTCTTCCATGAACAGAAAATATCAAAAAATATCATTCATATTAGTTAAGGAATTGAACTATTGCCAAACCTCTAAATTTTGTTTATCTTGACTCATTCGGTCCTATTCAGATTTCTAGTCTTGGTGGGAAAAGATATACATTCAATATCATAAATTATTATAGTGGATTTATATTGCAATATTTTCTCTCTCAAAACTACAAAAAGATTTCTATATTTAATAATTTATAAAATTTAGTATAGAATTAAAAGGGTTTCCTAATTTTTTCTATTTATAGAAATATAGGAGGTGAATATAAGAACATTGAATATTCATGATTTTTTTGGAAGGTATTGTTTATTTACATAATTATTCATCAGATAGGAGACCTAAACAAAATAAATTTATTTAAATAATGAATCAAACCATAATTGAACTGGATTAAATTACGCAAAATTAGTATAACATAATAAACTATTTTTGAGGAATTTTTTTACAACATGTTATACTTCAAATGAGATTATTTGTACAACTATTATTAAAAAACACCTTATGAGTTATGATAGGAAGCGAAACATATAATTATTTATTTTTTTGTTTTTTAATATAGTGTTTTTATATTAATAAAATGAAAATTTGGAATGATTTTATGCTAAATGCAGTGAATAAAATTTTCAAGGTTATCTTAATATCATAAACCATTAAGTATTTTATAATAAGTTAACTATGATTGTAAAAAATATATTCACATTAAATTTGGACAAAATAATATGAAATAGAAATCTATTCTTGAGTAATTTGATGAATAATAGACAGATTTTAATTTTATAGAAGATAAAAATAAAAACAATGTGTTAGTTATGGAGGATAAAACTCCTAAATCAGATCATAAATCATGAAAAACTCATAATGTTCAAAATATTATTAATATTATTGATAATATTTATAATTTAATTAATACTATGAGATATCATTCTCTGTATTATTAAAATAATAAGTTTTTTTCAAAATATCTAAGTTGTCCTGCTGATAAAACCATGAAATATTTTAATTCAGTTATCCTTAGAGAGGGTAACGTTAATTAATTTACTAGGAATATTGTCAGTACTTAGTTGAACCTAAAAAAGATAATTTTTATTTGAACTAAATGAATTTTTAAAACCCATTTGGAAATATCTAAAAACATTGTAATGAGTAAGTAAATACTAGTTTCTCATGGTTTTTTCCAAGAACAATGTATATATTTTGATTATTTATTATCTTTTAATATGATTAAACCTATTATAAATTTATAAGTATTGAATATTCACATGGATTCAAATAGTTTTAAATAAATATTACAATTACTTTATTAAATGGTATTACATCAATAAAATATTTTATAAATCCACCACTAGGTTCAGGACAATTAATTTATTCCAAATAATTCCATTAAATTTTAAAAAGTTATATATGGGCTTTAGTAATATCCTATAACTTGGTATGCATGGTTATCTTAAATTATTCTGATAAATAATTTTTAAAATTTAATGTAGGTATATCATTATTTATGAAAAATATTTCTAATGAAATTTTAATTGTCCAAATTATTTTTAAGGAATTGTTTTTTGTTCAACTAGTGAATTGAATTGTAATGATGTTTCTCGAATAAAGCCTTATATACTTTATTTGTATCTAATATGGGAATTATGATTATTTTTAGGGCTTATCAAATCAAATATGGAATATTTTTTATCATTTTAAAAATATTAAATAATGAGTTAAAATATTTTTTACTTCTTTTATATAAGAATTTTTCAACCCCTATGAGTAAAAATTATAATTTGGATTTAGACAAATCAGGAAATACAATTTATAAAAAATTATTTAGAGGAATTAGTAGTATTTTATGTTATTTAAATAGTTATTTACCATGTATTAGTATTAGTGTATGTATGTGTGTAATATCTATAAATGGTTATAAAGAATTTTAGTCAAACATTAAAAAGATTCACTGGGAATATTAAAGGATATATAAATTATGGATTATTTTATTTGAGAATGGAATGTATTGATTTTTTTATATAATAATAAATTAATTATCAGTATCATAGAATTATTAGAAAAGTTACCTAAAAATTTATCATTTTCTTGGATAATTTTTAACTTCTTGGAGCTAGAAGAAGACATTATTTGTTTCCTTAGATATAGTTTATGTTATATAGATTTAGCTATTTAATCCACTCATTTTTTTGTAAATGAAGAAATATTTTCCTAATTTAAACGTTTATTTTTATAATAAAAAAATTTATTATTATAAATATTTTTTATATTTATATTCTTAATAATTATTTCCAATATTCTAAAATAGTCATATTTGTGGTCTGTTTTGTTCTATTAGGGATATTATAAACGATGGTGATATTTTTATGGTAAATGTGTTAATAGATAATTAGTTTTTTGATATATTAACTAAACATCAATATATTTTGAACTATATTAAAAACATTTAAGAGTATAGAATATTGGATGCTTAAAATGAATATATTTTACCATATTTTTTCATTTTAGATATCTTGTCTCAAAAAATATTTAGGACCCTTTAAGAACGATAATACAATTTCCCCTTCAAATCCCAGTGCATATAATTTTTTTTATCTATATTTAATCAGTGTTGGAAAATGATACTATATATTATCACATTCTATTATTTAGTATCCATTCAGGGTTATTTATAGTTTTTTGTTTCTATTTTTAGAAAGACACCATGATATGATGGTTTTATTATATGGTTTATTAGTATATGGTTTTTTGTTTATTAATAAGTTTATTGTAATTAAATTATGAATTATTTGAATAATATTTAACATGTTTTCAAGATCCTTATAGATATTAATGTTTTAATACATGATTATTTGTCGCTATCTTATAGATAAATAACATTAAATTATCACAAACTAGTTTATTTAATAAAAATATGAAAAGATAAAATTTAGTTATAAAATTATAGTTTTTAGATACATATGTTTATTATTATAGTTATACGACTAATAAAATATTGCATATATTTCAGTTCTAAATATATATTTTACTGAAATTTGAAATTTTAATTTTAAATAGACTGATATTTTTTTAAATCATATATCTATCTTAACCTGTTTTTATTAATCCTAAATTGGTCGTATTTTAACATTCTAGATAATTAGTATTAAATTATCAAAAAGGGGGATATTTTTAGGATATTTTTTAGTGACTCAATCCCAATATTTTACTTTATAAAATTTTGTTTAGATATTTAGTAAATGTTACATTATATTACCTTTTTCCCCTTCAACCTGAGTTTCTAAATAAAAGATCATAATTTCCTTATATTAATCTTTCACAACATGTAAGAGAAAACAATGATGTTTATTTTTTTCCTTATTATATATATATATATTTCAATTTATTTTGTTAATTATGAATAAATTGTATTACATTCCAAATTTTCAATACTTTTCCAAGTATAAATATAATATTATTATGATAAGTATAGACCTATAAATTATTTTTATAATTCATACATTATTTATTTTTTTACAAACTAATGATTACCATATTGGTTTAATGTCATATTATATTTATTTGATATACATGTCGCATACTAATCCTTAAAATAAGGAAAATCATATGAAGGACCATCTTTAGAAGTCTAACAAAATATGAGGTCCTATGAAATTTTATGACTCAAAAAATTTATTGACATGAAATCAAAATTTCATAAAAATAAATACGTATCATGATATAAAAAGTTAATTTTGTATGGGATTTATGTATCCTTTGAAATTTTATGATTTTAAGATATTTGTTTTACATCAATCATGATAATTATGTCCAACAATTCAAAAACAAATGGATCCTACATTGGACCAATATTAATCATATATAGTTAATGTCAAATAACTATTACATGGATTATATTGGGTGACTTATGCATTGAAATAGATGGAAAAGACTTAGATTCTAGATTGAATGACTCGTACATATATATTCAAAATGAATTGTACATGATTTAATCTTATGTTGGAATAACAATAACGGAGAACTATATATTAAGCATTATACACAAAATATTTTAAGAGATTTTATTTCTCAAATTATCATCCCCATTATTTAAATACATATTTATGATGACTTATCAGCATGTTTTGATAATTATTTTCAAATTATTTATATAAGCAATTAAATTTTTAGATTTATTAGATTATTCAAAATGGTTTGAGTTTGTATTTAAGGAATAATATTATAATGTTTATTTAAAACTATTTGAATAACAAGGAAGTAATAAATTATTTTGGGGCTCATATTTTTAAATGTTTCATATTATTATTCTAGGTTCATTGTTAGGGATGATATTAGTATAAAATTATATTGGTATTATTACTGTTATTATTATTTTGAATTATTTTAAAATTTTAAACTATTAGTATAACCGTTATGAAATAATATTAAAAAATAACCAACGTTATATTTATGATATTTGATCACTGATACATAGAGATAAACATGAATGATAAAAATGAAACAGTTTCTTAATACTGTATAAAAACATTTCTCTTACATGAGAAGTCAAATGTAATAACTTGAGATTTTAAGATCATTACTAACTCCAAGACACAAACAATTACATTTATCAAGAACAGATCATTGTGGCTAAACATTTATATATCAACTTTTACTGAAACATTATATATTAAATTTAAGAATTCATTCTTTCCATTATCATATAATTAAATTATAAATTGGTTTATTCTTTATAATTCAAAATAAAATCAATTCATTATTGATCCATTCCTCTATGAGATGTATTATTGAGTTATGTCACTAGGTTAAAAATACAATGTTGTAATTTGGTTACAACTCTATAAAAATATTCGTGGTTGTTATTGTTCAAGATAACGTTTTGGAGAATTTTTTTTATTAATTATATTTAATTTATATTCTATGATTTGAATATATCTATAAAAAAGTTTTTAATTATTTTTCATTATTCTACATTACTATAATGCGCTGAAAATGTTATATCAGTTTATTATTATGTTGAGATCCTCAAATTCTATGTTCATATTCATAAATATTGTACAATAACTAGATAACATTGTGTGATGGGAAAATATCAAGTAGACTATTTTATGAAAATACTCATAAGTGGATCTAAAAATATATATTAATGTTCACAATTTGTATGTCCATGACCAGATATTATGAAAATAGACCCACTAGTATGAATTACACATTTCATCATGTCAATAGATATTTCTATCTATAGGAATGTATAATGATCCTGAAGATCTAAAATTATTATTATTACATGTAATGACTTGATCACTTAGACGTATTTCCATAAAAAAGGAAGTTATATTTTCATAGAGATATTGGGTATGTTTGGTGCATAAAGAATGATTTATTATTAGTCAAAAAGTCCAGGAAATAATTTTTTCCCATTTAAATTTGTAAATGCCAATGTCTCAACCCATTCAACGAAATTGAAGTACAACATTATGAACCATGGATGTAGTGTAATATCTAATTCATTTTGGATTTCAATGAATGATATATCAAGATTATAGGTTGATGAAATCGGTATACAACATTTTTGATAAGAAATCATGAAAAAACAATTATATCACACATTGAGTATTCATATGTTGTTGTTGTCATTGTGATATTTCGTCTTTATATTATGGTTATTTAACACATTTGTGGACTATTATCTTGGAATTCCATTTTTTACATAATTATATACTGTAAAAGACTTATAAGGACACCCATGATGTGTTTGTGTTTATCTTACTTAAATATTATTTTAATTTAATATTTTGAACAAATATTATTTTCTCGCAAAAGATGTAATATTTATTCATAATGTATTAAATGATCACAAGTATTAGAGAAATAATAAATTTTAAGCTAAATATATAATTATGTGAATGTATAATATTAATTTACATTATTTTATTTTCAAATTAATAAATTAATATTTATTAAATAAACAAATAATTTTTCCAATTCCATGAATGTTGAATAGATATTTATTTTATAAATAGTGAGTAGAAGATTAATTTATTTATCAAATGAAAAATTTTTATTTATGATTTAAAAAAATAATAAGGAGGAAAAACTAATTAGAATCTATTTAGATGATAAATATTTATTTATTAAATTATAGAAATTTTATTTATGATTGTGGAGGTTTATGAGAAGCATGAGAAATAATAATAATATATATTTTTTATATACAATATGTTTTATTATGGGTTCAATATATTATTAAGGGTCACTATGAAATTAATTAAATATTATACCATCTAAATGGGTGAATAAATGGACTACTATTTCATTTCAAAAGAGGTTAATTGTTGTGTACAATATTCCTCTCCACTTCTTCCCAAACAACTCATTATCTCAAAACCATAAAGAACAAGATAGATTCCTTCAAGCATGAAATTATTTGATGCGTTCAAGGTGAAAATTGATAGATGATCTATCTGTAGTGAAATAACAGATCACTTCCTCAGTTTTGTTTGGACATTTAAGGATCACATGTTTATCAATACTATAGGGGACCTTCTTAGGGCCTTCATCATGAATCATTGATACATTGATCTGGTTCTAACAATCAACTCCATCAATAAATAATTATATCATGATCAAGGTAAAATTTATTATTATTTTTAAATTAAACATAAATTAATTTTAAATATCCCCTATCATTGAAATGATTATGAACATATTAATATTATTTAGGAAAATATAATTGGTTATTGAATTCATGTTATGTATATTACAGATTATCCATGGAATCCGACAATAGTTTAGTTCGCTATTGGTACAATATGATCTTTCAATGTATTCCAAATAATAAATTTTTAAAAATGATGTCACATTCCATTTCCAAATTTTTTTTTATAAATTTAATTTTTTTTTTCATTTCATGTAATTATTTCATGTAATCAAAATTTAAAGATCCATTATTATCTTATTTGTTTCTTATTCATATAACATATACCCAGTTACTATTTAATGAAGAACATCCGAAGAACCCACCTAGTGGTGCTGGCTATTCTATTTTAATAGTACACAAATACATGAGGTGTATCTATAAGGTTCATGCAATGTAACCCTGTAAATTTCATCAAGAAGAAAATTTGATTCCTTAGGTTTTCATGCAATAATATCATGGATAATTATTAAATACACTTCTAATTTTGACCATAATAACATGGTACAAGACATTTCAGACTAAAAATCATCTAACTAGGTTACACACCATGTAGTACGTCATATTTTATAGTGAAAAAATGATCAAATGTATTCCATGATCTAATTTCAAGACTTTTAAGATGTGAAATCCCTGTAATGAGAAGATTACATGACATGTTCCAATTGTACATGCCATGTAACTAATAAATCCCCATGTATAGATACATGTACAGTCTATATAACATTATCATGGCCATATGGAAAGCGATTTACAGGGAATATTTCTATAAATACATGTTGTGTACCAAACATATTTCTTAAAAAAAATTATATTGAATTTAATACACTATAAACATCATCGTTACGTGTTTTCTATTTCATGTAGTGACTCATACATGTCATATGATTGGTTTTATATTTCACCAACTATGTAATTAATTTATGCCTAAAATTTTGTACTATATACTGCAAACAGTAGTAATACATGCACTACTCCATATGCATTGAAAATAGTATACAAAAATTTAATTAACAAGTTTTTCATGTGTCATTTATTGACTCATAACACTCAATGTAATTATGGGAAGAAACTTGTATGCTATATGCCACATGATTAGAATATATACAATGTCAATTCATGAGGATAAGTTCAAAAAATTACTCAATGAGTTTACTCCACGTATAAGTCATGTACTTATTTTATTAATTTATATTTAAGAGTAATTTTTTAAATTATTGAAAAACACAATGGACTGGTATCTGCATGATATATTAGATTTAGTGTAAGATAAATTAAATTAATGTATTAGAAATATAATTATTTGTATTATTTTTCATTTATTTTATCATAAAAAATGATTGAATCAAAATGAATGAAAAAAAATTATTTTAAATTCATATTTATTGTATGAATTGATGATTATGTTCAAAAACTAAATTAAGCTTGTGAATTATTTAATTTAATTTAATCATTTTATAGTTTTTTATAATTATTGACAAATTCAATTAATAGAATATGTGTCACCCATCTCTCCTTATATAATCCCCTTTTTAGTTACCATTTCATGTGTGTGATGTAAATTTATTATATGGACGTACCTCCCATGTGATTAAATCCATTTCAGGATAGATCAAACTTAAATGTAGACATTGGAAATATACATGAAAGAGGATGAATAATACAACTTGATCCCATACTAACTAAATGAGTTTTACTAATAATTAATTTTTTTATTGCATTATCAATAAACAACAACTAGTTAAAGATCAGAATCATGCCACATTTTATTTGTTTCCAATCTATTTTTTATTTTATAGATATAATACCATGATTATTTTAAAAATTGATTAGTATGAAGAGATGAAATTAAAATAAAATGACTGTGTTTGAAATTATTTATTTTAGATAGATAATCCTATAAGTAAAATGTAATTAATATTAAAAAGTCTTGTAAAATATAAAAAAAAGAAACATGACACATAATAAATATAAAAATCCCATATAAATATATTAATTAAGACACATCCATTCTTCATATGAATTATGATAGAACCATAGTTAATATATCATTTCAGCCTATGATGGTTGAATATTTAATTATTTTAAATTCATATATATTAAATCGTGTAAACATAACTAAACTTTTAAGTGATTTATAGCCTTATTAGACCCAATAGTTTTGTTAGGTATGATTAAAAGAAATCTGATTCAGAATTTTTATATTGGGGGTCCATAAATTAGATCAAGGACAATTCAGTTTACATTTGGAATGAACACTAACATTAATATCACCTTATAACCCTCATATTAATCTTTTTGATTATATGAAGGGAAATATATATCCTTGACACTATAATTTCTTCACAACATGACATTCTATGTACGTCTATTAGGGCCATTTTGACTTCATAAAATAGTGAGAGAATTATTAATAAAATATAATTTATTATGTCATACTATGTAACAAATAAATTACTAACAATATTGTATCATATATTTTTAGAAAAGTAAATAATCCAATTAATAAAACTATAAATAAAACCAATTTTTGAAATTTAATATATCTTAATTGGATGTGAATTATACAAATAGTTCAAATGCTTAAGAGTTATGACACTAAATAAACTAATGTCTTAAGTACTATAATCCTCAATTCAAAATAATATAACTAATTGGGAAGTTATATTGAGTTTTTATCTTTGGAAAATAATTAAATGGTTTACAGTATATTCATTGTTTAATACTATCAACATTTTATAAAAACCATGTAATGTTCCATGATAATACGAATTCCAATTACACGATTTATCATCTCTGAGATCATTATCAATAAATAGATATATTGGAAGGGTATAGAATCGTTAAGTTATTTATGATGGTAAATCAATAATAATATACACCTGTTGGGCCTCAAATAGTTAAAAATATTTCCTATATCGAGTTATTAGATAGTATGGTGATTTAAAATTATGGTTAAATTTCTCACTGAAATTATTATTTTATCACCCACTTAAGTACTCTCTAGATTTTTTAAATCCCATTATGATATGAATATAGAAGTATCCTAAAGATCATATATGTGAACTTTTCTATGTTAAAAAGTATATGAATCCTGAAAAACAAAATATCATTATAGTGATTTATAGGAAAATATATTTAATGAGCTATATGAATGACAAAAAGTGTAAGAATTATTCCATTAACCCTTCCAATTAGTGGTGGATCAAGTGGAAATAAAGGGAATACTAAACTATCTATTATTTATATGGAATTAAGGTATACTGGAAAAACATTATACCTATTAAAATAATAATGGGGTAACGTTAACTGTATTTCTTTTGATGAAAATACATATATTTCTTCAAATTATGTATTAGATTCAACATGTGGTGCGGTGAATCCACTAGTTTCAAAACGATCCAAACTAACTATTATGGATGTTGGGGACTACCACCTCACATTTTTAACTCGAATTATTGTTATTTTGGAATATGTTTATAATTTAATATCAGTTAAAACCATTATTTTTGTGTCCATACATCATACGGTTTGATATATTTTTTTATTTAAGAATTTGGGTTTTCCTTTTAAAAATATATTTTTTTATTTTGAGGCATATTTAAGTAATAGTATTTATGAGTTAGACTAAATGAACCAAGTAAAAAAAATTTATAACAAAAATAATTATCATCAATCATACCACAATCATCTATGAAATCAATCATTATGTCATTAAAACCAATAGTTATTAACCATAGTAACCAAGAATTAAATTTTGTTTCATTTAAACTAATAAAACATGGTGCATGTCATGCTTGTTTACATGGATAAATTATCAATGGACTATTTAGTGAAAAATTTAAATGTGAAATAGATATTTCTATGATAGTTCATAGCTATGTGCAATGACTATGTATAGTGTTAGCCATGAGAGTTCACTTATACATCATAACATTTACTAATGGGGTTTAACATAGAATACATTGATATATTGAGTAAATATATAACTAAATATGGGAAATATGTTGGAATTATAATTAAGTAACTATACTCAAGTGGTAGTGGATATTATGTTAATCAAAAAATCATTTATTATTTTTGTGAGTTTGGGAATTTATCTCAAATGAATCTTATTTATAAACTATAATAGAATGTTCAAAGGGAAAATACGCAACACACCTTATTGGAAAAGGTGTGATCAATGATGAGTCATGTGATTCTCCCATTTTAGTGGAGTTAGAAACTTTAGTACTCATTCAAAACCAAGTTCCAAAAAAAATTGTAAATGACATTCCATATACAATTAACAATGGAATAGAAATATATTGTCATATAAATGAGTGTGGTGTTCAGAAGAATTTGTTAAGGATGTTTTTGTAAAAAATTTAATCCTGAAGGAATACATGTTTCTTAATAGGACTCCCTAATGAAAGAATGGAATATTATATTTTAAACATGTTAGATAATAAAGTTGTGGTTGATAGATTCCCCACATTCTTTTAGAGGGGTCATATCTCAAAAATTATAGTTTGAGAGATATAGAATTTTATGAACATTTGGATAAGGAGTTATATGATTTGAAATAATAAAATATACTATAAATCCTTATTGAAGAATATATTCTAAAGATACAAGTAATGTGTAGGAGTACAAGATAGGTTTGAAAAAGAAAAGAAGATGATTTTCTTTATAAAATGATGGATACTCATTATTAGTTGATAACAATTATCAAATAACATAAAATTAAGTATTAGTAGTTTAAAATATATTAAATAGAAAGAATCCAAGAATTTCAAAACATATTCCATGTACTGAAAAAATAATTTAATTTTGAAGACCCACATTAAGATGCAGTTCACATTAGATAAAAATGGATACATAAGAAGAAAATAAAAATTTATGAACAATTCAATAAATATAAGGGGAAGATTTTAGTAAAAGGGTCTATAAAAGTCAATTTAAAGATTGAAATGAATCATTTTCACCAGTTTCCATATTGGAAGTCCATTAAAATTATATTTACTACAGCATCATTCCATGAATACGTGATTAGGTAGATAGATATCGAAACAAATTTCATTAATTAGATCCATTAGGAACATGCATGAATGACATGAGCATTAGGGTTTTTGACACTGAAGGATTCTAATAAGGTATATATGTATAAAATATCAATTTACATATTAAATTAGGAATCCAATTCATAGAGAGTAATATTTTTTAATGGAATAATAGAATTTGGTTTCCTAAAGAATAGATGTGAGACTTATGTCATGATTTAATTTAGTGGCAGTGGATTATTTTTCAAAATAGTTTTTGTCAGTGAAATATTAGTTATTAAGACCAATAATCTAGTCTTATATTCCATCAATACATAGTTAGACAATTTTTTTCTATTTGAATGACTTAGATGATGTAGTTTATATTTTTGGAATGAAGATCCATCATGATAGATCTATGTGGTCAATTGATACTTTGACAATGTATATACATTAAAAAGATACTATTAAGTTTTAGTACAAACAATTCAAGAGGGGATTGTTCCCTATTTCACATGGATTTCATATTTTTAAGGAAAAAACCCCCTATAAAAATTAAGAGAAATAGAGAGTGATAAAGATTATATATTTGTAAATTTTTCTGTCAGTCATGTATAATATGAAATTTACTATGACAGATGTTGGATACCCCTTTAAAATGGTTGGAATATATCATGTTGATCTAGGTTATTCCATTGGAAGGATATCAATTCCACACTTAATAATTTATGGTTCACTAAGGATATATTCATAGTCTATAGAGGATCTGAGGAGCTATTCAATATGGGACATATAGATTCGATTTTCCATATAAATCAAGATGATCTGAAATCATAGATAGGGTACATATTCACCAAAAAAATAGGTGTTATGACATGGAAGTGATCATTAAAAGATATGTTCTATGATTTTAAAATTGAGTGATAGTACAATAATTATTTTATAGAATCTAATGATGTGTGTTGGATATGAAACTTCATCAAAGAACATTAAATGATATGTAAAAGTAAAGATCATATTGTACATTGTTGTTATAATGCTACCGTGGTTTCTCTTTAAAATTATTCAAAGTCACATTAGTATATGAAGCACATAATTCAAAAATATAATCTCTTGATGGATTTTTCTCATAGAGTTAAATTCACAGTGAGAATAGTATCAACACAAAATATCATGGAGGAACCCTTAACTAAAGCTCTAACTAAGAAAATGTAGGATTATCATGAGAGATATTGTATAATAAAATTCAGAATCATTTTTCTGTAGTCCAAATGGATTCTATTGGAGTTTGGGTTCATGAACCAACTGTTTATATATTAGATGTCATGTACATTCTCCTATGTAAATAATAATTAAATTATCTATAATGTATTTCACATTTTTCTTGATGACTATAATGTAATATTTTCCTTCATTTTATGTTTTACTGAAAATTTTATGACAATTTATTTTATGATGAGAAATATAGAATTATAGGATAATATTTTAAAAATTACTTTATGGTTGGATAACATTCTATGATGAGACACATAGTATATTGACATTTAGTTTCCAGTACATATATTGAGATGAACTTTTTCCCACAATGTTCTAAATTGATAATCCTCAAGATGAAAGATTTTAAATTAAAGCCACAAATAGAAATTTAAAATGTTATTTGTTTCATTTTATATTCTATTATATAGGTAGCTTTAATTATTTTCATACTATAATATCACTAATATGTATTTTCATGACTGAAAAAATAAAAAAATTTCTATAATCCATAATGAAATTTTTTTCATGTCAATGTGGTCAATGATGGGTATTCCATGAATTCTTTATTATAAGTAAATATATTGACAATGGATTTTCCATTATATAATTATGGAAAATAATATATCATAAATTTTATATTTTTAAAACCATTGTATTAAAATCCATTTATATGGGGCACATATAGGGTCATTTTACATAGTCAAATAAATATGTATCAACCATTTTGTTTTATGAAATGTTTGTGAAGCCTTATTGATGTGAAATAATGGGACAAGTATTATATTACATAATTATCATACAAATTTTGTTTTTTGGGATATTTATTATTGGGTTCCTTAGCTCTTTTATAAATAGTAATATGGGAATTTAGGTAAATCTTCCTTATTCAACTAGTGGAGAGTCCAAGAGGATCACCCCTGAACTATTTTCATGGATTTCAATAAAAAAATTATAATAAAAAATTTAAAAAATATTATTCTATAGATTAAAAAGTAATATTTTCTACTTATTTGTTCAAATAATTAAAATATTAATTAGATATAAATTTTAAAAGAAAATTATTTAATTACATGAATATATAACAGTCACGCCTCCTTTTTTTATTTGAATGTAAGTAAATGATTATTTATTTTTTATGAAATTATTATTTTTTCATTTTGAAAATATTAATATTTATTTATTTTACAAACCTTTAATATCATATTTCTTTACTAATATAATTAATAATATTTATTTAAATACTTATTAAAGAAATCAATAAAAGATACGAGTTTTCAGAAATTGAGGATTGAGTCCAATGCTAAATATTTATTTACTCAACTATAAAAAATTATTTATCATTTTTTACATTTTCTTGCACCATGAGATAAAATATTATTATTATTATTATTAAACATTGTGTGTTATTTATTATGGTATTAATATGTTATCTAGGGCAAATTTTTAATTAATTAAACTTCAACCCCTAACCTTGTGTCTATAAATGAACTATCATGTAATTTATAAAGAGGTAAATTGTTTGAAAAAAAATTCCACTCAATTTTCCCTCTTAATATCTTTCTATCAAGAACTATAAAAATATTAGAAATTTCTTAATGCCTCAATGGACATGTAGAAATAAAGGGAAGAAAAATATGATAATAAATAAGATATGATATCACCCAATGTTTCATTAACAATGTTGGAAGACTGAAGTAGTATGTGTGGATAATTTTTAAAGGCTCTCTACATTTGGTATTCGATATGAAATTGTTATATACTAATATTATTTGAATGACTAACACCAATTAAAAATAAATATATCAGGATAGATTTAATATTTCATATTGAGTGTTAATTTTTTTTATTGTAATAAAAATGCACTTCTCTCATGGTTCCAATGAAAATAATTGTTAATATTATTCATAAAATATATAACTGTTCATGATTTTTACATAATATACATTAGATATTATCCATTTAATTTGATAAAAGTTGAGTTTCCCATAATCCTAACTAGAATTTACACAGTGTTTGAAAACAATAGTTATATGGTTTTGCATCTTCTATAATTGGTGTCACATAACTGGGATGTGTATACCATTCAATATATAGGTCACATAGTGAATACATTACCTATTAGTGATAGAGGGTTGTGAAGATTATACATATGTTAACTTTTATTATCACTAAATTAATAATATAATATCATATTTATTTTCTTTCACTTCTCATGAATGTACATAAAAACATCGATATAATATCTGTAAATACTAAAAATTTTCAACATACTATATATCTAGACCACTAGATATATTGGTTTAGACCTAATATTCATATTTTATATAGATGTGTTATTTTCGATTACCCTTCCTCGGGTCATGGACCCTTAGAAATATTAATTTATCAGAATTAAATCTAAAGCTTCAGTAGTTGAAGGTTTTCTTAGTCTGGTAATAAGTTCTCATCCTTATTCTAAGGATGGTGTAATAGTTATTTTCCTTTATACTATTATTCCAATTTTTGGACCCCATCCATATGTTGGTATTTAATATTTTTATCTTACAAGACCAACTCTTCTAGATATCCTAATGGATGGTGATTCTGATGAATACATCATCAAGCATGATCTATATTCTGATGTACATGATAACATCTATGAGGGTGATTAGAAATTATTGTTGAAGGTTCCCTTTGACATGGAATCCTCAAAGGTTCTGACCTTTAATTATCTTGATCTTAATCCACTATACTATAGCCATCATTCTAAGGACACTACTTTAGATACATAATCATTACTAGAATCACCCCCTTTTTTGCTATTAGTGAAGGCATAATAAAATTTTTTAAATGCATTATTTTATAAAAAAGGGTCACATTACATATCATTCATTAGAAAAATACAATTACTCTATCTAATAAATTTATGATAGATATTCAAAAATAACTATTGATTATATTCACACATCGTCATCATCTCCATAATTATTTGGAGTGTTTCACATCTAGGTTACTTGACTGGGTATGTTTTCATTTATAATAAATTAATTTAGAAGTTGGTATATCCATTTGTTACCCTTGTGATAATTAATATTCCATAATCCCTATTATAGTTCACATACAAATTTTACATGGAACATTATACTCATGACATCCCAAAATAGATGAATATGTTGATATTATTGAAAAACCATCTACATTTTAACCTTTTTAATTTATATAATCATGATATCATCTATGAAACAGCCCAAAGGACTTCAATTTTTTTACTATTGTTCAAACCCCATTTTAAGGGATGAATGGGAAAACCCCTAACAGACATCATAGACTTAAGACAATCATGATCCAAATGTCAAGCGAGAAATACCAAAACAAAATCATGGAGCTACCCTATCCCAGCATATAACCACGATAGAGATCTCCACTAAAAGCATGGTTGACCAACAAACAAGTGTCCTATGTCAGAGCACATGCCCAATCCGATTCCTGATGCTATACCATCTCAAAAATCCGAATCCAAAAAGCACAACATCGGTGAAAAGAATGCTCAAGAACCTCCACTAGGGCATGATCCATGTGGAGTCTGGGTTCACCACCAAACCAATACACCTCACAATGAAAAACCTTTCCACCATTCGACAAACAAGAACCAAGGATCCTAACCTTTCCACCCTCCACTAGACACCCTCACAGCCGCAGGATCACAAGTCTGAAAGACAATTCAAAAGTCGTGAGATCAAACCACGGTCACCAAGGACTGAATGACCCAACCCCACCCGATATAATGCCACCAATGATGTAATCATGGACATCCTAAAACAAAAACACCGCTCTAGGCATGGATCTTCTCTATGTAGTTAATATTTATCCATAAACCAAGTCCCTCACATGGAGTTTATCATATAATATTTCCACAATATATATGACTAAAATGAGAATAAGGTTGTTAATTTCAATATAGATAGAAAAATTAATTTCTTCAAATCAGTTCATTTGAAATTTACCTTTTAAATATATACTTCCCTATTTGTCGCATCACATGATAAACAATCATTGAATGTAGAAAATATAGAGTAGGATGGATAGGTATTGGTACAACCTAGAGGGTATCACCGATTTCCACAACAATTTGGATAATGATTTGACTAAATCCATTTTAAATCACTCACCATAACTGAAAAAAGTTGCATGAATCATGGAATATATTTCGACACCACACTTTTTTCATAATTTGGAATTATGTTAGTGAATTTAGTTTCATTGAGCAATCCTCTTAATGTGGAACCATGCAAGTACTTTCATGGAGTTTGTAAAAAAAATTAACTCTATATTTCAATTTTTAAACCTAGATTGTAATAATAAGTTGAATAACAATAATAATAACCTTGAATACATTTTAAGGGAAATAAGTTTCCATTATAATGGATTTCAGGAATGACGGGATGCAGTTCCTTCATATCACTGTATGATACGAAGAGAAATATAGTTGAAAACATGATATAACAAGAGTATAAATCATGAATAAAATTTGGAGTGGCTTGGATCAATGAGTGAGATCAAATTTTATCTTATTTTATTAATGTATTAAGGAGAAAATGTTTTAGGGATTCTAAATATGTATGTGGGAGATAAATCATATTATTGTGATGTAAATGTTAGAGGACTTATTTCTATATCATACCTCTCCTCTCTACTCACAAACATGAACATATAGGCCAGAGATAGATATCCTAGAGAGGTACATGGCAACCCATTATCCAATAATATACCATATAGTATATTTGGTTGAAATTAATATTATTCTACATGTAATGAAATCAGTTGTCGAGATCAATGAGACTATAAAAGATATCAATCTCAACAATTCCCCAATGCCAATAGGTTTACATAATACTAATATATGGTAGAATGGGATACCATTAAATGAAAGACCATTCAGGAAATTCATGATTACATTAAAGGAGGCTTTCCCTTGGAAATAACTTGAATTAAGACTCTTTTCCAAATTCATATGCTTCAAATCTTGATATATTTTAATCAATACTAGATAATAAATATGTGAAATATTATACCAAAGTATTTTAAAAAAACCTGAATTATAGGATCTCTCATGTTATATTCATGTTTATTTTCACATAACATCATGGATTTAATAAAAAAAATTTTATTAATGGGGCTATTTCACTAACATAAGAGATATTTAAACTGTGGAAAAAAACATGGGGGAACCAATATCAGGAAAAATATTTATATTGTTAGAGCCAATGATTGATTTCATAGAATAATATCCTAAATACCATGATGAAATATTTATTCTTCGTGATGTTACAAGAAATTATATTTCCAAAACTATCCCTTCATTGTATTTATATCCATTGAAGTTGAGGAATTTTTAATTTTTCAAATTTACATATGGCCACTTTCTAGGTGATTAACCCTCTTAGAGTCCATTAGTTATGGAACTTAATATTCTTTGTAAAAATATTAATAAAGTAATATCTAATTGGGGAGAGTCGTTCTACTAATCAGAGGGTGATGTGGTTTCTCAAGTAAACAATATCACAACTTGAAAAATTATATTATTTTTCTATTAAATGATATAATGTTCTCCATCCAATATATCAATGATATTTAGTTTACCTATAGTGAATAGAGTGACCCAAAAAATAATATTTCTAAAATAAGTATTTATATCAAAAAAAATTCCATGAATAGAATTGTAATACTAATTGAAAAATGTATATTCATTGAGAATGGGAGTTTCCAAAAATTATATATTGCGATCCATTGACTAATGGGATGGTGATAATTCTTCATATTCATTGTCTAATAGACTGAATACTGAATCATTTTAAGAACTATATAATATAGTTCTTATCATTTAGAAGTATGGTTACTCTCACAAATCATTTTAACCCATCTATACCCATATATGTCATCCTAGTTCTTAGGGCCCCAAACGATTTCATATAATGTATCAAAGTTTAGGTCAATGAATTCTAATAAGGATCTCATAAATAATATATATTTTATTGGGAAATATTATAACTATTGGAGATATTTTCAATTGAAGGAGGTATTATCATATGATGTATTCGAGAATTAATGAAAATAATTCATGCTAAACATGAATCGAATACTCTTATAGTGAATCCATTATAGGCCTATAACATTGATGAAAAATACAATAGAATTCCATAATCCCTTCATTACTTGAACTATTCATCCATGGATATATTTATTAGAATAAATGGATATTTACACACTGTCATTCGGAATTCATGTTAGATCATAGTTCACAGTGATATAATATTTGGGATGTTAAATAACATGGATGTGATCTCTACTTTTCAGGTTTCTCACACCCATACATGTAATTTTATAAAGCTACAATAAACTAGATTTTTAATAGTTATTTCAAAAAACATTTATCATTATTAATATTAGAGTATTTGATTTGATAAATTGTATTGGTTTTTACCCCTTTTATATATAAGACATTACACACCGTAGGCTTTCCAAGCCTCATTAATATTCATAATAGTTTTTATAAGTGGGAGATATATTTTTTATAGCTAGGAAATTATTGGAAAATCTTGTTTAATAGTGAGGTTTATTAATAAATGATCCATCCATAAGAATATTTATATTTATTGGAAAGGGATCTATCTCTCTACTTAATTTTTTTGTTGTTCAAAACTAATATAGAGCCTATTGATCAATAAATCATTGTAAGTAAATGTCCATGAAACATTTGTAATTCATTAGTAACTAACTTGATGTCTCTATTTATAAATACTAAATTAACCATTTCATAATAACATAATTTAATAATGTGGATATATACTTTTAATGGTTGATCATACACTATGTCTTCATCCTTAGATTCCAAGTGTTATGAGAGATGTATAAAAAAGATGAAAATTTTTGTTATTGAGCCAATTATAATTTTCTTGTTTTTATCTATGATTATTAATATGGGTATATAGTACATAGGTATATCTTACCAAATCCCCTTAGAAAATCCATTAGGTTTTTGTGAATTACTAGGTCGGATTAGTTGATAGTTAGTGAAGAAATTGGGTTTATAAACACCCTCTAAACATAGGTTAAAAATAGAATACTTATGGTTCTTCTATAATAATTATCAATAATTGAAGCAATATTTTTTTGATATTTTTATATATATTACATTCACAATCTATTACTACTTCGGTAAGGGTAATTTATCTTATCAAGAGATAAAATATTATTCCCAGCATGCCCCTCGTTTATTGGATGTTCAATATATCCCAATAAACCATAGAATATGTCCCATCATTGATTGTAAAATTCATGAGAGGATCTAATACTATAAAATAGTCTTTTATCTACCTCTTTATATTATGTGGTAATTCAGTTGACCATGATATGATGAGTTTTCAATTTTTTTGTAAGTGAAATAAAAAGACAAAAATACTAGCTTCCAAAGGAGAACCTAATGACTCTCTGAATATTTTATTTAGCTTATGTACCTCTCCTCTAATTGAAATATAATTATCCACTAAAATTTCATTAGGGTCCACTATATTTTTCCATGTTATGATTTTTATTGTAACTTGTTTACACCTTTTGATATAATAAAAATATAATTTTTTGGATCTTTCAAATTCTTATCATAACATATGATCCCGACCCCTAACTCTGTATACTTTTAATTGGATATGGATATGTTATAGCTTTAATTTTAACGGTTTAATTTTTTATAAACAAGATAAAATGGTAATAGACCTAATCCATTGACGAGATCAAGTGGTAAAACTGGAATCCCACCTTTATTAGTCTATAGGTTGATAGATATCATTAAGCATGTAATCAAAAAAATGAATTCTGTTAGCATTATATAAAAAATAAAAATAATCATATGATATAAATAATTCAAAAAAAAATTTAATCAAGTTTAAAATGTATAATCATTTCACTTGATGTCTCAAAATGACACTAACATCAAAATTAATTTAAATTAATAAGTGAATTTAATATCTCAGATAAACCTAAAAAAAATATAACATTCGGATTCATCATCATGGTACTCCCCATTTATAATGTATTTTTACCCGAATCCACCCATGAATATTTCTAATAAATCAAAAAATATATATAAAAAGTAGTAATGACCATATAAAAATATTCAATAGGTTCATCACCTAACCTCTCTTTCGTATATATGAATAGAGCATGCAGATGAATCCATTTATTGAGTGGATAGAAAGGGTAAATAAATTAACTATCCCATTTAATACATTGATTACAATTATATATAATATCTCAATGAAATAGAACTCACTATATCATAATATTATATATATTATATCTAACATCAAATGTATATTAGTGGGTACAATTCTAGAAATTCACAGTCAAATTCTTTAAATTTTTCCGTAAGAAAATTATATTATCTCACAACCATAAGATGCCCATTTCAACTATATACCATTATCTGATAAGCCCAAGTTTATTTTTATTGTATTTGTTACCAATATATGAGATAATGATGAATTTGTGACAAGGTGGTGTTTTGGTTTTGGGGCTCGCCCCATCAGGCAAACCATCAGACTTAGACCATTGACATTGGTCAATATATCCAGAAGATCGATGTGAGATTTTGAAGTAATGTGAGATACATCAGAAAATCAGTCTCAGGGAAAATCTATCAAAGATAATTCATAGTTAGAAAAAAAGGATTGGAGGTAATAGAACATCAAAATATTCTATCTTATGATTACTTTATGATCATTGAGTTTTTATAAATCTTGAAAATGTCATGAAAGAATATGGATTTTGTGGAAGAATGTAGAATACGATGTGAAGTATTATGGATGCTGATCATTGGTGTGTGGAACACCAGACATATAAGGATGTATATTATGATTTTAATTTTTATGTAAACTACTCATCGATGTGTGGAAAACTATACATAGAAGGATAAAGATCATAGATATGAGAATTATCATTATGAAAACATCATAAAGATGGGAAATTGATCTTTCTGATATATGGAAGTAGCTACCAACACCGATCAGGCACAAAAGTATGTGGATCATCGGTATGAGAATCATCAGTGTGAAGAAATATGAATGGTGTACAATTTATCATTATGGAGTAAATAAGTTACATCTGACACCAAAACATCATAATTGATTTTGGTATCGATTCATTTTATATTTTTGGAATCATTTTTGTATTAGATATAGAGTTTTATTATAGGAGTAATGTTTAATAATGTTTGAATTGTTGGAATCAATAATCCTTTAAAAGGATTCAGATACAAATCTACCAGATTATGATTAACTATATAGAAAAACATTTTTGTCAGTTTGAATTATATTTCACTTGGGTTTAGAATAAAAGTATACAAAAATTATTCACTTTCAATTAGGTCAAGAGAAGAAGGATAAAGATATTAAGGCAGAGACTGATCTATCAGACACATGTTGAAACTGATAAAGTCATCATATGTTGAACTATTTTAGATGTGGTATCATTTTTTAGAGTAATGGAAAAAATTGTAAATAATTTGAATACATTTGTGATATTTTTTGTTATAAATTATAGTCAAAATATATTTTTAATGGTACATAGTTTTCTCAATTCATTTTAAAGTTTAATTGATTGATGTGGTGAATCTGTATGAGAATAATTTCATTGTTTACAAGAGTTCAATTTAATCTTCATTTGTCCATATGATTTCATTGTAATGAAGAATAAAATTAATGAATCGAAATAAATAAATGATTGTAATCATGAAAAGGTTTAATGTCTTGAGAGTATTTGAGATGATTTGAGAAGACCCCGTATGTATTAAGATGAGTTTAAGAAGTAAAATATGAAGAAATAATTGAACATTATGTTTGGTATTTACGAATTTCATTGAGTGGGATGTGAAATTGTTTTTCTAACCATTTCCATTCTTGGGTTCCTATAAGAGGATACATTATTATATTTAATGTTTTCTAGATTGAACTAATCACATGTGATAGAGCTCCGACAATTGTGGAAAAAGTATTAGTTCCCAACTAGAATTTTTTTAGGTTGATGTCGAGGATGATAATCAGTGTGAGATTAAATATGATCACCAGAGGGAGATTCAATGGACAATGATTCATCCTATGAATCCCATCAGAGTGATAAAATCATTGAGACATCCATAAGATAATGTTTCATCAGACTGAGTTTCATTATATGAATGAATTTTGAGATTCCAATAGAGTTCTAACTCAGTTGAAGAATGAAGATGAAAAGAAGAATCGGATCAAGGACAATCGGATGAAGAACATCAGATATTGGTTATCAAACAAAGGTAGATAATACTGATATTTCCTAAGTAAGTTATTTAAGAATTGTTTTAAGAGAATGTTTCAAGCCTAATATTTTACTTAGAGAATTGTTGACGTTCTTGATTATTATATATAGGTGAATTTTGATTCAGCTTATTTGTAGAGGAAGTTAAGAGTTTATGAATTTAATTAGAAAAGAATAAGGATAGTGAACAATATAACTATGGATACTTACCATTCCTGAAAATCCTTGATATTTTTCTTTGGGATATATAACTAGTTATGGGAAATTGGATATGAAAGGAATACTTGAGGGGTATAACCAATTATATATGGAAAGTTTATACTAATATTGTATAATTTTTTACTACTTTTGGATTTATATTACAAAAAATATATAGATAAAGACACTATTTTAGTGGGAATATCCTTAAAGTATAATAGTAGTCCTTTGTACCAAACCGTGTAAATATCTTGTGATTTTTTTAAATTTTTTCCATATGAATGGTAAGGTTTTGAAGATATATTTGGGTAGATCATAACAGAAAACTGCTTCTATGGTTAACAAAGATTACTAAATAATTTAAGAAACATTATAACAATAGTTAAAGGAACCAATAATTAACCCCACCTCTCAGTGTTCTCAATACTATTTGGGAACAATAATTGGTTTTAGAGCCTCAATTAACTCTGAATGATCCATCATCTAGAATAGATAATTTCAATTAAGTGGAAAATATGGGTGTTCCTATTTTTTATATCAAAAAATATCTTAGATGTAATAATAGGGTGTTACCTTATCTTATTCACATGGAATTGATGTTTGAGATACAATAATAATGAGACTTCCTCCCGTAAATTATTCCGTTATGATAACTACTGATAAGAGAAGTACAAAATATGATGGAAAATATCAGAATTATTTTTTGATAGATATTACCGATATTTTTAATGCATATATTTTCGGGTTTCCAATAGGTATGAATATGTTGTATATGTTGAGAAGTATCTATGAATGGAATGGTAAATTGAAGGTATAGAAGATATAAATTTGTAGAAGTATATTTTGAGATTCAAAAATATATGTGGATTAGAGTATTGAGGATTACTTTACAAGGGTAAATGAGATTCTGAGTAACATCAGAAGTTTTAGGGAGAAGCCAGAAGATTCAACTATTTTCATGAAACATGTTATAAACATTGCATATAAAATTGATTCCATATTTTTTTCTTTAAAGGATAATAAATATTTATCCTTGGATAAACATCAGAAAACATATTAAGTAATATGAAATTAGAAAGCCCCATATTTTATGAAAAAGGATGACAGGGAAATGAATTTCAGATATTTAATTAATGTAAAAAATGATAAAGAAATTAATGAAGAATAATGTGATTCAAAATCAGATAATGATGATGAATAATTCAAGGAAATTATTTCCCTCCAATAAAAGAAATACAATAAGGGTAAATAGACAAGTAAAACTCTAAAATGTTTTAATTTTGTAGGGAATATAAATTTTTGATAGAATATTCCAAGGAATAAAGTTGAAGAGTATGATTTTGTATATGATGACGACAAACATATGAATGGAATTTAAAAAAAATATCATGTGATATTTCATTTTGAAAAGATAATGAAAAGTTATCTAAGAAGAAAAAAGAAGAATAATTCCTTATCTAGTGATGAATCATTTCACCAACATAACTATATTTCTCAAGTATGATATGGAAGTAATTCATAATGTAGTGATGATAATGATTACGAAGATATTAAAAAAATATAGTGGATCCTTAAAACAAATTTGGAACAAGAAATTGAATAGAATAATCAACTATAAAATAAAGGGAAATGTTTCATAATGATGTTAAACATATATATTTGGAGAATAAATATTGGATGAAAAAAGATGACAAAAATATAAATTTTAATGTATCTAAAAATATGAATACATGAGATACTAGAATTAAATTTAAATTTTTTGAAGAAATATCAGCTGTAAATGAGAATATCAACATGAAATATTCTACACTTATTGATGAAAATATGATGAAAAAGTATATTATTAATGAATATTAAAATATAATAGATGATGAGAAAATTAGTTTGGGTGAGAAATAAGAGGAGTTGTTTGAAACACAGTTATTTATTCTTGAAACTCAAATCGGGAAAATAAAAATGAGATTAAACTTTACCAAGCAATTTATGTTAGGGTGAAACTTCTAAATAAGATAAAAAGAGTGGTTTAAAAACGTAATCATGTTAGATGAAGACTTTCAACAAGAAAGGAAGGAATTATGCATGATTGTATCATTTAGAGAAACGTGTTCCGTGATTTATAAAAAACCAATAAAAACAATGTTCTGAAAAAAATCCATATTTGTCACAAAAATCCATATATAGGGGTCATTGTTGGTGTTTTTGATTTTTTGGACACATAGAATACTCATTTTGTTATAATAAGTATCTATGAAGAAATATGTATGAATCAATATGGACCTATTTTGATAAAATAATATCAATTTTTTGTCAAATAATTTTGGATCTATAAAAGAAAACACATAGGGTGAATTATGTCGAAGCCTCAATAATGAAAAATGTGAAGATAATGATAGTTGAACATGGTAAGAAAGTGGTGAAAAAAACCTGAAGAGTACGAAATGAATATGTGATTACTTATTCAGCCAAAATAAGGTCAAATTTATATAATTTATATGAATACAGAAAATATAAAGTAAATGGGAATAAAAAAGGATTATAAAGACGTGAGAAAAGTTCATAAAAATATAGTAATAAATAGTTGTTCGAAAAATCAAAAAATATGAAAGAGATGTGGGAAATAAGGTTATATGAATAGCCACAGATGGTGTCTAATATTAATTGATTATATTTTAGTATTTTATTGTTTAAAAGTAAATAAACAATAATTTTAGTGAATTTTATAAATTGAAATGATTTTCTCATCACATGTGTAATTCATGTTTAAATTACAAATTTGGGCCCAATAAATCATAAATTAGTGGGAAACTATATATTAATAATATAAATTTGATATTTCAGTATATCAGTGACCACCATTTTTTAATTTTTTTTTCATTTAGAGTCAGTGGATGAATTATAGGGGAAGATGGATATTTTTTGCTACGAATACATAAATTTACAAATAATTCTTCTAGAGTCTTAGGCCCATCAAATAAGGAGATCCCAATTTTCAATCCCAATGAAGGTATATTTTTAACTATATATAGAAAAAATTATGAGAATAATTTCATTCAGATAAATCATAGCTACTTCTTAAATTTTAATGAGAATAAGGAATAAGATGTTTATATTTAATTTGTGTGCCAGATTTGAAGGCCCATAAAGTCAGCACAACAATTTAATCATAACATCATAATGAAAGATCCGATTGGCATGAAAATTTGGAAGATACTAGGGGACACATGTATTATCATGTTTATAAACTTATAATTATAAATATTTATCCATATTAAATATAAAATTTGATCTTACATAAGGGGGATGGGTCTTGTTTAATTTTGTAGTCAAAGATGAGAAGTCCAATTTTCTTTTATTTCTCTACCACCATTTACTATCCTAATTAAGTTTGATAAATATTTTGATGGGTTGTCATACTAAGGATCATATATTTCCTATTTAATTAGATTGTGATGATGATATTCAAAAATTCAGGTTTTCATTAAATTTTAATTTTAGGATTCCATTATATTTAATTGCATCTTCAATTTTTTCCATGAACATTTTTCATTCGCCTTAAATTCTAAATAAAATAACATATTATTAATATTATTCATTTAATTTTTCATTTTCATTAACATGTATATACCCTCAAATGAAGGTGTGAATTTATTCACACAAAAAATAGTGAAATTTCCCACACAATGGTGGAGTGTTCGTTATTTCATTTTTTTGACTTCTTCAATACAACTTATTTAAGTTGAATTTCAACTTCTGTTTATAGAATAACATAAAAAGATGGATAAAAATTTATGGGTTGACCCAAGGGATTTGATTGGTAATATCTAATGATATTTTACGTGATTTAATATTAATTAATTATTTTAATACTTCAATTTGATGAGTAATTTTATTCTTCCACACCACAAACATTAATGACAACACATTTTGGGTGCCAGTATGATTCAATTGCATGGAGTTATCATATCAGTGATACTATACGTGACTTTTTTATTTTCCTTGGCATAATGTATGGATTAAATTAGTGAATAATTTTTTGGAATAAACTCATTCTTGGGATACATCTTGAATTATTGATATCATATTTTCTAAAAAAACAAAAAATATAGGCCTAGTGACAACATAAGATAAACTCATCTTCACTAATTATTTCCATTAAAATATATAGGTGTTTAATTAATAAATTAAATCCATTATCTTATTAAATTAAGTATTGTATCATCTCAAGTAAAATCAAACCAAACGTTTCCCACTATACGGATAAAACATCCAATGTTATTGAGTGTATAAAGGATATTTCTTTCATCCCTGTGGATTTGACCCCTATATATAATACAACAACCACTTATACAAATATGGTAAATTTGGGATCCACAAACATTTTATTGAAATTTTAAAAATATTCCTCTAGAACAATGAGAAGGAATGAAAGTGTTGTTGATGACTCATTATAATAAAAACGATTCTAAAGAAGAAAATAAATTGAAATTCTTATCAGAAGAATCTGTAGATGAATTATTTTTAAAACATATAACAAGGATAAATAGATGGAATAAAATGAATCCAATGTAAAATCCAAAAAAAAGATGAAAAAGTAAAGTCTAAAAGAGAAATCTTAGTCCAAAATATTCTTCTAAAACTGTACAGATGTTCCTCCTTATTCCCAAAATAATTTTATTTGTATAAACATGTAGGACTTTAAGAAGTTGATGTAATAATGATAAAATACAAGATAGTTACTATTCATAAAAAATATTGTAATTATGTTAAAAAATATGAGTTTTTTTATAGTTGGGTTTATACAATTGAACAAACTAATATGTTGTATTTTTTATGGGTGCATGTTACTTCTATATTAAACAAATCCTTATAATATTTTCCTAGAAATAAGATCATTGAATGAAGAATGAAAATTTATTAAATGGATGTTTTGTGATGGACAAAGTTTTTAGACTTTATTATACACTATTGTTTTCATAAATGGTATCACCCACATATATTTAGAGTTATTTTGTTAATGATTAATTTTTTTTTGGAATATTATGTGATTATTATGTTCTCTTGATGAATAATTTCATGATTTTGAGATGAAAAGTTCCAACCCTTAAAAATTATATCATTTTTAAATAAGGGGTAACTTATCATGATGACCCATTCGAATTTGATTGTTAATATAGGGGAGATAAAAGGAATAGGGGAGAGATATAGAAAATGAGGATAAAGAAATTAATGTGAAGAATAAAATAAGAATTCAAGTATATAGGGGGAGATGAAAAAGTGGGAAAATAAAACAATATGTGATATTTTTTTGAACAAAGAATTAACAATGATGAAAAATGGATGATTGTTTGGCACAAGTTGAGTGTTTATTTTACTTTCATTAAATTGATGATACATGGTTGAAGTTAAGAAAAGGTAGAGTCTTGGTTTTAGGATTCACCCTATTGGACTGATCATTATACATACAACATCAACATGACTAAATAGATCCATGAAATCATAATGAGTGTTTGAATGAATGTTTGATATTGCTGGTTATTAGTATCAAGATGTATTAGTCTAAAAAGATTTTTTGTGATACCAAAAGGATAGAAAGTAATATATATTCCAATTGTTAAATCTGATGATGTTTTTTCTCATCATGGAGATCTCTTAAATCATAAATAGGCCATGGTATAATCTACGGTTATTGGAAGAAATGCGAATATGATTTAATGCATTCTAGCTACTGCTCATCAGTGTGAGGAAGAAAAGACATATAAGTATGTATAATATATTGTTATGTATTTGGGCTACACCTAATATGTGTGAGGAACACTGGAAATTAAATGATTTATATCATCAATATGAGAATCATTGGTGTGAAAACATCATAAGTATGGATTATTGAACTTGATGAAGTAAATAAGTCACTAAAAAACCTATTAGACACAAAAGGATCAAGATAATCATTATTAGAATCATTGGTTTGACAAATTATAAGGCTATAATATTAACATTGATGAAGTAAACAATTCACTACCGACACTGATACATCGTACATGATTATAACACAAATTTAATTTATATTTTTGGTATCATTTATGTATCAAATGTTGATTTTTTGCAAGGAATTTTTTTAAGAAATATTGAATTATTGGAAACAATAATCCATTTGAAGGATTTAAGGGCCAATCCACTAGATGATAATCAAAAACATATTAATCCACTTTTATCAGGTTGAAATATATTGAAATTTCATGAAGAATAAAATAAACATACTTATTTTTCCTTCAATTAGATCAACAGAAAACGAACAAGACTATTGCGGTAGATAACAATCTTTTAGATGAATGATGACATCAATAATGTCATAAAATTCTATAATACATTGTTCGTGCTGTTATTATTTTGGGTAACTAATAAATATGGAAAATACTTTGAAGACATTTTAGATATGCACTTATTTCAATCGTATTGTCGAAGGTGGTTTTGAATGATATAAAATGTTCTCAATGTATTACCTTGTTTTTGTGGTTGATGAAGAGTTTCAGTTTGGGGAGAATTTTGGTGTTTACAATAGGTTATAATAATTATCAGTTGGGAATATATTTTCACTATAATGATGAATCAAACTAATGAATCAGAACTCAAAATTTATTGTAAAATTAAATAATATCGACATATTGAGAGGATTCAAGAAGATTTGAGTTGCTCTATGATGTATTGATTATATTTGAAGAAGTCAAATATGATGACATAAATTATTGTGAAATTTAGGAATTTTGAATTTCATGGAATTGTAATCGGAATTGTTTTTCCTACAATTCCCATTTTGGGTTGCATATAAAAGTAGAGCATTGTAGATTTGTTTCTTTGACAACATGAACTATTAATGTCTTCTAGTGATCCAACAATTATGTAATACGTATTGAGTTCCCAACCAGAATTATTTTTCATGGTGAATTTATGGAAGATCCCTAGAGTGACGTTCAATCCGATCATCAGAGAAAGTTATAATGGATTCCACTTAATCAGAACAAGTCCATTGAAGTGATCCCATCATAAGGAAATCCATTGAGGTATGTTTCAGAGGATCGAGTTACATCAGATAGTGGAATTAAAATCATTGGATTTATTTAGTTCTCATTAGATGAAGGAGAAGTATAAGGAGAATCAAACCATCTTCCATCAGATTAACACCATAAGACAGAGCTCATCAAACTAAGGCATATCAGAATAATATTTTCTGAGGAGATTTTATGAACAGATTTTTTGGAGACTTTTTCAAGATGAAAAAATTCCTTAGCAAATTATTGAGGTTATTAATGACTTCACACATATAAATTTGGATTCATCTTACTTTTTTAATATGTGAGGTATTTATAAAGTGGATCAGAGAAGTTGAAGGAATTTGAGGATGGATACTATGGATACTTATTTGTTTTTGAAAAGCATTGAAATTTATTTCAATAGTGTATAACTAGCTATGGGAAAGTGGATATGAAAAAGATAGTTGGGGGTATACCCACCTATAATGAGAATTTTTCTAATACTTTTTTATAATTGATCACTTATTTTTTATTTTTATTATATAGAGATGATAATGAATGTATCCATGTTAGTGGGACTATCCAAAATTTCAAGGAGTAGGTCATTATACTGAACCCTATAACTATCATGTGCTATATTTTCATTATATTTTTTCCTGCGAAAATAAAGGTTGATAGGTTATAATTTATTAGATGTTAAATATGAAAAGTTTCATACGTTAATAAAATTTACTAAATAAGTTAAGAAACATTCTTATAAATGAAAACGGAACTACTTATTCACCCCCTCTATGTGGTCACAAACCTATTTTGGAACAAAATTATCCATATCCTCACTTATTTCATTTATTAACTCCATAAAAATAACTATATCATGAGTGGGGGGAGGGGAAAGTTATTTGTTATCACATAGGCTCATTATATTTTAAAACATGGGGAATTCCAGACAAAATTTAATAAGATATAACCATACCAACACATTTAAATAATAAGAATATAATAATAATATACTGTAACATCCCATAAATCATAAAATTTTCAAAAATAACCTCTATAAATCAACACATATGGGTTAGAAAAGGATTATGTTGGTTTTTTTGTGCTGTGATAAATTTTTTCTATATATGTTTTGAAATGTATGGAAGGAATACTCTAGAATTTCATATCATGAAGGAAATGATTAAATTTCTAATAGAACAATGGAAATATATATAAAAGTAATATTAGGAGAAACCTCTTATTGAGGATGTGATATAGAAATAAATTATAGATATAGAATGGGAATTCATATAAATTAGTGTGTTAGAGGACCACTAATTCAGGATTTTTATGAAGGACATGTAAGATTAAAGAAATCTTATGTTAGATTAAAATGAATTTTGTTGAAAAAAATAATCTAAAAAGGAACATGAATCTAGATATTAGAATAAGATGAAAAGCTATAGGATGTACTCTATAGGTTTGTATTGATGTAGAAAAAATGAGGGATAATGAAACTCGATCTTGTAATTTTCACCAGAAGATTGAGTTTGGGTTTGCCAAGTATTATAAGGTTTAATTAGTCAACTTGTAGTATATTTGTAAGGATCTAAATGTATTTAAACTAAAAAATATTCTACCTACTTTTATTCTCATATATAAAAGAATATGTTGGGTTGATTTGTTTGATATATTTTATATAGAATCCATTTAAGGATGGATTTTTTATTGAGGAAGGAATGCAATAACTAATAATATTGGTTCATTATAAGGGGAATAAGATATGGAGGATGTAGCTTATAAAGGAAGCGAGTAGTAAAACATATTCCCATCCTTCCATGTTTATGATTTCATAGTGGAACCACTTTTAAAAAGTGTTTGGAGTGAAAGGATTTGGTGAAATTGATTTTTGTATCTTGTTATTGTTTCCAAAAGATGGGATCACATATAACTCAATATATTTTAAGGATGCACTAATGATATGTTTCCATTATAACATAGATATTATATTCCTCTTATTAACTACTTAATATATATATGTTATATTAATTATCCATGGAACAATAATAAGTTTCAAATATACCTCCCTAACCTCGGGGCACTCAGTAGTGCTCAGTCCATGGTCACCACATAACTCAAATGTGACTTGCCATAATCTAGAAGCCTTGGTCTAGTGTTGAGGGATTAATCTAAACAATTTGGAGACTTTTCTCTAATATTAGAGTCACAAAATAAAAACACACACACTCATAATTAAATAATTCTAAAGAAATGAAGTGCTATAAAAAATTACATGTACGAGTAACATAGCTATACAATACTGATTTCCCACATGGATGAACCTAAATAAAAAAAACAAAAAAACCTATGTACACACACTATAACTAATGTTAGTAACATGCCTCACAAACTATCTCAATAGGTATCACAGAGATGCACGATATTGATCAACTGTACATCATGTGATGAACCAAAAAGTAAATATAAGGTCTAAAAAAACACTATTGTTCCTATATAGGGTGTTAGAGATACACCTCAATAGGGTCTCACAAAGATACCCTATTATATTTCATCATATGTGTATACCCACACAGAATAAAATAAAAATTTCAAAAATATACCATAAATTTTATTTTTAACCTATCTACCAAGACTCCACTTGAATTTGGTTACCATGTGTTAACTGATATAAAGTTACATGTGACCATACCTACATCAACACCATTCATGAATTCACCTCTTTATTATATCTCACTTGAACATAACAATGCCAAAACCGGATAGGAAGACTTAGGGAAGGGAAGCATCCAAAACCTCATCTTGAAAAATACAAAAACATGGATCAATCATAAACTTCTGAGCATTGACAAATTCATTATCTCTCAAAGGAGGTCCATCAGTCATCCTTTGCATCGTACCTTGATCCATCTATAAGGGTAGCCTTCCATTAAGGAGTAATGAAGGTAATGTCCATTTAATGTACATCATAAAATCCACGTGTGGATTATTCCTGGACCTAATAAACTCTTCTAGGAATGACTATCCACCATCCCATACCCAAAGTGTTTATGGAGGTTCAAGAACTCCAACCCATACCCCATTTATAATGGGGAGTCCATCACTCTATACCACCCCTATAGGAACTGGGGATGTAAAAAAATGTACCATCCCATCCACAAGTTACCACAAGAGGTCTATGAAGTATATGTAATAGAATAGGGCCTACAACCCATCATATAACACTCCAAATGTACCTAAGGAACTTGTCTCTCGAGAATCATCCCCTAATTATTTTTCATATCACCCTATATATAAGGATTCCCACTCAGTCCTCCAAACACATTAAATTATATGATAATCATTATGAATATGTATTGATCACCCATCATCGATAAGAATTCCTGATTTATCATCAAAACGAGATCTAATGGACCAATACAAATACATATAAAGATCTTTTATGATGAATATTACCACTACTTGGGGACTGTCTCAAGATATCATTCTATAATCATAATGGAATCATGATGTCGTGTTTTGAGAAGTACCCTCAACCCACAATTTGTCCTCATGTCACATATCTAGAGGAAAATATCACAAACCCTCATTTAGAGGAAATAATTCCACATTAAATATTTTCTACTCCTAGAGTACTCATCCAACTCACAATTCTGATCAGTCCCAAAGCCACCCTAAAGAGGGTGTCACTCATTAGTTGTGATATAAACATTTATCACACATCCTGTAACTAGGATGAACCCTCTCAACCCTTATTAAAAAGCCATAGTAAAAAACATAAAAGGATACCCACATCATATATTTCACATGAATGTCTTTAAAAGGCATGAAAGCATCTAAAACGTACCACCATATAGATACATAGTCTGTGGGTGATTACAAATAATTAAATTTCTAAGAAGCACTATCCTGAGCACATTAGGCCTTACACAAACATGTATATTTATCTAGGTCACTCTCAGTCCCTAACCCTCTACAAAGTCACATGTACATTCATGTATAAAATAATTACTGCATAAATGTAAAAATAATTTTTTATTCAAGTGAACACAAACCACCATGAAGGAGTTTCCAACCATGATAAGATTTATATCACCTCATCCAAGCCTGATCATGCCTAATCTATGAACATGTTAACTACCATTATATTTTCTCAAATCATATAACATAAATAATTAATTATAAATATTTTTAATTAGTTTATTTATTAAAATAAAATGGGGAATAACTTTATCAAGACTAAACAAGCACCACAGTCATACCTAAGATAATACCTACCCCCACAAGAAGGCCCTAGGTGCACCCCTGGTGTAATCTTAAAAAATAACTATCACACAAAACTCGATTCATCGCCGGAAACCAGAATTTAACAAAAGAACCTAAATAAATTAATGTAGTATCTTAAGTTAGATATAAAAATTATGGAAGAAGTTTATAAAATGACTTACATGCTCATTTAACCACCACATTAAATATATGCATCATCAATGATTGATGGAACCACACTCTAGTGAAATTGACAAGGAAACCCTATCAAGAATCGAGAGACATGAGGTTTAAAGAGAAGGAAAAAAATTGGAATTGAAGAATATGAGGACACATAAATGTATTTCCATATCACATCTAGAACCACCCCATCTCTTTGTGGAAGAAGAGTGTGGTATGAACAAGTCAAAATACCCCCACCTATATTCATTGAATAAAAAAAAGGGAATGATGATACCTGTTTAAATTGAGAAATATTTATTATTTAAAAAATGAACCCCTAGTTCATGCTGGGAACCATTTAATGATGAAGAAATCTCACTCTATCTAAATATTTTAGGGTGTGAGCTTGTGGTTCACACCATAAATAGGCTACGACTTCCACCTTGTTTCACAACCACTAATCTATTTACCGGTTTTTTCTTAGACACCACATACTTCCACTAAACCTCAAAACACATATAAAGCCATCATTTTGGAAAACTAAAACCCTCAATAACCCAACCCATGTAACGATTATCAAAATTAACCATTTAAAAAATTAAAAAATTACAATTTTCTTCTGAGTTTTCTAATATATAATGACATGAGTTGTAAACAAATCCATACCAAAACTCATATCATCTTCAATATTCCATGGTAGTCCTTAAACCTCATCGGTCATCTAGTCCCAATCAATAAATAATTGCAAAATAACTATGTTATATCTCCAAAATCAATTTTTTCATTCATTTTCAAACTAAAAACACCACATGGCATTAACCATAAACATATACTCCACCTAAAAGTTACTAAAACAGACATAAATGTGGTTCTCGTAGTACCCATCAATAATGAAAAACCTCGACACGATCAAGTGATTCAACTGATGTATTATTGTGTTCCCCACCATAATATAAAATTTTTCAGTGATTACTCCAAATTGTGTTTCTCTATAATATAGTAATCCCCTATGAAAAATTCATTTCTTATCATCCAACAACACACTAACGGCATCCCAAATGAATCTACTAACATGGTTCTCCTCTAACTACACCCAAACTACCATATTATCACCAGTAAAGTCAATAATAGTATGATGTTTATTTAAAAACATGTTCATAACTTTTGAAGTGTCCTAAAAGGAAACACCTACCTCTGACTCGACATTTTCACTAACAACTCCCCACATGCAGGAACCCATTCATGGCCTGAATCATGAAACCATCATTCCTTATAAGGAATTTTTATCCAAAACAACACCACCATTGTGATTAAACTAATTATTCACCCCCTGAACCATGTGAAGAAATAGATATTAGACCTCTTAAACACAGATGAAAAATTATTTTACCACTGAATAACATTCTAAATAGTTTATCACCATTTGAATTTCCATTCATTCTATCCAAAACCACCCCAAATCTAATTCCAACACATTGATACCAATTAAGTACTCAACCAAATAAATAATTGATCTTTTATGAAGGAACAAAATAATTTCATATCTTACCACATTATGGAAACTTGTCTCTACCTCGACCATCCACAACAGGTTTCATTGCATCTATAACCCCTATATCACAAGATTCATTCACCCAAAACCAATATGATTCTCCCAACCATGGATGTATTTTTAACATCACCACCAAAATAAAATTTCAATGTATTTGACCGAATCTCCTTCCATTATCAAATACAATGACTGTACATCCCCATCTCACTCATTACGAAGTGCCAACCCCAAAACCCGCCAAATCATGTTCCAGGCTGATTAAGAAGTATTTACTAAGTTCCCACCTGAAATCTGAATCACATCATTTAGTGGCCAATAGTTTTCTCCCCGCTATATATAATCCATTATTCCATTCGAATTGCACTGATTCCAATTGTTTTATTGCCAAGTCTGTCTCACTCCAATTAATCCACACTTACAACCCATAAACCAATGAAATCTCACCTCACTGAAAACTCATGCAAAAGAATTATCTATGGTAAAATATACCCCAATACTCTGATCCATTATTTTTTTCACAAATTACATCAAGAAGAAATCTACCATTTTTACCTAATACCCAGGGAAACCCTTTCTAAATTCATCTCTATATTAAAACAACATCATAGTGTGACTTAGGTTTATATACAACCAAAAAATTTCTCAACATACTCATACATGTCTTGTTAATCAATTCACCTGAAAAATGAGAACAATACAAGCCCAGTACACACATTTACTCACAATCAAGGAGATTTCCAAAATATTTACTCTAATACTTATCCTCTACCTCTAAGAATAGTGACTTAGTGAGAACCATCTCTCATATACTCATATCATTTTGACCTCAATATCAATCAAACACAATATTTTCACTATAAATACCCCGACCCTAGTAACCTAGAGATGTTGTTTAATTTATCGATTATTAATATATAAAATTGAATGAATCCCAAAAGTCCAAATAGTTTATTAGTCTTGGTAAAAAATATATATACATGATTAACATATTAAATTTTAAATCCCAAACTAAAAATAATAATTAATGTAAATAATATATATCCCTGAGCTTATTTAGTAATTACTAACTCATATTCTTGGGAATGGGATAAATATGGGTTAACTCATATTTTTGGTAATGGTTACATACAATGGATGTTATCATAAGAAAATAACTCATAATAAATATGACAAGTTAAATAAATGAAAACACATTCTATTTAATCAATTCGATGAGAAAAAAACACATCCATATAAAATATCAATGAAAAAATCATGGATAAAAATATATAAATTATCAATGAAAGAAATGATTCATATTAGACATAATGATCTCAATAATCGTGTTATCTATACTTTCATGAGCTTAAGCTAAGTAAATTTAATTGATGGTAAGGTATATATAAAAACCTATTTAATAAAAGCATACTGATTTGTCTCATGAGAGATATCGATGCATTGAGGGGCCATCAATATTTGGCACCCACACATCATTTCTGTCCAATGAATTAAGCATATATTGAATTTTAAATTAAATTCATAAAAATATGAATTGTAAGTAAATATTCATGGGGACTAAAGAATTGGGATTTATCAATATTTTCCATATTCAGTGAAATTTATATCAAAAAATAATAATATGACATAATAGTATATAGTTTAGGAAATAAAAATATCAATGAAAATGAATATGAAAATTAAATTTAAATGTACTACCAAATGATTATAAAAATTGAATTTTTCATTTTGATATTAATAACTAAAAAATTAATCAATAAATTGAATTTTAGTATTTTCCATATTCATATTGATTAGAAACCATCCAATAGAAGTGTATGTATTATATCATTAAAATATATCATTTTTGTTCTATATGTATAGTAATGTGTTGACACAACTAATGATTATAAATACCACTAAAGTATTATTAGAATAATTCTTAAGACAAATAAAATTTTCACATTCAAAATAAAATTTTATAAATAAAAATCTCAAGAATATTAGGAAAAAAACAAATTTCACAAGATCCATGTATTCCAATAATGGAAGATTCAAATCAACGAACCATTAAAATGGTACGAATATTATGTTCATGCCATGTACATTAAAGAAAATATTCCTTTCAAATTTTAATAAACTGTAAAAAAGTTACCTTGTGAATAAAATGAAAAGGTGATCCATTTTAAAACATTTTAAAAAAATTTCAATCATAGGTGTCACATACCAACCCTAACTGGGGCTCAAGAAATAAAAAAACCATGTTTGTCTCCATTGGCAAGCAGTTTGTGACCAGTGATAAAGGCTTAACTAACATGGGGAGGTCTTTGAGTAAGTACCTATATGCACAAAGACTACTAGATCTATGTAGAAGTATTTAGGTATCATAATAGAAAGAGGAAACAACCTGACAATAAACTAAGAAATCATAACCTCTAGGGTGAATAACAGTAAAAATATGAAAAATTAAAAGTAAAGGGGACAAATACATGTCGAACAAATCATATGTCCCAATTGTAGAAAACCTGACAGTAAAACACAAAGAGAGCCTAGATACCGGTCTCCATGATCCAACCACCATACGCACTCCAAATTACCAGGTATCCTTATACCATATAAATTAACCACCAACCTATCTATCATATATATGATATACGACACATGTGGGAAAATATGATGAAAGGGTGAGTATATACATACGTAGTATATTTCCTCAAAAGATAACGGGGGATAATTATGAGATGAAAATATATAAAGACATTAGATAGTAAATAGGATGAAACTCAACCTAATTAATGAGAATGAGTAACCTCATCCAAACATAAGGGGCCCAACACAACGTGCATATAGACTAGAAACAGTTCCTTTTACACCCATCATAGATGAGTAACCTCATAAAACCATTACAATATAATATATTAAAGCATGAGGTATACCCCACCCGTATTCATAAACCATTTGAGGTGAGTAACCAAATCTATAGGTGTAGATACTTTTATATATATTTATATATATATATTCATAAAAATGAATCGAAAGAGAGAGAGAGAGTAAGGAGAGCTCCAAACCATAGCTCATCCCATTTAAAATGTCCACAATTGTTTGAGAAGTCCAAAAATTATGTACAACATCTCATGTGTATGCCCAACTGAAAACACCAATGTCAATCCATGTATCTCCACCCTTGCACACCATTGAGGGGATACAATCACTAGTAATATTTCCCATGACCTGGTACAAAAGGAGGCCTATACTCAGTAGGATATATAGAGGACCCATATCCTTTGCAAATATAGGGGTTCCACAATAATAGTTGATATAGGACATATGACCTTCTTAATTGTAGGGTTCCACTCATTGATTATAGATAAACCAAGCCCTAAATCCCCGAAGGTTTATACTGTAGGAGTCTGTAGTGGAACCATGATGAGCCTGGATCGAGGGTGCCACCATAATGATTCGAAGAGGAACCATCCCGAGACCACCTGTAGTGCCCCACTCTAAAATTATATAGAGTACCCATTTCTAGACGAGCTACAAGGTTGCACTCTAAATTTCATCAGGGAACCATGCCACACCTAGATTGGGGGTTTCACTTAGTATTCCTCTGGTGATCCTATGTGACTAATGCCATCACTGAGAATCACATAAACAAGATCCAGGCATAGAAAAACAACATAAAACCTCAAATTTCATAACAGAGGAAAACACCATGGTATAAGAAGAAATGATCTCAGGATAGCCTACTCATGGGCCAAAATACTTGTCCAAATAAAGGGGAGGAAAGAGTTTTCAGTTTCACGAAAAAGAACTGTGGGGTACATGAAATGCGAGGGGACACATGTTGAATGTTGTCCCACTCCATCACATGGTATTCTCCCAAGATGTAAACTAATTTTCAATCATGAATCAATATACAATGTTTTGTTGATCTACATGGAGTTACTATACAATTTGGTGTCCCACTCATGTGCTTGATCATGTTCATGTATCTATCTCATGTCCATGTACTCAGGACATGGTATATACCCAGTCATGTCAATATACATTAGTACACGATGTGCCTCTAGATCTATCTTCCCACACGAGGACCTTCCAGTGTGCTATGCTACATGGTTTTTACATCTGAGGAAGATATACATATCATGTAAGGGATCTACATGGCCCGCAATCATAATAAATATCAAATAACCTATCCAAAAAATAGGGTTGAACATGCTCTGTGATCATCAAACTACATGTCATGTAGTCAAGATTTTCCATTATATCCTATCAGCATTACATGCTCCTAATACTAATTCTCCACATTAAATATGTCTAATTATCCTCCTAAAAGTGGTGGATCTAACCATTGATGCTCATTTATTCCCATTTGATAGCATAAAAATGGTACTATCAATTCATTGGAGGATCATCGCATGTCTCGTACACCTACAATTAATCCACATTCAATTATTTGAAATGTGATAATAAAATAACACTCCCAAAAAATTGTAATATATCCAAAAAAACACTATTTTTTCGATCCATTCCTCCATGTGGATTTATCATGATTTTGGGGGTCTGATCGGGCTTAGTACCACCCGAAAATGTCTAATCGGGACCATGGGGTATAATCAGTGAAAAAAGTACAAATAATGTTTGGATAAAGGCATAATAAATGTTTTCTATATATCATTTCCATGTGTTATTGGATAAAAATAATGAATGAGTATATATGGGTTAAAAATATGAATAAAAAATTGAAATTTCAATACACAAGCATATACAAATTCCATAATTGGAATAGATCATAGAAGGGATGATGATGTTTAATAAATTTAAACAAAAATTTCATAAGTCATAGTTTGAATAGTTCTGCAAAGATATTGGATCATTATTCATCAAAAAATGTACGCACCAACGAATGGAATAATTTATTGTGTTTCCAACAACATGATCCTATTTTATCTATAGATTATTCATTATTAAAAGCCAAGTCACCAACAAAAGAAAGAATAATGATATAGAATAATCATAGTGATTATTTGTATAATACTATATTATTTTATATTGTGGTGATTTTATATACATTTTACTTACTATAAATATATGAATAAATTAATTTTTTTCAATTAATTAACCAACTTAATGCACTACCAGTGGGTGATATATCCAAACACCCTGTACCGACCCATTTTTGGTAGCACCTAGTGAAAAAAATAATTCATGAATCAACAATGATATTATAATTCTCTTTTGACTATAATTTTAAAAGTTATAGTATTTTATTTTGGAAACTACACATGTGTAAAATAAAATATATTTTATATTTTTATAAAATCAATTCCAAGGACTCCAGACCTTAGAATCACAATTTTCCCAAGTGACTGACTCTGGAAATATAAATAGGAATATTTCAATGTCATATATGGAAAAAAACTGTCCTCGATCCCATTCCATCCTTCAATCATATCTTCCCATGAAACCAAAAACTAAACAAACAACTCGAGATAATGAGACTGCATATGAATCACCCACTCTTTGGAGCTCTCTTGCATGTTCCCATTTGGACACAATATGCAAACCAAGGGGATTCTCATCCACACATGGTCCTCTCGTATTGATCATTGATGTCCACCGAATGATCCGAAAAACTGGATCCATCTTCGATTTCCAGATCACCCCAACTAATGATGTGAACAATAACATGCAAATACCTCCTCAGTGTTGACACATGAAATATGTCACACACTCTTTCCAATTGTGAGGGTCTCATGGGGTATTAATAAACATATTCAACCCTCTATAAAAATTTTAACACCATGATAAACCTCGTGTATATCTTTCCTCAATGTCCAAATCTTTGTAATACACATCGTGGGGAGAATATTTGGAAGATGTGGTATCCCTGATCGAACTCCATTTTGGGAAAACATTCTTTTTAATGTGGTATTTTTTGTCAATATTTGTCATTGAATATCAATATTAAGAAGGAGATGAAGAAGAGCTTCAAAGTTACTGAGAGAAATGAAATATTGCATGAGGGATCATGTAGAGATTTCAAGATTAAGGAATGATCATATAATGCTGAGAATATGATGTCAGTCATATTCACTGTTGACTGGAAAGACTGTTGATCCTAGATGATAGAGAATATGGTATGTTGTAGTACTTTCCTTGGAAAATCTGATGATGTTGGAACTGATCATTATAATAGCATATATCACAGTGGAAGGAGTTCATGATGAAATCCACTGACTATTGACGAAGAATGAATAATGTGAATTATCATGGATGTTCTTTTCAAAGTAGATATTTATGGTGGTTTCATTTCCTAATGTTTCCGAAATTGGTGAGCTTCAAAATCGAGATTTTGTTTTTGTAAATGAAAGGATTTCTGCATAGGAGTGAACGAGATGTGGAATGTTGATGAAATCATAAAAGGAAGAAATCAACGTACCTTAGAATATGGATCATGTACCATGTTCTGGAATGGTTCATAGCCGTGTACCTGGCAGTGGAAATGGTACATGGAGTAGTGCGCAGAACCAAAAATCGCTTACAACGGTGGTACGTGGTGAAGGTGTGCAGTAAGCATGAAAGGTATGAAAAATTTTCTCCCTAGAAGGAGTTGTGGTACACGTAATGGATCTTCATTGGCGGAAGAGATGAAGTACACGGACCGATAGACACACAGTACACAGTGAATGTTTCTAGTTTTTTGGAGGGTCATAGTATGCGGTAGAGGCTCACTATACGTGGATGAAGTTCAGTATGCAGTGAATTTTGTACCATATTGAAAATTTGTGTAAAAATATTAGCGATATTCACAGAGTTATTCGCCTATATTATATGTGATAATTCCATCATTAAGGATAGACCAAATTCGATAATAAAATATCATCGATGTGGAAGATCTCAGCTAAGTACGAAACTTTTACACATGAGATATTATGCATATGACGAAGTTGTGCACAAAAGAGAAAACATTTCATTAAATTGGAACGAGTATTCTGTGGAAGAGATTTTTCATAAGAAAAATATGTAATGCGGGAGATTAAATAATTTGCATAATTTGATGTTGAAGTCCGCAGAAGGAAGAAATGGCACACCAAGGTGATACACAGAGGCGATATGCTTAGGAGGTATACAACTGAAGTACACGAAGGTGGAATATAGTATGGAAGTATGCAGAGCTTGATAGTTTGCATAGGATATGGATGATACACGGAGCAGAGAAAGTGCATGGAGCATGCGTGGTGCATAGAAGAAGGCGCAATGTGTAGAGCAAGCACGGTGTGCGGAGTAGGTGCAGTACATGGAGCAGAGGTGATACGCAGAGCCGAGGTGGTACGCAGAGCGGGCATGGTATGAAGTGCAATAGTGGTACATGGAACATGAATTGTACACATACCATGTGTGGTACATATTTTAGGTGTGGTATGCAGATCAGATACAATCCGCAGAATCAGTGATAGTTCGCAGAATGGAAAACAACATAAGGTAGTTTGTGATTCTAGCACCTAAACAAGGAATAAGTTCAAGTGAAATAAATAATTTCATTAAAGTTGAATATTAAATATAAAAGTGCATCAATTCTGGACATCGATGAAAGTAGTTTCTCCTGTTGAATAGAGACAAAGAATTTTCCTACCAATATGTTGAAGCGACCTTCATGTCAATAAATTGAGTGAGACCTCTCCCAAGGTTGTGAGCTAGGGGGGTCAACAGAAGTGATCCAAGGGAAGAATTGGGATAACTCTAATCTTTTTTAAAGGCTATGTACCTAGGGCATAGTGACTGTGCCTGAACCATTGTAATCCAAAGCTTGTGAAGAATATTAGAATTTGGTATGACCAAAAAACTATTGACATATGTACCTTGGATGTAGCCCTTAGGGGTGAACCAAGTAAAAAGTTTTTTTTGTCCTTATGCATGTTTTAATTACTCCACATATATATCATAAAAGTTTATAAAATTACCTTCCAACGTGGGAACACGATCTGGTAAAGAGGAAAAAAGGTCACACCCTGATTCACCCCCCTCTTAGGGTGGTCTAGGGTCCTTCAATTGGTATCAAAGGAAAGGTTTACGTTTGGGGGATACATTTAATTAATTATATTTTTAATAGTATTTGACGTTTCTTTCCTAAATTCAACAATTAAGTGAATTCTTGATGAAGATTCAGTCATCTTTGAGCATATGTCTACATTCAGAATGACCATGAAAAACAGGAAATGAAAGAGAAGAGACAACTGAAGAAGTCCCTCATGTCTAAATAATATGTAGTGTCAAGTTCTTTATTCCCTTCCAATTGTGAAGAAACGTTAGGATGGGAATGTAAAGAGCAGGTAGTTCAGGTTTCTACAAGATGAAAGGAAGACACTTATATTTCAATTTTAAGTGATTAAGAGAAATTAATAAATTTTCTTCACGATATTACTGAAGAAAGAGTTGATGGTATTTGTAGAATATTTAAATGTATTCAGGATAAGATACCACAATTGGGAAGAGAAGCTGATAATATGGAGGAAGGGTTGGTAAAGAATGTTTTAGATAATTATACACTCCCAATAAAGATTGAATATTTTAATGAAAGAAAGAGGAAACATGAAATAAATACATTGAAATGGCTCATAGATGTTGAATAGGAAGAGAGATTTAGAAATATCTTGAAGAAAGGATTTATGAACTTGAATTTGAGCTGACGAAGTGCACCAAATTCAAGAGTTTGTGTTTGAAAAAAACTTCCATGAAATTCAATGGTCACGAATCTTTGATTTAGAATAAAATGATGTAGTGTGAGGAAGATTTTTTTAGAATTAATATTTCTTGTGAAGATAGGATAACTGTGATTGAAGTTCAAAATATCATCCTCAATATGGAATGTCTAAAATTGGAAGCATCATGGACCCATCTTGAGAAGACACATATTGGGCCTTTATAAAAGTTATAAATAGTTTCTACTGGTACTAAATGTCCACATGAAGTTCCTAAAATTGAAACACCTCTAAAATGTGATAAGAATATCATGACATCTTTTGGTGATATAGCACTAGTAGTTGAGTGGAATACGGTACCATTGAAACCATCATGTACTCATGTTTCTAAATAGGTTTCCATAAAAAGTGCAGGTTTTAAGAATAATTCTAAATAAGTATGGATGTGGAAAAGTTAGGAGAAGAAACCTACAACCATGGATAGGGTGGATAATAAGAATAATATGGAAGGTGGTTCTCCACAAGGAGAACAACAAGTCAAGAAGAAGTCCCATCAACATAATACAAAGAAACTGGGATTTGGGGGTCAATGTTGGTGCTACAACATATTTATCCACATTTCATTAAACTATTGGTAAAATCCTCATAATGTAAAAGCCCAAAGGTAGTCTACCTCAATGGGGATAAGTCTATAGTAGATGAAGAAGCATCCATAGGTCCAGAAGAATTTGTTTACCACAAATTTTTTTTAATTCTAGATAATATCTATGATATATTTGATGGAAGTGTTCACAAGGAAGGTACAGACCCATCTCAAAATGTAATCATTATTAATAATAAAAGAATACCTCTGATTCTAGGTAAGTATAAAGAAGCCACCTTGGGAAGAAATCAGAAAAATAATGTGAAATTTTTTTTCCCTAAGAAGATATCAAGTAGGGAAGTTGGGAAGACCCTTGATTTTAGATCCATGAAATTGAGTTGAAATTCATTCTATAGAGAAACTAGGAGGGATGAAACCTAGAATAACCTATGTGGAATATCCAAACCCGATAAAATAGTTCCGAATGACATGTTGGTCATCTAGACTGAACATTTGAAAATAACGAGGAATCTTAATGATCAAAAGGCCAAGGATGGTGATAATGGAAAGGAAAAATGTTCACATGATGAATATAATGTGCATGAGAGAGTGAAAACCAAAATAAAAACACATGTTAAAGAATTTATGTGTGAGAGATGAAAAAATATTTTCCCATTGAGAAGGGATGTCTAACTATAATACTAGAGCAAGATTCATTCCATAAAATGGGTAATAATGTATCATTAATGATGGCTGCTAAGAAGAAAAAATACCCACACAAATAAGAAGAGAATGTGAATTGACCCATTCCACATCAACATAGATTAGAAAAGATGTTAAGATGTGCAATCATGAAGACTACAGAAAATGGACCTTTACATTTGAGAAAAACTTCTCATCCTTCCAACTCACAATGAAGAGGCATGGTGGAACCAATTTATTCCCATACTCATTTTTGTATTGTATTTGTGTTGATGAGACAAGGAATTGAAGGTAAAGCTTTCTCTCAAGGGGAAAACATGAAATGTAGTTTATGATATCAACTCTTCATACCTAAGATGAAAAATTTTACATCCTTGGAATATTTTTAAACTAATATTTAAATATTAAAATGACGAAGGATCACTATTGATGAAGATGAGAAGGAGTGGTTTCCTTGAGGGAGAGACAAATAAAAAAGCTTCCAAAATTATTATTTCAATCGGATCATATTTAGTTGGTATAAAATTCATTTACTTGGGAAATTTCTTGAAGAATATTTTATTGGAAAAGGTATATAATTTTTCAATCGCTCATCCTTGGTTACTCAAAAGGAAGATCATTTTAAAAAGTGTAGTTACTGAATTAATCAGTTACATAAGAAGAATGGAAGTTCCCCAGGGCCACATATCCTTCCAATAGAACATGAATGTTTTTGGTTCATTTATTTAAGTGAGTGTAGGATTTTCATGTTGAGTACTCCAAATCAACTTCATCTTCTTCAACCTTCAATGATAGTGAAAACCCCATGAAGAAAAATCACATGAGTTCTCATCTCACATGGTATCATGATCAGTGAATAATGGAAGACCTTGTTGTCTAAATAAAATCTTCTTCTTTTCTACACCAATAATTTTTCCAGTAGTCTTAGAGTGAGATGATTGATGTCACATTTTTTAATTATGGACTGATACCCTTTTCCCATGAACATTATATTTATTTTCAAAGGGGGAGAGAAGTGAAACGAAGTAATGGGAGAGAGAAGATTCTCATTTTGATGTTCACAAATTTATTTTAGGTGAACTTTTTGGTATTGACAAGAAAATAAAAATTGGGTATTATTGGGACCACATTGTGTAGAAGCTTGTATTTGATGTCAACGATTGTCAGTTAATATCAAAATTAAGAAGGAGATGAAGAAGAACCCAAGTTTTATTGAGAGACATGAATTATTGCACGATGGATCATGTGTAGACAAAATGATATTATAATGATCATAAAAAGCTGATAAGATGGTGCTAGTCATATTATGTGTTGACTAAAAAATGTTTTTTCTAGAATATAAGGAAGTTGGTATGTTTCTATACATTATCTGGAGAATTTCACAATGCTTGAAATGGACATTAAAAGAGTATATATCGTGGTGGCAGGAGTTCATGATGAAATCCACTGACTATTGAAGAATAATGAAGACAATGAATTAGAATGGGTGTTATATCTGAAGTAGATATTTAAGGTGGTGTCATTTCCTAGTGTTTCCCAAATTATTGATCTTTAGAATCAAGATTCTCTTTTTTAAAATGAATGATTTTCTGCATTGGATTCAATAAGATGATGAATGGTGAAGGAAATTGGAAAATGAAGAAATCCATGTACCTAAAAATATGGAATACATACCATGTTCTGGGAATGGTTCATGGCCGCATAACTGGAAGCGGAAACAGTATGAATTGAGGTGCAAAGTACTGAAAAATGTTTCTAGCACTGGTATGTGGTGAAGGCCAGAGGGAGGTGGGAAAGGTATGGGAAAAATTTCGGGGAACGGGTTATGTTACCAAAAATTGATCATTGTTGAAGGATTTATGGTATTCAGAATGGATCATCATTGGAGGAAGAGATGTAGTATGCAGACTGATAGACACACGATATGTGGTGAATGTTCAATGTTCGCTGGAGGGTCGCAATATACATTAGAGGCTCAGAGTATGAAGATCGAGTTCAATATGTGTTAAAGATTTTAACACATTGAAAAATTGGGTAAAATGGATTAGAAAAATTTGTCGAGTTAACTTCCTATATAAGGAGTTATAATACCTTCATTAGGGAGAAAAAAAAATTGATAACAAAATATCATCACTGTGGAAGATCTCGGCTATGTCCAAAAGTGGTATAAATGATAGATTTTACATAGGAAAAATTTTTATGCTAATAAAAAAATAGTTTGTAAAACTTGAAGGATTAGTCTGTGGAAGATATTTTGTGTAAGAAAAGAAATGGTATGCATGAGATGAAATAATTTTAAAAATTTGAAGAAGAAGTTTGTACAAGAAACAGTACACCAATGAGTTACATAGTGGAGGTATGTGAGGGCTGTATGTGAAGGAGGTATGCTAAAGTGGTATGAAAAGGCGGTGCACAATAGGGAAGTACCCGAAGCATGATAGTTAATAGAGGAGATGGACGATATGCGGAGAAGAGGCAGTGTACGAAGCAGACATGGTGTGCGGAGCCAGTGCGGCTCACAGAGCAGGCGCAGTACATGGAGTAGAGGCAGTACACGGAGTAGAGGCGATACAAATAGCATGAACTATATGCCGATTAGGGGAGTTACATATAACAGTCATTGTACGCAGACCAGGTGTGGTGCAGAGAGTAGGTGTGGTACACATATTAAAGACAGTTCGTATAATTATAGAATGTTCATAGAAAGGAAAACATCATAAATGGTGTTTGGGATTCTAGCAAACAAAAAAGTAATAAGTTATAATTTACATAATAATTTCACTAAAGCATTAAATTGAATATAAAAGAGAATAAATATGGGTCATTGATGAAAAAATTGTGTCGTGCTAAATAGAGACAAATACTTTTAATTCCAATCTGTTGAAGAGACATTCAATTCGATAAACCTTGTTAGACCTCTCCCAAGGCTATGAGCCCAAGGGAGTCAAAAAAAGTGATCCGAGGGAAGTAGTGGGATATCCCTAGACATTTGTAAATTCAGTATTCCTCGGATAGAGTGAGTATTCCAGAACCTTTGTAATCCACAACTAGTGAAGATTAGTAGAGTTTGGTATGACAGGAAACCTATCGACATATGCTCCTTGGATGTAGCCCTTAGTGGAGAACCATGTAAAAAGTGGTGTTCTATCCTTATGCATATTATAATTACTACACATATCCATCATATAGGCTGAAACAAATTCCTACCAATATGGGAACAAGATCCAGTAAAGAGGAGAAAAAGTCGACACCCAGATTCACCCCCCCTCTCAGGGTGGTCTAGGGTCTTTCGCTCTGGGGGACAAAAATAGTGATCTACATGTGATTTTTTCCTACTATGATCCATCCTCATCTACTATTTGATGACCTATTAATTCTCCATCATTGGTTACAGAATCTTTGTACCCACAAGAGACTTCTCTTCGATCTCTTTTTAGCACAAGTGTGACCTTCATGTTCTCTCGTCTAAGTAATTAAAGTGTTCCATAAAAATATTATATTGTTAGTAATTGTTGTACATAAACACCACCAAGGAAAAGTTATCATACCAACTATGGCTGAATTATAGCTTAAAATCCCTCATCATATGCTCCAAAACATGGACAATGAACTTTATATTTCAATCTATTTTTGGGGTAAAAGGATATGCTCATCATCATTTTGTTTCTGATTTAATCCAATAGAAAACTCCATATCCTTGATGTAAACTGCACTCCACAATCAAATACAGTCATTGAGGCCACATCATGATGGTGAATGATCCCCTGTATTTACAACATCCCCAAACTCTCCACTAAACTCTACTCCATGTTATCATGGAATTGTCACAACTTCATGAATCAGTCATTTGAAAACTAGATGGAATCATATCATTTTTCATTTTTTATAATCCATATCACAAATCCTTGGATATGTTTCCCACTTCCACTATGATTCCTCAAGGTGATGTAAAAAACATCCCATATCCTACTACTCAACATCTACTTTTTGATAGGTGAGGCACCAAGAGATGAACTCAGGTATTCTTTGACTCTTGTCAGACAACCAGATATTCCACTAAATGTATCTTTATATCTTCCCCCAATCGGGATATAAAACTAAGGGATAAGTGGGGAACTCTTGCATCAAATCCCCTCACATCATGACTAGAACCATCACCCACACATAGAAATGAATGATGTGATTCCCTCATTCAGAATATTAATCTATTGAATCCCCCATGGATAACTATGAATGTATGACCTCATAGTGGATTCCTCCTAGTTAGGAATCTCTCACAAGCTTGAGAAGTGGTCAAGTCAACCCCATTGACTACATAAAAACTATACCCTCATGCTCCACCAAGGTTAGCTGCAGGGAAGACAATAGTTGAAAATCATCCTAAACCAAGAGATCCTATGAATTAATACAAAGGTAATCTGAAACCACTTTCCTCTCCCTAGTTTATATACTATATTGAATTTACAATCTTGTATGAACTCAAACTAATTCCATTATATCTTGTTCAAATATATCTGTGTGAAGAAGTTCCTTTAATGTTGATGGTCTATATAAACCACAATGTGCTCCCGTAGAAGGTAGTACCTTTACAACATTAGGTATAATACTATCACTCATAGATCTAGGTATTGTGTCGCATAGATAATCACTTTGGGATTCAACTTTTTTGACCCAAATGCGATAACTGCTTGCCACTACATCAACATGAAATGAAGACCATCCCCCAAGGAATCTAAAAAATTGCATACTCCATGAAATCCTCCATTAGTCTCAAAAAAGATTTATTGGAATAACTTAGCCTAAAATCCTGAAAGTCACTATGATAGTGCTCAGTCCATATAAGAGGATTCCCCTTCCATGCTTGGATGGTCAGTTGGCGTGTAATCCTAGAGAAGTCTTCTACAGAGAACTTTTTTTACCCTTATAATCCATGAAACTCTACACCTATGAAATGTTCTTGGGTGTCTCTCATGAAGGTGATACATCAAACTTCACATGTTCCATAGGTAAACCATACATTGATTTGAAATGGGTCATAATGTGAACCCCATGAATACAATACCAAAACAATGATATCATTCTAGAAATCTATTGTTCTCAATGAAAATATTGAACCATCTTCAATTACTTTGTATGATAATACTCTAATATAGAGTAGAAGAGTATTTTTTGAATAATACAACCAAAAACAGGTCCATGTATGGCTGGAAGACTAGGTTGATGAAATCTATAAGCATGATGAGAGTATCTATCACACCAAAGGGAATCACCATGAATTCATAATGACTATAGCGACATAGAAATTATAGCTTCTTTATATCATCATCATGAACCATCAACTGGTTCTATTCAGACATAATATTGATATTTTAGAACCATCTCATGCCTTGAAATTAGTGTAATAGGTAGTTTAACCTTATAATGTGGTAATTTTTCATTACCATGATATTGTTTTGTAGATGATAATATATGAAAAACCCTAGTCTCCCATCCATATTTCCCATGAAAATCATCGGATCTACCCAGATGAAAAAACTAGGCATGATGAAACCCTTTATATTGATGGTACTCGAAATACAATCACATCTCCCCATTCTCGATAGGGGACATATGATAGGATGAAGAAGATATCATTGATGTATAAACATTAAATTCGATACATAACTCTATCTCACACAAGATAAGTTGTCTTAGAAAACTATTGGGGAAGACATCCATATAATCGTTCAATACTGAAGGAATAAATATTCCTAAAGATAATGCTTCACTATGGTCTATACACACCCACAGATGGGTGATGGGATATAACCTTCTTCTCATATAACCCACTCGTCCCACCATGTGATCTCTCTCACAAATAATGTTGAATTTTTTCCCATAAATGTGATAGAAACTATTTCATCTATAGTGATAATTAATCTTGGATAACATAATGGATGGAAACCCATACCCAAGATGATGTTATAGGTTTCATTGTTATGATGAAAATGTCCCTTGTGAATATTTTTCCACCACGTGGTTACTCACACTTCCAGTAGATAAATGTTACGGAAGAAGAGTCCATTATAGGACCCTTAAGATGAATATGTTGGACTACAACCACAATTGAGATATTCAGATATAAGCATTATAGTATATGGATTAAGGAATGACTAAAAAAAATTCTAATAATAATGAAGAAATATTATCAAATAAAAATACTATACTTATAATCATCTCATGTGTTGTTGGGTCCTAAGTGTAAAAATACAACAAATATCTATAACTCTGATCAATAGCTCCCTGAGCATAACATGGGATACAAAGTGGTGGTGGTGGAAGGATCTCATTGCATCATCTACCACCCATATATCCTCCTTCTCATCATCTATCTCTTCCTCTATGGGCCCCTAGCTTCTATATATTAGGATATCCCTAATCATGGTGTTGTCTCTACCGTGGTGGGCCGTTTACTATCTATATGTTATCGTCTGCATGTGTTGTCAGGGGAGTACCATGTAAGGTATGTAGACCTCAATGTATACCAAACCACTATCATCCCTCCATTATGATGATCTAGAATATCCTTAATCCAAACTTAGTGAAAATAGAACGGGTAGTAGTCATCACAAAACAACTATTGGAAGTCAAACTGTGAGAGTGTCAACTCATTATTCTTCAGGGTAAGAAGACTCCCCCAACACCCAACTGGTCCATGGAAAAGGCTACATTCCAGCACAACCACATAATTGGTCTCTATCAAGATGTTCGTGAATACACTACCCATAAATTCATTCCAATCCTCTCCTACATGAGGATCAGGGTCACCACTTAACCTTAATAGTCTCTAGAGCTTGAACTCATGAAGTGATCAAATCTTGTAGACATCCTCTCCATATCTAATAAGGTGATTTGAAAATTAATTGGTGTTGGTTCTTCTTCATTCCCACCTAAATGAATAATCACATGGGATGTACCCTTAATTGGGGAATCATTACACATCTGATCATATTTATGATCCAAAAGTGGTATCCGTGGAGGCATTCATCATAGAGGTACTTCGAAATTTTATCATGACTTATGACTATCACATCAGAATATATATATATATATATACATATATGGGGAGATTAATGATGAATCATAGTTCATAAATCAATCATATATGGCGAGTGTTCAATTTGCCCCTACAAAAAAATGTCTTGATGTTCCATGTTGTCATGAAGGTAGTAAGAGTCCATGTGAACGGACACATCATCCACCCATAACATCAATGGGTTCCCTAGAATGAGAGATGCACTCAAAACACATTGATATTTATTCCCTAAATCCCAAAAAAATAATTTGTAGGAAACTACACCAAATAACATTCCAATTATCGAACCACCTTTGGTAATATGTTTACACCACTAGAACCTTACTGGGGCTCAAGCTACAACTAGTCCAAGCCTACCTCTATTGGCCATGGGAGGGAGAGAAATGATGAAGGAAAAAAAAACATGAAGATGAAATTTAAGAAGTACCTAAAGTCATATAAATATCAATAGTAAGGACTTATTGTAGTGGGATAATATTATAAACATGAAAAAATTAGAATGTAAAACAAGCCTGAAAAACCTCTAGGGTGTACAAGAGTATGAATGTGATAACATAAAAGTAAAGGGGAAAAATACACTCCCAACCAAAATGATGTCCCAACCTGAAAAAATAGTGTAAAACTCTTAGAGATCCATAATTATTCTTTCAATGTTACTTCCACCATATGAAGTCTAATGTACCAAGAATTCCTAACCCCCTATGTTGTCACCACTGACCTATCCGTCGTCTGTATAATACAAGACATGTGTGGGAAAGTCCCATGAAGGGGTGAGTATATACATACTTAGATAAACACCACAAAATATTAAGGGAAACAATAAGAGAAATTTTTTTTATAGAAATACCATAGACATTAAATATGATGAATCTAAACAAAAGGAAATAAAAAGAGTAACCTAATCCAAAAACAAGGGTCTCAACACTGTGTTTGATGCACTACACATCGAGTCTTATCCCATGAAAATAGGTGAGTAAGCTCATCTATCCATAGTAACATAAGATTGAAAATAACATGTCATACACCGTTATTCTTCACATCCCATGGAAAGGGAGTTAACAAATGAAAAGTTATGGATATAAATATATATATATAAATTCAGGAAAAATAATCCCACATTAGAGTGGAATGGGATCTCCACCTCAAACATCATCCCATGAAAAACGTATCAAATAGTTCTAGAAGTGAAAAAATAATTCCCAATATCATGTGTGTATGAATAAATGAAAAAATAATTAAAGAAATTCCAAACCACATTGATTCACATTCAAGGAGATGAAATATCTAGATATATTACTAATCCCCAATTACAATAGGAGGGTTCCACTCAATAGGATAGATAGAGGACCCATAAATTGTTACAATCGGAGGGGTCCACTATAATTGTCAGTATGTGACCCATTCCCTTCCAATAATGATGGTTACACTCTATATTTATGTAGGAACCATTAGCTAACTCTATTGGAGGGATCTAATCAAGAATTATATAGAGGACCCATGCCTATCCCAACAAGAGGGTTCTACTCTAAATGTCTGTAGAGGATCGATGCTCATCCAAGATGTATGGTTACACTTCCCTATAAGATACATCCATATTTACCCAAAAATTTCATTTCTATATTCGATCCATACACATTTTTGGGATGAAGAAAATAAATATGATAAAAAACCACCCCTAGATAGGGAGAAACATTTATATAGGTTTAATGTCCTCATCCAGACCATCAATTATCTCCATATTCCAGTCTAACGAAAACCATCCACAAATGGAATTGTGGAATAGATCAAAACTTTTGTTTAGTTCCCAATATAATAAATCCCAAGGATAACTTATTTAATCCATAACCATTAGTATAAACTAACTTGAAAAACATGGAGAAAGGCCTCCCAAATTTCAGAAAATCCAACAAAAACCCCATAGTCTAAATAGATAATGTAGTAGCACCAATACACTCCCATACAATAAAACATGTGGGCTCTCTATGCAATGTGGATCTCAAAAACAACCCACTACCAACACATGCTCTCATGGACTAACCTCATGGTAAAATAAATCATAAGGATCCCACAGTAACTGTGGTCATTGTAGGAATGTGGCATCAAAATAGAGACTGATCCAACTACATAAACGATATCAAGCGATGCCCGCAGAAAAAGATCCACTAACAGCCTAAAGAGAAAAAAAGGGTAGTAAAACCTATGAGGGATACCTATAGAAACTCAAAAATAGTATAAAATACCCTATGTTGAACTATCCCAAACAACTCCCACCGTCCTATAATTGATCCTTGATCAACAACGCGCCCAAAGGGAATCCAAAGAACCATTTTCCCATAAGGGGAATCTATAATGGTGTCTATGACTACCTCAAATGTAGAACCCTATACAAGGGCTCTTCTACAAATGACATGCATTATATAAAATTACAAATAGAAAATAACAGCTGATCTTCCTAGGGAAACCCCCCGTCTTTGAGCCCCAACGTGACCACAAGGGTATCCAATGAATTGTATCACAGTTGGAAATTTTCAATAGTTGAATACATGAACCCTGGATCACTAGATCAAGAATAAAACTAGAATGTAATTATGTATAGTTACTCAGACTCATCTCAACAACTTTTGATACCAAACTGTAACATCCATTAAACTTTTCAACCCATCCCAATAGATCTAATATCTCCAAAAAATGATCACATGAGGTAAACCTCAAATGATATACCCTCAAGCGACCCGAAATAGCATGTAGGAAAAAATGAATACATCCTCATAGATACTAATCAATAACACACACCATGATTCATTGGATGGAACCATGAATAATAGTATCCAACACCCACAATCCAAATTTATCTAATAATATCCAAACTCTCACTTGGTCCTCAAATTTCACACCCAAACCACAACAGGATTATAAAACCAATCACCAAATAATTTCCCATACTGAGTTCTATCTATCTAATAAATCATCCATTTAGAAACTAACTATATAACCATCATGATTTATGAGGAAAAACACTATGAATGGACTAATCAAAAGTTAAAATTTTAAATCAGGGAGAAAAATTGGAGAAAAAGGACCAGGAAAGAAAATTTACAGGAAATATTCCCTAGGTACATAATATGTATGCAAAATTTCGACCCTATCCATGTGCCTTAGGTAACTTAGTATATACATTACCAAGGTGTATGATGTGTACCACAACATGTGTACCTGCCCACATACTACAGACCCACTTGATATGTTAAATGCTCGAGCACACAGTGTGTACCACCTTTAGATAGTGTGTAATGAAACATGGAGTCCCCACATATGTACCAATCCATGTAAACCACCCACTAAGTTACAACTATTTGGTGTGCACCCCACATGGGTACTCAATGTGTGCTTCTACAAGGCCATGTACCCTCACACATAGGGTCTGGTAGAGAACTAGACCACACCCTAAAAACCAAACACATAGTTTATACCCTATACACACAGTGGAAAGTCCAATATTCTATATCCTCCATTAACATGAATAAAAATCCATATTTTATATAATGTACACACCATGTAGTTGGGTTTTCTAAACTGAAATCCCCAAGATGGCCCAAAATGCTCAATTTCACACTAAACACCACATATGGACCCACTATGGTTCCCCAAAAACCCATTCAAGGATGTAAAAATTAAAAATGGATAAAATATGTGTATTTTTAGAATAAAACAGAAATCATGCCTATGGAATCCCGCCTTTTTATCACATAAAAATTAATTACATTTTACAAAACCGAGGATCTTTAAGGTTTAGTGTCTTGGAAACTAGGAACTTAAAACATGAAAACATAAAAAATTATTCTTAAACACTTGAAAATCTTCTCCATATGTTCATCCTAGGTTAATTAATTCATATCATAACCTGGGGACATACATCAAAAGAAAGGGTGAGTAGAAGGCCCAGTAAGTGAAACAAGGGGAAACATTTAACATGCGAACTTTAGATACATCAACAAATGTCATGAAAAAGAACTTTTAAGCATGAGAAAGAAGCTATGAGGCATATCATAATAAAATTAACATTTTTCATAACATGAAGATGTGGCTACAACATTTAATATTGGAAATAATTTCTATTTCACCAAGGTCTATCCCCAAGGTGTCATAAAAAATTCCAAGGTTATTCACCAAGGCATCGTTAAAAATAGTCATCTGTATAGATTAAGTCTTTACCCAATGCATTCGAGCACTATCATGGTGCACCCTTGAAATGTATTTATTATCATGTGAGCCACATATATCATCATCAATCATTTCCTAAACAACCTATATAGCATCAAAGTAATGGGTTTCATTTCATAATCATAACGTTTAAAAAAAACTACTTTAAAAACATGATCTTTGTGTCACTTTACAACCCACAGAAAAGGAAGGTGGGTCTCATGTATGAAAATAACATAATTTAAAATAGAACATTTTGGTATATATGTGAATACCCATATAGAATAGAGAGCTTTGAGTATTCAAATAATAAAATAAAAGAACTTTAGAACAAGAGAGAGAGAGATATTTTGAGACCGAAATTTTGCAGCATAACGACTATGTTTCGGGGTTTTAGAAAACATTGAAAAGAGAGGGGACATGGGTCAAACATTCATAAGTGACCCATAAAACAGTAGAGGGACAGAATATGAAGGATATATGAACATTGTAATCAAATTTAAAAGATATACCATATGAAATGAAGAACATGAAATGAATACAAAAATAAGATTTCTCTTATGAAAATTTGGCAGCCTAACGACGTCACTTAAACTTCAAAAAAATGAATTGATGAGATGAAATAGGGTATCTCATAATATGAAAATAAAATATCAGTATGATATATATAGAGATCATACCCCAACATAATAAAAAGGAACTTTAATGACTTGACATGGAAGTAGAACTTTGAAAAATGAGAAAGGTGAATGAATCCCTTAAGCATTCGGCAGCCTAACGGCGCCACATAAAACTTCAAACTACTGAATTGAAGAGATAAAATAGGTCCTCTCATCATATGAACATAAAATATCAGTATGATATATTTAATGATCATACCCCAAAAAAATAAAAAGGAACATTAAATACTTGACATGAAAGTAGAACTTTAGAAGGGTGAAAGAGTCCCTTAAAAATTCGGCAACCTAATGGAGCCACATAAAACATCAAAATACTGAATTGAAGAGATCAAATAGGGTCTATCATCATATGAACATAAAATATCAGTATGAAAGATATAGATATCATACCCCAACAAAATAAAAAGGAACTTGAAATACTTGACATGAAAATAGAACTTGAGAAGGGTGAAAGAATCCCTTAAAAATTCAGCAGCCTAACGACGCCACTTAAAACTTCAAAATACTGAATTGAAGAGATAAAATAGGGTCTCTAATCATATGAACATAAAATATCAGTATGATTTATTTAAATATCACACCCGAAAAAAATAAAAAAGAACTTTAATACTTGACATGAAAGTAGAACTTTGAAAAATGAGAATGGTGAACGAATCCCTTAAAAATTCGACAGCCTAACGGCGCCAGTTAACATTCTAAAAATGAAATGATGATAGAAAGAGGGGGTCTTTCATCATATGAACATGAAAAATATAGTAGGATGAATATAAAAGAACATCCTCCAACATAAGATCATGGAGCATAAAATAAATGACATAAAAGAGATTACTTGAAAATAAAGAGGGAGGTAGGATCCCTTACCATAAAACGTAACTCTTATAACTCAATGGTTGAGACCTTGAGGGCTTGGGGGAACCTTTTAAGGACTCCTTGGGATGTAATGGGACCATATCTTCGTTGGGGGAGAGTTGGGAGTCAAATGGATGAGAGGATGGCTTGGTATTTATAGGGAAAGTGAGGGGACAAGGCAATAATGGCAATGGGAATACTCATTAGTGGTTTTGAAAAAACCATGGGCTTGCCCATGGTATTGACCCATGGGATTGGCCACTTGGGTAACCTCATACCTTATCTAACTATTCATAAGTCAGCCATATTGATTACATACTTAGTAAATCATTTAATGATGTCATTAAACACCGGTAACTTAAAAACTGTATTTTCACTATTCATTGAAAATTCAACATTCTCAGAAAAATCCCAAAATTACACCATAACCAAAAATCAATTATCTGATTTCAAAAATGAACTCCATTTTATAAAAATATTTTTCTAAATATTTTTTTTAAATAAATACACTATTCACTGAAAATTCAATTTTTTCAGAAAAATCCCCAAAAATTACCTTAACATAATATCGATGCTCTGAGTTCAAAAATGAAATCCATTTTATAAAAATAATTTTCTAAATATTTTTATTTAAAGTTTTAATAAAAAAAACTATTCACCCGAAAAAACTAATACTTGACTAATAATTTATGAAACCGTTATTTAACCATTTTATTGAATCACATTACTTAATCAAGGTACCTAGATTATATTAATGCTTTATTTAAGTGATATTACTAATCCATTTGGTCACATTACTAATCCTAAGCATAAAATCACTATTCATAATTTACTATTCATCAAAAAATTAAGTTGATCTTATTAGACTCTAAATTTCGTACTAAACATAATTGTAGAAGACCATTTTTCGAAAATAATTACACATTTTTTATTATTTAAGGTTTACATTAACATTTTTATAAAATATCCTTTCTCTAAAATTCACCAAAAATATGCATACTATATTTATCCTGACATTTGAAAATTCATAAACTTCATCATAAGAAGAAATCACATTTTTTTATTTAAAACAAAAGATTACACAAGGCAGTTACAGTCTCCTTACATAGCCCCTTATCACACCAGCATAGGAATTAAGTGTAAGGAGTGCTAAGGTGATAGAATCTGAGGGAGGCTCAGCCAACATCGCACGAGTAGTAATTTCTATCCATTTGAACTTCTTGCGATGGTGATTTTATTCTAGCTTCATACGATGATGTTCGCCTTGGGTTTGGTCCAGAGCAAAGCCCATTGGTGCTACCTCCTTCCCAAGTTCTGTTAGATGGGATTCGAACGGTCCAAGACTACTAGGTGAGGCCATCAAATCTTCTTTCTACATTAATTAACCAAGATCACTTGTATTTAGAGACAAATATCGAAATGTTTAGTTTCCAGTGGTCATATTGACAAATGGTCATATAACAGTCAAAACCCAACAGTATCATTTTAATTATACTCATGTTATCCAATGAAACAGTTTTGTTGAGTATAAATTAAAAATAAAAATAACACATAAAATTAGGAAAAAAGATTTATTCAAAATTTCGGGTCGTTACAATATTCCCACCTTAAGAAATTACGTCCTCGTAATTTTTAAAACTGGGTTTTGAAATTTCATTGAATGTCCCACACTGGAATAGGAGTCAGTAAAACTATTACTTTAAAAGAAAGAAAGGGAAGTAAAAAGGTCACCCGAGTTAACCCATACTAGGATTCCATGTAAGAAAACATGGACATGGAGGAAAAAACAAAGGGTCACATTCTAAGGGAGAGTGATAGAAAACATGATTAGGAGAATGTTAACAACATGAAAATCACAAACTTATGATAGTTCAAACTGTATATGATTTCCTAGTAGGAAACGTTAACAGACAACATTTTTTGTTTTATGTTCCTTTTCATAGTTATGAGGAATTTATTTACTACATAGAATAAAAACATAAGGAAATATACCTACCTTCAAGTAGATTTTAATCATTTAATAAGTTTCTCCAAAACTAATCTTTCTCCAAACGATGAGAATTCAAAAACACTTGGCCTCATCAAAAGCACAACAATAATCTTCTAGAGAATCACGTATTCCAAAAAAGAAAAACTATCTATCTTTAAACATTTATCCCAAAAACAGAAAGGGTAAGATAAAACAACTCTTCAAAAAGAACGAATCCCATAGGAAGGGAAACAACTTTTAAATATTCAACGTTCCACGGTACTACCCAGAGTTCCTCACAGGCCATTTTGTAAATAACTGTCCTTAAAATTCCTCAAAATAACCCAAACTAAGATTGAAACCAAAATACAAGAAGGACTTGATAACATATTCCTCCAAGATAAACTTTATCGTTCATCTCCAAACAACATCGACCACTCCTATCATCTTATAACAAAAGTAAATAACCTAACCATATTTTCCCCAAGATAGGTCAATCATTTCCATAAGTAACCTATAATACCATATGTTCACCTTAAATTCATCGATTCTTCAAAATATAATTCAACCTTTAATTCTCAAAGAAAATACCATAGTAATCTATTTACCTCGATCAAATAGGGTTCCCAAAATAGTGAACGTCATCCAAAGTAATAATCATATTTTAATCCCCTAATCATCTCTATCATATTAATATGGAAATCATCACATTTCGTATCACATTGGTTGTTGAGACATGTTCTTAAATTTCCCACCATTAACTAAGAAAATAAAGTATAATTAGTGGCTTAAATACTTATCCAATAAGCATGAAAAGGAACATAAAGCATATAAGGATAACTTGTAGAAGAAAAGTATACCCTAACTTTTGATCCCATATGCCTCAAACTAGGTTATCCAATGATCATATATTCTTATGTGAATCTTTATTTTATGTTTTCTCCTTTAATAATGGTTTAAACTAAGCTTATGAATTTGCCAAAGCATATCCCCCGGGAGTGTCGTAACCAAGAGTGCAGTAAGGCCCATTGTCGTGTACCAGTTCCCGTTTGAGTCTAGCTCAAAGTGGTGTTTTCGGGTTTTACCCCTATGTACACCTGTGCCAGAGCCACCTCTACCTGCTTGTATCCAGACAAGGATGTATTTGCTTGGCAACCCCTTACTCTATACTCACCAAAATACCAGGAAGATTTCCTATAATTAAACTTTTCTATAGGTTTATTCCTAATGTTTTCATATCCTAATTTCCACAAATAACTAAACCATCCTTTGATACCAACTATGGAATCCATCCTTTTTATCACATAAACCTTCATTACATTTTACAAAACCAAGGATCTTTAAGGTTTAGTGTCTTCGAAACCAGGAACTTAAAACATGAAAACATAAAAAATTATTCTTAAACAATTGAAAAGCTTCTCGTTATTTTCATCCTAGGTTCATTACTGCATCACATAATCTGGGGACATACATAAAAAGAAAGGGTGAGCAGAAGGCCTAGTAAGGGAAACAAGGGGAAACATTTAACATGCGAACTTGATATACATCAACAATGTCATGAAAGAGAACTTTAAGGCATGAGAAAGAAATCATGAGGCATATCATAATAAAAATAACGTTTTTCATAACATGAAGATGTGGCTACAACATTTAATATTGAAAATCATTTCTATTTCACCAAGTTCAATCCCCATGGTTTCATTAAAAAACACCAAGTTATTCACCAAGGCGTCAGTAAAAATAATCATCTCTAGAGATTAAGTCTTTACCCAATGCATTGGAGCGCTATCAGGGCGCACCCTTGACATGTCTTTTTTAACATGTGAGCCACATATATCATCATAAATAATTTCCTAAACAAACCATATAGCATAAAAGGAATGGGTTTCATTTCATAATCATAACGTTTTAAAAAAACTGCTTTAAAGACATGATCTTTGTGTCACTTTAAAACCCACAGAAAAGGAAGGTGGGTATCATGTATTTAAATACCAAGATTTAAAATAGAAAATTTTGGTATATATGTGAATACAAATATAGAAGAGATATCTTTGAGTATTCACCTAATAAAAATAAAATAACTTTTGAACAAGAGAGAGAGACATTTTCAGATGGAAATTCTGTAGCATAATGACTATGTTTCGGGGTTTTAGAAAACATTGAAAAGAGAGGGGACATGGGTCAAAAATTCATAAATGACCCATAAAACAGTAGAGGGACAGAATATGAAGGATATATGAACATGTTAATTAATTTTGAAAGATATACCATATGAAATGAAGAACTTGAAAGGAAGACAAAAATAAGATTTCTCTTATCAAAATTCGGCAGCCAAACGACGTCACTTAAACTTCAAAAAAATGAAATGATGAGATCAAATATGGTCTCTCATCATATAAAAATAAACGATAATTATGATAGATATATATATCATATCCCAAAATAATAAAAATGAACTTGAAAGACTTGACCTGAAAGTAGAACATTGAAAAATGAGAATGGTGAATGAATCCCTTAATAATTCGGCAGCCTAACGGTGCCACTTAAAACTTAAAAATAATGAATTGAAGAGATAAAATAGGGTATCTCATCATATGAACATAAAATATCACTATGATAGATTTAATGATAATACCCCAACAAAATAAAAAGGAACTTGAAATACTTGACATGAAAGTAGAACTTGAGAAGGGTGAAAGAATCCCTTAAAAATTCGGCAGCCTAACAATGCCACATAAAACATAAAAATACTGAATTGAAGAGATCAAATAGGGTCTCTCATAATATGAAAATAAAAGATAAGTATGATAGATATAGAGATCATACCCCAAAAAAATAAAAAGTAACATGAAATACTTGACATGAAAATAGAACTTGAGAAGGGTGAAAGAATCCCTTAAAAATTCAGCAGCCTAACGACACCACTTAAAATATCAAAATACTGAATTGAAGAGATAAAATAAGGTATCTCGTCATATGAACATAAAATATCAGTATTATATATTTAAATATCATACCCCAACAAAATAAAAAGGAACTTAAAATACTTGACATGAATGTAGAACTTTGAAAAATGAGAAAGGAGAACGAATCCCTTAAAAAATCGGCAGCCTAACGGCGCTACTTAACATTCTAGAAATGAAACGATGATAGAAAGAGGGGGTATCTCATCATATTAAAATGAAAAAGAAATTATGATGAATATAAAATAACATCCTCCAACATAAGAGCATAGAGCATAAAAGAAATGACATAAAAGAGATTACTTGAAAAGAAAGAGGGAGGTAGGATCCATTACCTTAAAACGAAACTCTTAAAACTCAATGGTTGGGACCTTGAGGGCTTGGGGGAAACTTGTAAGGACTCCTTGGGAGTTAATGAGACCAGATATTCTTTGGGAGAGAGTTGGGAGTCGAATGTATGAGAGGATGACTTGGTAATTATAGGGAAAGTGAGGGGACAAGGCATTAATGGCCAAGGGACACCTCAATAGTGATTTGGGAAAAACCATGGGCTTGTCCATGGTATTTTCCCATGGAATTGGACACTTGGTTCACCTCATACCTTATCTTTCAATTCATCAGTCGACCATATTGATTACCTACTTAATACATCATGTAATGATGTCATTAAACACCCGTAACTTAAAAACTGTATTTTAACTATTCATCAAAAATTCAACTTTCTCAGAAAAATCCCAAAATTTCACCATAACCAAATAACGATGCTCTGATTTTAAAAATGAACTCCATTTTATAAAAATATTTTTCTAAATATTTTTAATTTAATTTTTAGATAAATACACTATTCACCGAAAATTTATTTTTTTCAGAAAAATCCCCAAAAATTACATTAACATAATATCGATGCTCTAAGTTCAAAAATGAAATCCATTTTATAAAAATAATTTTCTCAATATTTTTAATTGAATTTTTAATTAAAAAACACTATTCATATAACGACCCATACTTTACATACATTGTTATTACTTCAGAATTGAAGCACACTTATTACAACATATAACAAAACCATGAAAGGACCTTATAGGTATAGTGTCTTTAGAAACTGGGAAACATAAACAACTAGTTCATAAAGAATCTACTTTTCCTCCCATTTATTTCATCATATCTAGAGTCCCTTTTTGGCATATTCTACTTAATAACCTTCTTCCTGACCTGGGGAAATAAAACATACAAAAGGGTGAGCTCAAATGCTCAGTAAGGGTAAACAAATGAAATATCAAACACATCATATTCATAAGAACATAACATTATGGAAATCTTAACCTGAAAAATAGAGAAGAATTTCATAAAATAGGATAAATCATAGTAGTGAAATGAAATCCCAATATTCATAACTTAAAACATGAAACTTTGCGGCATACACACATAATCATAGAGAATCATTTCTTATTAGTCAAGACTCATTGCCAAGACTATCTTAGTGGAAAATGTTTCAGTCCTATTTCATTGAACAGGTATAACCTACCATTCCATCCATGTCTATCTCATGAGATATAAAATCTTTACCCAATGCATTGGAGGGAGATATAGGTCCCACCCATCTCTTAATGATACCATTCTTATGTGTGCCACAAAATCATAAACCATACATCATAGCATAACCCATGTAATAAAAATGGGAATCTTAAACATCGTGACATCATAAAAAAATTCATATAAGATAAAGGAATTTATAAATATAATTCCTTCACAACATAATCAAATCAATGTAATAATAGGGATAGAAACAAAACCCTTTATTATCTTAGATGGAAAATAATTTTGATAAAACACTTGAACTCCATTGTTGTGGAAAATATCCTTTCTGCTTCAAAAACACTTTTCCTTTCTTAACATGTCGTACAATTATAATCTAAAAGAAGATGATTAAAAATAAACTTGAAAAATTGTAAAGGAAGATTCTTGGAAATAATGTTTTAAAAATCCATTCATGCCGTATAAGTTAAAAAAACATTCTTCGTACTTTTGTCGGAAAAGTCAAAAAGTACCTCGTATGAAAAATGAAAAAAGATTCCATTCATATCTTCTACTAAAAACTCACTGAAGGGTAAAATAGGATTTCAACAATTTTAGGTGAATGGAAATAATATTACATATTGAGGAAACCTGGATGTGGATGATAAAATACACCCTAGTAAATGCCAAAGTATAAAGAATCTCGGATAAAAATGAGATTGAGATATTTCCCTTACCTTAGGTACGATATGCTCTATACGTGTCCGAACCTCCTGTATAATGATTTAAATAGTGTTATTGAATTATTCCAGAATCATTCATATTTTTATGATATCATATTTGGTCATATTCTTAGCTTCTTAGTAGTAATATTTCATTGCTACTTGTTATTCGGGTGTTTATAACTTTTTGTTCTTATGCGTGTTTTGTCGAATAAATTCTTATTCTTCTCTTTAGGTTATAGATACCTAATTTCCATAATGGTATTAGTGTAATATATATCATATTCATTCATTCAATTCATTTATATAATCATTATTAAATGAATATCATGTAGAATGAGTCGCATCACATTGTGGAGATGGTATTCCGTATGTACGCACGAGTGATGATATCGTTCCTATGATCGTGGAATTGTATTGGAGTGTATGTATACTATTTAAGAATCAGTATCACTTTATAATAGTCATATATAGTCATTAGTTACACCATTATACCCATCCAAGTAAGGTGGTGGTGGAAAATAGATTACACCACGGCGTGGAGACGGTATTCCGTACGTACGCACGCGCGGTGATTTGTTTTTCCGTAGGATGGATATATGGTGAAATAGGTTTGTTTCATACTTATAATAACATATCAGTATATGAGTGATACTTATTTTTTTACTTCATAATAAAACAACTAAACAAGAAGAAGTGGAAGAAGAAATAAAGATGAAAGAATCGGTAACAGACATTACCTCTTCTTTGAAGTGCTTCTTTGAGACCTCCTTTTAGGGCACTAAAATGGGTCTTTGAAGGAGACCAGAACCTCTAGGATGTTTCTATGGAAGTGGAGAGAAGAAATTTTCAGGGGTTGGCCGAGCTTGAAGGCTCAAAGTGGTGTGAGGAAGAGAGGGAGGAGGTTCCCTTTTATAAGGGAGGAGAGGGGCACCTTTGGAATAACAAAAAAATTATTTTATTATAAAGTCGATTTCAGTTTTAAACAGCTCTAAATTGATTTATTTCTAGGATAAGGTGGGGGGGTCTAAATCCTCTCATCCAATAGAATTTAGACAAGTTTAGGTTCCTATTTTAACCTTATCATGTAGATTTAACATTAAGTTAAATAATATTACTTTTACCGTGTCTTCTTGTGTTCTTATACTATAAGGTTAATAATCTTACTATATCAAGCCAAACGAACCACAAGTTGTTTATTATTAATATATATAACCTTATATAAGTCATTTTCCCGAACCTTATATTTTTAGGAATAAAATAACAATTACTAATATAATATTTGTTTTAAAAACTATTTTATGTCAATTTGGACACAATTTAGTAATTGATTTTTGTGAAAATCATAACAGAATTATTAGTTATAAAAAAGTTAATTAAATCAATAATAACATGTCATATTAACCTATAAAATTAGTTTAATTCATAAAAAGTCTCAAATTATATTTATTTGGGTATTTATAACATTAATTATGTCAATATTTCATTAATAAGATAATTACTGTGTCTTCGTTGTGTCACAAATAAATTAAATTATTTAATGTCTAAAAATTACAAATAAAATACCATTATTTAGGAAATTTTTTTAGCTTTATAATGAATATTTATAGTAGAATTTATCTTATGTATAACCCTATATTAAAAATGATTTACTTATTAAACTTTGATTTTAACAATTTTAACCCTTCTTTAAATAAATCAATAATAAATGTCCTAATATATTCCATGTGGTTCTAAATGATAATATTTTATTCCTAAGGTTGTTTTTGGTCGAATTACACTTGTCCAATAGAATTAGGACATGTGTTAGGGTAATAATAATATCATTTTTACCCTTAATTACCCTATTTACTTTTAACCGTGGTAAAAAAAGTAAAAAGTTACTATTCACCAAAAAAATTATTTTCATCTCATTGAACCACATTTTACTTACTGACATCAAACGTGTCTCTCGGATTTTTGAAATTCCACTCACAGAAGCGGTATAATTAAGTTTTATGAAAAATTCAGTTTTTTAACTACCACTTAGTGGTTTCACTATTCATCAAAAATTGAAAGCTTTCAGAAAAATACCAAAATTTAAACCTAGGCTTATTTCGATATTACGAATCCAAAAATGAAGTCCATTTTGAAAAATAAAATTTATTAAATTTCAAAACGTGGTTATTACTATTCATAACGACTAGTTTTAATAATATTTTAATAGTATATCCTTGTTTAGTGAAACTCTTTATTGCGTACGACGCAAGCTATCGAGGAAACTCACGATTTCGTGTAAAGAAAGCCAAGCAAGTGTTGTGTGTAGAAAAATATTTCTTTGATGATTTATATAACATAAAAGCCTCGGGTGTTACATTCTACCCCCTTAAAATGAATTACGCCCTCGAAATTCGTCACTTTGTAACAAACAGATGAGGATACCTCTCCCTCATCATATCCTCAAGCTCCCATGTAGCTTCTTCTAATTGGTAGTTCCTCCATAAAACTTTCACCAATCGAGTGGTCTTGTTTCGTAGGACTTTTTTTCTACAATCCAGAATCTCTATCGATTGTTCTTCATAAGAAAGATCTTGCTCCAACGGTACAACTTCTGAGCTGAGTACATGTGAAGGATCAGGTATGTACTTTCTCAGGAGAGATACATGGAACACATCGTGAACTTGAGAGAGATTCGGTGGAGGCCAATCGGCAAGCTACCTTCCCAACACGATCCAGCATTTCGAAAGGACCGATATATCAAGGGCTCAACTTCCCCTTCTTTCCAAATCTCATAACCCTCTTCCAGGGAGATATTCGTAAGAACACTTTATCACCCACTTCAAACTCTAGGTCTTTTCTTCGGTTGTCGGCATAACATTTCTGTCGACTCTGAGCTTCTCTTATGTGTTGTTGAATAGATCCGACCTTTTCTGCCATTTCATCAACAAGATCAGGTTCAAATAGCTTTTTTTCCCCAAAATCATCCCAGAATGTTGGAGTCCTGCATTTCTTTCCATAGAGAGCTTCATAAGGAGCCATCTAAATACTGGAGTGAAAGCTATTATTATAAGAAAATTCCACCAATGGTAGGTGTTGATCCCAACCACATTTGAAATCCATAGAGCAAGCTCTCTACATATCTTCTAGAGTTTGAATTGTTCTCTCAGAATGATCGTCTGTCTGAGGATGATAAGCAGTGCTGAAACTCAACTCTGTATCCAGAGTATGCTGAAGACTTCGCCAGAACATCGAGGTAAATCTCGGATCCCGATCAGATATAATAGAAAGGGGTACTCCATGCAATCTTACAAATTCCTTTACATATATCCTGGAAAGATGATCCAGAGAGAAATCCTCTCTAATAGCAATGAAGTGTGTAGACTTTGTAAGACGATCTACTATGACCCAGATCACATTATTTCCTTTGGATGTTTTAGGAAGTCCTGTGACAAATTCCATAGTGATGTTTTCCCATTTCCATTCGGGTATGGGTAATGGTTGTAACATCCCCTTAGACTTCTGTCTCTCAGCTTTAACTTGTTGACAAACCAAGCATCGAGAGACATATTCAGCAACATCTCTTTTCATGCCATCCCACCAGAAGTACTCTTTCATGTCACTATACATCTTCGTGCTTCCAGTATGAATAGAGAATGAAGAACTATGTGCCTCATCCAGTAGCTCCTTCTTTAATTCGGGGATGGGAGGAACACAAACCCGATTCGTGAACTTTATTATCCCATCACAATAAAGGTTGAATTCAGGAACATTTCTCACCTTCTTTTGTATCTCGACATCTTCTTTCTGTGCCTATTTAAACTTCACATGTATAGATGGTTGAACATTCATTTGAGAAAGATAAGATTTTTCCCCTTCCATTATAATTCCAAGATCCATCCTTTGTAAATCCATAAATATTGGATCTTTTGTGATCCTCATCATGGATAAACTGGCATGGTCTTATCGACTTAATGTATCTGCCACCTTGTTTGCTTTCCCAGGGTTGTAATGGATTGAACAGTCGTAATCCTTAATCAGCTCCAACCATCTTCTTTGACGCATATTCATCTCCTTTTGTGTGAAAATATACTTTAAAATTTTATGATCAGTATAAATATCCCACCTTTCACCATAAAGGTAATTCCTCCAAATCTTTAATGCAAATATTACCGCAGCTAACTCCAAATCATGTGTTGGGTAATTTTGCTCATGTAATTTCAACTGTCGTGAGGCATAGGCTATCACCATATCATTTTTCATAAGAACACACCCCAATCCCTTCTTGGATGCATCACTGTAGATGACAAACCTTTCTCCACTACAAGGCAATGTGAGCACAGGTGCACTGGATAACCTTCTTTTCAACTCCTTGAAATTCTCTTCACATTCCTCCATCCAAACAAACTTAACTCCTTTCTGAGTCAACTTGGTGAGTGGATTAGATAATCGTGAAAAATCTTTCAAAAAACGTCGATAATATCCTGCCAAACCAAGAAAACATCGGATCCCAGTCACTGTTGTTGGTCTCGACCATCTTTCGATAACCTCGGTTTTTGCTGGATCCACAGATATCCCCTCTTTTGAGAATATGTGACCCAAAAATGCAACTTTTTGAAGCTAAAATTCACACTTGGTAAATTTGGCATAATGCTTCTCCTTTCTCAGGGTCTTCAATATAATTCTCAAGTGATCTTCATGTTCTTCCTTGCACTTTGAATAGACAAGAATATCGTCTATAAAGACTACCACAAACTAATCGAGATAGTCTTTAAAGACTCTATTCATTAGATCCATGAAGATAACAGGGGCATTAGAAAGACCAAATGACATCCCTATAAATTCATAGTGTCCATACCTTGTACGGAAAGTCATCTTTGGTATATCCTCCATTTTGACCCTTAAATGATGATACCCTAAACGAAGATCAATCTTGGAAAAGTATTGAGCTCCACGTAGTTGGTCAAATAGGTCATCAATGCACGGGAGAGGATTTTTGTTCTTGATAGTGATCTTGTTAAGTTCTCAATAATCAATGCAGAGTCTCATTGATCCATCTTTCTTCTTAACAAACAGAAAAGGTGCTCCCCAAGGTGATGCACTAGGGCGTATGAACCCCTTATCAAGATTCTCTTGGAGTTTCTTCTCCAATTCCTGCAACCCAATTGGTACCATTCTATAAGGTGTCATTGAAATAGGAAAAGCACCCGGTACGAGTTATATTGAAAACTCAACTTCACGATTCGGTGGAAGACCCGGTAATTCCTCCGGAAAGACATCATCAAACTCCCTTAAAATGGGCATATTCTTAATCGTGAGTTTCTCACCAACCATTTGAGATAAATAACCTTCATATAGTGGAATCAATACCCATAAAATGGAAGAAATTTCCAATAGAAGGTTATGTTCATCCTTGCATCGATAGACGATCATAGATTGATCTGGAATATGAAAAGTGACTTCCCTTCATTGGAAATTGATACGAGATCCATGTAGAGAAAGAAAATCCATGCCAAGAATCACATAAAATTCTACTATAGGAAGGATTACAAGATTTTCAGGAAGCACTTTCCCACAAACTTCAATCGGAGAAGAATTATAAACTTTTGATGTGACTGTTGTGCCATTAGGTGTTGTCACAGCTAACTCAACATCTAATTGTTGAGGTAATACGGTGATACCCTTAGAAAATTTTTCATAAATAAAGGAGTGGATGGATCCAGAATCAAATAAAATATTTTCTACTTTAAAGTGGATGGTAAGTGTACCTTTCACCACATCGTTATCGTACTCCACATCACTGATAGAAATTGCATGTGACTTTCCTTTGTCTTTAGCCTTAAGAGTTTGTTGACGTCGACCATCATCATCAACACTTGGATTAGGGCATTTATTGGCATAATGTCCCATCTCCTTGAACTTGAAACATTGAAGTGTAGTAGGTTCATTTTGGGTATCCCTTCCTTTGTTTGCATCATTAGAAATCTTCTTCCCATCATCGCGACATTCAAATTCCCGATGACCTTCCTTTCCACATTTGAAACATTTACTTGTCCCTTTAAGACAACTCCCTCCATGTTTCTTTCCACACATTGAGCATATGGGAAAGCTCATCTTCTTTTTAGTGTGCTCTTTAGATTTTCCTTTGAATTCCATTTTCCTCTTCGTATCAAACCCATATGACTGATGGGTTACTCCAATCTCTATCTCATCTTTGAGAGTACATAGAATGATTTCCTCGTAGCTATTGAAGTCCCTTATGGATAAGGCCCTTTGAAGACTTGGTTTTAAGCCACTAAAGAATCGATCGATCTTACTCCCAGGTTGGATAATAATACCAGAAGTGTACCTTGAAAGTCTTGTAAAATTTGCTTCATAGGTACCAACAGATTCATCATCCTTTTGCTTCAGTTCAAGAAACTCTTTCTCCATATTTGTTCGGAGAATACGAGGGAAGTAATTATTGAAAAATAAGTTCTTGAACTCGTCCCATTCCATGGACTCAATTTCATCCCTTTGCATCGTATTCTTAATAATATACCACCATTGATCAGCATCACATTCCAAATGATACACTTCTAAGATGACATTATCATGCTCAGAACATTGAAGAACTGAAAATATCTTTTCAGTAGTACTAATCCATTATTCAGAAACTAATGGATCAGTAGACCCACTGAATGAAGGTGGATGCTGTCTCATGAAGGATTCAACAGAATGTTGCTCCTTCCATTGCTCGTTTGGAAGTCCAGCATGATTCATAGCTTGAGAAAGTTGTGTGAGCATGGCTACAAGATTTTTCATTCCAGCTCCCATAACGTTTGGTTGCTCAGGGGGACAGTCAATGCATTTCCCTTCGCATTCCGCATTAACACAGTTCCTTCGGGTTCCATCCATTGACTAAAACCAAGAATAATAGCGTGAGCAACACTAATTATAATAGGAAAACCACATAATCAAGAATAAAATTTCACACTTAAGGTCTTATCATAGGTTATTCATGGCCATTTCTAAAACACTAAGATTTTGTTCTATGCTTAGACATGTCCTTAGGGTTATTACTAAGGCTTTTACATCCTAGTTTCAAAAGGTTGACTATACCTTTCCTCTGATACCAACTATAACGACCCATACATTACATACATTGTTATTACTTCAGAATTGAAGCACACTTATTACAACAAATAACAAAACCAAGAAAGGACCGTATAGGTATAGTGTCTTTAGAAACTGGGAAACATAAACAACTGGTTCATAAAGAATATACTTTGCCTCCCATTTATTTCATCATATCTGGAGTCCCTTTTTGGCATATTCTACTTAATAACCTTCTTCCTGACTTGGGGAAATGAAACATACAAAAGGGTGGGCTCAAATTCTCAGTAAGGGTAAACAAAAGAAATATCAATCACATCATATTCATAAGAACATAACATTTTGGAAATCTTAACCTGCAAAAGAGAGCATAATTTCATAACATGGGATAAATCATAGTAGTGAAATGAAATCCCAATAATCATAACATAAGACATGAAACTTTGTGGCATACACACATAATCATAGAGAATCATTTCTTATTAGTCAAAAATCATTGCCAAGACTATCTTAGTGGACAAAGTTTCAGTCCTGTCTCACTGAACCGGTATAACCTACCATTCTAGCCATGTCTATCTCATGAGATATAAAATCTTTACCCAATTCATTGGAGGGAGATATAGGTCCCACCCATCTCTTAATGATACCATTCTTATGTGTTCCACAAAATCATAAACCATACATCATAGCATATCCAATGTAATAAAAATGGGAATCTTAAACATCGTGACATCATAAAACAATTCATATAAGATAAAGGAATTCATAAATATAATTCCATCACAAAATAATCAAATCAATGTAATAATAGGGATAGAAACTAAACCCTTTATTATCTTAGATTGAAAATAATTTTGATAAAAAACTTGAACTCCATTCTTGAGGAAAATATCCTTTCTGCTTGAAAAACACTTTTCCTTTCTTAACATCTCGTACAATAATAAAATAAAAGAAGTTGATTAAAAAAAAACTTGAAAACTTTTAAAGGAAGCTTCTTGGAAATAATGTTTTAAAAATCCATTCATGCCGTATAAGTTAAAAAAAAACATTCTTCGTACTTTTTTCGGAAAAGTCAAAAAGTACCTCGTACGAAAAGGAAAAAAGATTCCTTTCATACCTTTTACGAAATACTCACTGAAGGGTAAAATAGGATTTAAACAATTGTAGGTGAATGGAAATAATATTAAATATTGAGGAAACATGGATTTGGTTGATAAAATACACCACAACAAATGCCAAAGTATAAACAATCTCGGATAAAAATGAGATTGTGATATTTCCCTTACCTTAGGTCCGATATGCTTTGTACGTGTCCGAACATCCTGTATAATGATTTAAATAATGTTATTGACTTATTCCAGAATCATACATATTTTTATGATATCATATTTGGTCATATTCTTAGCTTCATAGTAGTAATATTTCATTGTTACTTGTTATTCGGGTGTTTATAACATTTTGTTCTTATGCGTGTTTTGTCGAATAAATTCTTATTCTTTTCTTTAGGTTATAGAAACCTAATTTCCAGAATGGTATTAGTGTAATATATATCATATTCATTCATTCAATTCATTTATATAATCATTATTAAATGAAGATCATGTAGAACGAGTCGCATCACATTGTGGAGACGGTATTCCATACGTACGCACGAGTGATGATATCGTTCCTATGATCGTGGAATTGTATTGGAGTGTATGTATACTATTTCAGAATCATTATCACTTTATAATAGTCATATATAGTTATTATTTACACCATTATACCCACCAAAGTAAGGTGGTGGTGGAAAATATATTATACCACGGCGTGGAGATGGTATTCCGTACGTACGCACGCGCTGGGATTTCTTTTTCCGTAGGATGGATAGATGGTGAAATAGGGTTGTTTAATACTTTTAATAATATATCAGTATATGAGTGATACTTATGTTATTACTTCATAATGAAACAACTAAAGAAGAAGAAGTGGAAGATGAAATAAAGATGAAAGAATCGGTAACGGACATTACCTCTTCTTTGAAGTGCTTCTTTGAGACCTCCTTTTAGGGCACTAAAATGGGTCTTTGAAGAAGACCAGAACCTATAGGATGTTTCTTGGGAAGTTTAGAGAAGAAATTGGCAGGGTTTGGCCGAGCTTGAAGGCTCAATGTGGTGTGAGGAAGAGAGGGAGGAGGTGCCCTTTTATAAGGGAGGAGAGGGGCACCTTTGGAATAACAAAAAATATTATTTTATTATAAAGTCAAGTTCGGTTTTAAATAGCTCCAAATTGATTAATTTCGAGGATAAGGTGGGGATGAGTCGAAATAATCTCATCCAATAGAATTTAGACAAGTTTAGGTTCCTATTTTAACCTTATCATGTAGATTTAACATTAAATTAAATAATTTTACTTTTACCGTGTCTTCTTGTGTTCTTATACTATAAGGTTAATAAAAATACTATATCAAGCCAAACCAACCCCAATTTGTTTATTATTAATATATATAACCTTATCTAAGTCAGTTGGCCGAACCTTATATTTTTATGAATAAATTAACAATTACTAATATAATATTTGTTTTAAAAACTATTTTATGTCAATTTTGACACTATTTAGTAATTGATTTTTTTGAAAATAATAAAAGAATTATTAGTTAGAACCATGTTAATTAAATCAATAATAACGTGTCATATTAACCTATAAAATTAGTGTAATTCATAAAAAGTCTAAAATTATATTTATTTGGGTATTTATAATATCAATTATATCAATATTTCATTAATAAGATAATTACTCCGTCATCATTGTGTCATAAATCAATTAAATTATCTAATGTCTAAAAATTACAAATAAAATACAATTATGTAGGAAATCTTTTTATCTTTCTAATGAATATTTATAGTCGAATTTATCTTATGTATAACCCCATATTAAAAATTATTTACTTATTAAACATTGATTTTAACTATTTTAACCCTTCTTTAAATAAATTAATAATAAATGTCCTAATCTAATCCATGTGGTCCTAAATGGTCATATTTTATACCTAAGGTTGTTTTTGGTCGAATTAAAATTGGCCAATAGAATTCGGACAGGTGTTAGGGTAATAATAATATCATTTTTACCCTTAATTACCCTATTTACTTATAACCGTGGTAAAAAAGTAAAAAGATACTATTCACCAAAAAAATTATTTTCATCTCATTGAACCACAATTTACTTATTGACATCAACCGTGTCTCTCGGATTTTTGAAATTCCACTCACAGAAGCGGTAAAATTTAGTTTTATGAAAAAATCAGTTTTTTAACTACCACTTAGTGGTTTCACTATTAATCAAAAATTGAAAGTTTTCAGAAAAATACCAAAATTTCACCCTAGGCTAATTTTTATATTACGAATCCAAAAATGAAGTCCATTTTGAAAAATAAAAATTATAAAATTTCAAATAGTGGTTATTAATATTCATAACGGCTAGTTTTAATAATATTTTAATAGTATATCGTTTTTTAGTGAAACTCGGTATTACGTACGACGCAAGCTATCGAGGAAACTCGCGATTTCGTGTAAAGCATGCTATGAAAGTGTTGTGTGTAGAAAAATATTCCTTTGATGATTTATATAACATAAATGTCTCGGGTGTTACATTCTACCCCCCTTAAAATGAATTTCTCCGTTGAAATTCATCACTTTGTAACAGATAGATGAGGATACCTCTCCCTCATCATATCCTCAAGCTCCCATGTAGCTTCTTTTAATTGGTGGTTCCTCCATAAAACTTTCACCAATCGAGTTGTCTTGTTTCGTAGGACTTTTTCGCTACGATCCAGAAGCTCTATCGATTGTTCTTCATAAGAAAGATCTTGCTCCAGCGGTACAACTTCTGAGCTGAGTACATGTGAAGGATCAGGTATGTACTTTCTCAGGAGAGATACATGGAACACATCGTGAACTTGAGAGAGATTCAGTGGAAGCGCCAATCGGTAAGATACCTTCCCAACATGATCCAGTATTTCGAAAGGACCGATATATCAAGGGCTCAACTTCCCCTTCCTTCCAAATCTGATAACCTTCTTCCAGGGAGATATTCGTAAGAACACTTTATCACCCACTTCAAACTCTAGGTCTTTTCTTCGGTTGTCGGCATAACTTTTCTGTCGACTCTGAGCTGCTCTTATGTGTTGTTGAATAGATTTGACCTTTTCTGCCATTTCACCAACCAGATCAGGGCCTAATAGCTTTCTTTCCCCAACTTCATCCCTGCAAGTTGGAGTCCTGCATTTCTTTCCATAGAGAGCTTCATAAGGAGCCATCTGAATACTGGAGTGAAAGCAATTATTATAATAAAATTCCACCAATGGTAGGTGTTGATCCCAACCACCTTTGAAATCCATAGAGTAAGCTATCAACATATCTTCTAGAGTTTGAATTGTTCTCTCAGACTGACCATCTGTATGAGGATGACAAGCAGTGCTGAAACTCAACTCTGTATCCAGAGTATGCTGAAGACACCGCCAGAACATCGAGGTAAATCTCAGATCCCGATCAGATATAAAAGAAAGTGGTACTCCATGCAATCTTACCACTTCCTTTAAATATATCCTGGCAAGCTGATCCAAAGAGAAATCCTCTCTAATAACAATGAAGTGTGTAGACTTTGTAATACGATCTACTATGACCCAGATAGCATTATTGCCTTTGGATGTTTTAGGAAGTCCTGTGACAAAGTCCATAGTGATGTTTTCCCATTTCCATTCAGGTATGGGTAATGGTTGTAACATCCCCTTAGACTTCTGTCTCTCAGCTTTAACTTGTTGACAAACCAAGCATCGAGAGATATATTCACCAACATCTCTTTTCATGCCATCCCACCAGAAATACTGTTTCAGTTCCCTATACATCTTCGTGCTTCTAGGATGAATATAGAATGAAGAACTATGTGCCTCATCCAGCAGCTCCTTCTTTAATTCGGGGATGGGAGGAACACAAACCCGATTCGTGAAATTTATTATCCCATCACAATCAAGGTTGAATTCAGGAACATTTCTCACCTTCTTTTGTAACTCGACATCGTCTTTATGTGCCTCTTTAATCATTACATGTATAGATGGTTGAACATTCATTTGAGAAAGATAAGATTTTTCCCCTTCCATTATAATTCCAAGATCCATCCTTTGTAAATCCATAAATATTGGATCTTTTGTGATCCTCATCATGGATAAACTGGCATGGTCTTGTCGACTTAATGCATCTTCCACCTTGTTTGCTTTCCCAGGGTGGTAATGGATTGAGCAGTCATAATCCTTAATCAGCTCCAACCATCTTCTTTGATGCATATTCAGCTCCTTTTGTGTGAAAATATACTTTAAACTTTTATGATCAGTATAAATATCACACCTTTCACCATAAAGGTAATGCCTCCAAATCTTTAATGCAAAGTTTACCGCAGCTAACTCCAAATCATGTGTTGGGTAATTTTGCTCATGGATTTTCAACTATCGTGAGGCATAAGCTATCACCATATCATTTTTCATAAGAACACACCCCAATCCCTTCCAGGATGCATCACTGTAGATCACAAACCTTTCTCCACTATAAGGTAGTGTGAGCACAGGTGCACTGGATAACCATCTTTTCAACTCCTTGAAATTCTCTTCACATTCATCCGTCCAAACAAACTTAACTCCTTTCCGAGTCAACTTGGTGAGTGGATTAGATAATCATGAAAAAGATTTCAAAAAACGTCGATAATATCCAGACAAACCAAGAAAACATCAGATCTCAGTCACTGTTAATGGTCTCGACCATCTTTTGATAAACTCGGTTTTTGCTGGATCCATAGATATCCCCTCTTTTGAGATTATGTGACCAAAAAATGCAACTTTTTGAAGCCAAAATTCACACTTGGTAAATTTGGAATAAAGCTTCTCCTTTCTCAGGGTCTTCAATATAATTCTCAAGTGATCTTCATGTTCTTCCTTTCCCTTTGAATAGACAAGAATATCGTCTATAAAGACTACCACAAACTGATCAAGATAGTCTTTAAAGACTATATTCATTAGATCCATGAAGATAGCAGGGGCATTAGTAAGATCAAATGGCATCACTATAAATTCATAGTGTCCATACCTTGTACGGAAAGCCGTCTTTGGTATATCCACCCTTTTGACCCTTAATTGATGATACCCTGAATGAAGATCAATCTGGGAAAAGTATTGAGCTCCGTGTAGTTGGTCAAATAGGTCATCAATGCACGGGAGATGATATTTTTTCTTGATAGTGATCTTGTTAAGTTCTCGTTAATCAATGCAGAATCTCATTGATCCATCTTTCTTCTTAACAAACAGAACTGGTGCTCCCCAAGGTGATGCACTAGGGCGTATGAACCCCTTATCAATATTCTCTTGGAGGTGCTTCTTCAATTCCTGCAACTCAATTGGGGCCATTCTATAAGGTGTCTTTGAAATAGGATAAGCACCCGGTACGAGTTCTTTTGAAAACTCAACTTCACGATTCGGTGGAAGACCCAGTAATTCCTCCAGAAAGACATCATCAAACTACCATACAATGGGCATATTCTTAATTGTGAGTTTCTCACCAACCATTTGAGATAAATAACCTTCATTTAGTGGAATCAATACCCATAAAATGGAAGAAATTTCCACTGGAAGGTTATGTTCATCATTGCATCGATAGACAATCATATATTGATATGGAATATGAAATGTGACTTCCCTTATTTGGAAATTAATATGAGCTCCATGTAGAGAAAGCCAATCCATGCCAAGAATCACATAAAATTCCACTATAGGAAGGATCACATGATTTGCAGGAAGCACTTTCCACAAACTTCAATCGGAGAATAATTATAAACTTTTGATGTGACAGTTGTGCCATTAGGTGTTGTCACAACTAACTCAACATCTAATTGTTGAGGTAATACGGTGATACCCTTAGGAAATTTTTCATAAATAAAGGAGTGGGTGGATCCAGAATCAAATAAAACATTTGCTACATTAGAGTGGATGGTAAGTGTACCTTTCACCACATCATTATCGTACTCCACATCGCTGATAAAAATTGCATGTGACTTTCCTTTGTCTTTAGCCTTAAGAGTTTGTTGACGTCGACCATCATCATCAACCCTTGGATTAGGGCATTTATTGGCATAATGTTCCATCTCCTTGCACTTGAAACATTGAAGTTTAGTGGGTTCATTCTTTGTATCCCTTCCTTTGTTTGCATCATTAGACATCTTCTACCCCTCATCGCGGCATTCAAATGCCCGATGACCTTCCTTTCCACATTTGAAACATTTACATGTCCCTTTAAGACAACTCCGTCCATGTTTCTTTCCACACTTTCAACATAAGGGAAAGCTCGTCTACTTTTCAGTGTGCTCTTTATATTTTCCTTTGAATTCCATTTTCCTCTTCTTATCAAACCCATATGACTGATGGGTTACTCCAATCTCCATCTCATCTTTGAGAGCACATCGAACGATTTCTTCGTAGCTATTGAAGTCCCTTATGGATAAGGCCCTTCAAAGACTGGGTTTTAAGCCACTAATGAATCGATCGATCTTACTCTCAGGTTGGATAATAATTCCCGAAGCGTACCTTGCAAGTCTTTTAAAATTTGCTTCATGGGTACCAACAGATTCATCATCCTTTTGCTTCAGTTCAAGAAACTCTTTCTCCATCTTTGACCAGAGAATAAGAGGGAAGTACTTATTAAAAAATAAGTTCTTGAACTCATCCCATTCCATGGACACAATTTCATCCCTGTGCCTCGTATTATTAATAAGATTCCACCATTGATCAACATCACCTTCCAAATGATACAATGCTAAGATGACTTTATCATGGTAAGAACATTGAAGAACTGAAAATATCTTTTCAGTAGTACTAATCCATTATTCAGCAACTAATGGATCAGTAGACCCGCTGAATGAAGGTGGACGCTGTCTCATGAAGGATTCAACAGAATGTTGCTCCTTCCTTTGCTCGTTTGGAAGTCCTGCATGATTCATAGCTTGAGAAAGTTGTGTGAGCATGGCTACAAGATTTTTCATTCCAGCTCCCATAACGTTTGGTTGCTCAGGGGGACAATCAATGCATTGCCCTTCGCATTCTGCATTAACACGGTTCCTTCTGGATCCAGCCATTGACTAAAACCAAGAAGAATAGTGTGAGAAACACTAATTATAATAGGAAAACCACATAATCAAGAATAAAATTTCATACTTAAGGTATTATCCTAGGTTATTCATGGACATTTCTAAAACACTAAGATTGTGTTCTATGCTTAGACTTATCCTTAGGGTTCTTACTAAGGCTTTTACATCCTAGTTTCCAAAGGTTGACTATACCTTTCCTCTGATACCAACTATAACGACCTATACATTACATACATTGTTATTATGTCAGAATTAATGCACACTTATTACAACATATAACAAAACCAAGAAAGGACCGTTTAGGTATAGTGACTTTAGAAACTAGGAAACATAAACAACTTGTTCATAAAGCATCTACTTTGCCTCCGATTTATTTCATCATATCTAGAGTCCCTTTTTGGCATATTCTACTTAATAACTTTCTTCCTGACTTGGGGAAATAAAACATACAAAAGGGTGAGCTCAAATTCTCAGTAAGGGTAAACAAAAGAAATATCAATCACATCATATTCATAAGAACATAACATTTTGGAAATCTTAACCTGCAAAAGAGAGCATAATTTCATAACATGGGATAAATCATAGTAGTGAAATGAAATCCCAATAATCATAACTTAAAACATGAAACATTGTGGAATACACACATAATCATAGATAATCATTTCTTATTAGTCAAGACTCATTGCCAAGACTATCTTAGTGGACAAAGTTTCAGTCCTATTTCACTGAACCGGTATAACCTACCGTTCCAGCCATGTCTATCTCATGAGATATAAAATCTTTACCCAATGTATTGGAGGGAGATATAGGTCCCACCCATTTCTTAATGATACCATTCTTATGTGTTCCACAAAATCATAAACCATACATCATAGCATAACCCATGTAATAAAAATGGGAATCTTAAACATCGTGACATCATAAAACAATTCATATAAGATGAAGGAATTCATAAATATAATTCCATAAAAACATAATAAAATCAATGTAATAAAAGGGATAGAAACAAAACCCTTTATTATCTTAGATGGAAAATAATTTTGATAAAACACCTGAACTCCAATCGTGGGGAAAATATCCTTTCTACTTCAAAAACACTTTTCCTTTCTTAACATGTCGTACAATTATAAACTAAAAGAAGTTGATTAAAAATAAACTTCAAAACTTGTAAAGTAAGCTTCTTGGAAATAATTTTCTAAAAATCCATTCATGCCGTATATGTTAAAAAAACATTCTTTGTACTTTTGTCGGAAAAGTCAAAAAGTACCTCGTACGAAAAACGACAAAAGATTCCTTTCAAATCTTTTAATAAAAACTCACCGAAGGGTAAAATAGGATTTAAAAAGTTTTATTTGAATGGAAATAATATTACATATTGAGGAAACATGGATGTGGATGATAAAATACACCCCAGTAAATGCCAATGTATAAACAATATCGGATAAAAATGAGATTGTGATATTTCCCTTACCTTAAGTCCGATATGCTTTGTACGTGTCCGAACCTCCTGTATAATGATTTAAATAATGTTATTGACTTATTCCCGAATCATACATATTTTGATGATATCATATTTGGTCAAATTCTTAGCTTCTTAATAGTAATATTTCATTGCTACTTGTTATTCGGGTGTTTATAACTTTTTGTTCGTATGCGTGTTTTGTCAAATAAATTCATATTCTTCTCTTTAGGTTATAGATACCTAATTTCCAGAATGGTATTAGTGTAATATATATCCTATTCATTCATTTAAATCATTTATATAATCATTATGAAATGAAGATCATGTAGAACGAGTCACATCACATCGTGGAGACGGTATTCCGTACGTACGCACGAGTGATGATATCATTCCTATGATCATGGAATTGTATTGGAGTGTATGTATACTATTTAAGAATCAGTATAACATTATAATAGTCATATATAGTCATTATTTACAACATTATACCCATCCAATTAAGGTGGTGGTGGAAAATAGATTACACCACGGCCTGGAGATGGTATTCCGTACGTACGCACGCGCGGGGATTTCTTTTTCCGTAGGATGGATAGATGGTGAAATAGGGTTGTTTCATACTTATAATAATATATCCGTATATTAGTGATACTTATGTTATTACTTCATAATGAAACAACTAAAGAAGAAGAAGTGGAAGAAGAAATAAAGATGAAAGAATCGGTAACGGACATTACCTCTTCTTTGAAGTGCTTCTTTGAGACCTCCTTTTAGGGAAATAAAATGGGTCTTTGAAGAAGACTAGAACCTCTAGGATGTTTATAGGGAAGTGGAGAGAAGAAATTGGTAGGGGTTGGCCGAACTTGAAGGCTCAAAGTGGTGTGAGGAAGAGAGGGAGGAGGTGCCCTTTTATAAGGGAGGAGAGGGGCACCTTTGGAATAACTAATACTATTATTTTACTATACAGTCAAGTTCGGTTTTAAATATCTCCAAATTAATTTCTTTTGAGGATAAGGTGGGTTTGGGTCGAAATTATCTCATCCAATAGGATTTAGACAAGTTTATGTTCCTATTTTAACCTTATCATGTAGATTTAAGATTAAGTTAAATAATTTTACTTTTACCGTGTCTTCTTGTGTTCTTATACTATAAGGTTAATAAACTTACTATATCAAAACAAAACGAACCCCAAGTTGTTTATAATTAATATATATAACCTTATCTAAGTCATTTGGCCGAACCTTAGATTTTTAGGAATAAATTAACAATTACTAATATAATATCTATTTTAAAAACTATTTTATGTCAATTTTGACACTATTTAGTAATTGATTTTTGTGAAAATTATAACAGAATTATTAGTTCGAACCAATTTAGTTAAATCAATACTAACATGTCATATTAACCTAGAAAATTAGTTTAATTCATAAAAAGTCTCAAATTATATTTATTTGGGTATTTATAACATCAATTATGTCAATATTTCATTAATAAGATAATTACTGCATCATCGTTGTGTCATAAATAAATTAAATTATTTAATGTCTAAAAATTACAAATAAAATACCATTATTTAGGAAATCTTTTTAGCTTTTTAATGAATATTTATAGTCGAATTTATCTTATGTATAACCCCATATTAAAAATTATTTACTTATTAAACATTGATTTTAACTATTTTAACCCTTCTTTAAATAAATTAATAATAAATGTCTTAATAGAATCCAAGTGGGCCTAAATGGTCATATTTTATTCCTAAGGTTGTTTTGGGTCGAATTAAACTTGTCCAATTGAATTAGGACATGCGTTAGGGTAATAATAATATCATTTTTACCCTTAATTACCCTATTTTCTTTTAACCGTGGTAAAAAAAAAGTAAAAAGTTACTATTCATAAAAAAATTATTTTCATCTCATTGAACCACATTTTACTTACTGACATCAAGTGTGTCTCTCGGATTTTTGAAATTCCATTCACAGAAGCGGTAAAATGAAGTTTTATGAAAAATTCAGTTTTTTAACTACCACTTAGTGGTTTCACTATTCATCAAAAATTGAAAGTTTTCAGAAAAATAACAAAATTTCACCCTAGGATAATTTCAATATTACGAATCCAAAAATGAACTCCATTTTGAAAAATAAAATTTCTAAAATTTCAAAAAGTGGTTATTACTATTCATAACGGCTAGTTTTAATAATATTATAATAGTATATCGTTGTTTAGTGAAACTCGGTATTGCATACGACGCAAGCTATAGAGGAAACTCACGATTTCGTGTAAAGCAAGCCAAGAAAGTGTTGTGTGTAGAAAAAGATTCCTTTGATGATTTATATAACAAAAAAGACTCGGGTGTTACAATTCAGCCGACAAAACTAATACTTGACTAATAATTTATGAAACCATTATTTAACCATTTTATTGAATCACATTACTTAATTGAGGTTCCTAGATTATATTAATGCATTATTTATGTGATATTACTAATCCATTTGGTACATTACTAATCCAAAGCATAAAATCACTATTCATAATTTACTATTCATCAAAAAATTAATTTGATCTTATTAGACTGTAAATTTCGTACTGTACATAATTGTAGAAGTCCTTTTTTTTTGAAAATCATAACACATTTTTAATTAATTAAGGTTTACATAAACATTTTTTTAAAATATCATTTTTCTAAAATTCACCAAAAATATTTATACTATATTTATCCGGACATTTGAAAATTCATAAACTTAATCATAAGAAGAAATCAAAATTTTTATTTAAAACAAAGTATTACACAAGGCAGTTACTGTATCCTTACATAGCCCCTTATCACACCATCATATGACTTAAGTTTAAGGTGTGCTAAGGTGAGAGAATATGAGGGAGCCTTGGACAACATCGCACGAGTAGTAATTTCTATCAGTTTGAACTTCTTGCGAAGGCGATTCCGTTCTAGCTTCATACGATGAAGTTCGGCTTGGGTTTGGCCCATATCAAATCCCACTAGTGCAACCTCCTTCCCAAGTTCTATTAGAAGGTCTTCGATCGATCCAAGACTACTGGGTGAGGCCATCAAATATTATTTCTATATTAATTAATGAAGATCACTTGTATTTAGAAACAAATATCGAAATGTTTAGTTTCCAGCGGTCATATTGACCAATGGTCATATAACAGTCAAAACCCAACAGTCTCATTTTAATTATACTCATGTTATTCAATGAAACAGTTTTGTTGAGTATAAAAAAAATAAAAATAACACAAAAAATTAGGAAAAATGATATATTCAAAATTTCGTGTCATTATAATGCCAATTTATAGGGGAAAATACTGATTCTTGTGTTTGATCCACCATCTGTAGCTATAGTTTGCTGATCTGGCACGACTAAAGATCTAGGGTAGTGCATCATTCATTCCGTTTCCCTTTACATCTCTCTGCTAAATAAACCAAACTATAATCTCTGATAGGATTATGTAGAAATATAATGGTGATAATAATGAAGAAATAACAAGAAAAAAAGAAAAGAAGAAAAGGGGGTCTGGCATGTCCCTAATGCCTGATGCGGGGTTACGCCTCACCTGAGAAGAACCCCCATTCTAGAATCAACCCTAGAGATGATATCTCCCCTAAACACACTATTTAAAACCTATAACTAAATTAATACACCTGCATAAATTAATAATAAATTTATTTAATATTAAATATATGATGAAAATTCAAATAGCTTGGATTTTCAAAAAACTCCTTTCCTAGGGTATGAACCCATCTTCAAGACCAGTAGTGAGGTTATAAATATTATTCATAATAATATGAGACAAAAAATTACATTTTTCACCTGATAACATTTTAGGAACAAAAAATCCAAATTCCCCTTCATTTTCACAACCCGTGATGACATGGGTTATCAGAAATTCCACAAGCAAAATGCTTCCCACCTCAAAGAATCCTCAATCGAAAATGATAATCAATCATCTCCCCAAATAACTAATCCAACTAGTGCTATCTCATCTATATAATAAACAGTTGTACATTATACACAACTCTACCCAAATTCAATAGGAGTTCAACCATGAATTATCTGATGCTCCACACCATAGGAGTATCTTTATCATTTTCCTATTGAACAAAAAAAATATATGTACCCTACATTTTCCATCGATAAACATAATACAGAGATGTATTCTAACAACTCATACATGAGAAATAACATCAAATCCATCATAATATCTCTTAGTAAACCACTTAAATGAGGCTCACTACCTCCAACAACCAATGGTTATCTCCCAACCAGAAGGATTTATAAAAAAACACTAAAAATTAAAATAAGACTCATGCTCACATATACCAAGTCCTAACTAATAATAGTCTACTTCACCCCAAACACCTAACCATGATACTCATTTAAAGTAGTTAAAAGATACTGGAGAACCCTGAGTAATCCCCTTAAAGATATAGGCTTATCCCTAATGCCACAATCAACCAAATTAATACCTTATACACATGCATCTATTAAAAACAACATGCATCCAACAATGATTCTACTACACTACAGAATGTGACCAAAAAAATGAATATGTACAGAAAGCCAACCAAACCAACATTATCAAGCTATATAGAAGGAGAAGAGAACACCCATAACTTCTCTTCTCAAAAACTATGAATTAAAATTCCCAACCACATCATGGGGATAGAATACCTCAACAACTTGACCAAGGAATAAGTGTCCAATACAAAAAATCCATCAGTGATAAGAGGAACACATTCCCCTCTACATGAAGTGATATATAATAAAATTCAATAAAATATCCCTTTCAAGAAACATTCAACCTATTAATTTAGGGGATCCACCACCTTATAGAAATATGGGCACAAAATGAAAATATCTAAGGAATCCATGCACTCATAAAACCAGGAATAAGGCATTAAGATCCTACTACCAACCCACTAGGGTTTCCATGTATTCCACGATTAATGGAATACAACTCTAGCACTGGTAAAACTCTCACCACTATATCCCCATGACCTATTATAAAAATAAAATTTATAAAATAAATCAGAAAAAATAAGAAAATTTTATGTTAATTCTACGTTCCTAGATTGAGGTACGAACATCAGCCTCTTCACATAAAGTAGGAGACAAAAACCAAATAAAACCATAAATCAAGAGACATGGTTCAGAAAACTAGGTGAATTCATATAATTGAAAAATATAAACAAATAACAATAATCCCCTTCCATAGAAACATATAATTCATATCAGTAAAGCTATCTATAAAACACTAATCGAGTATCCATCATATGTTCCCATACATTAAATAAAATCCAATCAACCAACTCCATAAATCATAAAACAAAAAATCTGTGATAAACCATTGTAATGAACCCACCTATGTTATCCTAAAAAACACACAATTATGATTTTAAAAAGGCCTCATGTGGACCTCCCCATATGCCATAGCATATCGACTTACGGAGAGGCTCTAAAAGGAGATGCGGGGAGACTATAACCCCAGATCAAAGTGCAATAATGAAATTAAGTAAAATAACTAAAATTGAGGGATACATGTTAGAGTACACATATTAAATAAAATGAAGAAACACTTAATATTATAAATTTAATGAAAAATACAGTCATATAGACTCAAATGATGGGTAATGTATAAAAAAATTCACCCACTAGGATAACCACATATACGAAACAAAAAATATCAAAATAAATATAAATATCTCTAATTACAAAGCCAATCCAAACCATATAGTTGGTTTCTATAATACCGAATCTACTGTATATCAATACTTAGACTCCACAGGGGCATATCTAGTTGATCAATGAACCAGGATCCTTAACCAAATAAATTTTAAAAACTAATATCCCACCAAAAAATAGACATCAAAACTACACGTACATTGAGGATCAAGTATATAGAGTGAGAAGTAAATCTGATATGGATGAGGCCTTCCAATTTTTTTAATATTTCATGGAATATGTAATCAATGGTACGTTTAATATGTATTTAATTATATATTATATCATTATAAAACCACATATTGATTTCAATGTGAATATTTTAATAGTTATAATATCAATTCATATTTTTCAAGGTTAGGTTATTATTTATATCACATTATTTTATCATCATTTATTCATTACACATTATTCCTTAAATATTTATTTTATGTTATATTAATTTGTATACATACCCTAAAAAGGATATAATCTCACTAATATGTTACGTTTACCTCAAATATAATACCATGAAGTGTAATATGGAGGATATGATAGGATATGATAGGTAGAGTATTTAAGTTCTCAAATAAAAAACTATTTTATATTTTATGATTTGAAGTTTAATTTTTTGATTCAATTATATATCTAGATTTTCTTGTAATATGAAATATTCTTTTCCTCATGGTATGATCACAAGTATCTAGATTAAATTTTATTAAATTCACCACTAAATCTTGCATACTATAATCTAGGTATTTATTGTTTGTATTATTGGATAATTTAGTTGAATACTTGTGAAATAGATTAATGAAAACATAGATTTGGGAAAATAACCCTAAAATATATTTTGAGGATATGTTGAGATATAGAATATTATCAAAATACATTTTTAATATATATAGTTTCAGGTGTATATAATTAAATCACTAGATATATACAATAAGTGGATTAGTTTTCGTACGTATGTATATTGTTGTAATAACCCCAAAAAGAGCGGGTCTAGTATATCCTAGCCCTCAGTCAAGAGCACGATGTATGTACCCTTATTTTACACATGGATTTACACAACTGGGGGATATTCTAGGTTTAATTTCTATTTTTTTAAAAAACTATTATGAAATATTAAAAATTATTTGTATATTTTATAATATTATCAATGAAACTAATATTATTATTCTTATATTATTGATTCATTAATTGTTAATTCTTATTGGTATTTTACCACTTTCAAAATTATTCTTTATTATTTATAATCATTGGATTTGAGCTAGTGTGTGTCATTATTTTTAATTGATTCATATTGGAAGGAATAAAAAGTATATAAATTAAAATAATCAATATAGGTATATCAATCCATTATTGATAATGAATAAATATTTGTAATAGAGTAAATTATATCTATATTGGAGAAGCTGGATTATGTTATTATTAATAAACCTTCCTGTAATTTGAATTAGACTGATCCACAACCTAATGTAAACAAGTTACACTATTCCATGAAACAATATCCTCAATCATTCAATGAAGCACAAATCCATTAGTAGCAGATAAATGGTTATGTTACTTTAGATGGATATTTCACACATTGGGATATAATTAATAGGATAAGGTTTTCATTGACGTTTAAAGTCTCATGGGGGATGCATATCAACGATGGTTATTGAATCAATCCACGATAAATATGGGGAAAATCGCGAACATTTAGTGGAAATATTTTATATAACATATCCGAGAAAAATATTTTACCCACGAACAATAAGTGGATATGGAACAAAAATCCTTAGTCTATGAAAAAAGAATGAGGAAAAGTTTTATATGTATGAAGCATACTTGGAAAGGATATAGTTTCATTATTTAGAATATGTGTGTAACCCAATGAGTAAGAGTGAACATTTTTTTAGTGGGATAAAAAAATACATTTGAAGGGAACTAGTCCCCAAACATTCAAATCATATGAGGATAAAATATCATCTGTTGTTGCAATAGATTATGAAATTATAAAGTCTTATTGAATTGAAATAATGTAAGATAATAATATGTTGTTTGAGAAAAAAATTGATAATGGGAATTTGAGAACATGTTATTTTCCAACATGTAATAAATGTTGAAGGACACATCATGCATCTTCTCTAAATAGAAAAGAATAATTCTAAAAGTTTAGTGAAAAATGAATCTTTTACATGAATGAATGTGTAAAGTAAAAACCATCAAAACACAATTCCTTAATGGTTACGAGATAGAACAATATGCAAAATAATGCCTTAAACATCAAGGAAACTTATCATTGTTGAAACCAATGGGAAATGGTCGAGCATAGGAAATTACTACAACCCAAGGGGATGTATATCGCAATGTTTTATTAGGTAAAACTTTCATATACTATGGTATTGAAATAAATTTCTTCGATTTAAGAACTTCTAGATCCTTTATTTTTGAATAATTTATTAATTTTATCAAATAAAAAAAATTTATATGTTGAGTTGAATTTGGAAACACAAACATATATGATGGTTATATATTCGGTATATATCACATCTGTAATAGATTCTTTTTGTGTTGTGTTTCCTAAATATATTATTATTCTCTCTCTAGTTGGATTTTATGCTATTTCAGGAATGAGTTGTCTATCTTAGTATAGATAACATATCAATTGGAAATTAATTAAAGTTACGTTCGATATATAGAATCAAAATTAGTTTTATATCTGTGAGAGAATCAACTCAAACATCCAATAGAAACTACTTCCATCATATGGTTTTGCTACCTATTTATAGAGGTTTTTATCTAATATAGTATTTTAAACACAACATTGAGGATATATTTATTATCTATGTGTTTTTTGATATTTTTAGAGAGGACTTGCACAGTCCTACCCAAATTGTGATGTTACTTTTTAAATTGAACTCATATATTGTTCTATTCCCATATCAAAGAGTCTACATAGAATAAACATAATTGAGTTATAGGATGTGAATAACCACCTCCTTGAGAATCATGATAATCGATTCATTCAGGATAGAGTTTCTCCATGGGGATCACCTATTCCATTTGTAATGAAGATTGTTGGTTTTATGTGTCTTTTAAATGATTATACGGAACATATTTTGATAAATATTAAGAATAAATATCCTTTACCACATATTGACGATCTATATGATTAATTATATGTATATTTATATTAATATAATTTTATCTTTCATATTTCTATCAGTAGATAATGGTCAAAACAGGGATAAACACATTATAGATATTCCATATAAGATATGGTTATTATGAATTTATAATAATTAAATTTAAACGTACCAATGATCCAGTAATAACAATAAATTTAATGAATAGAGTTTTCGTGATTATCATGACCATTTTGTGACATTTATTAAAGATGATATTCATATATATTCAATGATAAAGGAAGGGAATCAAAGACATTGGTTAATTGTGATAAATACCTTAAGGAAGGAGGTGTTCTATAATTAATTTAATAAGTGTGAATTTTGGAATCATAAATCTTCATTCATTGACCAATTAATATCAATAATTTCATTATTAGTGGATCCATAAAATATTAATGTTATTATGAAATGGACTAGACCATCCAAGGAAACTAAGGTAAATAGTCTCCATAGATTTGATGGATATTGCCGATGCTTTGTATGAAATTTTTCAGTAATTCCTAACCCATTACCCATGTTAACTCATAAAGGAGTTATGTTCTTGAGGAAATATGAATATGAAGACAATTTTAAAGAACTAAATAAAATGATAGTTGACACACATGTGATCACACTACCATGAGATGGAAATGGTTTTGCAAAATTTAGTGATGAACCGAATATGGGAATGAGTTTTTTCCTCATATAGAATAACATTGAAACATTACATGCCTCTCTCCAATAAATAATTTATTAGAAAATAAACCATAATCATGATATGGTGTTTTTACATTATTTTTTATGGAAGATATGTAGTAATTTTGTGTATCATGAATGGTGTGATATATATATATATATATATATTTACCATAAAATTTTGATGTATATATTTAGAAAACGAATGTTGAATTTGAACCAAAGATGGTGGTTAGAATTGATAAATGATAAAGATTTATCAATATATTACTACCCTAGGATGGTGACATGTTGGATGATTCTTTGAGATGGAATGTCCATGGTAATTTTTCTATAATAAAGATTGAAATAGATCTAATACATACGGATGGTTAGAATATATATATTTAAATAATGAGAAAAGGGGATATATATTAGAATTCATAGATAAATATTCAATAATCCATCAATAAAAGGATTAAAAAGGAATAGTAAGAATAAATGGGATAATTGAATATGGTAAGGACCATTAATATGTTTAAAAATCATTTGTCTATAATTATATAGCTTTGAAATTGAGTAGGTGTCCCATTAATACTAGATAAGGAGAAAGATATGTTGGATAGAATCTCATTACCCATCCTTCAGTATTCATCCTAGAAGTATGAAGACAGATGGATATCTTAAAAATAACTAATGGTGGGATAAAATGAAAATGGATATTTCAAAGTATGAAAAATATTTCCCAGTATGTAAAATATTTATGAATTTTATAAAGATATGTTTAAGGGGTTCTAAAAAATATAACACATAATAGAATGGAAATGGTAAACCATTATCTTTTTATTTGATATATGACTCCAATAAAATTCTATGGGGAACAATTATATATGGGTTACATAATATGTTCAGTTTTTTTTCTATTAGATAATATTTATACCTTGATAAACTTACACAATTATACATTAATAAATTTGGAGGACTTTGTGTAGCACCAATGTAAACTATGTTTGATCGAGTTTCAAATATTACCTCAATGTTCTCGTGATGTCTTCAGCAAGAACTAGATCAAGAGTTCTACTTTGGTACTTTATTTGATCCTTACATAGATCATCAGTCGAAGATAACCGATACAACCGCAGAGGTAATTATGAGAACATTCTATATGGATTTCCATTGCTGTTGGGATCAATAAATTCCTATATTCACATTTTTTTAAAATATTATCTTTCACTCAAGAATGTATATGGATCCCTATAATTCACTATATGGAAGGAAGTGTGGATAAAAAATGTTCATAAAAGAAGTTAGATAAATAATTAAATTCTTATAGGAGTTATATAAGGAAATCGTAGAAAATGTCAAATGCATTCATAAAAAAATTATGGAAGCTTAGAGTCGATAGAGATGTTATGTTGACAATCATAAAATAAATCTACAATTATATGTTGGTGAGAAGGTATTATTATGAATTTCTCCCCAAAATAAGGTTTTGATATTTTTAAAAATAAAGATAATACCTATTTATACTATTACCTTTGGGATTCATGATCGTGTAGGGATGGTATATTATTTATTGGATCTTTCATGGAACCTCTATCAAGTTAATAACGTGTTAATTGTTTCTATCATGTGAATGTACATAACCAATCCTTAAAATAAATTAAAATTATTGGTTATAACCATATAAAATGATCATTACTATGAATAAAGGCCACTAAAATTCACAGATCACAGAGATAATTTGAAAGGTAAAAAGACTAATCCAAATATAAATGCTTACTAGAGGGATAAAAAATTAGATGAAGATACGTGGGCAAATAAGGATGTGATGAAACATAGGTGTATGATTCTTTTTTATCAGAGTGAAAAAAATTTTAGGGTGAAATTCATTTTATAGGGGGGAATTAAATCCTTGATACTTTATAATATATTTCTATTTGAATAAATTTCATTTATTCATTGACATATGATACCTGAAACTCCATGTTTAAAAAGATATAATATAAAGTAATATTATAAAATAATCATTAACTTGGTAAAATAAATATGAATTACCAAATTTTTAATGTAATGTAAAAATGTTATAGTTAATGAAATATTATTTGAAAATAATTACTCAAATTTTTTAAGTTCTTTTTATTTTTCAAAAGTGCATTTTCCCTAAAAAATTGATTGTATTTTTTTTTTGTAAAAAATGATATAATTATTTTTTTTTAAATTTCATTAAATTATTTATCAAATGTATGGTAAATTTTTAAATCATCATTATGAAATTAATGTATAGTGAAATTTTCAAAGTTTTATGAAATGATTATTTTTTAGATTAATAGTGAAATATGTTTCATATTAAAAACTCCCTTTTCCTTTATAAAATTTAAAGTTGTTATTTATTTTCTAAAATTTATTTAATTTTATAATTATTTTAATTATATTATTAATAATCTAAATTACATAATTTAAATTAGTTTTTTTCTGAACATTTATGTAAAAGTTTATTTTTTAATACAGAGTTTTTTTCTCCAAAAATCAATTTTTGTAGGATATTACAGGTATAATTTTCAATCAAATTTTTTTAATTAAGTAAATTTAATTTGATAAAATGGGTTTATTATTTGGAATCATAAAACAAAATATTATATAATAATTTAGACATATTTTTTTAAATAATGAATAATAAAATTAGTAAAAAATAATTATGGAGGTAATGATTAAATAGGTTTAATAGGGGGGAGGGGTTAAACAAATATATAAGGACATATTTTCCAAGTAAAATTTTCTAATTATTATTTTCTTGAAGTTTTATGATCTTAGGTTATCCCACATTAAAATACATTTCAATATAGAATTATTATTATTGTGAATGATCTTATAATTTTTAAATATTTTAAAAAATTTGATGTTGAACTCTCCCCACAATTTAAAGGAGACCCTAAAATTATTTTATTTACTCCACATTAAGCTATCTAGATCAACCAAAACCTTGTAAATTCTATTTTAAACAATGAAATTCATGTATTATATGTGTGTGAATTATTAAAATACAATTATCATGGTCATTATGTAAGGATCTAAAGGTGGCCGAGTGATGAAGAGGTACTCACCTTACACAACCTATTTATATTTATTTCTCCTACCACATCCTCTATGTCAGTGTTATTCATAACAAAATAATACATTAATTACCATAAATATACATAAATGTTATGAATATTATTTTACAACTATTATTCACCATCATTTTCATAAAATTACATGTGAAAGTATCACTCGTGTGTACTTGTGGACTACCACCAACATGTACTGATACAACTCATTTCCCATCCCAATATTTTGTGGATGATTATTCTAATTGGATTAGATTATATATTTTATATTTACTAAATAATTATTATTTTTGGAATTATAATATACCTTCTACCTTCTTAACTATGAATCTCTTGGAAAATGATAATGTCTCTTGTGCACACATGTGGACTTCGACATCCATGAAGAGATGCAATTCATTTTTCATTTATTATTTAAATAAATGGTAATAAGGTTAGATTTAATAAATATATATGATATCTATGACATTATAATGATTCTATAAAGGTTAAAATATTATATATATTCCTTTATATCCATCCATCAAAAGTGAAAATGACTTTCATGCATACGTATGACTTACCATCTACATGAACAATGCAATTCCTTTTTATATATCTATATTTTATGCATGATTATAAATATGTATATAATTAAATAATTAAAAATTTATATCACTAATAATGTTTTTTATATATTATTTAATATTAATAAAAATTTTATAAATGAAACTACTAAATTGAAACATAATGAAAAATGAAATAATAAATAGCTGTAAACAATGATTTTAATAAAGAAATATTAATAAATGGCTATCAAGATTTTATAAGGGTAAAACCAAAAAATTTTACAGAATATTTATTTTAAATATATTTAATCCATTTAATATATTTATTTACACACAACATTGATAATTTAATAGAAGAACATTATGTCATATAGCGTTCATGACACCCTGCACCGAGCCTAAACGGACCATTAAATACTATTTAAAATTTAACGTTATTAAATTGTTGTGGTATAGAAAAATAATAATAGGAATAAATTAATTAATATATAGATATATATGGTGTTACAAATAAATTATTATTTATTGAAAGAAAAATTGAAAAAAAAATCAATCAAAATATTAGTTCTCATTTTATGTTTCAAAATACACATTCTTCAATAAATGGTTTTATATTGCATTTTAGGTTTGTAGTTAAATTCAATTTAAACAAAAATTATGTTATTTTAATTTATAAAAATAAAATTTTCTATTAAAATAAAAATCTAAAAATTTTCTTTGGGTGAAAATTTGGAATTTTCTTTTAATGGTTGATTATTTAGTGAATAATAAAGAATGCTAATTTTTCAAATCTTGTTATGAAATGTTATTAAATACGGTAATAATAAAGTCCCATTTTTATTTAAATATGATATGAAACTAAAATAAATTTTATTTAATAATATTTAAAATAATTAATTACATTTGAATAATATTTATTCCATAATCTGTTCTATGTTCAACATGAGGCATAAAATCACTATTTTCAAAAAATATGTTTAGAAATGCATAATAGTTTCCATTTATAATCATTTTAAATAACCTCTAATAATAAATGATTAAATTAAAATTTTTTGTTAGTATTTATAAATATATGAATTTGAATGCATATCATGATGCTTATTTGTCATATAGTTAATATAAGATCATATTATGAATGAAAAGTGTATTTCTTGAAAATATGTTTTTCTACATATATCTGGGTTGTATTTTAAATTAAATACTTCCACTTATTCAAGATAAATTCAAACAAAATGTTCAACATTCAGAATCATAAAATTTTATATTAAATAATAAGGTAAACTTACTTTTGTTCATAATGAATAGTGAAAACCGTAAAAAAAAAATTACCACGGTTAAGGTGAAATTGGGTTTACCGAGGGGGGGTTAAACTAAGAAGAGGTGGGTTAAAATGGACATGTAACATTTATATATCAAATTATATATCAATATATATACCTAATAACATCTAAGGATCTTTAATAATCCATTCTGGATCTTTTAGGACGGTGAAAAATTCATGTATGATTTATTCATTTTAAAAAATTACATTTGTGTCCTCCTCCTCATTTATAAAAAGGGATGTCCCACCCATCACATATTCAATCCTAAAATGAATTTTTGGATGACCAAAACATGAAATAATATCTCCCCCAAATCCTTGTACATATTCTATAGGTTATTTTATTCCCAGAAGACAAACCCAAGGGTCCATAAAAAGTGATCTAATAGAGGTTTTTCAATGCGATGATAATGGTCTTTTCTAATCTCTTTCATTTTAATTCATCATTTTCATCATTAAATTATGTTATAGTACATAAAAAATAATAACCCATGTATCTTAAATATAATAAAATATTATTAGGTAGATTTCAAAACATTTATCCATATCATCCTCCATCAAATGGGAATCAAATCAATCGCTCAAGTGTTCAGTAGACTATGACATCGAAAACAGATGTGATTTATTTTCCATCACTAAATCACATGTATTTTTACAATTATGTATATAATAAATATATATAATATATATGAAATTATAATAATTAATTAAAATTAATATACAATCCACTTTCATACCCTTTCGCACATTAAAGGAATGTTATCATCACTCCTGCACAAGTATGAACAAATGTCTCCATGATGTAATGCAACTCATTTTTCATTACCATCATTCATGAAGGGTTTTAATAATTCATAAATTAAGTAAATATTTCATTTATATCATTAATAAAATTCTGGTTGTTATGGAACAATATACTATACAAAAAAACTAAAACATTCATGACAATTAAATGCATTAGAAAACAAAGAAATTTATAACTTAAACAATATTAATAATAAATTATTGTAAACTAACAGTTGGTAATATGTCATAAGAGGATAATATATGGTATTAAAATCACCAAATTTTTTTTTATAAATTAATAAAAATATTATAACATATATATAGGTTAAATCATAATCACTGAATAGAATGATTTAGGTGACATATTTTGTTTAAATTTCCATTCATTAAGTAATATTGTATTATTATGAACCTATTTTAGATTATTTGGTTTAAATAATACCTATTTAACTATTTTATCATGAATATTAATATTTATTTCTATTTAAAATTTAAATTCTAATTATTTTATCCAATGGAATTTTACTCAAATTTTACCATGGGGTAAAAAATTTCATAACTCAATTTCTTTTCATGGGGTTATAATACTTATTAAATGTCATTGAAATGATATAATTATTTGTGTAATAAATTTTAATATCATTATTTTTTTTCAAATTGTTGTTTGGATTTATATATTATTAAAATAATTGATTCGTTTATTAATTCTCACTTCAATATTATGATCACTATAAGGGTTGATTGTCTCAAATTGTCTTCATTGGGACATAGTATATGTTATAAACATATATCATTTTATAAGGTTTATAGAATCCCGATTTTATATGCTAAATGATGGATATTTTTATATTCATAGTATTTATTATTTCACTTGGTGTTATTTCATTCATGGGTCTATCAATTCAAAAGTTACTAATACAGCAAGAGATTTATATTTCAATCTCATTTTAAAAGGGATTGTTCATTATTTATGTATCCTTGAATGAAATTATATGATAATTTTCAAATAAAACAGATAAATTTTATTATCAACTTATATCTCAGGAATGTTTCATGTAATACAATATTATTATCTCTTTGATAATGAAACTGCTTGAAAAAATATTGATAATAAACTATGATTTAATTTCAATCATCGATGGAAAATCCTTTTTCTTAAAAAACCATGATTTATAAAAATGTTTTATTGTTATTTAACTATGATTTTTGAAGTATTTTTCCCATAATTGGATTTTGTAATATTGTTTTAAAACAAATATTCTCTCCACTGTGAAAACATGGTAATTTTGACATTTCTTACAAAAATATGAAAAGAATTTTTCTTACAAAGTTGATATGAATAAGAGATTCTACCATCATGAATAATAATTTTATTTAATATTCAATTAAATGTTTAAATATTTATTTTCATTGATTTTTTTCTAATATTATTTATATTATTATATTTGAAATGTTATTTTCAGTATGAAAAGGGTATTTCCATATAAATTTTTATATTAATATTTTCACAGTATTTTTATTCATTTATGAGAAAAAAATCTATATATGATACATTGAATATATTTTATAACGATACATTACTTTTTAGTTATTGGGATGGTTTATGATCAATAGGACCAAGGGATTATGTGATATTCCAATTCCTGATTAATTTTTGTTATCATTAACAATCCTTTGAAATATTAACTTTCTTGTGATAAATAGCCATAAAATTTCCCATAAATATCCATATTATTTATCATGGATATTAATATTTATTTAATAATATATCAATTATATATATGGTTTTAACATTAAACAATATACTATTGAGTGGTAAAATATTGATATTCCCCATTCTTTTTAATACGTAAATTTATACAAATAGAATATTCTCCATAATTTAAAAGCATCAATGGATATATTAGGAATGTGATAAACATGAAATTAGGAGTGGATCCATTAAATATATATTCCATCTACGGATCAATAGTCTCATGAGGAAAATCAGTAAGAAAACATAGATGGGCCTCTTTTCAGAGTTGTGATCCTTCTTCGAAAAGGTCTTGATGGTATAAATATCATGATTTCTAACACTATGAAATCCAACATTAAAAATTTTATTAATTAATTAATATGTTACTATTAAAAATTATATGTTTTCATTGAAATTTACCATGTATTCATGTTCTTCTCATGGTATTGATTAAATGGAATGTCTGTTCAATTATTTACAATACCATATTGATTATGCATTATCAAATGATGAAAGTAAACTTTTTGATTAAATGGAATGTGTGAACAGAAATTAATATTACCATTTGATTATGAATTATTTATTACGAATTATTTATTCATGATGTATTTCTCTTTATATAACACAGAATGTAAATTTTTGATCACCCTTATTTTAGTAAAGTCATTTTATGCTTCAACACACATATTCATCAAAAATGGGGTTTCTTTTTCATTTTATGTTAGGAGTAATAATAAGTTAATACAAATTTTAGAAAATTGAATTCATAAAAATAGAATCATTTTTTAAATCATCATATTAAATTTATATTAGGGTGTGATTTAGGTATTCTTAAAATAAGGTTGTTTTTAAGTAAATTGTGAAAAATACGGATTTTCAAATACTTTTATGTATTTTCATTAAAAGATGTAATTTCAATGTTCTATTATGATTTGAATTTGATTTAAATTTTTAAAATTAAAATTTATTTATAATTAAAATAAATAATTACATTTTAATCATATTTATACATGAATTTGTTATATGTTTATTTTTAGGCATAAAATAGCAATTTACAAAAATAAACTATATTAAATTTCATAATGTTCCTCTATTTGAATTAAATTAAACAATATTTAATTATAAATGATTTCAAATACAGTTATATATTTTAAATCAATTTTTTTAATTTAAATCAACATCATGATGATTAATAGTTATATAGTTAATATATGATCTTCTTATGCTTGAAAGTATCATTTCTTGAAAACTCATTTTTTGACATATCTATGGGTTTTATATTAAATTAAATTATTAAAATTATGTGAATTGAAAATGGAAAAATAGAATTCATATTTTTAATAATAATAATTTATATCATATAATATGATCAAAATAATTTTTTGTAATAATTTCTAATAAAAAATGAAAATATCTTTTACCATAGTTATCGATTTAAAATAAAAACACATGGATTAAATGACCTAAAATATTGTATAAATCATATTTGATGGAAATATTTTCTCTTTATAGGATCTATGTTTCTATAGTGATCTATTTTTAATCCCTTTTTATCATAAAAAATATGGATATGAGTTCTTATTTTCAAAAATTCTATCTGTGTTCTCATCCTTAATTTAAAAAGGGATCTCCATCCGTTCAATTATTCACACATCTAAAGAAATTTTTCTCCAAAAAAAACCCTTTAAAAATATCCCAAAATCCATTATCAACATTCTAATGGTTTTTTATTCCAAAAGGCCAACCCTATGGTCGTAATAATAAATCTAAAGGAGGTTATTCTAAGTAAAGTTACTTTTCATCGAAAAGTTCTTTTATTTTATTTCTAATTTCCAACATAAAATATATATTAAAATTCATAATGTCATTAGAAAATTATATACCATATAATATGATATTATTATGTTAATGAAATAATATTCACCCAAATCCTTCTCTATCAAATGGTAAATAACGACATCACCCATGTGTACGACTTACTACCACCTCATGATCCGATGCAATTTTTTTCCATGACTGACTCATATGGATAGTAATAATAATGTAAATAATTAATATATATATATATAATATAAAATGATATTGATTATATAATATTAATATACCATCCCCTTCCTTACCTTTTTATCCACTAAGATAATGATATCATCCCTCATTCGTATGTACGACTTACCATATCCATGAAGTGAGGAAAGTATTTTCCATATAAAAAATTACATAATTGTATTAAAAATGAATCCAATAAATAAATATTATTTTTATAAAATTAATATAATTATATAAATGAGATAATTGTATCTTATACACATGTTCTAGGACATTAATGCCAAAACATACATTAGAAAACATGGAAATTAATACCCAAAAGAATACTAACAATCAATGATTTTTAATGAACACATGGTATTATGTAATAAGAGGATTATATGTTGTATTATATACTTTAATGTAGTTTTTTAAAAATTAATTACATCCTTTAAACCATTATAATAGATGGTAAATAATGTTCAACTAATATAATGCCAGAGGTAATGTATTTTGTCTCTATTGCTTTTGATTGAGGCACATTGTAATGTTATATTCCTAATTTATTTTATATGGTGTTTATAATTAAATTTTTGAATGTAATTAAATTAATACTTAATGATTATTTTTATTTTATGTTCCAATTTTAATAATTTCTCCTTGGGTATTTGAATTGAAATTCTCCAAGTGGTAAATAATTTTATAACTCAATTTCATATCCTTGGTTTATGCTACTTATTCATTGTATATTTTATTATAAGAATATGTGGGTAGTGAATTTTTATTATTATATATTTTATTTCAAATTGTTTTATTTTTATTTATATATGACAAACCTAATAGATACATTGATTAATTTTCAATTCAATGTTATGATAATTATAAGGGCTTCTTGTCTCAAATAGCATTCTTCAGGACATATGTTATATTATACACAAATATATTTTAATGAGGCATTATATCCTACCCAATAGATATGTTATATAATGAAACTCTTTATATTTATTTTATTTAATGTTTTAATTTATTTTACATCATTTGTGGGGCTTAATATAAAATAGTTACCAATGTGGTAAAAGATCTATCTTTCAATCTCATTTTAATTGGGATTATTTATGTTTTAATTTACACAATATGAAATTATATTTTCATTTTCTAAAAAATAAACTAAATGTTTTTTCTTATTTTTTTAATATGTTTTCATGTAATAGTATAATTATTCCTTCTTTGATATGTAAAATGATTGAGAAAATGTTTAAAATAAAATATTTCTGTCTTTTTATCTTCGATCAAAAATATTTATTCCTCAAAATAAATTATTTCTAAATATGTTTTCAAATATTAATTTCAATTATATTTTAATTTAATATTTACCCATATTTTTAATCAAAGAAATATTTTTCAAAGGAATCATAATTTCATTTTATAAAAAAATATACTTTTGAATTTATTTCCAGAAATATGAAAGGAATCATTATTTTTAACACACTCAACATGAATAGAATCTTCTAATTTCAAGAACACTAATTATATTGGAGAATATATTATAATTTTAAAAGGATATTTTCAATAGAATGTTTTTTCTTGATATTTTTTTAAATTTCGTTATTTTAAAAGGTATTTTCAAAGTAAATAGTTTATTTTTAGAACATTTATTACTAATCATTGCATGGTATTTCAATTAATCAATAAAAAAACCCATTATTTTACAAATTATCCATGTGAGATAAGTTATAATTATACATTACTTTTTATTCCTTGTGATGGTTAATGATTAGTGGACTAGAGAAATTATTTTCTTCTTTTATCTTGATTATTTTTTATAGCCATTGACATTCAATTGAAATATACACATTATTGTGATAATTGGAAATTAAATTTACTATATATATCCATATTATTTATCATATATGTTCATATTTTCTAAACACAATATATTTTAGACATATGGTGTTTTTTTGAAAGATATATATTTTAACTCAGTAAGTATTGATATTCCATATATTTTATTCAAGAATGAAATTAATTAATAAGGAATATTAATAATAAATTAAATAAATAATTAAATAAATGTGAAATGAATTATAAATACAGTGAAATATGGGGCCTAAAATTATATAACACTATAATTCAGAAAGAGTTTCATTAGGTGAACCCATAAAATATAATTAAATGTGTTTTTACTCACAGTAGTAAATGATCATGTGAAACGTCATAAAGGTATTAATATCATTATGTCATGAATGATGACATAAAATATTAATAATTCCCTTCATTAATAAGTTAGTAATTATTATCCACTACATTATTGAATTTATATTTTCCTTATATGAATTTTGTGCTCATTTAATTGATTAAATGGAAGGTGTGTTATGTTATTTATATTTCCATATTTATTATGCCATATATTATCATGATGGTAATTTTATTAAATAAATAGAATGTCTGTTTATATATTTACCTTACCATTTTCAAATTGATTTTTTATAATGATTTTTTTATTCACTATAGCATTCAATTTTGGAAACTCTTTCAAATAATTTGAGCTCAGCCATATGTTTTCGCTTTCTCCCAGGATATGAAGATGGAATATATGAATGAGTTAATGGATATGACGATTTTAATTTCACTATTTTGTATTTCATGTTTTTAAATGTAATGTCAGATTCAATTTTTTATCTATTTTATTATAACTACATAACTATTTATCCCTTTGGAATGCGATCATGAGTATCTATCACCAATGTATAAAGTATCCATTAACTCTAGTCTTGTAGGGGAAGGGTATTTAAATAATTGGGTTATATATTATATTACAAGAATGATTATGGATCTAGTATATAAGTATAATAAATTTAAATTTATTGTATAGAAGTTTAAAATCACTTACTAATCTTGTCCAACATGAGGTAAATGTTTATTTAAAAACCTCATCCTTATTCATCATTTTTATATTTATAAATTTTCTTGTGGAATTATTTGTTCATAATATCATAAAAATAATATATTATTTCTCTTTTCTTTTTATTTTTAGAAATTAAAATATATCCTTTATTTTTCTTCCCATTAAGAATTGATGAGATAAAAAAATGTTTTTAAGGGAATCCAACATTTTTACATTCATCGGTCAAAACACATTTTTTCTTCAATATCAATGTTTTCTGAAATGATTTCATGAATATTTTTACCAATCTAAAATAATTTTTGGATTTCATTTTTTCCCATTATTCAATTTTTAAAAATTTATTAAAATTAATATTTATTCCATTTTTTGAATGAATTAATTTTAATTTTTATTTATAATGTTACATGAATATTTATTGTAACATACAAGACAAGAATGTAATATTTTGGCGTGATGAAAAATCAATGTTTGAAAGCATACTTTAAATGTTTCCATATTTATTTATAATGAAATTTTTTCCTATGTGTTTTTAGTTTTTTATTTCAAACAAGTGAATTAAAGCTTAAAAGGGTATTTTTATATAGAAATTTTGCAGTGGTCTTTTTAAATAATTTTCAACTATGCCCACATTGTTTATTAAATCTTATGCTTAAATGATATAAAATTTAATGGGATTATTAAATTTTTTTTGTTATATAATTAATATTTTGATAGAGGAATGTATTGAAATTCTATATGATAACTCATATAATATAGATATTTATTGATTATTATGGTATGTTGATTATGTTATATAGTTTATTCATATAATAAATTAATTTGACTTATTATGAGAATGGCGGGGATTAGAATTAAATATCCTCTCAATTTATCTGTAGATCTAATGAGATAACACATTATGTTTATTTGGCTGAGGTGTTATATATTAATGTAATATTCCTTAACATGTGGCCACAATGGTTTGTTTAAGATATTTGAAATTATTCAATACATCATAATGAAATCCGTTATTTATGTCCAGGTCATTTTTTGAAAAGTGAATATATCAATGGATAAGTTTTAATATTTTTTTGATTAATATGGATTTTTTATCATCATTTCATCATTTTATATTTTTCATGTCATTTTTATTCTATATTATTTTATTCTATAAAAATATGTTTTCAAAACATCTGATCTGAACACTTTCTTGTGTTTCCTTTCTTAAGGACTCCATTATCCATAAAATTAATGATATGCAAGGAAATAATTAAGATAATAATAATTTTATAAAATGAAATAATATTTTTATTATGTTTATTTAGGTGCAATATTAGATTCATATACATATCGAGTTAACCAAACTACTACAATGTTCAATTCTTTAGGATTCGATCACTTGTATATAGTGCCAATTTAATAATGTGACAACTAAGTCTAGGCTACTAGGTTAAATGTCATTATAATAATTTTGAATTTTTATTTCCCTTATACAATTTATATATCTATTAATTTTAATATATTCTAACTTTTAGTTAAGGGAGTTTTATTTTAATTTAAAAAAAGTCAAAAATTACCAGCTAAACCCATAATATATGCAGAAGAACTCACTAAAAATGATATCTAATATGCTATTTTTATTCATATTTAAACATTAATTTCCCATGTTTATTATTATTATGTTATTCTCACATATTAATTATATTAAATATTAGACCACTAAACATGATTTTTTTAATAATGAATGAAACCTAACATGATAGTGGTAAATATATCATGAACAATTAATTGGATTGTATTCTACATAGGAAATATTCTCATAATAAACATTAGTTATTTTGATTTATATATCATTGAGGAATTGAGATAAAATTTAAATTTTGAATGGAATTGATCAAATTAATATACGATACATTTATGGTTTCAAAATATTTTGATGTGAGAATTTTGTGAGGTAATTTGAGTTAATAATCTTAGTAAATCTGTTGTTTGATATTAATTTCCCTATCTTCATGCATGTTTATAAATCATGATCAATTGTATAGTTTAAAAAAAATTATTTAAATTTTTTCCAATACAGTAAAAGGATCATGAAAATGTTACATTTTGTTAGAAGTAAACAATGTGTTCATATGATTCTCATAAGACCCACCCTACTCTTATAATATTCTATCTCTTATTTGATAATATTTTTTTACAAATAATAAATTACTTATTCTTGGTTTATCATTGGCTTTAATGATATTATAATTCCATCTCACCCCCTTATCATATGTTACTACATTAAAATGGCTATTTTGACTTCACTTTTTCCTAATCAATGGATTTATAGACTATGAAGAATTGATATTTTATAATATGTTAAAAGATATCAAACTAATAAGAAGATGATTAAAACCATACCATATATTAAAACAATGTAATCGTGTTATACTTTAGGACGATAGGAAAAATAATCGATTTTTGAATTTGGATTTAGGGTAGAATCAACCTATTACTATAGGCCTTCTCTAGAAAGAAGAGATGAATTCTATTTATTATGTCCAGGGATTTACTATAACAGGAAACCAGCCCTTAGATAAATATTTTTCCTTAACAAAGGTAACAAATTTCCTATTGATGCCAAAATCACATTTTAAATCATTGATGATATTGTGACCAATTAAAATTCCAATATTAATGATCAATATATTTTAAATGATATCAATCTTTATAGTATATCTATAACAGATGTTTCTCCTTCAGTATGACTATATTATTCACTAATGTATTCTATTTATATTTTATATTAAATAATAAACATATCATTAGTATTATGAGTGTTATTGTAACACCCCGACCCTAGTTTTCGAGAGTCAGTTCATTATTAAATATCATTGGCATGATCCCAAGGGATCATGTCCTGAAATAATGATCAGTTTAGTTGCTTCATAAGTAATATACACATACATGAGCTTTAAATTACATTATGAAATGGAAAAAAGAACATTGTGTCTCTTATGAACACACTCATATCCCTTAAGCTATTCCTGCAGGTCAATCATAATATACTCCTTTTCATCATGGAAAAAATACAACATAATAAAGGGGTGAGAACAGATGATCAGTAAGTATTACAATATAGTAAAAACTTTCATAAATAAGCATAAAATTTTAAGGCAATATATAAGACTAAAAAACCCTTTAAAACATACACTTCATCATAATATGGAAAATATAAATAATATAATACCATATATTTATCCACATGTATATTCTTCTAGTCGAATAATCACATGTAATATGAATAGCTAATTTTATAATGATGGAATGCATAATGTCAAAAATCATAGTCACATTTTAAAGGCCTCGTGTCAAGACTAAAAATAAAATTTGTCTAAGGCCATGTTCCAAAACACTAGTTTCTCTTATGAGACCTACCGATGCATCAAGGGGCTATAGGGGGCCCTTCCTGTCACTTTCTACGTCCAATGCATTCCACATATGAAAAGGTTGAAACATTTCATAAACATTCGTATCAAACTAGCATATGAAATTTTAATATCTTAACCATAAATCATGAATTTTATAAAAATATCATATTCCTAGTCACACATATCAAAAACCCTTCAATATAGTATGGAAGATTGTATCATAACAAATCAACTTCAAACAAATGTAAAATCCAACAAGGGTTGTTGACATAGATGAAATCAATACTAAAACTATTGGAGTAATATATATATTTCTACATTGAAATCATTTAATTTTAAAGAAATAATTTATTATGAAAATATTATTACATGCTTGTAAGGGAATATTATAATGTGTTATAATGGCACAAAATATCCACACCCTCTTTAAAAGTTAAAAAATAAATACTTCTTTAATATTTCAAAAAGGTTATAAAGTAATTTCTTTTGAAAACGAGGGAAAGATCCAAACAAAAAATCTTATAAAAACTCAAATAAGTGTATAAATGAATTTAATCCATAGTCTAGGAAATATAATTTTTTTAAATATATTTTTAAGAAACACAGATGTGGATGATAAAGAAGTCCCAATAGATACTTACGTTAAAACAATCTCGGATAATATAGAGATAATAAAATTTACCATTTCTCTGTACTTTTACTTTGTCAAGGGCACACTATCCTCCTGAATAATGGTTAATTTTTGTTATTAAATCTTTCAAGAACCACATACATAAATATGATATCATATATGATCCTCTAATACTTCTTTGATAATAATTTTTCAATAGTATCTTATTTTTGGGTGTTAACTGATTCATTTTATTTTATATATTTTGATATATAAGTCATGTTTGTTATGGATATGATGTATTTGATTTATATTCAGAATTATATTATGTTCTTAGAAATTATTTTTAATGCATCAAATGAAAAATATTCTTCAATGGTTTTGATGGGGAAAAAATCTCAGCACGTTCATAGAGATGGTAATCCGTACATATGCGTGAGAGAATATATCATTCTATTTATGGTTAAATAATTTGTAAATGGATGATATATTATATATTTATAGAATCATTAACATGTTATTTTTTTATTTACATCAATGATACTCAACATTATAACCATCCAAATAAAGAAGTGTTTAAAAAAAACTACACCATGATGTGGGGATGGTAAGTCGTACGTACGCACGTATGATGAATTTTTCATTCATAGAATGGATAGAAAAATTATTATGGTTGTAATATATTGATAATAACATCACAGTATTAAGAAGGTATTGTAGTTATTATTTTTGTATGGAAACAACAAATAATGTGAAGTGGAAGAAGAAAATAACATTCAAATATGTGATAAAATAATTACCTCTTCTTTGGGTGCTTCCTTGGTATTTGATCAAAAGGGATCCTTAGGTTGGATTTATGAACATTGTAATGCCTCTAGGATAAATTGAGGCCAGATATGAGGATATTTTAACTGGTTTATTATGAGCCAAATGGCTTTGGAGGTGCAAAATTAAAAGTAGAAGAAATACCCTTTTATAAGAGAGGTGAGGGGAACTTTAGGAATAACTTGAAATAATATTTCATTATTAAATAATTTTCGGATTATAATGGATTAAAATTGATTTATTTCGAGGTTATGTTGGTTATGGGTTGAAATACTCTCATCCAATATATTTTAGAAAAGTTTACATTACCATATTAACCTTGTATTTTATATTTAACTCTTACTTAAATAGTTTAACTTTTACCGTGTCTTCTTATATTTTTATACTACTTAGTAAATAAAAATACTATAAAATTCCAAGAGAACCTCAACCGATTCATTAGTGAAATATATTTAATTATATATGTCCTTTTTATGAATATTATATTTTTGAGACTATTATATATTATAATAAAGTAATATATGTTTTTAAAAAAATCATTTATGTCAATTTTGACACTATTTATAATTTTATTTTTGTGAAAGTCATATCAATATTATTTATTGGAAAAAAATTCATTGAATCATACCTTACATTTCATATTAATGTATAAAAATCATGTAATGCATCAGAAGTCTCAATTTACATTTATTTTAGTATTTATAATATCATTTAATTTAATCATTTGTTAATAAGGTAATTACTGCATCATCATTGTTTCACAAATAAATTAAATTATTTAAGGTCTAAAAATTATAAATAATATACCATGATGTAGGAAATTTTATATTTCAAATGAATATTTATAATCAAATTTATCTTATGTATAGCCCTATATTAAATATAGTTAAGTTATTAAATGTTGAATTTTACACTTTTAACTCTTCTTTAAATAAAACAATAATAAATGTCCTAATCTGGTCCATGTGGATCAAAGAAGATAATATTTTATTCCTAAGGTTCATCTTGGTCGAAATAAAATTATCTAATAGAATTAGGACATGTGTTGTGGTAAGTATTATATCATTTTACCTTTAATTTCCATATTTACGTTTAACCCTAGTAAACTATTCACCAAAAATTATTTTCATCATATTGAACCACATTTTACTTACTGATATCAACCGTCTCTCCCAGATTATTGAAATTCAATTCATAGAAGATGTAAAATTACATACTATTCAAATTTTCAAATGTTCTTAGAGGGTGGGTAAAATGAGTTAAATATTTCAATAAAATTTCATATGTGTAATATTATTATAAAATGACTCCAATGAATTAAATTAGACTTATATAGGTAATATGTATCTATTTTAAATTAAAATAAATTAAAATAACATAAATAATTTTTTATATTAAAAGTCCGTTTTAAACAATAATGCAGTGTTTTTCACTATTCATAAAAAATTGAATGTTTTTTTCTAAAAATACTAGAAAATCACCTTAACATACTTTTGATATTCCAAATCAAAAAATGAAGTCCATTTTTAAAAATAAAATTTATAACATTTTAAAAATATGATATTACTATTCTTAATATCTAGTTTTATTGGTCATGGTGTGCTAGAACTTGAAGTAGCATAAAATAGAACATATTTCATTATACAAAGATAAGAGTATCTTGAAGGCTTGGGTTGTTACATTCTTCCAACCTTCAAATAATTTCTTCCTCAAAATATCAATAAAATTACTACATAAAAAGATTCAGGTTTTTCATCATCATTTGTTCCTCAGGTTCCCACTTTTGATATTCCATTATATGGTTTCTGGATAGAACATTTACCAGAAGTGTCATCCGATTCCTCAAAACTTTTTCTCTATTATCCGGATTATTGACATGATTATCATAATAAGAAAGACTAGGTTCAGTTCTATTTCTTCATAGGCAAGTACATGTGTTGGGTCAGGCATGTATTTTCTAAATAGTGATATTTGGTACACAACATGAACTTTTGAGGGTCTGGGCAACATTTCCAAATGGTAAGCTACAACTCCATTTCATTCTATAAATTCAGAAGGTCCAATGTACCTGGGACTTAAATTACCCTTCTTATGAAACTGTATAACACCCTTCCATGGATATACCTTCAAGAAAAAATGATCTCCAACTTGAAATTGAAAATCCTTCCTTCGGTTATCTTTATAGATATTTTGTCTACATAGAGCAGTTTTGATGTGGGTTTAGATAATTTTCAATTTTTCCATTGTTTCCTCTACAAGTTTCAGGCCAACGAGTTTTCATCCACCAACATCATCCCAAAACCATGGTGTGTGACATCTCTTTCCATATAACGCTTCATATGGTGCCATCCGAATATTTTAATAGAATATATTATTATAGGAAAATGATAACAGAGGTAAATACTAATCCCACATACCATGAATGTCATGTGAGAAACATCTCAACATGTATTCTAAGGTTTTAATAGTCTTTTCTAATTTTCCCTCAGTTTGATGGTGGTAGGAAGTGCATAAATGATGTTCAGTTTCTAGGGATTTCTAAATAATTTTCCGAAATCATGATGTAAAATGGGTATCACAATCAGAACCAATTTCCTGGGATACACCATGAAGTCTGAGAACTTCATTAATATATAGAATTTCTAAGATTTAAATTGGTACATATTCTCTTATAGAAATAAAATGTGCTAACTTGATACGATGATCAACAATGACCCATATTCCATCATTCTAACTATGAGTCATTAGTATCCCCATCACAAAGTAAATTTTAATTTATTCCCATTTCCACTCAGGTATGGGATGAGGATGAATGAATCCTCTAGGGTGTTGTCTTCTGGCCTTCATATGTTGAAAAACAATACATCATAACACAAAATCAAAAATATCTCCCTTCATATTGTCCCACCCAAAATGATCCATCAAATTTCTATACATCTCAGGGAAACCAGGGTGTATAGAGAAATTGGATCTATTATCATCATACAAAAATTCTCTTTTTAGATCAGTTATATCATGAACAGAAATCATTTTCCCAAATTTCAAAATTCTATCTTCATATATGAAATCAATCAATCTCACATCATTAATAGCTTTAATTTTGTTTTCAAACTACTCATCATCAATCTGATAACTCTTTTCCCTTTCTAATAAAGATGTTTTGACCACCATTTGAAAAAGTATCGATGTTTCTCCCTCTATGGTTATTCCCATATCCATATATACTAGATCCCTGAGCATAGGATCCCTTTCGACTCTCATATTCTTCTGAACTCCATGATCCTTTCTACACAAAGCATCTACCACTTTATTTTCCTTCTCCTGGTAGTAAGGTATTATGTAATCGCAATCCTTGTTTATTTCAAGCCATCTACTTTGCCTCATGTTGACTTCTTTTTGTGAGAAAATCTACTTCAAACTCTTGTGATCAGTATGTATCTCAAAATTTTCACCATAATGATAGTGTCTCTATAAATTCAGAGAAATTATTACAGCTACAAACTCTAGATCACGAGTAGGATAGTTTTGTTTATTAATTATCAGTTATTGTCATGCTTAGGCAATACCCCTATAATTCTGCATAAAGACAAAACCAAGTCATTTATTTTAAGAATCACAATAAAATACATACCCATCATTCCCCAATGGTAGATCAAATAAATAAGTATCGACCAATATTCAATTTAATTAATCAAAATATTCTTTACACTATTTTTTTCAATCCAATTTAACCCCTTTACATGTGATATTGGTTAATGGGTTAGTCAATTAGGAAAAGTCTGGATGAAATGCCTATAATAACTAGCAAAACCAATAAAAATGTGTACCTTAGTTAAACTCATTGGTGCTGACCATTCATGGATTGCCTTTTTCATTGAAGGATCAACATAGATTCCATCCTTAGAGATAGTATATCCAAGAAAAGAAATCTTCTGAAGCTAGAATTCACACTTGAGAAACTTCCCATATAATTCACTACTTCTGAGAGTTTTTAGAAATGTGCGCACATGATTTTCATGATCTTCATTCCTTTTGGTGTATACCAAGATATCATCAATAAATATTACTACAAAGTGATAAAGATATTATTTGAATACACTTTTCATTGGATCTATGAAAATATAGTATACATTAGTGAGTCCATAATGAAATACTACAAACTTGTAATGCCCATACCGTGTACAAATATATTGTATTTTTAATGTATTCCTTCTTCATGCACAACTGATGATATCCAGATCGATGATCAATCTTTGAAAAATTTTGATCTCCATAATGTTGATCAAATAAATCATCAATGCAAGGTAGGGGATACTTTTTCTTTATTGTTATAGCAGTATCTCCCTGTAGTCAATGAACATACTCATAGATCCATATTTCTACTTAATAGAAAGAATATGGGATTCCCATGAAGAAACAATAGGGAAAATAAATACTTCATTACTCAATTACTTTAGTTGTTTCTTCAGTTCGCGTAATTCCACAGTGGCCATTCTCTATGTGGTCTTTGATATGGGCCTTGAACCATGAATTACGTCAATGGAATACTAAATTTCCAATTCTAATGGATGTCTAGGTAAATCCTCTCGAAACACATCAATATATGCTTTCACAACCGTTAAATCCTCTCTTTGAACATTTCCTTCATCACCCATAGTTATTTCATTCTCTTTCTCCCAAATAATTGAAATTAGTTGAGCTACTAGGGGTGGATGTAGATGATATGTATTGTGAGACTAATTCTTGATGAAGAAATGGTTTTAACTCGTCATATAATATATCAATATTACTTCTTTAGTTACGTATATAATCTACAACATTCCTTACTAACCTTGTAAAGTTAGCCACATACATTATGACATTCTTATCCTATTTTTCCTCAGACTCAGAAATTTCATTTCCATATCCAATCGATGTTCATGAGTTAATTTTTTTTCTATGAAAATCTCTTTAATCCACATCCATTCCAAACATAATATTTATTTTTCCTCTTTTCTGTTTTGAATAAACAAACATAATTGATCTACATTTCTTTTGAGTTGATAATCATCCATGAAAACGTTTTCCCTTTCACTACTCCATAAAGCATAAATAATTTTCTCAAAAGAACTAATCCTTTTTTAGATACAAATGGATTTTTAGTCCCATTGAATGTTGGTGGTTGTTTCCTCATGAAGCATTCTAACATTAATCATCCATGTTGTGGATCTTGGTGCTCTATAGCGATAAGGTTATTATTCATAACCAGATTGAGATGTCCCAGTATGGTTATAGGTTATTCATCACCAGTTGCATCCCCATATCTACTATAATTATCATGAGTAGTCATTAAATCCATACATGGATTATGTACGTTGATACGTTTTCCATTCCTTAAACTAGGTGCCATTTCTATACAATTGCATGCACTGGATTAGTTTAGGAATCACAATACATAACTCCAAACTAGATAAATACCTAAAAAAATTTGAATAGTTTATGCATATATTCCAAGATCATAAAAATATTGTATCTGAGGATGTATTTTCTCATAAATCCTTTATAATGGTTTATAGAGAAAATGTGAATTATCCTAAGCGTATCCCCTGGAATGTCAAACCAGGTGCACAGTAAATCCCGTTGTCCTGTACTAGGATACCTCGGTTCATTTATGAAACTCTATGTCAGTGTTTTTACTCCTAGGTACATCTATGCTAGAAAAACCTCCACTTGTAGTATCTATACTGGGATATATTACATTCACAATTCACATAATATATAAATTACCAATTTATTGGATGTTCTTACATAATAATCCTCAATGTATTTCTTAGGGTAATGTTCTCTATTCAGAGTTGTTCTAAATCTAGTTTCCAAGGTTTGTAATAACAAACATATAATACCATGTGTTACACCCTAACCCTAGTTACCTAGAGTCATTTCATTATTACATAACATTGGTATGATCACAAGATATCAAGTCTCGAATGACCGATTAGTTTAGAAGTCTTGGAAGTACTAGATCCAAACAATGTTTTACATTATATTATGAAATGTGAAAACAAAAACATTGTGTCTCTTTAAAAAAACTTGTATCCCTTATTCGATTCCTACAGGTCAACCATAATATACATATTCACATACTTGGAAGAATAAACCAAAGAAAGTGTTGAGATCAGATGCTCAGTAAGGATATAAATAAAGTGGAAACTATCATAAATAAACATACACATTTAATGGAATTTATAAGACAAAAACACATGAATTTTAAATTTAATCTTCAGTATAATATGGAAATGATAAATCATATAATTCCATTTACATATTAACATGAATATTCTACTAGTCAAATAATCACATGAAATATAAATAACTAATTTTATAACGATGGAATGAAAAATGTCGGAAATCATAACCACATAGTCAAGGGCTCATGCCAAGACTACAAAAAATATTTTTTCAAGGACTTGTGCCAAGACAGTAGTTTGTCTTTTGAGACCTACTGATGCATCAAGGGGCTATAGCAGGCCTCGCCCGTCCCTTACTAAGTCCATTTCATTTCACATATGAAAAGGCTGAAACATTAGATAAACATTTGTATTAAAAAAAGAATACGAAATGTTAATACATTTACTATAAACCTTGAATGGAATAAAAATAGAAAATCCATAGTCAAACATATCAAAAAACCTTCAATATAGTATGGAAGATCTTATCATAATAAATCATCTTCAATCAGGTATAAAATCCAAAAAGGTATGTTGAAATAGATGAAATAAATCCAAAACCTTTTTGCGTAAAATATCTCATTCAACATTGATATCATTTAAATGTGAAAAAACATTTATTTTGAAAATATTCTTATATTATTGTAAGAGAATCTTCTACGGTGTTGAAATGGAGGAAAATAGCCTCACCAACTATATAACTTAAAAAACAATCATTCCTTAATTTTTCAAAGAGGTTATAAAGTACCTTGTTTAGAAAAGGACAGAAAGAATCATTTCAAAAAAATTTATAAACAATAAAACAACGGAATAAATGAAATTAATCCATATTAAATGAAATATCAAATATGTTTTGAAATACATTTTTAAGAAACACAGATGTGGATGATAATGAAGTCCCAGTTGATAATTTTGTAAAAACAACTTCGGATAATAAAGACATCGTAAAATTAACTATTATATTATACATTTCCATAGTCGAGGGTACATTAAACTCATGTATAATGGCTAAATAATTTTTATTAAATTATAAAATAACCACATATATAAATATTATATCATATATGATCCTCTAATATTGCTTTGCTAATAATATTTATGTTGTTTTATTATTTCGGGTGTTAACGAATTCATTTTACATTACATATTTTGTTTCATATGTAATGTTTTTTATGGATAAGATGTAATTGATTCATATTAATAATGATATTATGTTAGTAAATATTATTTTTAAATCATCAAGATAGATTTATTCTTGAATGGATAGGATGAGGAATGAATCTCATTGCGTTCGTGGAGACAGTAATCTGTATGTACACACAAGAAAAAATATCATTCTATTGATGGTGAAATAGCATGTAAATGAATGGTATATTAAATAAAAATAACAAATTATACTCATTATTATATCCATCCAGACAATGAAGTGTTGAATAATAAACTACGCCACAATGTGGAGACAGTAAGCCGTACGTACTCACGTATGATGACTTTGCCATTCATATGATGGATAGAATAATGAATATGGTAGTAAAATATTTTTAATAACAAAATAGTATTTATAAGGTTCTAGATTTATTATATTGGACTGAAATAAATAAAGAAAGTTGAAGTGGAAGAAGAAAAGAACATTGAAAGAGGTGATGAAATAATTACGTCTTCTTCGGGTGCTTCTTTATGATTTCAACAAATAAGCTCCATATGATGGATTTATGATCAAATTAATGCCTCTAGGTTGAATTTAGGTTAGTTGGTAGGTTATTTTATCAGGGTTTTGCAGAGCCAAATGACTTTGGAGGTGTGAAATTAAGAGAAGAGAAAGTATCCTTTTATAAGAGATGTGAGGGGCACTTTAGGAAGAGCATGAAATATTATTTTATTATAAAATAATTTTCGGTTTATAATGTCTCAAAATGGATTTATTTATAGTTTTAGGTGGTTATGGGTATATATACTCTCAACCAATAGGTTTTAGATAAGTTTAGGTCACTATAACCTTATCTTTTAGATTTAACTATTAGTTAAATAGTTTAAATTTTATAATGTCTTCTTATATTTTTTTATTACATGGTTAATAAACATATTATAAAATTACAAGATAACCTAAAGTGGTTCATTAATGACATATATATCATTATATAAGTCTATTTTCCAAAATAAATTTTTTTATGACTATTATAAAATTTAATAAAATAGTATTTTTTTTAAAACACATTTATGTCAACTTTGGCACTATTTATTATTTGATTTTTTTGATAGTTATAACAATCTTATTTCATTGAAAAAAATTTATTGAAGAAACCATATCATGTCATATTAACCAATACAATTTTTTGAATACATCATAAGTCTTAATCTAACTTTATTTTAAAAATTATAATATCAATTATTTTAATCTTTCATAAATAAAGTAATTATTGCCTCCATGTTGCATCATAAATATATTTAATTATTTAATGTTTAAAAATTATAAATAAAATAACATGATGTATGAAATCTTATTATCTTTCTAATCAATATTTATAGTACAATTTATCTTATTTATGTCCCTATATTAAATATGGTTTTGTTATTACACATTAAATTTTACACTTGTAATTATTCTGTAAATAAAATAATAATAAATGTCCTAAACTAATCCATGTGGATAAAAAGGATAATATATTATACCTAACCTTAATTTTGGTCAATATAAACATATCCAATTAATGTAAGACATGTGTTGGGGTAATTATAATATCAATTTAACCTATAATTACACTGTTTACTTTTAGCCATGGTAAATAAAATTCGAAAGACACTATTCACAATTTTGTTTTCATCATATTGAACCCGTGTCTCTCATATTTCTGAAATTTAATTTATAGAAGTGGTAAAATTACATTGTATGAAAATTTTCAAATGTTCCTAGAAGATGGTTAAAAGGCGTTAAAAATTTCAATAAAATTATATATATCTAATCTTATTATAAAATGACTCAAATGAATTAAATTGGACATAAATAGATATTATATATATATATTGACATTAAATGAATTTAAATAAAATAAAAAATTATTTAATGAAAAATTTGGTTTTAAATAATAACGTAGTGTTTTTCACTATTAATCCAAAATTGAATGTTATCGGAAAAATACCATAAAATTACCTGAAGCTAATTATGATACTATAAATCCAAAAAATAAAGACCATTTTGAAATATAAAATTTATAAAATTTCAAAAATTGGGTATTACAATTCATAATGGCTTGTTTTATTGGTCGGGGTGTGCTAAAATTCGAATTTGCGTACAAGGGAAGCTATTTCATTATTAAAAGAGAAAAATACAGTGGAAGGTTTGGGTGTTACATTATTACCTTCTTCAAATAATTCCATCCTCGAAATATCTCGAGTATTACTGCATAAAGAGAATCAGGAGGTTTTTAATCATTTATTCCTCAGGATCCCACATTACCTCTTCCATTTTATAATTTCTCTATAGACATTTTACCAAATGAGACATCTAGTTTACCAACACCTGTTCTATGGTATCAAAAATCCTTACATGCTCCTCACAATAAAGAAAATTATGTTCCATTTCTATTTCATCATATGTGAGTACATGCATTGGGTTAGGCATGTATTTTCTCAATAGTGATACACAGAACACATCATGAACTTTGGAGAGACTTGGAGGAATTGCCAAATGGTAATCTACAACTCCAATTATTTCTAGATTTTTGAAATGTCCAATGTACTTGGGACTTAATTTACCCTTTTTACCGAATCGTATAACACCCTTCAATGGAGAGACCATCAATAAAACATGATATCAAACTTGAAATACCAAATCCTTCCATTTGTTATCGACATAGATATACATCCTATATTGAGCTTCTTTAATGTGGGTTTGGATAATCATCACCTTTTCCATTGTTTCCTCAAAATGTCTGGGGGATACGAGTCTTCTTTCACTAACATCAATCTATCAAGTTGGTATGCGTCATCTCTTTCCATATAACGCTTTATATGTTGCCATATGAATACTTGAATGGAATCTATTGTTATAGAAAACTTCTACCAGAGGTAAATACCGATCCCATATACCTTGAATGTCAAGTGAGAAAGATCTCTGCATGTTTTCTAAGGTATGAATTTCCCATTGTGATTGTACATCAGTTTGATGGTGGTAGGCAGTTCATAAATGTAGTTCAGTATATAGGGATTTTTGAATTGTTTTTCAGAATCTTTATGTAAAACATGGATAATGATAAGAATAAATTTATAGGGGTATACCATGACATCTTACAACTACATTAATATATAGTTTTGCTAAATGATCAACTGGTAAATCTTCTCTTATAGCCAGAAAATGTGTTGACATGGTAAGATAATCAATAATGAACCATATTGCATAATTTCTTATAGGAGTCCTTGGTAAACCCATAAAAAAGTCCATCATAATATCATCCCATTCCCACATAGGTATGGGGAGAGGATTCATGACCCCTCTAGGATTTTATCTTCCAGACATCACATGTTGACAAACCATACATCTTGTCACATAACTAGAAATCTCCCTCTTATTTTTGTCCCACAAAAAATATTCCTTCAAATATCTATACATCGTAGTGCTACCATGGTGTATAGGGAAATTAAATATATAAGTGTCATTCAACAATTTACATTTTATATCAAGCATATTGGGAACACAATGAATTTTTCCAAGATTTCGAAATTTCATCTTCATATATAAATTCAATCAATCTCCCAGCATTAACAGAATTAATTTTTTTTCAAACTCCACACCATCGGTCTAAGAACTTTTTATCCTTTACAGTGAATATCATTTGGAAACCATTTGAAAAAGTATCGATGTCTCAACTTCCATGTTTATTACCATATCCATTTTTCCCATATTCATGAATATAGGATCTCTTTTAGCTCCTATCATGTTCAAAATTCCATTATCCATTTTGGCCAAAGCATCTACAAACTTATTTTCCATCCTCAACTAGTTTTGTATTCTGAAGTCATAATGCTTGAGTAGTTAAAGTTATCTCTTTTCCCTCATGTTGATTTCTTTTTGTGAGAAAATATACTTTAGACTCTTGTGATCAGTATATATCTCACATTTTTCATTATAGAGATATTGTCTCTATATCTACTGAGCAAATATTACAAATGATAACTCAAGATCATGAGTGGAATAGTTTTATTCATAAATTTTTAGCTATCAAGATGCATATGCAATAACACTATCACTCTGCATAAGGACAATACCAAGTGTTTTCATTGAGGAATCACAATAAATAACAAAACCTTAATTCCCTGATGGTAGTGTAAAGATAAGAGAATTGAAAAATATTCTCTTCAATTACTAAATAATCTGGTCACACTAGTTTTTCCAAAACAAATTATACCCTTTACATGTGATCTTGGTTAATGGGTTAGAAAATAAAGAAAACTTTGGAAAAGAATCCGTATAATAACCTTATAAAAAAATGAACCATTGTACCTCAACTATACTCATTGGTGATGGCCATTATTGGATTGCATTTTTCTATGAACGATCAACAGAGATTTCATCCGTAGAGAAAATATGGCATGGAAAAGAAATATTTTGAATAAAAAATTCATACCTTCTAAACATCCCATATAATTCATTTCCTATAAGAGTTTTTAGAATAGTGCGCATGTGATTTTCCTAATCTTCATAGCTTTTGGAGTATACCAAGATATCATCAATAAATACTACCTAAAAGTCATCAAGATATTCCTTGAAAACTCTATTCATTATATACATGAAAATAAAGGGTGAATTAATCTATCCAAAAGGTATTACTATAAACTTGTAATGACCATACCTAGTATGAAATTATGCCTTTGGAATGACTTCCTTATTCACTCAGAACTGATGATATCCAAATCGAAGGTTAATATTTGAGGAATATTAAGATCCATGAAGATGATGAAATAAATCATCAATGCGAGGTAGGGTATACTTGTTCTTTATTGATACATCAATGATCTCCCGATAGTCAATAAACAACCTCATAGATCCATCATTATTCTTAACAAAAATAATAGGGGATCCTCCTTGAGAAATACTAGGTCGAATAAATCCTTCATTACTCAATTCCTCTTATTGTTTCTTCAGTTCCACTAATTCCATAGTGGAAATTCTATAAGGGGGCTTCTATATAGGCCTTGAACTAGGAATTAAGTCAATGGAAAACTAAATTTCCCATTATGGATGATGTCCTGGTAAATAATATAGAGACACACCGATATATTCTTTCAAAATATGTACATTCTCTATTTGAACATTCCTTTCCTCACCCATAATTATTTCACACTCTTCCTCCCCAATAATTGAATTTAGTAGAGCTACTGAGGGAGGATCTAGATTATAAGGATTGTGAGATATACTCTTGATGGAGAAATGGTTTTAAACCATCAAATAATAAATCAATAATACTACCTGGGTTATACTTATAATCTGTAGCATGACTTGAAAACCTTGTAATGTTGGCCTCATAATTTGTGACATTCTCATTCTCCTTTTGCGTTACACTTTGAAATTGCCTTTCCATATTCGATCGATGTTCACGAAGAAATTATTTTTCCATGAGAGGATAATTATACTCCATACATTCCATATTTTATACTTATTCATCATCCTTTGTGTTTTGAATTAATGTCCACCATTGATTTTCATCTCCTGTGAGGTGATAAACTGCCATGAAAACTTTTTACCTTTCGCTACTCCCAAAAGCATGAAATATCATTTCTATGGAATTTATCCACTGTTCACCTACCAATGGATTTTTAGTACAATTTAATGTTGGTGGTTTTTTCTTCATTAATAGATCTATCATTGATCCTCCACATTGTGGATCAGGGTTCTCCATAATGGTAAGGTTATTATTCATAACCTAAGTGAGTTTTCCCATTATGGTTATAAGCTGTTCAGCACCAGTTGCATCACTAGATCTACCATAACTATCTTGAGTATGAGTGCATTCTTTAAATGTATTATGTGAAATGATATTGTTTCTATTACTTACACTGTACTCCATTTCAATACAATAGAATACACTAGATTTGTTTTTGAATCACAATACATAACTCCAAACTAGTAAAATACAAGACATAAATTGAACAGTTTTTGTATATAATCTATAATCATAAAAATGTTTTCATTGATGATGTATTTAATCATAAATCCATCATATTTTTTATAGGGAAAATATGAAATATACTAATCATATCTACTGGGAGTGTTAAACAAGGTGTGCAGTAAGGACCATTATCGTGTACCAGGATACCCCGGGTCATGCCTGAAACTCCTTATCTGAGTTTTCACTCCAAGGTAAATCTATTCTAGAACTGCATACACTTATATTATCCCGAAATGGATGTATTTCTTGGATTTCCCACATAATATCAACATTTCCAAAAAAAATTATGTTCTTCTATACTAATCCTCAAAGTATATTTTAGTGTAATGTTCTATAATCAGAGTATTTTTTAAATATAGTATCAACAAATTGTTAGAAACTTCCTATGATACCAACTATAAGACCCCGAACCAAGTTACATAGAGTCGTCACATAATCACATAACATTGGCATGATCAATAGTGATCAAGTCCCTAAAGAAAAATCAGTTGAGTATCCTAGGAAGTACTAGATAAATACATAAATTTTACATGATATTATGAATTGGGAAAACAACAATATTTTTTCACCTTTTAACACACTAATATCCCTTAACCAATTTCTTTAGATCAATCATAATATACTTTCTCAAATCATGGGAAAAATAAAACATAAGAAAGGGGTGATCTCAGATGATCAGTAAGAATAAAAAAATAGTGGAAACTATCATAAATAAACATAAACATTTAAGGAAATTTATAAGACTAATACAAAAGCCTTTTAAACTATAAAATCAGTATAAAATGAAAAAATATAAAGCAAATAATTCCATTTACGTATTCAAATGGATATTCTAATGGTATAATAATAACTTGTAAAATCATTATCTAATTTCATAATGATGGAATTCATAATGCTGGACATCATAACCACATTGACAAGGCCTTGTTCCAAGAATAAAAAGAATATTTTTTCATGTACTTGTTCCAAGACACTAGTTTCACCCATGAGATATACCAATGCATTGAGGGTCTATATCTGACCATGCCTCTCACTTACTACATCCAATCCATTCCTTATAATAAAAGGATGAAGCATAACATAAATAGTCATATTAAAAAAAGTATATGAAATGTTAATAGTTTAACCATGAACCATTAATGGGATAAAAATAGCATATACATAGTCAAACTTATCACAAATCCATCAATAAAGTATAGAATATTGTATCATAATAAATCAACTTCAAATAAGTGTAAAATCAATCAAAGGATGTTGACATAGATTAAATCCATCCAAATACTATTTCAGAAAAATATATCTTTCTACATTGAAGACATTTAAAAGTAAAGAAAACAGTTATTTTGAAAATATTCTCATCAGCTTGTAAGGGAAGCTTCTATGGTGTTATAATGGAAAAATATAGCCTCACCATCCGAATAAGTTAAATAAATCTTTCCTTTATTTTTCGAAAAGGTCAAAAGGTACCTTTTTTTTAAAATGACAAAAAGATTACATTCAAAACATTTTATAAAATGTAAAAAAAGTGTATAAATTACATTAATACATAGTCTAGGAAATAGTAAAAATGTTTTGAAATACCTTTTTAAGAAACACAAATATGGATGATAAAGAAGTCATAGTAGATACTTAAATAAAAACAACCTTATATAATAAAGAGATTATAAAATTAAACCATACCTTGTACTTTTCCTCAGTCGAGGGTATGTTATCCTCATTTATAATGGATAAATAATTGTTACTAAATTATAAAAGAACCGTATACATAAATATGATATCATATTTGATCCTCTAATATTGTTTTGTTAATAATATTTCATCAGTATCATTGTTTCTGGTGCTAACTGATTAATTTTACTTTATACGTTTTATTACATAAGACATGTTTATTTTGGATAGGATGAATTTTATTTATATAAAAAATGATATTATGTTCATAAAAATTATTTTTAAGTTGTCAAATAAAAATTATTCTTGAATGGTTATGATGGGGAATGAATCTCATCATGTTCATGGAGATAGTAATCCGTACATACGAATGAGCGATCATTATATTGAAGGTGAATTAATTTTTAAATGGATGGTATATTCTATATATAGAATCATTATCATGATATTTTATAACTCACCTGAATTATAATCATTATTATTACCATCTAAATAATGAATTCTTTAATAAAAAACTATACCATGACATGGCGACGGAAAGCCATACGGATGAACATACAGTGACTTTCTCATTCATAGGATGGATAGAAAAATGAATATGGTTGTACCATTTTTATAACAACATTAATGTATGTATAAGGTACTTGAGTTATATTTTGGTATGGAAAAAAAATGAATGTGGAAGTTGAATAATAAAGGATCTTTGTAAGAGGTGATAAAATAATTATCTCTTCTTAATGGGATTCAATTTTATTTGATCAAAAGGGATCCTTAGAATGGATTTATGGTGAATTTAATGCATTAATGTTGATGTGATGTTAGTTGGGAGTATATTTTATCAGGGGTTGGTAGATCCAAATGGCTGTTTAGATGTTAAGGTAATAGAAGGGGAAGTACCATTTTATAAGAGAGGTGAGGGGCACTTTAAGAAGAGCTCGAAATATTATTTTATTATATTGTTATTTTCAGTTTATAATGGCTCAAAATGGGTATATTTCGAGGATAAGGTAGAGATGGTTCATAATACTTTCAATATATAGGTTTTAAAAATATTTAGGTAACCATATTAACCATATCATTTAGATTTAACTCTTAGTTAAATAGTTTAACTTTTACCATGTCTTCTTGTATTTTTATGTTACATGGGTAATAAAATTACTATAAAATTCCAATAGAACCTCAAGTGGTTAATTAATTACATATCTGGAATTATATAAGTCCTTTGGCTAAAACGTATATTTTTATGACTATTATATAATCTAAAAAAAAGTTTTAAAAAAAGTAATTTATGTCAACTTTGAAACTATTTAGTATTTGATTTTTTTGAAAGTTATAACAAATTGATTTCTTCGGAAAAAATCTCATTGAATAATCCCTAACATTTCATATTACCCTCTAAAATTATGGTAATGCTTAATATGTCTCAATTTATAATTATTTTAACAATTTTAATATCAATTACATTAATCTTTCATTAAAAAGGTAATTACGACACCATCATTGTGTCACAAATAAATCCAATTATTTAATGTATAAAAATATTAAATAAAATAACATAATGTAGGAAATCCTTTTATATTTCTAATGAATTTTTATAGTAAAATTTATCATATATATAACCCTATATTAAATATGGTTTAGTTATTAAAAATTGAAATTTACACTTTTAACTCTTCTTTAAATAAAATAATAATATATATCCGTATATAATACAAGTATATAAAAAAAGATAAAAATTAATTCCTATGGTTCATTTCGGTCCAACTAAATTTATCCAATAGAATTATGAAATCTTTTGGGGTAATTGTAATATCATTTTTACCTTTAATTACTCTATTTACATTAAACCATTGTAAAAAATATACATTTACTATTCACCAAAAACTATTTTCATCATATTAAACCACATTTTACTTACTGATATCAATTTCTCCTCTTGGATTTATGAAATTCAATTCATATAAGTAGTAAAATTACATATTATGAATGTTTTCAAATGTGCCAAAAAGGTGGGTAAAAGGCGTTAAATAGTTCAATAAATTTTTGTATATCTATTCTTATTATAAAATGACTACAATGAATTAAATTGGACTTATATAGGTATTATGTATATATTATGACTTAAAATAAATTTAAATAAACTATATGGTTATTTTAAAAGAAAAAGTGGGGTTAAAAAAATAATACATTATTTTTCACTATTCATAAAAAATTGTATGTTTTCAAAAAAATACAAAAAATTCACCCTAAGCTAATTTTGATATTTTGAATCAAAAAATGAAGTCCAATTTGAAATATATAATATAATAACTTTCAAAAAGTGGGTATTACTATTCCTAATTGCTTCATTGACTATTCATGGTGTGCTAGAACTCGAAGTAGTGTACAACACAAGATATTGCATTATTCAAAGAGATTTGTATCATGGAATATTGGTGTGTTAGAGTTATATTGTTATTTTTTCAAAAAAATCCTTTATTGAAGAGAATATTTTTTCAGAGTAGAATTATTTCACAGTTTACACGGTGAAATATATTTTACATATAGAAGAATACATTTTTATTTCTATTAGTGACAATTATTCTTCAATACAGAATGATGAGAGGTGAATCCAGAAAAAAATACATAGATATTAAATAATTTTATAGTAATATTAAATTGTATTTTAAAAAAGCATCCCTTAGATCTATAATGGGTTTTTATACTTTTATACTATATAAATAATCATATTATTTCATGAAATAGATTCATAATTTATTTAAAATATGTTCACACACTGTTGAATTATTAGAAAAACCCAATTAGAACAACAATGTATGAAATTTATAAATAAAACATAATAATGTGTGCTACCAAATTATTAGAAAGTTTAAAAATATAACACATTAATCAATGATGCTATGTGACTATAGTATAATTCAACGAGTATGCGAACATGATCATAAGTTACCAAAATCATACCTAGTCGGTCAAATATCTTTAATCATAAATAATGGGAAAGTGATTTTTCAAAAAAAAAATCATAAGTGTGTAGGGTCATCAAAAGTCAATGATGATCCACAAGAAAATATCATACGAAAATTATATATGTTTTTGGTAAATAGATGAGCATAGAAAAACATTTCGTTAGTCAAGGATCACTTATAAGACTATCACAATTGATAGGGTTCTATACACATTCCATGTTATCAATTGTTTAGAATCACTCTTAAAAACATCATTATTGATTGAGTCCCTTACCTAACATGTTCCAATCCCCATTCTAGTCCTTCTTATCTAATGATATATCCATATTTACCCAATGTATTATAGGACTATATAACTCTTATCCCAAGTGTAAAAAAATGAAAGCCATATATATTATTAGAATAAGTTCATAAAAAATTCATCAATGCATTATATGATAACCAATGTAAAGTAAATTATTTTTAGAAACATTTAGTCATTCCACCATTGCATAACCCATCAAATATGAAGGAGGTTCATAATGGTTTTCAAATAACATCATTTACCCCTAGGAAAAATGATTTTCATAGTATAATTCATAAGTATTCATCATAATACCCCATAAATATAAATAAATTTTATAATTTTATAATATTATATCACTATGATTCATAAAAATACTAAAATGATATTAAAAATTATGAAAAATAACTTAAAAAAACAATTGAATCTCCCTTTGAAAACATGAGAAAAATATTGTTTTCTTTTGATAACATTTTAACTAAAAAATTCATCAATATTTAGAGAATAAATTTCATTGAAAATAAATGTAGAAATTTTAATAGAATACTTAATGAAAACAATGCTCATGATGGTGGGAAAATTCATTCTTATCGTACACATTCAAAGAGAAATTATATTATGATTTTTGAAAAAAATTCCAAAAATACATGTCTAAAACAAAAACTCCATGAAACTATTCTTTTTAAAACCTTGTGAGTAATGTTAAAATGTAATGATATATATACATTTTAAAAATAGTTTATGTATTGGTAAAAACATATATAAATATTATTGAATAGTGTTGAAAAAAATGATAAAATTAGAAGAACAAAGACGAAATATGGACGAATTTTTATTTAAAATATCTTATCAAACATTTTAGGAATTAAAGGGAGGAAAATGGGACTAATAAATAAAAATTACAATAATTACATGTTGAGTAAAAAATATATGTTTTTTATAAGATAAGATAAAAAAATATTGAAAAGGAATTAGATTATTTTATATACCCCTACCTGAAGAAACATATATTTTTGTTCGCATTAAATATCATATAGAATAAATATTTTTAACTATAAATATATACATAAAAATATTTATTATCTATCATTCAATTACAATTTTCAAATACATTTTAATTTAATATTCTTCAATAGAATGGACATTTGGATGAAATCTTGACTTATTTTGATGTATGATACAATTTGATGAGTTTATTACATTCTCCTTGGTCATTGTTATATCAATTCCAAAATATTAATAATTATGAATGGGTCATGTTTATTCATCATATACTATTTTATATCCATTTATTCAATGTTTTTGGGATTAGTTAATTACATCACTTCATGGAGGTGATAATCTATATATACAAAAAAGAAATGTCTCTCTTTTTCTATGGATGGAACACAAGAAAGTTAAATAATATTTCACATTTAAATAATAATTATTATATCATAGATATAATATATATTCATTAACAATATCCTTATTGCTGTCCATCTATGGTGAAAATGTAAAACAGGTCTCATCGATTCATGGTGGTGGTAGTTCACTTGCATGCATGAGCAATGTTATCATTTCCCAATTGATGGTAAAGTAAAAACTTAGATAAGATATTATAATATAGAAAATGAATTATTTTAATTATATTACAAACAAAAATAAATCTACAAACATAAACCTTGAATTGTGGTGTTAGAAAATGAATTATATTACCACGTGGATGTGGTAGTTCACTCATACAAATGACTGACATATTCATTTCCAATTTTATTTGAAGGAGGTGGAATATGGCTTATTAATTATTATAATAAAAATAATATATATGTAATATAATGAATTAATTTTCTATTTCACTTTTAAAATATATTTATGGGATTAATAGAAATGCATTAAAAATGAATGTACAAAACTAAGAGTTATGAAGCTTTGTTGAGAAACCTCCTTTGGCATAGAACTTAATACTTGAATGTGATGTATTATTGTAAAACCCCATGTTTTTTAAAATAAATTGAAATGAATATATCATTGTTTTAAGAATATATTTATAAATACCCTTTAAATATAATATTTTCACTTTTATGATTTTAATTTAAAAAAACAGTCATCTACAGTTTGGATAAGTAAGTTATTTGGTGTTTGATGGAACCAACCTTATTTTTAGTGAATAGTAACATACCATTTTGAATAGTAAAATTAAGAGTATTATGAACCTAATTATTATTTTATTTTCATAATGTTAAAATATAATGCGATGTTGATTAATTTTTCATGGTGTTAAAAAACGAGTTATAGATTTAAAATTGTTATTTTTAAATAAATTATGAAATTATTTATAAATTAAATTAATAAAATTTAGAAAATTATTTTCAAAAAATGTTGTTAAATTTTGATTTATATACTTTGAAAAATTTTTAGGGTGAATTTCTGGTATTTTAATGAAATTCTTGAATTATTAAAGAATAGTAAAATTCGATAAATTACGATAAATGTTATGTGCTTGTTTTACTACATAATAGGTGATGAAAGGATGATTTAATCTCACATGGTTACAAATAAAATAAAATAATTATTATTTTTGGATACATTAATAAATACTATTCATAGTCTTAGGAAAAAAATTTCAAATTAAGGAATAAAATAATGTGAAATCCATCCTCTTCTATACAATAAATACCACCATCATTCCCCTCTTACTCTCAAAAATCTCAATCATTAAGAATAGTATTGTTTTTTAATAATACACTACCCAAGGATCTTCCCCACATCCAATACCTTCTAATCTCACTAAAAGGTTAAAACCAAAGGCCCGATGGAGGATCTCAATGAGAAGAGATGAAGATGCAAGAATACACTTCCTTTTTCCTGTGTTTTATTTTCAATTAATTTATATTATTATACAATATTACCATAAAAATCTCCAAGAGTTATTAAATCTATATATTTTTATATATTCTGGTTCTTATCTTGTTCCTGTTAAAAAATTCATCATGTTTCTTCCCCTCTTCTCTCTCTTATTCTAAAAAATAAATACACCGTCCCCAATGTGTCGATTTACAAAAAGCCTGGATGATGTGTTATCAATTTAAATTACCTATATAAAATATAATTATAAAATAATTTAAATATTTTAAACATAATGTAATTTTTATTGTGAAAACTATTTTATTTTATGGAATGAAATTCTATGAATGACATTAAATTATGCTATGAAACAAGTTCATGAATATCGAGGAACCAAAAAAATTGATCCAATCAAATGTAATTAATGTTTTATCACATTAATTATAATAATATATTATTAAAAAGGATTTATTGTATAATTATATATTATTAAAAAAATACCATTTCATTCAACTTCTAGAATTTCTAGTCCATACGACTAGAAAATCAAATACAAATAAACCTTGGAAATCATGTAATAAAATCACACAAAACAATAGAAGGAACAAAATACTAATTACTAATGGGTAAATTTATTTATAAATTTATCATATAAGGTGTTTTGAACACGAATAAATTTATTTAATATATTAATAACAATATTTTAACAATTATATATGAGGATTAAATAATTTTAAAGTAAGAGAAACCCATGGAAAGAGAATTCTTATCCTCATTTCAATTCTTTGGGTTAACCTTGTTTTTATTTATTTATGTGGTATTAAAGATGTTTTTGTGATGAATATTGTTTATATCATGTTCAATTTTGTGCATTTACAATATATAACATATTAAATCTACTATTTTAAATCTCACTTTAATTATATGATATTTTTATGGGGATTAGCTTTTAAAATATTCAATTAATATTCTATTTTACAATACTCAAAAAAAATTTATGGTAATTATTCATGTTGTATGATTATTTTATTGTTCATAGGAATTGTTTAGGATGATGGGTAGGAGATATATCTCCCTCCAATTCATTGGGTATAAGTGAGTCGGAGGTTGTCCGCTTGGTTACTCCAACTATAACTGAGATGATTTCACAACAAGGTAGCCATGAGGGTTCCATTATAAGGTAGCCATGAGGATTAAAAATTATAAGGTAGCTGAGATGGTTAAAATATTATATATTTAATTCCCTAAGTTATATTTATGGTTGTATTTACGTTGTATATGTTTTGTGGAAATCTCATGGACATCTCACATTTCACAAAGTAAGTTTATATGGGTGACAAGTGTGTCTTTTTTTTTGAAAATGATTTCATATGTTAATATTATTAATGGATTAATGAATTTTTTCCTTCTTTTTATATATTTTACTGAGATTTTTCTGCTCATACGATGACATTAAATTATTTTCATCGATTATTAGGATCTGTATGATAACAAAATAACCCAAGTTAAGTGTAAGGATAATTTATCGAATAAATTATGTTTTATTTGAAAAGTTTTATATTTTCGAGGAAATAGATATTGTTTTTATGGTATCTGTTCTATATGAATGTGGAATGATTTTTATGTATTATATCTATGTTCTATAAAATTCTAAACATAAAAGTATCCTCAATATGAAAGCAAGTGATTTCTTGACAAAAATTTTAAATTATGTTATCTAATAAGGCATGTTCCTTATAGTTGGTATCAAAAGATAGTTTATATAAAGTTAGGGGTTATGATGATTTTAATAGAATACCATAAATGATTTTTTCAATATGGTAAATTTTAAATGATATAGAATTTAAATATTACCATATTTCTTTGACTAAGATTTGTTTTTTTAGAATGGTTTTCCATAGGGGAAACCCAAAAGCTGTAGTAGAGAACAACCAAAATATGATATCATTCCGAATCTACATCCCAGAATCATAGGGATTTGAACTGAGAAGTTTGTAAAAATAGTGGCTCTCCTGGAATATGTTATAAATTGTGGTGAAATCCACATAATAGAACCACTATAGGTACTGTATTGTTATATGGTATTAGTGGAACATTTTATGAGAAAATACCCTTCTGCTTTCAATGGATCTCTTGACCTAGTAGCAGCTGATGGATGGATTAAGGACCTTGAAATGATATTTTATGTGATGTGATATTTAGATAATAAAATGTTATTTCATTACATTTATCATTATGAAGGTAAAGGTGATCAGTGGTGATCAATGTTCAAGAATATCAGGGATATATAGTAGATTAATTCTATAGAGTGGGATGAATTTAAAAGGATTTTCCTTGAAAAATATTTTCCAAATGTGGTAAGCCATATGGTAAAGAATAAATTCATTTAATTTATGTAAAAGGAAGAATATTTAAGTGTTTTTATGATGAAAACATTACCTAATAGGAAATGTATGATTCAAATATTATTGTAGATCTTGATAGAATAATCAACAATTTTTACTTAGGATTGTATCCATTGTATCAAAGTGCATTGATCTCTCGTGAATTCAAAATTTATGAGAGACTTCTCTGATATGATGATAGGGTAGAAATGGAGTTTTTTTATGATAATGCGCACTATTAAAAAAATAATAATAAGCGGTTATGATGGAATGTGATGGGTAAGAATCAATTGAAGAGATATGATGGTAAGAAATTCTAGTTTGAAGTATTTGAAAAGTGTGGAAAAAAACACCATGGGGAATGGCTTCCCAAAACAAAAAAGTGATTTAGATTTAATAATTTTGGAATTGAGGGCCGATATTTTAATCAATATTATCCTATGATTAATCTTGATAAGTAAACTATAAAGTGTTTTAAATATGGTGAGGAGTTATATGAAGGATACAAAGAAGCCAAACTATAAGCAGAAAGGTGTATTGAGATCCTTTATAACTATGTCAGAAGATGTAAAGCCATCCAACAAAGTTGTATCAGGTACCTTATTTGTATACTCGAATTTTTCATAAATCTTCTTTGATATGGGGTCTATACATTCCATTATTTCTGTGGATTTTCTGGTAAATTAGAAATATCACCTCGACAAATGAGATCGTAACGTATTGTGAAAACACTAGGGGAAAATATTACAGTGAAAAGGAATTATAAGAATCCATATATTGTCGTTTATGGAATGGAATTGCTAGAAAACCATGTTTTTTGACCTTAGTAAGGTTTGATGTCATTATGGGAATTAATTGACTTTATGTTAATCATGATATGATTCATTTCAGAGCCAATGAAGTTGTTTTTTAAGAGGTGTTTCATTTTTTATACAAGAAAAAAACCATAAATTTGATATCATATTAGGAAGATGGGGAACTGTTGAAATATGGGAATGAATTTTAGGTTGTTCATATTGTGAAAAACATGGGAAATGTTCAGATTAATTAAGTGCTAGTGGTAAAAGAATATCTTTATGTGTCTCATGTTGAGTTGCCCAATGTTATAGCTAATCAAGATATTGAATTCACAATTTACTTCATTCATGGTGCTAAGATAATTTCAAAACCCCCATACTAAATATCTCAAATTGAACTTTTAGAGTTTAAAAACCAGTTAAAAGATTTTCTTGATAAAGGATTCATTCATCATAGTACTTCCCCATTGCATGCTCCTATTTTGTTCTTTAAAAACAATGTTTTTTACCTTATAATTTTCTTAGACTATAGACTCTTGAATAACATCACCATTAAAAATAATAATCCTTTCCCTCATATCGATGACTTTTTTGACCACATAAAAGTAGCTTAATACTTTTCTATGATTGAAATTAGATCCAAATACCATCAGCTGAAGGTGAAGGAGGATGACATCCCGAAAACAGATTTCTATACTAGATATAAGAATTATAAATTTTTTAATGCCATTTGGGATAACTAATGAACATGATTTATTACTGGATCTTATGAATAGAATATTTCATGATCTATTGTATACGATTGTGGTTGTGATTATTTTCATTTGAAAACCATAAATGAAAATAAACTGTATAGAAAATTTTGAAAGTGTGATTTTTGGTTGAAAAATATTTACTTTATTTGAAACACTCTATATAATTTAGAATAATAGTTTATTCTTCCACAAATTAACTTATTAATGAATTTCCAAAACCTATAAATGATACTGAGATTGACCATTTTGTTGGATTAGCTGGTTATTATAGAACATTTTTTTAAAACAATTCATGGTTATCTAGACCACTAGCTAAGATAACAAAAAGGGGTCAAATTTGTTTGGATAGAAGAATGTGTTGTTTGTTTTCAGGAACTGAAGAATATAAGGGTGAATGCTCTAGTTTTGGCCTTTCCTCCCTGAAATGGTGAGTTTTTCATCTATATTGATTCTTTATTGAAAGGTCATGGTTATGTTTTGACGCAGCATGATCAGGTAATTTCTTATGATTTAATACAACTAAAGAATCAGGAGTTAAATTATCCAAAAAATGATTTTGGATTGGTATATATGGTTTTGGATTTGAAAATATGAAAGAATAATTTATTCAGAGCCAAATGTCAAATATACAATGATCATAAAGTTCTAAAGTATATATTTAATCATAATGAATTAATCATGCTTCATAGAAGATGTCTTGAATTGATAAAAGGTTATGATTTCACGATCAATTACCATCCATGAAATGAAAAAAAAGTGGTAGAAGTCTTTATTTCAAAACATCGTTCATTTTTAACTATGTTACATTTAGAAAATGATCCCTTGATTAATGATTTAATGAATTTTGTCTTAGAAGTTTTTGGTGAAGGAAATATATATGATTAGTTTCATGTTTTAGTGAAGTTATCATTATCAGATAAAAATGAGAAGGCAAGGAGGACCGTGAGCTACAAAAAAGGTTGAGTTGGTTAGAATGAGAAAGTTTCTAGAATTAAACCTTGAAAATGATTGTGTTTTAAGATTTGAAAAAATATTTTGTGTTCCTTGTGTTTCCCAGTTAAAGAATGTTTTATTTTGTGAAACTCATAGTTCCCATGTTTAGATCATCCTAGATGCACTATGATGTACAAAGAGATTCAAGAGTATTACTGGTGAGATGGAATGAAAAGAGATGTTATAGAATTTACATGGAAAAGTTTTACTTGTCTATTGGTTAATGCATAGCTGTAGTTACCAAAGGGGGTGATTTAGCCGTTACAAGCACCAAAGTGGAAACTGAAAAATATATCAACGTACATCATTGTGGGAAAACCAATGTCTTCTCGAGGTAACAATACAATATGGGTCATTTTTGAATGACTGACTAAATCATAACATTTGTTTCATATTCAAGATACAAAATATTTGGATCAGATTTCTCAATAATACCACAAAGTGATTATCTGGTTACATGGGGTGCCTCAATCCATTATATTTGACTGGGATCCCATGTTTACTTCTATTTTTTGTAAGGTCCTTCAGAATTTTTTGGACACATTATTAAATATCAATATATCATTCTTTGCTCAATCAAATGGGAAGTCAGAAAAAATTATTCAGACATTGTTGGATATTCTTTGATCTTATTCAATGGACTTATAGTGAATTTTGTATCATCATATTTCATTAGTTGAGATTTCTTGTAATAACTGTATTCAATCCAGTATACAGATGGAACCTTTTGAGGTATTGTATGGGAAGCATTGTCAAACTCTATATTTTTGGGATGAAGATGTGGAAAAGATTTTTGTGGGACAATATTTAGTAAATGAAGTGGATGAGAAATTGAAGATGATCCAGTACCACTTGAGGACAGATTAGTGCAGGAAGAATCTTTATATAGACAATAGGAGGAAAGACTTTTATTTTGAGTTATGTGATCCAATTTTTCTTCTAATCATAGCATATAAAAGTGTTATTAAATTTGGTAATAAAGGAAATCTATGTTGAATGTTCAATGGGCCTTATGAAATTGTAGTGAAAGTTGGACTAGTCGCTTACTGAGTATATTTTCCTTGGAGTTTTTCTAAGGTACATAATGTTTTTCATGTTTTGATGTTGAGAACGTATGTATAACATTCCAGGTAAATTAAGAATGTAATACTTTTGTATTTATTAATATATGTTAATTAAATATTAATTTTACTTTAAATGGGATGCTATGTTTGATGGCTTACCTGATACGCTACAACAAGTTTCTCTGAAATCTTACATTGCACACTAATAATATAATATTATTATTTAAAATGGTAGTTAATGCCTAGATGTTGTATTTAAATGAGTGAATAGAACTAACTAAATTATGATCATACATTTTTGTTAATTTTTTTTACATTTATTCAATAAATTATTGATGCTTAAAATAAGTAAATAATTCGATTTTAAGCATAAATACTCTAATATTCACTTAAAGGTCTATTTACCACCTTTTGATGGAGAACCCTATTTAAATATAGTTTTGGCAACTTTTATAATTTCTATTTGATGAAATAAAATTCTTCTTTAGAATCAGGACACCAAAATTTAAATTTGGTAATTTTTTGGTATTTTTCTTATAAAATTTATTTTTTAAAAAAATAGTGAAAAATAATGTATTTTAATTCAAAGATGATTTTTAATATAATTTATTTATATGGTTAGGTTATCATTATAATTTGTTTGAAAGTTTAATTAGATTATATTTTTACCATTTAATCCAATGGTTGTCATTGGAATTAATTACCCTATGAAATTGCACATAAACAAGTGTCAATATTTTTGTAGATATCGTTTCTGAAAAACATGCTATTTGTTTTGAAAACATGAATTAATTTTAAATTAATTAATTCACCTTCCATGTTTTTAATTTTGAAAAATACACTTCATTTTTGAATTCAGAATATCAAATGTAGCTTAAGATGAATTTTTGGTATTTTTATGAAAAACATCAATTTTTGATGAATTGTGAAACCACAAAATAATAGTTAAAAATATGACATTTTTGTTTAAAAGAAATTTTTCTGCTTCTGTGAATTGAATTGTGAAATTATGACATACATGGTTGTTATTATTAAGTAAAATTTAGTTCAATAAGGTGAAAATAATTTTTGTTGAATATTATCTTTTTACTTTTATTAACAATAGATAAAGGTAAATCGGGAAATTCGAGGTAAAAACATATTATAATAATAAATAATTACATTAACACTTGTTCTAACCTTATTGGATGAGTCATGACCCGAAATGGGAATACTTGGGTCTAATTTGAGACCCCATGGAGCCATTTAGGGGTGATAATGACACTTTAGAATACTTAATTTAAAGTAATGACAAAAATGACAGAAACATATATCTTTTAGTAAAGTAATTTTTAGATGGTGTTATAAAAGTTATCTTTTGGACTATAAATATTAATTGGAAAGATAAAAAAATTTCATACATCATGGTATTTTTTTATAATTTTTTAAACATCAAATAAATAAAATTATTTATGACAAAAAAATGATGCATTATTTACCTCATTAATAAATGATATAAATAAATAAGATTATAAATATTAAAAAAATATACAAAAACTTTGCAATTATTATTGAATAACTTTAATTCCAACATGAGTCATATGATTATATAATTAAATAGTTTTGGACCTTTTGAAAGTAAATATATGTTTATAATAAAATATCATTTTCAAACTTTCCTAAAGATCCCCTCACATCCCTTATAAAAAGACACCACTTATAACCCATTCCTCACACCTCTAAAGCCCCATGGCTCATCTAAACCCTTATCAAATACTCTCTAAATATCACTCTATTCCTCTTAGAAGCCTTAACTTAGGAACAAGGCACTTCAAGTAAACCTTTTGGATCCAATCAAAGGAAGATTCCCAATTTAAAGGAAACATCTTCTCCTAAGTCATTCTATTTTATTTAAATCTCTAACCCTCTAAACACTTTTCTTTCCATTATTTTACAAAAAAATAGAATCCTCAATATACAAGGTTGTTTCTATGAAATGGATTCAAACTAAACATACACACACCTCCATCTAATGGTTAATGAACATACTGTTTATGTGGAAGGCAAACTACTACCTCACGAAACGATGATTTTCAAATAACTCCTACCACCTCTCATGGTGTCCATTATAAGGGAAGTGTATTTATATATGATATATATATATATATATAATGTTTTTTTCTTTATCCTTCTGTATTATTTTAATTTATATCATAAATTTATGGTTACCATTATGGGTAAACACGATAATTTTATTTGAGGAAGTGCGGACTACCGCCCCTCAAAGTTATATGACTCATTCATGCCATACGTGGGACATATAAAGGAGGGAGTTAATGAAATTATATATTATATTATAATATAATACTAATATACCTATTTATCATTATGTTGTCATCCAATTAAATACGAAATATAAATGAAAGTAGCGTTCAGGTGTACGTACAGCTTACCGTCTCCATGAACAGTGCATTTCATTTCTTACCACTAATTGTTAATTAATATTATAAATACATATATATAATTGATATATATGATATATATGATATCTAAAATAATAATATCATTATTGGAATAATGGAATTTTGACCACATGAGCAACATGTAATTATAAGAAGTTCATTTTTCACTCGGGTACCAAATATTGACAAAACAACCATTATTAACATAAATGATTTCAAAATGTTTATAGGATGGAAATAAGTGATATAAAATGAATAATACACTTGAAAAAGGTTATTAAGAAATTAGAAAGTAACTTTAGTTTATTATTTATGAGATTAAAGAATGAACGGGTCATGTTAGACACGAGGTAAAGGATTATATATCTCCCTTTTAATTCCGTGAGATTTCCATTGTTCGCCACTTATTTATTGCATCTGGTGTATTCAGTACTACCATTTGATATTTATTTTCATTATTATATTTATATTCACTTTATTCAATGATTCATCTTGTGGTTATTAACTTTTGGTCATATGACTCGATTGATTACAACGTGGTAAAGCATTTTATCTCACTTTTTATTCCTGTGAGATTCATGCTACATTTGTCAGTATTTCCTTTGTGTGATTTATGTACTGCCCATTATTTGTACTCTTTGTGAAATATAAATTAATTAATGGGTATTTATATCTTCATTTAATGATACTTCTTTCATGTTATTTATGTTTTTTAAGTTACAAAATCGGAAAAGGAACCCTTCACCCTCATATTTTTAAAAGACCTATGTTTTTTATATCATTTAATTTACATATTCTTATGAAGGGATATGTTATTATATATCCGTATTTATTTAAATATTATGTCCATGTGATGAGATAAACTTTTTTATTTTATTAAATCATTTTCTGAATTTTAATGTGACGCTGTTAGGCTGAAGAATTTTTGTAAGGGAACTTCTTTACCAAATGTCAATTCTTTTTGTTAAAATTGTACTTTTTGATTATGTCATGATATGAATATATGTGAATGAACTATGATTGATTTACACTTAATATCCCCATATATTGGGTTTATTCTTATTTTTGACACATAATCATTTCATTTATTTTCCATCAATCTATGGATATGATCATTGTAAGGGACTTTGTCTCAATATCCTTTCATTGAGGAATATTTTATTTTAATATACGGTTTTATTTTATACACTATATAAAATCATTCTACTTTTAATTTCATTCAAAGTAAATTCTTTTCGATGAAGTGTTTTAATAAACCAAAAAAAGGAATGTTTCTATTTTATGTTAAGTGGTTATAATGACCTTTGCGCCGCCGGGAGTATTATTTGATCTATGGATTCCTTAACAAGCCATAGTGTTTTTAAAGGAAAGTAAATATCATATAATCTTTTTAAGTTTTTTTATTGAATTTTTTTTTCATACTGTATTTTTTATTTTAATATATATAAATGATATATTGTGATTGAAATGTGGAAATATTATCTTCCATTTATATTTGTTTTATGTGTTATGAATATTTTATGGTTCTTGGGCATTGTTAAGTATATGGGTGGTTTCGTGACAAACCTAGGGCGTGTGAGCCCGTAATATATCATCAAGTCATTGGGTAACCAGATCGAGGTAAACATTAATGTTTCTCTAAATATATTTATGGAATATACTTTTATGGGTATTCTAAATGTAACTCCATACGTAGATTTGAAAGATACAATGTATGTTTGATATTGATGTCATTAGTTACCTTTATGATTTATGATTTATGTGTGTTATTCATAAATCTTATTATTTCTTGAGGTATGTTATTATTGAAATATATGGTTTCATTGATTTGTAATTATTGATGGGTTAATTTTTCCTTTTATTATTTTATAAACCTTACTGAGATTTTTATGATCATCCCACGTTTTTGAATTGTTTTCTACAAGACATAAATATGAAGAAGGGTCAAGGATGAAATCAAGGAAAAGTCATGTTATCTAAAACATGGATCTAGACATGTTTCTTTTTTTATGGAAAAAATGGATACTGAGTAGTATTTTCTATATGTAATTTTCTAGATGTTATGTAACATTTATGGAATAATTCTCAAAAACACTAAACCTGAAAAGAACTTTAATATGAAATCAATATTTAAATCAATATTATTTAATGCTTTACTGACAAGGGCTTATAGTATGTTGTAGATTATTCTCACGCTTTGAGCCCAATGGAAGTTCAGCTGGTAGAAAACCTTTCTTATGAAGGGAAAACGGTTGATATTCTTGATCGAAGGGAAATATATTATAGAATAAGGTAATCCACTAGGTAAATGTTTTGTGAATAAACTAAATGGTTAATGAAGGAACATGGGAATATGAAAATTCTATTTTGGAAAGGTACCCACAATTGTATAATAAGTAAATAAAATTGCGAGGATACAATTTTCAAAATATTGGGATAATATAACACCCCACATTTATAAAAACAATTAAATTCATTAAATGTTTTTTATGTAGATATTAATAAAAGTACATTAAAAATAATTTTTCCATGGATATAATTTTAATTTCAACAAATGTCCATATATGGTTGTCATCTATAAGGTATTTGGTTTCTATTAGAACCAATAAGATTTTTTTTAATAGTAATAAACCCTTTTTTATAGTAAAATGTTTAGTAATATGAACCTAATGAATATTAAATTGTATTATTATTTTAGTTTTTAAGGATAAAATATAATAATATATTTATAAATTTTTTATTTTGTTAAAAAATGATTTATAGATATGATTTAGTTATTATTGTATAAATTATGATTTTGTTTAATCATTAGATTAAAAATATTCAGAAAATTATTTTCGACATTTTAAAAAAAATATCATTTATGTTTTCTATAAATTTTAATCATTATATATGACAAAAAATGATATAAGGTATCATTATATTTTTATTAATACAAATTAATACCATTTCTTCCAAATTTTGGAATTCCTTTTCCATACAGAAAGAAAATCATATATAAATCATCCATGGAAATCATGTAATGAAAGCATGCAAAATAATGGAAGAATAAAAATACCACTAACTAAAGGATGAAATAATGTTACAAAATGATCATATAAGGAGTTAAAAACAGGGATATGTTATCTATGATATTAATAACACTATATTATCCATTATACAGTAGGTTAAAACGTGTTTTAAATAAAACAATCCCGATGTAAGGTAATTCATAACCCAATTTCCATTCTTTGGGTTAACCTTCTACTTCATTAATTATGTGGTATTAAAATTGTTTTTGTGGTGAATTTTGTTTATATTCTATTGAATTATTTTTATTTATCCTATATATACATTTTATATATACTCTATTCAGTATCACTTGAATTATATGATATTTTTTATGGGATTTTCTATTAATATCCATATTTAAAATTTTGTTTTACAAAATTCAAAAGAAATGTTTTTTATAAAATTATTCAGGTGGTATGATTATGATCATGTTCTTAGGAATTTAATTTGATGAGGTGTGGGTTCTATATCTCCATCCAATGCATTGGGTTTGTTTATGTTGGAGGTCAGCCGTATGGTTACTCCAAGTGTAACTGCGATGGTCACACAATAAGGTAGTCGTGCAGGTTACATTATAATGTATCCATGAGGGTTACAAATTATAATGTAGATGAGAGGGCTACAAGAGAATCTAAGTAATGACCTAAGTTAACTTTATGGTTCTATTTATGTTCTATATGGTTTGTGTAAATCTCATTTAAATCTCACATTTCTCAAAGTATGTTTTAATGGGTGACACGTATTTCTTTCATGAAAATGATTTCATAAGTTACAGCTATTCATGGACTGATGTTTTCATTCGTAATTTTTATATCCATTACTAATATTTTTTTTGTTAATCCTAGGCTTGTAAATGATTGTAATAGTTCTATAAGGATTTGTAAGACAAACTAGGTATCCCCATTAAATGTAATGAAGATTTTTCAAATAAATCATGTTTTTTTTAAAACGTTTTATATTTTGGCAGAAAGGGATAATTTTTTGTGTTATGTGGACTATATGAATGTGGAATTTTATGTATTTATTATATACAAATTATATAAAACTCCAAAATTGAAAAAATAATGAAAATGAATGGACGTGAGTTCTTGAATAAAATTCAAGATTTTTAAATGTAATAAGTTCAGGTCCTTATAATTATGATCAAAACAAGAACATTAGGATGGGAGGATCGATGTTTTAAAATAATTTTTAAAGGATATTATTATAGAATTTTCTCTTTATGTTTATGTAACTGAAGAGACACAATGTCCTTTTATAAGGGATGGATTATACATAATTGAAATTTTTTTAAAGATGAAAATAAATTAATTTCTTACTCAAAACAAATTTCTTCAAAATGATTCAAATTTTATGAATAAATTTCATAGGGTTTAAATATGTCATTCAAATAGTATTTAAAAAAAATTCATTTTATTTTAACTCTTATTATTTTTGTTTTAATCCATTTTACCCATTTTTCCTTTTACCGTGGTAAATATTTTTTTTCCAAAGTTACTATTCATATTGACAAAAAAATAATCTGACCATATTAAATATTTTTATTTATAATGACTATAAATATTCAATCATTTTTACTAAAATCAATTTATTTATATAGAAAAATAATTTTTAAAATAAGTATGAATAATGAAAGAAAAACTTTTTATAAATTTTTTTATCTTAAATGTTGAGTTTAATATATTTTCCTACCATTTAAAAAATGTTAAAAAATGTTAATTAATAAATATTATAAAATTTTAAAATAAATATTCAAAATTGGGGGTTTAATTATTTAATGAAAATAAAATCACATTATGTGCATTATAACTATTATTTAGAAAAATGCTTATTTTTAGCATTAGAAAATTTTATATTAACATCTAAACAAATGATAACTATGAAATTCAATTTATACTATAATTTTTTCATAATTTGGTTATTATTATTCATACCCTAAAAACTAATGGATCTAGATAACTTCAAAATTAAGAAATAATAATTTAATAATTTTAAAAAATTAAATTAATCATAGTGATTCATGTAAATTAATTTAGAAAAAAAAATTATTAGAAGATATATATTTATAATAAAATATTTGATTGTAACATTCTACCCCATAGATTATAAATTATCCCTAAAATTTTATCACACTAATATAATAAACTATAGAAAATTATTCCTCATAGTATCGTTGGATTCCCATGTAGATTCCCAATATTTATTATTCGTCTAAGGAATATTAACTAGGTGAATGTTTTTATTTTCTTGAAATTTTTATAGTTTATCAAATAGTTTCAATAATAATTGTTCAAATAAAATATAATTAACTAGTGGTACAACTTATAACATCATTACATGTAATGTACTATGTATGAACATCCTCAGGATAGATAGATTAAACATATTACGAACATGATATAGGGTTGGTAGAGAAAAATATAATATGAAACCATCACAATAAGATTGTAAATCTCAAATTTAAAGATAAATCAAGGGATCAAATCTCTATTTTTTGAATATCATAAAAATATTACATTGAAAAAATAATAGGAAGTATTATATAACAACATTTAATTCTTTGTCTCGCTGATGATAGTCGGTATAAATATTCATTCAACTCTAAGCTACCCAAACATGATATTGAAAGGATATATCCATATATACCATTTACGTAGCCATATAATTTCCCAATATATTTATTTCTCTTAGTTAATCACTAAATTTTATATTTGTACACTTATTAACATAAACAGATTTATAATGGTACATTTAATTACTCTAGTGAATGATATTTTTATGAGACGATTCATCCCGAGAAAAGTGTTGATGTGTAAACCCTATTGAATATAGATAACTAGATCTTAGAATACCCTATAGGGTTTAAATGGTCCTATTAGACTGAGAATATATCTATATATGATAATAAGTGATAAATATTAATATCATATTCTTCAATTTTTGAATAATTATATAAAACATATAGGTAAATGTCATGTCATGAAAATTTACATTATAATTTGGTACGCCATGAAACATTAATAATTATTTAATAGTAATCCTAGTAAGTTAATAAAGAAGTAAAAATTCATGTATGAAAATTAAAATTTGTGAATTTATAAGGCATTCAACTATAGCCATAATATCATTTTTCCATTTTTATATTTTAGGTAGTTTGGCGATCAAATAAACGGTATTTTATGCCAATTAACATTATGGTATGGTTAATGGATGTAAAAACACCTTATAATTTTTTCCTTGTATCAATATTAAAGTTATAATTTTCATCGAGATACATGCTCTATTATATCCATTTTCATGTTATCAAAGAAAAAATATTATTTCAGATCAATATAAATGTACCAAATTATGGGATGAATTTTAAATTATGAATAATCACCTTTCTCGAATTGGTCATTAGTCATGTCTATTATTGATTGTACACATAATGAGTTCTCAGACATTGACATCTTTTCACAATTAAGGATGAAGTCAAGAACAAATATCACCATCTTATATAGTTCCAAATCCTCCATATGTGCTTCTTTAATCAACACATGGATTTTTAGTTGAAAATATATCTAAAAAAATATAACATATCACATTTACTCTTGATTTAAAGATCCATATCATTCAATTAAAAAAATATTTGACCTCTTTTAGTCCACATCACAAGAAACCATCATGGTATTAATGACATAGTGAATAATCCGCCTTGTTTTCCTTCTCAGGTTCATACTGTATGTAGTAGTCATAATCATTTATGATTTCCAATCAAAAATTTAGCTATTATTCATCTCATTATTTTTGAATATATTCTTAATGATTTTATGATTAGTATATGTTTCATATAGTATTCCAAAAATCTTATGGATCATTATTTAATGTGAAAGAAATTAATACATCCAACTCTCAATCAATATTGAAGTAATTTTTTCATGAATTTTTAGTTGGAACATTGAATAAGATCTCATAATATCATTAAGAATGAGGATTCATCCTAGTCCCTTATTTGGTGAATTACTATAGATCATAAACCATTCTCCTCTATAAATTTGTGTATAAATACATGCGTTGAACAACCATGATTTTATATCCGAGAAATTTTATTCACATTTACTAATTGAAAGGAACATGGTCCCTTAAGAGTCAACTTTATTAATTTAAAAGTTAACAATGAAAAATCCATCATGCAGAATCAGTAATATCTATCCAACCCATGTTATCTAAAATATTGGATAATATGGTTGGTCTTGGTCATAACTATGTAAAATTCACGATTCAAGGATCCATTGATATACCCTCTGAAGAGATTATAAGACCCTTGAATGATACCTTTGGTACCCAAAATTCAAATATTATAAATTTTACCTAAAACTTATCATTAATCATGAAATTTAATTAAATGCTCAAATTATCATGATGATATTCCATGATCTGGTAATATATTACAATATCATTTATACAGACAACTAAAAATTAATACAAAAAAATTATAAAGATTATAATAATTAAATCCATAATGTTAATGTGATAAATGGTAAGTCAAAATTTATGCTTTATAAATTAATAATTACCATAACTTACATAAAATGATTACTTGGGTATATCCACCATATTGATCCTTAATTTATGACATATAAAATTGTGTTCAATCATTTAAAAGTGTTTACATCTTCATTTTTATCAAATAATTCATCTATATATGGTAGACAATGGATTTTATTAATAATGATCTTGTAATGTTATCAATAAATAATGCAATGACGTATTGGCCCAAATTTATTTTAAACAAAAATAATAAGTGATCCCCCTAGTGAAAAATTATGATATATTAATTGATTATCAATGTTCTCTTAGAGTTTCTTCTCATGCTACCAAAAAAATTCAGGACATTATATATAGAGTATTTGACATTACTTTATCATTAGTAATGAAGTCAATTGATTACTCAACTTCACTATTCAGGTGATGAATGAGAAATTAATTACAAAAAATACCTTAAAATAAGACTAAAATATAGCTAAATCTTTGATGTTATTTTTCTCCTCAACCATTTGATATAAAAATCCCCATGAATAGTTAGTAATACCCATATAATGGATCTAACTTTAGTTAGATGTTCGTATTCATACTATCACTAAAATATGATCATATGTTTATTCATTAAAACAATTGAAAAATTCCTTCCTCAACAATCAATAGAAGATCTATATTGTGATATCCAATACATTCCAAAAATATCATTTAATTATAATATAGGGATATCACAAGATTTACAAGAATAAAATCCACATAAACATCCACCAGAGAGGAGCTATAGAATTAGGATGTGATCGCCATACAATTTATAGTTATTAACGAAAACTAATTATTTAATCATATACATAGTGATGTGAAACCATTAAAAAATATTTAGATATCAAATAGTAGATATATCTAGAATCTAATAAAAACTATTAGTTATAGAGTTGTTTTCATGTGTACATTTCACCACATCTTTTTTTGTGACTCCATTCCACATTTGGGAGCACATGATCATTCCAATTCTCTCATGAATTAATAGATTTTTGATTAGTTTTCATCGTTAACACACATATTTATGAATTTATTTTCACAATTCTCATGCTCTAGGTAACTATAGTATTGAAGAGTTGGTTGTATAATTTGTTGATATTTTTCATAGTTATGTTTTTTGGTTGAATTTTTCCATTACATCACTATTATTTTTTGTTATCAGATTCTTTATCATGAATAATTTATTTTTATCAAAATATATAATGATAATATCTATATTCTTCCTTCAATAATTATTATATTATTGATAGTTAATTTAAAAATATTCATGGATTTTATTTTTAAAATTTCATCCAAATTCAATGTTTTTATGTTTTTATCTAAAACCATGACCACACAAAGAGTCTCAAATTTATATTATTATATTGTGATTACAGTGAATTAATTATTCATATCTATCAAAAAACTTATATAATATGACTTTTGCATAGTTTTTCTCCATAAACTATTGAATTTGTAAATTTTTCTTTTAATTATGATGATAAAACTGGAAACATATCTTTCAGGTCAGGTAAAATTTTCCTCATATTTTGTAATGGATTCATCATCATTATTTTTTAGTCATAAAAATGAGATATTAATTTTAATGTGATAAATTTTGGTAAAATTAATATGGGAAATACCTCATTAAACTCTTCCCATTTCAAAGAATCAATTTAATCATTTTACCTCAAATTTTTTATAAGAGCCCACCATTAATCAATATTAGCTTTAATATAATACATGACTAAAATAACCTTATCATTTTAATATAATGATATAATAGTGATTATAATTTCCTTAAATTTCATCAATTTTTCAAAAATATGTATGTTTTTGGAACAAATAATTGATGGTGGAAATTGTTCTTTTAAAGCATCAATAGTGCGTTGTCCCATAATTTGGATGTCTATAAGACCAATATGATTCTTTTTATTGTTTATATAAATATTGTCTTTGGTGAGTATTGAAATAATATTTCACATCCCACCTCTCGTCATATTATTTTTATCATGAGGAAGTTCATTATATAACATATCCCATTTAGTTTTTCATGATCCCTCATAGGTCCAACAATTAATTAAGACCAAAACCAGAGTGTATGAAATATTACCATTTGGAATAAAAATATAATTTGGAAAATAATTCATATTATTTCTAAATCTTGACATTGAATTTCCAAACTATGATTCATTAGTATTAACCTATTTTATTCATGTTCATCATCAATTAAATTCCATTTTAATAAATCTTAATGAAAATGTGAAATAACCTAAGCATAACCCCTAGGAGTGTCAACCTAAGAGTTCCGTAATAAACCCACTAATTATGAACCATTGATGACCATGTTAATGTGAAATAAACCCCTTTATAAATTTTTATCACTAAGTGAATCTATTCCACAGTTGTATCCACTTCCCAGTATCCAGACATGGATGTATATTCTAGTAAATCTACACAATTTATGTTATAAAAAAGTCACATGATGTTATCCTATAAAAAGATGTATACTAACATGTTTTGTGTAAAATTTTCTAATCCTCATCACAAAAAAATAACTAAACCCTTCTTCAATAACAATATATGAAATTCTTGAATAACATACATAGATAATAAAGAAATTTTAATGAATATTCAATACATCTCATAATAATAAATTCTATAGTTTCATAATGGTTTAGTGTTTTTAAGAGTATATACATAAGAATTTTTTTTATGAATGATGAATAACATCACACATAATTATATTCTCAAATAGTACAGTTCTTAGGTATACCATACATACAACCAATGACTATAACATAGGGAAAGGTAACATAAGAAAAATTGATTCAGATGATCAATAATGGAAAACACCAATGATATCAATCAATGAACCTAAGAGATAATTAGATATGCATAAGGGTATTAAAACATAATAATAAATTAATGAAATATTATTTAATCAGTCAAGGATAATTAATCATATATCATGGTATAAGGATTTATCAAATCAAAATACATATGTTTTACATGTGATGAATCGTCAACAATCAATAGTGAGACCTAATTACATATTATAATCATAGGACAATAGTTTTTGGCATAAACATAATAATAGAAAATAATTTCCTTAGTGAAGGATGACTACTAAAAAAAGTAATATTGTATTGGTTCAATAATTATTCCATAATTTATTTAGTCAATGTTCACTCATAGTGAAATCAAGGAAGTTAAAGTCACATAATGAACTAGTCCCACTCCACATTATATTAATTATAATCTCAAAACATTTTATCAATACTCAATTCATTTTAGGAATATATAATTGTAGGACCACCCATTACATAAATAAAACCATACATACGTGTTCTATAATATTACAAACCATTTATTATATTATTATTTCTTAAATAAAAAAATGAAATGGATTTTTTGAAAATTTAATTATTTTATAATTGCATAACCTGTGAAAAATTAACTTGTATCAGAAAAGTTTTATCCTACCATTATTAACCCATTAGAAAGAAATAGGTTTAATAGAACCATCCATAAAGAAACATATTACTAAACCATCTAGATAATAAAAGTCTATGGCATAAAAATATAATATATCTAATAATGCATAGAAATACTCAATTATTGTTTCTATAAGAAACAAATAAAAATAAAATAACCATTATTTAAATACATGATAAAAATATCAAATAATTTTGATTTCATTTTATCTTTAAATACTATAATATTGAAAAATTTAATTTCTACTTAAAAACCACGGAAAATTATTAAATTTTATTCAAATAAATAAATGTTCATGACAATGAATAAATATATTTATTCCATTTATGTTAAAATAGAAATTTATTTTCATACTTCTCCAAATCTTATAAAAGAAGTTGTTGAAAAACAATTCAATAAAAAAGTAAATTTAAATCTCTGAAACAAAAGCAAAAAATATAATGAAATCTAATTTTTAATTATTCCATATATCTGTCAAAAATTCCTTTAATGAAAATTTAATATAGTCGACATGGAATTAAAACTTCGTTGACCAAAGAGGAAAGAAGGTAGAATTTTGTTAGAAGACATTATAGAGACTATTTTAAGTACCAGTGAGAGGAAAATGTCTATAATACCTAAAAATTAAATATTAGACTACTTATTGTAATAAATAGTGGGTTTAAGGCATAATATCCATAAAATTTATCATAATTTATACTATTTATAGACAATCCCAAAATGATGTGAGATTTTAACATTACCCCTTACATAAAGAACCGTCCAGCTTCATACATGTTACATATCATATATAATAAAGATATATATTTAAATTTTTTTATTATAAGTAAATATTAATACATAAATGAATATTAATTATTGTTTTCTAATTTATAATTATCCTTTTGTTAAAATGTATTCATTAAAATGGAAATTTAGTTGAAAACCAGTCTTCATTCCATGCATGTTTCGATTTGAGGGTTTTGGTAATTTCATTTTATTCAAGGGTTAATCAATTAAAAATATTAATAAAGAAATAAGATTCATATTTATTAATTTTATTCAATTTAATGACCTTATATAATAAATTTCAGTGATAAATGTATTACCTCACTTCATGGAGATTAAAATACAAACATACACATTTGAGATCTTTCCACTTTTTGATGGGTGGAACAATGGAATGGTAAAGATAAATTCAACAGTATAAAATAATTATTATATATTATATACAATATGTATTAATTGAATATATTTTTATTACCATCAATTTAAATTTTAAATGAAAAAAATGATCAAATCTCTTTGTGGAGTTGGTAATCCACGCCCACAGATGAATGATGTTACCATTTCCAAAAATATTGGAAGGTATGACGGTAGATAAAATATTATAAATCATGATGAATAATTATTTAATATTTATAATATATTATCATTATTTCAATAATAATAAATAACTATTTATTATGGTGATAGAAAATTAATAATATCGCTATGATGAGGTATTAGTCCATATGTAATTACAAACATTACATTTACTTAATTTTTTGATGAAAATCAAGATGAAAATAGCTGAAACATTAATAAATAACAATTTTGAAAATTTGGGATATTTATTTTATTATTTAATTATGAATACCATTTATTTATAAGAATTATAAGAATAAAAAAATTTATATGTCATCGATTAAGTCTTATACCTCTTAGTTGAGAACCCTCTTTTCATTTACTACATTATCCATGAAATAATGGTCTTATAATAAAATAAAGAACTATAAGACGCAGATAGGTATATTAGGAAATTATTTGGGTATGTATTTAATAGTCTAACAGTCTCTAGTATAACGAGTAATAGAGGAGTGGTGGTGTCCTCTTATATGGGAGGAAGAAGAATCACTTCGATTTTTTCAAAAGTGTGAAATATACTAATGACTTACTCAAACCAAATTATCCAAAATTAATCATAATAAAATGTGAGATGATATAAGGTCGGAATATAACTCTAAATTATGAATTATATAAGTATTTAGGTCATTTTAACCCTTATAACTTCAATTTTATCCCTTTTAACCAGTTTTGACTCTTACCACAGAAACATAGTTTTTACCGAAGAAACTATTCATAATGAAAAATATTAAATTAACCTCAATAATATTAATTATAAAATTTAAATTTCTGGTATCTATTTTATAGGATTAAATATCAATTATAATATGTAGATCAATTTAAAATAAGTGTTCATGGTTTTGAAAACTATATTTATCCAAATTCATTTTTAGCACAAATCTATGTCTATAATCATTCCTTGAAATATAAAAAAGATTAGATGAATGTTAAAATATTTATATCAATATATTATGTAAATTTTTAGATATTATAATAAATAGAAATGTTTAAATTTAATTTAAGAATATGATAGTGAAATGCCTGGACAAATAGAGTTCTGTAGAAATAATAGAAGTTTACCTACAAATGAATTTAGTTTAATTTCTAACCAAATGAAAACAAATGAATTGATTATATAAAATATTTTTTCTTAATTTACATAGTTCTATTTATAAAATCCAATCTAATTTCTAATTTATGGCTATCACAATATATAAAAATAAATCAATAGTAAATTATGGTTTGTTTAAACTCTTTATTGTGAATACAATAATATATAAATGGAGTAAAATTTTTCTTTAGATAAATATATCATAACATGTGGGGATGTGACCATCATAATGTCTTGAGGTTTTGGATGAAAACATGTTATTGATAAAGAGGATTCAAAAAATAAAATTATTAGTAATACACAAATTTCTTATGTTGATAAGAAAAAAATTCATTTTGATAATGGTGAGCACTTCCAGAAATTTAAGGAGAAAAATCCCACCGCCAATAAAGAAACTACTATAATAATCTTATAACTAAAAAATTGAGCTCATATGGCAATTGAAGACATTTTTAGGGTTTTATCCACATAAATAAATCAAATTATCAAATATGGGTATCTATTCTATAATATCAATGAATCTTATAAATCTCAGACAGAATCATCTAAATTTTTTTATAATAGTCTGAAAGAAACTATATATTAAAAAATTTCTATTTTAAAAAGTTATGGAATAAAACAATGAGAAAAATAAATAAATTTTAGAAATTTCATTTTGATGAATAGTCTCTTACTAATATGTGATTATAATGACATACCAATATTAGATTATGTTTTTTAATTCTATTTAATTTTCCTTTCTATTTCTATCAAACATGGAATTAAATTATAATATTTATATACACGTTAATAGATGGTTTTTTTATTGTATTTTCACTCTGAAAGGAAATAAAATTACTCACCTATCCTTGGAAGAAGATAGTAGTTCATTACAATCAAATGATAGAACCATATAGAAACTATAAATAACCTCAATTTTTCATTATTGGATTTATAATTGACATTCACTTAAAAATATTAACTTTATGTACACTATTTATTTTCTCATAAAATATGGAAATATTTATCTAAGTATACTTGGTTTGATATTGATTTCAACTGGATATCCTTATCCGAATCCATCGATTTTTATATCTATTTCATATTTTGTCATATAAATTCTATATTATAAAAAATTCATTTGATTCACGTTTTAAAAGATTTATTGAAAATAATTATATAAATCACACATTTTTAGAAAGTGATAGATCAGTTACATAGAGGTAAGTTGTGGTCATGGAAATAGCCCTAAAATATTATCATTCATTGTAACATGATGAGAATTTATGAAATATTTTTTTCATATGATGTTTATTTTTAAGATATTTTGTGTTACTTGAAACACCATGTTTATATAAATTGTGAGTTACTATTGAAAAATTACTACGTGATAGTTATTGTTATCAAACCACAAGAAATTATGATATATTTGTTCAAATTAATTTAATATTTTTGCTATTTTTTCATTTCAAAAAACAATTAATATAGTTTTTTATATGAAAAATCAATTTTTTCATTCTTCATACTAAAAAATAATTTAATATTTCACTACCTGAAATATGTATATTTGTTTGGTACATCAAAAATCTATTTTTTCTTGTGTTACACACTTTTCTGAGTTCATTCAGTTGTATACATTAAATGCAATACTGAATTTTAATTAACTAAAATACACTATTAACATTATTATTAAAATATTATTATAATTTTCTCAATGATATTAAAATGGTAGTTATGAATAATATTAATTAAATTATAAAAATATGGTTACCAATAAACTATAAATGAAAAAACCCTTTTGGAAATGTATGAAATATTTTTGCTGGAAAACTATATTCATGAAATAAAAAATATTTACTTTAATAAATTAATTAAACAATCATTTTGGAAACTATTTAAATAAAATATTAATATATATATATATATATTATATTAATTCAAATATTTAAGATTCATATATTTCATTGTCTATAATGTATATAATAATAAATCCCATTTTATGAATAAGAATAGGTATTTTTCTAAAAATTAATTTTGCCAACTTTTAATGGAGCGCCACTTTTAAATCAAAATTATGAAACATTTAGTAAATTTTATTTGAAAACGAAAATTAATTTTCGAAATGTTGATATCAATGTTTAGTTTTGTCTAATTTTTGGTATTTTCTTGATAGGATTCATTTTATTGATGAATTGTGAAAAACAATGAATTTAAATTACAAATTGATTTTCATATAATTTTTTTATATAGTTAAATTATATTACTATTTTTTGAATGTAAAATTAGTAAAAATTTACGTATATTAATTCAATTTATTTCATTAGAACCATTTTCAAATCAAAATTAGATTTACAAAGAGTTCAAATATTTGATCATTTTTACATTAAGAACCCACTATTTCATCATGTCTGTGGGAATAGTTTAAAATTAATTTATACAACTTATGTATATGAAATTTTAAAATTCGGTTCCATATTTGGAGTCATAAAAATTTATATTGTTTAGTATGGTCTGATTTTTTTGGTGAAAAATTACAGTGAAAGCAATTGAAATTAATTAATGTGATTAAGGGAAAAAAGATTACTTACAAGTTAAATAAAAACTTAAGGAGACAAATAACTTAGAAACAATACCAAAATTTATTTTAGGGACATATTTCAACCATTTAACCTGTTGGATCAAAAAAAATAAAATTATTGTAGGCACATGACAAATGGGAGTCCTCTAAATAGTTTTACCTATTTAAATTTTCAAGAATTTTACTCCTCCTCTACTATAAAAAGGCACTCTACCCCCTTACATATTCAAACCCCTCAATCCCATTACCATTGATAAACACTTTGTGAAACTCAAACCAAATTCCCTCAATTAATCTTATATATCTCACATTTATCTTTAATCCAACCCATGAAGCCCTTTATTACAAACTAGGAGGAGTCAACCAAAGGATAAGTACCATCTTTCCATAAGATCTTCTATTTTATTATCAATTTACACCTCATAAATTACTATTATTTCATGATTATATATTAACATCAGTATCATAAATGTAGTTATATTTTATAATTTCAAGGTTTCCACCGACACCTACACCCACATCCATTAAATTGGTAATCAACTTATCATTCCTGTGTACATAGAACTAAAGTCTCATGAAATGACGTCATTAATTTTTCCTTTTACACCAATCATGGTTGGTTATTATGATGGAAATGTTGTTTTCATATGAAATAAATTATATCTCTTTTGTATGTATGAAATTATAATTTTAAATTGACCTTTGTAAATAGTATTTTTTGTAAATACGTTAACATCATTTGTTGTCACGAACCAACCCGGGTCGACCCTGAACCGGTCACCCAAGCCGGTCCGCGACATGGCCCGAGAGGTGTTCCCGATCCTCCCGGGCTGGCGACAAGCGCCAGGGCATCAACAGAGTCTATGGGAACGATTTCGCCCAATATAAATAAATAAGAATGCAAAGATAAAACAGAGCAGCGCAGAAAAAGGTAAACTAAACAAAGTGACTAAACAGAAACAAACAGGAAACAAACTAACCAAACACGACGTGCGAACAAACTCCGTGCGACCTCGTGGGTCGCTCTCCGACTCAACGATCAAGCGTCGCCCTAGGCGAGCGCACTCAAGCTATAGCCTGCAGAAACACTAAAAACAGAAAACAACTATAGGCGTGAGTATTAAAACTCAGTAGGGTATCCCGATATCTATTCCCAATGCACTACCTTTAAAATAAAAGAAACATCATTTCAAGTTTGAACTACAATCTATAAAAGTATGTTTTTAATAATATTCTACTTAAAAACAAAGTACGAACCATTGCCCTTAGCCATTTTCCAAATTCGTGTTCATTTCATTAGTGCCAATGACATTTCAGGAAAAGGGGAAAGTGATGTTTAAATTTTCAAATTTGAACAAAGGGGGTTAAACACTTTCATTTGAAAACAATTTTTAGAAACCCATTAAAAAGCAATTTATCAGTTTCCAAGGAAAACAATATGCCAGAATGCACAAAGTAAAACGTACAGCAAGGGCAATGTAAGTATACACGTGAGCATCATAATCATTACTGCAAGCTACAAAGCTGAATAGACATGGGTGAACCTAGGAGATCGAGAATAAACCAGAGGACACCAATACATGAGAAATCATCCTTATTGACATGTCACGATGAAATCAAAACGCACAAAACGCTCGACCATCCACTCACAGGCAGGTCGAGGGCAAATCCCATAGCAATAAACCCAATATATCCACCTACTATGGGCCACTGGTCAGTACCATAACCTACCAGTGCAGCAATCGTTCTTAGAATATTCTCTCAATATGCCAGATTCCCATGTCTCAAGTGTTTAAGAAAAAGGGGTGAGCCAACCGATGCCAACCGATCAGCCAATCAGATATATCTATATATAAAGAACAACAGGCATTCCCCGAGCCACTCCATGGGACAACCTCTTGCCTTTAACTACTCAAGTACCCGGGAGCCTCTAAGCGCGGCCTCCCAAAAAATAAATTTCAACCAAGGCATGAGAGTCGCCCTAAGAGGGTTTTTATCGAAACATTTTTATCGCTTTCCATAAAGTGCCAAACGGGCATTTAATACAATTCACAATTACTACCAAAACCAGTTTAAAACTATTTGAAGAATCCACAAAACACTACTTCACAGGTTGCCAGTATTTTTATAAACCAAACCAAACCATTTTCTTTTCCAAATAAACTTTAAGAGCCAACCGGGCAATTTCTCAAACGAACCAATGTATTTGTTCACGCTTCAAAAGAAATCACTTCTCATTAAACCGGAATTCTATTTTATATTCCGTGAATTATGTTTAAAAGCCAAAGGGGCATTCTTTCATTATTGGGTGTCCGCCCGTCAAAAGGATGTTTCATGTGACCTGTATAAAATAAACGGCTCCTTTTGACATTGAATAATCATTTAAAAATTAACTATCTTATATTAAAAATTAATTATTGTATATCATCACTTATTTATAAAATATTTATTTCAAACAACTAGTGTGCGCAAACAGCATGAAATAATATAACTTAAATTTTAAAAGCAGTGCAAAGGGGACCTACCTCAAGATCAAAGCGCGACGACAAAACAACTTTGGAACCAAGGCGTGATGACACAACGCGTGTCCGAAGCCACGTGATAAAGTCCGACACTCTGCATAATCAAAACCAAGGACTCAGACACATCCAAAACTTACCAGAGCATTCGAAACCAAGCGGCGGGAAAAAGCGCTCACCTAGAAACCAAAGCGCGGCGATGACGGAACCTCGGAAATAAGGCGCGGCGGTGGCGCTCACTTGGAAACGCCCTGCGCCGGTCCTAAAAGTCCTAAGCCAACAAATAAAAACCCACCGTCAATTAAAACTCATGAACCAACAAGAGTACGATGATGAATATAATAATAATATTAATAATGGTAACAATAATAATTAGAATATGAATAATGATAGTAATAATAATAATAATAATAATAATAATAATAAAACTAATAATAATACAATAGAAAAAAAAATAATAATAATAATAATAGTAATAATAATAGTAATAATAATAATAATAATAATAATAACAAAAATAATAAAAATAATATTAATAATAGTAACAACAACAATAATAATAATAATAATAATAATAATAAAATTAATAACAATAATAATAATAATAATAATAAAATTAACAATAATAATAATAATAAAAATAATAATGATAATAATAATAATAGTAATAAAATTAATAATAATAATAATAATAATAATAAAATTAATAATAATAATAATAATAATAATATTAGTAATACTAACACTAATAATAATAATAATCACATTAATAAAAAAAGTTATTAACATATTAAATAAAATAAAATAGCAAATTAAATAAAAAAAACGGACCTGCGGCGGAGCAGAAGAAGGAGAAAGAAAAGAAGAAGAAGAAGAGAAGAAGAAGAGGAAGAAGGAGAGAAGAAGAAGAAGAAGAAGGAGAGAAGAAGAAGAAGAAGGAAAGGAGAAGAAGAGAAGAAGAAGAGGAGGAAGAAGAAAAGAAGAAGAAGGTCGGGCGCTGGGTTGCGACAGCGGAACGGCTACGGGTCGGCCAGAAAGGCTGCGACCACTGAAGGAGGGAGGTCCGGCGTCGGCGGGAGGCCTCGCCGGAGGTGGGATCGTCGTTCGGGGGTGTTGTGCATCGAAAAGGGGGGAGGACGCACCGCTGGAGAGGTCAGGTTGCTGCAACGGGAGACATGGGCCACACCAAGTGTGCTGGAAGGGGGTCAAGGCGGTGCTGGGTAGGAGTATCGGTGGGAGGCCAGGACGCACTGCAAGGGAGGCTGAGGGCAAAGGGGGGTGCGCCGCTGGGAGCGAGAGATCCGTGGGGATGGCCGGGAGGCCAGTGGGTGTTGTGCGCACTGGAGGAGGGAAGCAGGAGGGGATCAGGTGTTGCGGCTGCCGTGCGAGAGAGCCGAAGGAGGTAGGGATGCCGGACGACGGCAGGCTGAAGGGGGATGCGCGCCGGACAGGGGAGGAGAGGAGGGTGCAGCGGCGCACTGCAGGAAGGGGGCGCGGCCTGTAGACGGTGCACCAGGGAGAAGCGAGCGGGGATGAAAAAAAAGAAAAAGGAGAAGAGGGAGGCAGGGGCGTGGTCCGGCAGGAGGGTGCAGGTGTGCAGGTGGCTCCGGCATGGGTGCAACGGCGACGGCGAACAGAGGAGGTGCGGGCTGCGTAGGAGGGGAGTCGGGCGGCTTCGGCGGGAGGAAGCGCTGCAAGGGCGCCCGGTTGCAGCAGGTTGGAGCGGGATGAGGTCGGGTCCAGGCCGGTGCTACAGGGGAGCAGCAGCGTCTGCTTTTGTGCGAAGGAGGAGCGGAGGTCGGGGGGCCGTACGCTGGCTGCTGCGGACGAGGCTGCATCGCAGGGGGCTGGGTGCGGATGGTGCGACCGGGAGAGGAATAGGAGGCGGCGGCTCCAGCGGGGAAGAAAAAAAAAAATATATATATAGGGGGGCGGCCCACTAGGGTTAGAAAAAATAATAATAAAATAATAAAATTAAATTAAATAAAACAAGTCAAGAACCATAATAATAATAAATTACAATAATAATAATCACAACAACAAATAATAAACATCATAGTGATAAAATAATAAAATAAAATAAAATAAAAACAATAACGGTGTTCGTATCATTTTAATGATAATTAATTCTTAACGCACTAAAAATTTTAACGACGCAACAATTAACGCGCGTTTTAAATATAAAGACTCTATTTAAAATTTTCCAAAGACAACGGGATGCAAAAACACACCGGGCATGGACGCGCGAGGCTTCCAGAACAGGCTCCGCTCACGCGCCCGACGACGTCGCGTCCAAAAAGCGCACATTTTAACCAAAAATCAAAAACTAGGTCCGATACTGGACACGAACCGCAGCAATATAATTTAATGTCAAAGAAATCGTAAAATAAAATAAACGCACGGTTTGGGGTGCGACAATTCTCCCCACCATAACGCTTTCCGCCCCCGGAAAGCCACCACACCAACCAGTCGATCGATCAACACCTAAGGATTTCACAGAACACGATCCAACCTCTTATCTCAAGGACATCACGACGACTACCAGCGGGACTGAACCTCATTGCCCAAAATAAATCACCAACAGAGAGAGAGAGACCTGAGCGGGCTCCCCACCATAAGATATCCACTAGAATTTGATAACTATTTAAGAGAGAACCCAACGAAACTCTTGGTGGGTCTCCCCACCATAAAAGGACTGACCTCTTAGCGACCAACCAGAAATCCAACTTAGGCCAGAATCGGGCCTTACTCAAGCTATAAAAGCACAGCAAAACATTTAAACCACTTACTCACGTCCAGAAGTAATAGGATTTGATCTGAAAATTTTACGCAAACCAAAACCCTTACCCCATGGGCGGGGAGGGTGGGCCCAAGGATTGGATCACTAAAACTTGGACAGACAACTACTCACGTACCACTACTTAGGGATGGACACATACCAAAGCCATAACCGATTCACATCGGTGGTCCACACGAGGTCATTGATCAGCAACATACATCCAAAAGGCACAATTCCCGATGTTACGCGAGGGATAAGTCCATCGCGCACTTTGCGACAAGAGAGAACTACAACGACAGAGAGACCAGAGCAACAACACCAAAACTATCACACCACGACGATAGAGGCACGACTTTAACCGGACTCTTTAAAATTTCCCCCGGGGGGTTCCTGACTACGCGCTGGCTTCACTCCGAGACCTTTTGGTTGGAGCTCTGATGGATGAAGCATCTCCTGCCTCGCAGTCAGGTTCTGATAATCCCAATGAGATACATACATCTTTTGATCTGACAGATTGAAGGGCAAGAGTTTAAAAATAAAACACACCAGCATTGAGAGACGAGGTTCGTCAAAAGACCCATGAAGTTCCCATACATTTTAAACCCAAAACACCACCAGTATAACTACAACGATAAAAGATCCCTTAAACTGAAAGGAAACTTACACCAAGAACTCTGAACAAAGACCCAATAGCACATTACTTCTGAGAACTTCCTCTGTGACGCTTCCTTGCTACGCCCCGACAAAATCGTCGCAAGTGACCCAGGCGTCCACAAGCCTGGCAGGGCTTCGGAGTGCTTGGGCACGATGACTTCTTGTGACCCTGATTGCCACACTGATAACACACAATAATCTCTCGCTCCGAAGAGGTCGATGAAAGATCTCGAGGCCTCTTGATTCCACGACCTGATCCATACACTTCCATTTGCTTACTCACTTCCTTTCCAGAATCTTCACCAGTGCTCATAGGGATCGAAGGAGGCAGAACTACTTCGAGCACTCCTACCATCGCAGCTTCGACATGAAATTCTTGTCTTGCCACGTCGACAAAAGAAGTCAGGTTGGACTCTGAAACCTTCGACTGTAGATCAGGGCGGAGACCCGCCTCGAAGCGTCGAGCCTTCACGGGGTCATTTGTGGCATACTCTGAATCATAAGGTACTAGCTCCACAAAGCGATGGAAATATTCCCACACGGATCCGTCGCCCTGCTGAAGACAACACATTTCCATCCCCTTCCTCACCCTATCTTCCTCAGAGAAATACTGACGAATGAACGAGGCCTTGAAAAACTCCCAAGTAATCTCTTGACGAGGCTTGTTCCGAGACACTGACTTCCACCACATCCACGGTGAACCTTCAAGCATGAAGGTCGCAAACTTGACCTTCAACGACTCGGGCAACTCAATGAGGTTAAAGTCCCTTTCAATCTTCCACATCCACTCCTTTGCCACAGAAGTTTCTTCTTGACCATAAAAGAGAGGTGGATCCAACTTCCGAAACTCAAGCATAAAATCCTTAGGTTGATCAACCGCACTATGATCACCCATCGAAATTTCAAAAGGATAACCGCTGGACAAGGAAAGGTCAAAAAAACCCAATCAAGGCCAACTCAACGAATGAATAAAAACCTCAAAAATCAAACACTGCATAGGTGACAAGCTCAAAATCCGAGAAAACAAGCGCCAGGGCATCAACAGAGTCTATGGGAACGATTTCGCCCAATATAAATAAATAAGAATGCAAAGATAAAACAGAGCAGCGCAGAAAAAGGTAAACTAAACAAAGTGACTAAACAGAAACAAACAGGAAACAAACTAACCAAACACGACGTGCGAACAAACTCCGTGCGACCTCGTGGGTCGCTCTCCGACTCAACGATCAAGCGTCGCCCTAGGCGAGCGCACTCAAGCTATAGCCTGCACAAACACTAAAAACAGAAAACAACTATAGGCGTGAGTATTAAAACTCAGTAGGGTAGCCCGATATCTATTCCCAATGAACTACCTTTAAAATAAAAGAAACATCTTTTCAAGTTTGAACTACAATCTATAAAAGTATGTTTTTAATAATATTCTACTTAAAAACAATGTACGAACCATTGCCCTTAGCCATTTTCCAAATTCGTGTTCATTTCATTAGTGCCAATGACATTTCAGGAAAAGGGGAAAGGGATGTTTAAATTTTCAAATTTGAACAAAGGGGGTTAAACACTTTCATTTGAAAACAATTTTTAGAAACCCATTAAAAAGCAATTTATCAGTTTCCAAGGAAAACAATATGCCAGAATGCACAAAGTAAAACGTACAGCAAGGGCAATGTAAGTATACACGTGAGCATCATAATCATTACTGCAAGCTACAAAGCTGAATAGACATGGGTGAACCTAGGAGATCGAGAATAAACCAGAAGACACCAATACATGAGAAATCATCCTTATTGACATGTCACGATGAAATCAAAACGCACAAAACGCTCGACCATCCACTCACAGGCAGGTCGAGGGCAAATCCCATAGCAATAAACCCAATATATCCACCTACTATGGGCCACTGGTCAGTACCATAACCTACCAGTGCAGCAATCGTTCTTAGAATATTCTCTCAATATGCCAGATTCCCATGTCTCAAGTGTTTAAGAAAAAGGGGTGAGCCAACCGATGCCAACCGAGCATCCAATCAGATATATCTATATATAAAGAACAACAGGCATTCCCCGAGCCACTCCATGGGACAACCTCTTGCCTTTAACTACTCAAGTACCCGAGAGCCTCTAAGCGCGGCCTCCCAAACAATCAATTTCAACCAAGGCATGAGAGTCGCCCTAAGAGGTTTTTTATCGAAACATTTTTATCGCTTTCCATAAAGTGCCAAACGGGCATTTAATACAATTCACAATTACTACCAAAACTAGTTTAAAACTATTTGAAGAATCCAAAAAACACTACTTCACAGGTTTCCAGTATTTTTATAAACCAAACCAAACCATTTTCTTTTCCAAATAAACTTTAAGAGCCAACCGGGCAATTTCTCAAACGAACCAATGTATTTGTTCACGCTTCAAAAGAAATCACTTCTCATTAAACCAGAATTCTATTTTATATTCCGTGAATTATGTTTAAAAGCCAAACGGGCATTCTTTCATTATTGGGTGTCCGCCCGTCAAAAGGATGTTTCATGTGACCTGTATAAAATAAACGGCTCCTTTTGACATTGAATAATCATTTAAAAATTAACTATCTTATATTAAAAATTAATTATTGTATATCATCACTTATTTATAAAATATTTATTTCAAACAACTAGTGTGCGCAAACAGCATGAAATAATATAACTTAAATTTTAAAAGCAGTGCAAAGGGGACCTACCTCAAGATCAAAGCGCGACGACAAAACAACTTTGGAACCAAGGCGCGATGACACAACGCGTGTCCGAAGCCACGTGATAAAGTCCGACACTCTGCATAATCAAAACCAAGGACTCAGACACATCCAAAACTTACCAGAGCATTCGAAACCAAGCGGCGGGAAAAAGCGCTCACCTAGAAACCAAAGCGCGGCGATGACGGAACCTCGGAAATAAGGCGCGGCAGTGGCGCTCACTTGGAAACGCCCTGCGCCGGTCCTAAAAGTCCTAAGCCAACAAATAAAAACCCACCGTCAATTAAAACTCATGAACCAACAAGAGTACGATGATGAATATAATAATAATATTAATAATGATAACAATAATAATTAGAATATGAATAATGATAGTAATAATAATAATAATAATAATAATAATAATAATAATAATAATAAAACTAATAATAATACAATAGCAAAAAAATAATAATAATAATAATAATAATAATAGTAATAATAATAATAATAATAATAACAAAAATAATAAAAATAATATTAATAATAGTAACAACAACAACAATAATAATAATAATAATAATAATAAAATTAATAACAATAATAATAATAATAATCTTAAAATTAATAATAATAATAATAATAAAAATAATAATGATAATAATAATAATAGTAATAAAATTAATAATAATAATAATAATAATAATAAAATTAATAATAATAATAATAATAATATTAGTAATACTAACACTAATAATAATAATAATCACATTAATAAAAAAAAGTTATTAACATATTAAATAAAATAAAATAGCAAATTAAATAAAAAAAAAACGGACCTGCGGCGGAGTAGAAGAAGGAGAAAGAAAAGAAGAAGAATAAGAGAAGAAGAAGAGGAAGAAGGAGAGAAGAAGAAGAAGAAGAAGGAGAGAAGAAGAAGAAGAAGGAAAGGAGAAGAAGAGAAGAAGAAGAGGAGGAAGAAGAAAAGAAGAAGAAGGTCGGGCGCCGGGTTGCTACAGCGGAACGGCTACGGGTCGGCCAGAAAGGCTGCGACCACTGAAGGAGGGAGGTCCGGCGTCGGCGGGAGGCCTCGCCGGAGGTGGGATCGTCGTTCGGGGGTGTTGTGCATCGAAAAGGGGGGAGGACGCACCGCTGGAGAGGTCAGGTTGCTGCAACGGGAGACATGGGCCACACGGAGTGTGCTGGAAGGGGGTCGAGGCGGTGCTGGGCAGGAGTATCGGTGGGAGGCCAGGACGCACTGCAAGGGAGGCTGAGGGAAAAGGGGGGTGCGCCGCTGGGAGCGAGAGATCCGTGGGGATGGCCGGGAGGCCGGTGGGTGCTGTGCGCACTGGAGGAGGGAAGCAGGAGGGGATCAGGTGTTGCGGCTGCCGTGCGAGAGAGCCGAAGGAGGTAGGGATGCCGGACGACGGCAGGCTGAAGGGGGATGCGCGCCGGACAGGGGAGGAGAGGAGGGTGCAGCGGCACACTGCAGGAAGGGGGCGCGGCCTGTAGACGGTGCACCAGGGAGAAGCGAGCGGGGAAGAAAAAAAAGAAAAAGGAGAAGAGGGAGGCAGGGGCGTGGTCCGGCGGGAGGGTGCGGGTGTGCAGGTGGCTCTGGCGTGGGTGCAACGACGATGGCGAACAGAGGAGGTGCGGGCTGCGTAGGAGGGGAGTCGGGCGGCTTCGGCGGGAGGAAGCGCTGCAGGGGCGCCCGGTTGCAGCAGGTTGGAGCGGGATGAGGTCGGGTCCAGGCCGGTGCTACAGGGGAGCAGCAGTGTCTGCTTTTGTGCGAAGGAGGAGCGGAGGTTGGGGGGCTGTGCGCTGGCTGCTGCGGACGAGGCTGGATCGCAGGGGGCTGGGTGCGGATGGTGCGACGGGGAGAGGAATAGGAGGCGGCGGCTCCAGCGGGGAAGAAAAAATATATATATATATATAGGGGGGCGGCCCACTAGGGTTAGAAAAAATAATAATAATAAAATAATAAAATTAAATTAAATAAAACAAGTCAAGAACCATAATAATAATAAATTACAATAATAATAATCACAACAACAAATAATAAACATCATAGTGATAAAATAATAAAATAAAATAAAATAAAAACAATAACGGTGTTCGTATCATTTTAATGATAATTAATTCTTAACGCACTAAAAATTTTAACGACGCAACAATTAACGCGCGTTTTAAATATAAAGACTCTATTTAAAATTTTCCAAAGACAACGGGATGCAAAAACACACCGGGCAGGGACGCGCGAGGCTTCCAGAACAGGCTCCGCTCACGCGCCCGACGACGTCGCGTCCAAAAAGCGCACATTTTAACCAAAATTCAAAAACTAGGTCCGATACTGGACACGAACCGCAGCAATATAATTTAAAGTCAAAGAAATCGTAAAATAAAATAAACGCACGGTTTGGGGTGCGACATTTGTAGATGCGTGGAAGAAAACATCCTCAAGTCTATGTTATTCGTTCAGACATTATAATGAATGTATTATGGACATGTTTAGTAAAAATATAATATAGTTAAGAAAAAAATTGTAAAGTAATTATAATATATATATATATATATACAATTTACTTTACTTATTTCAATATAACAACAAAACAGAAATAGCGACCATGAGTATGTGCGGCCTATCGTCGCAATGAATGGTTTATTCCATTTCATATTTCTATATTTTATAGATCATTATAATTTTTTTGATGAATATATATGATATTAATATCATGATTTATATTATGGAAATAATTAAATTATGATCTATGTATGATGATAAATAATAAAAAAGTCAAAACATATTGAAAAACTGAAATGTATATTTCCAGAATGGAAACATTTACATAGAATTATTAATAAACAGGTAATATAATGACATAATAAAATAAAATAATGAATTAAATATAAAAATATTGTTATATAATATATTTAGAAAAAAAACACATGACTATTATACAGTTGTTTTTAAGATGTTCAAATAATATTATCTCTTAATGTAATGGTTTTCTCATCTCACTTCAATTCTTGTGAGCCATACGCAATATTCACCACTAATTCTTGTTTTACGATGTATAAAAATCCATATGAAATTTAGTATCATGTATTTAATTTATCTAATGATATTAAATGTTTAAATTTATGTAATACTTTCATGGTGATCATGATTCAGAGGTTACTCAAGTAGTAAGAGAATTTCATTACACTTTTTTATATCTGTGAGATACATCACTTCTTCAAAAAAAAATTCATTTTGTGTTCTATGTATACTATACATAAAATAATTATATTATTTAAATACTTAATATTATGGGTATTTAAAATTAAATTTTATGATATCTCATTCATAGGTTTTACGATTGCAATGCTACTAAATAAGTGAAGTAAATTTTTCACAATTTTCCTTTTTTGAGACCCATTTAATGTTATACAACAATATTTTTAAAAGTGGTGTATACATCACCCTTTGAAATGGTATATCTTGAATATAACACTTTTCATTAGATTTTAACCTCCATGTAACATTATTATTTCAGTTGTATTATTATTCAATGATACCAAATTTGTAATTGTTTACTATTATAATTTCATCTTTTATAAAGATTGTTAATGATTATGCTTCCATTAGTGAAAAATTATGATTCATATCTCAATACATCACATTAACATTTTATTATTTGGTTGTTAATTATATCACTAATTAATGGTACCATTTTTCCACCCATTGGTACTTGTGATGATTAAGAAAATGTTTTTATGAAATTATGATTTTTCTCTCTTCAGTCTGAAATATGTTTTCCCCCAAATCCATATTTCAATAAAAAAGTTTTTTAAAAACATTTTCTATTGTAAGAGTGTGTTAAATTATTTTAAAATAACTTTTTATATGTTTTAAAGGTTATTTTCAAGAAAATATTATTTGAATAATTTTTTTGTTTTCAAAATAGAATTTTTCAAAAGAAAATGAATATTTTAATCAATAATGGGTTTTAATAATAATTTATTTGTCATATTACCGATAGGATGAAATAAATTTATATATCTTATGATTTATTGGTGATAGGATGCAAGAAAACTATTCTTTTTCAATCATTGTATGGTTTTGGTTTATGATGACATATTTCTTATGGAACCAATTACTCTCTCATGTGTAATACCACAATAAAATGACAATGAAACCAACTTATTTTCATGGGATATTGTATAATGAAATTATTTTTAATCCTAAAAGTTTTCCACATGTTATGATAGGATTAAGTGTATATAATAATAATGTCATTTAAGGGGTTATGATATGATGTTAATGAAACCTGTCTCTTTTTGAGTTAGTGAAGTAGGGTGAGCTGGTTAATGGTCATGTAGATAAGTAGGTAGCTTCTCATAACAGTGGAAGTATTCAATTTGAAGTAAGATTTGTTACAGATAATCTTAAATCCCATGATCTGAATGTGATGGTGTCTCCAGGTCAAGGAGTGATTGTACAATGTGAAACATCAAAGTCTTTTACGTTCCAAAATCGTTTCTCCGCATTGGATGGAGTTGGAAAGGAGAATGTGCATCCAGAAGGATAGAAAACCATCATCCCAAGATGGAAAAGAAATAAGGGATGGTCTTGATCTCTATAATAAAGTGATAGTGAGGTTTATTCCCAAATAATAATAGATAATGAGAAATATTATGGTCACATTTTGGTTGGAGCTGGCTCAAGAAAGGGGAAGCAAGGAAACACTCTACCTGGACATTTCCCAATTCGAAAGGTGGGGGGAGTAATGACCTCAAAAGGAATACATGAAAACCCCCAAAACAATCGTAACTAGATCTTCAGGAATGAAAAAAATAATGATATTGAAACCAAACCTGGGGGAAGAAAGAAGTGTGTGGACACTGAAAAAGAAAATCAACAGGTTGAACACATTGCTTTAAAAAACAAGATAAACAACTTGATCTTGTTCTTCACTAAAATAAAGAAATTCAAGTTGAGACCATGGAGCTCAAGGATTTAGAGAAGAATAAAGAGAAAATATTAGAGAGGGAACTTCATATTAATGTCAATAAATTTCAAATGGCCTAGATCAACAAACAAGACCATATATTAGCTCATGGATTCAATGAAAAGAAGATCTATTTGGAGGAATACATACAATAAGGGGACAATCTTTCCACTAATTTTGAGGATCATATCAGATATGATACATATTTAGATGTTTATTATTTTCAATGGGTCTTATATTGGGTAAGTAATTCCAGCAATTTTAGCCTCATTTTCAGTGACTATATGTCCTCGTTTTGTGTTTGACTACTTTTGGCCTGAACATGATTGATTTCCCACATGGACTTCATTATTGTTTGAATTTTTTAGGGTTTACACTTTTACCTTAAAAGTGTTTTTATAAAATACAAAATATGTATTGGAGGTTAGAAATATATATCCATTAAATTAATTATGAAAATGTTAATATCTTATTAGTATGACTAAAATTGAATAAGAAGTGAACTCGGATTAGTATGATAGGGTTGGAACATGGAGTGAACTCAATTTAGTATGATTTAGTAGACATGGGAAGTGAGCCTAGTTCTATAATATAGGCCTGAAAAAACATGTTAACCTACTTCAATAATATATTGCCAAAATGTAATGTGAACCAGGTTCATTATTGAGGAATTGAATGAGAGGTCATGCAAGTTTAGTAATACAAGGCTAGAATGAGAAGCGAACACTGTTCAATAATACTGGGAATGAACATGAACTGAAAATAGTCCATCACCTTAGGTATTGAATGATGGGAAACACTTATTTAGTGAAGTACTTTTTAACTAATTTGGTATTGGATACAATCCTTGAATACCATGGAAATCATTTTATATTTTGACCACAATTCTATGTCAAATTAACATGTTATGCTTTCATGGCTTATGCTCTTGATTACCTGATGAGTCAGAACTTATTAACTTCCAATCATTATTCAATGATTCTTTATTATGATATTATATATATAGTGTATGATTTTATAATGATATAATCATGATATTATTCCCTTATTCTAATGTTTATTATTACATATCTCCATGTTTACCCTTACTGAGCATTATAGATCACCCTTTTCTTATATTTATTTTCACCAGTCTTCGTATAATGGTTTGAATAAGGAGTACTAAAGGAGAATATCTATATAAGAGATTTTGAATATGTTTTTCCAAAATAAATGAATGGGTTCTATGATTCCAACGATATTAATCTATTATGGTCCTCGGGCATGCATTTTTTTAATTTACTTAATATTCATCTCAAATGATGTAATATACATGTATGATAAGCCTGAGTTTTTATAGTTGTTATCCAAGGAAGTGTTTTATTGTACATTGGTATTTAGGATGAGGAAAAATTAGTCTGATACATAGTTATATTTCTAAGGAGATTTCTTGGGATGTATCTAACGTGAAGTCTCAGGAAAATTCAAAGTATAGTAAATGTCCTGGAATTTTGGTAAATTATAAGGAGAGTGGGTTCCTAAAATTAGGTCCACAAATTGATCAAATAAGTGAATGTCTCTCTCGAATATATGTATATAGGTGAATAAAACATGAAAATAACATAATAAGCTTGACTCATTTGGGAGCTGGAGCATGAAAATGGGACATCCTGCACAACAAGTTCGACACCCACATGGGGGCTGGAATATAAAGGATCATTATTAATGAGAGATATAATGGAAAATGATATGATTATACTCATGATAACTAATTAATATGGGGAATGGAAATAAAAACATCATTTTTATACCCACAAAAGTTTCTCCAGCAATGAATCTCAATGTCCATCCAAACGAGAAAAGGAGGGAACAATGATCTGTTGATTACTTCATGAGGGAAAACTCAGCTTATTTCAAGGATTCTACTATCCCATTAGTTGATTCACAATGGATCAGTACAACGAAAAATACAATTTTTATTTTATAGTGTTCATAGTAGGAAAATGTCACCTCAGTTGTCTACTGTTTGTAAGGTGAGGTGAATCAATAATGGAATCTAATTAAGAAAACATTGTAAAAATTTGAAATTAATTCCATTGTTTGGGATGAGTTGAAGAACAAAATTTTTAATAAATAATTTATAGATATTATTCATATATAGATGGAAATGAAATTTCTAGAGATTAAACAGAAGTATGAGAAATCCATTAGACTATATGAAGAAAAATTTACAATCATTATAATGTACTATTTAGATATTATTATCCAACATGAAGTAATAATGGAATGATTCTTTATTGGTCTGAAACCTAATTTTTGAATGACATGGCTATTATAAAATTTATAAGCTATAAAGATGTTGTTCTATGTACTATCAATGAGGAAATGGAGGATGTATTTGTGAATCAATCTAATAGAGTTGACAATATAAAGAATTTATAGTTTAAATGTAGATCTAAATACAATAGAGATTAAATGAGGATTTATTCATTTCATTAAAATAGTGGGAAGAATAATACAAAAAAGTTTCATAAGAGGGATGCTAAATGTTTTATGTGTGGAAGGGAAGGTCTTCCGGAAACTAATTGATTATGTGATGGGAAAATATAGATAATGATATGAAAAAAGAGAATATTTTAAATAATTCACCTCTCACACTCTAGTGTTTCAACTTTACTAATTTTTTGAATTAAGTGAACCAGTCCCTCATTAAAAGGGATAATGTGGATGATAATCCACAAGAACCTATAAAGAGGTATGACAATGAGAATTCTTCTGAAATCACAATGGATCAAGTGAATAACGAGAATTATGGAACAATAATCCTCCTCTACACAGTCTAGAATTTCATGTTTCATTTTTTGTGAATAATGCAATTAAAAATTATATTATTCATCCATTGGGGAAATTTGAAGAAATTTTTTCCCTTTATAAGGATTCTAGTATAATAATATCACAGTTAATATTATTTTGGAATAAGTATATATCCATGTTTTACAATGCTTTGTTTGGTATAGGGTAAGATCATATTTTAGGAATGAATGGTAAATTATATTATTGAAAGTATAAAAGGTTAACCATTTGTGAAATGGATTCATCTAAACATCAGATGAGGTTTTAGAGAATAGAGTATCACATAATCAAATAAATATTTACAAAAATTGGCTATTAGGAAGGAATTTTATTTTTGTGATATGGATAGATGGAATGACTTATCAGTTTATTTATGGACCTTATGATATTTAGATACATTAGTAATGGAAAATTCACTTATATTTCATGGGATATGAAATGAATTTTATATTGATAAATTGATGATAATAGGTGATATTTTAATGAATCATGTATGTATATATTATCATAAAAATTCATCAACTTTAGTAAATGGTCTTGAAATGAAATTTTATCCAATTATCTTCATTTTTGATGATATCAATAACCTACTTCTAGCCACATTAGGTTATGAATTTATGATCTTCACCATTTTATAATGATTTTATTCTCTCACTCTACAAAATAAAATTTTATTTATATTTCTCTTCCATGTATATTTTTTCTATTGACACCTATATTCTCCATTGTGGAAATTTAGTTAATACTTAATTTGGGTAACCATTATGTTTCCATGTTTTCTTTTTTAAAGGATATTTTAGTATTCAGTTTTATGATGTGGATTTATATGAATGGAATTTTAACATATTAAACCATTAAAGAACACAAAAAAATTAATGTGATAAATTCATTTTATGGTGGGTTAAATTTAATAGCCTATGAATTAGTCAACATCTTTTGTTGAATTAATTTAATATTTTTGATATTTTTCATTTCACGCTACACAGAATATAGATTCTTTTATACAAAATCACTATGTTTGGAGTGTGTTTTTCAAAAAAAATTGTTAAAATTTCTCCTGATAGAATAAATATATTATCTTGCGGTACATTAAACGCTATTTCTGTAATGTGTTACACATAATGCCGAGTTCATTCGATAACATTCATTACATAGAAGACTAATTTTCACTGAACTATAATATTATGTTAATAATATTATTAAAATATTATTATTTTTTCTCCTAGACATTGGAATGGTGGTTATGAATATGATTAATTAAGATGTAAAAATATTACGACTAATTAAATAGAAATGAAAATGAAACCCTTTTGAAAATATGGGAAATCTTTTTCTGGAAAACAATATTTATGCAATCAAACAAGTTATACCGTAGTAAATAAAATAAAGATAATTTTATAAAAATAACTATATATTAATATATTTATAAAATTCATTAAAATATTTATCATTAATCTTTTGTTTTTTCTAGATATGTGATTTGAAGAAATATAAATTTCTAAACAAAAAGAAGTATTTTTCAAATAAGTCATTTTACCACATTTTAATGGGGAATCCATTTTAAATATAATTTTTGTTAATTTTTTATTTTTTATTTTAAAAAATAAATTTCAATTTTGAATACCTTATATCAAAATTTAATTCATCTGAATTTTTGTTTTTTTCCGAGATGTTTCATTTTTTTATGAATAGTGAAAACACGAAATTTTAATTGAAAACATATTTTTCATATTATTTATTATTATAATTATATTATATATTAATTTAGTTTTAAAGTATAATTTTTCAAATTTCTCATTAGTTAATGTACTTTTGATTATTAGAACTAATTTATCATTGATAATGGATATAAAAAAGGTGAAATTTTTCAACGTTATTATGTTAAAAACGCGTTATTTCATACCGTCTATTAGATTATTTTGGAATTCATTTAGGCCACATATGCTTTTTGAGTTTTGAAAAATGGATTAAATATTTTAAATCATATTAATTTATAATTTCTAATATTTTTAACCAATGTTTTTATGAAACATATATGTGAATGCAATTAAGACTAATTGCACCGATTAAGGTAAAAACAAGAATATGTAGTAGCTAAATGATAATTTAAGGGAAAAATATCATAGAAACATGAAAAATGAAATTGTATGGAAAAATTTGGAAACAATACCCTATTGTATCTAAAATTTAAAATTAATGGAGGCACATAATGTAAGGGAGACCTCTTAATTTTTTATCATTTTATATTTAGTAGAATGACACTCCTCTGCTACTATAAAAGGGAACTCTCCCCTACACTTATTACTAACTCTAAAGCACTTTTTATCTGATAAAACATGCCCAAATATCCTCCACACATCCCTATATTAATACTATATTCATAAATATTCACATAAATTCAACGGAATATTCTTTTAGGTGGAAACCAATAGGAGTTACCCATAGATGATATTACATCCTTTGATAAGATATTTTGTTTTATTTTCATTCTCCACCACCAAAATTATTCTTATTCATCGATTATATAATTAAATTATTATCCTCATTATAAAAATATTTTTTATTATAGTTTTAATACCTAAACATACACACACATCCAAAAAATGGGCAATGAACTTAACGTTCATGTGTACAGAGGACTACTACCTTGCGAAATAGTGATGTTCGTTTTACCATTACCAACTATCATGGTTGGGACTTATTATGGATGTAGTATTTTTATAAGATATATATGATATATATGATATTAATTATATTTATTCTGTATTTATGATTCTCTAAAAGTTATATAAAATATACATTCATGCCTTTTATTATGTGTAAATATGATATTTTTGTTTATAGATTTCAAGACTAATTCCTCGTTAAAGAAGCGTAATTCATTAATAGATTATATATAATTTTTTAAGTGAAAGTGTAGTAAATTTATAATACATTTATGAAATAATAATTATACTATAATTAAAAATATATAAATATTCATTTGTCATATAAATAATTTATTACAATATGGTAATATAATAGAATAAACAATTATGATACGTACGACCCACCATCTGCATAACCAGTGTATTCCATTTCACATTCCAATATTTAATAGATTATTATAAATATTTATATAATTAATAAATAATATATTTATATCATGTTTTAAATTTCTTATATAATTAAATAATAATCTATATCATGGATTAGGGATAACAAGTCAAAACATATCTGAAAAACAAAGATGATATTACTCAAAACAAAACATTAATATGGAATTGTTAATGAAATCATAATATAATTTCATAATAGAATGATATATTATATTAGAGATAAAAATATGAAATTTTTTAATATGAATAATAAAATAATATTTATTGTATTTTATATTTTATCCTATAGGAATATAGTCAAGGTCTAAGGTAATGGTTTTTTGTGTCATTTTAATTTGAATAAGATATATTCTATATTCACAATTTTTTCTTGTTTTTTTTGTTTATATGTCACCCAATGAAATGAAATATAATTTATTTATATTATTTAATTATCTAAAAACATACAATTTCACTTATTATTTCATGGGGGTTATGATTTAGAAATTACTGAATTAGTATTGGAATATCATCCAAAATAGTTTTATATCTGGGAGAAGCATGACTTATTCCCCACTTTTCATTTTTTTGGTATATACATCCCATTAATGAATTATATGATTCATATAATTAAATTTATTTTTATTTACATATACATTTTATGATATATCATTAACATGATTTATAGTTAAAATTCTACCAAATCAGTAGAGAAATTTTTTAACAATTTTCCTTATTTAATAGAGATTACACATTACACATTTATATTTTTCTATGAGGTATATGCAAAACCCTTTTAAAATTTTTATCATGAATATAATCAATTTAATTATATTTTATCATTAATGTAATGTTATTATTTCACAGGTATTATGAATCAAACATACCAAAGTGGTATAATTTACAGCTACAATCTCATCGTTTATAAGGATTTTTTATAATTATTTTTTCGTTGATAAAATATTATGATCCATATCTCAATAAATCTAGGAAAATTAATTTTTCTCTGGTAATTCATGATATCATCTTGTAATGGTACAATGTTTCTATCTTTAGTACTAATGATTATTAAGAAAATGTTTTTTAGAAAAAGTTGCCTTTATTTCACTCTTTGGTCGAGAATCTATCCCCCAAAACAATATTTTCAATTCAATTTTTTTATGTATTAGAAGTGTTTTAAAATATATTAAAAAATAATATGTATGTTTTTAAGGTTATTTTAATTGAAATTATTTTTCAAAAATGTTTTCTATTTTAAAAAGGATTTTTCAAACTAGATAGAATATTTTAATAAAGTAATTTTTTTAAATGATAATTTCATAATTATTTTACATGAAAGATTAAATCATTTGATATAGTTTATGGTTAATTTTGGATATGTTTCAAGGAAACCATTTTTATTATTTATTTTAATGTTTTATGTTTATGATGAGAAGTTTTTTATGAATCATTTCCTATCCAAGGGTAATACTTTGATAAAAGGCTTATGAATCCCACTTATTATCATAGGTTATTATATGATGAAATTATTGTGAAGACTATATATTTATCAAATTTGTGATATGATTGACTGTTTATAACATCCCTTTCACTTCATGGGTTATGATATAATTTTTATTAAAACCGTCTTGTAATTGGTCAGAATATGATGAATGTTTTATTTATCTTGTGGATCATGTATGTATAGTATTATTCAGTGATTCGTGGGACCTATATCTCCCTAAAATATTTTGGGTAATTATTTATTTAACATGAGTATAATATGTTAATAAATAGAAGTGAAGATAGATCATTATGATAGAGTTGGAATGCGGAGTGGACTCGGTTCAGTATTATAGGGTTATAATGAGTAGTGGAATTGGCTTTGTTATATATGGATTCAACGATAATTTAATTTGATTCAGTAATACATGGATAAAATTGACGTGAACCTAGTTTAGTAATAGAGGCCTAGAAAGGGAATTGAACTCAGTTCAATAATACATGGATTGAACATGATGTGATCCTACTTCGGTAATACAGGGCTGGAACAGAAAGTGAATCTAGTATAGTTATACATGTCTAAAATTGGGAGTGAACTGAGTTATGTAATAAATGGATGAAATGAGGAGAAAAACAAGTTAATAAAATTAAATTTTTTCACTATAATTATCTTTCTATTAATCCTTTACTAATATAGAAATCATTTTATATGTATTCCACAATTCCCTCCCTTATTACTATGTTATTCTTTCATGGATTATAATCTACATTACCTTATGATTTATGTATTATGAACCTATAATAATTATTCCAGGAGTCTTGATTATGATTTTTTATATGAAGGGTATGATCTTCTATTTCTAAAATCATGTTATCATACCTTATGCTCATGATTATTCTTACATATCTCCTTGATTACCTTACTAAGAATTTGTGATCACACATTTCATATGTTTCCTTTCCTTGGGTTATGAAGAATGGTTTTAAGTAGGTGTAATAATGGGGAATATATTTATGAGAGATTCTGAAGATATCTTACTAAACTATAATAATAGGTTCCATGATTCTAGAGACACTAAACTATTATGGTCCTTAAGAATTTATTTTTGTAATGTGAAGAATATTCATATATATTTATGTAATATCCACGTGAGAAAATCCTAGTTAGCTAGAATCACCTTACCGTTGAATTTTAATTGTTTTATTTTACTAAATAAATTATTAAAATCATATTATTTATATGTGATTAAAATTATTTAATTGGTTATCAATTAATTGAAAATAAAAACAATCATTTAATACTAAAAAAGTAAAATTTTTCTATGAAATTTTGTTTTACGAACAATGTATTTTTATCATATAAAAATAAATTATTCAATATATGTGAAATATTTTCATGAATTATATATTATATATTTATGAAACTGTTTTATTTTTCACTTCAAATTTCAATAGGCATATGATAAGGAAAAAATGTTTTATGCTTTAAAATGAATTTTTCTAGAAAGCAGTTTTTTCGAGTATTGATCGCTAATTATATAATTAATTTCCATCTCTTATAGGTATTTAATTTTCCCAAAGGTATTAAGTATTTTTAATTATGAATCCCTAATTTGGTCAATAGGATCCTTTTATTTTCCACCAATTGGTATAGAAATCATAGTAATATTTATCACCCCGATAATGTGTAAATCGCATTAACCATTGTTAAAAGTTATTGATATGGGAATAATTTTTATTCCTATTTCATATAGGATAAGTTTTACTATACCATTATAAATATTTACTATAAAATTAAATTTTTAATGGACACTTTTCCATGAAAATTGCCTATGTAATATTTAAATAAAAGAATCAAACAAAATGTAACTCTCTTTGTTTCAAATATCTCTCATGATTCTACATAAGGAAAATATCATGTTATTAAGGAATATAAATTTATAAATTTAGATTAATGAAATTAGTTTCATTATATAATTTTTTTATAATTTTTATTAATTATATAACGACTTAAAATGATTATGAAACACCAATGTAGGATTTTTAATATGATGACATAATATAAAAATGATTTTAAAAATATTAACAGTAATACAATTTGATTGATTTAATACATGAAACAAATTATGATAATAAATATTAAACATATTTATTATTTTAAATGTTTATATTCAAATTAAAACACTTTAATTATGTATTTTAATTCATGATAAATTAATATTGTCTATATTGAGACTAATGATATTTTTGGAGAATAATATTTTTTTAAAATTTCATAAAATGATAAATATTTAAAAAAAAGAAAATGGGGTTAAGATAAGGTCTAAAATTTCATAAATTTCAATGTATATTTTTTGTAATGATTTTTCTTGAGAATTAATGTAATATATTTTAATCCTTTTTGAAATTCCTATAGTTTCCCTCCCCTCAATTAAAAATAGGCACCCTCCATTCTCTACTTCAGTAAAAATTCATAATTCTACCTCAAATAAACTCTGAAATTTAATGTAATGAAGGAAAATTGAAATATTGTAGAGGATAATTTCTTCCCAAAAGGAAAACCATAGTTATCTAAAGAAGATATATAAATTACTTTTTTCAATTAAGCGGTAATCAGATTATCTAAAGTCATTCTTTTAAAATATTCTTTCAGCATATAATTCAAAAAATAATATATTAAAAATCTTCACTATACTAAAATTTTATTATTATTATTATACCACCTAGATTCACACACTTTCCATCTAATGTAATGTTAATATATCAGTCGTGCATACACAAGAATTACAATCTCTACATATCGATATAAATCATTTTTCATGATCTTATTCCATAGATTGTTATTATGAAGTGTGAAAGGATTATATATGATATTTATGACATATTTATTCTTATTTAATGATAATATCATTTCTACCTTATTTCTATCAAAATTTCCAAAAAACTATAACATTATTCTTGCGTACGTGTGGACTACCAACTCCATGAAGCAATTAATATTTTTTCTATTCTATTTTAATTGATTGGTAGTACAGATGGACATAATGAAAATATAATATTTATATGATATAATAATTTTTTCCTGGTTCATGTTGATTATTTAAATTTTTTCACTCTATCCACTCAAAAATTAAGACAACATTCATGCATACATTGGGCCTACCATCTCCACGAATGACACAATTCATTTTTCAATCTCTTTATTTTACAAATATATCTAAACATTTATATAATTAAAATATAATATTGAAAAATAATTATTAATATTATGTATATTATAAAACAATGATTAATATACAATGGCCCAAACTATAGAATAAAAATATACATGAAAAATGAAGTAATTGACACATTAAATAGTTTTATTATAAGTAATTGTCAATGAAAGGGTAATAAAAGTGTATTATAAAATCATATATGTTATGATATATATTCTTAATTTTCAATATTATAATTAAAATAATTTAATATTTATTATTTATAAGGTTCAAATACATATGTAGAAAGTCAGCCTAGGGTAATAGATTGTCTTCTCCAATTAATTTCTATGAGACACATGCCATATTGACCCCTTGTGTAGTCTTTGGTGTATATAATTACCATGAATGTATTTTCTGGCTCATTCTATGAATTTAATGTGTATTTATGTGTCAATATTAGGATTTTTATTTCATGTGTACTGAAATTCAAACGAAAACAAATTTGTAAGGGTTTTATGATACAAACCCATTGTTTATCGATATTGTAAATGATTTTTATTATATTGATGATATATTATGATATAAATCTCAAAAAAAATAAAATTTTCTTATCATATTGTTATTTATTTATAATAAATTTTTTCCTTTCAACTTACTCTCATTATGTACACAAGATTGTGAAAATGTATTTTAAGGCATATCAACATTATTTCACTCTTCGGTCGATATATCATCTTCTTCTATAACACTATTTTAAAAAACTATTAAATGAAATGGACATAATATTATCTAATGATTCATTAATGTAACTTTTACAAATGATAAAATTTTTATGAAAGAGTTTTAAATTAATCTTCTTGCCATTTTTTGAATGAGTTCCTTTCTGAAATTTTACCAAAAATGATAAAGGAATGATTTATTTAATAATATATGTAATAAAATTACATTCCTACTATCATGAAAAACCAATTTTTTTAATTTCCATTTATAATTTTCCAAGGAACCTTTCAGTAAATTCATTTTCCATAATATTTTAGAATATTTTTCATTTAAATGTTATTTTTAATATGGAAAGGTTACATTCTTATAAAATTTTTATAGTGATATATTAAATAAAATTTCATATAAAATAACATCAATTAATGTAATTTATACTCTAGTGATACAAAATTTAAACTATCAATTTTTTATAATTATGTTTTTGATATGTTTATGAGACACATTTATTCCCCATGGGGTACTCTGTGATGAATCAATGATTTTTTTTGGTTAAATTAATTTTCTTTTCATGGGTCATGATATAAAGATATGATGAATGTTTAACTATATTGTGGAACAAATATGTATGGTTTTAATTTTCCAAGGGGTGGGTAATTTATTAAATAGGAATGGAGGATATGTTATAACCTTGGATAATGGTTATATTATAATGAAGGATGGGTGTGATGTGAATTATATAATGCTCGAATACATTGGATAATGATTAATATATCACCAAATAGAAATGAAATTAATGGGAGTGAACTATGTTATATAGGGGAATTTTCCAATTATGATAGTCCTGGGAGTGAACCTTGACTATGATGATAGAATTAAAAGTGAACAAAATATAATATTATAATCATGGAAATGATCCTTCACTACCCAAAAAATTATTTTCTATAATTATAACACAATTATATGCATTAATCCATTGAAATTATCTCCTAGATTATCTTCTATGATTCCTCTATGATTCAAATATTATGAACTTATTTGCGTTATTCTATGAATCAGGATTGAGATCTTTGATATGTATTCTATGGTTTTCAAATGTAACTCTCACAGTCTAAAACTATTTTTCTTATGTTATATTTAAGTGATCATTGATATGTACCTTATTTACCATTTTGTTAAATCTGAGCTCACCCTTTTATATTTTTTATTACCACAAGTTACGAAGAAAGTTATTTAGTATGATATTTATAAGAAGGGTGTTGTCATAGAAAAATAGATTCGGAGATGCTGTCAATGTTTTATCACCTAGTTGTTTATGTGACTTGTTTTTAAACACACTAGAGTGATATTGCTTTATTATGGATTTTTATGTTATGTAATGATTATTTATCGAATAAGATGTAATATTTTTATTTTAAAATATTGGTTCTCTATAGTTTTTATCAGATTAATGTATCATTATCTATTGTAAACGAGGATGAGAAAACATAAGTGAGAACCCCTGGGATAAGTCTAAGTATAGGATAAAATCCAAATACTTTGTTATAGTAAATGAATATCTTAGTGTAATCCTACAGTTTTACATATTTAGATGAAGCTTTCCTGATTTTTACATCATATTAATGATTTCTCATGATTTTGTGGTTTTCCACTTCATGTATTATTTTTCACAGATTTCATTTAATGATTTAGTCAATGGATGGAACTAGAAGACAAATTAACAAGAAAATATGTTATGTAAAATACAATTATATTACACTAAATAAAACCAATATTTTTGGAGATGGAATAAAAAATCATGTTGTGAATATCATAAAACATTATAAAACCTGGAATCATACTGATATTCTAAATGATCAAATGAAGGAAAAATTTATTGCTGAATACTTTATGAGGAAACATACACCTTCTTTTAGTGGATAATATAATTGAATATTGAAAAATATATACATAAAAGAAATTCCAAAAATATTTTCTGATTTCTAGTTCATAGAAAAAGGAAATTTTATTCTATTAGTTTATTATTTAGAAGGTCATGTAGATAAAGGTGGAACCATATTAAAAATATGAGTCATGTGTAGAAAATTAAATCCATGGAATGGTATGAGTTTAAGATAGTATTTTTCAGTAAATACTTCCCTCAAATTCCATGTTAAATGATGGAGATATAATTTTTTATGCTCAAGTGGAATGATGATGAATATATTTTTAACTATAAAGAAAATTTAGAAACACTTCATTGGTATGATACTAGTTAAATCATCATTCTACGAAGAAAAATGGATTGATTCTATGATGGAATAAAAATTGTCTCCAAAATAAAGTATCTATAAAATATATTAGTAGAGATTATGAAATCATTCGATGTGAACTCATGGTAGAAATCGAAATTGGATATTCCCTCCATTCCCATGATTTTAATGAAATATGATGATTGATCCTCATTATAACTCAAATAAGTCACATGGTTGAATTAAATTCATATCACATAAACAGATGAAAGGTTGGATGAATCATCATGGGATTTTTAGAGTGGAATTGGGAAGAGTATTAAATGTGGGAAGGTTTGACATAGAGGTAATTAATGTAAAAAGGATACGAAAAGGCTAGATTATAGAATAGAGTAATTTATTGTAGAAACAAATTAATCATTAATGTTGTAATTAATAAAATTGAATGAGTATTGGGATTATATAGACTAGTATATTAATATATTTTTTTATAATCAACAACAAAAGTCTCTTATTCCCAAATAAAATGGGAAATATCATGAAATCAATGCCGCTGATTTTTGTTACGAAATTGACACGGTGAAAGAGGAAAATATCCTAAAAATTAGAATATATAATATTTTAATGGACTTTGGATATTCCCGCACATTTATATTTATGATTTATGTGATGGGATTTAATAACATTTTCAAAAATTAGATATTGAGTTAGAGGTGAAATCTATAAATGGAATGTTGTTCATCTCTCAAATATATAGTTATCTTAAATAGAAATTTGATTGAATGGGATTCCTTAAAATATTTTTATTCTGCCTTTGATTATATTTTATGTTGTTATAGACATTGGTTGAATTTATTTATATAGAGACCATATCAATGACTGTGGTAGGGAAGCCAAATTTAACATTCCAATTTAACCAATTCTCATCTTTCAATGTGATGATAGATATTAAATTTTTATGGAAATACCAACCATTTATTTGGTCATGAATCCTATTCAAAATGAGTTTTTATCTTAGATGTTTTGGAGACACTAAACATCGAATATATTCCTATTTTTATAGATTTTCATTATGTTTTAAGGAATAATTTCATGGTCCCTCAATGAATCATGATGTTGAGTTCACGATAAACTCATACATGTTTCAATATCTATTTTAGGGATGCCATACAAAATTGAGTTGATTGAGTTGGAGTAATTAAAAAAGAAACTATTGGAAAATCATAATAATGGATTATTTCAACCAAGTGCATCACCTTAAGGTGCACCTATTATATTTTTACCAAAAATAATGGATCAATAATACATTGTGTTTATTATTGACAATATAACTTAATAAAAATATAAAAAAATATCTTATACCACATATTGATAATATTTTTTATCAAATATGTTGAGATAAATAAATTTCAAAGATTTTACTTCATTATTGATATAATTAAATAAGAGTCAATAAACAATATATACCAAAAATATCATTCTATAAATGGTATTAATAATAAGAGTTTATTTGGATTCTATTTGGTCATTCAAATTCCCCATTTATGTTCATGGAATTAATGAATAGTTTTTATATTACAATGATCAGTTTTTTTAAACTTTATATATGATATTATTATATATTCAATGATAAAGGAAATGAATGATGAAGACTTGAGGATTTTCAGGTAAACTGATAAGAAAGAGATTCTTTATGTGAAATTTACCACGTATTAATATTTGAATCAGACTGTTTCATTGTTGGGTCACATAATCACAAGTGAGGCTATATCAGTAGACTCTTTAATGATAGAAGTTATTGAACAATGGCATAAAAAACCCACAATGAATGGAATTCATATTTTTTTTGATAGATATTTTTAGAGATTTATGGAAAATTTATCATTTCTTACCAATCCACTCAAAATATTTACTAAAAAATAATACAAGTTCATTTGAACAGATAAACAAGGGAGTAATTTCAAGGATCTGAAGAGAAGGGATGTCAGTGAACCTATCCTTGAACATCATTATATTGGATAATGTTTTTTAATCTACAATGATAAACCCAAGAATATAATATAATGTATTACCATGAAAAACATTATTATGACATATTATTCATCATGAAAATTCATGGTTAAAGACCAAAATTTCCCAACACATGATTTAGATTTTACAGTTCTAATTAATTCATTTATGATATAGATTAATTATATTCATATAGAAAGGTGTTATATATATACTGATCATTAAATTTTAAATTATATTTTCACAGAGAAAGAGGTTGATATTCACTAGAGAGGAAGGTTTTGGATAATCATGTATTATGACTTCTCAATCCATTACCACAGTGGAAATAAATCATGTATGTAAATATACAGATTTTAAATTATCATTCATTATTATCTATGATAATGACCATAAAATATTTGATATTTCATGATTTATAGAGGTTGGATTATGAAATTTTTAAAGAATTGGAGGGATCATATCTGTCTCAAGAGAGTGTTTAACCATATATCCAAGTGAATATTAAAGATGCGTATACATAGGATATAGATCTACAAATGTATGTTTGAAATTTTCTTTTCTTTAACCAGGATTATGAAGGGATGATAAGTTTATGGAACTCTACATATTTCCCTTCCATACCAAATATGAAGAAGGATCAATTCGACGAGGCTCAATTTCTTCATTTTCTTTTAATCTTGGATGTTTGAAGATGTTTAATGATCTGGAATATTATTTATGGTTAGAAATCATGATGAAAAATATTTTATAGTATTTATATATATTATTATTAAATTATAATATTATTATTTTTAATATAAGGGGATGTTACAAACATTACCCATATCAGAATTGAAATTGAAAAACATTACAATGTATATTTTTCTCAGACTCTGAAAAACATCCAAAGGTCACAATGCTATTTAGGATTTAGTCAATCTTCATAGAATGTCAACACATTTCATTTATATTAGATAAAATTTATATCTACATCATCTTATAAGGATATGCATTATAAATTTGGTAAGGCATAATAGAGTACCACATTCCATTTTATTTGATCAGGATCCAATGTTTATCTTGATGTTTTGTCGAATTCTCTAGTAGGTTCTAGATATAGATATGAGTTTTAGTATGTAATATCATTCTTAGATATGTTTTTAGGCTGAAATAAACATTAAAAACCTATATGATATACTAATATTTTTTATATAGATTCCAATTGTGGTTGGGATCAACAATATCCACTGGTGAATTTGTATTATAAATAGTTCTTTTACTTGATCAATTAGAAATATACTTAGAAATATATTTTTGGAATTATGATTAGAATAAAAATAATCTTGGATTAAGTGGTATTGATAAAAATATTGGGAATTAATATATCTTAGTAAATGAAAAAGAATGTCATAGCTCTTAAACATCCCATTATGGAATCTCAAAGTTGACTAAATAGTTATATTGACAATAATCAATGTGACTTAGAATTTTATGTTGGTGAAAACGTTATTCAAGAAAATTTTATGATGGAATAATTTTATGAAATTTATAAATAAGATAAATAATATCCTTAGTTATATTTTTTCCATTGAAATTATTGATTTTATATAGAATATACCTTACAATTTGGTTCTTCCACTAATCCTCTCTGAATTTCATAATATGTTTCATGTATCTCTCCTAAAGAATCACATACTTGATCCATAAAATATAGTAAACTCAAGGGTTGTGCCACTATAATGTGACATTTCATATAAATAACCAAATATATCTCTTGTATCATAGAGACAATGTTACACTGAGCAAGACTACTCGTATAGTGAATGTTATCTGAATAAATCCCAAATTTGATTAAGCTACATGGGAACCTGAGGGTGTAATGAAAAAATTAAATCCCCAATTTTTATATCAGTGAGATTTATTTTTAGGTATAAATTTATTATCAGTGGGTAGAACGAAACAAACCTATATTTTTTGAAATAAGTGTTTTAAAATGCAAATAATTTTTTTTATTGTTTTCATTACAGACAAAACTGAGTTTAAACGAGCTGCAAAATACTATTAAAATATTATTATTTTATAGTTATTTCCTAGATATTGGATTTATGGGACTGAATAAAACTCTATAAATTTTGAAAAAACATGGTTGACATATGAGAATGAAAAATTAATTTGTTATTGAATAACTAAAAATGAAAATAAAAATCATATGAGATTAAAAGATATATTTTTCTGAAAAATAGGTTGTACAGACAGAATGTTTTTTTTATTAATAAATAAAACTATTTATTAATATTTAGTAATTGTGAGGATATATATTCCTATATATTATATAGTTAACCATTTTTTCAATCATTCAATATATTTTCGGCATGGGATATGAATAAACAATATTTTAATCTTAAAATTATATTTTTCTAAAATGTAGTTTTGTCTCATCTTGCATGGTTATTTTAATATTATTTTAAAACACCAATTGGTATCCAATTTGATAAAAAATATTCCATAATATATATTATTATTTACAAATTATAAAAAAATCTCCTATTATTTTTTGGTCAAATAGAATAGTATCCTTAGAAAGATTTATCCTCACCGCAAAGGGTATCATGTTAACCGAGGTTAAAACTAATTGATAATACCATAATTATTCATTATAATAATTATTTGATAATTTAATTATTTAATTATAAAATTAGGATCTAATGATAATTTTAATGTGAAACATGTCAATTAAAATGAACTATATAATATTTAAATCAGAAAATATTACAAAATGTCACTCTCATAATTCTAAATATATCATATGTGTTTGCAAAGAGAAAAAAATAATTTTATGAATAAATAAAGTCTATATATTTAGATTAAAGAGATTATATTCATGATATATATTTATTAATAGTTTTTAGTAATTATATAATGACCTTAATGTTTTATGAAACCCCGATACAACATATCTATAACATATAACGATATATATAATAAATGAATTTAGAAATATTAAATGTAATATATGGTTAGAGTGTCAATGTGTTCCAATATTTTTCTATATTAATATTAAATATTAGGTTTATATTAAATTATTTCATTCAAATTACATTTTTTATTTATGATTTTATGTCAACTTATATGAGTAGTGCCAAAATTGCAAATAATTATATTTTAGGAAAATAATATCATATGAAATTACATAAAATAAAAAAATAAAAAGGAAATGTTGGAAAATATTTTGTATAAAATTTACACCCATTACCATTTATAGTTTATTTGAAACCATTTGGAATTATAATGACATTAATATGATCTAATATTATAGGAAATTCGAAGTGTGTCCCTGCCATCAATTATAAAGAGGAACCCTAAATTTTCTCCATCACACCACATTAATCCTTATATAACGAAAAGACTCAACTCTATTATCTTCTACACTCCCCTATCTATATTATAGTGGTATTGTTAAACCTAAAATTCCAACCCTAGATCCATTAAAAGGATATCTAGAGGTGTTGTTTCACATAATAAGTTATATCTTTAATAGATCACTTTGTTTTTAATTCTTATTTAATCACATATAAATCTTTTCCAATATTAATATACCAATAAATTAAGATTCTAAAATATAATTAAATTAATTATAACTACTAAAACACCATTATCCACCATCATTCAATCAAATAAGAAATGAAACCATCACTCAAGCGTGTGTACAGATTACTGTCTCCATGTAGTAATACAATTCATTTTACGTCACTATCATAACATATGGATATAATGATATGTTAAATATTTATATATGATATTATTTTAAAATATATTATTATTTAATTATAATATCATATTTATATTATTACCCTCAAATCATTCACAAAGGGTAATGTTGTTTGTGATTGCATATAGAAAACCACTTCCACGAAGTGAAGTGATTTGTTTTTCATTTATGTTATAATTGAATGATAATAATGTTTCATTTGAGGAATATATAAAATTTATTAAATATTCAGTAATTTTGAATTATTATTTACATTTAAATCATTTCATCAAACATAAAATGGAATCAATTTTCACGGAAAGATACAGGATACAGTGTCCATGAATGATGGAATTTATTATATATAACAATTATGGATGGCTATAAATATTAATATAGAGACAATATATTTGATATTTAAATCACACTTATTAACATTTATTTAATGTAAAAATAATAATTGTACAAATAAAAAATATACTAAATAAAAATAGGCATTAAAAACGAATCAATTATCAACCAGAATATGGACTTTAATAATGATTTTTTAATATAGTGTTGATAAAAGGTTATAAGTAAACCATAAATTGTAATATATATATATATTATCTATTTTCTTTATAGATTTATAATAAATTTAAAAATATTATAAAAGAGGATCTAACAATTATGAAGGTAGTCATGCATGAGGAAATTGATTTTCGTCAAATTTTATTTCATTGGTACATATGCCTCATTCATCACATGTTCCTTTTGTGTGATTTATATAATACTCATGAATTTAATTTATGGTTTATCTAATAAATGTTATGGTTATTTTATATCCATATTATATTCTATATTTCATGGGGGTTATTGTAGATACCCCTACTTGACGTACATGGACATTACATTACTTTTACATTAATTTTGCGATGGAATACATAATACATAACAAAAACTGACATCCAAGGACCGTAATAGTTTAGTGTCTTTGGAAACTCGGAACATAATCTTATAATCATGGTGAAAGATCTTAAACATCTCCTATAATTATCTTCAACTTTTTTTCATACCTAAAACCTTTCTTTATATTCTAGGGAAAATAAAACATATAAAGGGTGAGCTCAAATTCTCAGTAAGGGTAATCATGGAAACATAAAACAATATCTAATCATTTGAACGTAAGAACGTGAACATAAAACATACAAATCATGAGTAATGATATATATCTTGAAAATTCATAAGTCATAGATCATAAAGGTACATTAATCATGATAAATATCATGGGAACAAAACATGGAATTGAAGAAAACCATTATGTACATGATATTATTTCCATAGTAGCCAAGTCATTGCTGCCAATACCATTATAGTGGACAAAGTCCCTTACTAAATCGATTTCACTCCTCGTTCCAGTCCTGTATCACTAGACCATATTAACCTGTTGTTATAGACATGTGTGTATCATGAGATATAAATCATTACCCAATTCATTAGAGGGATATATAAGTCTCACTCATCTCATAAATAAATCATTCTTACTTGTTCCACAACATAAACAGAAATCATTCATCATAACCCAACAAATAAAATGGGTTTCATAAACATCATCATATCCTAAAATAATCTATATAAAACAAATGGATATCATTTCACCATAAGAAAATTGACTCCATGTATATCATAGAGACATTATACTTGAAACATACATATATGAAATAATGTCATATTAGATGGAAAATGGTTTTGATAAAACTTTTGAAATGAATTCTCGAGGAAAATATCCTTTCTTCTTCAAAATCATTTTCTTTTAACAAAATTCCATAAAATTTTAAAAGAAAATAATTTTGATGAAAATAGTTATGAAATCTTGTAGAGTGAGATTCATGAAAATAAATATTTATAAAACTGAAAAAATCCTTTCATGTCGTATAATTTAAAAAAACATTATCCTTTTACTTTTAACGGAAAATTCCAAAAGTACCAGGTACGGTAAACAAAAGAAATATTCCTTCCATATAATAATGTAAAAGTCAAAAAGGGGTAAAAATGTCTTTAAACAGACATGGAAGAATATTAAAAACTTTATGAAAAACATTTTTATGGACACAGATGAAAAATATAACCCTAGTAAATACTAACATATAAGAAATCTCAGATACAAATTAGATTGCAAAATTATCCATTACCTTAGATCTGATATGCTTCAATCATATCTGAATCATCTGTATAATGATTTAAATAATTTCATTAAATTATTACAGAATCATATTCATTGTTATGATATCATATAGGGTTCACTTATGACTTTATATTACCCGTTCTTTTTTAAATTCCATGTTAAAGGAGCGTTTTGGGTGAAATCATTTCATTTATCGTACATGTTTGAACTTGTTGTTTTTTACTTATATCCCGATTTACTTAATTCTAGAATTTAAAAAATCATTTATATATAATATATATTCAGCATATAAATATATATGATATATTTATAAATGGAATGAAATACACCTTTCATGGAGACGGTAGGTCGTACGTACGCATGAATGCTGTTTTCATTTAATTATTGACTTGAATGGAAGTAAGTAGATAAAACATATATATATTTATATATACAGAAATCTAGTATCTTTATTATGTCATAAATTTCATTATTATTCATTATATATACATTATAATCATTCTTTAATGGTTAACATGGAGAATGATTCTCATCGCATCGTGGAGACCGTAATTTGTTCGTACGCACGAGCGATGATATAGTTCCCAAATTTTTTGAATGGAATTGGAGGGGAAGATATAATATCTCAGAATTAGTATCATGTTATGATAATCAAAGATAGTTTTTCTTTACACCATTATACCCATCCATGTAAGGTGGTGGAAGGAAAACATATTGCACCACGATATGGAGATAGTATTCCGTACGTATGCATGCGTGTTGATTTCGTTTTTCATAGGATGGATAGAAGGTGAAATAGGGTTGTTTCATAATTATAATAAAATATCATTATATAATAAATACATATGTTATTTCTGAATAATTAATCAACTATATAAGAGGAGGTAGAAGAAGAATGAAACTTGAACGAATTGGTAGTTGAGATTACAACTTTTTCGACGCGCCACTTTTAAACATCCTCTTAGGGAAGTAGAGATGGTATTTTGATAATACCAGGACCAATATAATATAAATATATAGGTTTAGAAGAGAAATTTTCAGGGTTTGGAAGATATTGAAGGCCAAAAATTGTGTAAATAGGAGAGGGATGAGCTGCCCTTTTATAAGGGAGGAGAGGGGAACCTGAGGAAAAAATTAAAATATTATTTTATAATAAATTAATATTCAGTTTATAATGGCTCCAAAGTAACTTATTTTAAGACTAGGGTGAGGGTGGGTCGAAATCCTCTCAACCAATAGGGTTTAGACAAGTTTAGGTTACCATTTTAACCTTATCATTTATATTTAACTGTAAGTTAAATAATTAAACTTTCACCTTGTTTTCGTGTATTATTACACTATATGGTTATTAAACATACTATAAACTACCAATAAAATCATAATTGGTTCCTTAATGTCATATATATTATTATATAAGTCTTTTGGAAGAACGTTTCATTTTTTGAGGACCATTATATCAATTAATAATATTTTATTTTATTTAAAAACTCTTTTATGTCAATTTTGACACTATTTGGTATTTTGTTTATTATAAATTCATAACAGCATTATTATTTAGAAAACAATTAATCTTACCAACACTAATATGATATATTAATCTTAAAAATTAGTTTAATACATAAATTGTCTCAAATCGCATTTTCTTGGGTATTTATAATATCAATTGAGTTAATATTTCATTAATAAGGTAATTAATGCATCATCATCGTGTCATAAATAAATTTAATTATTTAATTTAAAAAAACTATAAATAAACTACAATTATGTATCCAATCTTTTTTTCTTTATAATTAATAATTATAGTCGAATTTATCTTATATATAACCCTATATTAAAAATTGTTTAGTTATTAAATATTGATTTTAACTCTTTTAACTGTTCGTTGAATTAAATAATAATAAATGTCCTAATCTAATCCAAGTGGACCTAAATGGTCATATATTATTCCTATGGTTGTTTTGGGTCAACTTAAACTTATCCAATAGAATTAGGATATGTGTTATGGTAATAATAATATCACCTTTACCCTTAATTACCCTATTTACTTTTAAACATGGTAAATAAAAGTATAAAGTTACTATTCACCAATAATTATATTTATCTTATTTATCCAAACTTTACTCCTTGATATTAAATTTTGTCTCTTGGATTTTATAAATTAAACTCAGAGAACTGGTAAAATTATGTTTTATGTAAAATTATAAATTCTCATATGAGGTGGGTAAATGACAGTGAAAGGTTCTATAAAATTTATATATATATATATATATATAATTACAATAAATTGAATCCAATAAATTACATTTAACTTATATAGGTATTATGTGTCTATTTTGACCTAAAATAAATTTAAATAAAATAAATAATTATTCAAATAAAAATTCAGTTTTAAACTATAACTCAGTGTTTTTCACTATTCATCAAAAATTGAATGTTTTCAAAAAAATTCCAAAAATTCACAATAGGCTAATTTCGATATTCTAAATCCAGAAATGAAGTCCATTTTTAATGATAAAATTTATAAAATTTCAAAAAGTGGGTATTACTATTCATAATGGCTAGTTTATATACTATTTTAATAACATATCATTTTTTAGTGAAAATCGATATTGTGTACAACACATGCTATCGAGGAAGGTTGTGATTACGTGTAATGAAAGCCGAGTTATGGTTTCATGTAGTGAAAGATTCCTTTGTCATTGCGTATAACAGAATCCAACCATATTTCATTTATATATTGAATATCTATATATATATACGCTCAATGTTGCGTAGAATAACTTCTATCAAACAAACATGAAATTGTGTGTAAAACAATCTAGGAATAGTGTTTCATATACTGCAATCCAATAAGATGTTTTCTATAGCCCAAGATAATCATGGTGTAGCATACAACACAAGATATCAAATAAATTAAAAAGAATACTTGTCCTAAAATCTCGGGGTGTTACATTCTACCCCCCTTAAAATGAATTTCGCCCTCAAAATTCATCAGGGTTATAAATGGTTTTCTACTTGAAAGATTCGTTCATAGAAACCAACATCGTAAAAAGGAATACTAAATCATAATTTTAAAAAGGAAAGTTAGAAACATAATGGATACCAAATTTAACTCATCATTGTGTTTCCACATAGGAGAATATAGGTGAAACTATGGTTATGAAAGAGAAATCTAACCATCATGTTCTGATGGAGAGTGGTAGAGAACATGGATATGAAAAATCAAACAATCACAAAGCCATAAATTTGTGATGATCTAAGGTACCATCTAATTCATCAGATATGAGGGCACTAGGACAACATTTTTGGTTTTCAAGATCCTTTCCCTACAGTTGAATAATTTTAATTAGAAGAAATACCTACTTTATTTTGGCACAATCTCACCATTGTTCGTGCCTTGAACAATTTTCACTTCATATCTTAAATAAAAAAAGTTGAATTTTTCATTCATGAAGTGTTAGTCGATCATACAATATAATGATGGGTCCTTCCATCTGTCTCTAAAAAAAGGTTAAAAAAAGTTATTAAATATACATAAGTCTATATATTGTAAGGTTGATAATATATGATTCCAATAATGGACTTATAATTCATCTATAATATCACTTTATAAAATAAAACTAGTTTCTACTAACCAGTGACTTCCTGTAGTCCAGTGGTAGGCAATAAAAGCATGCCACACTTCAGTTGTGGGTTCGATTCACACAACCTTGTCTGACGTGACGGGTTGTCACCCGTCCTGCAGGTTGTCCCTTTTTCTGAAACTACTTTATTATAACATTCCTGCAATAGTATAGAAAAAAGTTCTAGACATAAACAATACTATCTTATATATAACATAATTTATTCCAGTATTTAGGCTTACCCAAAATACTTCGGTCCATGCTTATTGTATGCATAAAATGAGTACTTGAAGGGTCACATAACAAGCATGTGAATAGCATCATTTATCCCCCATATATCATAAGATATATCTTGTTGGTCACATTCCAAACATGTGAATACCTTAATAATTTATTCTTTTGAAACATGATTTACCATAGAACCTTAGTGATAAAATGAAAGCTGTCAAAAGTTAACTATATCCACATACCAAAATCACAAGATTTCTATATACTCAAACAACGATATCACATTGCCATTATATCATTCATGAGATCATGAATACTATCAAACATTTCATTTTCTACTTATCCATTCATTATGTGCATGTCATCGGATCTTCAAAAATATTTCAATCACTTTTCATTGTTACATAAACCATAAAATTATTGAAAACCGCAATAGACCAAAACATAAATATTCTAATATAACACGATACTATATAAAACATTATTTTAGAATCCCATTACATAAACACTTAATAATTCCACCACATTTTTGTCATATTAAATATCCCCAATAGTGATTACATGTTACATCCATTTGTCCTTTGACTTAAGAGGTTACTCACGTAGATCATCATTAACCCTTATATAAGGTCATTGATTAGCATAGTGCCTAATTTTCATGCACTTGAAGCATTGAAGTGTTGGTGGTTCATTTTCTGTAGTCTTTTCTCTATTCACATCATTAGCTAACATTTTTCCATTACATCAAAACTGAGCTACTCGATGACCTTCTTTTCCACATTTAAAACATTTTCCAGTCCCTTTAAGACAATCTCCACTATGCTTCTTTCCACACTTTGAGAATAATGAAACATTCGACTTCCTTTCACCATTTTTTTTGAGATTCTTCCTTGAACTCCATCTTACGTTTCTTGTCAAAACCATGAGATGGATATGTAACACCAAATTCTAGTTCTACCTTGATAGCACACCACACAATTTCATCGTAGCTACTAAAGTCTCTTATAGATAATGACATTCGAAAACATGGTTTTAAGCCACTAAAGAATCGATCAACTTTACTTTCAGGTTGGATGATAATTCCAGATGCATACCTTGCAAGACTTTTAAAATTTTCCTTGTATATACGAACATATTCATCATCCTTTTTTTAAGCTCAATTAACTCCTTTTCCATCATTGTTCGATGAATATGACGAAAGTACTTATTGAAAAAAAAGTTCTTGAACTCGTTCCATTCCATGGATTCAATTTCACCATGGGCCCCACTATTCTTATTTAGAGTCCACCACTGGTCTGCATCACCTTCTAAACAGTAAAAATCTAGAATGATTTTTTTATATTCCGAACATAGAATTATGGAAAATATCTTTTCAATGGAACTAATCCTTTGATTAGTAAAACGTGGATCATAAGACCCAATGAAAGAAGGTGGATGATGACTCATGAAGGAATCAATAGAATATTGTTCCCTTCTTTGTTCATTCGGAAGTCCAGAATGATTCATAGATTGTTTTAGTATAGAAAAATGATTTCTCACTCCATATCACATAACATTGTTTTGTTCAAGAGGACAATCATTGTATTTCCCATTAGATTAATCAATATGGTTTTTTGGGTACCAGCCATCATCTAAAACCAAAAATAATAGTGTAAGAGGCAAAAATCATGATAGTAAAACAACATAATAAAGGGGGAGTAAATTCAATATCTAACATATTAGATTTAATTCTTTGATCGTTACCAAAATTATAGGACTATAACCTATACTTATAAATAACCTTAGAGACATCCCTAGACTTACCCTAGAAATATCTCTAGGGATCTCACTAAAGTTTTCGCATCCTAGTTTCCAAAGGATGACTAAAAATTTCCTCTGAAACCAACTGTAGAGACCCATATTTGACAAACATGGACATTACATTACATTTACATTACTTTTGCAGAATACTTAATACATAACAAAAAATAACATCCAAAGACAATAATAGTTTATTGTCATTGGCAACTCAGAACATAATCTTCTAATCATGGTGAAAGATCTTCAACATCTCCTATAATTATCTTCCACTTTTTATTCTTACCTAAAACCATTATTTATATCCTGGGGAAAATAAAACATATAAATGGTGTGCTCAAATTCTCAGTAAGTGTAAACATTGAAACATAAAACAATCTCTAAACATTTGAACGTATGAACATGAACATAAACCATAAAAATCACGAGTAATGACACAAATAATGAAAATTCATAAGTAATAGATCATAAAGGTACATTAATCATGATACATTATATGGGAAAAACATATAATTGCGTAAAACTATTAATAACATGATATTATTTCCATAGTAGCGAAAGCATTGATGCCAAGACCACCATAGTCGACAAAGTCCCTTACTGAATCAAGTTCACTCCTCGTTCCAGTCCTATATCACTGGACCTGATTAACCTACCATTCCAGCCATGTCTATCTCATGAGATATAAATCATTAAAAAAATTCATTATAGGGAGATATTAGTCTCACCCATATCATAATGAAATCATTATTACTTGTTCCACAACATAAACATAACTCATTCATCGTAACCCAAAGAATAAAATGGGTTTCATATACATCATCCCATTGTAACATAATCCATATAAAACAAATGGATATCATTTAATCATAAGAAAATTGAAACCATGTTAATCATAAATACATTATACTTGAAACATTAACATATGAAATAATGTCATATTAGATGGAAAATGGTTTTGATAAAACACATGAAATGAATTTTTGAGGAAAATATCCTTTCTTCTTCAAAACCTTTTTTTTTTCAAAAAATTCCATGAAATTTTAAAAGAAAATGATTTTGTTGAAAATAATAATGAAATCTTGTAGATTAAGCTTTATGAAAATAAGGCATAATAAAACCATAAAAATCCGTTCATTCCGTATATGATAAAAAACATTCTCCTTGTACTTTTAACAGAAAAGTCAAAAATTACCACAGATGGTAAAAAAAGAATGATTCCTTCCATAACATAAAGTAAAAGTCATAAGGGGTAAACATGACTTTGAACTGACATGGAATAATATTAAACACATTATGAAAAACATTTTTATGGACATGGATGAAAAATATAACCCTAGTAAATACTTACGTATAAGCAATCTCAGATAAAAATGAGATTGCAAAATTATCCCTTACCTTAGATATGATATCCTTCATACGTATCTGAAACTCTAGTATAATGATTTAAATAATTTCATTGACTTATTATCGAATAATATTAATTTTTATGATATCATATATGGTTCACTTATTACTTTATATTACCTCTTGTTTTGTAAATTCCATATTGAAGAAGAGTTTTGGGTAATATCGTTTCATTTATAATACGTGTTTCGACTTGTTGTTCTTACTTATATCCTGATTTAAATAATTCCATAATGTAAAACATGATTTATATATAATATGTATTCATAATATAAATATATATGATAGAACGATAAATGTAATGAAATACACCACTCATGGAGACGATAGGTCGTACGTACGCATGAACGATGTTTTCGTTTCCTTATTGACTTGAATTGAAGTAAGTAGATAATATATATATATATATCCAATAGATTTATTTTTTCATATATTTAATTATTATTCATTATATATACTTTATAATCACTCTTGAATTGTTAACATGGATAATGAATCTAATCGCGTTGTCGAGACGGTAATCTGTGCGTACGCATGAGCGATGATATTGTTCCCATAATTTTTGAATGGAATTGGAGTGGATGATATAATATATAAGAATTATTATCATGTTTTAATAATCATATATAGTTATTCTTTACACCATTATACCCATCCAATTAATTTGGTGGTAGAAAAACATATTACACCACGACATGGAGACGGTATTCCGTACGTATGCACGCGCGGTGATTTCGTTTTTCGTAGGATGGATAGTAAGTGAAATAGGTTTGTTTAATATTTATAATAATATATCAGTATATAATAAACACTAATGTTATTACCTTATAATGAGTCAACTAAAGAAGAGTAAGTAGATTTAGAATGAAACTTGAAAGAATCGGTAGAAGAGACTACCTCTTTTTCAACGTGCCTCTTGTAAACATTATCTTAGGAAACTAGATTTGGTCTTTTTAGAAGACTAGAACCTCTATGATATAACTAGATAGGTTTATAAGAGAAATTTTAATGGTTTGGCCGAGATTTAATGCTCAAAATTGTGTAAAGAGGAGAGGGAGGAGGTTCCCTTTTATAATGGAGGAGAGGGGCACCTTAGGAAAAACTTAAAATTTTATTTTATAATAAATTTATATTCAGTTTATAATTTCTCCAAAGTGTCTTATTTAGAGACTAGGGTGGGGAGGGGTTGAAATCCTCTCAACCAATAGGTTTTAGACAAGTTTAGGTTACCATTTTAACCTTATAATTTAGATTTAACTCTATGTTTAATAATTTATCTTTTACCGTGTCTTCTTATATTCTTACACTATATGGGTAATAAAGATACTATAAACATCCAATAGAATCAATTGGTTCATTAATGTAATATATATTATTATATAAGTCTTGTTGTAGAAACTCATATTTTTAGGACCATTATATCAATTAATAATATAATATTTTTTTAAAAACACTTTTATGTCAATCTTTACACTATTTGGTATTTTGTTTTTTCTAAATTGATAACAGAATTATTATTTCCATGAAAATTCATCTACAAAACCCTAATATGTTATACTAACCTATAAAATTAGTGTAATTCATAAAAAGGCTAAAATTACATTTCTTTGGGTTCTTATAATATCAATTATGTTAATATTTAATTAATAAGGTATTTACTGCATCATCATTGTGTCATAAATAAATTAAATTATTTAATGTCTAAAAATTATAAATAAAATACAATTATGTATGAAATATTTTTATATTTCTAATTAAGATTTATAGTCGAATTTATCTTATGTATAACCCCATATTAAAAATGTTTTATTTATTTAACATTGATTATAACTCTTTTAACTCTTCTTTGAATTAAAGAATAATAAATGTCATAATCTAATCTAAGTGGAACGAAATGATCATATTTTATTAAGGTTGTTTTGGGTCGACTTAAACTTATCCAATAAAACTAGGACATGTGTTAGGGTAATTATAATATCACTTTTACACTTAATTACCCTATTTACTTTTAATTATGGTAAATAAAAGTAAAAAGTTACTATTCACCATTAATTATTTTTTTCTTATAGAACCAAATTTTACTCCTTGATATTATCCTTGTCTCTCGTATTTTCTAAATTCCACTCACAGAAGTGGTAAAATTAAGTTTTACATAAATTTTCAAATTCTCCTAGGAGGTGGATAAAAGACGGTGAAAAGTTCTATAAAATTTTTATATATCTAAAATAATTAAAAATTGACTCCAATGAGTTACATTGAAATTATATAGGTATTATATGTCTATTTTGACCTAAAATTAATATAAATAAAATAAATAATTATTTTAAAAAATCGGTTTTAAACAATATCTCAGTGTTTTTTCACTATTCCTCAAAAATTGAATGTATTCAGAAAAATTCCAAATAATCACCAAAGGCTAATTTCAATATTTCAAATCCAAAAATGAAGTCCATTTTGAAATATAAAATTTATAAAATTTCAAAAACTTGGTATTACTGTTCATAATGGCAAGGTTATATAATATTTTAATAACATATAGTTGTTTAGTGAATATCAGTATTGCGTACAACACACGCTATTAAGGAAGGTCGGGATTGCATGTAATGCAAGACAAGTTAAGGTTGCGTGTAGTGAAAGATTCCTTTGTTGTTGTATATAAAAGAATCCAACCATATTTCATTTATACTTTAAATATCTATATATATATATATACTCAATGTTGCATAAAATAACTTCTATCAAACAAATGTGAAATTGTGTGTAACATGATCCAAGAATAGTGTTGTGTATACTGCAAGATAATACAGTGTTGCGTATAGTGCAATATATTATTGGTGTAGCATACAACACAAGACATAAAATTATTTAAAAAGAATACTTCTCATAAAATCTCGGGGTGTTACAGATATTATTCAAAAGCTACAAGAGTCGTAAGGTTTTTATTATATAATTACATTTTCAATCGAGATTAATTATGATTATTCTTTTGATGTTGAAATAGATTGTCCCAAATATCAGAAAACTTCTATATTTTATTTTAATCGTGTTATTTCTGGAGAATACATGTTTTTATTTAATTTTAATCACCGAAGCAATCAGGATTCAGAAAATGTTGCATTATGAAAAATTTACTCTATTTCTCACTTTTTTCAAATAATCATTTTCTTCAAAGCACATGTTTTCACAAATTGTTATAAATAAATATTTAATTATTCCACAATAATTTTTTAAATTCTTGTTTACCCCTGATTTAATTTTCAGATAATTTTTGGATATTAATATTATTATTGTTTTCAATTGTGGTACATTTTTAATTTCTATCTGGAAATGTTAAAGGAATGTTTTTTTAACATACACAAACTCAATTGAATTTCTCAATGTAATGATCTCTCAAAATTTTGTTGTATAATATAATTGTTTCCAAGTATATTTATAAACATTTTTTATTGAAATATTGTAGAATATTGTTATTTTAAAATATATTTTCAAAGTTGAAATGTGATTTTCCACAAGAAATATTTCTGAGATATTTTAATGAAATTTTATAATATGATAAAATACTATGATTTTAACCAGGATTAAATTATACCATTATTAATATATATTATAATGGATAATTTTTATTTTGATGTAACTTTTATAAAACCCATTTATTTTCCTAGGTTTATACTATGACTAATTAATGAAATTTTTATGAAGAGATTTTTCTTTGAATGTGTTATGTTGTGATGTTATGGTTAATGTTTTATATCAACTTGGAACAAATATGAGAGGGTTTATTATTCTATTAGTGGTTATGTAATAATCCATGGATGGTGGTCAAATTCTATCTTGGGATGGATGTTATGATATAACTGATGATGATGGTATTAGAATTATATATCTCACCAATTCATTGAGTAATGTTTGATATCTAAAGAGATAAATAAGACTGGAATTAGGAGTGAAACTAGATTAGTTTGGTACTTTTTCAACTATAATATTGTTTTAAGAGACACTTGATTATTATTATAAGAAAATGAGTAATCCCAATCCACTAGGTTTATCTTGTTAATGATCTTTTACTACTGAGGAAATAATTTTCTAAGATTGTTCCACAATTCCATGACTATTTACAATATGATTGACTCATGGATAATGTTATTTGATTACCATGTGATTATTGACTTATAAAATAGAAATTTTTACTCTAAGAATCATGATAATAATATTTGAAATGATGGTTACAGTTTTCAAAAATTATTCTCAGGTAATCAAACCATTATTCAATTTTTATGTTTGTGTGATTAATCGTATCTTATATATTTATTCTCTCTAAGAATATTATTTCACCATTTATTACATTTTTTTCTCATTTTTTTATGAAGAAATTTATTAATAAATATATGTAGAAGAAGGTTTATAATGATGAAATGTTTTTTATGTGACTATGCATACATTTTTTGAATTTTTTTTATGTTTCACTATATTCAAAGAAACTGGACCTATACCTTCTTAACATGGATCCTTATGTCATATATTGAATATTCATATAATAATTTATAATATATGTTTTTAAAAATATAAGGTCAGTAGATACATCTTGTGTCTTCATTGTTCCTTTTACTATAAGAAAAAATATACAATCCATAATATAGTTAAACTCTATATATGGGAGTAAAACTCATGGGCTTAAATTTTATATTAAAAACTTTTATAAATAAAGTGGTCCAAATAATGTGATAAATCATGGAAATAAAATCTAAAAAATGGTTTTGATTACTTTGTAAATCGGCTCCAAATCACCCATAACATTAGTCCTAATGATTTCTTTGGAATGATAGAGAATATTATGTGAAATAAATTCATTTACTTAAATATTGTTATATTCATTTTCATTTATGGTTTTAAATATATGGGATGCAAGAATTTTGGAATGTGAAGAGTCATTCAGGCCACTAAACATTATATTAAGTATTTTATACCTAGCATTAGATAAAATTGAACTAGTTAATTTCTATTTTGTAGGTGGATCACAAATTTAGAGATTTTTTTTTCAAAATTAAAACATCCTATGATTCTTCCATATTATATTAAAAATGGGTGTAAACTAGGGAGGGTAATATTTTAATAAATTATACCCACCCCAATTTTTTATAAGAACATATATTAACATCAAAATAGATATTTATAATTTCGTAAAATTAATGAATGATAATTGAAAATAACACCACTTGTTTTTTGGATTATAGATCTATTAGAACCTTGTTTTAATATGATAGACCTATCATATAGTCTTAATTCATCATTATTTTATTCTTTAGATTGTTGAAATAATATATGTTTTTTTATGTTATTTAATGTTTAATTATAATTATTTTATAATCTTAATCTCGCAACTATATTCATATTATTTAAAAAAATAACAATGTTATTATGTTATTTTAATTTATATGAGAATCATTTCAATTAATTACCTTTTAAATCAATAATAATTTAATGTTTTTTATTTCATACATATATGTTACATGCATTAATGAAAATATTTTCTTGCACCTTTCTCATTTATTTTCATTTTTACATTATCATCTTAATCCCGAACCACATTTTTTACTATTTAAGTGTGAGATTATACATTCTGTTGTGGTATGACCTAATCAAGAGATGTAGGATTGGCCAAGATCAAATTCACGACATAATTGATAAATCATAGTTGGGTATGTCCATCATATATATTGTGGACTAATGACATAATTGATTACTTTTATGGTTATAAGGATTATGGGATATCAGAGAATAGGTTGTTGGACTATTGAAACATTCATCAATAACATATGTTCATTTCATAAATATCATTTTTATGGATTAATTATAGATTAAACATCCAAGAAATTAGATCCTTAACTTATATTATTATGAATATTAATTTGACATGATTATTTTCAATGATTAATTACATCATTCCATCAAGAACCTATACATTATTCACATTTGGATTCATCATAATTATTTTATTTCTCTTTAATTTCATTGACAATTTCATTTTATGGTCTAAAAATTCCAAAACATAAATTTTTCTGAAAATGAAAATCATGTCATTCATAATTATTAGAATTACCATTTAGTACTCATCATCAGTGACACTATACAAAATATAGTCAATAAATAGTTACATGACGGTTTATAGATGATATGTTTTTACACTAAAATTTATTTTTATATCTATGGATTGCTTAGAAAAGAGTTGGTGTCCCAAATATATTTTGTACCCTGAGATTAGTGGGGAGTTTGAATCAAGATAATAAAAATTAACATATACCTCAAGTATGATGTTGTTTCATTACTAAAAAAATATTATACCAATTTTATTATCTATATAATATATGGAAAAATTAAAAACAATTAGGGGATAATATATTTTATGCTCACATAACCTAAAACTGTTTACTGCAAGTAGAATACATTTAAAATGTGAAAATTTACATGAATCAATAATGAATAATAGTTATAAAATATTTATAAGATACTCAATGTACCTCCTACTTCAGTAATTATCACTATTTACAAGTTCACCACTCACTCAGATGAAGTGTACTCTTTGTTCTATCATTAGACAAAACTGTTAAATTGAATCAGATTTTGTTACACAACAATTGGTGCAATACGAAGATCATTATTCATGTAAACAATTGACTCTAATTTACCACCTAAATTATAGGAAAACCACATTAGTTTAAAAAAACTAATATTCATGAAATTCACTTTCACTCAACTAACATTGTATACAAATATTGTTTATGATAATTATAATCAGAAAACAACTTGTTTGAAATAAATTAACCTTCTATATCCATGAAAATGTTTAGCACACAAAATATCACCATGTATGAAATAAATTCATTCAATACTTCTGTGAAAATAGATATATGATATTTTATAAAAGTATTTATCAATCCATTTTACTGATGGATAGGTGGAAAATTTATATACATTCCAATGCTTTAAGAAAAAAAATCTGGGTTCAAAAATGCATCACCTTAATTGATGTTATCTTAATGTAAATATATTTTACTATAACTACGAATCCATGAGTCAAAATTAATTACATGAAATCTATCCACGGACTCCAAAATATGTGGATTCATGTCTTAAATTGTATGAAACTATACATATGTATAATAAATCATTACTTTTCTCTAGTTATATAAACATATATTTAAAAACATTGAAAATATTACAAAATCACTCCTTAATAAAAATTTCACGGTCTTCATGATGTTGGTAAATTTTCAATATAATTTATTAAAAACACATTCAAACATTTTCAGATATATTTATTAAAAAAAATCCAAAATACAATGAAATTATATCATGACGGACTGTTTTTCAACTATATCCCCATTTGAGTTAGTTAACAACACATGAACCTCATTGATCAAACTATTGATAAAGTGTGACTAATTTCATCTTTACAATCTATTCAAAATCTATGACTTTATATAGGGATCAATAATTTACTCATCATATAATATAATAAAACACAAGTCTTGGCTGATTGAGAAACATATGTAATATGTAAATTTGATTAATCAACTACTTTAAGTTGAAAACTATTGTTTAAACCCTGGTTATCTCTCGATACAACTTCTTAAGAATCCCTTGGTATATATCTTGAATGAAAACATGAAGGTAATACTTATATGAATTTTAATTAATTATACAATTTCATTTATATAATTAGGTTGGGATATTCCCCAATATATTTCCTGCCACTAATTAACTATAGAACTTATCTCCACCATTTATCATTTTCCCCCATATAATCATATTGTTTGTTAAATATCTACCTTATTCACAAATAGTATCTCTACCTTTTTCAATGAACCCAATGGTCTCTCATTTTTGGGGATGTAATTGGTATATTTAAATTATTAAACTAATGGATGAATCCACACTACACCTTAGGGATTAGGTTTCAATGACATTATTATCTAACTACAGGGAATATATTTGACTACAATAACTAGGATATGTCACTAAAATTCATCATTGGTTAAGTCCATTATAATAATATATAAGAAATTATTTTATACAGGGAAAACCATAATTTATCCTTCCCCAAATCAACATTCTCCTTTATTAAGTGATGCTAGATTTAAATGTTCTTATCCCTTGTGTGACGGATAGATTGATAAAAATGAATTTTTCAATATTGGTACCAATAAAAGACCCTAATTAAATTCTCATATCACCATGATTCAACATCATCTATAATGGTTCTGTAAAATCTTGGTTGGATACAATATTTTAATATTATTATAGTGATAAGTGTGGGGAAATTTTGTATATGATTTAGAAATGATACTCAATCCTCTATGAATAACTGCACCAACCAATATTTAATTTCTATAATTTACTAAACCAAAACAATATATATATATAAATAAATATGAATCCTTAATTAAGGATTCATTTTTGTGGAAATTGATGTCAATATTCCTTTAATACAATTTAGAATTCACTTCTCTTCAAGAAAGTGGTTTTCCTTGTGAATACTCTAATATCTTGTATCTTCGAATATTTGAAGCACAATATCAATGTATGAAAATATAAAGAAAAATAATATTCATATGTTCTAAATATATTATATTAAATTAAACAATATTGCTTCATAATCCCCTAAAAACATCATCCACGTAACAAATGGGGTTATCTTTACCCTAGAATACCCAATTCTAACTCTCCACACAACAACCTTTTCATATTAAGATTGAGATTTGAAAATATCACGCCTTCTTCATATCATGTATGGATCAATTAATAAAATACACTCTATAATAATTGAAATTATATATTAATATTGTTTTTGGGTGCAATATAATTGTGTTGTGTTGCATGATATATTAAAATTTATATTAATACGTGTTTCCATAAACCATGATAAATGATCTTTCATGTTATGTTTATAATTACATTGTTAAAAATTTGAGGAAATAAATACACTAGATTAAAAAATATCTTCATTGATGAATTCTGATCTACCTTAAAGACCCTTGAATATTTCTTTCATTGTGCAATGAGGATCCAATGATAGAATCTTTAATGTTGTCATCAAAACATACTCCAATGATCTCTAATAAGTACAACTCAATCTCAGATTGATTGGGCGTGGAATCAAATTTATTGGGTTGTTAATTATTTTTTGAATGTTCTCTAGTCTTGAAGAAATGTCTATTTTTTCTTATTATTTAGATTGGCAGAGTTGGGGGTGTAACACCCATATATTTTATTAAATAATTTTTTTTGAATAAATTAAATTTCTTTGAAATATTTTATTGAACACTAAGCCATGTTATGCCTGCTTCATACGCAAAAAAAAGTAATTTTCTCAATATAAACAACACATAGATCATATTTCAGTGGATGGAAATATTTTCTTGTCTTGTGTTACATGAAATTCCATGTTCCTTCGATATCTTTCATTATATACAAGACAATGATTTACCAAACTACAATATACTATTAATATTATCATTAAAATAATTTTATAGTTATCACCCATAATTTGGAATGTAAAATAATAATATGATTAACTATATTATGAATATATATTCTAATTTTTTTCGTCAATTAATTATTTTTTACAATAAATTAGAAACAATAATAAATTCAAATTGAATATAAATGATGTTTTTTTAGAATCTATGCATATGACCAAATGGTGTTTTATAAGAATAAATTAAATTAATTATAATTAGTGAGATATATTTATAAAATTTCTAAATTATTAATTCAAAAAATGATTTTTAAATTCATTCCATAAGTTTCATAATCATAAAATTAGAACAAATCGAATTTTAAGCATAAAAACATATATATTTCTAAAAAATGTTCTTATTACTTTTAATGGAAGAGTAATTTAAACAAATTTTTTTACAATTTAATAAAAATTATTTTAAAAATAAGGTTTTTTATGTTTAATATAAAAATTCAATTTTGGTACATTTTTGGATCTTTTATCAGAAGATTCATTATTTTGTTGAATAGTGAAAAACACAAACTTTTAATTGAAAACCAAATTCATGTATCACATATTTATTTAGTAAAATTAATTTTTTAATTTATTTTGAGGTATATTTATATCATTTATACATATATTAAAATAATTTATGTAATTGGAATCTATTTATCATTAAAATTGGATATGAAAATATTTCAAACCATTGAATATTTTCAGTTTAAAACACCATTGTGTTGTCCGATATGTGAGACTATATTGAAGTAAATTACTGCCTCTTTTATGATTGGAATTTCACAAAATGTATTAAATATTCAGAATTTAAATAATTTACAATTTATAATATGGAAAAACAATTTACACACAAATAATAGTGAATAATGTTAAAAATATTTTTTTGATTATGTAAAATTTCATTTACTCTGCTTTTAACATAATGCATATGGTGTAAAGATTCCCACAAACATTTCCAATAACCATTCTAAAGCGTAATATATTACTCAATCATTATTGTATAGAATTTTTTGTTTCATTAAATCCTATTGGTAGGTGAAAACATTGGGATTGAAAAATTATTTTCAGAAAATCCAATTGTGTCCTCTCATCCTTTTATAATAGGGAAATCACCCCCACACTTATTGAAACATATCAATACATTATTAACGTCCAAAAAATTAATAATTAAGCTCTAAAAATACAATTATTCTTCATTTAATACCTATTTTTGGTAGAAATAAAACCAAAATAGTCCTTGGTGCAAACCAAAATGAGTTACATGAAATGTCCTCCAAAGAACAATTTTGATTTATTTCTTTCTCTACCTATTAAATTATTATTATATATTGATAATATAATATAATAATATTACTAAAAATTATTATTATTTTAATTATGATTTACAAATTAAAATTGAATACATATTTATCAAATAGTTTACATAATCATTTTTTGTGTGTATATCGAACTACCACCTCGTGAACCGATGTCGCTCGTTCATCCATTACCACACATCGAGGATGATAATAATGATATAAATGATAATTATATATGATATTTATAATATTTATAATATTCTTATGATTTTTTAATTACCATATAACACATACATTCATGAATTCTATTTTGTGGGAATATGATAACATTGACTATGGAATTGTGAACTACTACCCCTCAAAGCGATGAGATTCAATCACACATTAAATGGAACATATAAATGATGGGTCTAATAAAAATGTGGTATATATATGAAATAATAATTATAATATATTAAATATATAAATATACATCTTTTCCCATTATTTCATTAAAAATATGACTAGATATATCTAATAGTGTTGATGCATACCTACGCCCTAAAGTCTCAAAGAACAGTGAATTTCATTTCATATTTACATATTTTATATATTATTATAAATAATTATATACTTAATATATATGAAATTTATATCATTTTTTACAATATTTAAATAATTAAATCATGATCAATGTACAAATATCAAGAATAAAAAGTCAAAACATATAACCGAAAAAGATATGTAACATAAAATTATTAATAAAAACGTTATATAATGTTATCATAAATAAATATAACTTATGATATACAAAAATATTATTATTTTTTAGATTTATAATAAACATATATTAATTATACGTGAGGTTTTAATGCAGAAGGAGATTGCAAAACTTAATATATGGGGATTTCTAGTCTCACTTTTATTTTTGTATGAATTATGACATATTCATAACTCATTTGTCATTTGTGGTTTATATAATACTTATAAATTTATACTATGTATAATATCTTTAAATTTATTTTCATTTATGAAACAGTTTTATGATATCTATTTCATGGGGTTTTTGGTTCGAATGTTACCAAATTAGTAATGTAATTTTCTATCAATTTTCCTTCAATCACATAGATGTAATTTTATGCACCATTATTATTATAATAAGTGTATATAATAAACAATGACATGTTATATCATGATAGTAATTATTTTCATGATCCATTAATTCTTATCTTTATTTATTCTTCTATGGGAATTATGATTCAATGTTTCAAGAGTGGTAAGATTGTATTTCTACAATATCATCATTTTTGAGAATGTTTATGATTAATCATGTATTGATGAATTATTATGAATCATATCTAACTAATTTATATGAATATTTATATTCTTTTTTACTATTGTTATATTCAATTAACGATACTGTTTTTATAGTCTTTTTATTTAAGATAATTAAGTGTTTATAAGAAAGTACAACCATATTTATCCCTTTGATCATGAATAGGTTTAATTCAAAAAACAATTTCTCTAAAAAATAATTTTTTAAAATGATATTTTAATATAGAATTTTAATTAAATGATTGATAAAATATTTAATTCTTTAATAATAATTTAAAATTGTTTCTAAATCTTTCTTTACTTATTCTTAAGGTTAATTTAAAAGAAAAAAGTTTCTAAAATTATTTATGTATAAATGATATTTTTCCCAATAAATGTTTTATATGATAATTTAAAAAATATTTTCATACTAAGAAGAAACATTTTTGGGTTACCTATGCCTTATGGGGAATGTTATCAATGGATACAATTTTAATTCTTTTTATAAATGGTATATATTTTAATGGAATGATGTTTATGGATCCAGTTTCTTCTCCACATACCAATCAAATTCCAAAGATATTGTTATATAACCAATTTATTCTCCTTGGGATAATAATAATTTATGGATATTGAAATAAAACCAAATTATTTTCTTTGGATTAATAATGTTATGAATGAATAATTTTTTAGGATTTTTTATGATGGAATAAAATCTCTTTATACATTATTCATGTTTTAGTTCCTTAACATTGATTATATGATAGGGTTTCCTATATATCATCAGGTACTAATGATATTTCATATATGATATGGTGTCCAAGATATCATTGGGCAATTTAATTATTACTTCTATGATGGTGTTCCCTAAAGAGAACTGGTAAACATCTTACAGCTTATACAAGGGGTGGCAGTGAAAGAAATTAGTAAGCTCCTTACAACTTATACGAGGAGTGTCCAGGATTGTAATGTGTAATCCCATCACATATTATATTAGTGGCTGGATCTGATAGAATTGAGTGATCTCATTATATCTTACATGATGGAATAGACCTATATCTACAACCAATTCATTAGGTTTATATTTATATCTCATTTGATAATTTTGGGAATAAGACAATGAACACGATCCATTATGGGACAAAGGTATAACTAGATCCCCTATAAGGAATGGACCAAAACTAGGGATGGTGGTGTGTCCCAGTGAATACGTGTATCCCCATGAGTTTCCATGATATCTTTTTCAATGAATTATGACTTATAGAGAATTATTTTACAAGATAATTTATATGACACAAATTCCATGTCTTATTTATATGAAAGTCTTTCATTGATTAATATATCAGTTACCTTATGATTCATGTCTTATGGACATCCAATATATATTTCATGACTCTTCACAATGGACTTTTATATGCAAGTAATGATATTCTAATGATACATTTTTGTTCTCATTTGCTAATCCTCATTTTATTCATACATATATACTTTAATTAACCTTATTGAGCATATGATAGAACCCCTTTCTTGTGTACCTTTTCCACAATTTATGAAGAAATTTTTTATATAGTAGTACTGAAGGGTATGAACATTAAGGGATATATTGATGATATTTCACCAAGAGAAAATATTGTGTTTCCATGTTTCAAAAAATGTAAATTATTATGGTCCTCTGGAATGTAATTTTTTAATGCGGTGAATATTCTTCTAAAATGATATAATATACACATATGTTATGAATGGGTTGCAATATTTGGTATCCAAGGAAACGTTTAGTCATCCTTTAGAAACTAGGATTTGAAAACACTAGTGACGCCCCTAGGGATATTTCTCGGGATGTCTTAGTGGATAAGTTTAAGAACGAGTCAATGTTTAGAAAAATGTCATGGAATTTTTAGTAATGGATAGAGAAAATGGTTTCCTAGAATCACATCTATTTTTGGATACTACTATTGAATGTGGCAACGTAAAATATGTACATATGGGTAATAACACTAAAAACATTGTATTGAGCTAGACTCAATTGCGAAATAATGCGAGGAAATGAGACTTTTAGTACACCAGGTTTGATACTCCCATGTGATACACATTGAGGATTCAAAAACACATATTTAACGAACATAATTATTTAAATATTATATGAATATGAATAAAATATATAATACTAATGTATCATAGATTAAATAATTAGGTTTAATGATTAGATATCCAATATGTAATTTTTTACATTAATGTAACTTTATGATATGATAAGCGTAGATCAGAGTATGTTTTCTAGTCATAGCCAATAGAAGGTACTAGAAGGAAATGTGTTAACATTGAAAGTTTTATATGCGGAATTTATAGGAATTATGATTATTGATTTCCAATGTATAAATCTCAAGAATAGAATTAGAGTGGTTTTATGATTATTGATTAAACTACTATATATAATGAGATAGAAAATGAAACATGAAATGTGTTAGATGTTATAATTGTATTATTTAAATTAAAAATAATATTAAAGATTAAACATATGTTGTTTAATGTTTTAACATGTTTCATAATTAAAATTTTCTGAAATTGGTATTAAAAAATAATATGATCAATCATAGTTAGTGGTAAGGGAAGAAGTGGGATGTTTGAAGAATAAAATTGTTTGAATTCATGATTTATATTATTGAATTCACAAAGTATATGAATTTCATATTCTTAAAAATATACTGAATGGTTCTGAAGACTTTGAAAATGGAATTATGGGGAATATGATATTTTGATCAAGTGAAGGTGACCCTTAATGTGTTCCGAAAGATGAGAATTTTTTTAGTTTGGATAATGTAATGATTGATATTGATAAATGGAATTAACTAGTAGTTATGAAATTATAATAGATAAAAATGTAGTTCATTTAATCATTGATGATGTTTAAAATTTTTTTGGATTTATGTAATATTTCTTATAATCTATTTTCAATGTAAAGAATGAAAAAGTGTGCATGTTTTCAATATAGTTTCATGGTCACTCAGGTTATGACCATGTTTCAAGAGATTACATGATTAAGGATTTGAAATTTTTGTTATATGTCCATCAATATCAACATTATGATATATGGAGGATCAATGTTAAGATGAATTTTAGAGATTTAGTGACCATATATCCATTGTTTTTAATTTCATATTTTTGAAGGGTTGCAGGGATAACCCATTATAGAATAGTTTAAGATAAAATTTTGAGGATATTTTTGGATTAAAGGATTGTCTCTTTATATATGGATTTATGAATATTGAATATCCTATTCTAACAACTTTTTTGATAACTATAGTCATATATAATGAATTATCATCCTTTATGGGTCTTATAATCCATTTATTCTTTAGGAATTAAAAATTCACCTTCATTTCATTGAATAAGAGATAGAGTAGAAATTTATGAGGGAAAAAATGTAGTAAAAGATTGTGAATATAAATTTAAATGATATCAGGTAAGTATATTTTCATGTGAAAATTCATCAACTTTAGGAAAAGGGTCATGAAATAAAATATTTTCTATTTCTCATTATTCTAGATATATCAATGACCCTTTTCTAGTATCTTTCCATTATGGTTCTATGGTCATTGACATTTCTTGACCATGTTATATATCACTCTAAATTATAACATGATAGATATAATTCTCTTTTATGTATTTTTTTCACATTCAAAAAATTTTCTCTTATGTTGAAACCGGGTTTTGAGATACATTGGGTGACCATTATATTCCCAACATTCCTTTTTAAATGAATTTTTAAAATTCTCTTTTTCTATGATGTGGGATTATATTAAAATAATATTAAAGTATTAAACCATTAATGAACTAGACTAATTTTGAGAGATAAATCCATTTTATTATGGGTAGAATGTAACAGCCCAAAATATTAAGAATTGCTATTTTTGAATATGTTAAATCTATCTGATTTATTTAACAGCACAGTCCACCAAGTAAGGATTGCTTTATATGAAACACTAAGGTATAATTTCAATACAAGTAACACTCAGATTTGTTTTTTGTACATGAATAACTATGTTTTTATTTTATAACTAACAATTCCATGTTCTTTCGATAACATGTGTTATACACAAGACCAATTTTTACATAACTATAGTATTGAATTAATATTATAACCAAAATCATGTTATAGTTATATCTTAGCCATTGGAATGGAAGTTATGAAAAATATTAATTTTTTTTTGATAATATGTTTTACAAATGATAATAAATTGAATCCTTTGATTATAAATTAATTATAAATCAAAATAAAAACTAATTTAATATAAATGATGTGTTTTTGGAAAAAACGATGTTTATTCCCATAAATGAGTTTTATATTAATAAATAAAATCAATCAATATTATTGATAAATATTAATGTAATTAATATGTTACAAAATCAAACAAATTATTTTATATTCATCATATACGTTTTATAGGCATAAAATAAGAACAAATCAAATTTTAGGCATAAAAGCTATATTTCTCTAAAAGGTAGTTTTTCCAACTTTTGAGGACATAATTATCCTAAAAATATTTCTTGAATATTTTATAAATTTTATTTTAAAAAAACATTGTTGAAATCAAAAAATTGAAATTTATTATGTGTAAATTTTTGTTACTTTTATGTGAAGTTTTCATTTTTGAAGAATAGTGAAAAACACATATGTTTAGTTGAAAACTACATTATATTAGTATTTATTTATGTTTTAAAATTTTATTTGTATTTGGATAATAATATATTTAGATCAATTATACACATATTAATCTAATTTAAATCATTTTAATCAAATTTTCCTTTAAATTGTATGTAAAAAATTCAAACTGTTAACATTTTCACTTAAAAATCCCGTTGTTTAGTTCAATCTGTGGGATTAATTTCAAATTAATCTCCTACAATTATGTAAATTTAACTTTACAAAATGGATTCCAATTTTTTTTAATAATAATTTATAATTACTAATATTTAAAATATAGTTGTCCACTAAAAATATTAGTGAATATAGTTAAAATTAATTATAGTGATTAAGGAAAAGATGAGTTTACTTAGTGGTTTATCATATAGTATATGGTGTTATGATTACCATAAAATTTTATAATACCCATTATATAGAAATATAATGAAATTAAACCATAATTTATTTAATTTTGTGTGAATTTAATCCTTTTTATAGGTTAAAATGTGAGCAGCACACACTTATTTTAAAAAATATCAATGTTATCCTCTCCCACACAAATAAAAGGGAAGTTAAACCTATCAGATAATGACAATTTCAAATACCTTTTTAAAATCAAAAACCTTATGTTATAATCTCCCATCACACCACTTATCATCTTGGAATTATAACTTTGGGTATACATAAAACCAGGGTTCCCCTTCTGGGAATACTAAATGGTGTTACCTGAAGAAGAGGAAATGTCCTTCAATGGTCAATTTTTTAATTCTATTGACATGCTTTAAATTTTGTTTGTATCTATTTTATATAACATTCTTAGTATTAAAAAGTTTCTATTATATTTTTATAAAAAATTTACAACCTAAACACACACACAATTCTATAAAATGGGATACACAATCTCTATTTCTATGTACAACAGATTATTGCCTCATGAACCGATGTCATTCGTTCATCCATTATCACCTCTAAAGGCTGGTAATAATGATGGAAATACAATTGCTATATTATATATATTATATTAGTTAGTTATTTACTTATATTTAATTACCATGTAAAAATAAATTTTTCAGTTCCATTTTGTGGGAATATGATAACTTCCTTTGTGGTCTTATGGATTAACACCTCCTCATAGTTGTGTGATTAATTCAAACATTAAAAAGAATGTATTATTGATGAATTTAGTAATAAAATATTATAAATATTATAAAACAATTCTATATTAATGTTAATTTATATATATATATAATTTACTATTCTTTCATCATTAATATTAGAAAAAAATGGAAACAATGTTCAGGCATATATAAGGCCAATTATCTACCTAAATAGTGTTTTTCATTACATTTTTCAATAGATAAAAGATTGTTAAAAATACATATATAAATAAATTATTATATATTTATATCATTTTTTAAAATATTTAAATAATTAAATAATTATCCATGCAATTGGATCAATAATAACAAGTCAAAACATATATGAAAAAAGTTGTTATTACCTAAAATGTAACTTTAACATGATTTTTTTTTATAAAAGTTCAAAAAAATTCATAAGAAACTATATACGGTATGATATATAGTAATATGGTTTGTTCTATGTTTATATGAAATATACAATTATTATTCATGAGGTTTGAACATGTACAATGAAACTAAAGACTTAAGGTAATGGGACTTCTTGTTTTACAATTATTTTTGAAAGACTTATTCCATAGTAACCACATGTTTCTTTTGTGTGGTATATATACCTCACAAGAAGTTATTAATGTAATATTATCCTTCAATTTATGGGTATTTATATAAACATTTTATGATCTATCATTCATGGTTTTTTGGTTGAAAATTTAACAATTCAATAAGGTAATTTTATCTCAAATTTCCTTCTTTGAGACACATTCCATGTTATCTAAAAATATTATTCTACAAGGTGTATATACTGACATTTTACAATTTTTTAACTAATATACTTATTTAAATGATATTTTATACTTCATGTAAAATCATTCTATCATGTGGGTTAAAATTCAATGTTACCAAGGTGATAAGAGTATTTTCTTACAATCTAATCGTTTATTGGGATTGTTTATGATTATACATTTATGTTGAAATATATTATCCATATATAATGAATTATTATTTATTATATTCTAATATGTTTATTAAATATATCTTAATGTAATTATTCCTTTTTTCTAATCGTTTATTCTAAAGATAATTAATAATGTGTTTTTGAGAAATCTGACAATATTTCTCCCTTTGTTTAAGAATCAGTTTAATTAAAAAAACATGTTATATAATATTGTTTAAAAATTGTAAATGATATTTTAAAAGAATTATCAATTAAATTTATTCATAAAATTATTCATGTTTTAAAAATCATTTAAAATGGATTTAAATTCACCCTCTATATGTTATCAATGTTAATTTCATTGATTTTTTTAAAATGTTATATATTAAAAGTTAATTTATTCAATTTTTTTATAAAGTGGTACCATAAATTCTATATTCAATATAAGAATAAATACATTTGTGTTAACTTTTCGTTTTGTAGGATATGATCCAAAAATTTCATTAATATTCATTCTCTGAATTATTTATGTTTTAAGGGCATGATACATATGGAACCCATTTTTTCCCACATCTTAATATCAATCCAAAAGAATTTTCTATGAAAGAAATTTATTTTCCAAGGGTTAATCATGATTCAAATATATTGACTTGAAACACTTTTATTTTCAATAGGTTTATCAATCTATGAGTGAAAAACTGTTTTTATTTGTTTTATGATGATATTAATGCTCAATGAACTTATTTCATGTTGTAGATCATGGACAACACATATAACATGGGTTGTCCTAGATAGCTCCATGTAATCACATTATTGATAACATGGTGGGGAGGCCCAAATAACATATGGTAATACCGCTATAGTATTTACAATGGGTTGGAAATTATAGCAATGAGTAATCATGTTTCAAATTATATAAGGGGGTGACCAAAGTAGCATCACATGAACTTGTTACATCATATTTGAGTGGGTGGACTAGATAGCTTATGGTAATCCCATTACAGATTATATGTGGGGCGGGATAAGACAGTTTTTGGTGATCCTATTATATCTTACATGATAATTGGGACCAATATCTCCCCCCAATTCATTAGATAAGGATTTATATCACTTAATATAATAGCAATAACAAGTCAACGAGCATAGTCCTCTATGGGGAAAAGGTACTACATAATCTACTATAAGTAAAGAAATATGAATATGAATTGTAGGGCATGACAATCAGTAATTTTATTGCCATGAAGTTCATTAATAAGTTTGGTAATTATCCATGACTTATTTGGAATGATTTTCTTTGCCTATGTGTATGGAGAAAATTCCATGTCTTATTCTTTTGTTATGAATTCATGGCTTATTCTATCAATTGTCTTTTGATTCATGTGTCATGAACATCCAATCATTGTTCCATGACTATTTATTAGGATATTTTATATGTAGTGTATGATATTATAATTATAAGATCAAGTTATCACACCCTTATGATCAGTTTATGCTTACATATCTCCCTTATTTACCCTTAATAAGTATTTGAACTCACCGCATTCTTATGTTTCCTCTCAACAATTTATGGAGAATGTTTTTATATGGGTGTTCTAAAGTTGGATATATCTGAGGGGGAGTTTTAAGACCTTTCGACAATATAGATGATTATATTTCCATTTTCCAGAGAAACTAAACTATTATGGTCCTTAGGTATGTTCCTCTGTAATATCTTGAGTATCTATCTAAAATGATGTAACATTAATGATTATTAAGAATGGATCACTATAAGAGGAGTCAATAGATAATTATTTTTGAAAAAAAATTACATTCCCAATAACCAAATGATAATGGGAAATAACTAGGATAAATATCTAACCTAATAAAAGACCAAGAAACACTTGGTGAATCCAAAATATAAAAATTATATCCAAAACCAAAGCAGTAAATATTTCGCATCATATAATTTTTATGATTTTAATGAAAATCCAAAATAAAGACTTTTTGACAACTCCCAATAGGGACCCAAAATCATGATACGTTCCCTCAACCATGCTTGACCTTGAATCAAAACTCAACCATCTGACAAAGGGATATTTCCCTTATCATATATGGAAATTGTTAATTCTATTCGAGTACCGATCAGGAATCCTATGTAGGGTGTGATTACAGCTCAATAGGCCCCCAAAAATTGAATATAAATAAGTATCTAGTCTATAGTATTTTATATATTGTTATAAATTATAAATAAAAAATTGATAAAGTGAATATGCTTCACATTTAATTATTATATAATAAAACACATAGACCCCCAGGTTCATGGTGACTAATTAACCGATCATAGCTTCCTTAGCTTATGTTAGAGTCTGAACCATCTTCCAAAGGGATATAAGATTTCATTCTTTCATGGAATTTCATTAGTTATTTAATTTCCAATTTCACATGCATACATTGGTGGCTTAGATCATCATTCCATAACGCCATGCAAATTTAGAGCAGTAGTACCCTTCCCACAACACAATGATCAGATAAAATAAATAAATATATATATTGGGGTCCTAGAGCACTAGTCTAGAACCTCAGGGGTATATTTACTACTAGTACAAATCCCACAACGTAGTAAAAATATCACATCCCATGGTTCCAAATTTTTAACAGATTTATCAATAATTTCAAAAATCCATTATTCTAACAATTTATTAATACATGAATTATAATTTCAATTATATTGGCCCATATGATAAATTTATGTAATGTATTGTGTAAAAATAATCAATGGTTCCAACAAAATCCATTATGGGTGCCTCAATATGAAGTCAAACAACAAAGTAAATTAATTTAAAATGAATCTTTTGAACATGGAAATTGTTACTTCCCAATTATATACACCAAAATATTATAAAAACTATAGTAATTAACAATTATAAAACCTACCTCAAGATCTTTGAAATGAGTTTCCCAAAAAAATAACCCCCAATTTTAGGTGGAATAATCACAATCACAATAAATCAAAAGATCTATGAAGTTTTATAGGGTAAAGATCATAGGAAACAAGACCCATCATAAACAAGATATAACATTTTCCAATATAGGAGGTCATCTATCCAAACTATTAAAGAACTATTGGAGAGAGAAATTAAATCAAAAGTTAAGATATTATATTATAAAATATGGTTCAAATCCTTTAACTAGACCACGGATTCACACCAGATGTGGTTCGATGTGCCTTAAAATCCTCTTAAGAGATTCCAAATTTGAAGAAATAAATTTTTGGTCATGGAAAAGTGATTAAGGGTAAAAATGGTGGTTTTTTAAATTTAATAATATATCGGTTGGTTTAAATATCATAATTAGTGTTTCCTTGGTGGAGGTGCATGGATTTCAAAACCACGTGCCTTAACCATATGCCAATAATTATGGGTTGAATAGTTTATTCTATAGGGGGGTCATTTTGGCAAACAATTAGCCAATGATGCAAAACCCCACTGTCTCAAGGAGAATAAATTGGGATGGGGTCCACATAGTTTATATAAACTATGGACCACATCATGTAGTTAAAAATGGGGTGCACAGTTTCTTAGGAAAACCTACATGGATTTCCCTAATCATGTGCCAAACGTTCAGAGCCACCATGTCATGAAAATTTCACCAGATTCACCTGAAACAACCCCAATGTACACCCCAAAAAAGATATTCTCAAAAAGGGAAACATAAAAAGTATAAATGAGAAAGATAAAACTTTATAGTGGTCAGGGTCTTATAATCAATCAACAATATATAATCTCATCATTGGGCATTACTCCTATGAATCTCAAAATTATAGGTTAAAAAAATGGCCCAGGGATCAATTATATCTATTCCTCACTTCCATATTTCTTCTTGAACAAATCTATGAAGAGAAGTCACTCAAATAAATGTTATAGACTTTTCCCATAACATCTTCACACTATGATCCTCAATAATAATATGATTATCCTCAAAGGACTCATTATCATCAATCTCAACATCATTAAGATCAATCACATGAGAAGGGTTGGAAGCATAAATTCAATGTTGTGACACATGAAAAACCTCATGTATATCACTATACCTTTATGGAAGAGACAATAAATATGAAACTAATCAGATTATTTCAGTGATCTAAAATGGACTATGAAACTTGGGTTTCAAACATTCACTTTTTTGAAGTCCTATGAAGAACCAATATCAGGGACACATGTCAGGATATAAAGCCTCCCACTGAAAACCCATGAGGTCTAATATGTCTATAAATATACAACTTCTTACAACTATGATCCTTGGTAATATGTTTCCAAATAAATTGAACATACTCCAATGTATCCTACACAACACTCAGTCCCAAAAGGATTTAATCTCTTACCTATATCAAAAATGGAGGTGATATGCATGGCTTATATTAAAGTTCCTTTGGTAGTTCCACATGAATAGTAATCATATTAAAATTTTATATGAAAACATGATGAGTGTACTATTTTTCTCCCATGAACCACCCAAATAAATGATGTATTCCATCGCTATATCTTATAACACCTTAATAGTCTCCTTTGATTGTACATATATTTATTGGTGGAAATCCATACATAGAAACACCTATGTACCCAATTCTTTCTTAATGGTTTTATATAAGAGTGATTTAAATAATAAATCACCATATAAAACTATTCTTCATATAACTTTTTTTGAAATTGATTAATGCCCATTTGTACATATCCCTTATGTAATCCAATATTAAATTATCCTAGATAGGAAGAATGTGAGATTATTTTCTCAATCGTTCCAAAATCATCAAAATCACATAACACTTATATAGAATCCATAGAAGAATACCATGAAGATCATGGTAACATTATCCTGCTTACATTTAGGAATATGTTGTTGATATAGAAAACACCATGTGGATGTAGATTGGACATCACTTATAGATATGTGTGGCATCATTTCATTAAACCTGCAATCTCCATTTTCATGATCAGATACCAATATTATCTATGTATGTCATAGAATGTATTTTAAAAAAAACGATACTCCATCACAATGCGGATTGAAACATGCATATTATAAAAACCCTTCTCTTTATTGCACATTTAAACATGTTTTATTACATTAAATTTCCCTTTAATACAACCCAAAATATCAAGATGCCTAGTGCCATTTGGGATTAGGAACAATACAGGACAAATTAAGACATAAAATACAACATATTTATTTGAAAATACATTTTCATGACTATACACTCATTCGTAAAAAACATCTCATCGGATAACCTGATGGAATATATATAAAAGGGGTGAGAATTGAATCCCGGTAAGAGAGTAGACAAGGAATAACATGAACAAATACTATACTTGTTAGGAAATATCCTTGTCAATATAGCATAAGAGAAATATGATCATAAATGCATGATATAGCCGATTAAAATTACATTGAAATTTGGAAAAAACTTAAAACACTAAATCATTAACAAAAATGAATTTGGTAAAACCCTATCCCATCATGGTGGAAAAATGCCCTAAATGGGATCAGGTAAACCCCTTTCCCAACATGTAATATCATGATACAAATAATTACATAATGCAGTGGAGTGATATCAGAGTGCACCCTTCATATTCATTTGAATCTCAGGATTAAGTGTGCCACAAAGATTGTATAATATAGATTAATTAAACATCATCATTTTTCTCCATGATAAAATAATTTTAAATAAATACATGAAATTAACATTCAATATATATATGTTCATGAAGGTGAATACTACTGATATAGAAATGGGTATGGTATTCACTACACAATGATTTTATCTTGAAAAACGCAGTGCAATTTTGTCAGCATAATAGTGTTATATAAAGATTCAAAAATTAGGTTGACGAAAGAGAAAGGGTCCTATCATCATTTATACATGAAATATATTGTAAGGTAATTATGGAACATAGTATCCCAACATATAAAATGGAATTTAGAATCTTAATAAAGAAGAAATTTTTGAATTGAAATTAGAAGAGAGAAACCCCTTACAAAATTTCGGCATGGTAAAAAGTGAACACGAAAGGTATTAATGAGATAGAAAGGTGTATCTCATCATTAAATAATATGGAGGGAAATATGGTGGAGGTATAGTATCATACACCAACATTTATAATTGAAAATAAATGGTTATATCAAGATAAAGAAACATAGAGAAAAAATGAGAAAAGAATGAATCCCTTACATGGATGTGTGATACCAATGTCATGGGTGAGGCATCATGGGGTCTTTGGGAACTTTTGGGGGATTCTAGAGATGGTAAGATATAGTAGAGTAGTTGTCCATGTAATTTTAGTGAAGGGAAGTGGGAGATTTGGTGGGGTGATATAGGAAATGGGAGGGGAATTATTAAATATTTCATATACTTATGTATTGGAACCTATATGATTGAATACACTAAAACACTAGTTATACCATGGGTTTTCCCATGGTTTTATCCAAAAGTGGTGTGGTGAAAAATATTTTATATGTCCAATTTCCGAACATATTAAAATATTAGCCTTACTTATGTGGAGACGAGTCACATTATTAATGAAATGAATTTAAAATCATAAAATATAGTATACACATGGGTGGATTCAGTAATAATTAATAAAATAAGTAATAAAAAATTAAAAACAAATTATTTTAATGGGAAAACAAATATTAGGCTGATAAAACTCATTATATTATTTATTACATCATTTCGGGGTCATTATGATGTCATAAAACACATATATTATTTATACGGTATTTAATTTTTAACTAAATAATCCACTATCTCAGAAAAATATAAAAAATGATCCCTTAGGTAATTTTGACATCCTGATTTCAATAATAATAATATTTTTATATACATTGTTTCCTTATATATGTGATTTTTCAATTTTAAAATGAAAACATACATTTATTGAAAATTCACGAGTTTGGGAAAAAACAGTTTTGAAACCATGATAACAATTTAATTCTAATTAATGAATATTATATACTTATTTATTATTAATAAATGTAATTTGATAGTAATATTTTATTAAAATATTAATTATTTCAATAATTCATTAATTCATTAAAATATTAATTATTTCAATAATTCATTAATTCATTAAAATAAATTCTTCAAAAATACACTTTTTGTATTATCTTATAAAATATATAACTCTTATCAAACGGATTACCTAATATTTTATAGATAAAGAACATATATAATCATCATTTATAATAATTTTGTTATAATTTTGTTAATAAAAAAATATAATTTAATATAATAATGTATAAATTACTCTAAATTACCATTTTTATGAGAAAACTCAATTTATTAAATTCATCATTCTTTTAAATAAGACTATTCTCATAAAGAAATTGATGGAATAATACATTTATTTTTTAAAAGGGATTACAAAGTATGTTACTATTACCTTATTACATAACCCCTTATAACACTTGCATAAGTCCTAAGGGTAAGGTGTGTAATGGTGACAAAATCTTAGGGTGTCTTGGATAACATCACCAGGGTGGTCATCTCTATTAACATATACTTCTCCCATAGGGGATTCTGTGTAAGAAAAATATATTGAAGCCAAACATGGTCTTGTTCAAAAGTGAAGCCCTCTGATACCTCCGTCCCATGATCTAAAAATGGGCTTTTTATAACCCAAGTATACTGGATTAGGCCATCCTCTCATTTTTTGTGTTGGTTGTTTTAAACCATATATTTATATCTGTAGTGTGATCATTGTTCTACAACTATATTATAAACATTAATGATACATAATGGTAATTTAAACCCAAAAATAAGAACAAAAAATTTGATTTGTTTCCTATATACATAAGTCATTAATGGAAAGGGAATATTATTTATAAATGTTCAGGTCATTACAACATTCCACCTAATGAATTTTTATCCTCAAAATTTCCTTTCACCGCACTAAAACAGATGAGGGTAACCCTACCTCATCACTTCCTCCATTTCCCATGTTGATTCTTCAAACTTTTGTTTTCTCCACAACACTTTGACGAGGGTAATTGTCCTATTTCGTAAAACATTTTCCTTACGATCTAAGATCATCACTAGATTCTCGTCCTAGAAAAGGTCATTATACAATAGTACCACCTATAGATTGAGTACATTTGATTGGTTAGGATTGTACATAATCAAAAGTGATACATGTAATACATCATGTACGTTAGATAGGTTTGTTAGGAGTGCTAGTTCATAGGCCACTGGTTTGATGTGATGGAGGATCTCCAAAGGGCTGATGTAACATGGAATAAGATTTACCTTATTCCAAACTCTCATTGTAAGAATGGTATAGAGTAAGAGGTTTCCAACCTTTGATACCAATTGTAGGATCGAAATATAATATGAGATGCTCAATATACAAGAGGGGGGGGGGGTGAATTGTATACTTTAAAAATTCCTTTGGAACCTTTAAAGTTAGTTATGAATAACTAGAGTTTCCTTAAGAAAAGGAAAGGACTAAGTTTAACAAAGTTAAACTAAGTAAATTCACAACACCTCTAACACCGAACTGAACTTGGAAAGGGATTCCAAAAGTAGGTTCCGGAAATATAGTTCCGGAAATTGAAACTTAAAAAAAGTTACAATATAAGATTCTACCTTAAAGCGTATAGAATCTAAACTAATCAGAGTAAGTAAGGAAGTATAAGAAAGTTATACTTTCCTTAAGATACAAATTGCAGCGGAATAGAAACAAGTAGTAAAACTACAAGTAACAAGAATAAGTCTTTTAACCCAAAGAGAAGGGTATCCAACAACCTTGGATAAAGGTCCCTTGATTTATACTTTCAAGAAAGTCTGTCTTACCCACACCAGGGTAAGCCCTCGATACGAAGATCGGTGTCTCTGTCTTGCTATCCCCGCAAGCCCTCAACTACAAGGTAGTTGGCAACCTCTATCTTTCTCAGCAAGAAAGCCCTCGATCTTTAAGGTAGTCGGCACCTCTGTCTTTCTCAGTAAGAAAGCCCTCGATCTTTAAGGTAGTCGGCACCTCCGTCTTCCTATCCCCGGAAGCCCTCGAATGTAATCACCAACATTCGGAGTCGCACGAAGCTTTGAGAGTTAATAAGATACTCTCTCTCTAGAAATCACTTCAACACCATGTAGGCACAAAACTCAGTTGTTTTTCCAACAGCACCGAGCTCTTTCAAATGAGCTCCTATTTTTAGGTAAGGTCGGCTCCTTCTCCAACGGTCATATTTTCCTTAAAGTTCGGAGGGACCTGTACACGTGTCACTTAGACAACGGTTAGTTTATAACAAAATGGACGACATCGTTTTATAACAAAACAAGTGTAACAGAAAGTACGACATCGTTTTAAACTCTAACAAAAAGGTTCGGAATAGAAATTTCGGAGTGAAGGTTCGGAGTGAATAAATTCAGAGTGTATAAAACAATGATAATCAGATTCTGTTTAATAGGTGAATTCGGAATGAGAATTCGGAGTAGAAATTCGGAATAGGAATTCGTCATGAGAAATCGTAATGAGAATTCGTCATCAGAATTCGTAATGAGAATTCGGAATGAGATTTCTTCATTAGAATTCGTAATGAGAATTCTTCTTCAGAATTCGTATCCTGAATCTGGAATAGAACTTAGTCATAATTCATATCCGGAATTCGGAATGAAACTTCCTTATATTTCTTGTCCAGAATCTGAATACTAAACAGAATGCTTTTATATCAAAGTTTTAATGACTCCAAGAAAATGAATCCGAAACTTATACTTAAGAAAAATATTGATGAAATTATGATAAGGATAATTTTTCTTATAAAAGCGATTTTCCTTAAGAAAGCATTTTTCCTTAAAGATAAGGTGTTTGTGATTTTCAAAACAAGAAGGAATGGAAAAGTCATAAGGAAAACCTTATTGACTCAACAATCTCCCCCTTTTTGGAAAGCACAAACATCCTTACGAAAAAGCTATTCTAAGAAAAAAAGAAACACATTAAAGATTATCTCCCTTGGTTTAAGGATATAGATGAATACGACTAACTCCCCCTTAGGCTTTGAAACTCTAAGGATCGTATTCTTATTTCCGGAGTGATGGTTCTTTATGAAAAACTCCCCCTTAAACAAACTCTTATTAGAGTTCTTTTTCCTTGGGTATTTTTCCTTTCTCCCCCTTTGATAAACTCTTATTAGATTTCCTCTTTTTCTTAAGGATCTTTTCCTTCTCCCCCTTTGTGATTTTCAAAAAGAATTGGACGGAATGGAAAAACTTAACAAAGTACCTGAAAAATTAGTAATGAGAACAATAGAAACAACAAGCACAATTTCCATTAGATTTGAAATGTCAGCAACAAAAACAGATTACAACAAAAAGATCGGATTGGTCATTTCGGATCTTTCTCCTTCGACATAAGCCCCTTAAGAATCGTCTTGATCTTCTTGAGGTCCTTATGATCTTCTTCAGCTTGCTTTTCTAAGGAAACTATTCTTGCTGACTGAGCTTCAATGATATCTTCCTGAGCCTTCAACTTTTCTTCCTGAACTTTCATCTTCTCTTCCTGAGACTTCATCCTTTCTAGAAAATCAATCTGATGATCCCTTTCAAATTTCCAACTCTGATTAACGGAGTTGAGCTTTCCATTCAGATCTCTCACTTCCTGAATCCGAATGTTCTTTTCCTCTGTCAATTTCTCATCGAATGATGCAGTCATCTCATGAAACTTCTTGTCCTCGGTTTGAAATGCATCCTTAACATTTTCCTGAAACTCATCCAGCAACCTCATCTCTTCCACATTTTTCTTAGACCAGCTTGTCATCCTCTTGCAAGATCTTTTATGTGCTTCGTAACCAACGAAGAATGTTTTGAACTGAGCTTCAATCTCAACACACTTATCCATTACCATGGATACGGAGTCGGTTTTCTGATTCAGCGCATGTTGATGCATCTGGCATCTAGAGTCAATACTGGAGAAGGTTGGAATGGTTCCCACCAACTTCTTCAAGGACTGAACAACAAAATCGTGCCCCAACAATGATGACTCCGAATCTGAAACCTTGCTAGGAGAATTTTCTTCCTCAATAAGCTCAAACTTCCTCTTAGAAGAACTACCAGCTTCCTTCCTCATACTCTTTTCTGAACTCAGTGTATCAGCAAGAATTTGTTTCCCCTTATCTTTTTTCGGAATAGAAACCTGTTCCGGAGATTTCTTCTCGCTATCAGAGACTTGAACAACCAAATCTTCCTCATCAGCAACTTCTACATTTTCCTTCTGAGCAGCATCAAGTAAAAGATGTTCTTCTTCTCTTAGACAAGAAACTTTATCTTCGCCTTTCTCTTCTTCCATAGTCGGAGTAACAAGCTTTGAAGATTGAGCTTCAGATGTTCGGAGCGACAGGTGTTCCGAAGGAGTTCCCTTGTATTCATCTACTTGTTTGAGCACATCTCCTGTCTCACCACTTCCTTCAGCAGCTTCTTCAACTTCTTCCACTTGCTCTACTTCCTCAGTAGCAACAGCCTTTTCCGGAGTAACAAGATTTCTTCCTGGAGTCTCAGGAAGAGATTCCAAAGAAAAAGATCTCGGAACGGGAATGGTTGCTGAAACCATCTCGTTGAACTTTAACAAGGCCTGAGCTACCTCAGCCTCAGACATTTTCTTCTTCAGTTTCTTTTCCATTGCTTGCTTCTCAAGCTCATCAGCGGCCTTTTCTTTCAGAGCTTTAGCCTCTGCTGGATCCAATCCGAACTGCGGATCTCCTTCCTTCCTCTTCTCTTTGTCAGCTCTCCACTTCGCTGCAACCTCATCAGTATAGGTTTTCTTCTTCTTAGACTTATGAGGTGCGGAGTGGACTTCCTTAGACTTGGGTTCCTCAGCTTCGACAACCACTTCTTTCAGCTTCCTCTTCCTTACCGGCTTGGATGATTCCGGATCAGCCACTTTCGGAGTCACTTCTACTTGTGGAGGTAGATCAATGAACTTCCCTGACTCCTTGTTAAAAGCTATATTCATTCTCTTAAGAGTGGCATCACTGAGCAACATGATCTTGCACACCCTTGGTTTGGAACTACAAGCTACCTTGAAGGACTCAAGGCACCGAACTATGAGCTTTGACAATATTGCTGGGTACATCATGATCTGAGCTCTCAGATTCCCCTTCTTCAAATTTTCAATGTTAAGAAGGATATGCTTCATCAAGTTGAACTTTCATAGATTTATCAAGAAATCTAAGATGTATATCACACTCTTCTTCAGGCTGTCCTTATCTCCTTTTCTCGGTACAATAAGCCCTTTCACCCATAACTCCAGAATCCGGAAGTTTGTAGAAAGACTTGCAATTTTCGGAGCCTTGTCATCATCCAATCCGAGAATTTCTAATGCCTTTTCCTTGTTGAAGCTACCCAAAGAGTCTGGCAATACGTGGGAAATAAACTCAGCTTCCCCTTCATAACTTATCCCTACCAAGCTTGCAGCCTTGGTGTAAGAAAGCTTATATGTCTTGCCATACGATTTGAAAGAAAATTTTTCTCTATTATCTTCCTCGAAGAAAGCAACCGACTCATAAAACTCGACAAGAAAGTCAGAGTATACTTCATCTTGGTTGCCGATTTTTGATACCGCAACACCTTCCCAGCCATTCAGCTTGATATTCTTTGAAATAATAGAATCGTAGTTGTTGAAGAAATTCGGATGAACTAACATCTCTCTGTAGACTAACCACTGAGAAATAGGCTTGGTTGAAGACATTTCTTGAGAAGCTAACTCTGCAGACATTCGGATTAGAAGTCCTCTGAGATATTCGGAACAGAGAAGACTGAAGTTCGGAACTGAGAAAACTATGGTTCGGAACGGCCTTAAATCAGAGAGTCAGAGCTTCAGCACGCAAAAGCTTGAAATCGATGTGGGACGAGAAAAATAGGGTCCCCTTTATATAGGCATTGGGATGACGGTTCAACTTCCTCGGTTGATCTAACGGTTTATAATGATCTGAGATCAGATCTAACGGTTGAAAGCATGAATCCGATCTTTTTGAGGTTTTTATTAAAGTAATGAATTAAGAAATCCAAAAACCAAAAACAAACTATAAGAAATTGCCAGCAAGTAAAATATGATTACGAAAACTTCGGTAAGAAAATCATACCTTTCGGATTATCTTAGGAAGGTTATTCGTAATGGGTAATATAAAGACGACTACGAAAAACTCAATACGAAAAAGTAAATACAAAAAGTCAATACGAAAAACTCAATATGAAAAACTCAATACGAAAAATTCAATACGAAAAAGTGAATACGAAAACTTGATATGGAAGATTCAGTACGAAAGTTCCGTTATGAAAATACCAGTACGAAAGTTTTCCGTTCCGGAAATTTTCAATACAAATACTTCCATTCCAGAAGTATTCTGTGCGAAAATATCCTTTCTGGAAAATTGTTGTTCCGGAAGTTCCATTCCGGAAATTTTCGTTCCGAAAAGTTTTTTTAAAATTTTTTTTTGAAAAACTTTGTTAAACAAACAATCAAATGTACTCCCCCTATGAAAAAGAGTTTATTACTGTAAGGAGATTTTTTTTTCAACAGAAAGTTAATTAGGGAAGATTACCTTACGGTTATCATTCCTAACTTTTGTTTAATATATTCAAATATATCAGAAGGCAAAGATTTTGTGAAAATATCAGCAAGTTGATCTTGCGTTCCAATAAACTGAAGAATAATATCTCCTTTTAGAGTGTGATCCCTAAGAAAGTGATGCCTAATATCTATGTGTTTTGCACGAGAGTGATGTGCAGGGTTTTTACTTAGGGCAATGGCACTTGTGTTATCACACAAAATTTGAGTTTTAGTAAAACTCAAGCCATAGTCTGTGACTGTGTGTTGCATCCACAACACTTGTGCACAAAAACTTCCAGCTGCTACATATTCAGCTTCAGCAGTGGAGAGTGCTACAGAATGTTGCTTCTTGCATGCCCAAGAAACTAATGAATCTCCTAAGAAATGACAAGTTCCGGATGTACTTTTCCTATCCATTCTACATCCACCAAAGTCAGCATCAGAAAAGCTTTTTAGAACAAAATCATTTCCAGAAGTATAAAATAATCCTAGATCCATGGTTCCCTTAAGGTAGCGAAAAATTCTTTTTACTGCCTTTAAGTGAGATTCCTTAGGATTGGATTGGTATCTTGCACATAAGCATACTGAAAACATTAAGTCTGGTCGACTAGCTGTTAAGTAAAGTAGACTTCCAATCATACCTCTAAAAGATGTTTGATCTACTAGTTTCCCAGCTTCATCAAGATCTAAAGAGTTTGAGGTACCAATAGGAGTACTTATACTCTTAGTGTTGTCATAACCATACTTTTTAAGAAGATCTTTAATATACTTATGTTGAGATATGTAGGTTCCTTCTGGTTTTTGAGAAATTTGAAAACCAAAGAAAAATGTTAACTCACCCATCATACTCATTTCAAACTCAGATTTCATTAGACTAGAAAAAGAGTCAGTCAAAGATTGCTGAGTTGAACCAAATATAATGTCATCAACATAAATTTGAACAATCAAAACATTTTTCTTATCTTTCTTTATAAAAAGGGTTGGATCTGCATTTCCCTTAACATAGTTATTTTGAAGCAAAAATCCAGTAAGTCTATCATACCATGCTCGTGGGGCTTGTTTAAGGCCATAAAAAGCTTTGGTAAGTCTAAAAACATGATCTGGATATTTTGTATCTTCAAAGCCAGGAGGTTGTTCAACAAAAACTTCCTCTTGAACATAACTGTTAAGAAAAGCACATTTCACATCCATTTGGAAAAGTTTGAAATTAAATAATTCTGCAAAGGCAAGTAGAATACGGATAGATTCAAGTCTAGCTACTGGAGCATAGGTTTCTTCATAGTCTATTCCTTCTTGCTGATTATAGCCTTTAGCAACAAGTCTAGCTTTATTTCTAACAATGACTCCATTTTCATCACATTTATTCCTGAAAACCCATTTTACTCCAATAACAGAAGTTTCCTTAAGTCTTTCAACCAAGGTCCAGACTTTATTCCTTTCGAATTCATTTAGTTCATCTTGCATTGCTTTGATCCAATCATCATCACCTAAAGCTTCATCAGTGCTTTTAGGCTCTAATTGGGAAAGAAATGCTAGATGTTCTACTTCATTTCTTAAGGAACTTCTAGTCCTTACAGGTTGATTTACATCACCAATGATACTATCACTGGGATGATTCTTAAGAAACACCTGATTTGGGTTTTTTAAAACCTGTTCATCAACATAGGGTAGAAAGTCTTCTGGGGTAAATGTTTCAGAAGTATCTTCTTGAACAATTTCCTTATCAGAAGGTTCTTCTATCAAAGGTTGATAATCAGTTTTTGAAAACACATCCGAAGATGTAGGTTGGGAGGTTTTAAAAACAAAAGGGTCAGACTCATCAAATTTTACATGTACTGTTTCTTCAACAGTACAAGTATTTTTATTAAAAACTCTATAAGCCTTAGAGGTTGTGGAATAACCTAAGAAAATCCCTTCATCATACTTTGGTGCGAATTTATGTAAGTTATCTTTAGTATTCAAAATGAATACTTTGCAACCAAAAACCTTGAAGTAGGAAAGTCTTGGTTTTCTACCATTCCATAACTCATAAGGAGTTTTATTAAGAAAAGGTCTAATCAAAACTCGATTTATAGTATAACAAGCAGTACTTACAGCTTCAGCCCAGAAATGTCTAGCAATAGAATATTCACTTAACATGGTTCTAGTTATCTCTTGAAGAATTCTATTTCTTCTTTCAACTACACCATTCTGTTGAGGAGTTCTAGGTGCTGAAAAGTTGTGAGTAATACCTTTCTTACTACAAAAAGTTTCAAAATCAGAATTTTGAAATTCTCCTCCATGATCACTATGAATAGTTTTCAATGGAAGGTTTTTCTCATTTTTAACTTGAGCTCTAAAACTTTTGAAATAAGAAAAAGCTTCAGATTTCCTTGCTAGAAAATAGACCCAAGTAAATCTAGTGTAATCATCAACTAGAACAAACACATAGTATTTGCCTCCAATGCTTCCAGTTTGTGTTGGACCAAAAAGATCCATGTGCACTAACTGTAATGCATCGGTTGTTGAGACTTCACCGATTGAATTAAAACTAGATTTATGTTGCTTTCCATATTGACAAGGATCACAAACTTTAGAAGAATCAAATCTAAGCTCCGGTAGATCCTTAACAAGTTTCTTCTTAGAGAGTTTACGTAGGTTTCTAAGATTACAGTGTCCTAATCTTCTATGCCATAACCAAGAATGATCTTCCATTGCACTTAGGCAAGGTAAATCTTGGCTTCTTAGGTCTTCTAAGTTTAAGGTGTAAACATTCTCTTGCCTATTGGCTGAGAGAATAAATTCTTCCTTGGAATTGTGAACTAAGCATTTATCATTCCTAAAATTCACAAGGTAACCTTCATCACATAACTGACTTATGCTAATGAGGTTGTGCTTAAGACCTTTAACAAAAAGAACATTTGAAATCAAAGTTTTACCCAAAAGAACTATATTACCAATACCAACAATCTCTCCCTTAGCATTGTCTCCGAAAGTTACCTTTCCTCCTTTCGTTTTGATAATCTTTTCAAAAAATCTTTTGTTACCAGTCATGTGCCGGGAACATCCACTATCCATGTACCAAATATTGTTGCTGGAACTTTCTTTATTTTCCTGAAATTAAGAACAAAGTTAGACTTTCGGAATCCAAACTTGTTTGGATCCGAGATTTCCAGACAATAAAATTTTAGGTATCCACATTTTCTTAGAAAAGTAAGCTTTATGAAAACCTAAGGATTGGGTTTTGTTTAAGGAACAATTTTTTCCCAGTGACCACCACATTGACATTTAGTGAAAAATGGGGCACTTTGAGGAACAAAATAACTGTTACTGAAAACTGGTTTTGCATGGGTATAACCAAATCCGGATTTATTTCTTAAATGTCGTATTTGAGAATACATCTTATCAAAATTTTCTTTACCATGGGTAATGTTTGATAAACACTTCTTTAAGGAAAAAATTTCGGACTTGAGTTTTACAACCAAGTTTTTATCCTCAAAATCATTAGTTTTAGAACTAGAGTTAGGCTCGAACACATTTTTCTTAGAAATTACTTTTTCTAACTCTTTAGAAAGTTTATTCTTCTCAGAACATACTTCCTCAAGATTTTTTGAAATACTTTCAAAATCAGAATTTTTCTTATCAAGATCTTTAGAAAGATCTGATATCTCTTTAGTAAGAATAGAATTCCTAGAGTTTGCCTTATCAAGTTTCTTGTTGAGTTTGGAATTCTCAATCTCAAGAAGTTCAGCAAATCTAGAGACTTCTTCATAAGTAGGTAAAGTATTTTCCTCATCAGAAGATGATTCTTCATCAGAAGAGTTATAATACTTACTCTCATTAGAATTTAAAGAAACATTGGTCAAAGATTCAGCATTTCGTACCTTAGCCATAAGACATTGATTATCAATAGGTAATCTGGCTATAAGACCAAGATTCTTCTGTCATGAAGATTCATATTCAGAAGATTCATCTGAAGAGTCACCACCACTGGCACTCCAGGTGTCATTAGCTTTCAGATCTTTATTAGCTTTAGCTTTGTAATACTTCTTCCTGTTTCTGTCTGAATGTCTTTCCTTTCTTTCTTTCTTTTTGAGCATAGGGCAATCTGGTCTAATATGTCCAACTCTTTTACATTCATAACAAGTAACTTCTCCATATTTCTTATCTTTCCTGTCCTTCTTCTTATACTTGGATTGAAAGTTTCTATGTCCACCTATCTTGTTCATCCTTCGATCAAGATTGGCTAATTCATTTTCTGAAACTTCACTCTCACTAGATTCAGATTGGAAAATGACTTTCTTTGATTTGGATCTGGTTACTCTCTCAGGAGTCTTGGCTTTCATCTGATTTGAAGTTGTAGTAAAAGCAACAGTACCATTTCCATTCTTCTTCTTGATGTTGTCAGCATCTCTCTTCATTCTAGTTTCATGTTGTAGAAGAGTTCCAAATAATTCATCAAGAGTAATTTGAGTGACCTTCCTGTTCTCATCTATAGCTGTTCTCTTGGATTCCCACTCATTGGGCATAATATCAATTATCTTGTCCACAAGAGCTTCATCATCTAAACCTTTTTCTCCCATAGATTGTAGACTGTTGACAATAGTCATAAATCTTTGTTGAACTTTACAGATAGGTTCTCCATAAGGAAAATTGAAGCCATGATATTCAGCTCTAAGCATTGCTCTTCTAGTCTCAATCACTTTTGAAGTCCCAAAGTGTGTAACCTCTAACTTCTTCCATATACAATTAGCTGCTTCACAAGAAGAAATTTGGCTATATATATTTCTATTCATTGAACATAATAAAGTATTGCGTACCTTATAGTTGAGTTGATATTCTTGCTTTTCCTGGTTAGTAAAGGTTCTGACTTCCTTGTCAGGAATTTTATAATCACCAGTAAGCATCACAAAGTTATCTACTCCAGTATTGATAACAAAAGTCTTCATACGATCTCTCCAGTATTCATAATCATTACCATCGAATATTGGTGGCCTTGTAGGATTCAGATTGTCAATCAAACCAACATTAATTCCTGCCATACTAAATAATAACTTGGATACAAACTTGTTAGTAGCTTAGAATCGAAATCACAAAGTTCGGAATGGGAAATGTTCGGAATGGATAATTCGGAATGACAAAGTTCGGAATAGAAAAATGAGAAAGAAAAACTTGTATGTGAGTACAAGTATTTCAGTAACCTTGGCTCTGATACCAAATGTAAGAATGGTATAGAGTAAGAGGTTTCCAACCTTTGATACCAATTGTAGGATCGAAATATAATATGAGATGCTCAATATACAAGAGGGGGGGTGAATTGTATACTTTAAAAATTCCTTTGGAACCTTTAAAGTTAGTTATGAATAACTAGAGTTTCCTTAAGAAAAGGAAAGGACTAAGTTTAACAAAGTTAAACTAAGTAAATTCACAACACCTCTAACACCGAACTGAACTTGGAAAGGGATTCCAAAAGTAGGTTCCGGAAATATAGTTCCGGAAATTGAAACTTAACAAAAGTTACAATATAAGATTCTACCTTAAAGCGTATAGAATCTAAACTAATCAGAGTAAGTAAGGAAGTATAAGAAAGTTATACTTTCCTTAAGATACAAATTGCAGCGGAATAGAAACAAGTAGTAAAACTACAAGTAACAAGAATAAGTCTTTTAACCCAAAGAGAAGGGTATCCAACAACCTTGGATAAAGGTCCCTTGATTTATACTTTCAAGCAAGTCTGTCTTACCCACACCAGGGTAAGCCCTCGATACGAAGATCGGTGTCTCTGTCTTGCTATCCCCGCAAGCCCTCAACTTCATGGTAGTTGGCAACCTCTGTCTTTCTCAGCAAGAAAGCCCTCGATCTTTAAGGTAGTCGGCACCTCTGTCTTTCTCAGCAAGAAAGCCCTCGATCTTTAAGGTAGTCGGCACCTCTGTCTTCCTATCCCCGGAAGCCCTCGAATGTAATCACCAACATTCGGAGTCGCACGAAGCTTTGAGAGTTAATAAGAAACTCTCTCTCTAGAAATCACTTCAACAGCATGTAGGCACAAAACTCAGTTGTTTTTCCAACAGCACCGAGCTCTTTCAAATGAGCTCCTATTTATAGGTAAGGTCGGCTCCTTCTCCAACGGTCATATTTTCCTTAATGTTCGGAGGGACCTGTACACGTGTCACTTAGACAACGGTTAGTTTATAACAAAATGGACGACATCGTTTTATAACAAAACAAGTGTAACAGAAAGTACGACATCGTTTTAAACTCTAACAAAAAGGTTCGGAATAGAAATTTCGGAGTGAAGGTTCGGAGTGAATAAATTCAGAGTGTATAAAACAATGATAATCAGATTCTGTTTAATAGGTGAATTCGGAATGAGAATTCGGAGTAGGAATTCGGAATAGGAATTCGTCATCAGAAATCGTAATGAGAATTCGTCATCAGAATTTGTAATGAGAATTCGGAATGAGATTTCTTCATTAGAATTCGTAATGAGAATTCTTCTTCAGAATTCGTATCCTGAATCTGGATTAGAACTTAGTCAGAATTCATATCCGGAATTCGGAATGAAACTTCCTTATATTTCTTGTCCAGAATCTGAATACTAAACAGAATGCTTTTATATCAAAGTTTTAATGACTCCAAGAAAATGAATCCGAAACTTATACTTAAGAAAAATATTGATGAAAATATGATAAGGATAATTTTTCTTATAAAAGCGATTTTCTTTAAGAAAGCATTTTTCCTTAAAGATAAGGTGTTTGTGATTTTCAAAACAAGAAGGAATGGAAAAGTCATAAGGAAAACCTTATTGACTCAACACTCATAACTCTCTTCCCTTGAGATATGTAGAGGAAAACCATATCTCCAACATGAAACTGTAGGTCTCAATGATGGTTTCCATGATAAATAATTTTTTGACTCTGATAAGCTTTAATATGATACCAAATGACCTTAAATTCTTCACCATTTTGGGCCTGATAAGTTTTATCTCCCCATACTCATCCCCATATGCGTGTGATCTACACCTCACCCCATAAAGGTCCTTATAAGGAGCCATTTGGATTATTAAGTGGAAACTATTGTTGTAAGAGAAGTCAACCTGAGAAAGATGTTGATCTCATCTTCCATTGAAGTCCATTGAGCATGCTCTCTACATGTACTCAAGTGTTTGGATAGTTTTCTCAGATTGGAAATTTGTTTAAGGATGATAATTCGTACTTAAGTTAATATCATTATTCAATGTTTGTTAGAGATTCTTGTAAAAAACAGTGGTGAATCATTGATCTCGATCAGATACAATCGAAAGTGGTACACCATGCAACCTTACAACATATATGATGTATATCTGTGCCAGTTGATCAAATGTTAAATCCTCTTGAATTGAAATGAAGTTTGAAATCTTTGTAAGATGATAAACAATAACCCAAAAAACATTTTTTTTCCTTATAATGTCTTTTGATGTCCGTTTACAATTTCCATGGCGATGTTCTCCCATTTCCATGTCGGTATGGTAAATGGTTGCATCATCCCCGTAGACTTATGCTTCTCACCATTCACTTACTAAAATGCAGGGCACATTGATGTATATTTGACAATCTCCTTCTTCATGTTATCCCACAAATAATTCTCTCAATGTTCCCAGAAAATAATTTTTTTGCAGAGTGGATAAATAAATTCGAACTAATTGAATCATCCAGAAGTTCTTTCATTAACTCTAGATTTAATGGAACACATAGTCTTGACCAAAATCTCTCCATTCCTTCTTCATTAACATTGATCTCTGAGGATTTACATTATATGATAGATTCTAATTTCTTTTGAATTCTAAAATCATCTTTTTGAACATCCTTCATCATTTACAAAAGATACGATTAATCAATCATTTGTAAAAGGATTGATGATGTTATATTATTTATGATTCTCATGTCAATATTCATCAAATCTATGAAGATTGGATCCTTTTTAATAATCATTAATTATATAATTTCTAGGACCTTTATACAAAGATAATCATCCACCATTTTTTACTTCCAATGGTTGTAATGAATTAAGTAGTTGTAATCCTTGATGGTCTCTAACCATCTTTGCTGGCGCAAGTTCAGGTTTTTCTCTATGAATATATATTTTATATTTTTGTGATCCATGCATATTTCACTCTTTTCCTCAAATAGATATTTCCACCATATTTCCAATTAATATATCATAGCTGCAAACTCATGGTCATGCATGGGATAGTTTTTTCATTAATTTTCAACTACCATGAGTCATATGTGATAAATTTTTCATTATTCATCAAAACGCAACCTGGGACCATCATTGAAGTATCAATGAAGATTACTAAAATCTCTTCACGTGTGGGTAGTGTGATCACATGGGTAGTGATAAGACTATTCTTCAACTCCTTGAATATTTCTTGAAATTCATCATTCCAAGATAACCTAAACCCCTTCTGAGATAGCTAGGTATTTGGGTTTGATAATCATGAGAAATTTCTCACAAACCAGCGATAATATCCCGCTAACCTAAGGAAGTAATGGATATCCATTACAGTTACTAGTGTTTTCAATCACTCAATTTCATTTTTCTTGGATCGATCCATAGATATATCGTTTATTTTGATGATATTATCAAATAATGAGACATCTATTAACCATAATTCACACATTATGTACTTTTTACATAGTTTATCTTTTATTATGGTCCATAGTACAATTCTTTGATACTCTCCAATATCTCCTTGGTTTTGGATTATTATAATATCATCAATAAAGACTACCAATTTTTTTCTAGGTAACATCTAAAGACTCTATTAATAATGTCCATGATGATCACTAGATAACTTGGGAGTTCCAAAGGAATTAATATGACTTCATAGTTCCTGTACCTTTTCAAAAATCAGTCTTGAGGATATTCTCCTTATACATCCTTAAATGGTAATATATGGACCATAGATACACCTTGGAGAAGTATTGTGATCCACATAGCTGATCAAACATTTTATCAATTAATGTTAAATGATACTTGTAATTTATCTTGATTTCTTGAGCTCATGATAATAAATGACAAGGAGAATTGACCCATCTTTATTCATGAGGAAGAGGACTAGTGCACCCCATGGGGAAGCACATGGTTATAAAAATCCTTTATATATATTACCCTGTAGTTGTTTCTTTATCTCCTCACGCTCCAAAAAACACATTCTATATAGAGTGATAGATATTGAAAATTCCCCACATATAAGATCAATCGAGAATTCAAAATCATTTCTAAGAGGAAGACCATGAAATTATTTTGTAAATGCATCAACAAATTCCATTACAATATGAATTTATATGAGGATGGTTCCTTCATTTGGATCAATCATCATGGAAAGATATGTGTTCTGAACGGGATATAACATTCATGCTTGAGATAATGGTGCTAAAAAAGAATCATCCTCCTCCTTGAACTTGTACAGAATCAGGGGTTGATTCACCATATAGAGATTTATTTCCCACTCGTGTCAATTTATGATGGATATATTTAGAGAAATCCCATCCATGACATGAATTTCATCCAATTACACTAGAGAAAGTATGATGATATTCACTGGGAAATTCAATCCACAAATTTTTATAGGGGAGGATTTATAATCATAATAAGGAATAATTTTTACATTTTCCATTCTCACAGACATCTCTACATTTAGGATTTTTGGTTTTTGTTTGGATCGTTATAAAAAAATTCAGGATAAAATATAATGTGTTGAACCATAATAAAAACATATTTTCACTTTTCATGAATGAATTACTAGCGTACCAATCACCAATTCATAGTTGGGATTTGATTTTGTGGTAGTGATGGAAAAAGATCACCCTTTTTTCTAAGGAGTATGTTGGTTTCCTCCAATTAACCCTATCTTGTGGAACTCATTCACATAGTTCTCTAGTCCATTTTAGCTGTAGCAATGAATAATGTGATGATGGTTAATAGGAGCATTCCATTCCTCTTCAAAACTAATGGGGTTATCCTGTCTACAATCGTTAGCCAGGCGCCCTTCTCTTCTACACCTAAATCATTTTCGGGCCCTCTTCATGAAATTTACATGGTTATTATTCCCACTTATTTGGAAAGTAGGATAAGGGAAATTATTATCACCATTTATTTTTCCCATCAAACCAACATAATTAATGTCCACTTTCAGCTTCTTATCGCTTGGACACCCATGATATTGACCGATCTCCATATTGTTATTGAGGGCACGTAAAGGACTATAGTAACCTAATGTTGTCTGATTACATCTTAAAATTGAGGTAACATCATACAATATCTATGTACCCATTAATGTCAAAATCATTATTTTTATCATTAATGTAAGGGAGTGGCCACCAGCACATGATAGAAGCATCAAAAGCTCTTAAGGGGGCCGGAAGTGATGTAAACCAAGAGAATACCCATGGGAAAATGATATATAGGCCATGGGAAGCGAACCGATACTATTTTAAATAGCAAGCGGCTCCACCGCCCTTCCCAAGTAGACGAGCACATCAGTAGCAAAGTTAGATTCCCTTCAAACGTGATGGACATGTTGACCCTGACTCGTTTCCAAGGAGGACCTCCTAGCTAAGTAGCAAAGGAACTGAGCCATCTCATATCTCCCCTTGACCATATTGACCAAGGACTCCGAATCATACTCAATCACTTCTGCCTGCAATCCAAACCTCTTGCACACCGTTAGCCCTGTGAGAAGAGCCCTCATATCAGCATTAAAAGAGGTTCCCGCCCCGAAGAAGGTGCTGAATACCACCAAAACAGATCCACTTGAATCATGAATAAGGCCCCCCGCCTCGCATAATCCCACTCTTGTAGGAACCATCCATGATCATTTTCAACCTGTGCATGGGGATCTCCAACGAACCCATCTGCCTCCCATCCCACCCGACACACCAGCCGAGTATGGCTAGTTGATGAATCTGCAAAATGGGGGCGAGGAATGTGCACCCTTGATGACCGAACCCATCTCGAAGTAGAGTGCCCTTGCCCACATCTGGAGATACCACACCAAGGGACGAGTTTCCCTCCTCGCCTATTTCCTTCCCTCCCACAGAGACCAACAAATTATAGAGAGAACACAAGACTGAATTTTGGTCTCTATTGTGCTGCCTCCCACTCCGTTAATGCAAGAGGTCAGTGTCCCCTTCAAAGTCTAAGATCGCTAAGGCTTCTCGTAGTCTTGGTTTTAGCACACCAATGAAGAAATCTACCTTTAATTCGGGGGTAGTGACAAAACTGGATGTGTATCATGCATGATTTGTGAAGATTCACTTGTACGCTCTAATGGATCCATAAATTTTTTTTCTTGGGGGAAAGGATGTCCTTTTCCATTTTATGTTGGAGGGTGCGGGGAAAATATTTATAGAAAAACATTTTTTTAAAATCCATCCATTCCAATGCCTCAATTGCTTCCTCTTGGTACATATTTTTTATCATTGTCCACCATTGATCAAATTCACCCTCAATTTGATAACCAACCAGATGAACCTTATCTTGTTCAGATCATTGATGGATAGAGAATATATTCTCAATGGATTTGATCCATTATTCGATGATTGAGGGATGAGATGATTTGTAGAAAGTATGAGGCCTTTATCACATAAAGCTATTGATTTTGACTTATTCCTTCTTGGTGAGTGGGGGGGCTAGGGGTTGTATGTGTCTCTTGACCCATGTCTTTATTCAAAACTTGAGTTAACTGAGAGTGTATCGTGTAAAAGTTTGTGATTCCTCCTCCCATTGGATGGGGCCTCTCACTAGAACAACTGTCACATTGATATTCAAATTTGTTATTAGCTCGAGTCCTCTTATTAGAGAACATTGTCTAGAATAAAAGGAAAATTAAGGTTAAGTATTTCAAACTATTAAACACATAAATTGGTATCTAATGGATGAAGGGATAAATAATAAATTCCATTCATCTCCTAAACATTTGAATTTCTAGGATTCAATCTAGGTAATCCATGATCTATTTCCTAATGCATATTCTTATGGGATTTTTTTCTCCATTAATAGTAGTTCATAATAATATTATTTATTTAAAAAATAATATTCTCTGGGAGTATTAACAAAATAGTGTAGAAACACTCATTTTCATGCACCAGTTCCAATTCAGGTCTAGCTCAATGTAGTGTTTTCGAGTTTTAACTTGATATAAATTTGTTCTAGAGCCAGCTATACATGTTAGAATCTATACATGGATGCATTTTATTGATAAAATACTTACACAGTACTCAAAAAAAATTTGGGATTATTTTCTTATACTCACTCTTATCTCTATGTATTATACTAGAATTTTATAACACTAATACAAAAAAATAAAAAAACCTATCATTTTATACCAACTATAACAAACCTTCTCTTTAGTACACATTTAAACATGAGTTGTAATATAAATATTCACTTAACACAACCAAGAACATCGAGTAGTCTAGTGTATGTGGGGATTAGGGGCTTAAAAACATCACATGAAAACTTAGGAAATAAAATATAACAACTTTATTGAAGACTTCTTTTACATGACCACAACATTATTTCATACTTAGAATTGTATTTGATAACCTAAGGACAAACATAAGAAAACAGTGATCATTAATGCCCAGTAAGGGTGTAAACAAGGCATAACATGAAGAAAAAAATAAATGATCGGAAATAGACATATTAAAGGAGAATAAGACAAACATAAACATAAAGGAATGATACAACAAAACTATCATAACATAGACATATGACAAAAACTTAAAACACAACATCATTAACATAAAATAATCGGGTAAGCCCCTATCCCAACATGGTTGCAAGAAATACCTAAAGGAATAAAGTAAAACCATATACCAACATTATGTATCATGATACTAAACATTACTCAATCCATTGTACTGGTATTCATGCTCACCCTTCATATTCATTTCAATCTCATGATTAAGTGTGCCACATAGATCATATTACAAGGATTCTTTCGACTAAATAATTTTTTCAAGTTATCATGGAATGTGTAATACATTATTTTAAGTAACATTAAATATGTATATGTGTATAATGATTAATATAATTGATATAGAAATGGGTATTTTACGCACTACATGATGATTTTGGTTTGGAGAATTGTGGGGTTGTTTATGCAGCATAACAGCTTTTAATAGAGATTCACAAATTGGGTTTATGAGAGAGAAATGGTACTCTAATAATTTAACATGTAAAATAAATAATTTTAGTCATGTATCATAACATCCCAACATATGAAAATTAGTTTAGATTCATAATATAATATAAATAATTGAATGGAAATAGGAAGAGAGAAATCCCTTACAGAATTTTGGCATGGTAACAGGTGTACACAAAAGGAAATAATGAGAGTGAAAGGGGTATCTAATAATTCATAAATATGTAGGGTAGTATTGGGGATGTAAAAAATCATCCCCCAAAATTGTTATTTGAAAATAAAATGGTATAACAACATAATGAAAATTGGATAAAAATAAGAAAGTAAGGAATCCCTTACAAGGATGTGTGATCACAAAGGCTTGGGAGAGGCTTGCGAGAGGCTTCATGGGAGCTTGCGATGGCTTGGGGTGATTAAAGAGAGGTTAGAACATATTTGGGACATTATACAATGGTTTTTAGTGAAGATAAGTGGGAGATCGGGTGGGTCTATATAGGAAATGAGGGGGAATTCATTAATATTTCATAAACCAAGGTTTTGGAATCTATATAATTAAATACACAAAATCAAAAACCTTCCCATGGTTTTTGAAAATGGTTTCTGCCAATTTTGAGGGGAAAAATTATTTTATAAGTCCAATTTTTAAATATATTAAAATATCAGCCTCTCTTAGGTGGTGGTGAGTCACAATATTAAAGAAATGAATTTATAATCAAAAAATATATTATACATTTTGGAGGATTCACTAAGGCTTTATAAAATAAGAAATGGAAATCTGAAATCAAAATATTTCAATGGGGAAACATGTATTGGTCCTATAATACCCATTATTGTATTTATTAGACCATTTTGTGATAATTATGATGTCATAAAACACATATTTTTATTTATATGGTATTTATTTTTTACCCTAAAATATGACTGCAAGAAAATTATGAAAAATTATCCATTGGGTAATTTAGATTTCAATTTTCCAAAAATAATATTCTTTTATCTAATGAATTTTCTATATATTTTTATTTTTAATTTTAAAATTAAAAGAGAAATTTATTAAAAATTCATGGGTTTTGACACAAACAATTTTCAAACATTAATAAAGATTACATTCGACTTCATAAAAATTACATTCGACTTCTAAAAATTTATATACTCATTAATTATTCATAAGGTTAATTTTATAATAATATTTTATTAAAATATTAATTATTTCAAAAATTCTTTATTTCCTTAAAACAAATACATTGAAAATAAATTCTCGTGTTTATAGTATAAAAAATATCACTCTTATTAAACTAATTACCTAATTGTTTAATGATAAAGAACTGATTTAATCATCATTTAGAAGAATTTTTTTTATAATTTTATGAATAAAAACCATAGTATAATATAATAAGGTATATATTTCTTATGATTACAATTTTAACATAAAAACAAAATTTATCAAATTTAACATTCTTTTACGAAAGAATATTCTCATAATGGAATTGATGGAATAAGAATTTTATTTATAAAAAGGGATTATACAACAAGTAACAAATAACTTATTACATAACCACTTATATCATGTGAATAAGACCTAAGGTTATGGTGTGTGATGGGGATAAACTATTGGGGTGGCTCTAAAAACATCGACAGAGTGGAAATCTCTATAAGCATGAACTTCTCCCATATGCAATTCAATTCAAGCTTAGCATATTGAAGCACATATTGGTATTGGTCAAGAGAGAAGCCCGGTCACACATCCTCCTTCCCAATCTCCTAAAAATGAGCTTCGTACAACCCGAGTCTAATGGATGTGGCAATCCTCTCCATTTTCTATGTGGAATGTTTTTTTAAACCATAAATTTATATCAGTGTTCTGATCATTGTCCAATAGTTTTATTTTCAATGATAATGATACTTAATCATAATTTAAACCCTAAAATAAAAATAAAAAAGTTCATGTGTTTTCTATATCCATAAGACATTAAAAGAAATGGAATTTTATTCATTAATTCTCTATTCATTACATGTAAAGACCCAAGGCTTTACGTACATAGACATTACATTACTTTTGCGGAATACAAAATACATAACAAAAACAGACACCAAAGGACCATAATAGTTTAGTGTCTTTGGAAACATGGAACATAATCTTCTAATCTTGGTGAACGATTTTCAACATCTCCCCTAAGGATCTTCCTTTTTTTCTTACCTAAAACCTTTCTTTATATCCAGGGGAAAAGAAGAAATATAAAGGGTGAGCTCAAATGCCCAGTAACAGTAAGAATGGAGAAAATAAAACAAGCCATATACATTTGAACATTAAAACATGAACATAAAGTTTAAACATCAAAATATTGAGAAATAAATCTTCGCAGTACATAAGTCATTAATCATAAATAAACATTAATCATGATAAAATAACATGGGAAGAAAACATGTAATTGTGGAAAACCATTAAACACATGATATGATTTCCATAGTAGCCAAGTCATTGCTGCCAAGACCATCATAGTGGACAAAGTACCTTTCTGAATCGAGTTCACTCCTCTTTCCAGTCCTATATCACTAAACCGGATTAACTTACCATTACAGCAATGTATATCTCATGAGATATAAATCTTTAACCAATTCATTGGAGGGAGATATAGGTCCCACTGATCTCATAATGAAATAATTATTACTTGTGCCAAAAAATAAACATAAAACATTCATCATAACCCAATGAATAAAATGTGTTTCATAAACATCATCCCATCATCATATAATCCATATAAAACAAATGTATACCATTTCATTATAAGAAATGTGAAACCATGTAAATTATAGAGACATTATACTTGAAACATACACATATGAAATAATGTCATCTTAGATGGAAAAATGGTTTTGATAAAACACTTGAAATGAATTCTTGAAGAAAATATCCATTCTTCTTCAAAATAATTTTCTTTTCACAAAATGCCATGCAATTTTAATAGAAAAGTATTTTTGTAATGCCCTGACCCTAGTTACCCAGAGTCGGTGCATTATTGCGTAACATTGGCATGATCATAAAATATCAAGTCTCAAAAGCCCAATTAGTTTAGTATCCTTGTAAACACTATATACATTCATAAATCTTACATTACATCATAACGTGAAAAATCACAATAACAAAGTCTCCATAGTCCACACTTCAATCCCCTTCAGACTATCCCTGTAGGCCAGTCATAAAATATTTCTTCATATCCTGGGAAAAATAAAACATTGAAAGGGGTGAGATCAGATGCTCAGTAAGGATAAAAATATAGAGGAAGCTTTCCTAAATAAACATAAACATTTAAGGAAATTTATAACTAAACAAAATCCTTTTAAACAAGAACTTGAACATAATATGAAAAAGTAAAATGAAATAATGCCATTGACTTATTCACATGAATATTCTATTGGTCGAATAATCACATGCAATATCAATAACCACATTCATAAAGATGGAATTCATAATTCCAGACTATCTTAACCACGTACCCAAGGCCTCGTTCCAAGACTGAAAATAAGATTTTGTCAAGGCCTTGTGCCAAGACACTAATTTGTCTCATGAGACCCGCCGATGCATCGAGGAGCTATAGCAGGATCCACCTATCACTTACTAAGTCCAATGAATTTCTCATATGAAAAATGGTATATAAACACTTAGGAATACCATTTTTTAAATTACCGTTTGAAATTAATTGGGGAATCAAAATACCATTTCATGTTTTAGAAGATACTTACATTTAAAATTGCTCAAATATACTCTAGTGTTTTTCTGAAAACATTATGCAAGCTTCTGAAAAAAATAACTAATTCTGAAACTACTCAACTAATTATAGGCCATGATGGGTCCACGCCCAATCCCTTCCTGTCTACCACACTCGAGAGTTGGGTTTTCTAAAAACATTTTTAAGCTTGCATTAAATACGTATACATTTTCACTGGATTTTCATATATTTGAAAGAAATATCTCTCTCTTTTTTGAAATCATTTGAAAAAAGTTATGGATTGTAGAGGAAGATGAAACCCAAATAATGGTCACGGCGGTGGAGAAGCCATTTTCGTCGCATACGTACGACAAAAAAACATTCCTTTTTTGTCATTTATTAAAACGCTTCGTATAAAAAGATTCCTTTTGAATAAACGTAAAAGTCAAAGGTGTTTATACACCATATAAAAGAATGTTGTGTATAAAATAAAATATGACTCAATGAAAGGAGATTGAGACGATGTTCCTTAAAAATAATTTTTTTTAAATAAAATAGATCTATTATGTGTATTCACTATATGCACACATAATTAAAGTATAAATACAAGGCAGGACATAATAATATCATGACATAATTTGAAAATAAAAGATTAACCCAAAGATTATAAATTGGGTTAAGAAGTTCCCTTAAAAAGAACATTTTTAAATAAAATAGATCTATTATGTGTATTCACAATATGTACACATAAAGAATGTATAAATACAAGGTAGGACATAATAATATCATGACATAATTTGAAAATAGGATATTAACCCAAAGAATAGATATTGGGGTAAGAAGTTCCCTTACCTCATGTCCGACTTGAATCGACCATCCTTTAACCTCCTGAATAATAAACTAGAGTTAATTTATAATTTCCTAAGAACGTTTTTCATGTTTATTATTTCTTTTTATATCACTTATTACCATGTTATAAACATTATGTAATTATTTATGTTAATAACGGTCGTTTTGTCGATCTTTGGTACTTGAGTCAAAAATAAACTTCTTAAAATAACAAGTTGTTCATGTCGTAAAATATCCATTATATCCATAATTATGTTCATGATTTAGATATAATATAAATCATATATATCCATATATACATTCATTTATAATACTAAATAACATTTAGAGGTATGAAATGAAATGCACCGTACATTGAGACGGTAAGCCGTACCTACGCATGAACGCTACTTTCATTTCTATTTCGTATTTAATGGAATGAAGTTATAATTATATAAAGGTATAATATAATTACAGTATAATATAATGTATAATACCATTTACTCCATCTTTTATACATCCCACATATGGCATTAACAATTCAAATCACTTTGTGGGGGCGGTAGTCCGCACTTCCTTAAATGAAAATATCATGTTTACCCATAATGGAAACCATAAAGGTATGACATAAATGATAAATACAGAATCTTAAGGAAAATATAAACATATTATATATCATAAATAAATATAGTGACATCTTAATGTCCACTTTTGAAAGTGTTATATGAGTGTTGAACAATCATCGTTTCATGAGGTAGTAATTCGCCATCCACAGAAACAGTATGTTCTTTGACCATTAGATGTAGGTGTGTGTAAGTTTAGCTCGAATCCTTCTTATAAAAAAATCATAGTATATTTAATATACTGATTTTGTTACAAAAGAAAGTAATAAAAAGAGTTTTAGGGGTTGGAGAAGAAAAATAAAACACAATAACATAAGAGAAGACATTACCTTAAAATCGCGTAACTCTTTTTTGATTTGAGCAAAAGGCTTCCTTTGGCAGAATTCTGCCCAAAGTGATGCTTCTAGGAGTAAGAGAGTGAATTTGAGAGAGTATTTGGGTAGAGGTTGTCTGATCCAAAAGGCTTTGAAGGTGTGAATAAAGTGGTAGTGGTGGGGGCCTTTTATAAGAGGGGATGAGGGGCACTCTTGGAATGTCATGAAATGTTACTTTATTATATAATGAGATTCGGATTTTAAAAGTCCCAAACTTATATATTTCGAGGATAAGGTGATGAGGTTTCTAAATATGCTCATCCAATAGGTTTTTGACAAGTGTAAGTCTTAGATTTTACATTATATTTTTATTTTATTTAAATCGTTAATTAATGAGGTAATCGCTACATCATCATGGTGTCATGAAACTTTAATTTATTTAATGTCTAAAAATTATAAAAAAATTATCATGATGTAGGAAATCTTTTTATCTTTCTAATGAATATTTATAGTCAAAAATTTTACTTGTATAACCCTATTTAGAAATTTTGTTAGTAAAACAACTCATGTTTGTGACATTTTTATTTTAACATTAAATAAAACGTTTTTAATGTCATTTTCCTACATAAGTGGCTCCATGGGGTCCCCAAGTTGACCCATGGATTTTCTTGGTCGTCCATGACTCATTAAATAGGGGTAGGATATGTGTCAAGGTCATTTTATATTATTATAACATTATCATTACCTTAAATTTCTCTAATTACCTTTAATCACGATTAATTAAACTTAAAAGTTTCTATTCACCAAAAAAATTATTTTAATCCCATTAAAGCACATTTTAATTCCTAATGACAACCATGTATGTCGGATTTTTGAAAATAAAATGACAGAAGTGGTATTGTTTCATTTAAATGAAAAATCAGTTTTTTAACTACCACTTAGTGCTTTCAGTATTCATCAAAAATTGAAGTTTTTCAAAACAATGCCAAAATTTTACCCTAAGCAATAATTGATATTCCGAATTCAAAAATTATTTCCATTTTAAAAAATTCCAAACATATAAGTTGAATTAATTAATTTTATAACTAATTACCACTGTCACAACAAATAGCGTGTTTTTAAGAAACAATATATATCAAAAGATTGACAATTGTTTATGTCCAATTTCAAAGTGAAATTAATTCTAATGAACACCATTGGATAAAATGGTAAAAATATATTCTAATTATACTTTAAAACCACTAAATAGTATAATTTATTACTATAAATTATTTTGACTAAAAAAGTTGTTTTTAAGTATTTTTCACTATTTATAAAAAATTGGAAGTTCTCCGAAAATTACAAAAAATTCAACTTAGGATAATTTCGATATTCTTAACACAAAAAAGAAGTCCATTTTGAAATATAAAATTTATATAAATTTAAAAAGTGGGTATTACTATTCATAACTGCTACTTTGATTGGTCGTGGTGTGTTAGAATCTCGAACTTGCGTACAATGCAAGCTATTGCATTATTAAAAGAGAAGCGTATCGTGAAAGCTTGGGGTGTTACATTATCTCCTCCTTCAATAAATTACGGCCTCACAATTGCCAAATGTTCTTCGAATATAAAAGGTTTAAAATAGAAAATACCTTTGTGGAAAACCCACATCGGAAATAGGGTTAATAGACATATAACATTAAAAGAAGGAAAGAAAAGTACAAAGGTCACCCGAGATAGAATATACTAGGGTTATTTGAAAATATGGATATGGAGGAGAAACAAGCCATCATGGTCTGATGGAGAGTTGTAGAAAATAGGATTAGGAGAAAGTTAACCACAAGAAAATCACAAACCTGTGATTGGTTAAACGGTCATTGAATCCCCAGTTGGAAAAGTTAACTGAAAACGTTTTTATTTTAAGTAAACTTTCATAAGGCTGAGGAATTTATTTAAGAGATTTACTAAGAATTTAAGGAAATATACTTACTTTTCATGTAGGCTTTCATTCATTAATATATTTTTACCACGAACCCATCTTTCACTCCAAATGGTAACATAACTCAAAAATATTCTATTTATCCTAATTGTATAAGGTTCCAAATACTACCACATACCATTTAGATTAGGAAAACTATTTTGTAATAATCAGGGACTTCCTGTAGGCTAGTGGTAGGTAATAAAGGCCTATCGCACTACGATTGTGGGATCAATTCCTGCAGCTTTTTCCGACGCAATGGGTTATCCCCCAACCTGCAGGTTGCCCTTTTCCTAAAAAATAGTATTATAATATTCCAAAAATAATATTCAGAAATGTTTTAACCTTAAACAATACTATCAAAGGTTCAACTTAATCCATTCCAACGTTTATAGTTATCCAAAATAACTCTGTCCAGACTTTCTCTAAAAGGTCTCTAAATTCCAAAATCAATAGTAACATCAGATTCCCCAAACAAAGTAAAGTTTCTCTTATTTTCACATACTAAAAATATGATTACCTTCATCATATTAAGACCTTAATGAAAAAAACAAGTACTGCAGTACAATCCTTATATATATCACATTATTCTTATAACCAGAATATAATCCTTGAGTCCAAAAGCACCAATACAATAATTATTCCACTTCAACTGTAGTAACAAAATAAGATTGTCCTTGATCCTTTGGCATTTTCTGAGGTAAGTTTCCCTGATGCTTAGAACATTCATTTTCATAATTCCCTATTTCCCTACAATTGTAGCATTCAACATTGATAGCCTCTTTCTTTCCCTTGCAATCACGAGCCCAGTGACCTTTTTCTCCACATTTATAACAAACTCTCATTCCATTTAGGCAAGCACCGGGGTGATTCTTCCCACAATTATCACATAATGGAAAATCCTTCATTCCCTTTTTCCATTTATCTGTCTCTTGTTCCACCGTTCTCTTCTTCTCTTACTTTACTTTGTTGTCATAAGACTTAGAGAATTCCTTTTCTGTCTTGATAGCAAAAGATAAAATATCTTCATACGATGATAAGGATTGTGATACTAAAGCTCAATGGAGAAATGGTTTTAACCCATCAAAGAAAAGATCAATCTTAATTCTTGGGTTACATATATAATCTGGAGCATGCCTTTCTAACCTTGTAAAGTTATCCTCATACTTTGCGACATTCTCATCCTCCTTCTTCTTCAGACTCACAAATTGCCTTTCCATATCTGCTCTATGGTTATGAGGAAAGTATTTTTCTAAGAAAAGATCTTTAAAATCCCTCCATTCCATATTAGATACTTTTTCATCTTCTTTCGTGTTTTGAATCAGCGACCACCAATGATCGGAATCTCCAGTGAGGCGGTAAACTGCCATGATAACCTTTTCCCTTTCGCTACTCCCCAAGGCGTGGAATATTTTCTCTACGGAGTTTATCCATTACTCAGCTGCTAATGGATTTTTACCCCCATTATATGTTGGAGTTTTTTTCCTCATGAAGTGGTCTAACATTGATCCTCCACATTGCGGATCAGGGTGCTCCATACGAGTAAGGTTATTATACATAACTTGTGTGAGTTGTCCCAATATGGTGATAAGTTGATCAGCACCAGTTTTATCTCCAGCTCCACAATAATTATCTTGATTAGGAGGAAAATCCCTACATGGAGTGTGTGCATTGATGCAGTTTCCATTCCTCACACTAGGCGCCATTTCTAAACAATGGCATAAACTAGACTAGTTTATGAATTAAAATACATAATTTCATACTTGTAAAACACTTAACATAAATTGAACTATTTATAGATATAATCCATAATCATAAAAAGAAATGTTTTCTTTGAGGAAGTATATACTCATAAACAATTCAAAATAGTTTGTAAAGAAAATGAGAATTATCCAAAGCATATCCCCCAGGAGTGTCGTAACCAAGAGTGCAGCAAGGCCCGTTGTCGTGCACCAGTTCTCGTTCGAGTCTAGTTCAAAGTGGTGTTTTCAGGTTTTACCCCTAGGTACATCTGTGCCAGAGCCGCCTCTACCTGCTCGTATCAAGATAGGGATTTATTTCTCGGAATACTCATAAAATCTCTATAATATCAAAATTCTAGGAAGTTCTTCTATATTAATCCTCAAAGTCAATCTTATGGATATGTGCTCTAATCAGAGTTTATCTAAATATAGCTTCCAAGGTTAGTACTAAACTGCCTCTGATACCAACTGTAATGCCCCGACCCCAGTTACCCAGAGTATGTGTATTATTGCGTACCATTGGCATGATCATAAAAGATCAAGTCTCAAAAGACCGATTAGTTTAGTATCCTTGGGAACACTAGATACATTCATAAATGTTACATTACATCATAATGTGAAAAATCATAATAACATAGTCTCTATAGTCCACACTTCTATCCCCTTCAGACTATCCCTGTAGGTCAATCATAAAATATTTCTTCACATCCTGGGAAAAATAAAACATTGAAAGGGGTGAGCTCAGATGCTCAGTAATGACAACAATATATCTGATGCATTCATAAATAATCATAAACATTTAAGGCAATGTATAACTAAACAAAATCCTTTTAAACATGAACTTCAACATAATATGACAAAAGTAAAATGAAATAATTCCATTTACTTATTCACATGAATATTCTACTGGTCGAATAATCACATGCAATATCAATAACCACTTTCATAATGATGGAATTCATAATGCCAGACTATCTTTACCATGAAGCCAAGGCCTCGTGCCAAGACTAAAAATATGATTTTGTCACGGCCTCGTGCCAAGACACTAATTTGTCTCATTAGACATGCCGATTCATTGAGGAGCTATAGCGGGCTCCACCCGTCGCTTACTAAGTCCAATGCATTTATCATATGAAAAATGGTATATAAACACTTAGGAATGACATTTTTTAAAATACCGTTTGAAATTAATTATGGCATCAAAATACCAGTTCTTATTTTAGAAGATACTTACATTTAAAATTGCTCAAATATACTCCAGTGTTTTTCTGAAAACATTATTCAAGATTCTTAAAACAAAATAACTAATTCTGAGACTGCTCGACTAATTACAGGCCATGATGGGTCCACGCCCAATCCCTTCATGTCTACCACACTCGAGAGTCGGGTTTTCTAAAAACATTTTTACGCTTTCATTAAATACGTATACATTTGCACTGGATTTTCATATATTTGAGAGAAATATCTCTCTCTTTTTTGAAATCATTTAAAAAAAGTTATGGCTTGTAGAGGAAGCCGAAACCGAAATAATGGTCACGGCGGCGGAGAATCCATTGTCGCCAAATTCGTATGACAAAAAAACATTCCCATTTTTTCGTTTAGTAAAACGCTTCATATAAAAATATTCCTTTTTAATAAATGTAAAAGTCAAAGGTGTTTACACACCATATAAAAGAATTTTGTGTATAAAATTAAATATGACTCAATGAAAGGATATTGAGATGAAGTTCCTTAAAAATAACATTTTTTTAAATAAAATAGATCTATTATGCGTATTCACTATATGCACACATAAATAAAGTATAAATACAAGGTAGAACATAATAAAATTATGACATAATTTGAAAATATGAGATTAACCCAAAGAATATAAATTGGGTTAAGAAGTTCCCGTACAACGATCATTTTTAAATAAAATAGATCTATTATGTGTATTAAATATATGTACACATAATGAAAGTATAAATACAAGGTAGGACATAATAATATCATGACATAATTTGAAAATAGGAGATTAACCCAAAGAACAGATATTGGGTTAAGAAGTTCCTTTACCTCGTGTCCGACTTGACTCGACCGTTCTTTAACCTCCTGAATAATAAACTAGAGTTAATTTATAATTCCTTAAGAACCTTTTTCAAGTTTATTATTCCTCTTATATCACTTATTAACATGTTATGATCATTATGTAATTATTTATGTTAATAACGGTCGTTTTGTCGATCTTTGGTACTTGAGTCAAAAATAAACTTCTTAAAATTACAAGTTGTTCATGTAGTAAAATATCCATTATATCCATAATAATATTAATTATGTAGATATCATATAAATAATATATATCCAGTAAATACATTATTTTATAATATTACATAACATTTAGAGGTACGAAATGAAATGCACCATTCATGGAGACGGTAAGCCGTACGTACGCATGAACGCTACTTTCATTTATATTTCATATTTAATGGAATGAAGTTATAATTATATAAAGGTATAATATAATTCCATTATAATATAATGTATAATAGCATTTACTCCATCCTTTATACATCCCACATATGGCATTAACGATTCAAATCACTTTGAGGGGGGGTAGTCCACACTTCCTAAAATGAAAATATCGCGTTTACCCATAATGGAAACCATAAAGGTATGCCATTAATTTAAAATACAGAAGCTTAAGTAAAACATAAACATATTATATATCATATATAAATATAGTTAAATCTTAATTTCCACCTTTGAAGGTGTTATATGAGTGTTGAACAGTCATCGTTTCATGAGGCAGAAATTCTCCATCCACAGAAACAGTATGTTCTTTAACCATTAGATGTAGGTGTGTGTAATTGTAGCTCGAATCATTCTTATAAATACATCCTAGTATATTTATGATACTGGTTTTGTTACAAAATAAAGGAATAAAAATAGTTTAAGGGGTTGGAGAAGCAAAATAAAACAAAATAACATAAGAGAAGACATTACCTTAAAATCGGGTAACTCTTTTTTGATTTGAGCCAAAGACTTACGTGGGAAGAATTCTTCCCAAAGTTAGGCTTCTAGGAGTAATAAAGGGAATTTGAGAGAGTATTTGGGTAGTTTTTGGCCAAGCCAGAAGGCTTTGAATGTGTGAGTAAGGTGGTAGTGGTGGGGGCCTTTTATAAGAGGGGAGGAGGGGCACTCTTGGAAAGTCATGAAATGTTACTTTATTATATAATGAGATTCGGATATTAAAGGTTGAAAAATTATATATTTATAGGATAAGGTGATAAGGGTTCAAAATATACTCATACAATAGTTTTTGACAAGTGTAAGTCTTATATTTTACATTATCTTTTTATTTTATTTAAATCGTTAATTGATGAGGTAATCGCTGCATCATCATGGTGTCATAAATAATTTAATTTATTTAAAGTCTAAAAATTATAAACAAAAATTATCATGATGTTGGAAATATTTTTATCTTTATAATTAATATTTATAGTAAAAAATATGACTTGTATAACCCCATTTAAAATTTGTTTTAGTAAAACAACTCATGTTTGTGACATTTTTATTTTAACATTGAATAAAAAGTTATTAATGTCATTTTCATACCAAAGTGGCTCCATGGGGTCCCCAAGCAGACAAATGGATTTTCTTGGTTGGACATGGCTCATCCAATAGAGGTAGGACATGTGTCGATGTCATTTCATATTATTATAACATTATCTTTACCTTAAATTTCACTAATTAGCTTTAATCGTGATTAATTAAACGTAAAAGTTAATATTCACCAAAAAAATATTTTAATCACATTGAAAAACATTTTACATCCTAATGAAAACCATGTAATTCGGGTTTTTGAAAATCAAATCACAGAATTTGTAATGTTTCATTTAAACAAAAAATCAGTTTTTTAACTACCACTTAGTGGTTTCACTATTCATCAATAATTGAAGTTTTTCAGAACAATTCCAAAATTTCACCCTAAGCTATAATTGATATTCCTAATTCAAAAATGATGTCTATTTTACAAAATTACAAACATATATGTTTCATTAATTAATTTTATAACTAATTCCTGTTGTCACAACAAATAGTGTGTTTTTAAGAAACAATATATATCAAAAGATTGACAATTGTTTATGTCCAATTTCAAAGAGAAATTAATTCTAATGAAAACCATTGGATAAAATGGTAAAAATATATTCTAATTATACTTTTAAACCACTCGATATTATAATTTATCATTATAAATTAATTTGATTAAAAAATTTGTTTTTAAGTATTTTTCACTATTCATAAAAAATTGGAAGTTCGCTGAAAATTACAAAAAAAATCAACTTAGGATAATTTTGATATTTTGAATACAAAAATGAAGTCCATTTTTAAATATAAAATTTATATAATTTCAAAATGTGGGTATTAGTATTCATAACTACTACTTTGATTGGTCGCGGTGTGTTAGAATCTCGAATTTGCATAAAATGCAGGCTATTGAATTATTGAAAGAGAAGCGTATCGTGAAGGCTAGGGGTGTTACAATTTTGTTGAAAATAGTCATGAAATCTTTTAGAGTAATATTCATGAATATAAGGCATTATAAAATCGTAAAAACCAGTTCATGCCGTATAAGCTAATAAAACATTCTTCTCATACTTTTACCAGAAAAGTCAAAATGTACCTCGTATGGTAAAAAAGAAAGATTCTTTATATAACATGTAGTAAAAGTAAAAAATGGGTAAGAAGGACTTTAAACATACATGAAACCATTTTTATAAAACAGGGACATGGATGATAAATATAACCCCTGTAAATACTTATGTATAAGCAATCTCAAATAAAAATGAGATGGAAAATTTATCCCTTACCATAGGTCCGATATGCTTCGTACGTATCCAAACCCCCTGTATAATTATTTAAATAATTTCATTGACTTATTACAGAATCATATTAATTGTTATGATATCATATATGGTTCACTTATTCCTTTATATTACCCATTCTTTTGTAAATTCCATGTTAAAGCAGTGTTTAGGGTGAAATCATTTTATTTTTCGTACGTGTTTGGACATTTTGTTCTAGATATTATTATTACATATATCATGATTTACTTAATTACAGAATTTAAATCATGATTTATATATCATATATATTCCATATATATATTTATTAGATGGATAAATGAAATGAAATACACCGTTCATAGAGGCGGTAGGCCGTACGTACGGATGAACGCTGTTTTCTTTTCCTTGTTGACTTGAATAGAAGTAAGTAGATGAAATATATATATAAATAAATATAGTATCTTTATCATGTCATATTTTCCATTATTATTCATTGTATATACTTTATAATAATTCTTGAGTGGCTAACATGGAGAATGAATCTCATTGTGTCGTGGAGACAGTAATCCGTACGTATGCACAAGCGATGATATCGTTCCCATAATTATTTAATTGAATTGGAGTGGATGATATAATATCTCAGAATAAGTATGATGTTTTAATAGATATATATTGTTATTCATTACACCATTATACCCATCCATGTAAGGTGTTGGTGGAAAAATAGATTACACCACGGCGTGGAGACGGTATTCCGTACGTACGCACACACAGTGATTTTGTTTTTTGTAGGATGGATAGAAGGTGAAATAGGTTAGTTTCATGTTTATAATAACATATAAGTATATTAATGATACTTATGTTATTACTTTATTGTTTTTTGGAGAGGACACTCAAGAGGGGGGTGAATTGAGTTCCAATTAAAATTTCTGCTAAAAACAATTTCTAATAAAATCCGCCAAATTTCAAAAACAAATTAAACTGTAGTGAATTTATACAGATTATAAAGGTTCAATTAGTTTCTCAAAGATTGATTAGTTCTCAGTTAACTTAATCTGATGATTAAATTAACTTTTGAAACTAACTTACTGATTTATAATAAAAATAAACACTTGCGAGTTTAACTATCAAAGTAGATTTGAAGACAAATTATATTTCAAAGTAATAGCAGCGGAATATGAAATAGATATGTATTGTATGGATATAATCTTTAACTAAAAACACAGAGAAGTTAACCAAGAGGTTCAGTCTCAAGCCGAGACTTAGTCCTCTCAAATCTTATATAAGGATGATCCACACCCTGAATCGGGGTTCAACAGTTTACAACTGTCCAGGTCCAAGACCTCTACCACTGTTATCCGTGGGAAACAAAACAACAGAAACCAGTTGTCCAGGTCACACACGACCTCTACCACTATCCATGGTGGGAAAAATAATGAAAGGATAGTGAGTGAAGATTTAAAAATCCTCCAGTTAAGGTTCAGGAGACAGTGTGTGTGTAAAATACAACAGATAACACACACTGCTGTTAATGTAAAAAGTAAATCACAGAGATAAAGATTTAGAGATTAGAAAAGGCTCTAGTGATCTTCATGCAGCTCTCGACTCCTTTTGTTGATTAGAATTCGTTCTGAGTCTTCTTATGGTTTTTTTCTGGAAAACAGAGTACCATCTGCTTCCTTGACTTCGAGGTTCAGCTTTCTTATCGGCTCAAGGAATGATGAGTTTTGTGTGGTTCTTATTTATCTTAGATTGCTCGATGTATGCTCTATGTTCTGGAGGCTGGTAGTAGTAGTCTCGTGAGTGCAAGTTCTCCATTTGATCTTGGTACATTTTGAGCTTGATCGCAAGTGTGTTCTGTGTGCTTGATCTCTTCGATTTTTCTTTTACACCCGCTTTTGATACATACATGATGTCCTATTTATACCCTTTTTGTTTTTCTGACAAGAAGGAATGATTATACATTTTGATCTTACTTGGTACGGTTTCATGAAATGGCAACATAAATCATTTAATAACATTAAATGCATCAAAAGTAACAAATGTAACCGTTAGTATAATAAAAAAATAGTGTCGAGGATATAGGATTTGACTCCACAGTTCATTATAGGTAGCCGTTTGTTTGTAGACATGTACGGTTGACTCGGTGTAGGGATCGTCCATCGATAGCACTTCAAACTCTAATCGGTGGCTCTTATCGGTAGGTCTTATCGATAGCTCCCAGTGTGCATCGGTAGCTCTGTGTGCATCGGTAGCTCTGTGTGCATCGGTAGCTCTGTGTGCATCGGTAGCTCTGTGTGCATCGGTAGCTCTCTGTGAAGCGATAGCTCTATGTGCATCGGTAGCTCTGTGTGCATCGGTAGCTCTGTGTGCATCGGTAGCTCTGTGTGCATCGGTAGCTCTGTGTGCATCGGTAGCTCTGTGTGCATCGGTAGCTCTGGCTATCGGTAGCTCTGGCTATCGGTAGCTCTGGCTATCGTGCAAACCACATCTAATTGACTTAGAATTGTTTCAAAGCTAAACAGGGATAATCGAGATTAAAATAAATCAGAGATTGTTTAAACATTATTATTAACTTGATCACTGATTTGAAAGAATTAAAATGTAGATCATCAGTAATTGAGAGTAGCATAATATATGAACACATAATTGGGATTATCAAAACAGGTGAGGTCAACAATCTCCCCCTTTTTGACAATCACAACTTATGATATGACCAAAAATAATGAGAATATAGTATAAGAGAATATAACGTTTATATTCTAATTTCTTAAAGAAAGCAATCAGAGGAAATAGAGGAAATAGTAATAGAATGAAATAGATCAAAAATAATCATAGGATGTATTAAATACAATAGTATCAGAGATAATCTTTGAAAGAGTTGGTACCAAAGAAGGAAATGTAAGAATAGTAGAAAAGGCTCAAAATTTCTCCCCTTTGATATTGCCCCCCTTTATAATTTTCTCCCCCTTTGTGATAATCAAAAAGTGGGAAAGCAGACAGAGAGAACTGAGAAACAAAGATAGTGTAAAGAAAAGCTTTTGTATTAGACCAGACAAAACTTACATAAACAGGATAGAAGAGAAAAAAAAGGAAAAAAGACAATTCCTATCAAACAGCCTGGCCACTTCAGCAATCCGGATCTTCAACATGAGATTTTCCCTTTGGATCAGAAGAGGAGGCAGGTGGTGAGGATGTGACTGAGGGCTTTGGAATCCCAGAAATGATCACAGGAGGCTGAGCCACTGATACAGTGCCTGGCCTGTATTGGGAAGTTTGTTGAGTGATCATAGGTGTGAGGCTTGGGATGGCCTGAGCAGGAGTCATCTGGACTGGAGACTCAGTAGAGGCAGAGGCAGGCAAGGCAGGAGGGACAATAACTGGTATGGAATCAACATGCAAAAAGGGCAGCAACAGATTTATGAAATCCATGATGATACCTCCTCCTCTTTCCATAGCAGATATAAAATCATCTTTGTTCTCCATAAACTTTTCTAAGGCAGGAGTCAGCTCTCTTAGCTTGCTCACTTGTTCTCAGAAGGCTTGAGTTACAGGGGGTAATTTCATGTTTTCCAACATCAGCTTGAAATGATGGGTGAGTTGTTGCTTGGTAAAAATCCTTTGGAAATAATAATCCACCTTGTTCTTGATTTCTTCCTGAGAGGCAGAGGCCTATTTCATAGTGTCGTGGTCGATTTTCATTATTTCCCTTACTAAATATCTTGTAGAGAGCACTACCCGGCTTAGATCTTATGAATCCACAGAGCCACTAGTTGAAATAGAACCAAGCTCCTCCTTCATCATAGCTCGTAACTGATTCAAATCAAATGCATGTTTTGAAGCTAGAGGTCCAACCGAGAAGGATACAGTTTCTTTGAAACTTTTGGTCAAGCCACTAATCAGAGTTTGCAGTTGAGAGTCCTGATTTTTAACATGATCCTTTATAGAAGATTTGAAATCTTCAAATACTTAAACCATTTGGCTTACAACACTTTTCACATAGGCTAAATCCTTATCAGCTTGAGGCTTTGAGCTCATGTAAGAATCTAAATTAGTAACAGACTTCTTTAAGGCTTCAAGATATGCTTCTATTCTAGAAGATTGGGTCTGGCACTCTTTGACTGCTTCCATTAGCTCACCCATAATAGTTGAGAGATTGAAACCAAGAGAAAGCTCAAAAGATTGTTCTAACAACTTCATTTCTTCACGAAAATATTGCTTCATCTCAGTAACTGAGGCAGTGAAGGATTCGTTCAGCTCATGCTTCAGGGATTCAAGATCAGACTTTGTAACAAAATCAGTAGGAGCAGCTGTAGTAGATACTCATGCAGAATCTAAGATGACTACTGAATCATTCATGACTGATTGAATCGAGGAAACTAAAAAATATTCCATTGTCTTTACTTATTCTACAAAACTGACTTTGATATTTTCTTTCAGCACATCTAAATAATGTACTCGGACCACATCATCAGGAAATAACTCAGAATTGATGTCATAGCTGATCTTTGGTCTATTCAAGGATACTTCATTATCCGAATCAGGATAATCCAAACCACAGACTATAAAACCTGGGTCTTCTACCCAGTATTCAATCTCAACAGCCACTGTAACATTTCCAATATTGGAATGATGCTCCCCCTCAATGGGTGAATTCCTATGTACAACAACTACATTTTCTGCTGGTCTTTCTTCATCAGAATCTTCCACAACAACTTCCATCTCAGCAGCAGTAAGGAGATTTTCTAAAACCGGTACAACTTTTTCTCTTTCTTTTTCTACTTCATCAGTAGGCACAACTGAGTTTTCAATCAATGGACTCAGACTCAACCTAGTAGAATTAGATGATTCAGATACATTCTCTTTTTCTCCTTCCTGCTGGGGAACTGGCTGGTCTTCCTCATGAATAGATAACACTTCCTCTACTTTTCCTTTTCTTGAGTATACAAACTCAGTAACAGGACATGGGGGCATGTCTGGATCTCCTCCTATATCCATAGGAGTTTCTTCCTCTTCTTCTTCTTCTTCTTCTTCTTCTTCTTCTGACTTATCACTGTACTCAGGTTCCTCTTCATCAGATCCTAAACCTGGATCTCTTTTATCCTTTGGCCTTGAAGGATAATCCACAGGATTAAACTTATCATACACCCTCTGGTCATCACTGACCCATTCTCCATTCCATGGGTTCCAATTGATTTTCATGTACTTACAAACTGTAGTAGTGATACAGAAGTTATTCTTAACTACAACTGTCTCATCCTGAGACTCAGCTATCCCTTTCACTTTTATCATCACAGAGATCATTTTGGCAAAGAATAAAGCATTAGTCTTTGATTTTGGCCTAATCATGTCTTCCATTTGATTCAACAGTAGTCTGCACAGATTAACTTTCACACCATGTCTTAACAGATGTAGAAGATAAATATATTGATATCTCAGATTAGAAAAATCTCCTCTCCTCGGTATCAAAACATGTTGAACAAATTTGAAAAGTAGTCTGTTCTCTCCATCCAATTCAATAGCAACCACTTGCCTTTGACTTCTATTTCCCGTTAGTTCTTTTAAAGCGGTCTCATAGTCAAAGATGTTACTGGTAGGTGGAATTTCTCTTGAGACATACCCGGATACACATTCATGTGGGACTTTTAAACATTCTGCCCACTCTACTGAATAAAACGACATTTCTTTTCCATTTAAAAAAGAACTTACCCGATTCTCATTTTCAGACTTCTCGAAGCTTACGAATTCGTAGAACTGTTTCACTAACTTTGGGTGGTAGAGACCATTGTTATTTGAAAAAAAATCTACCCATATCTGATCTTCCAGAATTGAAAGCACTAAAGGCTTGCTTGGTAGCAACCAATCTACGCATAGCTCCTTTTCAATCACAATATCTCTATTCTGCAAATGAGGGTTTACTGGTCGCTTTCCCGACCTATTTCTGACATTACTTCCATGAGCTTCTTGCTTCACTTTCTGCTTCTTTGTTTTAGGCTCTACACTGTCATCTCTGATGGCAGGAATCTTGGTTTTTGCCATCGCGGATTTAGGGTTCTCAGTCCATTAGGGAGCTAGGATTCAAAGGTGAAAGGTTTTGGGTTCGGTGGAGTGAGAAGCGGCTTAGGCTTGGTTTTATCATGTAGGAATCAAAAATAAACGAATAAAGTAAAATAACATAAAAATAAAATGATTCATATTCTTGGCGGCAGACAGAAGTTTTAAAATATAGCATCGGTGAGAATTTCAACATCGATGAGAATTTCACATCGGTGAGAATTTCACATCGGTGAGAATTGATCATCGGTGAGAATTGATCATCGGTGAGAATTTCAGCATTCGTGAGAATTTCACATCGGTGAGAATTGATCATCGGTGAGAATTTCAACATCCGTGAGAATTGATCATCGGTGAGAATTTCATCATCGGTGAGAATTGATCATCCCCAGCTTGTGCCTAATGTAACTTAACCTATCAGAACTTAAAGGTTTAGTGAAAATATCGGCCAATTGATGTTCAGTGCCAATAAATTCAAGAGTAATATAACCATTTTGATAATGATCTCCCAGAAAATGATGTCTTACATCTATGTGTATGGTTCTAGAGTGAGATACAGGGTTCTTAGATATGTTTATTGCACTAGTGTTGTCACAGTTAATTGAAACATGTTTAAACTCAAATCCATAGTCCAATAAAGTGTGTTTCATCCACAGAATTTGTGCACAGCAACTACCAGCAGCTATATACTCTGCTTCGGCAGTAGACAATGCAACTGAGTTCTGTTTCTTACTACACCATGATACTAGGGATTTACCAAGCAAATGACATGTTCCAGATGTGCTCTTCCTTTCTAACATACATCCAGCAAAGTCAGCATCTGAATAGCTAGTTAGGTCAAATGATTGTCCTTTTGGATAAAACAAACCTAAATGTAAAGTATGCTTAAGATATTTAAAAATCCTTTTAACAGCCAGTAAGTGTGATTCCTTAGGATTATCTTGAAATCTAGCGCACATACATACACTGAACATAATGTCTGGTCGACTAACAGTAAGATAAAGTAAGCTCCCAATCATACCTCTGTAATTGGTTTGATCCACTGGTTTCCCACCTTCATCTGTATCCAACTTACAGGTAGTACTCATAGGGGTATCATTTTCCTTAATGCTATCCAATCCAAAACGTTTTAAAAGATCTTTTGTATATTTACTTTGATTTAAAATAATTCCATCTCTAGTTTGGAAAATTTGAAAACCAAGAAAATACTTAAGCTCTCCCATTAAGCTCATTTCAAATTCATTTATCATAATTTTTGAAAAATCAGTACATAAAGAGTGTTTAGAAGATCCAAATATAATATCATCAACATAGATTTGTACAACTAAAACATCTTTAGAAATTCTTTTAATAAAAAGAGTTTTATCAATGATCCTTTTAGTAAAACCTTTTGAAATAAGAAAATTGCTGAGTCTGTCATACCAAGCTCTTGGAGCTTGTTTTAAACCATATAAAGCTTTAGAAAGTTTAAAAACATGATTTTGAAAATGAGGGTTTGTAAATCCAGGTGGTTGTTCCACAAAAACATCTTCAATTATAAAACCATTTAGAAATTCACTTTTGACATCCATTTGATATAACTTGAAATTCAGATGTGATGCATATGAATGTAAGATCCTAATAGCTTCCAGTCGAGCTACAGGTGAAAAAGTTTCTCCATAGACTATACCCTCTTCTTGACTATATCCCTGTGAAACTAGTCTAGCTTTGTTTCTAACTATGTTTCCTGATTCATCAACTTTATTTCTAAAAACCCATTTTGTTCCTATTGTCAAGGTGTCCATGGGTCTGTCAACTAATTCCCAGACTTTGTTTCTTTCAAATTGATTTAACTCTTCTTGCATGGCTATTACCCAGAATTCATCATTGATAGCATCATTGATATTTTTGGGTTCTAGTTGTGACAGAAAATCTTGATGTTCAACCTGGTTCCTTAGAGAAGCTCTAGTTTGTGTTCCTCTATCAAGATTACCAACAACAGCATCTAAAGGATGATTCTTTAGAATCTTAGTCTATTTGGTAAAAGTTGGACTAGAAACTTCCGGTTCATCTATAGGTTCGGGTTCAACAGAAGCAGATTCTGGAGAAAGTCCAGAACTGGATGTTTTTATAACAGGTTCTTTAGATTTATCATTAAGGTCCATAATAGACAAATCTTCTTCAAGATTCTCAAGAGAGGTTTTAGGCTCATGTGGATCAGTTTCATCAAATTTGATGTGAACAGATTCTTCCACACATTTGGTTCTCTTATTGAAAACTCTATAAGGTTTACTTGAAATAGAGTAACCCAGAAAAATTCCTTCATCGCTTTTGGGAGCAAACTTATCCAGATTATCTTTAGTATTAAGTATAAAGACTTTGCAACCAAAAACTCTGAAGTAATTAACCTTAGGCTTTCTATTGTTCCATAACTCATATGGGGTTTTCTTAAGAACAAGTCTGATCAAGACTCTATTGATAACATAACAAGCTGTATTAACAGCTTCAGCCCAAAAGTAAATAGGCAGTTCATATTCATTGAGCATGGTTCTAGCTATTTCATGAAGAGTTCAATTTCTCCTTTCTACTACACCATTTTGTTGGGGTATCCTAGGGGCAGAAAAATTGTGACTATAGCCATTGTGTGAGTAGTAAGATTCAAACTCATGATTTTCAAACTCACGACCATGATCACTTCTTAGGGTTTTAATCTTAAGTCCACTTTGGTTCTCTACAGACTTGGAATATTTAATAAAGTAAGGACAATCTTCACTTTTGTGAGCTAGAAAGTACACTCAAGTATATCTAGAAAAGTCATCTACAAGAACATAGACATAATGCTTCCCATTTAAACTAGAAACTCTTGATGGTCCAAACAAATCCATGTGAACCAACTCAACTTGTTGAGAAGTTGAGACTTCTTTCTTTGATTTAAAAGAAACTTTGTGTTGTTTTCCCTTTTGACAGGGATTACACACTTTTTCATTTGGGAATTCTAACTTAGGTAAGTCTCTAACTAAGTTTTTCCTAGCCAGTTTTTTAAGTGAGTGAATGCTACAGTGTCCTAATCGTCTGTGCCATAGCCAAGATTCTTTATGAAAAGCATTTAAACAAGAAATATTTTGTTTGGATAAAGAATTTAAATCAACAGCATAAACATTTTCATTCCTTAGAGAATAAAATACTAAAGAGTTTTTGGAGTTAAAAACATCACACGAGTCATTCTCAAACTTGACATTGAACTCATCGTCACATAATTGAGATATACTAAGCAAGTTATATTTAAGTCCATCAACGAATAAAACTTTAGAAATTAATACTGAGTCAGTGTTACCAATCTGGCCTAGGCCGATGATTTTTCCTTTAGAGTTGTCACCAAAGGTGACATGACCTCCATCAACCTTTATTAAGATCTTGAAGCAAGAATAATCTCCAGTCATGTGTCTTGATCACCCACTGTCTAAATACCATATCTTCTTGTGACAGCTCTTCAATCAGGTCTCCTATAAAATAGATTTAAACAGGAAATGACTTTGGTACCCAGATTTTCTTGGGTCCATATAGGTTAGAAATCAGGGCCTTAGGTACCCAAATTTGTTTTATGGGTCCCATACAATTAACAGAAACAACAGATTTTGAAAGATAAACTTTATTTGGTCAATAACCATGTGAACAACCTGTTGAAGAATATGAATTTCCAAAACTGGAACTAGCAGAATTTTTTTCAGACGTAGGAATAAATCAGGTTCTAGTGAATTGTCTCTGTCCAGGTTGGTATCCCAAATCAGTAGCATATCTAGGTGCAACTTTCTTTCCTATCATTTGAGTTAACGCATCCTTTCCATTTGTGAATTTTTATAAATCCTTTCTAAGTTTCTCATTTGACAGTTTTAGTTCTGTATTTTCCTTTAGTAGTTGAGCATTCTTTTCCTTTCCTATATCAAGATCAGATTTATGCTTAACACTTAAAGCATACTGTTTCTTTAAACCTTTGTATTTGTATTTAAGCTCATTACAGGTTTCTTCCAACATATCACAATACTCAAATAGTTCCGATTTTGACATGTTTTCTGAATCAGAATCATCTCTAGAATAATATGAATTTAAAACAGGAGTGTCAGATGTTACCTCAGAAGTATTTGTCATGAAACACATGTTGGCTCGATTCCTTTCAGAGTCCGAAGATTCTGCTTCACTAGTGCTGTCTTCTGAAGCACTCTAGGTAGCCTTCATGGCATTCTTGTACTTCTTGTATTTGTAATCATATTTATTTTTTAATTTTAACTTTGGACAGTCTGCTTTGATATGTCCTTTTCGCTTGCATTCATAGCAGACAACTTCATCAGTCCTGTCAGCCTTCTTCCAATCCTTTTTCCATTTGCCTTTTTGATCATACTTTCCCTTGTAATATGGTTTCCTAAAGAATTTCTTTTTCCTATAAAACTTTTTGAATCTCCTGGCTACTTGAGCCATCTCGGCATCACTATCAGATTCTGAATTTTCACTCATTGAACTCTCAGTCTCCATTTGTAGTTTATCCTTGTCTTTACTCTTAAAGGCAGTAGTTTTAAACGCTACAGATTTTCTTTTGGGTTCCTCATCTTCTTATTTATTTACTTTAATCTCTTCTTCATACATCATCATCTTACCAATTAACTCCTTGACAGGTAGTGTTCCAATGTCACAGGATTCTCTAATTGAAACGGATGTACCTCTCTATCTATCTGGAAAACATCTCAGTATTCTCATAATTTGTTCTTTTGCAGGAACAATCATTCCGAGTGAGCTCATTGTGTTCACTATCTCATTGAACCTGAGATACATGTCAGAAATAGGTTCATCAGGATTCATTTTGAAATTATCATATTTAGTAGTATAAGTGTTTAATCTCATTTCTTTAACATTAGTTGTTCCTTCGTGAGAAACAGCCAAGGTATCCCAAATTTCAAAAGCAGTTTTACATGCAAAAGTTCTATTAAATTCTTTATCTCCGAGAGCACAGTACAGAGCATTCATAGCTTTACAATTATTATTGTAAGCAGTCTTTGTAGGTTCATCCCAAGTAGATCTATCAGTAGTGGGAACTTTATATTCAGATTCAATAGCAGTCCAAATATCAAAACTCATGCTTTCTAGATGAATTTTCATTTTATGTTTCCACTGAGCATAGTTTTTTCCATTAAAGAAAGGTGGCCGGTTAGTAGCAACACCCTCAAGTATATTATCCATTATAAACAAAATTTAAAGAGATAAAAATTTAGGAATAACAGAAATTTTAAGAACATTAAAATACAACTAAAATCACAGTTGAAAACAGAGTAATTTAGAAGGTATTAATAAACCCTCTGATACCAAATGTTGGTCGGAGTGGACACTCAAGAGGGGGGTGAATTGAGTTCCAATTAAAATTTCTGCTAAAAACAATTTCTATTAAAATCCCTCAAATTTCAAAAACAGATTAATCTGTAGTAAATTTATATAGATTATAAAGGTTCAATTAGTTTCTCAAAGATTGATTAGTTCTCAGTTAACTTAATCTGATGATTAAATTAACTTTTGAAACTAACTTACTGATTTATAATAAATATAAACACTTGTGAGTTTAACTATCAAAGTAGCTTTGAAAACAAATTATATTTCAAAGTAATAGCAGCAGAATATGAAATAACTATGTATTGTATGAATATAAACTTTAACTAAAAACACAGAGAAGATAACCAAGAGGTTCAGTCTCAAGAAGAGACTTAGTCCTCTCAAAGCTTATATAAGGATGATACACACACTGAATCGGGGTTCAACAGTTTACAACTGTCCAGGTCCAAGACCTCTACCACTATTATCCGTGGGAAACAAAACAACAGTAACCAGCTGTCCAGGTCACACACGACCTCTACCACTATCCACAGTGGGAAAAAGAATGAAAGGATAGTGAGTGAGGATTTACAAATCCTCCAGTTAAGGTTCAGGAGATAGTGTGTGTGTAAAATACAACAGATAACACACACTGCTCTTAATGTAAAAATTAAATCACAGAGATAAAGATTTAGAGATTAGAAAAGGCTCTAGTGATCTTCGTGCAGCTCTCGACTCCTTTTGTTGATTAGAATTCGTTCTGGGTCTTCTTCTGGTTTTTGTCTGGAAAACAGAGTACCATCTGCTTCCTTGACTTCGAGGTTCAGCTTACTTATCGGCTCAAGGAATGAATAGTTTTGTGCGGTTCTTCTTTAGAATAGATTGCTTGATGTATGCTCTATGTTCTGGAGGCTGGTAGTAGTAGTCTCGTGAGTTCAAGTTCTCCAGTTGATCTTGGCACGTTTTGAGCTTGATCGCATGTGTGTTCTGTGTGCTTGATCTCTTCGAGTTTTCTTTTACACTCGCTTTTGATACATACACGATGTCCTCTTTATACCCTTTTTGTTTTTCTGACAAGAAGGAATGATTATACTTTTTGATCGTACTTGGTACGGTTTCCTGAAATGAAAACATAAATCATTTAATAACATTAAATGCATCAAAAGTAACAAATGTAACCGTTAGTATAATAAAAAAATAGTGTCGATAATATAGGATTTGAATCCACAGTTCATTATAGGTAGCCATTTGTTTGTAGACGTGTATGGTTGACTCGGTGTAGGGATCTTCCATCGGTAGCTCTTCAAACTCTTATCGGTGGCTCTTATCGGTAGCTCTTATCGGAAGCTCCCAGTGTGCATCGGTAGCTCTGTGTGCATAGGTAGCTCTGTGTGCATCAGTAGCTCTGTGTGCATCGGTAGCTCTGGGTGCATCGGTATCTCTGCGTGTATCAGTAGCTCTGTGTGCATCGGTAGCTCTGTGTGCATCAGTAGCTCTGTGTGCATCGGTAGCTCTGGCTATCGGTAGCTCTGGCTATTGGTAGCTCTGGCTATCGGTAGCTCTGACTATCGGTAGCTCTGGCTATCAGTAGCTCTGGCTATCGGTAGCTATGGATATCGTGCAAACCACATCTAATTGACTTAGAATTGATTCAAAGCTAAACAGGGATAATCGAGATTAACATAAATCAGAGATTGTTTAAACATTATTATTAACTTGATCACTGATTTGAAATAATTAAAATTTAGATCATCAGTAATTGAGAGTAGCATAATATATGAACACATAATTGGGATTATCAAAACAAGTGAGGTCAACACTTTATAATGAAATAACTAAAGATGAAGAAGTTGAAGAAGAATTAAACTTGAAAGAATCGGTAGAGGAGATTACCTCTTCTTCGACACACCTCTTTTATGCTGCCTCTTAAGGCACTATATTTGGACTTTTTAGGAGACCATAACCTCTATAATGTTTCTAGAGAAGTTGATATGGTAATTGGGTAGGGTGTGGCCTAGTTTGAAGGCTCAAAATTGTGTAAAGAGAAGAGGGAGGAGGTGCCCTTTTATAGGGGAGGAGAGGGGCACTTTAGGAAAAACTTAAAATGTTATTTTATAATAAAGTCATATTCGGTTTATAATAGATCCAAATTGATTTATTTCGAAGCTAAAGTGGGGATGGGTAGAAATAATCTCAACCATTATGTTTTAGTCAAGTTTAGGTTAATATTGTAACCTTATCATTTATATTTAACTCTATGTTAAATAATTTAACCTTTACCGTGTCTTCTTGTTATCTTACACTATATGGTTAATAAACTTACGATAACAAGCCAAACGAACCCCATGTGGTTCATTATTAATATATATAACCCTATCTATTTCATTTGGCCGAACCATACATTTTTAGGAATATAATAACAATTAATAATATAATATTTGTTTTAAAAACTATATTATGTCAATTTTGACACTATTTGGTAATTGATTTTTTATGAAAATCATAACAGAATTATTAGTTGGAAAAAAGTTAATCAAATCAATACTAACATGTCATATTAACCTAAAAAATTAGTGGAATTCATAAAAATTCTCAAATTACATTTATTTGAGTATTTATAATATCAATTATTTTAATATTCCATTATTTAGGTAATTAGTGCATCACCATTGTGTCATAAATAAATTAAATTATTTAATGTCTAAAAATTATAAATAAAAAACCATTAGGTAGGAAATCATTTAATATTTAAAAATAATATTTATAGTTGAATTTATCTTATGTATAACCTATATTAAAAATGATTTAGTTATTAAAATTTGATTTTAACTATATTAACTCTTCTGTAAATGAAATAATAATAAATGCCCAATCTAAACCAAGCAGACCTATAGGTTAATATTTTATTCCTAAGGTTTTTTTTGTCGAATTATATTTATCCAATAGAATTAGGACTTGTTTTAGGGTAATAATAATATCATTTTTACCCTTAATTACCCTATTTACTTTTAACCGTGGTAAATAAAAATAAAAAGTTACTATTCACCAAAAATTATTTCTATCTTATTGAACCACATTTTACTCCTTGATATTAACTGTGTCTTCGGATTTCTTAAATTCCACACATAGTAGTGGTAAAATTAAGATTTATGTAAGTTTGCAAAAAGCTCATAGGAGGTATGTAAAAGACGGTAAAAAGTTCAATAAAATTTTAATATACCTAAAATTATTATAAAATGTCTCCAATGAATTAAATTGAACTTTTATAGGTATTATGTATCAATTTTTACCAAAAATAAATTTAAGTAAAATAAATAATTATTTAAATAAAAAGTCGGTTTTTAAATAGTAACCCAGTGTTTTCACTATTCATAAAAAATTGAAAGTTTTCAGAAAAAAAACAAAAATTCACCCTAGGCTAATTTTGATATTCAGAATCTAAAAATGAAGTCCATTTTGAAAGATAAAATTTATAAAATTTCAAAAAGTGGGTATTACTATTCATAACGGCATGTTTATATGATATTTTAATAACATATCATTGTCTAGTGAACCTCGGTATTGCGTACAACACATGCTATCGTGGAAGGTCGCGATTGCGTGTAAAGAAAGACAAGTCAGGGTTGTGTGTAGTGCACGATTCATTTGTTGTTGTGTATAGTATAATCCAACCATATTTCATTTATACATTTAATATATATATATACACACACTCAATGTTGCGTAAAAATAACTTCTATCAAACAAACATAAAATTGTGTGTAACACGATCCAATATTAGTGTTGTGTATACTACAATCTAATACAGTGTTGTGTATAGAGCAATATAATCATGGTGTAGTATACAACAGAAGATATGAAAGAAATTAAAAATAATATATCTTAGAAAATCTCAGGGTGTTACATTCTACCCCCCTTAAAATGAATTTCGCCCTCGAAATTCAACGGGGTTATAAATCGTTTACTACTTGAAAGTTTCTTTAATAGAAACCCACATCCTAAAAAGGAATACTAAAGCTTAATTTTAAAAACTAATTTATGAAACGTAACAGTTACCCAAATTAACTTAACCCCAGGTTTCCAAATAGAAGAATATTGGTGAAAATATGGATATGGAAGAGAACTCTAACTGTTAAGTTCTAATGGACAGTGGTAGAGGGCATGGTTATGAAAAAGCCAACAATCACAAAGCCATAAATTTATGATGATATAAGGCACCATCTGATTCATCAGATATGAGCGCACTAGGAAAAAATTTTGGTTTTCAAGATCATTTCCAAAATTTTGAATAAGTTTTGAATTAAAATAAATACTTACTTGATTTTGGTACAATATTACCGTTTCTCGTGCCATGAACAATTTCCACTTCACCTATTAAAAACATAAAGTTGAATTTGTCTTTTGCAAAGTGTTAGAAGATCATGTGATAGAATGATATGTAATTCCATCTATCTCAAACAGAAGGTTAGCAAAAGTTATATACATAAGTCCATCTATGGCGAGATTAATCATATATGGTTCAATAAATGGACTTATACATCATCTATCATACCGATTAAAAAATAAAACTAGTTTCTACTAACTAGGAACTTCTTGTAGGCTAGTGGTAGGTGATAAAAGCCCGTCTCACTTCGGTTTTGGGTTCAATTCCCACAGCATTTTACGACGCGATGGGTTGTCGCTTGTTCTGCATGTTGTCCCTTTTCTTAAACTACACCATTATAACATTCCATCAATAATATCGAAAAATTTCTAGCCTTAAACAATACTAAATTATGTCCTACAAAATTCATTCCAATATTTAGGCTTATCTAAAATACTTCTGTCTAAGCTCATAGTATAAGGAAAATAATTACTCGAAATGTCATCTTCTGATCATGTGAATACAATCATTTATCCCTCATATATCACAAGATATATCTTGTTGGTCACATTCCAAACTTGTGAATACCTTAATCGTGTATTCTATTGAAAAATGAATACCCATTGAACCTTTTTGAAAACATGAATGCTATCAAAAGTCAACTCTTTCCACATAACAAAATCTCAAAATTTCGATATACTGATCCCATGATATCACTTTGTTATTATATCATTCATGAGCTCATGAATACTATCATACATATTATTTTCTCCTTGTCCCTTCATTATGCGTATTTCATCTGCATTCCAATAATATTTCAATCACTTTTCATAGTTACTGGTACAATAAAATTATTGAAAACCAAAATGGACCAATACATAGATATTCCAATATACCATAAATGTAACTCAACAACATTATTCATGAATACTAATACATAAAAACTTAAATCCATCATCTTCAATGATTTCGTGGAATAATTCCTTCCTTGATTTAGAAGTAACCTCTTTGGTCAGGACATTGAGTTGGGTAATTCTCATGTTCTCCACAAATAAGACATTGATCTCTATAAACTTCTGTCACTCTATGACCCTTCTCTCCACAAAGATTACATCTTCCCCTATATTTGATGTATTCATCAAGGTTATTCTTCCCTTATTTATAAATCGCAATCTTCCTTTCTCTATGCTCCTTACCATGTGATTATGCATAAATTTATATATTCCTCTTATTTTATGAATTATGAGTTCCACTAATGTTGCCCTTATTAATCATATATCGTGATGAATGATTCAGCATAATCACAAAATGTTTCTTTATATTAATTATTTAATTTCATTTCTTATAGTCACCAATTTTTTCATTGGATTCAATGTTGACCCAATTTCTTCAGGTTCCCTCCATTGACTAAAACCAAAAACCATGGTGTAAGAAACAGTTAAAATAACAAGGAACCACATAATAATAAAAATTCAATTATGGTATGTATAACTTATCATAAATTATTTAATCCATGACACCCTATGTTCACCCTAGGTTATTCATGATTGTCAACATAATTCTAGGACTGTAACCTATAGTTATACTAGACCTTAGGTACATCCCTAGACATACATTAGAAATATTTCATGGGATCTCACTAATGTTCTCACATCCTAGTTTCCAAAGGTTAACTAAACCTTTCCTCTGATACCAAATATAGATACCCAAGGCTTGACGTACATAGAAATTACATTACTTTTATGGAATACATAATACATAACAAAAATAGACACCAAAGGACCATAATAGTTTAGTGTATTTGGAAGCTTGGAACATAATATTCTAATATTGGTGAAAGATCTTTAACATCTCCCATAAAGATCATCTTTTTTTTCTTATCTAAATCCTTTCTTTATATCCATGGGAAAAGAAAACATATAAAGGGTGATCTCAAATTCTCAGTACGGGTAAGCATGGAGAAAATAAAACAAACCATATACATTTGAACTTCAAAACATAATCATAATGTTTAAAAATCAAAATCTTGATAAATAAATCTTGGTAGTACATATAGCATAGACCGTAATGAAACATTAATCATGATAAAATATCATGGGATGAAAAACATGTAATTGTGGAAAACCATTAAGCACATGTTATGATTTCTATAGTAGCCAATGCATTGCTGCCAAGACCAACTTAGTGGACAAAGTCCCTTTCAGAATCAAGATCACTCCTCATTACAGTCTTGTATCATTGAACCAGATTAACTTAACTTTCCATCCATGTCTATATCATGAGATATAGATCCTTACCTAATGCATTTTAGGGAGATATAGGTCCCACCCATATCATAATGAAATCATTCTTACTTGTGCCACAAAATAAACTTAAAACATTCATCATAACCCAAAGAATAAAATGTGTTTCATAAACATCATCCCATCATCACATAATCCATATAAAACAAATGGATACCATTTCATCATAAGAAAATTGAAACCATGTAAATCATGGAGACATTATACTTGAACCATACACATATGAAATAATGTCATCTTAGATGAAAAAATGGTTTTGATAAAACACTTGAAATGAATTCTTGAGGAAAATATACTTTCTTCTCCAAAATAATTTTCTTTTCACAAAATTCCATTCAATTTTAAAATAAAATTATTTTGTTGAAAATATTAATGAAATCTTGTAGAGTAAGCTTCATGAAAATAAGGTATTATAAACCTGTAAAAATCTTTTCATGCCGTATAAGTTAAAAAAACATTTTTCTCGTACTTTTGCCAAAAAAGTCATAAAGTACCTTGTACGGTAAAAAAAGAACGATTCCATACATACCATGTAGTAAAAGTAAAAAATGGGTATGAAGTCATTTATACATACATGAAACCATTTTTATAAAATAGGGTCATGTATGATATATATAACCGCAGTAAATACTTACGTATAAGCAATCTCGGTTAAAAATGAGATTGAAAAATTATCTCCTACCTTAGGTCCGATATGCTTCGTACGTATCAGAACCCCCTGTATAATGATATAAATAATGTCATTGTCTTATTACATAATCATATTCATTGTTATGATATCATATATGGTTTGCTTTTGACTTTATATTACCCATTTTTTGTAAATTCCATGTTAAAACAGCGTTTTTGGTAAATTCATTTTATTTATTGTACGTGTTTGCACTTGTTGTTAATTATATTATTATTACTTATATCATGATTTACGTACTTAGAGAATGTAAATCAGGATTTATATATCATATATATTCAGTTTATTTATATAGATAATAGATTGATAAATGAAATGAAATACACTGTTCATGGAGACGGTAGGCCGTACGTACGCATGAATGTTGTTTTCTTTTCTTTATTGACTTGAATGGAAGTAAGTAGATGAAATATATATATAAAAAAATACAGTAGATTTATAATGTCATATGTTTCATTATTATTCATTATATATTCGTTATAATAATTCTTTAGTGGTTAACAGGGATAACGAATCTCATCACATCGTGGAAACGGTAATCCATACGTACGCACAACCGATGATATCATTCCCATAATTATTGAATTGAATTAGAGTGGATGATATAGTATCTCAGAATCAGTATGATTTTGTAATAAATATATATATTTATTCATTAAACCATTATACCGATCCAAGTAAAGTGGTGGTGGAAAAACATATTACACTACAGCGTGGAGACAGAATTCCGTACTTACACACGCATGGTGATTTCGTTTTTCGTTGGATGTATAGAAAGTGAAATAGGATTGTTTCATTTTTATAATAACATATAAGTATATTAGTGATATTAATTTATTACTTTATAATGAAATAACTAAATAAGAAGAAGTTGAAGAAGAAAGGAACTTGAAAGAATCGGAAGACGATATTACCTCTTCATCGACGAACCTCTTTTAAGATTCTTCTTACGTCACTAGATTTGGTCTTTTGAGGAGTCCATAACCTATATAATGTTTCTAGGGAAGTTGATAAGGGAAATGGGCAGGGGTTTCCAAGATTGAAGGCTCAAAATTGTGTAAATAGAAGAGCGAGGAGGTTCCTTTTTATAATGGGAGAGTGAGGGACTTTAGGAAAAACATAAAATATATATTTTATAATAAAGTCATATTTGGTTTATAATAGCTCCAAATTGATTTATTTAGAAGCCAAAGTGGGGATGGGTCTAAATCTTCTCAACCAATATGTTTTAGACAAGTTTAGCATAATATTTTAACCTTATCATTTAGATTTAACTCTAAGTTAAATAATTTAACCTTTACCGTGTCTTCTTGTTTTTTTACACCATATGGTTAATAATCATACTATAACATTCCGAATGAACCCCACGTGGTTCATTATTAACATATATAACCTTATCTACGTCATTCTACAGATCATTATATTTTTAGAAAGATAATAACAATTAATAATATAATATTTGTTTTAAAAACTATTTTATGTCAATTTTGACACTGTTTGGTAATTGATTTTTGTGAAATTCATAACAGAATAATTAGTTCGAAAAAATCTAATTAAATCAATAAGAACATGCACTATTAACCTTTAAAATTGGTGGAATTCTTAAAAAGTCTCAAATTACATTTAATTGGATATTTATAATATCAAATATTTTAATAATCCATTATTTAGGTAATTACTGCATCACCATTCTGTCATAAATAAATTAAATTATTTAATGTATAAAAATTATAGATATAATACCATTTGTTAGGAAATAATTTTAGATTTATAATGAAAATTTATAGTCAAATTTATCTAATGTATAACCCTATATTAAAAATGTTTTAGTTATTAAAATTTGATTTTAACTATATTAACTCCTCATTAAAAAAAATAAACGTCCAAATCTAATACAAGTGGACCTAAAGGTTAATATTTTATTCCTAAGATTGTTTTTGGTCGAATTAATCTTATACAATAGAATTTCGACATGTTTCAGGGTAATAATAATATCATTTTTATCCTTAATTACTATATTTACTTTTAATCATGGTAAATAAAAGTAAAAAGTTACTATTCACCAAAAATTATTTTTATATTATTGAACCACATTTTACTCCTTGATATGAATCACGTCTCTCGGATTTTTGAAATTACACTCATAGAATCCGTAAAATTAAGTTTTATGTATGTTTGCAAAAGGCTTCTAGGATGTAGGTAAAAGACGGTGAAAAGTTCAATAAACTTTTTATATGTCTAAAATTATTATAAAATGACTCCAATGAATTACATTGAACGTATATAGGTATTATGTATCAATTTTAACCTAAAATAAATTTAAATAAAATAAATAATTATTTATATGAAAAGTCGGTTTTTTAATAGTAAACTAGTGTTTTCACTATTCATCAAAAATTGAATGTTTTCAGAAAAAACAAAAAATTCACCCTAGGATAATTTAGATATTCCGAATCTAAAAATGAAGTCCATTTTGAAAGATAAAATTTATAAAATTTCAAAAAGTGGGTATTACTATTCATAATGGCTAGTTTATATAATATTTTAATAACATATCTTTGTTTAGTGAAACTCGGTATTGCGTACAACACACACTACCGTGGAAGGTCACGATTGCGTGTAAAGCAAGACATGTCAGGGTTGTGTGTAGTGCTAGATTAATTTGTTTGTTTGCGTATAATAGAATCCAACCATATTTCATTTATATATTCAATATATATATATATATACACTCAATGTTGCGTAAAAATAAATTCTATCAAACGAACATAAAATTGTGTGTAACACGATCCAAGATTAGTGTTGTGTATACTGCCAGCTAATACAGTGTTGTGTATAGCGCAAGATAATCTTGGAATAGCATAAAACAGATGATATGAAAGAAATTAAAAAGAATATATCTTATAAAATCTCTGGGTGTTACATTACATGTATCAACACCTCTCAAATATATGTAGTAACAATAAACCCTTTACAAACATAGATGGTCTCATCCTCAATTATAGTCCAATTAGAAGGTGAATCCACACATTCATGAATTTCCCTCAAAGAAAAACTCTCTGGATCCTCATAGATTCCCTACATCAACCATATTATAAGTGTGGAATCAGCTGATAAGGATACTAGGTTTGTCTATTCATGGACCTCTTAATTCTCAATATGAATCTCATCCAACACATTCATCATTGTCCACTCAGAACTAGACTCCTGAACAGCATGATTTTGTTACATCCTATTCAATGTGTCGGAAATATTGTTTCCATTCACTATTTTATAAGTTGACTCAATGTCAAATGACTACCTATACTCAACCCATATTTAGTGTCAAATATTTAATTAAAATTGTGATTTTACATAACTTATGATCTTGTGATCCGTACAAATAGTAAAACGTTTTCCATATAGGTAATGCTACTAACATCATAATGTATAAACCACCATGGAAAACTGGAGATCATGCCTAGGATAAGTGCATTAGAGTAGCCTCAACTATTGTGATCTGTACACCATGACTCTATCTCCATGTAACAACATACTCCCAAGTCCATTCCCAGATATGTCACACATGACGATATAATTCTCACATGAATTAATTAGGGTCATGGTTTGTGCGGTGTCTGACCACTTCATTAACTCATTGAAATATTTCTCACATGATTCATACATTTCAATGAAGATTCCATTTTTGGTCAAGACTGAAATTGGTGCTTATATGTGGTAATATTATATGATAACCTTCTGATAACGACCTACCATAACCGAAGAGCTTCAGATATTAAAAATATTCCTGGGATTATCCAAAAAATTCATTGATAAAACCTTCTTTGGGTCCACTAACAAACCTTCATCCAAGATGATCTGATAGATGAAATGTACCATGTTGATCCAAAGTTGACACATAGAATTATTGGCTTATAGATAGTGTTATCATGGTGTACTCAAGTGGATTCCAATATGTTTGGCATGATTATCATGCATCTTGTCATCTATAAAAAACCACAAACTAAGATGGGTATGGGAGGAAGAATTGGTTCATCATGTCAATAAACATAGCTAGATAATTCATCAGCTTGAATAAAATCACAATGAACTAATATAGGCCCAAAATACTTCAGAATGTTGTCTATGGTATATATGGGTGTCTATCCCTCAACTGATGATACCATGTTTAATGATAATATCTTAGAAAATACATGATCCTCTCAACTGTTCAAACGAATCATCATTAAGTGGAAGAGGATATCAGTTCATCATAGTCATATGTTTCAACATCTGTTGTTCAACAGAAAAATTCAATGTCATGTTATCCATATTATCAAAAAGAACGGGAGAACCCCAAGGAAGAATACTCAAATAAATAAATCAATTACTAATAAATTCATCCAACTGAGCCTTATTCTCTTCATAATTTTTTGGAGAAATTTTATTTTTGGAAATGAAATTGTATCAGATCTTAGAATGAGCACAATTATAAAATCAATATACCCTTGAGGTGCATGCCTTATGAATTATTCTAGAAATAAGTTCAATAATTGGTCCTCTACAGGTGGAATGTAATCATGCATCACTACCCCATCATTTGGGAAAATACATGAAACCTAGGCAGTGATATCTCCTAGTTACTAATGAACTAGACTTACATTACCAACCTAGATATCCCACTATTCAGGACGAACAAAACTGTTGCCACCAAGATAATTAAAGGTAAATATCATATGATAACAATTGATGTTGTTTTGGTATGATAACAAGTAGTCAATAACAAATATCATGTAAAATATTGTGATTTTTAGTGTGTACTGACACCAATGGAAATGATACCCACCAAACCTAAGATAGAACCCCTTACATTAAAAGATATCCCTCAAACATACTCCAAATGTTGTTTTGATATTCATTAAATCACTCACAAACTCCACTACAATTCACAAACCATATGAATATTTAGACGATATAAAATAATGAGATTATCATGTATCAAATCAGGAACTATGAATGAAGATGATAAAAGAATACTACCTTTTATTATGGATGATCTAACCTCTCAATCCACTAAGGTATGCAGAATTGTTTGAAACGTTCCTACCCCTCTTCCATGTTTAGTTGTCTGTGTCCTATAAGTTGAACCAAATTACTGATATTTTCAATCTTTCCATTAGAACATCATCTTCCACCTCAATCCACATGTCCATATAAACTAAAACTACCCAACTTATAAGGGGTAGAAGGCCCCTCCGAGTGTTCTAATTCTTCCTAAGTCCATAGTTAGTAGCCATCAGTGGAGGGTTTCAACAATACCTATGTATGTGACCCATCTTGTGATAGGATCAAATGTCCACTTGACTCTAGGGAAACTGGAAATGATTGTTACCCAACCTACCATACTTGTGGAATTATACTTGGTTACTACTCTATTTAACTGACCCTTATCCATGGACATTTTATTTTACAATTCCATGGTTGATGTTTTGATAGAGATGCCTCCCACTCTTGGAATATGTTCTGCTTGTTCACATTTTAGAAACCAGAAACATTTTACAAGATGGATCCTTCCTGTTCTCATTAAAAAGTGTTTCCTAGTTCATTACCATAGAAACTTCTTCAGTTGAAAAATAATAATTGTAAGTAATCTCTATTTTTTAATCTGAAAACTATCTTGCAATAGTTTCCTCATGTCAATCCAATGCTTGAAAAAACATATGAAAACACAATTAATTTAATAGATTCATCCATAATTGGCATAATTTTTTAGTTTAAACAATTAATATCTAGTTATTTATCCTACCACATCATCTCCAAAAAATATTGTTCTATGAACATCTCCTGGGAATCATTCAGGAATATGATTTCTATCTTCTCATCACAAGACTGAATATCTGACCAAAATTTTGTTTTTATTTTTGTGACATAGAGGCATAAAATTTGACTCCACACCCCCATGAGTCATTAATAGTTCAAGGATCATCTAAATAGATTCAATCCTGAACTCAGTGGACACTGATCTTCCCAAAATGGTGAAGGTTAAAGGGTGATGAAACTGGAACTCCCGTATTAGGTCATAAATATTCTGCACATCCTTTCCATTTCTCTACCCATAATCTTCAAAATTTAAGTGATGTTATCATAGAAGTTCTCTCCAAATCCTTCATCACGAACAATGGGAGCCTACTATTCCACTACAAGAGGCACATTCCTAGTCATTTCCTCCTCTTAAACTATCATCCAATTCCTTCATGGTGTAATCTCTCAATAATTCCATACACACTTCTTTAGAAACATACAACATATTTAATTAAATTTCATTATAGGTATTTACATAAATATATTATAAGTCATCCCCCAAGCCTTGTTATACGGCTTAAACTGAGGTACTGTCATGACCAGTCCCCTGGGGCTCGTACCGTGACTAACCTAAGCCCACCTTCCATAGGCCAGGGGCTAGAAACTAGCACTGAATGTGTATTTACCTAAAACAGGGAAGGAATTGCCTTTATAACATGTAAACACACACATCCAAGCACACAACTGGATATGAAAACAAGCTATAATGAATAATAAATATAGTGAGTATAGTAAGTAAAAGGGGGAAGAATACAAACCCTACTGGAAAGTACATGAAACTAAAAAGTACAAGTAAAATGGAACAACTCATGTGAACACCCACCAAGGATCTTACCTGAAGGGTAGGTACAACTCTCAAACGGTTGTCACTATGGTACACATCGTCTAACGTTCACATTCGACCTACCTCCAGTCCTGGTACCCTAATGCTTAGCCAGTATTGTCCCTCGTCTACACCAATCACAATAAGGTGCGTGCTTAGCCCATGAAGGGGTGGTTATAACGACACTCATTAGGGACCCTGAGAACCTAAAGGTCTCATAAAATACGAAAAGGATAAACTAAATAGCATGAAATCATCTGAAAACCCTACATAGGTATATGAACATACATATACCAATGTTATCATGTATACCCATCTCAATCATGAGGAAACACAGGGTCCAACTCAAAATCCCAAAGCTGAACTGTTCCACAAATGAAGGAATAAAACGAAGGTATGTACCACCCATGTACGCCACATAGAAGAATATAACTTACCACAAAGGAATGTACCACAGGGTACAGACTCAACTCATACCAGGTATAACATATGTATGTTCGTAAGATGATTAGATATAACTAATGAATCATCTTACTCTATTAAGAGGCAGACCCACAAAAGATCCTAAATCATCATCAGACCCATAGTGGATCATATTAAATCATCAGTCCCACACAAGATCCTAGTACTTCATCAGACCCACAGAAGATCCTAGTACGTCGTCAGACCCACATAGGAACCTAGTACCTCGTCAGACCCACAAAGGATTCTATTACCTCGTCAGACCCACACTGGATCCTAGTACCTCGTCATACCCACACAGGATCATAGTACTTCTTCAGACTAAAACACGATCCTAGTACCGCATCAGAACCACATAGGATCCTAGTACATCGTGATACCCACACAGAATCCTAGTACCTTGTCAGACCCACATAGGATCCTAGTACATCGTGAGACCCACATAGGATCTTAGTACCTCGTCCAACCCATACAAGATCTTAGTACATCATCAAAACCACACCAGATCCTAGGACCTTGCCAGACCCACACAGGATCCTAGTATATCTTCAGACCCACATAGGATCCTAGTACGTCATCAGACCCACAAAGGATCTATTTCTCAAGTTACATCCAGCTAAATGGTTCCTGCACTAAGATTTCTTGTCTCTTAGAGAGTCCACATCTCATGATACTTTTAAACACTCGAACTACAACGAAGTCCCATGATGTAGTATACCAAAGTACCACCATGTAACAGGGGTCTCAACACAAGAGACGGTGCATCAATCAGATGCCCGGTCTGTATGTTATTATCCTTTTAGTCCTGAGGGCCTGGTTGGATTCATGCTTGATCTAACCCGATTGTAACCCAACTTTATCCAAATCTAAAGAGGGGTATACCAAAAGGACCATCTCTCTCTAGGATTTTTGGTGTCATAGATGATTCTTCAAATTCACTCCTGAAGCTCATGATATGGCAAGAAGAACGCATAGGGTCACAATTGGTCCGGGTCTAGTCCGACTCGGTCAGACCGGACCTGGCCCAACCCAGCTAGGGATGACCCGACTCGGGTCGACCCTACCTGACATGTTGGGTCAGGCCTGACCCACAGCATGACCGGCCCACAGTGCGGTGCGGCCCGTAGTTTCCGGTTTCGCCCGCATTGGGCAGCCCGGCCAGGATTCCTGTAAGAACCCGGGTTTTGAGCCTGTAAGACTTTGAAATTTTCTTGATGTTATTCCAGAGTAGGGAATTAAGACAATGTGTGATTCCGAGCCCCGATGTGTCCGGAATAAAATTTTAAGTGCATTCACACTAGACATTCCAAATATATAGAATAACTCTTAAATGGTTTCTCGGATAGGAAAACTGAGGGCACCGTTGAGTCCGAAGCATGCAGTTTACCCTATAAAGGGTGTTACATTCACGTGTGCGGCACTTCTGTGGAAAACGCCACCAGGGGGATTTTCATAATTTAGTAGCCTTGGGTGTGGACTTTACAACATTTGAATGAAGGCTCAGATTAAAATTTGGAGACTTCTATTGTGCTTAGAATGTGATTTTTACCCTACAAGCGGCTTAACATTGACCCTACCGAGAGTCCAGGTACGGGCCTACTGGTGGGTGTTTTAAGATTTAATTAATTTTAATAAATTTTTTTCTATTTAAACACACCCACCCCCACCCTTATCGTCCTTTCACATTTTCTCCCTGTCGGAATCACTCCATTCAAGCTCCTCTCCTCCATCTCTCTATGGTAGTGCGATGGTCCTGTGGATCACTCGTGAAGCTATAGGCTACGCCCATCAAGGTAGGCTCGTGTGTTTTTTTATTTCATCTTCTTGAATTCAATTTTCATTTGGTCAAAAAGTCTTTTAATTCTCGAGCGAAGTCCAATTTCTTGTAGGGATCGATTCTAAATTCCCAACGATCCTTTTGGATCGAATGATCGATTCACGGGGCAATCGAGGAGGCCCCCAGAAGTTTTACGGCCATTTCCCTTGCTTTTCGACAGTTCTGGGGAGGTCTGGCAGGCGACGGCAGCAACAGTACCAGACGGAACCGCGGCGGCTCCCCGGTTGGTGGCGCGACAGACCCAAGAGGCGCGGCAGACCCAGGTGGCACGACGACGGACCCAGGTGGCGTGGCGGAAGACCCCGGCGGACCCTCGCGGTGGTGGTGGGCGAGGTCCCCGGTGCGAGGATCGACGGGGGTTGCGACACGTGACCCCATGCAGAGACCGACACACACCTTCGATAGGTCTCCATGTGTGACAACGACCAGGCATAAGGGCTGGTCGGCGTAGGGTGGACCTGGGGTCAGCGGCTGGGCCTCACGGATGAGCCATGGGCCGACGCTGTGAGCCGGCTGGCTGGCGAAGGCCGGCCCCGGCCGTGTGGACTGGCCAGACCGGGCCGGCCTTGCCCAAAGTGGTTCACCCCTTTTCTTCGGACACCCGTAACATCCACTACGGGTGTCCGTTTTGCATGCTGTATATGGAAGTGCAAACCTTGGCTCGAGACGAAGATTTTGAGGTGGTTTTGTGCAATTTTAATTCCCGAGATGGGGGCTCGGTGGCCTGACATTCTCGTCAAGTACCTCACCATGATTCATCTTTCGGACGACGCGATCACATCCAGATTCTATTCAATGCATCATCAGTGGGGTTGAGACCGTGGTGTCGAGACGAAGTCATCCAGGGTTGTTTCAAGCATTCAAGTCGGAGTTGAGGTGTGGGCCCCATGCGCCATCTTCTAAGCTATGAGTAGCGTTTTATGAATTTTTTCATCAGACGTCCATTTGGGGCGAATGAGTAGTCATTTTGGCGTGTTTTTCTGATAGCATCGTGATGCCGCAGTTCGCCCGACCTTTATCGAGACCGAGGTGTGGGCCCCATAAGGAGCCGTATGGGCACAAAGAGAGGTTGAATAACTTTTTCATCGGGAGTCCATTTCGAACAAGTGAGTAGTCTATCTCCCATGTTTTCCGTGATGATTGCAACAGTTTAATCTATTTGGGTGTGAGGAGTGTATTTAGAGATCTCATTAAATGTGGAAACATGAAATGGAGTTTGTCAGAGGATTCTTTGACACACTTCGACCCAACGCTAGGACGCAATGTTAGTGGCACCTAGATATGGTTTGGGTAGGGCCGAGTTATCGGACCTGTATCTGGGATTACCCTCTAGTGGGGATGGGTAGTGGGTCACCCGTTGACATTAGGGTTTACCCTCCAGGTGGCTCGGGCAGTGGGATACCCATTGACTTTAGGGTTTACCCTCTAGGTGGTTCGGGAAGTAGGCTACCCATTGACATTAGGGTTTACCCTACGGGTGGGCCAAGCAGTGGGTTACCCATTGACTTTAGGGTTTACCCTCTAGTAGGGCTAGGCAGTTGGTCACCGGACGACCTTTTAGGGTTTACCCTTCAGTGGGGCCGGGCAGTGGGTTACCCGATTACTTCTTTCAAACTCATCCCTTTTCTATGAAGCTTGTCAGTGACTTTTCTCTTTGATTACTGGAGCACGAATCTTGGTTGTATAGTTTAGCGATAAGACAACCTTGACATGCAGGACTGATAGGCATCAGTGAAGGATATCTTTAGAACTTTAGGAAATATTTCCTGGTCTAATCATGGAGATAACAATCCCCTTACGCACGTGTTTGGTTTTCTTGTTTATCATATATATATATATATACACACACACACACACACCCTACTTTTGTTCTCACTGCACGAGTTCGTTTACTCTCCTTCTAGTAGGGTAGAAGACACATGGGGTATGCCATGTGATTTCTATGTCTAGCTCATCTTGATTGGACGAGTCTACTCCCTTTCTTCTGTTGGGTTGAGCTGCACTCTATTTACTATACTCTTTCACTATTCCTTGTTCTGTCTACTACTCACCGTTTTGGTTCTTCCTTTGCGACTCCCTCATGCTTTCGGGGTATCCTACTGAGTATCCTTATACTCACCTATGATTGGGATTTTTCCCCACTTGGTGTGCCCTTGCAGATGAAGGAAAGGTTGATCGAGACTTTAGAGGAGCGTAGAGGACACAAGAGCTTGGGTTGCATTCAATGGTCATTGTATGACTTTTTGGTGTGAGACTCACCAGCTATTTACTTTGGTTAACCTGTTGCCAGGATGTGGCACCTTTCGGGTTGACTGTGTGTTTTTCCCTTTTTCTATTCATTAACTTATTAGTACTTTTAATCACTTTACCTTTTTCTATTGATAGGTTGATGCATGACTGTGGTTGGGTTATAGTTGTTTGTAATATTGTTTTAATTTTTACACTGCAGTTCTGTATTGAGTGGGTTCTATTTGTGTGTACCGGTACTTTGGGAAATCCCTCCTTGAGATTGTTACGCCTTCGGCACTTGTCGCTAGCCCCTGACCTATGGAGACGGGCTTGGGGTAGTAGTGGCTCGATACTTTTAGGGCCAGGTCATGACAAAGTGGTATCAGAGGTGGTTCGTTCCTTGGAGTGTTGTTTGGATGTCCCTAAAAATTTAATAGTTTGGATTTAGGGAAATAGTGTCGATGTGTCTCTAGAGCGGCTCCCAGGACAGGGAGTCCAGCGATAGAATGGGTGGCCAACATATCCATTCACTAGGACCCTAATAACCTGCTTGTCAACTTGGCACGCTGAGACATTTGTTGCAGGGAACATTGGAACATGCCTCACGTAGGATTTACTCTTTGACTATCCTTGTTGAGTTAGCTCCACTTTTTGATTATTGTTATATATATATTTTCTCATCTGATCGCTGTAATCCTTGATAAATTTCAGGATTCCCCCACAATAGTAGCCAACCAGGTTAGCCTATCTTGTTCGTGATGACGATCTGGAAAACGATGAGGCATAAGTTCAAGGGCCCTCACATGATCCCCTTCCACCCAGTGATTTAGTTGTAGCCCCTCCATCTAGAGATAATCAGTTAGTACTGGATGCATTGGCCGTGGTTGAGCGCAGGATGAGTGCGCTATAAGGCTTCCGGCATCAGCGGCGACAAATGTTCCATGGGGACACGGATCCCCATGCAGCGGAGGACTAGCTAGAGTACTTGGAAAAAAATTTCAGGCTAGTACAGATACCATCGGACTAGATGGTGGCCCTAGCTACCATCCTTTTCCTCAGGATGATCGGGCGCTGGTTGGAGTTGGCTACAAAGACCCATGATGAGTCGTCTGTCACGTGGGATACCTTCATGCAGCTCTTTCGGGAGGAGTACACCCCCTATTCTTTATGCTCTGTATAGATTCAGGAGCATCTGGAGGTGAAGCTGGGGGGATGACTGTGGCGTAGTACTCGGCCTGGTTTACCGATCTGACACACTACTTGCAGGATATGATCCATGACAGTTACTTTCGGACACAGAAGTTTGAGCAGGGTCTTCGCAGGGAGATTGGTTCTAGTGTAGAACCCCTGTGCATCCCTACTTATGTTGGGGTGGTAAAGTGGGTGCTTGTGACAGAGATATTCTTGGCTGAGGGACATTAGCTAACTGGGCCAAGAAGTGGAATCTTCTGAGGAGATTCTTTAGTGATAGGAAGGCGGCCGAGAGCAGAGCCACAGTCGATGAGGCCCTTCCGTGAGTAGAGTCAGGGGCAAGGTCATACGCTACAGTGGCTCCATGAAGCACCAGGGTAGTTAGAAGAGAGCCAGTGCTATGCATGTGATGGACGGGGTCACCTAGCATGGGATTGCATGACTAGGCATACCGAGAAGATGTAACATCCCAAATAAATAATTAATAAGACATATTTAATATTTAATATTATTCTTTAATTAAATATGAATTTTACTTTAAAGGGGTCTCTATGTTCGATAGCTTACTAGATACGCAATAACGAGTTTCTTTGGAATCTTACGTTGCACACTAATAATATAATATTATTATTATAAATGGTAGTTAACTCCTAGCCATTGTATTGGTGGGAATGAACAAAACTAACTACAATATTATTATACATTATTGTTAAATGTATTTAAATTATCCAATAAAAATATATAGGCTTAAAATGTGAATGAATCTAATTTTAAGCATAATTTACATTAAAAGTCCGATTTATCACCTTTTAATGGTGAACCCTATTTAAATATTGTTTTGGTCACATTAATACATTCTATATGACCAATAAAATCTTTCTTTATAATTGGGACATCAAAATTTACTTTGTGAAATTTTTTGGAATTTTTCCGATAAAGTTCATTTTTTAAATGAATAGTGAAGAATATTTTATTTTCATTCAAAAGTGCATTTTAGTATAATTTATTGATATGGTTAGATTATATATTTACATGGTTTTAAGGTGAAATTAAGATATATTTTAACCATTTAATCCAATGTTGTTCATTGGAATTAACTTCACTTTGAAGGTGGACATAAACAAGTGTCGAAATTTTGATAGTTATTGTTTCTTAAAAACACTCTATTTGTTTTAACAACGGAAATTAATTTTGAAATTAATTAATGAAACTTTTATGTTTTCAATTTGGAAAAATGGAAATCATATTTTAATTCAGAACATCAAATATATCTTAGGCTGAATTTTTTGTATTTTTCTGAAAAACAAAATTTTTTGATGAATAGTGAAACCACTTAGTGGTAGTTAAAAAAAACTGACTTTTTCCTTTAAATGAAATTGTACTAATTCTGTAAATTGAATGTAAAAAATACGACATAAATGGTTGTTATCAATAAGTAAAATGTAGTTCATTAAGATGAAAATAATTTTTGGTGAATAATAACTTTTTACTTTTATTTACCGTGGTTAAATGTAAATAGGGTAATTAAAGATAAAAAGAATAATATAATAAATCAAAATTAACTTAACACTTGTGAAAACCTTATTGGTTGAGTCATTAACGACCATGGGCATTTTGGGTCTATTTTGGGACCCCATTGAGCCACTTGGGATTGAAAATGACAATTTAGATTAATTAACATAATGTAAAAAAAATGACAAAAGCAAATATCGTTTAGTAAACTAATATTTAAAAGGGATTATATAAATTAAATTTTTGACGATAAATTTTAATTATAAATATAAAAACACTTCCTACATCTTGGTATTATTTTTATAATTTTTAGACATCATCGAAATTAAATTATTTATGACCAAATAATGATGCAGTATTTACCTCATTAATAAATCATCTAAATAAATAATATTACAATTATCACAATATTATCAAAAGCCTGTCCAATTTGTATTGAATGATTTAGTTTGACCATGAGTCATATAATCTTAATATTTAATTATTTTTGGACTTTTTTAAATAGAATATCATTATATAATAAAAAAATAGTTTCACACATTACTAAAGAGCCACTCCCCCCCCCCTTATAAAAGGAGACCACTTCTAACCAATTCCTCACACCTCTCAATCCATTTGGCTCATCCACCCTCTGCCCAAATAAGCTCCCTAAAATCCTCTACTCCACCTATAAGCCTTACCTTATGCATAAGGCACTTCATTAAGTCCTTTTGGTTCAAACTAAAGGAAGTTACCCAAATTTAAAGGTAACAGTTTCTCTTAAATTTTTTTCTTGTATTTTACTTCTCCAACCCCTAAACTCTTTTTATAATTTTCTTTTGTAAAAAAACCAGTATCCTTAATTTACTTGGATTATGTTTTGAAAAATATTATAAATACACTTACACACACCTCTATCTAATAGATGAAGAAGATAATGTTTATGTGGATGGAAAACTAACGCCTCATGAAATGATGATTGTTCGATTTTCTCCTACAGCCTCTCATGGTGTCCATTATGATGGAACTATATTTATATATGGTATATGTTATGTTTTTGATTTACTTATTCTTTTGTACATCCCAATTATATCAAGCCTTTATGGTTTCCATAGAGGTTAAATATGATAATCTCATTTGAGGAATTGCATAATACCGCCCCCTCAAAGTGATGTGATTCATTAATGCCTTATGTGGGATATATAAAGGATGGATCTAGTTATAATATATATGATATTATAATGAAAGTATAATATAACTATGTATAATTATGTTTTATTTCCTTTAAAATAAGAAATAAAATGAAAGCAGCGTTCATGCGTATGTATGGTTTACCGTCTCCATGAACGGTGCATTTCATTTCATTCCTCCAAATGTTATTTACTATTATAAATACATGTATATACTGGATATATATGATATATATGATATCTAAATCATGAATACAATTCTTGATATAATGTACTACTGACCACATGGACATCTTGTAAATATAAGGTGTTCATTTTTCACTCAAGTACCAAATATCGACAAAATGAACATTATTAACTTAAATGATTAAATAATGATTATAACATGGCAATAAGTGATATAAATGGAATAATAAACTTAAAAAAGGTCATTAATAAAGTATAAATTAACTTTAGTTAAATATTCAAGAGATTAAAGAATGATCGGGTAAAGTCCGAAACGAGGTAGGGGACTTCGTCTCAATATCCTTTCATTAAGGCATATTTTGTTTTAATACATGAGTTTATTTTATACGTTGTATAAAAAACCATGACTTTTTGAAGGTATTATTTGTCTATGAAGCGTTTTACTAAATGACAAAAAGGAATGTTTATTTTAATTTAACCGGTGACAATTACCTTTCGGCCTCCACAAGTATTATTTGATCTTTGGCTTTGTCAACAATCAGTAATGTTTTTAAAAGAAAACAAATACCATATAGGCTTATATGTATTTTGGTATTGATATTGGTTTTTAAAGCGGATTTGTTAAGTCAATATATTTAAGTCATATATTGTGATTGAAATGTGTAAATGTTTCCTTTCCTTTATATTTGTAGTATGTGATATGATTTTATATTGGTAGTTGGACATTTGACAGGTGGTTACATGATAAACCAAATGAATGGTGGTGCCATGGATACCGGGACGAGTGGTTACGTTATAACCTCCAATGCATTCGGTATGAAAGTCGGCCATATGGCTATTACATTTAGTGATATGTATGGAAGTTGACTGTATGGCTATTCCATTTAAGTATGTTTATGTCCCAAGTTACCTTTATTTGTTATGAGTTCTTGATTTGGGTTTTATGATAATATTTTGGTTACAAAGGGTTAAGAAATGATCTCTTATTCAGTGAAGAGTATTTACAACTTCAAAAAGGTTAAAAGTAATACTTATGATTAAGTATTTATGGTTTACTTTTTGTTTTTGAAAAACTAATAGTGTTACTTCTTTGTGTATCCCTTATTGAGATTTTTATGCTCATACCAAGTTTTTGAAATGTTTTTCACAGGATATAATGTGGAATAGGGCCACGTATGAGATCACAGAAAAGTCATGCTCTCTTAAACATGGAATTAGACATTACTCTTTTTTTCAAGAGTTTTAATTTTATGAAAAAAATTGAAACTGGGTAGGAGTATCTACTTTGAATTTTTTGAGATGTAATATTTTGAAATTGTAATAGTTATGGTCAAAATCTCTAAAACTCTAAACCTGGAAAGATCCTCAATGTGAATTATTTATTTAATTCAATATTAAGTATAGTTTTAGGCTGGGTCCTTACAGTTGGAATCAGAGGTCAGTTTAGATAACATTAGGAGTTAGGGTATTGTCAAATTAATATCTATAAAGTAATTTATGTTAATATTGAAATCATATTGAATTTACAGATTACCATGTTGCTTACCCTAAGGTATTTATGTGTTCAGAATGGTTTTACATAGAGGAAACATGGAAGCTATGTTGGGATGACATCAGGAGGAAGACAACCTTCCAAATCTGAAACCTGAGATGGTCAGAATCGAAACTGAATAGTTTTTTGTAGTGATGGAATGATTGAATCAGGCTATAAATGGTGGTGGTATCCATGCATGAGATCAGCCAGATCAACCGTAGAGGAAAATTTCAGTAGTGGAGAATTTCATGAGACAACATCCCCCATCCTTCCAGGGATCATCTGACCCTGTTCTAGTAGAAGGATAGATTAAATAACTGGAGAAGATTTTAGAGGTTATGGGTTGTTCAGATCATCAATAATCCAGTCTCTCTGTTTACCGTTTTGAGGGTGAAGCTGATCAGTGGTGGTCAATCGTGAAAAATATCAAGGATATTGAGGAGATTGATTCTCTTGATTGGGATGAATTCAAAGGTATATTTGTTAAGAAATATTTTCCTAAGGTGGTTCATCTTAGGATGGAAAGACAATTCCTGGAATTAAGGCAAGAGGATGACTCAGTGGCTGCTTATGAAGAAAAATTGACTCGAATGGAAGGTAGGCTCCAAATTTCATCCGATATCTTGATAGTATGATTAATTGATTTTACTCAAGACTGAAGCCATGATATCGACGAGCATTAGCCTCTAGTGAGTTAAAAAATTATGAAAAAACATGTTCGATGTGTAGAGAAGGTGGAAATGGAGTTTTCCAATGATCAAGTTTTCTTTGACAAACAACAGAATAAGAGGTCCAGTTGGCAGGAAAAGTGGAAGAATTTATCAAAGAAGCCTGGAGTTAAGAAGGCTAAATATCCAACTTGTGAGAAGTGTGGAAAAAAAGAATCCTCAAGAATGTTTATCACAGACTGGAAAGTGCTTTCAATGAGGTAAGTCTAGTCATATTGCTTGTAACTGTAAAGAAGATGAACTAGCAGTCATTGAAAATCCATCAGTATGATGTTTTAAGTGTAACAAAATGGGTCATTATGAAAATGAGTGTCCAACTAAGAACTCAATTGAGGGAAAGCAATCGGACTGCAAGCAAAAAGGTGTGGTGAAATCCTTTGCAACTAATTCAGCAGATTGTGGGACATCAAATAAAGTAGTATCAGGTACACTATTTGTTTGTTCAGATTATACCAATGTGTGGTTTCATTCAGGGTCTACACACTCTTTCATTTTTGAGAATTTTTCTAGTAAATTGGGAATTCCATCACAAGATATGAATACTGAACTTACTATAAAATCACCTGGAGGAAATATTGTGACAAAAATAAAACATAAGAACATCATTGTCCTTGTGTTTGGAAAGAATCTACCTACAAAATTTATTGTTTGCCTCTAGTAGAGATTGATATTATACTAGTCATGGATTGGATTTCTTTTTATGATGCTAAGATTTATTGTAGAAATAAATAGGTTTCTTTTAAGAAATATTTATAGTTTGTGAACAAGAATGAAACTTTTCTTTTGATAACATATCAGAAAGCTGAGAAAATAGAAAAATATGAAAATGAATGTTACCTTGAACATATTATTGAAAATAAATGAACTGTTCATATTAATGATGTGCCAGTGGTAAATGAGTACGTTGATGTTTTTCTTGATGAGTTTCCTTGTATTATACCTGATCGGGAAATTGAATTTACTGTTGACTTAGCTCCTGATGCTAAACCAATTTCAAAACCCCCTTATCGAATGACTCAAATTGAATTTTTATATTTAAAGAAGAAATTGTAGGAGTTATAAGATAAAGGTTTCATTCGACCAAGCACATCACCATGGGTTGCTCCTATCTTGTTTGTTAAAAAGAATGATGATTCAATGAGACTTTTCATTGATTATAGAGAAATTAATAACATCAATATTAAGAATAAGTATCATTTTCCTCATATCGATGAATAGTTTGATCAGCTCTAGGGAGCACAGTATTATTCGAAGATTGACTTGACGTCGGGGTACCATCAGTTGAAAGTAAAAGTAGAAGACATTCTGAATACCGTGTTTCATAATATATATGGCCATTATGAATTTGTAGTTATGCCTTTTGGGTTAACTGATGCACCTATTGTATTCATGGATCTTATGAATAGAATTTTTCAAGAGTTCGTGGATAAGTTTGTGGTTGTGTTCATTGATGATATTTTGGTTTATTCCAAATGCAAGGAGATATAAGAAAGTCATTTAATTGTCATTTTGAAAACCTTAAAAGAAAAAAACTTTATGGTAAATTCATCAAGTGTGAGTTTTAGGTATAAAAAAATTCTTTCCTTTGTCACATTGTTTCAAAAAATGGCATAACTTTTGATCCTCCTAAAATGAAAGTTATTGAAGAATGGCCAAGACCCATAAATAAAACTGAGATTCATAGTTTCCTTGGTTTGGAAGGTTATTAACGGAGGTTTGTTGAAATATTTTCATAGTTATCTAGTCCAATGACTAAGTTAACTCGAAAAGGTGTTAGGTTTATTTGGGCAAAAGAATGTGATGATTGTTTTTAGGAATTGAAATGATGATTGGAGAATGCTCAAGTTTTGGCACTGCCTTCCAGAAATGTTTAGTTTATTATCTACAGTGATGCTTCATTGAAAAGACATAGCTGTGTCCTAATACAAAATGGTTAGGTAATTGGTTATGCTTTATGTCAGTTGAAACCACATGAGTTAAATTACCCTACTCATGATTGGGAATTAGCTGATGTTTTTTTTGCTTTAAAAATTTGGAGGCAACATTTTTATGGAGTGAAGCAGGAAATATATACTGATCACAAAAGTTTGAAGTATATATTCACTAAAATAGAATTGAACATGAGATAGAGGAGATGGTTGGAATTAATCAAGGATTATGTTTGCATGATCCTTTATCATCCAAGAAAAGAAAATAAAGTGGCTGATGCTCTGAGTCAAAAATGTAATTTTTCATTAACCATATTACGATTGGAATGAGATCCTTTTGTTTGTGATTTGAGGTATTTAGGCATAGATGTTGTTGGTGCAGGAAATTTTTCTGTTTTGTATCAGGTGTCAGTGAGATCATCTCTATTTGACAAAACAAAGAGAGCACAGAAACAAGACAGTGAGTTGTTGAAAAAGGTAAAGTTGGTTCATAAGGGTAATTTTACTGATTTTAATCTTGATAATGATTGTTTTCTGAGTTTTGGGAAGATATTATGTGTACCTTGTGATTCATAGTTTAATAATGATTTGTTATGTGAAACTCATAGTTCTCTGTTTTCAGTTCATCCGGGCAGTACTAAGATGTACATAGATCTCCATGAGTATTACTAGTGGGATGGAATTAAGAGAGATATTTCTAATATTACTATGAAGTGTTTGACTTGTCAATCGGTTAAAGAAGAGCAGCAGTTACTGAAAGGGATACTTCAGCCTCTATCGGTGCCAGAGTGGAAATGGGAAAATATATCCATGGACTTCTCTGTGGGATTACCAAAGACATATCAAGGTAATAATGCAATCTAGGTTACAGTTGATCGATTTACTAAATCTACCCAATTCCTTCCTATTAGAGATACTATATATTTAGATCAACTTGATTGATTGTATGATAAAGAGATAGTCAGGTTTCATGGAGTTCCCCTCTACATTGTATCTGATCATGATACCAGATTTACTTCTAACTTTTGGAAAGTCCTTCAGAAGTCATTGAGTACTGAATTAAATTTTCTTAAAGCTTTTCATCGTCAATCATATGGGAAGTTAGAATGAACAATTCAAAACATGGAGGATATGCTACGTGATTCTTCACTAGATTATCAAGGAATTTGGGACCAATATCTTTCATTGGATGAATTTTCATATAATAACAGTTTTCATTCCAGTATACAGATGGCTTTGAATTATATGGAAAGCATTGTCTAACTCCATATTTTTGGGATGAAGTAGGTGAAAAGAAGCAGATGGGACCAGAATTGGTAGAAGAAATGGCAGATAAAGTTCAGTTGATTCAGAAGAAAATGAGAACAGCTCAGAGCAGACAGAAAAGTTATGCAGATAACCAGAGGAATGATCTTTCATTTGAGGTAGGTGATCATGTCTTTCTCAATGTTTCTCCATGGAAAATTGTTATGCATTTTGGTAAGAAGGGAATGTTGAGTCTGAGGTTCATTAGACCTTATGAAATTTTGGAGAATGTTGGATCATTTGCGTATGGAGTGGCTTTACCTCCATTTTTATCTCAGGTTGTAATGGCCCAGACCTCTCCAGCCCATTCCTTAGTCAAAAAGAAGGCCACAAAGTGTTCTGGAGGATAAAATGGACTTTTTCCACGCTTTCCAGAATTTTGAAACTACACGCCGTGTAGTTTGAGTGCAAGCCGTGTACCCCCTTTCTAGTTATACCCCGTGTTGAAGGCTGTGTCCTTGCCGTGTGAAATAAATGGGTGCATGCCGTGTACCCCAAACTATACGTCGTGTAGTCTCTCCCCGCATACATGTAACTGTGTGTTGACCAGTCAATGACCGTGTGCCGTGATAGATCCATTTCCTTACTTTGTGAAATAAATGGTTACACGCCATGTATCTAATACTACGCGCCGTGTAGTCCCTCCCCGCGTATGCATTACCTTCAAGCCATGTGTTGACCAGTCAATGGTCGCGTTCCGCGTTGAAGGCTGTGTTGGAAGCCGTGTGGTGACCGTGTGAAATGGTTGAGTACACGCCGTGTACCATAAAGTACATGCTGTGTACTTTTTCTTTTCTCTCCTATAAAAGGAGGGGTCCCCTCCTCCTTTTCAACTCACCCTCTCCTCCCCATTCCTCTGAGTAGAGCTCTCCCAAGAGACTCAAAGGCTCTTTATTCCATAAATTCTTCGTCCGAGCACCGATTTACGATCCGTCAGCGGCCACGGGATCGTAACGACGAGGCGGAACTTCTGAGATTGGATCTGTTGTCTTTCCTTTAACCTTTCCTTTCCGACTACAACCCGAGGTGGGTTTTCCAGGACTAGACAGATGTGAGGGATGCTGACATACGTCTTCTAAAGTTGATCCAGAGGAGCGTTGTGATCAGAACCTATTGAGGTAGGGATCTTACCTTCGTCTCTCTAAATTGTGTGTCATGCAGGGTGGGTATCCTCTTGTTTTCATGTGAAAAAGTTTAACCATTAAATAAAGATAATAACTGGATTAATGAATAGGGATGGTAATGTTGTTATGTTTATTGTTGTTTATCCTATTGATATGTTATGAATTAAATAGGCTTATGCATATTACAAATCATTGTCGTTGGGGGCCTTTACTTGCGCAATTAAACATTTCCCTATCTTCTAGACCATTTTTGTGGATGGAATCTTCGTTGAATGTGGAAATTTGGTTAATCACGTAATGTTGGTTGATTTAAAATCTGGAACTCTTTTGTGATCACCCTGGTTGAAAAAAATCGAATAATGAACATGTGGGTGTTGGCTTTGATATGTGACATGTGATGGGGGGTGTTTTTTGGGTTGTTGTGGATCGGGTGAGCAGCAGGGCTACAGTTGAATTGGTTGTGGGTTTGTGTCAATGTTATGTTAGTGAAAGGCAGTGGGGCTGTAGTAAATGGTATTAAAGGGATAATGATGTATGTGTTTGGTGTTTTCAGTTATGGTGGTTGGCAGCGGGGCTCCAGGGATGGGCTTGAATGTGAACGAACTATGGGTTTTCAATAATAAATAAAAAGAGGAAGATTTAATGAATTGTGGGTCATGGTAATGGAATGATATTAATAATCAATGGGTATGTTGGCTAATAAGAAGGACTTGTTGTGCTGCTTGTGTTTTCCTAACATGATTTGTGGATGGTAGGGATATGTTTCACAAATGATTGATGTGGTTGGTTGTGGATAGTTGCCCAGTATATAAGGAACTAAATAAGCTTATTCTAGTGAAACGTGAAAACCTAAATGGTGTTGGGGTTGTTTGTTGTATGCATGATTCGTAGTAGCAGTACCGAGGCACGTGTTCATTTCTCAAATTAGAATCCATAGTTTGGGCTGAGTGTTTGGTATATATATATATATATCTGTATCTTTGTGTTTTATCACACCCCACCTATGTTGAGAACTTAGTGCTGAACACTCCCATTTTATGGGAGAGGGTGTTTTCCCATAGTTACTAGCTCCTTCCTGCTCCTTCCTCACTTGGTTGTGATGGCATGAGATGACCTTACACCTAAGACCCTTCATGTAGGTTTTGATTGGGGTGGATTGGCCCAAGACTCTTCGGGAAGGTTTGTTTTCCCAAGAATATTCGGGTTGAGGCCCAGGTGTCTTCAGGTGAGAGTTCTGTTACTATTACTGTTCCCAATAATCTTCGGGATGAGGCCTAGGAGTGTGCAGGTGGGGTACGTGGTTATGAGGCCCAGGTGTGTGCGGGCAGGATACGTGGTTTTGAGGCCCAGTTGTGTGTGGGAGAGATGTGTGGTTTGTGAGGCCCAGGTGTGTGCGGGGGGGGGGGGGGGGGAGTGTGGCAGCATCAGGACGTTCACCGTTAGGAAGAGCAGATAACTAAAGGGAAATGGTGAGGGGTACCCAATACTCTTGTTCTTATATATTGCGACCACTTGTGATTTTGTTTTTGGTGAGTGTGGCTGGCGAGGTTGGGTGGATATAATTCCTTGCTAGGTTTCTTCTGTTGTTATCACGGGACATTAGGATGTCTCCCCACTTTTGCATGAGAGCTTTTGGTTTCCCTACTGAGTATACTTGTATTCTCACCCTATGATTACTTTCAGGTTTCCCGGAGGACTACCAGGGCCATGGGGGACCCTACTTGTCGGACAGTTGGAGTTTTTGCAGTTGTTGTACTCTAGTTTTCTTTTGGTATTGTACTTTGAGATTTCTTATACTTTCACCTTGTTATAAAATTGTTTAAACATGCATTTGGTCTTGGTTTGGGTTTATTTCTATACACTTGTACTTTTCCTTTATGGTGGTTGACTTTTCCTATTTCCTGGTCATAAAATAATAAAAAGGGCAATGCCTCCCATATTTGTGAAAACTCATACCCTTGCTGCTAGTCGGCACCCCGGGGCCTACTGAGGGCGGGACTCAGGGGTCATTATCTCCCTTTCACCATTGCCAGTTGAGGAGGGGCATCTTTGGTGGGAGGGGGTCGTGATAGAATGGTATCAAAGGCGATGGTTGAGAGATAAGATGGAGTCTAAAGTTAGGCACTGTGAGGATTTCATGGTATGGTAGGGAAACTATGTTGGTTAATCTTGGTGCGTCACATAGGCCAGGGAAGACCGGCTAGGACACAGGATTTTAGGGCCCCCCGTGATTCGATTCAAGAACTCTGAGCCTACTGAATGACCAAATGAGACTACATTGATTGCAGGGTAGACACCCTAGGGATGGTACATGCATCATCATGATTGTGTTTTACTTGATTTGGGTGTTTTGGGAAAGAAATTGAAATAAAAATGATAAAATTAAACCTTGAGAAAATTTCCTTACTACATAGGCTTAAGCGTTCCTGGTTTACCGACCAACTATGGCACCTGAACATCAACAGAGAGGCCGAGGACCTGGGCGCGGATAGTTGCATGCATCAGAGGCATCATCTCTAGAAGGACTAGGGATCGATAGAGATGTGTTTGGGTTTTCTTGAATGATCTCCTTTGTGTTTTTTTGGGAGCATTACACTCCATTGTTGGAACTCTCTTTGCTCATTCTTTGGGCCTGGACCATGTTTTTGTGATATATTAATGCTATGTTGTTTCCCACTTTTCATTAAATGTATGTGAAGAGCCCTATCATGTAGGGAGGGGAAGACCTATCCCATAATCGAGATGTATTAATGTGGATGCGATTAAAACCGTGCAGGTGAGTGAGTGCCACCTAAAGAGGATAATATCTGGACATGGGAGAACGAATTCCCCAAGCCATGTGTCCAGGTAGTGTGTTGGTTGTGTGGTGTTGGGGGTAGTTCAAGTTGAGAATCCAAATGTATGAAAGTGGGAAGACCCAATTCATAATCGAGACGCATTAATGAGGATGTGATTAAACTCGTGCAGGCGAGTCAGTTCCGCCTAAAGCGGATAATATCTCGACATAGGAGAAGGAATTCCTAACACATATGATTAGGGTTGTTGGTTGGGTTCCTATTATAACAAGAACCCTAAGAGGTATCTTGTTGGGTTCCTCTAGGTTGGTTTTTGAATTCTCGGGGATGATAATGTTTTAAGAAGTATCTTATGTAATGGCCTGGAACTCTCCGGCCAATTCGTTTTTCAAAAAGAAGGCCACGAAGTGTTCTGGATAGTTAAATGGACTTTTCCCACACATTCCATAATATTGAAACTACACGCAGTGTATTTGAGTACATGTTGTGTACCCACATTCCATGTATACCCTTTGTAGAACGTCGTGTCCTTGCTGTGTGAAAATAAATGGGTGCAGGACGTGTACCCCAAACTACATGCCGTGTAGTCTCTCCCCGCATACGCGTAACAATGTGTTGACCAGTCAATGGTCTTGTTCCATGTTGGAGCTGTGTCCTTGCCGTGTGAAATAAATGGGTACACGCCGTGTATCAAATACTACACATCATGTAGTCCCTCCCCATGTATGCGTTACCTTTAAGCCGTGTGTTGACCGGTCAACCGCCGCGTTCCGCGTTGAAGGCCGTGTTGGAAGCCACGTGTTGACTGTGTGAAACAGCCGAGTACACTGCGTGTACTTTTTCTTTTCTCGCCTATAAAAGGAGTGGTCCCCTCCTCCTTTTCAAATCACCCCTCTCCTCCCCATTCCTCTGATCAGAGCTCTCCCGAGAGACTCAAAGGATATTTCTTCCATAAATTCTTCGTCCGAGCTCCGATTTACGATCCATCAGTGGCCACGGTATCATAATGACGAGGCGAAACTTCTAAACTTGGATCAGTTTTATTTCCTTCAACCATTCCTTTCTGACTTCCACCTGAGGATGTTTTTTCGGGACTCTACAGAAGTGACGGATGCCAACGAACTTCAACTAAAGTTGATCCGGGGGAGCATTGTGATCAGAACCTATTGAGGTAGGGATCTTACCTTCGTCTCTCTAATTTTTGCATCATGCGGGGTGGGTATCCTCTTGTTTTCATGAGAAACAGTTGAACTATTAGATAAAGATAATAACTAGCTTAAATAATGGGGATGGGAAGGTTTTTATGTTTATATTTGTTTATACTATTGATATGTTATGAATTGAATAGGCTTATGCCTACTGAAAATCACGGTCATTGGGGGCCTTTTCTTGCTTAATTAAATGTTTCCCTATCTTCTAGACCATTTTTGTGGATGGAAACTTCGTTGAATGTGGAAATTTTGTTAATCACGTAAACATGGATGATTTAAAATCTGGAACCCTTGGGTGATCACCCCGGTTGAACAAAATTGAATAATGAACATCTTGGTGTTGTATTGGATACATGGCATGTGACGGGGGGTGTTTTGTGGGTTGTTGTGGATCGGGTGAGAAGCGGGGCTACGGTTGACTTGGTTGTGGGATGGTGTGAATGCTATGTTGGTAAAGGGTAGTAGGGATGCATTAAATGGTATTAAAGGGGTAATGATGTAGGGTTATCGGTGTTTGTGGTTATGGTGGTTGGAAGCGGGGCTGCAGGGATGGGATTGAATGTGAACGAACTATGGGTTGTGAATAATAAATAAAAAGTGGAAGAGTTAATGATTGTGGGTCATGGTAATGGAACAGGATTAATAATCAACGGGGCTGTTTGGATAATATGAAGGACTTGATCTGCTTCTTCTATTTTCCTAACTTGATTTTTGGATGGAAGGGATATGTTTCATGAACTATTGATGTGGTTGGTTGTGGATCGTTTCCTAGTAGATAAGGAAATAAATAAGCTGATTCTGTTGAAACGTGAAAACCTAAATGGGGTTGGGATTGTTTGTGGTATGCATGCTTCGTAGTAGAAGTACCGAGGCATGTGATCAGTTCTCTGATTAGAAGCCATAGGATAGGATGAGTGTTTGGTATATATATATATATATATATATATATATCTTTATCTTTGTGTTTTATCGCACTCCACACATGTTGAGAACTTAGTGTCGAACACTACCATTTCATGGGAGAGGGTGTTTTACAATAGTTACTAGCTCGTTCTTTCTTGTTCTTCCCTGGGCTGTGATGGATTGAGGTGACCTTACACCTATGACCCTTCAGGTAGGTTTCGATTGGGGTGGATTGGCCCAAGACTCTTTGGGCAGGTTTGTTTCCCCAAGAATCTTCGGGATGAGGCCCATGTGTCTTCAGGCGAGAGTTCTGTTACTATTACTGTTCCCGAGAATCTTTGGGATGAGGCCCAGGTGTGTGCAGGTAGGATACGTTGTTGTGAAGCCTAGGTGTGTGCGGGCGGGATATGTAGTTTTGCGGCCCAGGTGCGTGCGGGTGGGATACCTGGTTGTGAGGCCCAGGTGTGTGAGGGAGGGATGTGTGGTTTGTGAGGCCCATGTGTGTGCGGGCGGGGAGACTGTGGTAGCATCATGACATTCGCCGTTAGGAAGAGAATATATGTAAAGGGAAATGGTGTGGGGTACCCAATACTCTTGTTCTTATATACTACTACCACTTGTGATTGTGTTTTTGGTGAGTGTGGCTGGTGAGGTTGGGTGGATATAATTCCTTGCTAGGTTTCTTCTATTTTTCTCGCGGGACATTAGGATGTCTCCCCACTTGTGCATGAGAGCTTTAGGTTTCCCTACTACGTATACTTGTATGTTCACCCTACGATTACTTTCTGGTTTCCAGGAGGACTACCAGGGTCGTGCGGGACCCTACTAGTCGGACAGTTGGGGTTGTTGCAGTTTTTGTACTCTTGTTTTCTTTTGGTATTGTACTTTGATCTTTCTTGTACTTGCACCTTTTTATAAAATTGTTTAAACATGCATGTGGGATTGGTTTGGGTTTATTTCTATACACTTGTTATTTTTCTTTTTGGTGGTTTACTTGTCCTATTTACCGATCTTAAAATAATAAAAATGGTATTGCCTCCCATATTTGTGATAACTCATACCCTTGGTGCTAGTAGCCACCCCAGGGCCTGCTGGAGGTGGGACTCGGGGGTCGTTATCTCCCTTTCACCATTTCCAGCTCCGAAGGGGATTCTTTGGTGGGAGGGGGTCATGACACAGGTACACAATGTTTTTCATGTTTCGATGTTGAGAAAGTATATACCAGATCCATCTCATGTTTTGAGCACAGAGGTAGTTCAGTTGAAGATAATATCTCTTATGAAGAACAACCAGTCCAGATTCATGACCATAGAGAGAAAGTGTTGCGTTATAAGGTAATTCACTAGGTAAAGGTTTTATGGAAAAACCATATGTTTGAAGAGGCAAAGTGGGAATCTAAAAATTCTAGGAGGGATAAATACATCCACTAATTTTGATAAATGAATAAAAATGGCGAGGACGCAATTCCAAAAAGGGGAAAGGATGTAACATCCCAGGTAAATGAAGAATAAGCCATATTTCATATTTATTAATATTTGTTAATTAAATATTAATTTTACTTTAAAGGGATTTCTATGTTCGATAGTGTACCTGATACACAACAACAAGTTTGTTTGAATCTTACATTGCACAATAATAATATAATATTATTATTTTAAATGGTAGTTAACTCCTAGCCGTTGTATTGTCAGGAATGAAAAAAAATAAGTACAATTTGATTATTCATGATTTTTAAATGTATTTAAATTATCCAATAAAAAGTTAGAGGCCTAAAATGTGAATGCATCTAATTTTAATCATAATTTACATTGAAAGGCTGATTTATCGCCTTTTAATGGCGAACCCTTTTTAAATCTTTTTTTGGACAATTTAATACATTCTATATGACCAAATAAAATCCTTCTTTAGAATGGGGACATCAAAATTTACTTTGTGTAATTTCTTATAATTTTTCCAATAAAGTCATTTCAATGAATAGTGAAAAATATTCTATTTTAATTCAAAAGTTCCTTTTAATTTTATTTATTTATATGGTTATATTGTCTTTTTAATTGGTTTTAAAGTGAAATTAAAATATATTTTTACCATTTAATCTATTGTTGGTCATTGGAATTAATTTCACATTGAAATTGGACATAAACATGTGTCGATCTTTAGATAGTTATTGTTTTTTAAAAACACGATATTTGTTTTAACAACGTGAATTAATTTTTAAAATTAATTAATGACAATTTTATGTTTTGAATTTGAACAAATGGACATAATATTTGAATTTGGAATATAATATATAGCTTCGACTGAATTTTTCGTATTTTTAATAAAAACATTAATTTTTTATGAATAGTGAAACCACTTAGTGGTAGTTAAAAAATGACTTTTTCATTTAAATGAAAATTTACCCCTTCTATAAAATGAATTTAAAAAATCCAACATACATGGTTGTTATCAAGAAGTAGAATTTGGTTCATTAAGATTAAAATATGTTTTGGTGAATAATAACATTTGACATTTATTTACCACGGTTAAAGGTAAATAGGGTAATTAAAGGTACAATGAATATTATAATAATTCAAAATTACATTAACACTTTTCGAAAACTTATTGGATGAGTCATTAACGACCATGAGAATATTTGGGTCGATTTTGGGACCCCATTGAGCCACATAGGATTGAAAATGACAATTTATATTAATTAACTTAAACTAAAGGGAAAATGAAAAAAGCAAATATCTTTTAGTAAATTAATTTTTAGAAGGGGTGATATAGATTATCATTTGACTATATATATTCATTATAAATATAAAAATATTTTCTAAATCATGGTATTTTTTCATAATTTTTAGACATCAAATAAATTAAATTATTATGACCCAATAATGATGCAGTGTTTACCTCATTAATAAATCATTTAAATAAATAATATTATAATGATTATAATATTATCCAAAACCTGTCCAATATTTATTGGATGATTTTATTTTGACAATGAGTCATTTTATCTTCATCGTTAATGATTTTTCAACCTTTTGAAACCGAATATCAGTATATAATACAATAATATTTTCACACTTTCCTAAAGAGCCCCTCCTCCCCCTTATAAAAGGAGACCACTTCTAACCAATTCCTCACATCTCTCAAGACATTTGTCTTGTCCAAACTCTGCCCAAATAAGTTCCGTACATCCCTATTCTCCTCCTAGAATCCCTAACTTAGGTAGAAGGAACTTGAAGATGTTTTGTTTGGTTTAAACAAAAGGAAGTTACCAAAATTTAAAGGTAAGAGTTTCTCTTAAATTGTTTTCATTTATTTTAATTCTCCAAGACCTAAACTCTATTTATTCCTTTCTTTTGTAACTAAAACTATATCCTTAAAATACCAGGATGTATTTATGACAATTATTATAAATACGCTTACACACACCTCCATCTAATGGATGGAGAACATAATGTATTTGTGGATGGAAAACTAACTCCTCACGAAACGATGATTGTTTGATTTTCTCGTACTCCCTCTCATGGTGGACATTATGATGGAAATATATTTATATATGGTATATATTATGTTTATTATTTCTTTATTCTTAGGTACTTCCCAATTATATCAATCCGTTATGGCTTCCATATTGGGTAAATACGATAATCTCATTTGCAGAAGTGCGGACTACAGCCCACTCAAAGTGATGTGATTCGTTAATGCCTTATGTGGGATGTATAAAGGATGGAGTTAATGATATTTTATATTATATTGTACTGGAATCAAAATATACCTATGTATCATTATGTTTTATTTTCATTAATATAATAAAAATAAATGAAAGTAGAGTTCATGCGTAAGTACAGCTTACCGTCTCCATGAACGGTGCATTTCATTTCTTACCTCAAAATGTTATGTACTATTATAAATACATGTATATACTGGATATATATGATATATATGATATCTAAATCATGAATATAATTCTGAATATAATGGAATATTGACCACATGGACAACTTGTAAATATAAGGTGTGTATTTTTGACTCAAGTACGGAATATCAACAAAATGTACGTTATTAACTCAAATGATCACATAATGATTATAACATGGTAATATGTGATATAAAATGAATAATAAAAATGAAAAAGGTTCTTAAACAAGTATAAAGTAAATTTATTTTATTATTCAGGATATTAATGAACGATCGATTCAAGTCGGACACGAGGTAGGGAGTTCATCTCAATCTCATTTCATTGAGGCCTATTTTGTTTTAATACACGACTTTATTTTATACGCGGTATAAATACCCTTGACTTTTCAATGGGAATATTTTTCTATGAATAGTTTTACTAAATGAAAAAAGGAATGTTTCTTTTAATGTAAGTGTTGATAATGACCTTTCCGCCGCCGTGAGTATTATTTGATCTTTGGCTTCCTCAACATGACGTAATGTTTTTAAAAGAAAATAAATACCATATAGTCTTTTATGTATTGTGGTATTGAAAATGGTTTTAAAAGAGGATTTGTTATGTCAATATATTTAAGTGATATATTATGATTAAAATGTGTAAATGTTTCCTTTCCTTTATATTTGTTGCATGTGATATGATTTTATATTGGTACTTGGGCATTTGACGGGTGGTTACATGATAAACCAAATTGACGGGTGGTGCTGTGAATACAAGGACAGGTGGTTACGTTATAACCTCCAATTCATTGGTTATTGAAGTCGGTCGTATGACTATTCCATTTAGTGATATGTGTGAAAGTTTACCGTCAGGTTATTCCATTTAAGTATGTTTATGTCCCAAGTTACCTTTATGTGTTATGTGTTCTTCATTTCAGTTTTATGGTAATATTTTGGTTACAAAAGTTCAAGCAATGATCTTTTTTAGTGAAGAGTATTTACTACATCATAAAGGTTAAAATTAATACTGATGATTAAGTATTTATGGTTTACTTTTTGTTTTTTAAAAACTAACAATGTTCATTCATTGTGTATACATTAATAATATTTTTATGCTCACTCCATGTTTTTAAAATGTATTTCATAGGACATAAAGTGGAATAGCGACAAGAATGAGATCAAGGAAAATTCATGCTCTCTTACACATGGAAATTGACATGTCACTTTTTTTCAAGAGTTTATATTTTATGAAAAAATTGAAATTGAGTAGGAGTGTGTACTTTGAATTTTTGGGATATAATATTTTGCAATTGTAATGGTTATGGTATAACTCTCTAAAACTCTAAAACTGAAAATATCCTTGATTTGATTTATTCATTTAATTCAATATTATGTATGGTTTATGGTCGGGTACTTATAGTAGCAGTGGAAGGCGGTGGGCACACCATAGTGGCAAAGGCAGCACCATGACCAGGGATCCCCTAGGTGAGGAAAGGATGGTCTTCAGGGAGGCAGTGCAGGCAGAGCGGCAGGACCTGGTGTTCCGGGATAGCGTTTTGAGGTCCTTCCACCACCACCACTAGGCGTCCCGCGCTAGGCTCAGGGAGATGGTGGTAGGATCCATGGGAAGATTCATGCTATGGGTGTTCGTGACCCCCCCAGAACACGAGATGGTCTGAGATACGCTTTGTCTTTACTCTACTCTTGCTTCAGTACTTTTGGACAAAGGATCCAACCACCCATTTATATCGTTGATGTTGGTATGGGAGTTGGACCTTCCAGTAGAGGCGTTGACACCTCCACTTATCCCTGAGTTTCCTATAGGAAGTGCATCGTTGGTGACCTTTATATACAGATAGTGCGAACTATTTTTTGGAGGAGGGAGTTTCACGTGGGACCTACTCTTCATCATGATGGAACCTTACGACATCATCCTGGGCATGGTAGGCTTTCTATGGTTCACACCCAGATCTTCTGTCATCATAGATGAGTTAGAGGTGTTCACACTGATGCGAGAAGGTTCACCATTCATGGTGAACGAGACCTCATGTCAGAGAAGATGGGTACTCTAAACAGGAGACCACAACCTTTTTCTCACAAGATGGCGAGCATGGCTCTCGGAGCAGCAGACGCTACAGGCATTTTGATCCCAATCGTTGTAGAGGACTACATGGGATCCTTTCCCGAGGATGTCCCAGGACTACCTCTAAGGCTATAGATGGAGTTCTACATTGACTTGCAGTCGAGGACTACCCCGATATCATGTGCAGCATATCGGATGTCACCCATAGAGCTTCGGGAGCTACGAATTCAGTTGGAGGACCTTCGTGAGAAGGGATTCATCAGACCTAGTGTGACCCCCCAGGGTAGCCCTGAATTTTATTTTTGTGAAAAAGGTATATGGAAGTCTGTAGATTTGTGGGTATTATTGTCACCAGAATTAGGCCATGATAAAGAACAAGTACCCCTTTCTGAGGATCAACGACCTCTTTGACTAGTTGAGAGGTGCGAAGTGGTTCTCCAAGATTGATCTTCGATCCGGCAAGCACCAGCTGCGGGTTCGTGAGGCTGACATCCCAAAGTTGGCTTTCTATTTTTGATATGGGCATTACGATTTTTTAGTAATTCCCTTTGGTGTGACGAATTCCACTGTCGTTTTATGGCTTTGATGAACCAGATCTTCTAGCTATACGTGGACCGGTTTGTGGTTGTCTTTATTGACGACATACTCATCTACTCTGTGATAGAGGAGGGGAACACATATCATTTGAGGATGTTCCTAGACTAACTATGGGGAAGGGAAACACAATATTAGATTCCCTTAGTAGGAAGTCCCATGCTCATTAAGTGCCGGATGCTTTAGAGTAGTTGGATTCCCTATGACTGAACATGGTGGAGCAGGAGGGTACCACTTTTCTGTAGTCAATGGTGTTGACTCTATCACTCCTTGAGCATGTGAGAGAGTCACTGCTGGGGGATGTCAACAGTGAGGTAATGCGTGATCAGATATCCACGGGCGACGCACCTGATGGGTATTCTGAAGGAGGGAACCACGAGATCCTGTTCCAGGGACGATCTATAGTACCAGTGGAGATGTGGGAGGAGGTGATGCAGGAGTTCCACACTTCTCCCTTGGCTATACATCCTAGTGTGGGGATGATGTACAGAGACCTTCGATGGTAGTTTTGGTGGTCTGGCATGAAGTAGAGCATATCTGAGATCATTTCTCGGTGTCTTAACTATCATCAATTAGAAAATCATGTTCCAGCAGGGTTGTTGAAGCCCCTTGATATCCCAGAGTGGATGTGGGATAGAATATCTATGGACTTAGTCATAGGGATTCTGTGCACAACGATGGTGCAAGACTCTATTTGTGTGATAGTGGACCGACTCACGAAGTCGGCACACTTCCTTTCAATCAGGGAGTAGAGTTCGGTGGTGAGTCTGGGGTAACTGTACGTTCGAGAGATCATACACCTTCATGGAGTACCCTCGACGATCGTCTCCGATCATCATGCACAGTTTATGTCATGATTGTGGCGAGGCCAGCATGAGGCATTCGGGAATCAACTAGAGATGAGTACAACTTTTCACCCCCAGATCGACGGGCAGAAAGAGCGCACTATCTAGGTGTTAAAGGATATGCTCAGGGCATGCGTGCTAGAATATGGCCTGAGCTGAGAGGATCACCTGCACATGGTGGATTTCACATAAAACAACAGTTACCACTCTACTATCGGCATGGAAACCTTTGAGGCCCTCTATGGGAGACCCTGCAGGACACTATTGTGCTGGACGATGGTTAGAGAGACCTCCCTCGGGGGACCAGAGTTGGTACATGCGATGACGGAGAAGGATCATATCATTTGTGAGCGGATGAGGACAGCTTAGAGCAGACAAAAGTCCGTCGCGGATCGTCGTCACATGCCATTTGAGTTCGACTAGGGGGACCATGTCTTTTTTAGGGTCTCTCAACAGTGTAGACCATGAAGGTTTGTCCAGGGAGGCAAGGTGTCCCCGAGGATCATCGAGACCTTTGATATCGTGTACAAGTTCGGGGAAGTGGCCTACCATCTTGCTCTACCCCCACAGCTGGAGAGGGTACATGATTTCTTCCATGTGTCATAGCTGAGGAAATACGTGCATGAACCCACACACATTATTGACTAGGGAGAGAAGGATATCGAGGATGGAGTCACCTTGGCAGAGCACCCTGTGGCGATTGAGTACTGGCAGCAGCGAACACTGCGTGGACAAACCATTCCATTGGTTCTTGTGGTGTGACAACACGGGAGGGTGTAGGAGAGTTCCAGGGAATTGGAGATCTAGATTCAGGCTCAGTATCCTAGGTTTTTTTTTGTAATTTTATGTTTCGGGGGCAATGAACAAGAAGGAGGGAATGATGTAAGAACCCGGGTTTTGAGCCTGTAGGATTTTGAAATTTTCTTGATGTTATTCCAGAGCAAGGTGTTCAGACAGCGTGTGATTCCGAGCCCCGGTGTGTCTGGAATTAAATTTTTAGTGTTTTCATAGTAGACATTACCAATAAATATAATAAAATATAAACGATTTCTTGAATAGGAATCCGGAGGGCACCGTTTTGTCTGGAGTGTGCTGTTTACCCTAAAAGGGTTGTAAATTTCGCGGGTGCAACCCTTCTGTAGAAAATACCACCAGGGGAATTTTCGTAATTTAGTGGCCTCGGGCGTGGACTTTAAAACATCTGAATGGAGGATCGGATTAAAATTCAGAGACTGCCATTGCGCTTAGAATATTGTTTTTATCCTTGGGGCAGCTTATCCTTGACCCTGTTGAGAGTCTAGGTACAGTCTTACTGGTGGGTGTTTTAAGACTTAATTAATTTTAATTAATTTTATTTCTATTTAAACACACCCACCCCCACCCTTATCCTCCTCTCTCATTTTCTCCCTGTTGGAATCACTCCCTTCAATATCCTCTCCTCCATCTCTCCAAGGCGGCGCAACAGTCCGGTGGATCACTCATGAAGCTACGAGCTACGCCCCGCAAGGTAGGCTCGTGCGTTTTCTTTTTATTTTCCCCACATCTTCATGAATTCAAATTAAATTTCATAGAAATATAGTTTAATTCTTTAGTGAAGTCCATGTTTGCGTAGGGATCGATTCGAGCTTCCCAAAGATCCTTTCAGATCTAATTTTCGAGTCCCAGTGTGTCTAGGGTGGCCCCGATAATTTTTTCGGACATTTCTATTGGTTTAAGGTGGTTATAGGGAGGTCTGGTGGGCGGTGGCAGTGGCGTTCCTAGGCGGCGGCGCCGTGGCTACCTGAGTGGTGGCGTGGTGGACCCAGGTGGCACGTCAGACCTAATCTGGGCAGCGGTGGACCCAGGAAGCAGCGGCGGGCGATGTCGCCGGTGCGGGGTGCGACAGGGGTCGCGACACGAGACCCCGTGCGGAGACCGAGACTCGCATTTGGTGGGTCTCCGCACGAGACAAAGACCGGACCCAAGGGCCAGTCAGCATATGGTGGACCAGGGGTCAGCGGCCGGGCCGTACGAATGTTCCGTGGACCGGCGCTACGAGACGGGCCAGCCGGCGCGGGCCGACCCATGCCAGGTGGACCGGCCGGACCGGGCCGGTCCAGCCGAAAGTGGGTCTCCCCTTGTCTTTGGACACCTATAACATCTGCTACGGCTATCCTTCTTGTATGTTGTCTGTAGCAATCAAAACCTTATCTCGATACGGAGATTTTGAAATGGATTCAAGGATTTTTAATTCCCGAGACGGAGGCTCAGTGTCGTGACATGCTCATTGAGAACCTCATTGAGATTTTTCTTTCGGATGGCGTGAACACATTCAGAGTCCGTTCAAGGCGTCGTGAGTAGTTTTGCGACCCTGGCGTCGAGACGAAGTCATCCAGGGCTGTTTGGGGAATTGACGCCAGAGATGAGGTGTGGGTCCCATGGGCCGTCTTCTAAGCTGTGAGCAGCATTTTACGACTTTTTCAGCTGACATCTGTTCAGGGCGAATGAGTAGACGTTTTGGCATGTTTTTCTGAGAGCATCACAATGGCTCATTTTGCCCGACCTTTTTAGGGGACCGAGGTTTGGGCCGCATGAGGCAACATATGGGAACAAAGTGGGGTTGAATAACTTTTTCTTTGGGAGCCGTTTCAAGCGAGTAAGTAGTCTATCTCGCTTGTTTTTTCATGAGGATTGAAATAGTGTAATCTGTTTGGTCATGCGAGGTCTCTTTAGAGATGACATTAAATGTGGAAACATGAAAGAGCATTTGTCATAGGTTCCTTTGATGAACTCCAACCCAACGCACAGACGTGATGTTAGTGACACATAGAGATGGTTCAGGAAGGGTAGAGTTATCAGATCTGTACCAGGGTTTATCCTCCAGTGGGGCTGGGCAGTGGGTCAACAGTTGACTTTAGGGTTTACCCTCTAGGTGGGCCGGGTAGTGGGTTACCTGTTGACTTTAGGGTTTACCCTCCAAGTGGGTCGGGCAATGGATTACCCATTGACTTTTGGGTTTACCATCTCAGTGGGCCGGGCAGTGGGTTACCCATTGACTTTAGGGTTTAGCCTCTGGCAGGGCTGGGTATTGAGTCACCCGACGACATTTTATGGTTTCCCCTCTAGTGGGGTTGGGAAGTGGGTTACCCAATTAATTCATTTAGAATCATCCCTTTTCTATTAGTCTATTTGGTGACTTCTCTCTGTGATTACCCGAGAGGGAATCTAGGTTTTATAGTTTAGCGATGAGACAACCCTGACGTGCGGGACTGAAGGGCATCCATGATGGATATCCTCAGAAATGTTGAAGTCATTTTCTGGGCTGATCATGGATATAGATATCTCCTTACCCATGCATTTAGGTTTCTTGTTGAACATATGTATATATATACACTCAACGTTTGGTCCCAGTCCTTTCGTTCAGTTACTCTCTTTCTAGGAGGGGTGAAGACACGTGGGTATGCCACTTTCTTTCCATGTATAGCTTCTATTGATTTGAAGAGTCCACTGCCTTTCTTATTTTGTGTTGAGGTGCAATATATTTACTGCACTCTTTCACTATTCCTTGTTATGTCTACTACTCACAGTTTTGGATCCTTCTTTACAGCTTCCTCGAGCTTTCGGGGCATCCTTCTGAGTATCCTTATACTCAAACCTTCTTGATATTTTCCCACACATGGTGTGCGCTTGCAGACGACAGGCAGGTCAATCGAGACTACGGAGGAGCATAGAGGACACCAGAGCCTAGGCTGTGTTCAATGGTCGTAGTCAGACATTCATGTGTGAGACTCACCAGCTGTTTAATTTTTTTTCCTGTTTCCGGGTTGTGGTTCCTTTCTGGTTGGGTGCGTGTTTTTCAATTTTTCCATTCATTATCTTGTCAGTACTTTTCAGCACATTACCTTTTTCTATTTATAGGTTGATACATGAATGTGGTTTGGTTACAGTTGTGTTTGTTTGATTTTATTTTTACTCTACACTTCTGCACTGAGTGGGTTGTGTGTGTGTCTGTACAGGTACTTAGAAAAAGGCCTTCCTGATATTGTTACACATTCGGTGATTATCGGAAGTCCCTAGCCTATATAGGTGGGAATGGGTTAGTTGTGGGTCGAGACCTAAACGGTTGGGTCATGACACGGCAAGGTCGGGAGGCCCAGCCTGGGTGGCATGCGGGGCGGCGGGGCGGCCGGGGTGAGGCGAGGCAGTTGCGGTGGAGTGGGGCGTCCACGGTGCCGTGTGCTGGCTGCATTGCAGCAGGGCATCCATGGTGTGGTGGGGAAGCCATGGTGCGACGTTCTGCGGCAGAGGGCCAGATGGCTCGTAGTTCTCTCCGTGCAGCACGGCGCCCACCCCACCATCGCCGATAGCTATCTCAGCTGGATGTCATCCCTTTGCCGTAGCGGCACAAGTCGCAGTTCTCTTCCATCGGGTAGCAAGGTTACATCATCAAATTTTTCGCCTCTGGTGGTGTTCCAAACACTGTTCGTGAGTCCCACCAGTTCCATTCACCGACACCAGTCGTCGCACTCTTCCTTTGTGTGGAACACATCAAAAACCTCACAAAAATTTCAGAGTGATCGGGCCATGTTCGTTTGGCCCGCACCCTCCGCGTTAGGGTTGTAGCAAGCGACTTAATAAATCTTGTATGAAGATCTTCAAGAACAGTAAGGGGGTACTGAAGACATCAAACCCTATAACCTCCAACAATAATTATTTCCAAACACGCAAAATATAACATCCATGAATCAACTAGTTAGAGAGATGATCCACATTATTTGTTTTGAAGGGAAGAAAATGGGAAACAATAATCCCACATAATTAAAATCCTACCTTAGGGGTTTGTTGATGGAGGTCGTTAGTAAGGAGATAAAGTCATTGGGGATGTTGGAATTAGTGTTTTGTCGCTTTTGGAAGACGTTTCTGAAGTCGGCTCCAACGTCATCCTCGTTCTTCAATTCGGGAGTGGGTTCTTCATTGGTGGATGAGTCTCTCCACAATTATCCAAAGCTCTTCTATTTTTCCAACACTCTCCCAACAACCCGAAGAGATGAAATACCAAATTATATTAAAATATGTTTAGTATATGTTTACACAATAATTAAATGACCCTATTGATTAAATAGAGATTTTGAATAATTTATTTAGTCAATTAAATTGGAGAAGTAAAGTAATGGGGAGTTGACAGGTTTCCTCCTATCAAAGAGGGTTTCTGTGGTCCCCGCCTTTAATTTCAAAATGGTGGTTTAGTTTAGTTGATCCCCACCTTTATAACATCCATATGGGAGGTTTCAACAAAAATAAAATAGAAGTTTATTTTATTTTATTTTTACTTCCATGAAAAAGTGAAAAGTTATCTTTCATCCTCGCCCTACTGCGGTCAAGTTCAAGGATTCCTTAAGAGAATATCGGCACTGCGAGTTCTACAGTGTCCTCATATTTCAATTCCGAGCACTGGTTCAAAATTTACAAAAACACTCTCACACATTTACTGAACGTACCCGAAAAAAAATTTAAAATTCATTTAAGGCACACCGGGCATCATAAACAGGAGCCCTCAATTATTCCGGACTTGTAAAGTTCCCATATAATTAAAAAGAGTAACTTGGAGATTCTAGGTCTTTACAATCTCCCCACCTCAGGGTTTTATGTACCCATAATTCCCAACTCAAACTAAGGTAACATGTGGGGTTATTGAGCTCGTATCTGAGGCTCCCGCTCCCATGTGCTATCCTGGAGGATCTCGTGCTACCAGCGAATGCACACCAGAGGTATAGACCACCGACAAAGGACCCGCTCCTGTTGATCCTCAATCTACACTATAACCTTCTTAAACATCTCCCTATCATGGACATCTAGCTCGCATTGGTCAATTATGTCATATGGGTCATGATTGTATCTCCTAAGCTAAAAAATGTGGAATACATCGTGCAACTGAGCAAATGAGGGGGATGTTTTATGTAGTAAGCCACATCGTCCACTCTTCTGAGGACCTGAAAAGGTCCGATGAACCTCAGAGATAACTTACTGCCCCAGCCAAATCTCTGTAATCCTCATCAGGGTGAGACCCATAGGAATATGTGGCTTCCATCCTCGAACTACATAGGTCTTTATCTCCTTTCGGCATAAGACTTCATCCTACTCTGTGTAGTTCTCATCTTCTTCTGAATGATTTGCACTTTCTCTGTTGTAGCCCATACCATCTCTTGTACCACGAGTGCTGACTCCCCTTGGCCAGTCCAGCAAAAAGGTGATTTTCAAGGTCACCCGTAAAATTCTTAAAAAGGTGTCATCCAAATGGTGGAGTGATAGATGTTGTTGTATGAAAAATCTACCAAAGACAAGTGATCTTCCCAGCTGCGACTGAAGTTGAGGACGCATGCACGCAACATGTCCTCGATGGGTGGAATGGTCCGCTTAGTCTGGCCATCTGTCTGAGGATGGAAGGCGGTGCTCAAATGATTCTACGTCTTGAAAACCTCTTGCATCCCCTTCAATATCCAGGACATAAAACCTGAATCACAATCAAAGACAATTGTCGAGGGTAGTCCATGTATCCGCACAATATCCTACATGTAGAGGCGTCGCATGCTCTCTATTGAACCATGCTCTCTGATTGGTAGGAAGTGGGCCAACTTGGTGAGTTGGTCGAAGATCACCTAGATAGAATCATGAACTCTGGATTTATGTGGAAGTCCTATAACGAAGTCCATGGATATCGCATCACACTTCAACTCTGGGACCTCTAAAGGGTGAACCAAGCCTGTTGGAACCTAATGCTTCACCTATATTTGCAAAAAAGTGAGGCAATGAGAAAAAACCTCTGTTACTGCTTTCTTCATTCCTAGCCAGCAGTGTTGTTGTCAAAGATACTTGTATGTCTTCACTACTCTTGGATGAACCACTAGAGGGGATGTATGGAACTATCTCAACTACTCCTCCTGAAGTGACACTTGTAACGTGGTACTTCCTCTAAAGAGAACGGCGTGCTCCCCACATTTAGAAAATACATCCAGTGCATGTACTATGTATATCGAACCACATCGAGCATCGTAGTTAGCTTCCCTATGTTGCGCCTTCTTGACTCATTTAAGAAGTGGGGGAGTGACTGTAAGAGACTGAGGAAAAGATGGTCCATCACGATCCAAAAAGGACATCTACAAAGTGGCCAGCTACTCTATCACCTCACCAAGAAGCTGTATACCAGATCTCTTACTATGTGAATCGGCTAGAACATTCCCCTTCCTAGGTGTATAGACTATCTCGAAGTCATAGTCCTTGAGGAACTCAAGACATCATCGATGTCTCAGGTTCATGTCCTTCTGAGAGAAGATATACCTTAGACTCTTATGATTTGAGTAGACTGTAAATAACTCACCCATAAAGTAATGTCGCCACATATTCAAGAAGAAGACCACTACTGCTAACTATAGGTCATGGGTTGAGTAGTTATTCTCATACTATCTTAGCTGTTGAGAACCATATGCGATCACTCCTCGCTCCTACATCAGGACACATCCGAGCCCGGTCCATAATGTGTCGTAGTAGACTGTGTATCATATCTCCTCCTTTGTCATTCTCCAGTTGGGGGAACTATTAAGCCTCTTAATCATCTCTTGAAAACTCTACTGGTATTTCTCTGACCACATGAAGGGTTTTCCCTTCTTCGTCAATACTGATAAAGGTGTTGCAACTCTGGAGTAATCTGGTACAAATCTCCGATTGTTTCCGGCCAAACCTAGGAAACTCAGTACCTCCGTCACACACCTGGGTGGCACCCAAGCACGTTCCACCTCAATCTTCACTTGATACACCAAAACTCCAGCTTCTGAGATGGCATGTCATAGAATGTGAACCTCTCAGATCCTGAACTATCACTTCAAGAGCTTACCATAAAGCTGGTGCTCTCAGAGTCTGTCCAGAACTATCTTCAAATGCAAAGCTTGATTTTCATCAATAGCCGAGTATATAAAATTCTCGTCGTTGAAGACTACTACATAGAAATATAGGTATGGTTGGAAGATCTTGTTCATGATTCCAATGAGTACTGTGGGGGCATTGGTTATGCCGAACTGAATGACCAAAAAATTGTAATGGTTGTACTAACATCAGAAAGTCTTCTTCTGCACATCCCCATCCTACACCCTGAGCTGGTGAAAGCTTGATCTGAGGTCTATATTCGAGATCCATCGTGCTCCCTTCAGCTAATCAAAGAGTTCTTAAATCCTTGGGAGTGGAAAATTGTTCTTCACAGTCACCCGGTTCAGGCGTCGATACTCAACACAAAGCCTCAATCTCCCAACCACCTTCTTGGCGAACAAAATTGGGGCTTCCCAAGAAGAAACACTGGCCTGAATGAACCCTTTCCATCTGTAAGTCCTCCAGTTGTACCTGTAGCTCACAGAGCTCCGCAGGATCCATCTGATACGCTGGTGTGGATATCGGTGACTTCACATGGTAAAAGTTAGTGTAAAAGTCCACCTCTCTGCAAGGAGGTAGACCCGAAACAACATCAGGGAAGACATCCGCGTACTGATCCACCACTACAGGATAACTCAGACTCTGCACATCAACCACTCTGAGGGTAAGGCTAGCCAACTGATGAGTGATCTGCTGCAATCTCCTCCAGGTATGTCCATACTATGCTGAAAAGGTTCCCTTCCTGACAGTGATGGTAAACCTGGTCTCACCTATGTGGACACACCTCACTTTGCACCTAATACAGTCAATATGAGTATGGACTATAGATAACCAGTCCATAACCAAGATGACGTCGTATGGCCTCGACATCACTACTAGGAGATCCTAGATGAAGCTCTCGCCTCCTAGAGTAATCTCACACTACCAGCACCAATGCATAATCATCAAATCCTCTCCCGTAAGATTCTCTAGCCATAACGATGAGTCAACGGCTCCGTCAGAATCTCTAAGAACTGAACGAGGGCAGTGGCAGTAAAAGAATGACCGGGACCCGTGTCTATGAGTATTGCAGTTAAGGTGTTGTAGACACCGATCACAGCACATATCATCTTCGGAGCGCCATGGTTGTAGGCCTCAACAGCCTAGAGCTAATCATGCCCTTGTCCACCTACTCCCTATGGTCGGGGTGGACCACCTGGTGGTGGTGGCTGCAACACCTTGAATCATCTCCCACCACCAACTACACGGCCAAGTCCTCTACCATGTATTCATGCTCCCTACAGACCTCCTAGGTCAAATGTCTATCTATTCCAGGGCGGTCCTTCGACTGTCTGCTTATCATCAGTATGGTGGGTTAGACAATCATGAGCCATGTGACCTTGTCCACCGCATGTGAAACACTTTCGGATCCTCACATGAATGGTTCTGTCTCCGGTACCGGACACAATCGATCCTGATTCATGTGGTCATCCACCTGTAGGTACGGTCCTCTTGGACCTATATGACATCTGTCTACTTCCAGCTTCAGAATACTCTACTTCGTGATGTCCAGTTATGGGTCTCGCTGCTGGTGACTGGTCATCAAGGAAACACTCTACTAAGAGGGATCACTCTAACAACCCTCCTGCGTGAGAATGCTAAAAGAAATCATCGAAGCCCTGATCTACCACCAGAGTCCCCGATGAAAGGTTTGGGCCCTGAAAAATGTGTATTGAACCATATTAATATAGTTTCTTGAGAGGTCGGTGAACCTTAATGAATGTTGAGCCACAATCATACTACCCAGTTACAGATGAAGAAGCACCTATATGTGTACTACGCGAAGAGTCGTTGGGACAAACTCTGCCCAAAATGGGCTCTCGAAGTCTGCCTAGAGAAGCATCTCCTCCTCGTGAACCTGGAGAATCAAGATCTACCATCTGCCTGCTGCGGCATGTAAAAGACTGAAGGAATGGACCACCATGAGATCGGCTAGTGTCCCCACCAATCAGAAGACTCTCACCATTGCCTCCAGCCAATCCTCAGCTGTCTGTTGGTCCGTCTCTCCCCTGAACTTTGGTGGCCTCTGGAGCTGGAACTCATGAAACGTGCTCAAGAGGCATACATCCTATACTGTTGGGGATGGAAGCATTGGTTTCCCAATGGGTAATGGTACCATTGGTGCCTCTACTGGTGCCTCTACTAGTAGAGTGCCATACACCGAGGCCTTGTCGCTCGGTGGGCTATCAGCACGTACTCTACCCGCAACCCTATATCGATCTCTGCATGGTTGCATCCTGAAAAGAAACGGGTGTTCTACAGTCCATAAGTTATACATATTGAGATGACTAAATGAGATCACAATAAACCTCTTGAAAACACACACACAATCAGTGTTTTTGTGCACTGAGTTAGTAATCAGATGTTAGGGTCCTGGTGTATGGATAAGTCATCCGCCGCACCAACACTAGATTCCCTAAACTTATAACTACACTCACTACAATGAATTATTTTTCCATAAAAAATATCAGAGTCCAATATTGTATGGTAGTACTGACTCCACTTATACCAATTTGTCATGACCCGTCCTTCGAGGCAGGTGTCGTGACTACCCTAAGCCCACCATCAATAAGCCAGGGGCAGGCGCCTAGCACCAAAGGCGTATTTCCCTAAATCTGGGAAGGTAGTGCGTTTATATCCTGCAAACACACACAACCAAGAACATAGATGGATTAGAACACAAGGTATACAAAATTGTAAATAGAGTTTGTATAATAAGTAAAAGGGGCCATAATACAAGCCCAACTGGAAAGTATAAGAAACTGAAAAGTACAAGTAAATTGGAACATCACCTATGAACATCCGCCAAGGATTCTGCCGGAATGTTAGGTATAGCCCTCGAACAGTCATCTCTACGGTACACCTTGTCTATGTTCCACGAAAAAGATACCTCTAGTCCTGATACCCTTCTCCTTAGTCAGCATTCTCTACTTTCTGCACCAAACACAACAAGGTGTAGGCCCAACCTGTGCATCGGTGAGTATAACGATACTCATTAGGGATCCCGAGACCCTCAAGGTCTCACAAAATCCAAAAATGATAAACTAGACTACCTGAAATCATCTAACAACCCAACTTAGGTATATTCCCCAACATATACCTAAGTTATCATGTATACCCCTCTCAATCATGTGGAAACGTAAGGTCCAACTCAAAACCAAAATCTTAACCGTTCCATAAATGAAGGAATACCACAAAGTTATGTACCACATAGGAACATCACATATAAGAATACCTCCAAGGTATTACCATGAATGAAAGTACCATAGGGTACAGACTCATCTCACACCAATTATGACATAAGTATGGTAGTAAGATGATTAGATTTAACTACTGAATCATCTTATTCACTTCAGAGGCAGACCCACATAGGATCCTAAATCATCATCAGACCCACAAAGGATCAAAGTACACCATCAGACCAACACATGATCCTTGTACTTAATCAGATCCACATAAAATCTTAGTGCATCATCAGACCCACAAAGGATCCTAGTACCTCGCCTGAACCACATAGAATCTTAGTACATCGTTACACCCACACAAGATCCAAGTACCTCATTATAATTACACATGATCCTTGTAAATCGGTATACCCAAACTGGATCCTAGGGCCTCGTCAGACCCACACAGGATCCTAGTACATCATCATACCCACACTAGATCCAGGTACCTTGTCAAACCCACACAAAATCCTAGTACATCATCTGACCCACATAGGATCCTGGTACCTCATTAGACCCACACATGATCCTAGTACATCGTGAGACCCACACATGATCCTAGAACCTCGTCATACCCACACATGATCCTAGTAGACAATCAGACCCACACTTGATCCTAGTAGTTCATAACACCTAATAAGGATCCTGTTCTCATCTTACATCTAGCTATAGGGTTCTCACAATAAGCTTGCTTGACTCCAGGAGAGTCCTCTCCTCAATCTACTGGTCGATACTACATCTAGAAAAAATTCCTACAAAAAAACATCCCAAAGGACCGCTATGTAATATGGTTCTAAATGCAATACACGGTGCATCAATCAGATGACCAATCTATATGTTATTAGCCTTTTATTCCCGAGGGCCCAGTTGGATTCATGCTTGATCCAACCCGACCATACCCCCTAATTATCCAAATCTCAAGTGGGGTATAAAAAAAGGACCATCTATCTACATGGTTTTTGGCTCCACATACGGTTCATCAAATGGATGCCCAAATATTCAGATAGGGATGGAAGAATGTATAGCGTCGAAACTGGTCCGGTTCTGGTATGACCTAGTTAGATAGACCAGAGCTGACCCGTCCTAGGCCGACCCGGGTTTGGTCGACCCGGCCCAACCCGTTGGTTTTGGACTAGCCTACAGTGTGACGAGGCACACGGGGCAGGGTGGAAGCGGTGCGGCAGACCATTTCATCTGTCCGGAAGGCCATCTGTCCCCTCCTTGCGGCATAGTCACGCGTAGCGCCTTAGCCGGTGGTCAGCTCGGCTAGCCGTCCTCCCTTCTCTACCACAGCCCAAACCTTGGTTCTCTTCTATTGGGAAGCGTGATTGCACCGTCACCTTCATCATAGGTGGCGGTGTGCTGACTACAGTATCTGAGTCCCACCGGTGCCATTCACCAGCACCAATCCGGTCACCGCCCTCTTCCTTTGCGAGGAACACAACAAAAACCTCGAGAAAATTGAGGAGATGTCGGGCCATGTTTGTTTGGCCCACAACCTCTGTGTTAGGGTGGTAGAAAGTGGCTTAATAAATCTTGTCTGAAGAATGTCATGAACGGTAAGGAGGTACTCAAAATATCAAAACCTACAACATCCAACAATAATTATTCACTTACCTGCAAAAGGAAACATCAGCGGATCAACTAGGTAGAGAGCTGATCCATGTTCTTTGATTAGAATGGATGAAAATGAGAAACAATATTCACAAATAATTAAACCCCTACCTCGGTGGTTGGTTGATAGAGTTCATAAGGAATGAGACGAAGTCGTTGGGGAAGGTGTCGTCAGCATTTTTCGCTTCCGCAAAACACTTCTGAAGTCGGCTCAAATGTCGTCCTCATTCTTCAATTCTAGATGCGTTTTCCAATGGAGGATCAGTTTCTCCACAACTCTCCAAATCTACTCTCGTTTTCCAACACTCTCCCAAAAACAACAAGAGATGAAATCCCCAATTAAATTAAAAAAGGTTTACATTTAGTTGAAATAATAATTAAATGACACTATTGATTAAATGGAGAGGAGGCATAATTAATTTACTCAATTAAATGGGAGAAGTAAATTAATGGGGAGTTGAGAGGTTTCATTCCATTAAAGAGGGTTTAGGTTGTCTCCGCTTTTAATTTCAAAATGGGGTTTTAGTTTAGGTTGTCCCCACCTTTATAACATCCACATGGGAGGTTTCAACAAAAATAAAATAGAATTTTAATTTAATTATTTTTTATTTCCAGGAAAAATTAATAATCTGTCTTTCATACACAACCTACTGTAATCGAGGTAAATTTCTCCTTGAGCGAATACCAACTCTGTGAGTTCAACAATATATTCATATTTCAATTCCGAGAATAGGTTTAAATGTTACAAAAACCCGCTCCCACGTTTACTAAACATACCCACAAAAACGTTAAGAAATTAATTCTTGGCACACCGAGCGTTAGAATCTGGTGCGATTAATTTTCACAGAATCTTAAAATTCCTATATAACTAAAAACAATTACATGGAAATTTTTGGTATTTACAAGAACTATCATTTCCCTTGACCATCCCTCATCTGGATCATGGATAATAAATGGTAAAATTATTTCATATTTCATTTTCCCCCCATAAACTCCCATTTATCCACATTAAATTTCGATAACTAGTATCATTTATATTTTTCAATTTTTTATCAGGAACCATTTTATATTTAATAGACTCAAAAATAGAAAATAATAATCATTACAACCACATTCCAAACCATGGTTTTTCATGCAATCCTAAAATGATGCATGTCAATTAAATTTATGAGGGCATAGAATCATTCATTTATACTCATCTTTCATTCCATACCATGTGATTAGTAAAATATTTGTAACCAATAATATTAGACAAAAATCTCATAACCCACTGTCATATAACATCAAAATGTCATAGAAAAAATCAATAATGAAAATCCCACACTAGGTACATACGTTTCCCCCAAATATGGGTTGGCTAATCTTATGGAAAAGGCTATAAATACGTCCAAATTCATCCTAGTCTCTTATCAAACTTTTCTAAATTTTAATAAAAATTGAGATAAATGAAAATTCATTTGATACCACTTTTTGATAACCTGACCCGAGTGCCATATTCCGGTGCCCCAGGACAGTTTTCCACGTGGCATGAGGCATACCTCCCAATATAGCATAAGTTTCACATTTATAGAAAGGGTATATTATGTAACATGTGGAAAATATACCCTATATATGAAATTATCACAACATAGGAAATAAGTAATTATTGACTAAATGATAATTATATAAAATCAACATAATTTCCAAGAACAACCTAAGACTAACAATTACAAGGTGAATCAAAAATATGAAAACAATCTCCAAAACCAAAGAAGTAAATATGTTATTTTATATCAGTGTCAATTTTCAAATGAAAAAATAATGATTAATAGAAACTCCCACGAGGATCCCAATATCATCCATGGTTCCCTCATCCATGATGCATCCCAAATCCCAACTCATCATCGGCTCCCTCATCCATGCTTCATCCCAAATCTCATATCATCCATCATTCATAGGTATCTTTCCCTCATCCTTTCATACAATCATGAAGTCTATTAGAGTACCAAATAGGTTGCCTCATTAGGGTGTGAATAATATTATTTTTCCACCACCAATGATGTTTAAATAAAAATATAGTCTTTAATGTGTATGTAGTTGTATCACAAAAAAATAAAAAATAGAAAATGTTAACAAGATTCACATTTATTTATTCTTTAATTAACCACATAGGACCACGAGGTCACAGTGACACACAAACCCATCATAACTTCTTCTCCTCAGGATGGAATCTAATCCATCCACTAAAGGGATATCTAATTTCATCTTATCTTGTAATTCCATTATTCAATTAATTTACACCTTCACATTCATAAATAATTGGCATATAGAACTATTCTGGAACACCGTAGGTATTTAGAACAACATTCCCTATTTTAAAAATCCTAGAAAACATGATATATATATATATATATATATATATTGAGGGACTAGATATATAGTCTATTATCCCATGCCTATATTAGAGTAGTTGTCCATTTCCCAGAACTCAATAATGAATACACATCTCATGGTTCCACATTCATAAACAATATTCCATCATTCTTTATAACATATCCTTAAAATAATTTCATAATTTTTAAATCATCATTTCAATTATACTAACACACCCCATGGGTTTCCATCAAGTACGGTAACAAAATGATCAAAAAGTTGAAAAATCAACAATGGTTTTCTCAATATTACGAGAAATAATTAATTAAATAAAATTAAAAGTAAACTTCCAAAAATGTAAATTTCTATTTCAGAATTAAAAACACCATATTATAATAACAAATATGATAATTTACCACTAAAACAGTTATAAAGATCCTTGATGGGAATTCATAAAACCAAAATCCCTATTTTGGTGTGGACAGTATGAATCATAATGGATTAGATAATCGAATATAAATACATTGGACCATGATCATATAAAACAAGAAATACCAAAAACTAGATCAAAATCGATTTCTAATCAAGGAAATCATCCCTCCAAAAGATGAGGGAATAAAAGGGTAGATAAATAAAAAAACAGGATGAGATTACATAGTAGAATAAGGGTTGAATAACTCATCTGTGTCATAGATTATCATAAATATGGGTAACATGAGCCTTGGAAATCTCCCAAGGGATTCTAATATCGAAGGAAAATGTTTTAGGTCAACCAGGGGTGAGTAAGGTAAAAAAATAGAGTTTAGAAATTTTAATAAAAAATTCATGAGAGAGGTTTAAATCTCAGGCAGAAAATTTCCAAGGAAGGATATAGTTTTTAGAACCTCAAACATTATGTATGTTACCATACTAATGGGGTGACTTATTTTTACTAAGTGATTCATGGTTTGAAAACCATGAAAAAAATCATTCAAAACCCCGTTGTCTCAGGGTTCATATTTTGGTGAGGGTGGTCGCATGATTTTTTCAAACAATGTGCCACCTCATGTGGATCCTAAAATGGTTTTTACAGTTTCATGGAGAAAATTTAAAATCATTCATAACTACATTACAACCATGAAAAAACCCCATGGAAGCCAAATTTCTCCAAATTCTTCCAAAACTACCCCAATGTAAAACCCAACCATGATATACTCAAAAGTGTATATGAATACCTAAAATGAAATTGATACATAATTATAAAGGTTATGATCTTACAATTACCATGTGATAAAATCATAAGAATAATAGTCATCAGCTTATGAGTACTCACAATGGACAAGATAAATACAATGTGTCACATAATAACACGTTATCCAACTACCGAACTATATTAGGAATATTTCCATGGAACATAAAGGTTCTCATCATAGAGGTAAACTACTTTGAACTTATCAATTCCATTAAATAATATAGCACACTGTTATATTAAATCCATATAAAATAATGAAAATAATTATATATGTTGTTTAATTAATATTTAACACATAAAAAATAAATGTAATCAATGTGGAAACACTTGGTCCTATGAAAACAATTCTAAAAAACTCTATCATAGATTAGACCAAATAATAACGAATTTCAGTCCATTATAAATAAAAAGATAATAATGTTTCTATTGAGAGAGGATTAACTCAAGGGGTCTCTCAAATCATCTCCCATGTAAAAAAACTCATTGAATCCTCACCTCTCTAAGAAAAATCCCCAATATTATGATACCTCTTGATTTAAATTCTTTATCCACTGACGTGACCTTGGTTCATTTATTAGATCCACTAATTCAGTATTATCAAAAAATTGGGTGATAAGATCTTTACTTCTTGGTAAAACATCAACATCTTAGATGATGTTGTACATCCATACTGCTTCCTTAGATACCTGAAAATCCAAAATATACTTGGAATATACTATAGAATATACAACCACTGCCAAATCTAAGCTCTTATCACTCCTAACACCCCCTTTTATAATGAATATGTATAACTTTTTTGAAATCATATCATATTGTTATGATTGGAAACTAGAATCTATATATCATATAATTACTAATTCCTCATCTCTTCCATAGAACAATAAAATATCATTAGTATGCCTTAGATACCGATTGGTAGTCATGAATTCCATCTTATGTTGTTCACCTGGATCATCTTGATATCTATCTACCACACTCAATGCATAGGAAAAATCTACCATAGTACAATTTATAGCATTCTTTAATGAAAAAATCACTAACAATTATATAATCCTAGATAATCTATTTTGTTCCTTAGTTTTCATAGGACACATTTTCCTTGAAATATAAATTCCATGTGATGGTATGAATAAACCCATTGTATTTTTCGAAATTGAATAACTTTAGTATCATATCAATGTGTGTACATTGACATTAGATAAGTAATCCATTAGATCTATCACGATATATCTTAATCTAATGAATATAATATGTCTCACCCAAGTCCTTCATAGACATGAATTTATTTTACTTTTCCTTAATAGACTGTAAGACTAGTTTTTTAGTTCAAATAAGTAATATTTAATAAATATATTCTATCAAGAATTCCACTAAACTCCCACTATACAATTTATGGACTCATGACTCAAATTTTCTCTTCTAAATTCCATTTTGGACTAATCAATGAAAATTTTATAGGACATGGATGCTTTCATTAATCCATAAATGTATCATTTCAACTTCCACATGCTCTTGGAATTCTATAGAGTCCCAAACACTTTGGGTTGTTTCATATATACATCTTCTGGAAGGATCCGGATAAGGAATGTTTATTTGAAATATATTTTCCAAATCTCAAAATCATGGAAGGATACAATGGAATGTATAATTATGATGAAATTAAGAAATGAAAATATTGGAAAGGTTTAGTCTTAATCAATAAATTGACATTGATTATACCATTTTGAAACAAGTCATTCCTTATAGGTATTGACTTTTCCTTCCATGCCTATTTTTATCTTGAATACCCATTTTCAAAAAATGATTTTAAATATATTGGGGGGCTTACGAAAAAGGAAACATTATTTTTGTATATGGAATCCTTTTCAGAATTCATGGATTCATTTCACATGGTAACATCTATGACTCTTACAACATCCTTGTAAGTTATATGATAATTCTTCTCAACTAATAACGAGCCATCATCCACAGAGTACAGTAAACTATATTATTTTGGTTCTCTGACCTCTCATTTACTCAAACATAGTTTTTTTTTCAATAGAAATATTTCTTATATAAAAATGATTTTTAGAATATACTAATATTCAAAAATATTATGTTCATTGAACCTTGTATTCATTAAAGTATATCTCACTCTCACTATATCATTTATAGATGTACATCCTCTCAAGTAATATAGCGTTTCATTCCAGTATGACCATTTTTTTTGAGTTGACATATAGAATATATATACATGATACTGTGTGGTATCATATAATGGTACACGTTGTGAATCAGGGTGAATGCTTGTCACTTAAAGAGGAATTCATAAATGCTTTACATCCCCACACATTTAAATTAAATTATACGGTTTTCTATCCAGTCCATAATTTAATAAAATAACCATTATTGATATATATTTTTTAGTTTAGTATATGTGCAACTATTTTTATGTGTACCTCTAGATTGATAATAGAATAATTTCAAGAATACTAATTAATCTCAACATGTCCAACATGGCGTGGTTACTATTTTACCTTACAATATTCCACTGAGTACTGTTAGGAGAAGTGAGTTAGGATAAAAAACAAAACTATTTTATATAATCAATGAATATTTTATTAATATTTTATCCACAATATTTTTATTAGTTATTCTTCATCTTTTTACCATGATGGTTCTCAACATAATTATTATATTCCATGAATTTATACGAAGAATCTGACTTAATCCTCATTAAGTAAACATATCATTATCTAGAGAAATCATTGTTAAAAGTTATGATATATGATTAACTACCCATGAATCATCATTAAATTTTCCACACACATCAATATTAACAAATTCAATAATATCTTTATACCATTCACAATTCCCAATAAATTGGAATTTGTTCGTTTTCCATTCTAAATATGCATGACATTCACAAACTAGATTTAGATTAAAAGAAATAGAAAATCCATATTGATATATTTTTTCATGCACATTTCATTTACATGACCTAGCTGGTGATTCCAAAATTGAGAGTGGTATGATTCATGTTATATAACTCCGTTATCAATTTCCATTACACTGTTTTCAAAATCCCACATGTAAAGACTTTTATATAAATGATCCATTCCAAAAAATGATATATTTATAAAATAGTAATCATTTATTAAAGAATTGGGAAATAAATCCATCTGTATTAAATTTGGGTAATGAAATAATGTTTTTGGTAATAGGTGACACAAAAAAATGAAGATTTCAAAACCAGGATCATTCTGGTTGGCAATGTGAGGTGGTAGTACTGATAACTACAACTATAACATTAGATATATTTTATTCTAAATGATCTAACCACCAAAGGCAATCATTATGAATCTACTTATTTCATATATTTTAATATATATTTGGGAACGATTTGTTATATCTAAAATTAAATTTCAATAAATAGATAAATTGAAGTCTTTAAGAATTTGACCTGAAGCATCTCATTTATTCTTTGGAAGGGTGGAGTTTTTATTCCAGTGGGCTTTCATTACACATGAAAAATAGAAATAATCATATTCCCTTTCTTTACGCTTGATATTCCTCTTTTTCAAATGGATTTAAAAATATATGGAATTAAATCTCTTTATATTCCAATTTTAGCTCTTCCAAATATGTGCAGAGGGTTTTCATGCGTCATATTATTGTATACTTAGTGAATAATAGTAATAAGATATATTAAAGACTTCCCAATGTTTTTAAAATTAAATGTTTCAACAATACTGTAGAATATCTAAGTGATTTATTATTAACTGAGATCAGAGCCTAGTTAAGTAGAGATTTTAAGCCCTATAACCTATATGCACTCAATAATGCCAATAATCATGACTATGCGAGGAACACCTAGAGAACCATCTCTATAAGTTTTTTGAAATATCACTTTGGAAATTTTAAACCATTCATATCTATATTTCTTATGGTAAAACCATGTAAGTGCTCAAGCATGATATATCCATCAATGTTTTTTGAGACTTCATGTGTTTTGTAGACATAGATAAAAGAATAAAAATTTAAACATTTACTACATTGTTAAAATGTTTCTAATTTACTATGAACCATTTTTCACTTTTCTAATTATTATAATGATTATAAAACGAGGATTCTGGAATATATGATTTCTATTCTTGTCCGATCACAACTCTAAGGAATCAGTACTATTCCAAGAAGTTACTTCCATTTAGAAGGTTCTCTTTATCCAATGTTGATCATAGAGATAATGTGGATGATGATATTTACAACTTATTCATCAATTAATAGTGAATATTATTTGATCTTTTCATGATTACACATAGGGAGATGTATAATAAATTAATTGATTTTATTAAATCTTCCACTATTTCGTGACGTTCGAATATTCCTCTCATAGAACATTAAAGGTATTATTTATTTTATATTCTAGTAGAATGGAACCATATTTCGTGACTCATAACCCCAAAATGGTTGGAAAACTACCAAAATTTATTTAGTTTAGTTGGTATTTTCCGACTCTGGGATTTTAGTACCATGATCTGTTGACTATACACCGAAATCTTGAAATCCTAATATTTATTTTCTCAACACATGCCTCAAAACTACACAAATTCCTACAAGGTATACTTTTCATATTGTAAATCGGTTAATTCAACCCAAACCCATCATAAGAACTCCCTATATAATAGAATGTTTCCCAATAATTGTTGGTCAAACACATATTTTAATTCAGTTTAATTCCCTTTCATGTATTTTAAGGCCAAGTATAAATTAATATTTTGTTGATGGATTTTTAATTTATTATTTTAAAGTATTATCGTGGTTCATCAATTAAATGTAATCATAATATTATATAGGCATGAATTAAATAAATAACCTTGTTAGATAATAATTATTACATTCATTTATTTATTTAATTTCTATCTTTGAATATTATTTCAGGTATTTATTTGATAGTGACCCTATATTCAAAAAAATAATAATTGAATATATATAAATAAGTATGTAATTAAATAATTTTTCCATGAGATTTATCTAATGGTTTGTCTAATTATAAGACATTAAATACGTTTTTTACCTAGGAGAAATTTGTTTTATTTTCATTCTTCGAATGAGTTACAACATTCCACTGGTCCAACAATGTATCACCAGAGGTGAAATCATATTGGTTACATATTGATTTGGCTCTGCATGCCATGTGATACTCAATTAATTACTTGTATTTATAAATCAAAAACCGGTGATGGGATCCAATGTATAAGATATATGGGGATTACAAAAATATCATTGGACATGCAAGTCCAAAATAGTAATCTAATGTTGGAGGACTCATAGGAAATCATTTAATTTAATATTTAATAATTACAAACCCATGGAATAAATGTAATTAAAAAAACAACACATAAATCACTATTTGTCAATATTATGAATGGTTATACATGAAATGGATAAATAGAAATTAATTACTTCATCATGTACACCACATGTATATAGTATGACATGTTCAATACTGACCATGTAATCCCTTAACTTGCATTCCAGCCTAGTAGGTCAAAACATGGCCTATACCACATGTTCTTAGTTCATCACATTCCATGTATCCATCAAAACAACTAGATTTAGTGTAATAGTTTAAACAATGTGTAATTATAGGCACATGATGTGCATCGTTCTCTATGTGGCGGAAAAATTGGAACTCCAAATGGATTCTCTAATCATTCTTCATTTTTTCTTTGAACATTATGAAAATAAAAACACCGAAATGAATAAGGATAATATGTTGAAATATGTTAACTAAAATAAGATTAAATAACTAATAATATGATATGAAAATCTAAGCACATTTTTACATAAATGAAAAACAAAATAAATAATAATTAATTTAAATAGGACAACAATGATACCAGTTGCAGGGTATGTGTGTATCGGAAGAGTGAAATGGTTAGTGATATAATAAAATATATTTTAAGAATAATTTCAAGAAACCATGAGATATGACTTTGAATTTTATATTTACAATTTATATATTTAATATGTAAAGAAATAATTAACAAGGCCTAGGATCTTTCATTATTTATGAATGTTGATTATCCAAAAAGACACTTTTGGGATGCCTTCATTATTAAGAGGATCCAAGTATATAATCCTTCCAGAGGTTATACACACAAGTTCCAATGTTATTTGAGAAAACCCACACAATATATGGGTGTTGTTATGAAGAATTGAATATCCTATGTTGTTCATTCTTGATATATCATCCTTCAATCCTGAATAAATCCGTCCATCATTTCTCATTCATTAGAGGGAGAGAGAAGGATGAGTCGTGATTGAATACAATATGCAGAAAAATTATCTATTTTCAATTTTGGATGATGTTCAAAATAGATCTATCCATATATTTATTGATTTAGGGATTAGATTAAAACTTTATTTAATTACATAAAATCCATTCAATAACATTAAAAACCTTTAATAAACCCCATGAAACATAAAAACCATAATATTATTTTTTTGGGAACCAACATGTGAAAATTGATAATTAATATTTACCTGATTTTAAATACTTTTTTTATCACTAGACACAATATAAGACCATTCAAAATCCTCAGTATTTATTGAATATAAATATAAATATTTTATTCATTGATAAAAATTTATTTCACATGCCGATGAATAAATATTTATTAAATATGTAATAAAAAAATAGTTTTATTACCAGGATAGTGAATAAATATTTATTTATTTTATGCGATCAATACAATCTGAATAAATTTTTTACTCATTATTGATAATTATATTTATTCCACTAATTAAATAAACATGGAATTTAATCGAGGTAAACAAAAACACTTAGTGTGTTCCCACTCGTACTCCTTCTTGTTGGCTTTAGACAAGCTTACATAAAGTCAATGATTACTGTCATGTAACAGGTCATGGAACCCAAGAGGAATAACCTTATTTCAAAAAGATGAAAACTTCATAACAATAATCACTATTTAATATATTTCATTTTTTTGTAAGTTTATGTGTGCAAGTCATGACATGTATTAATTATTATATTAACATCTGAGAACCATTACACATGCACAAAAGTAAGAAAATGTAATGACACCAAAACATGTAGAATTCCTTCTAGTGGTACTTTTCATAATCTCCCATCTTTAATATTACCATGAGAAAGCTATAGGATAATAAGCCTCATCCACTTACGAGTACTAGAATCAAATAGTCCAAATAATATGTGTCAGACCATTGTATGTTATCATATCAAAGATATATATGAAGAATATTTTCATAGTGCTTCACAATTTTCATTATAGTGGCTAACTGAAATGAACTTGTCAACATGAAAAATACTCAACGAAACTATTATAAAAAAAAACATTCACAACAATGAATAATATGTGATATAATTCTTGATTAATCCCCAATACATCAAATATTAATAAAATAATAGTACAATCAGTTGGTCCTAGGCCACCACCTTTAAAAACTAACACATAAAATATTTATTAAAAAAATATCAATATTTTTCCATAGAGAAAACAAATATTATAACACCAATATATACAGTCACCATAATTATTTGAACTATATATTATTTGAAATAGATATAATTCTCAACATCACAATTCATTAAATATATCTTCTTTAAATACTGATTTAATCTTCAATACTAGATTTATTGATCCTTCCAAAACTCATTCAATTCATTTTGTATCTTTTAATTTCCATTATAATATAAATTAATGTAAAAATATATATTTGTTATTGATAGATAATTATTTTTCATATATTCTATTTAAAAATACATGTCATCTATACAGAAAATCTTGAATCAACTTTTCACTGCTACAGATAAGAATAATCACTTAGTCGCAAACTATATAATGGGTGAAAATGTTTCATATATATTGATTCACTCAATATGAGAGTATCGCATTCACACCAATCATATAATGTTTTGAAAAATCATTCAATATTAATTTAGTTTGATATAGGAAACCCATTTGGTCATGACAATGTTATTATTCTTCACCCTTAGAAAAATATCACATATCCAATTTCATTCAATTTGCATAATATTTTGATATATAACCTGAACCACATTAGAATATTTTCAATATTCTTTAAAAGATGATGGATCTATTGGAGAAAAGAGTTAGTTTTTCATAAGAAGCTTTATTATCATTTTTTGAACTTCAATTTTATTTTCATAAATGACACTTTGTCCACTTATTTCTTCATGGATTTTCAAATTATATAAAATTAATTTAGTAACAAAAATATACTCTTCAAGAGTGTATTAAATTTAATTATCCTAATAACCGAGTTCTCACTCTATGTTCCTCAACTCCTCTGTCAGAAATGAAAGAAATGATGAATATATTCCTCCAAAACATATCTGGTTGGTACTTCTCAATAATATTTTTTGGAAATGTTATTTATCTTTATATTTCTGTTATCCACTAGGGCATTTTTTAAGGAGTTCATAATAATTATTTTTTTATCCATACCCCATGGATGTTGAGTTAATACTCCCTTTAATATTTATAAAATTCATGCCAATATCAGTCCATTATTTCATAGTTTTCTATCAAATAACTATTTTAGAGATTCTTTGGATAACTAATATTGAAAATTATTATATTGGACTTCTCTGTGATGAAAATAAACCATTGATTCCTTCTATAATTATCATTAAAGTGTATATAGTTTCTATTCACATAAATTTATCTTATTTATATTATTCCATACACATCAATATGCCCCAACATAAGCACCCATCTTCAAATATATTCACATCAATTTCTTTTATTTTCCTGAATAATTGTTTTTACAAACATTACATATGTTTATATCCTCTCTTGAAAATTTAGGGACATCTATAACACAATTATTTATATATATATCTTTGAAATAATATGAACTAAAATGGATAGGAAAATAATACCGCAATATATATAATTATTCCATAGACAGAAAGAACATATATTTTTATCCAATAATAGTGTATAAATTCTCCTCCATGCATGCCATTTATGTTAAAACTGCATAATCATTTCCCATGATGATATTAGTCTTCTTTAAAATGATTATTGGAAGCCTCAAGTGTCATAATTGAATAATACTTAACGTGGTTTTATTAAAAGTGTATGAAAAATATGAATATGAATATCTTATATCATTTCCCCAAAATTTGGATATTCCATAGACAATGATATTCAATCCTTCATCATTCAAAAATTTGACTCTAAATTTATTGTTATACTAGATGCTACTGATTTGACACTTGTTTCATATCATTTTGGAAGTACATTTTTAACAAAAATATATGAACCAAAATGATTTTATGATTTCATAGAAAAAACCACAATTGTTAACATCATAGATCATTTCATTTTGATCCATTTATTTAACTATAAATCTACTGTTGATTGGTATAATTAGTTTTAATTCAAATATTTTACGCCAACACCATTTTTCAATGCTATAAATAGACTTTTTTTACCCCAATTAGAAATTAATTAGGATGATGTATAGTAATAAATTTGGAATTCAAGGGAATATTCCTCTTTATCAATAATGAAAAAAACCTTGATATATGATGACATCTACCACAACTGAAATAATTACAACAAAAAGAATATATGGAATGATGAACCTTACGTAGCTACCATTTCTCCCTTATTAATTCTTGTATATATTTCATATATAACAAAAAAATTGAGTGTGTCACATCTTTGAAAAATATTAATTATTACTCTTCATTTCACACTTCCGTGATAACTCTGTTGAATTTATTTTATATGATATTATTCGAGTATTTTGATCCAAATATATAACGAAATATAAAAAAATTTATTAAGTTGGTGTTTGTGGTAATTTTTTTTTATTTCTTCCTTTTTGTACAATCAATACCCGTACGAGATCTATTATATTTATGTTCCTATTTCTTTTTATCAAATATTCTTTTTCTATCCTACCAAAATTCTATGCTTATTAACCATATATAAATCACATGACATTTGACTTTTTGAGGTCATACTAGGAATCACGAGTCTATCTTGATATTTTATTTTCAGTTATACCCTAATGGTGTATCCTTTATGATCTTAGACATTTTTATCTCAACAAATTACAATGTTTTTTCACACAATAGCTGATCTTATTTTTCTATTTACTATTGAATTTGTAATAAACAACCTATTCCATGCTAATTTGTTTTTCATATTTCTTATTTTTTTCAAATTGATTACTCAACTCATACTTATTTTCTTATTACATATACATTTTGAGTTTAAATGCACTGACCACTCCATTTTGTTTCTTTTTCTGGATATTCAATATTCTATATATTTTTCTAAATATTTGAAAAATTCTTATAGATCAACATTCCCTGCAAGTTAATCTTTATCATTTTATTTTGTTCTTTTTTATATGATTTGACTACAATTTATATAAAAATATCTTATTTGACATATTTGAATAATTAAATAACTTTTTATTCTATCAATTAATGTCTATTACCTTCATATTAATGCAAATTATTCTTCTTAAAAAATTATTATTAATTATACTACCCATCTTAGTGGTTTAATATTTCATCATGAGAAATTCATCATCATCATAATTTTCTTATAAAATTTGTGAATAAATTTTTGTAAAATTCCCAACCACTGCACATAAGAAGTGTGTCAGTGGATGTTTCCCGTTTATTGTTACATTCCCCATTTTAGATCTTATTAAAGGAATAATCATAATTTTTAGCCTCTTTTTCATACCGATCATAGTCTTTGGTTAGCTTATTTAGATCATAAAAATCCACCTCTTAATATATTTAATCATTCAAATAATATTTATCATAATTACTCATCTCATATGTGATAAGAATACTATTTATACAGTCCAAAATCACCTCATTTATTTATTTTCCCTTAATAAAAAAGATATTTTAATTGAAAAAATGTGGAAATCATAATACAATTTACATGAAGATATTGACACCATCATGGGTTTTTCAAGGACCATGGATTTTTTTCATGACCATAATGACCTACGAAAAAATTCATCGAAAGATATATTATTTTGCATCCTAGAGTCATATAACATTATCCATAAAACTAGAATGTTTAATTCTCATACTTTTAAATATATTTATTAGATAATATGTATCTTTTCCGACATCGATTTTTGATATTTTTTATCAAATCACTATTATATATTCAGTTTTTGAAATATCTCCATTTAGAAATTTTTTTCCTCTAGTATCATTGTATAACTATTTATGTATTAATTTAGATAAATTCATTCTATCCACATTTATTGAGACCCATTTATAGTATATGTATGTACATCCATTACTATGTATTAGAATTAGTGTTTCATTTCATCTATCAAAATTTCAATGTAAATTTTCTAAATTATTAGTATGCCTTGGTGATGAACAATTTTCATGGCCTCAAATAATATATATTAATTATATTTCACCTCTAACCCTAATACCAATTGCTATCTCCGATAGATTCAATACCCTAAGGGGGGGGGGTTGAATTATGGAATAACATTAAAATATTAATGTAATGTCATAATTATTCATATTGAAATAAAATGTTACTCTCTCTTTTATCTCATAAAAAATATATAATGATGTAAAAAAGTTGCATAAGACACAAATATTGTTAATTGGTTCACCAAAAATTGTAATGATGATTCCATGTTACTAGAGAACTATTCTCCCCCATTGAAATAATTTTCAAATTAATAAGCTCCCATGGGTTCTGATTACTTTTTGAGAAACCACCATTTTCATAAAAAAGTGGTTTCTTTGAGTCTTAATGATCTAACAACTCTACACTTTCATGAAATAATTACTTTTCTATTATTTTACATAAAATTTTTAAAACGTCATTAAACACATCTAGAAACACTGCCCTTTTATTGTTTTAAGCCACTAATGTTCCTAGATCATTTTCAACATACAATGGAACGAAACACATTAGATCTCTTCCAACTATATTTCCAAACAAAAAAGTCATCCCAATAACATAGAAATAATATCTTGAATGACCTTTAACAAAAATGGTCATTATATCATTTTATTTAATAATAATAATATAATATAATTTGAAATAATGTATTCTATTTTTGATAGTCCTAGGAATTTAATGTAATAATAAAGATACTTTTGAAATAGTGTGTGGCCCAAATAACTCCAATCATATTGATAATGATTTATGTGAACACATTGAATACCATAAGAAAGATCAAAAAAGTTATTTCATTTAATAATTTTCCATGAATGAAAATGAGTTTTCTAGACACATTCCTGAGTTTTATGAAATAGTGGTTATATAATAACATGCTCTACTAAATTTCAATATATCTACTAATGAGGATGTATTTTAGGTTAATGAATAACTATAAATGTAAAATTAATTTACAAACAATTATAGTGTATTTACAAAAGCACTCTATGTTGAAATCATGTTACGTGTTTAATCATAAAAGGGAGTCCGTTATAGTTTGGATTCAATTTTTTGACTATTATCAAAAGAATTTAAAAAATAATTCAATTTCTATAAATACTATAAACATAGAAATTTTTATAAATTTTTTATATTATAAGGATAAATAAGATACCCAATTTTTTTATGATCATTGAAGATAATATATATGAGATTTTTTAACAGGACACAAATTAACATGAGCATGTTAAAAAAATGATCATGAAGTCTCAATCACTAAAGATAGAATACATTATAATTTAATTTATAATAAGGTAAAATAACACATGAAGGAATTAATCATTCCATATATTGGAGTTTAAAAAGATAAAGATAAATATGTTTAGAACGGAGCTGGATCTAGGAGAATATAGTAGTTATAATGAAGGAAACCACATCCACATTTGGACTATGTATTGACTACTACAAAATTTTAAATATACACAAAATAAATGAAAGACTTTATTGAATGAAATATACTTTTTATTTTAACTATATTTATTTTTTATATATTATCTAAATAAATAATGAAATATTTTTTAAGAAGGTATGCTGGAATATATCTAGTTGAGAACATTTCTCAACATTTTCAGATAAATAGTGAAGGGAAACATCCAATCTATACCAAAAGAGTCCCTTTAATGCTTTGTACCACTATTAATATGTTTATAACGACACTATATAAACCCATTTTTATTTCCACACTTGAATGTATTTTGAACATAAAAATAAAACATTCATGGATACTCTTGATTTTGTTTTGATATTTTAAAAAACCCCTTGATATTGTAACAAATAATTGTTTTCAACTGAAACATTTGGAATTTTTAATCAATTGTGGATAACACATTTTGTGTCAGTCACACTATTGTTTGAGTTACCAAATATTAAATGGAAAATATAATTTTCTCAACCCATCAGGTAAGTATTGTGATTTTTTGGTAATTTTATTTATGATAATATTTTTTACTTTTGTGTTATTCATCATTGATTGTGAATTTCGATTTTCTGACTGTTGAGCTAAATCAGAAAACTTTCGTGTTATTGAAAATTATAAGGCGATATTTTTAGTGACATGGGAATAATTTTTGAAAAATATCCTCATTTTTATTTATATTGATTCTCCATTATAAGTAACTCTTATCAAATGTATATCCAATATTTTATAGTAACATTACAATCCCATTGACTTATTCCCCAAAATATCATCATGGTTATTCCATGAATTATTTAATGAAATTTACGTGTATGGGTAATGGTTTCCATTAAGGATTTTCAAATCAGTGATCTTAATCTTGGTTTCATTTTTTATTATATGGGAATAATATTTACTATGGTGGATAGGTTTTTTTTGAGATAATTTGGTAAAAAATTACTTTCATATTATGTCACATAATTTGACATATCTTTTTTTAATGTTTAACAAAAAATATAAAATTAATGAGTTGACAAAAAATTGAAAATATAAAAAGTGAATGTATTCTATACCCCTCGTCACCCAAATTTTTTTGATAGTTTGAGTTCCTTATCACTTTTATACTCTTTAAATTAAACCCCTTATGTTTTATTAATCATGTTTTTATTCCCATTAAAAATATTTTTTAACACCTTCGATCCCCCATCCATTTTTATTCTTGGTTTGGTCTGTATTGATGTTTCAACCCACTATCTCATTTTTTACTATTTTCCTTACATCCCATATTCTATAGAAAAAACCCTTTAAAAATACCCATTTATAAATGATTAAATTAATATGGGAATGATATTTTAGATATCTAAAAACCTTATCAATCATCACTTAGGGATGGTGAACTTGTAGAATCTATTAAAAATATTAGATCAAAGTGTGATGTGTGAATAATGTGTGAGAAAATTTTCCAAATCCAAATTCATTAATGAAAAAATGTATTTTGAATAAAAATATGTTGTATGAGGAGGATTTGATATTCATTAATTAATATTAGGAATGTTAAGATCCCCTTGAATGGTTTTAAAGAATTTTAAAAGTGTAGAATGAGAGAACATGGTTTCTCCTATTTTTTATTTTATTTCCTAGGATGAGAAATATATTATATACATGAAGTTCATCACCATATACATTCATTGTTTTTATGTAAAATCCTAAAATAATCTATTTATTCAATTTTTATAGTTTCAAACATTTTTCTATTCTCGAAAATTGAATTTAACATGAATGAATTTTTTGAATTCATCAATTTTGATAGGTGATTTATATTCTGATTATTATTTTATATATTTTAATTTAATTCATGGGAAAATTGTTTTTAGGATTTTAAAATATGACTATATAAAAAATTTAATGTGATTTGGATCTAGAGTTATAATTTGGTTAGATATTTTGATCAAATAAAATTATTATTATGTTATGACCCACATCTTACAAAATCTATAAATATTTTATTGTTGGTAATAATAAGGAAACATCAATTCCCTAAAAGGATTAAAATAAAACCCATTTTACTAAATTATTTATAGAAATCATGGTACAATTCTTCTATTAAGTGGACCAATAGATCAATTAAACAAGGAACCTAAATTTAATCAAATGATATAATCTTTATAGTAGTGGGAGCATATATCAAAAAATTGTTTTCAAATAAGATCATTTTTTATCAGGTAAAAATGGATAATATTGAATAAATTAATTAACATTATGATTCAAATATTACATCACTCTCAATGTCATAAATTCATGGTAATATTAAAATTTTAAATTCTAGGTGTCTATTAGGATATAAAAATCTATGTTTGTATCTCAACCATATCATTTTCAATAATTGTAAATATTAAATGAAATTTTTTAGTTAGATTATTAACTAAATGTATCAGAAAATTTAAATTGTAACATTGAAATTTTCTTCTATATTAAAAGACAAGAGTGTTTAAAATTTACAAGTAATAATTTATATGGGAACCAACCAACCCCCTTTCTTATAAAAATGTAGTCTCACTTCCTTTGATGGAGTTTTAATTTTTAGTTTCTATGGATGGATTTGTGGAACATACTCAGCTTTATCTACAGATTTATAATCTTCCACACTATAAATATAGTATTATAGACCCCTCCTTCTCTTATGTTCTTAATTAATATCGTTTTCATTTTCTTGTAATAATTCAAGTATTTAGCGGTAATTTTAAATGTAATATTAATACGTGATTCTAGTTAATCACATTACACTTATCAAATTATTTAGAAATTTTGTTAAATTATTATGTATGATTAATGTCTACTGGAATATGTCACTAAAATTCAATTGAGAAATTAATTTTTTTAATTTATTCATTTGAGTTAGTTCTAGTAGTGTAAATATTAAATTATTTTATTCTATTATCACAAAATATTAAATAATTATCTAAATCCAAACGTATATTATTCTATATATTAATTTATTAGAAGGAATTAATTTTTGTGTGAGACCCTATATGGGTTTGATTGATTGATCAAGTGAAACTATGACTCATGATTATCAATGTTCCATTGTGTGGCTTTATTGAATCAATAAAGGACTAATGAAATATTTTAGGTATTTTAGTATTTCATGGATTATTATATTTTTCAGAAAAAAATGATTTACATGTTATTGAAAAATTCATCAATGACATGTGTTCATGTATTTGATCTCGACATTAGTCTTCAATTATAGATTAAATATCATAGTGATTCTTTCCTAAAGATGTCTCATTTTGAATTTTAATTTGACATGATATTTATCAATAATCATTTAAATAATTACAATAACCACATTCATGTTCCTAGTAACACTTAAAACACTAAGGTTAGTGATGGGGTAAAATAATTGGTAATATTTTATAATTTTCTTTACTCGTGAAATAATCCTCCACAAGTTGTTATAGTTTTGACCATAAAAAATTAATAACTCACCCTCATCTACATATTGTTATAATAAAATTAACTGTAATGAAAATATATTTTTTTATGGTTCAATACCAATATGGTGAGATACATCTTATTGTGTACAGTTATAATCACATGCCTAAAATACCATCAACTTAACACAATAAAATAAAAATGAGTTATCTTAGGAAAATACCACTATACATACTGAAAGAAAATAATAGTGTTTCTAGCCAGTTATAAGATTTAGCCCATCTTATGTGATAATATAATAAGTGTTCATTGATTTGTAGTCAAAATATTAAGAATGTAAATTAAATACTCTTGGATTTTCATCAACATACATTTTATTTAATTCTAATTAAAATATAGTAATATGAAATGGGGAACCTCATATTTTTATTTAGAGTCCATCAGACTATTTATCATTTCTTTAACTTCATTGTTTCTCTTAACCCAAATTTAAAAATATTTAAAAAACAACATATTATTAGAGATATTCAAAAATTAGTTGGAACACTATATTTTGAATGACAATTATATTTTTGTAGTAATAAATTTTATAAATATATTATAGATTCATGGTAACTTAACATTGATACATTCTTGTTTTTTTCATTATATATTTAACACATTTAATGAGTATGAATATTTAAGAGTTAATATTTTATTTAAACATTTCAAGAATGTAAATTTTGATGATACATAAATTATCCTACACTTAAAAAAATGAATAATAAATTTTTATTACTTTGGAATTTAGTAAATTGAATAGACAAGATCAAAATATGTAAAAAACATAGTCTTATACATTATCATTCATAATTTTTAATCTTCTTTTTGAAAACTGATGGTGACCTCTCTATATGGAATCTAATCTTTAATAAGATTAGATATACCTCTAAAATTTTCATTATCTTATTTATTTTTATAAATTTAAATCCCATATTCATAAAAATATTTCAATTTACTATACAATTTACCTTTTAGACATATTCATTTTTCTTAAGAACTATAATTATTTTTCAGCCACGAAGCCATCATAAAAAAACTTTTAGTATGATCCCAGTGATTCTAGTAATCTTCATCCACTAAAATTGAATTTGAATTTAACTAAAAGTTTCAACATATTATCATCTAATATTTTGGTTAGATCATTTTAATTTAATGAAAAATAAATCTATAATGTTTCATTTATAACAAATATAAATAGTCTATATGAAATAGTTTATTGAAACCATTAAGATAGTTTTCAGTAATATTCAATTTAGAGAGACTATATATATGGATCTATAAATATTATTTATTAATGATTTTATTCTTTTAGAACCTATAAAAATAACGTTCAATATTCTTAAAATATCATTAGACCATGTTTTCATCTGTTAATCATATAACGAATCCATTATTATCAGCTCATACATGGATAAAATTTTATTGATTTAATGATTTATCAATTCACATAAAATCAAGATAAATATATTTTCGTGATATTTTTCATGTTAAAATCATAATTAAATGAATTTAAATGTTATGTTAGTTTTTTATGTCTCACCAGACATTCAAATTTACCAAAAATCATATGACATAAAATTTCTAATATCCATTTCACTGATTTCATCTTCACCCCACATAAACATTTTCACAATGTATTTAAAAATCACTACATATATAATTAATTATGCTTATGGACTCATCAACATCCATCATCCATACACACAAATAATCACAATTTTCAACATACATATCTTACAGTTTCATTTTATCTTTTTAACATACATTAATAACACATCTAATTTATACATGGATTAAACTTATTATAATCATTCATGATGATTTATCTCAGGTATAAAATGAATTATGGGAATTCTATATTTAAAGATATTTTCCTAGATACTTTAATAAACCATGCAATGATGATAATGATGAATTATAGTAAAATACATTAAAATTAAAATCCATGCGGCAGAATTTTTTTAAGTGTTGAATAGAGTCCTATCATTGAGTGTCCCATAATGGAGAATATTTAAAAAACTTTTCCTCATGATATGAGTCTATTATTCATATGCACATCATTAGTTTCACTATAACATTTCATAATTATTTTCATTTTGTTAACCATTCACATGCTCTCTGAACCTTCATAACCTCTCCCAAGCTAGTGATATTTTGATCTTGAAAACAATGACATCGAAAGATGGCTTCGCCAGCTATGATGGATTGGAGTTAGTAGAATATTTTTTACATACCCCTAATTTTTTTTCCTTTATATAGAATCTAATTTATAAAATGATTTATATTATATTCATATATGAAAATATCATTATGTTAATCTTTCTAACTCAAATCCATTAATACAAAAACTTTATATTCACCAGTAATACAAACAAAATTCAAGAAAAATGATGATAGTGTAACTCCAGGACTCCATAAACCTAGTGATTATGTTTAAAATGTTTTCATTATAGAATATATATGGTATATTACCACATAGTATGGATTTGACAGGTTATATTGGAAAAAATACATACAAGATATCTACATTACATTGGATGCATAAAAACAAAGGAAAATAAATATTCTTTCATCCTTAAAATAATTCATAATATACTTCATAAAATCCTGAGGAGTGGAAAATGAAAAAATGGTGATATTAGATTCATATTAAATTTTACCCATATAGTATTGTATCATGAGTAAATAAAACATAAATAGTATTGTAGGGTGAATAATCGATACACATTCCATTCAATCAACAACTTGAGCTCAATCAACATATCTACCTAGTCAAAACATAGTAAAAATTGGGATATATAAAATTGAATACAGAATGAATTATATGAGTAATTATATAAATTCATGATCAAGGAAAATCAACAAGGATATCATAAATCCTACCATTATGGCCTCTTAACAAACAAATCATTCAAAATACTTTTTTACCTGTAAACTAGATACCCATTCAATATTTAATGCGTTCTATTTTTTCTCATGATACCAATAGATGCATCAAGGGTATTTCAATAAGGTGGATTTAAATGTAACCTATTTATAATATCATTTCTTATATGTGGAATAATAAATACAATTAATTGTAAAAATTATTTATTTGTAAATAATTTTCTATATTTAATTATGAATATGAAACATCAATATTTACCAAGTAAATATGGTATGATTCAAAATAAGATTGCTTCAACTATTTACACATATTGAAATGATATAAAGTTTGAAAATAAACAATTTAATATAAATAAATTTTCATTCACCTATGATTATAAAAATGTTGATATGATGAACGAATATAATGTATAATGAATAATAGAGAGTGATATAGAATATAATCAAATGAAATTGAATGATATAAAAATAAGGTATAATACATTGCTAGTATTATAATATAATTAATTCTTCCAAAATTACGGTCTTTTAGTAAAACAAAATATTTATAAAATAGAATAGGTTTATTACATTAAAAATAACAACATTTTAACGTTTTGTAATAAAAGTGTTATAAATCAATGTTCAAAAATCATTTCATTCCTTTAAGAAAATAAATGACATCAATTTTATATAATTTCGAATAAAAATAACTAAAATATTTAGGAAAATATTATATTTGGAAAATAATAAGGACAAATATAATAAATGTTTTAATTAAATGATTAGTCATGTTAGTGGGAAAATATATTCAGTTGGTGTATTTGAAAATGAATATTATATTCAACCCATTGGTAAAAAAGTAAATCTTTTTGAAAATAATTAGAAGATTCTCATTAATCAATTTTATTTTAATTAAAAAATAGGTAAAAATTAATTCAATGATTATTTTTAAAATATTAAAAACAATAATCAATTTATTTTTAGAAAATATTGTAATAGACGTAAACTTTTCTAATGAAAAAACATTAAAACATTATTTTTTTAAAAAAATTCTATTACATGTAAATTTCTGATTCCTGATCAATAAAATGGAATAAATTGAAATTAACATTTAAAAACAAAAACAAACTAATGTATAAGAAAATTTATGTGTTTTTGCAACTCATTATAATAATGTTTTACCAAAATAAATTTGAATATTAACAGCCTCCGAATAAAATTATATTGTAAGAGAAATCCATTACCAATATATAAAATTTCAACATAATTTATTATATCTTCTAGTATAATAAATTTAAATTTTTTATAAAACTATAATATTACTATATAAATACTTATATTATCATATATGAGATAATTATGACATTTAAACACCTGTTTATTAATAATTACTTATTAAAATCATGATTTAGATGATTGAAAATTCTTCTATAATTCATGCCTCTTTCAATTTAGTAGTTTACATACATCTATATTGATCAATGTAAAATTAAAAAAATATTTTTAATAATTATATAAATATCATATATTTTCATTATATACATAATCATAATAATTTTAAGTTGAAAAATGAAAAAATGAATTACATCCATTTGGGGAGGTGGTATTCCACACGTATACATGACCAATGTTATTATTTTTAATGGGTGAATGATTAAGAAGGTAAATGATATATTATTTTTACATAATCATATTTATTTTAACAAAAAAATATATAAATATTATATCTGTGATAATAATCATCCATTAATATTGGTGATAAAAAATTAAACACATTGAAACATTAGGTGGTAGTCTATACGTACGCCTGAATGATGAATTCATTTAACATTTGATAGAGAAGGATATGAATAATGGTTTTAAAATCCACGTAATAAAATATTAATAAATGGTATACAATTTTGTTTTTATATAATCCTATTTTCATATAATTGAATGAATATAAAAACAAATAAAATTAAAACACTTAGTCCTGATATGTACTTCTTCTTTGGACATCCTATTTAATATTTTGCCTTAATCTATAATAGAATGTTATTAAAATAAATCAAGGTCCAATTGGAAATGAGGATGGATGTTATGAAATGGGTTGGTTACATATTTTTCTATGTAAGAGGATCATTAATTGTTGAGAATAAAGGGAAGGTGTTCAACTTTGATAAGTGATGGAGATGACACTCTAATATTGTTTTAAATGATTAAAATATATAAATTTAACACTACTTAATACTGAATCATATTTTAATAGTACGAGGTTTATGAATGTTTTTTTTGTAATATTGTGGACTTATCTGTTTACTTTTAACCATTTATAACAATTTACCCCTAACTAAGATGATGAATATTTAACTTGGTTACTATTAATTACGACAAAATAATAATTTGAACATAATAAATAATATTAATTATGATTACTAATAATATATATTTAATTTTACATGATTCATCTCCTAAAATAGGAAAAAATTAATTTTATGAGAAGCTCACAAAATGTATTGATTTTTAATAGAATTATTGTTTTAATTGTAAAAACGATATTACAGAAAAATAAATTTGAATATTTTTTAAAAATGAAATAATTTGTTTATTATAAATTTAATGATAATTATTTCCCATTAATTAAAAACCAATTCAAGATGATTCTTTAGAAATAAATCATCAAAATAAAATAACTAAAAAGGGTTTTCATTTTGAATGAAGTCATCACATATATTTTAAAAATATAAAACATGAATATTTCTATGATAAACATTATATTATTATATATATTGTATTTCCATTGTAAAATATATTTGGTTTCAAATTTTATTTTATAGACCTTAAATTAATTATATATCATTATAATATAATATGGTAATAGTTTATAAAATCAATATTTTCACTATTCAAAAAAACAATCAATATTTGGAAAATAATAATAATTCATCAAAATATTGTTTTGATATGAAAATGTTACAAAATTCATATTATCTCTATATTAATAGATATAGGTAGTCTTTCATCATTAATTCTGTAGGTTCCCATGTCGTAACATCAAATTAATTATTCCCCCAATGTACATTCCCTGATTGTGTAATTTGATTTCCTGACACATGCTCTGTATTGCATTAATTAAGATATGTAGTTACTTATATGACAAATCAGGTTCTAATTCTATTTACATAGTGATGAGAACATATAATGGGGTTTTTATAAACTATTTTAATGAAGGGATATGAAACCCATCATGAACTTTATAGAGTCTTGGTATCATTTTCAAATGGAATGCAATTGATCTAATTCAATCCATAATATCCAAATACCCAATATACATAGGAAAGATAATTTGGTTCTTTTTTATACCTTATGAAAACCTTATTTGGGAATAACTTCAAGAATACATGATATCCCATCATAAATTATAAATCAATTCTCTATTTATCTATATAGATTTATTCTTACTTTGAGCTACCTTGATCTAACTCTGAGTAGTTCTCACTTTTATCATTGACACCTCAACATGTCATGGTCTTATAATAATCCTTACACAAAATACATATTATATTTTTGGTGTTTGAAATATTTTACCATATAATGATTTATACATTTCTGTAGGAATACTTTAGTGGATGCTATTATATTTTGAAAAAACTACAAATGTGAAATAATATTCGCATTGACCATGAAATCCAAGTGATCATGAAATCATGAGGAATTTTTTTGAATGATAATAAATGATCAAAGATATATATTTTTTACAAACCTTTTGAATATGGATCCTTTTTTGGAACTAAGGGTCTTCATAGCTATAAATGGTGTGTATTTCTTGTTTGTTTTCAATACACACTTGGGATTGTCATGGAGTTTGAATAAAAATATACATTATGAAGTATATGGATTTAGTATTGATGGTGGATTCATTTACATAAGTTTTCCAATTTTTTGTTGTCCAAATTAGGAGGAAAGATAAACCTTTATGGATGGTGGAATTATTAGAATGAATTTTTATAAATATGATAAATTCATGACATTACTGATGACTAGGTTTTGTTTTGGATTAATCTAAAATGGAAGGATTTTTTCAATGGTGTTGACCACCAGAAATGTGTTATGGAAAAATGGTGTTGTCAAAACGATGATAAGCTTTTTTCTTGTGCTATTTCCAGATAGTAAATATATATGTCAATGAGAAGCTTCTAAAATGGGTAAATTTTAATCAGAGCATCTCAAATAAATGGGAATCCTGAATAGGACAATAGAGGATGTTGAAATGGATTCTTGAAAATTGGGATCTTCATGTAGATAAATTTCAATAAATAAGTAGCAACCCTGTAACACCCCGAGATTTTATGAAAAATATTCTTTTTAATTTCATTAATGTCTTGTGTTGTATGCTACACCAAAAAGAGATTGCATAATACACATCCCTGACTTGGCTTGCTTTACACGCAATCACGACCTTCCACGATAGCGTGTGTTGTACGCAATTCTGAGTTCCACTAATCAACGATATGTTATATAAACTACCCGTTATGAATATTATCAACTAAATTTTGAATTTTATAACATTATTAATCATCTTAAACATTTTCTAGAACATGGTATGAGAACAAAATCAATTTTTCGAGTAAAATAAGTAATTTTAAATAAAAGGAGTTTTGCCGCCTTTTGATGGTGCACCCACTTTAAATCTTTTTTGGGCTTGTCTATAAGTTCAATTTGACAAAATAATATTTTTCTTTGGAATCAGGAAATAAAAATTTACTTTGGATACATTTTTCATATTATTTTGATAACTTTCATATTTTAATGAATAGTAAAAACACACTATATTTTAATTAAAACCAACTTTTTTCATCGCAAAAATTTATATGGTTAAATTATATATTTAATTGGGTTTAGAGTGTAATTATAATATAGTTTTACCATTTAATCCAATTTTGTTCATTGGAATTAATTTCACATTGAAATTTGATATAAACAAGAATCAATCTTTTGATTGTTTTTGTTTCTTAAAAACACACTATTGGTTTTGATAACGGGATTTAAATTTAAAATAAATTAATTCCTCTTATATGTTATGAATTTGTAAAAATTGTCATAAATTTTGAATTTGGAATATCAAATAATGATTAGGCTGAATATTTGGTATTTTTCTGAAAATCTTAAATTTTTGATGAATAGTGAAACCACTTAGTGGTAGTTAAAAAACAGACTTTTTTAAATTTAAATTAAATTTTTCCACTTATGTGAATTGAATTTAAAAAATCTGAGAGATAATTTTAATATCAAGGACAAAAATGTGGTTCAATGAGATGAAAATAATTTTTGGTTAATAGTAACTTTTTTACTTTTATTTACCACGGTTAAAAGTAAATAGGATAATTAAGGGTAAAAATGATATTATTATTTCCATAACACATGTCCTAATTCTATTTGATAAGTGAAATTCGACCAGAAACAACCTTAGGAATAAAATATGACCATTTAGGACCACTTGGATTAGATTAGGACATTTAATATTACTTTAATTAAAGAAGTGTTAAAATAGTTAAAATCAAAGTTTAATAATTAAATAATTTTTAATACAGGGTTATACATAAGATACATTCGTCTATAAATATTAATTATAAAGATAAAAATATTTCCTACATAATGGAATTTTATTTATATTTTTTAGACAATAAATAATGTAATTTATTTATGACAAAAAGATGATGTAGTAATTATCTTATTAATAAAATATTGACATAATTGATGTTATAAATACCCAAATATATGTAATTTGAGACTTTTTATGAATTAAACTAATTTTATAGGTTAATATGACATGTTATTATTGATTTAAGTAAGTTATTTTGAACTAATCATGCAGTTATGATTTTAAAAATAATCAAGTACCAAATAGTGTCAAAATTTACATAAAATAGTTTTAAAACAAATATTATATTATTAATTGTTATTTTATTCCTAAAAATCTAAGGTTCGGCCAAATGACATAGATAAGGTTATATATATTAATAATTAACCACTTGTGGTTCGTTTTTCTTGTCATAGTATGTTTATTAACCTTATAGTGTAAGAAAACAAGAAGACATGGTAAAAGTAAAATTATTTAACTTAAAGTTAAATCTAAATGATAAGGTTAAAATAGGAACCTAAACTTATCTAAATTCTATTGGATGAGAGGACTTCGACCCATACCCACCTTAGCTTCGAAATAAATCAATTTTGAGCTATTAAAAAAAGAATATGACTTTATAATAAAATAATATTTTTAGTTATTCCAAAGGTGCCCCTCTCCTCCCTTATAAAAGGGCACCTCCTCCCTCTATTCCTCACACTTCTTTGAGCCTTAAAGCTCGGCCAACCCCTGAAAACTTCTCTTCTCCACTTCCACAGAAACGTCCTAGAGGTTCTTTCATCTTTAAAGACCAATTTTATTTCCCTAAGAGGAGGTCTCAAAGAGGCGCTTCAAAGAATAGGTAATGTCTGTTACCGATTCTTTCAACTCTATTTCTTCTTCCACTTCTTGTTCTTTAGTTGTTTCATTAGGAAATAATAACATTAGTATAACTCATATAATGATATGTTATTATAAGTATGAAACAACCCTATTTCACCATCTATCCATCCTACGGAAAACGAAATCACCACGCGTGCGTACTTACGGAATACCGTCTCCAGGCCGTGGTGAAATCTGTTTTTCCACCAACACCTTACATGGATGGGTATAATGGTGTAAAGAATAACTATATATGGTTATTATAAAATCATACTGATTCTGATATATTATACCATCTACACCAATTCTATTCAATAATTATGGGAATGATATCATCGCTCGTGCGTACGTACGGACTACCGTCTCCACGACGGGATGAGATTCATTCATGTATGTTAACCATACATGAGTGATCATAAAGTTTATATAATGAATAATAATGAAATATATTAAATAATAATGCTAATGGATTTATGTATATATATATTTATGTCATCTATTTAGTTTCATTCAATTCAATAAGGAAATGAAAACAGCGTTTGAGCGTACGTACGGCCTACCATCTCCATGAACGGTGTATTTCATTCCTCTTACCGATCTATAATATATATATATATATATATGTATATGATGAATATATATTATATATAAATCATGTTTTACATTCTGTAATTTTTTAAATCAGGATATAAGTAATAATATCAAGAACGACAAGTCAAAACACATACGATAAATGAAATGATTATACCCAAATCGATGCTTTAACATGGAATTTACAAAAGAACGATTAATATAAAGTCATAAATGAAACATATATGATATCATAACAATTAATATGATTATTTAATAAGTCAATGAAATTATTTCAATCATTATACAGGAGGTTTAGATACGTATGAAGCATATCAGACCTATGGTAAGGGAAAATCTCACAATCTCATTTTTATACGAGATTGCTTATTCGTAAGTATTTACTGGGGTTATTGCTATCATCCATGTCCATGTTTTATTAAAATTTATTCATGTATTTTAAAAGCCCTTTTTACCCATTTTGACTTTTACACCTTGTTATGGAAGGAATCTTCTTTTATTTACCCTACAAGGTAATTTTTTGACTTTTCCGACAAAAGTACGAGAAGAATGTTTTTTCTAACGTATACAGCATGGAAGGATTTTTAAGGTTTTATAAAGCCTTATTTTAATTAATCTTACTCCAAAATATTTCATGACTATTTTAAACAAAATCATTTTATTTTAAAATTGCATGACATTTTGTGAAAAGAAAATGATTTTTAAGAAAAAAGGATATTTTCCCCAAGAATTCATTTCAAGTGTATTATCAAAACCATTTTTCATCTAAGATGAAATTATTTCATATGTGTATGTTTCAAGTATAATGTCTCTATTATTTACATGGTTTCACTTTCTTTATTATGAAATTATATCCATTTATTTTATATGTATTATGTAATGATTGGATGATGTTTATGAAACCCATTTTATTTATTGGGTTATTATGAATGATGTATGTTTTTTTGTGGCACAAGTAATAATGATTTCATTATGAGATGGGTGGGACCTATATCTCCCTCCAATGCATTAGGTAAAGATTTATATCTCATGAGATAGACATGTCTGGAATGGAAACTTAAACCAGTTTAGTAATACAGGACTAGAACGAGGAGTGAAATCGATTCATAAAGGGACTTTGTCCACTAAGATGGTCTTGGAAGCAATGCCTTGGCTACCATGGAAATCATATCATGTTATTAATGGTTTTCCATAATTACATTTTTAATTCCCATGCTATTTTAACATGATTAATGTTTCATTATGATCTCTGGCTTACGTACTTCCATGATTTATGTCATTCCTCAACATTCCAATGTTTAAATATTATGTTCATGTTTTGAAGTTCAAATGTATATGATTTGTTTTATTTTATCCATGCTTACCATTACTGAGAACTTGAGCTCACCCTTTTGTATGTTATTTCACCAGGATTTAAAGAAAGGATTTTAGGTAAGAAAAGAAAAGGGTGAAGATCTTATGGGAGATGTTGAAAATCTTTCACCACGATTAGATGATTATATTCTGAGTTTCCAAAGACACTAAACTATTACGATCCTTGTGTGTCTGTCTTTGTTACGTATTAAGTATTCCTCTAATGTAATGTAATGTCCATGTACATCAACCTTCGGGTCTCTACAATTGGTATCAGAGGAAGGTTAGTAAACCTTTGGAAACTAGGATGCGAAAATGTTAGTGAGATCCCTAGAGATATTTCTAAGGTATGTTTAGGGATGTCCCTAAGGATAAGTATACGTATAGGATATAGTCCTAGAACTATGGTAACAATCTTAGAATTTAACCTAAGATGTCAGATATTGAGGGTGCTCCGCCTTTACTATTTTGTTTTTCCAAGCATGATTTTTGCCTTTCACACTATTCCATTTGGGTTTTAGAAAATCGCCAGAAACAGGAAGATTCATGATAATGGAGGATATGACGGACAATGGAATGATATTCTTCATGAGAAACCAAATGAAACGGGATTTGGAAGTCCAAAAATTGTTATTATTTCTAATAAAAAATCTCATAATATGATAAATAATCTCATCATTGGTATGTTTCCCGACTCATATAATAAGATAAAGATGGAGTTTCATGATGATCATAGAGGAAAGAAAGTTCAATTTCCCTCATGTAAATCATGTGGGAAGAAGCATCGAGGAGATTGTTTCAAAGGAACTGGAAGATGATTTGGGAGTGGAAAAGAAGGACACAAATCCAGTAAGTGCAAAGGAAAAGGTTTACTTAACACCATGGATGAGGATAATGGTATTTCTAAGACATCAAAAATGGATAAATGTTTTAAATGTGGAATTTATGGGAATTATTCAAACAAATTCCATAAGAGAAAGTTTCATGAAGAGAATAAGTACGATCATATGGGTAGTATTTATGTTGATGATGATGAAGAGACTACAAATGATATGTGAGATGAAAGAATTGTTGATGCTCGGTCAATGGTTTATGAAGGTAGAGGAATTATTACATGTTTATCAAGTGTAATGTTGTATAAGTAATCTCATGGTACTATGGAATAAAGAGACATATAAGGATTGTTACACAGTTGTCTTTCCTTATGTTTTGAATATTTATGATTAATGATACCAGTAACCATGAAAGGTTATTCAGATATTTTTGGAAAGTAGATGATATGCGCATAATGAAGGGATAAGGAGAAAATTAAATGTTTGATAGTATTCATGAGCTCATGACTAATATAAGGAGAAGGTTATATCATGATTAGAGTATATAGAATTTTTGGATTTTGGTATGTGGAAAGATTTAACTTTTGACAGCATTCATGTTTTCACTAAGGATTAATGGGTATTCATTTTTCAATAGAATACATGATTAAGGTATTCACATGATTTGAATGTGACCAACAAGATATATGTGGGATAAATGATGGTATTCACTTGCTTGGATGATGACATTTCATGTAATCGTATTATTTATACTATGAGCTTGGAGCGAAGTATTTATATAAGCCTAAATATTGGAATAGATTATGTTGAACATAAGTTAGTATTGTTTAAGGATATAAATTTTTTCGATATTATTGATGGGATGTTATAGTAATTTAGTTTTAGAAAAAGGACAACCGGCAGGACGGGCGACAACCCATCGCGTCGGACAAGGCTGTGGGAATCGAACCCACAACCGAAGTGCGACTAGCATTTATTGCCTACCACTGGCCTACAGGAAGTCCCTATTTAGTAGAAACTGGTTTTATTATATTATGCAGTATGATATATGAAGTATAAGTCCATTTTGGGAACCATATATGATTAATCTCACTATAGATAGACTTATGTATTTTTGATAACTTTTATAAAATTTTATTTGAGAAAGACGGAATGAACCATCATTTTATCACATGATCTGCTAACAATTCACGAATGACAAATTCAACATCATTTATTTAATAGATGAAGTGGAAATTGTCCAATGAACAACCAACTGTGAGATTGTACCAAAATCACTAAAGTATTTATTCTAATTCTAATTTCATCAACTTTAGGGAAATGATATTTAAAAAAATGGTGTCCTAATTCCCTTATATCTGATGAATCAGATGGTACCTTAGATCATCACAAATCTATGGCTTTGTGATTTATGGATTTTTCATATCCATGTTCTCTACCACTCTCCATCATAACTTTATGGTTATATTTTTCGTCCATATTCATATTTTCACCTATATTCTCCTACGTGGAAACCCAGTGATGAGTTAATTTGGGTAACCATTAAATTTCATACTTTAGATTTTAAATCCATGTTTTGGTATTCCTTTTTACGATGTGGGTTTCTATTAAACAAACTTTCGAGTAGTAAACCATTTATAACCCCGACGAATTTCGACGGTGAAATTCATTTTAAGGGGGGTAGAATTTAACAGCCTGAGATTTTATGAAAAATATTCTTTTTAATTTCATTAATGTCTTGTGTTTTATGCTACACCAAAATGATCTTGCACAATACACATCCCTGACATGGCTTTCATTACACGCAATCATGACCTTCCACGATAGCCTGTGTTGTACGCAATACTGAGTATCGCTAAACAACGATATGTTATATGAACTACCTGTTATGAATATTATCAACTAAATTTTGAATTTTATAACATTATTATTCATCTTACACATTTTCTAGAACATGGTATGAGAACAAAAACAATTTTTCGAGTAAAATAAGTAATTTTAAAAAAATGTAGTTTTGCCGCCTTTTGATGGAGCACCCACCTTAAATCTTGTTTTGACTTGTATATAAGTTAAATTTGACAAAATAAAATTCTTATTTGGAATCATGATATAAAAATTTACTTTGGATAAAATTTTCATATTATTATGATAACATTCATATTTTAATGAATAGTAAAAACACGCAATATTTTAATTAAAAACCACTTTTTTCATCACGATAATATATATGGTTAGATTATCATTTTAATTGGGTTTAATGTGTAATTAGAATATATTTTTACCATTTAATCTAATGTTGTTCATTGAATTAATTTCACTTTGAAATTGGATATAAACAAATATGAATCTTTTGATTGTTTTTTGTTTCTTAAAAACACGATATTTGTTTTCATAACAGGAATGAAAATGAAAATTAATTAATTCCACTTATATGTTATGAATTTGGAAAAATAGACATCAATTTTGAATTTGTAATATCAAATAATTCTTAGGCTGAATTTTTGGTATTTTTCTGAAAAACATCAATTTTCGATGAATAGTGAAACCACTTAGTGGTAGTTAAAAAACTAACTTTTTTAATTTAAATTAAATTTAACCACTTCTGTGAAATGAATTTCAAATATACGAGAGACACGGTTAATATCATGGACTAATATGTGGTTCAATAATATGAAAATAGTTTTTGGTGAATAGTAACTTTTTACTTTAATTTACCACTGTTAAGAATAAATATGATAATTAAGGGAAAAATGATATTATTATTACCCTAAAACATGTAATAATTATATTGGATAAGTTTAATTCTACCCAGAACAACCTTAGGAATTAAATTTGACCATTTAGGCCCACTTGGATTATATTAGGACATTTAATATTAATTTATTTAAAGAAGGTTTAAAATAGTTAAAATCAATGTTTAATAAGTAAATCATTTTTAATATAGGGTCATACATAATATAAATTCGACTATAAATATTAATTATAAATATAAAAAGATTTCCTACATAATGGTATTTTATTTATATTCTTTAGACCTTAAAAAAATTTAATTTATTTATGACACACAGATGATACAGTAATTATCTTAATAATAAAATATTGACATAATTGATATTATAAATACCCAAATAAATGTAATTTGAGACTTTTTATTAATTACACTAATTTTATAGGTTAATTTGACATGTTATTATTGATTTGTGTAAATTTTCTCGAACTAATCACGCTGTTATGATTTTCACAAAAATCACGTAAAAAATAGTGTCAAAATTGACATAAAATAGTTTTTTAAACAAAATATTATATTATTAATTGTTATTTTTTTCCTAAAAATCTACAGTTCGGCCAAATGACATATATGAGGATATATATATTAATAATCAACCACTTGGGGTTCGTTTGTCTTGTTATAGTAAGCTTATTAACCTTATAGTGTAAGAAATAATGAAGACATGGTAAAAGTAAAATTATTTAACTTAATGTTAAATATAAATGATATGGTTATCATAGGAACCTAAACTTGTCTAAATTATATTGTATGAGATTATTTCGACCCATTCCCACCTTATCTATGAAATAAATCAATTTGGAGCTATTAAAAACCGTATATGACTTTATAATAAAATAATATTTTTAGTTATTCCAAAGGTGCCCCTCTCCTCCCTTATAAAAGGAAACCTCCTCCCTCTCTTCCTCACACCAATTTGAGCATTAAAGCTCGGCCAAACCATGATAAATTATCTTCTCCACTTCAATATAAACATCCTAGAGGTTCTGGTATTCTTTAAAGACCAATTTTAGTGCCCTAAGAGGAGGTCTCAAAGAGGCGCTTCAAAGAAGAGGTAATATCTGTTACCGATTCTTTCAACTCTATTTCTTCTTCGACTTATTCTTATTTAGTTGTTTCGTTATGAAGTAATAACATAATTATAACTCATATAATTATATGTTATTATAATTATGAAAAAACCCTATTTCACCATCTATCCATCCTACGGAAAATGAAATCACCACGCGTGCGTACATACGGAATACTGTCTCTACGCCATGGTGAAATCTATTTTTCCACCAACACCTTACATGGATGGGTATAATGGTGTAAAGAATAACTATATATGGTTATTATAACATCATACTGATTTTTATATATTATACCATCCACTCCAATTCTATTCAATAATTATGGGAACGATATCATCGCTCGTGCGTACGTACGAACTACCGTCTCCACGACGCGATGAGATCATTCTACATGTAAACCATACAAGAATGATCATAAAGTTTATATAATGAATAATAATGAAATATATGAAATAATAATGCTACTGGATTTATGTATATAAATATATATGTAATTCATCTATTTAGTTTAATTCAATTCAATAAGGAAACGAAAACAGCGTTCATGCGTACGTACGGCCTACCGTCTCTATGAACGGTGTATTTCATTACTTTTATCAATCTATAATATATATATATATATGATGAATATATATTATATATAAATCATTTTTTACATTCTGTAATTATGTAAATCAGGATATAAGTAATAATATCAATAACGACAAGTCGAAACACATACGATAAATGAAATGATTTTACCCAAAACGCTGCTTTAACATGGAATTTACAAAAGAAAGGGTAATATAAAGTCATAAGTGAAACATATATGATATCATAACAATGAATATGATTCTTTAATAAGTCAATGACACTATTAAAATCTTTATACAGGAGGTTCAGATACGTACGATGCGTATCAGACCTAAGGTAAGGGAAAATCTCACAATCTCATTTTTATCCAAGATTGCTTATTCGTAAGTATTTACTGGGTTTATTGATATCATCCATGTCCATGTTTTATAAAAATTTATTCATGTATATTTAAAGTCCTTTTTACCCATTTTTACTTTTACCTCTTGGTATTGAAGGAATCTTCTTTTATTTACCCTACAAGGTATTTTTTGACTTTTCCGACAAAAGTACGAGAAGAATGTTTTTTTAACGTATACAGCATGAAATGATTTTTACGGTTTTATAAAGCCTTATTTTCATGAAGCTTCATCCAAAATATTTCATGACTATTTTCAAAAAAATCATTTTATTTTAAAATTGCATAACATTTTGGGAGAGGAAAATGATTTTGAAGAAGAAAGGATATTTTACTCAAGAATTCATTTCAAGTGTTTTATCAAAACCATTTTTCATCTAAGTTGAAATTATTTCATATGTGTATGTTTCGAGTACAATGTATCTATGATTTACATGATTTCATGTTCCATATTATGAAATGATATCCATTTCATTTATATGGATTATGTAATGATGGGATGTTGTTTATGAAACCCATTATATTTATTGGGTTATTATGATTGATATGTGTTTATTTTGTGGCACAATTAAGAATGATTTAATTATGAGATGGGTGGGACCTATATCTCCCTCCAATGCATTGGGTAAAGATTTATATCTCATGAGATAGACATGGTTGGAACAGAAAGTTAAACTGGTGCAGTAATATAGGACCGGAATGAGGAGTGAACTCGATTCAAAAAGGGACTTTGTCCACTAAGATGGTCTTGGAAGTAATGCCTTGGCTACTATGGAAATCATATCATGTGCTTAATGGTTTTCCACAATTACATGTTTAATTCCCATGATATTTTATCATTATTAATGTTTCTTTATGATCTATTCCTTACATACTTCCATGATTTATGTCATTTCTCAAGATTCTGATTTTTTAATATTATGTTCACGTTTTGAAGTTCAAATGTATATGATTTGTTTTATTTTATCCATGCTTACCCTTACAGAGAATTTTATCTCATCCTTTTATATTTTTTCTTTTCCCCAGGATTTAATGAATGGTCTTAGGTAAGAAAAAAAAGGGGAAGATCTTATGGGAGATGTTGAAGATCTTTCACCCTGATTAGAAGATTATATTCCGAGTTTCCAAAGTCACTAAACTATTACAATCCTTGTGTGTCTGGTTTTTTTATGTATTATGTATTCTGCTAATGTAATGTAATGTCTATTTACATCAAGCTTCGGGTCTCTACAAACCCATCATTAAAAAAATGAAGAAATATAGAGAAAAGGGATAATTAATCTATTTTTTTGATGTTCTACCTAATCATAAAATCCTCATAACTCAGGAATCCATCTCTAGTATAATATGCATTATTTAAATAAATATGAATTGATTGATGCCATGGAATATCGTAAAATGATATTTTTTAAGACTAAGAGATTCATTAAGACTACAAGTTCCAAGAATGGTGGGAACATTACAAAGTATGGGATATTCAAGAAGTCTAATTGCTACATGAATATTGGAAGCTTCTCCAGAGTGTGTTGGTTCCATAACATTGATATTTATTTGAAACAAACATGTGGTTTCAAAAATGATAAGATCCTTGATAAAAGTATATTCGATCACATGTTTTAAGTAAAATGTTCTTTCCAGTTTATCGGTTTAGGACTATGATGTAAGAAGACCCTCATGCAAATCAGGGACAAAGACATAAATGAAAAATATACTGACACAAACATCATGGCGTTAAACTTAGTATGACTACAACCAAGGTATTGATATAGGTAGAGTTGATAAAAGTAATCGTATTGAAGAAGTTTCCTATGAAACATGGACATGGATGATAAAAATTTTATATAAATTCTTGGACATAAAAAATCATGGATAATAATGAGATTCAGGAATTAACCCTTACCTTGTACATTCCATTAGTCGAGGGTACGTATATCCTCCTCTATAATGAAAATAGTATATTATTAAATCATAACAGAACCATATTTATATTTGATATATCATAAAATATTCATTTATGACTTTATTCTACGCATTTTATGACAATTTTCATGTTAAAGTTACATTTCGGGTAATAATTTACTTCTTTTCTGTACGTGATTTAACTTGTTATTCTTGTCCGTATAATGTAGATCCTAATTTACATACATTCATAATATAAAACTTTATTTATATATAATATATATTAATAATATAAATATGTATAATAGATAGATATATGAAATGTAATACATCGTTTATTGAAATGATAAGCCATACGTACGCATAATCGTTGTTTCCATTTTCATATCGTATTGAAAGGTGGTAAGTAAATAATATATATGTATATATATATAGTAGGATTATTATGTCATATATTACATGTTAATAATATATATTATTATAATCATCCTTGAATGGTGATGGTGGAAATGAATCTCAACGCATCTTGGAGATGGTAAGTCGTACGTACACAGAAGCAACAATACCATTTCCTTAATGATCAAATGATATGGAATTGGATGTTATATTAATTTTAAATAAAAAATAAAATAATATACTTATTATTTACAAAAATTATACAAATTAGTATACCTATCCAAATAATGAAGTGCTGAATAACAAACTACATCACAATGTGGGAACGGTAAGCCATACATACGCACATATGGTGAATTTTTCATCCATATGATGGATAGAATAATGAATATGGTTGTAACATATTTATAATAATATCATAGTTTATAGAAGGTAATGAAGTTTTTATTTTATTATGGAAACATTAAGGAATGAGTATGTGGATGAAGAAAATAACATTGACAGATTTTATAAAAAATAACCTCTTCGTCAGATGCTTCCTTTTGATTTGAGTAAAAGGGATCATTAGGTTGGATTTATGATCAATGTAATGACTTTAGGGTTAATTGAGGGTATTTTGGAGGATATTTGAGTAGTTTTTAGTTGAGAAAAATGTCTTTGGATATCTGAATTTGATAGAACAGGAAGTACCCTTTTATAAGAGATGTGAGGGGAACCTTAGTAAGAGCTTGAAATATTAATTTTTGTCGTTATCAGTAATAAAATAGGTTATGGGGGATTTCTATAATTCTTAATAGGATGAGAACCTATGAAACACTATGATGTTTTATGAAAATCGAGGATAGTTTAGGTTCCTAGGTATGAGAAGATGAATTATTGATTTTTTCTCTCATTGGTAGACTTCCTAATTGTTCATGGTGAAACACTTGAAACCATTTAGTCTTCTACATCCACTTCTAGTCCCACACTAGAATTGGGATGAGATCTCAATAGATATTTCAGTTAGGTTTTAATGTTACTATATAATGATTAATTCAATATGGGTTGTTATCAACAAGATGACTAACTCAGCACACTTTATACCCATTAGTTATATAATTGTGGTTAACGAACTCTGAAATACCCATGTGAAAGGGATTTTTCATTTTCAAGGAGTTCCATTTTCTATAGCCTCTAATAGGGACCTTGGTCCACTTGTATCATTTGAGGTGGCCTTCAGAAGACATTGGGATCTTAGGTCTGTTAGATATTAGAAAACTATATGTGGTTAGATGGCCAGATTGAATGTCCTGTACATATTGTTGATGATATCCTTTACCCCTACATCATGGAATTATGGGGGTCTTGAGATGATCATTTTGGTATGGTTATGTTTTATTATAATTTGTTTTACAATACTATGATCATAATTGATATTTTTAATACCTTTTGTGGTCAACCTTGCAAATATCTCTTGAGTTGGCTGGATATTGGTGATAATTTCTTGGTTGGACTGATCATGGTTCAGGGAGATGTCATGAATCATTAATTGTATTCATCAGGAAAAGTTCACAACACATATCATATATAATTATTATTTTGATCAGCATCATAGAAATTTGTAATTTTCAATTGGAGACCAAGTCTTATTGTAATTTTCTCTCTGTTAGGGTCATTGACGGTTTGGGAGGAAAGGGTAGCTTTATCCTCGTTTTGTGGGACCTTTTGAGGTAATGGAGGAGGTGAGAAATGTTTTTTATCAGTTATCACTTCTTCCACAAATTTCATCGATAGATTATTTTTTTCATATATTTATTCCAAGAATGTATCTAACTGATCCATATCATGTTATGTGGTGGATTTATATTTAGGTTGAACTATATTTATCCCTGGAATAACATCCAGTTAGGAAAGATGATTTTTAAAAAATATAATTTGTTGGAAGACAATACCATTGGTTCAAGTGTTATGGAATGACAATTCTGATTCTACTAATATGTGGGATATGGAGGCACTGATGATAGATAAGTGGTCTAATATTTTTTATGTGGATGCTTCCCCTTAGGATTTTTGGGCACTGAAAGATTATATGATGGGGAGGCTTCAGCATGCTATTACTGTTATTAGGTTTTTATAAACCCCTATTTTTATAAATATATGATTAGGATTCATTTCGGGTTGACTCAAGTTAAAATTTATAATTTTTTTAATATTTTGGGGTTGTGCATAATCGGTGCACAATTTTCCCAAGCTGTGTGCCCTGCTAGAGTAACACTTGCAAGACATGGTGGTGGGATTTTTGGATGGTTTTCAAATTGCTTCAAAAAGAATGTTCCCACTTATTTTTAAAATTGTAACAACAAATAATGGGTGAATATGTAGGCACCATGTTTTTCCAAAACATGAAAATATTCCCAGGAAAGCGTGATTATGGGTTTCATAATCCATAATTACCTTTTAAAATACCGAAACATATATTTTATGTCTGTAATTAGATTGTATAAACAAATAGTACTTTGGTTTTCTTTACCTATTTAGAATTATGATAATCATCTCATTGTAGAGTTATTCATGTATTCATATTGAATTTTTTAATTAACTTATTCCATTTTGTGGTAAATTATTCCCGAAATTATTATTTTTTGATTCCTGGTGCTAGTCGCCAACCCATGGGAAATAATAATTTCCTTTGGGATATGTTAGGTCTTTCTCAATTATAGGTTTAAGAAGGTACCTGGGATAGTTCATGAAAAAGTTGTTTCAGATATCCCATTTGAGTTTTTTTCATAATGTTAGTATACATTTGTGTAATATTTTATGGACATAAGAGGTATTTTCGATTGAGTTCCTCTGTAGAACATGCTGCAATGTCCCATTATTCACCATGGGTAGTTTGGGAATGTAATCATGCATATTAGTTATATTAATTTACCTACATTTGATTTGGATAAATGGAAATTCAAATATTGTCTGTTTTATTTTTTCGAATTGATGTCCATTATTTCTATATTTGTGTTTTTAATATGATGTTTTTTATGTGGAATACTGATGTTGTATATAACCATTCCTCTTAAAAGATGTCCACACTAGATTCAAGAGGAAGAATTTGATGATACTCCATGATCGAATCCTCTCATGGACACGTGTCTGGTTGAGGTATTCACGCATATTGTCTATGATCTAGGAATTGCACCACCACCATTTGTAAATCAGGATCTAACTGTGGTTACATAATGGGGTGATCTCCGTAATAATTCTTAGTAGTTCATTCACTAGATCAAATTAGATTCCAATGGATCAAATGATTCTCCAGAAGAAGATGAATGGTTGAGTATTTTTGAGAATTTGTTTTGGATTCGTCTAAAAACTGAATGAGATTAAATTGAAGTGATCAACTATCATGCTGGAATGATTGAGCTATAGGTAATGGGACATTATTATGAAAAATAATGAACATTAGAGATTATTTTTAAAAGTCTTCAATGTATTTTCCCCAACAATTTCTATCTAGGGTTGATGATGTTGGATAATACCACTATGTTTTTCAGACTCATGGAGAATGGAATGATCATGATAGAATATGAAACGCATTTTACAAATCTTATTTATTTCTCAATTGAGATAGTAAAAAATGATAAGATGAAACCAGGATGGTTTTAATTTGATATTAGAACTAATATTTGTTCTCATGTTTTCTTTATTTATATGCCTTCTTATGATGAGGTGTTGGCTAGATATTTTATGGTATAAATGAACATGTCTTGAAAGTAAATGATGATAGGGGTTCCCTTTTCTCATAGTGCCAGAATTAGTTCCATTAAAGGATATCATAAGAATGATTATTTTCAATAAATTTCTCAAGAACACCATCATTATAGACCTCATGTAGGGTCTGGAAGAGGTCCATCGATTTTTTACTAATATGTCTAGCTAAGCCATTCAAAGAGGGTCATTACTGAGGCAGTCAAGGAATCCAGTTCACAAAAACACTCAGGTCACCTGAAGAAGTTATGAAAAGTTTCTTCCAATACTCACTATGGAATAAGATTATCAGTGGCATATAAATATATGGTGAAATATATGATTCACATGATAAATGGATCCCGCTACAAGAATCCAGAATGAATATTCTTCAAATAGTGGAATAGTTACCAGATAAAGAAGATATGGATTCAACCACTATGAGAGGTACAATTACTATAGCTTATTCAGTAGTGACTTCTCTATTTGATACTTCTGTATCTAATTTATTTATCTTATTATTTAATGTTAACCTTCTAAATGTCTTTAAATATATTTTATATTTTTGTAAAGGATATTACTACACACCATGGAACGAAAAGAGGGAAGGTTATCCATAGTCCCAGCTATGTTTTCTCTTTATCATATACTGAGGTTTCTTGGGATTATTTTGTTCTCAACATGAACCCACCTGAGATAATTTTATGGGTGTATTGGATCATTTCAAATGACACCCAGATTGACTATTATCTTCAATGGATCTCCTTTACTACACCAAATTGGGTTTTCTAAATATTTTAATGAAAATGGGACCCGAGGTCAAGTAGAAAAAAACCATCATATCAAGAGTTTGGGAATGTTATACACGTGTTCGTTTTTATATTGATAATGAATATTTTAGTAGTCATATCTCCCCAATTATGGTCAATTTTCCCAACTTATTACTTTACGACTTCTTCTATTTTCCCTTGGTATGGGGATGGAATTTTCTATCAAATTATTTCCTGGTACTCAACAAGATTCAATTAACTCTTACCGCATAGAGCCAGTTTAAATTAAGGATGTGAGGACTCATTCGGTTGATCTTCTTGAGAAATATATTAATTTACAAAGTCTGTCAACTTGTACGAATTCATTTATACTTTCTTTGATTATTTATGCTTTTCTTCACCTTTGGGTTGATTGTGGAAAGATCATTCTTTTTATGATAATGAAAAAATATCTTTCTCCATATATTGATGATCTATTTGACCATTTCAATGGGTAGAATTATCTTTCAAAGATTGATATTTTGTTTGGCCATCATCAATTGAAGACAATACATTCATACATTTATTAAACCACCTCTCTGAGTAGGTATGGGCATTATTAGTACATTTTCATGCCATTTGGTCTTACTAGTCCTACTATAGTCTTTATTTATTGGGAGAAAAAGTTTTTACACAAGTATCTTGATACCTTTATGGTATTATCATGGATGAAATTATGTTCTATTCTATGCCCGATATGGTTGATGTTCATTATCTAAGAAATGTTATGAAATTTTTGTGATATCAATGACCTTATGAAAATATTTTAAAATATGATTCGAGATTTGGGATGTAAAATTCATGGTACGTATGGTGTCAGAAAATGGTATCTTTTTTGATACGGAGATAGTAAAAGATGTTATGACATGGTAGAAAAAAAATATGTTTTTCATGATTTCAAGCTTCTTGGGTTTAGTAGGGTATTATTACTGGTTTTAAAAGAATTATCTCAGTTGCCTTATCTGATAACTACTCTATCATGGAAGGGATTAATGTTAACTTTGGGTGAAAAATGGAATATTTCATTTTTTTTCTAAAACGAATATTCTCTAGTACCCTGGTGATATCTCTTCTAGAGTTCGTGCATGGCTATGTGGTATTCTTTAATGCATCAATTTCATGTCCTTGATGATTTATTATGTTTCAAGATCATGACATTTTCAATGGAACTCAATAGAATAGGGAAAAGGAAATGAATTATACAACCCATTACCTTGAAATTTTAGTTGGGATGCACAAAGTATAGAGTCAGAAGAATTTCTTTTATTTGAGAAAGGTTTACTATGTTTTCAGAACACAAGAGCATGAGTTATATCTTTACGCACAAATATTTGATTAGATACCATTGTAATTGAATGGAATAACTAAAATATTTCCACTTTGACAATTCCTATAACCTAAGGAATGGTAATGTATTCAAAAATACTTGGTGTAGGAAACATATGTCTCAAGAAATAAAACAATCATAAAAATAGTGAAAGTTGATGGATCTTTTATAATAGTTTCTTATTAGAGTTCAGTAATAATGGGATGAGGTTTTGAATGATAATTTTCAGTTTTACTCCACTCTTCTTGATATTATTTCTCAATATTAAAAGCTTTATGACATGTTTCATAGGATTTAAGACTATATTTTTGTTGGGGAGATAGTGCCAAAATGGTCATCCACTGAAGGATATCTATTCCATAATAATCTCTTATTTTTTATGTTTATAGTAATAAAATATATTATGGGGAATTTCTATAATTCTTTGGTGGTTGTGAACCATGGAACTACAAAGATGTTCTATGACATGTGACAATAGTTATGGTTGAAAGGTACCCATTGGGGCAGTATTGAAGCTGTATCTCACTTTTACACTTGAAAACATGTTATGGTTGAGCACTAGAAACCTTCAGGAACTTTCAATCCTAACATGGATATTGTAGAGGATTTCAATAGACTCTGTGGTTTGGTTTCCAATTACACAGATAAAGAAGGATGTGAAATGATTTTTGATCGATAGGTTGACTAATTTGGTATTATTTATACTTGTTAATGATAAAACCAAGGTTCACCATTTAGTAAATCAATATGTGATATGATATTTTCTTCATGGAGTTACATATTCTATAGTCAATGATAGGGAACCTCAGTTCACTTTGTCTTTTGTAGAGTCCTTTAAGTGGAAACGTGATCTTAGGACCATTTCATTTTGACACACCATCTATAGTGGGTTGGACAGATAGAATGAACTGTATTGATTCTTGGGGAAATGCCCCATACATGGATCCTTGAATTTTGTGGGGGCATGTGATGATAACTTAGGTCTGGTTGAGTTTTCATATGTTAATGATAAAACCAGGATTCCCCATTTAGTAAATCAATATGTGATGTGATTATTTTTCTTCATGGAGTTCCATATTCTATAGTCGATGATAGGGAACCTCAGTTCACTTTGTCTTTTGTGGAGTCCTTTAAGAGGAAACGTGATCTTAGGACCATTTGATTTCGACATACCATCTACAGTGGGTTGGCCAGATAGAATGAACTGTATTGATTCTTGGGGAAATGCCCCACACTAGCATCCTTGATTTTGTTGGGGGCATGTGATTATTACTTGGTTATGGTTCAGATTTCATATAATAATAGTTACTAGACTATGATCAGATCAGATTCTTTTGAGGAATTTTATTGCCGGCTTTTCAGATCTCTATTATGTTAGTTGTAAATTGATTAACGTTACTTGGTCGTAAAAAGTATGGATAATGAGAAAATAATAATGATTTAGTTGATTTTTCAGAGAATATATATGACACATAGTTGATATAAGTCTAATGATGATCACATTAATAGAAATTTTTAATTTTCCGTTAGTGGCTAGGTTCTCGTGAATGTTTCACCCCATTTGGGTTAACGATGATATGGAATATAAGGGAATATTGATCCGCATTTTGTTGGACACTTTTTGGTACTGGAGAAGCCATGGAAATATTAATATTATTTACTATTTATACCATAGCTGAAATTGATACATAACATGTTTCATGTATATCATATAAAAAATTATATTTCTGATCAATGACATGTTCTAAGTTATAGTGATCTTGAGTTTGAGTGTGATATAACAGTTACTAAAATTCCATTTATGATAGTTTATTCTAAAACTAATATACATAATTTGAGGATTATACCTTTGATTCATGTTATATGACATCACAATTTTGATTCTCATGATATTTTGAAGAGGGAGAGACAGATGAGAGAGTAGTGGCCTCATATTTTTCACTTGATGCCTCTCTATTGTACTTCATTGGAAGAAAAATTATATGTTAAAGAGGTTGTAACATCATGTATATTTTTTCATGTATTCCTAAACCAATATTTTTATCATGATCTAGTTGGGATCCATTTGGGGTTTCTATGGTTGAAATTATGGAATTTTTTTAATGTTCACCGACCATGCATGGTAAATGCATAGTTTTCCCAAACCATGCACCTTGCTAGTGAAAACAAAGAAATTAAAGGTAGTGATATTTTTAATAGTTTGTGCATGATTTATCAACCCTTTTTCCCACATATTATTATGAATTATCCTATTAACAAAAGGCACATGGTTTGTCAAAAATATATTATTCTTCCAAGGACATTAGTCTTACAGTTTTGTTTTATCTGGGATTATGTTTTGAAATCCTAAAATCCCTTCTTTTGGTCCTCAATATGCTTTTATCTACCAATAGTTATTTCATATACCGTGGAGGATCCCATGATATTATCTTGGACCCTCTACACCCATCTAGAGTCTTGTAGAAGCTATAAGAATGAAATTAAATATTCTATAGATAGGCTTCCTCATACAGTTATCTATTTCCCACTCTCTGATCAGTCGCTCCAAGGTTTTTTAGATCCTTTTGTTGATTTGGAGATAAAATACACACTATTTAGATATTGAATCTATGGATTGATTATTAGTATCCCATTTTCACTATTCTTTATTGGAGAATCTATATTAGGGATTTTTGAGTGGAGATCTCATTATCCCAAGGAAGGTGGTCTTGTTATAATTGGATAATTTGATTAACCCTAAATTTATTTATCAAATTTAAATTATTTTATTGGAATATAATTTATGTAATTTTAATTCCATTTTTTTATTAAAAAAATTCTTAGGATTTGAGGATTTTAATTGGATTTTTCATGAAATTGGGACCCCCCCATTCTATGGAATTTTTCGGTGTTTATCAAATTCATGATTTTTTTAAATTAAATTGATGAAAATGATATTATGAAATTGATCTGAAATTATATTTATAAAAATTGAATAATTTTTTTTATGGAATACTACTAGTTTAATCTAGGGAATGGACAATCTTTATTAAGAACATGTATTATGGGTTTTAAAAGAAAATTGGTATGATTGGCAAAGAGAATGGGATGAATTATATTTTATGTAGTGTTATGATAAAGTTATAATCATTTATGTTTTACTAGATAACATGAATTTGTAGGTATTTAGTGAGTTATTGGAATAGAAAACTACGATTATATAACATTAATGAATTAAAATTCTAACGTGTCACATCAGTGAAATGATGGTGACAATTTTCATTTCACCATTATCAATGGGATGTGTGTGAATACATATTTTCATGTCACAATATTTGTGTGGAATTACAATATCCTGGAAAAATCATTCCATTTGGAACATGAACATGTTGCTCAGTTGTTTTTTTGAAATATATTAAATTTATTGTTGAAAAATGTATTATAACCTTGTGAATTAATATAAACTGTTTCATATAAAATGATTTATTAATCTATTTTTCACAATTATTTCCATCATTTTAAATATAAAGTTTTATTTTTTTAAATATTATTTTAAATTCTATATCCTATTTATTTTTCAGATAGAAAGATTTATTTTTTAGTAAAATATGTCATCTTATCGTGGAATACTTGGTGAGACCCTACTAGGGTTTTATCTCACTCTCTACCTGTTCATTTATGTCATTGTATAATATCTCTTTTTAGGTTATAGAACTGGAAAAAACCACTTGTATGCGGTTTTAGCTGTTCATATTTGTCCCTTGAGAGGTTAGTCCAATGGGGATCGGGTTGTACATTATGTTTTCTGGTACTTTACTATACTACATTAGGATTATCTATTTTTTTGAATTATAGAAGACATTTCCAGGTGGTGTTTTTCTTGTATGCATATTAAATGTTTTACTTTGTTACAATTTTTTTTTGGAAAATTCTTTCCCACTTTCATATTATATGATTCTTGGTGCTGGTCAACAACCTATGGGGTTTGGGAATGACCTTTTAGATATGTCAAAACCGACTCAGTTAATTGGCTACCAGGGTACCTAGTCTGGTTCCTGACAAATTCTATTTGGATCATATAACCTCATCCAAAATATGCTCCCAAATTCTCACCTCATATCCTTGAATCCTCACTTTATGATGAAATAAAAACAATTTATTTCAATGCTCTAAACCAAAACGAATTTCCCAAACAATAGGTAACATTCTTCAAGAAGATATTTTGTTTTATATCCATGTACAAACTATCAATTCTCTTTATTATATTATTATATAATACACTAGTAATCCTAAATATAATAAAAAAATTTCTGATAATTTTTTGACCAAAACTCATTAGCACATCCATCCAATGGGAAGTGAAATCACAGTTTATTTGTATGAAAAACTACTACCTCGTGACCATATGTCGTTAGTCCTCCCATTACCACATCATATATATGATAAAAATTATAGAATTAGTATTTTTATAAGATATAAATTATATTTATTAATCCCTTATGATTCCTGAATTATTATATAACACATACCTTCATGCTTTACATTATGTGGTAATATGATAAGTTCTGTTGTGGATGAGTGAACTACTGCCTCCTTAGAGCATAGTGATTCGTTCACACGTACATGAAATATATTAAATATGGGTTTAGTTAAAATAAATAATATACCTAAAATAATAATTCTACTATAATTATAATATATATATATATATATGAACTCAAATATATAATTAACATTCTCTTTTTATATGATATGAAAACATAAATAGTGTCCACCCGTACATATGTCCTACCATTTAGATGAAAGATGTATCCTATTTAATGATTCCACTATTGTTAGATTATTATAAATAATAATTTAATGAATATAAATAATATTTATATAATTTTTAACATTATGGAAATATGTGAATCCTGATATAAGGAATAGGATCAAGAATAAAAAGTCAAATCATATACAAAAAACAAATTTTATATTACCTGAAAAAAAACATTTATATAGAATTAATAATATATGGGTTATATAAATTGATAGTATAATTATTAATGGTATGATGCAAAATAATAATGTTTTGTGATGTATTTATAATAAAATTTTATTTATTTTCAATTAGTAATGATTTCATATAATGAAATTCATAACATAATGTAATGGAATTTCATTACACTATCTTATATTTGTACGATATATTCCATATTAACTACTCAATTATTTTATGTGAACCATATAGGTCCCTATGAAATTTTATATCATGAATTTCATTTATTTAATGGTATTAAAAGTTTCAATTTATGATATTAGTTCATGGGTATACTGATTCAAAATTCACTGAAGTACCAACATGATATCTAGCCTCACTATTTTTTTTGACACATATTTTATATCCACCACTCATTTAATATATCTGCTATATATAGAACCTGTGAATTTATTCTATGATTATAATCCTTAAAAATATTTTTATTCACATAACTAGATGATGATTTATATTTTATGGGGTTTACGGTTCAAAAGATAGTATATCAGTAATATAATGTTTTTTTTCAATTCTCATTCCTTGAGACACATGTTATGTTATAAACCTATATTATTTTATGAGATATATATACTATGATTTGATATGATTTATCATGCATATACTAATTTTAATGATATTTCTAGATTCATGTAATGTTTCTATCTTCTGGGGGTTATGATTAAATGTTACAAAGTGGTGATAATTTAATGGTAGTGTGTCATCATTTATCATGATTATTTTTCAGTTTTATTCCATTGATGAAATCTTATGAGCCATATATCATGGATTCTAATTATGTTTATTAACATATTTTTATTAATGCCATCTTCATTATTTGGTACAATTATCCCCTATTTTTACTAAATATAATTAATAATTTTTTTTATAAAAACCTGACCTTATCTCCCTCTTCGGTCGGAATTTTGTTTTATTCAAAAACCATTTTCATGAGTTCTTTTTAAAAAAATATAGTTAAATTATAATTTAACATTATTTTCAATGAAATTTATTTTTATTTATTTTTATTTTTTAAATTATGATTAAAATGTTTGATTGCATTATTTATTTCATTTCATGTAGTTATATTAATGAAAAATATTTTCATAATTTCAAATATTAATTTTTATGTTTTCAATGATATTTTAAAATAAAATGGGTTTCAAAAATTTATTACATTTAAAAAGTGATTTAAATGTTTTTCAAAGAATCCCATATATATTTTCCATTATTATTTGCAACTAAAATGATTTCAATGATTTAAAAGATTAAATTTTATCTTTTCAAAGCAATTTTCATTGGAAATGGTTTCAAAAGTATTTTATATTATAATTTTTTTTAAATTATAAAATGTTATTTTATTTAATAAATTATTTAAATAATTTTTAATGCTTCCATCAGGAAATTTTGATGTGTTCTTCAAATAAAATTATTTTAAAAATATTTTTGGTTTTAAGAATGTATTTTAAATGAATGGTTATTTCTCTTATAAAATGATCCATGTGATCATTCAAAATCCTTCGACATATAAGATGATATCCATCGATATATTTTATGATTTACATAGAATTTTATCCTTGGAAACCTTTCATATTCATTATATTAATTGATTATTATCAATATGAAAAGTCATTAACAAAACCCATTTCTCTTCCACATGTTATAAAATGATAAAATGATTATGAAACTTGTTTTTTTCTTGGATTATTCAGTGATGAAGTGATTATGAAGCCTGTCTCTTTCACACGAGTTATGATATGATGACATGTTTATTATTCCCATTTCCTTTAATGGTTTATGATATAAATTAATATTTTCATGTGGAAGATGTATGTGTTATTTGATTATTTGAATGGTGGGACCTAAATCTCCCACTGATTAATTGGGTATATATTTATATCTCATGGGATTGACATGGGTAAAATATGTATTGAAAAATGTTTAGCGATGTACGTTTTTTGATAAGATTGTATGGGGATTGAACCATGAGTACTATGAAATTTATGGGAGTAACCATGGCTATTAATATTGTCTTGGGATTTAACCATTACTACTAATGCGGTATTGGGACATAACAATGACTATTAAGATGAGAAAAAAGTCTAAAACCCTGAACCATTATCAGAAGAATGTGTAAACTATTCAACGATATGGAAATGAATGTTATCTAAGATATTGGTGTGTCCCATCCAATAAGTTCATCACCCATGAAGTTCCCTAGTAGTTTTGTGAAAATAGCCTTTACTTATATGGAATGATTTCATAGAGGAACTTTTATTCCAAAAGTATCAATCTTATTAAATGATATTCTCCCACAAATCATGTTTTTTTATTTTCTTATCATTCATGTCTTAAAAAGTTCTTATCCTTATTCCACGACCCATGATTATGATCGTTGATATGAAGAGTATGATTTTAAAATGTTATATTAATGTTCTCATAACCATTATACCATGTAGTGATTATATATTTCGTTTATTTTTAATCTTCATGAGTAGCAGAGCTCACACATTCTAATGATTCTTTTCCCTATGTAATAACAAATTGTTTTATGTAGGAGTAATAAAGGGGGTATCTTTACGCAATATGGTGAAGATATTTCACCATATCGGAATAATTTGTTCCTAATTTCCAAATAAAGTAAACAAATATTGTACTTGTGAATGTAATTTTTTAAAGTGCGGAATATTCATCTTAAATGATGTAATATTAAAGTTTACTAAGCCATGGTCCAATAATTGATATAAAATTAAAGGTATAGTCAACGTTTAGAAATAATGATGAAAAAACATTAGTGATTTACATTAGTATATTTCTATTGATATTTCTAGGGATTTCAATATTGATAAGGTTGTGGTGTCATAAATTTAAATTTAAGTGTCTTGATTAAGGCATCATATAAGTTATTTTTCCTGATTATGTTGGTTTATGATACGATATTTGATGCTCAGAATATGGTTTCTAGTCATATTTGATAAAAGTATCTAGAATTATCTAGGTTAATATTGAATTTTTCATAAGTATAATGTTTGGGAATTATAAAAAAAACACCCAAAGTAGAAATATAATGATGAAAATCTAGGATTTGGTACAAAATATTTTTTACAAAGTTGATATTAAATAGACTAAAATTGACATTTGGATGCTACATGATGGTCTAATACATTTTTACACTAAATATAATGTTCTTGATTATATTGGGGATGATGAATTGTATGTAATTTTTCAGAATGCATATTCTAGGAAATGGTTATTAAGGAATATGATTATGAAGCTAGTGTAGTGGTTTAATAATAATTATTATTGATTTAGGTGTATTTATTTTAAAATTTAATGATTATTTTATATGGATCTTGAAATATATCTGTATTTTCAAAAAAATCAATAATTATTTAAAAGGATATTTTGGATGGTGATGATTCTTTAAAAAAGTGATTTCATTGAAAAGTGATATTTTGATTATGGGATGGAACATTTAATATGTTCTAGATGATAAGAAAATTTTGATTATCTTTGATGGATCGATTATTGATTTGGATAATTTAAATTGGATAATGTTGATTATCATGTATATAATTATTGATTTGTTGTAAAAGTGAACTACGTTATCATCGAAGATGTTTTCTACTCATTTTATGGATTTAAGGAATATATTCAATAATCATTAGAATAAAAAATCATTCATGTTTTCAATAATTTTTATAGCAATTCATTTTATTACAATGTTCTAAGAGTAATCATGATAAATTTATTCACATTTTCTGTATATGACAACTAAGAGCTATAATATAATAAATGGGGGTCAATGTTAATCAGATTTTTAGTAATGTAGTGACCTTCATTCAAATATTATGGTAGTTTATCTTTTGTAATGTTTATGATGTTATCCATCTCTTTAATGGTTTTAGTTAATCACTGGATGAGGTTATAGAGATTAAATTATTATGTATCCATATGAGTATTTACACATATTGTATAACCTATGATAGCTAATTTACTATAACGATAACAAAATATAAATGTAATGACATAGAATTATATTTATATATCTCATGATCTATCAGTTCGTCAGGATTGAAGGATTCACATTCATTCCTTGGAGTAAAAGGTTATATGGGACATGATCCTATAACAAAAAAGGTGATATTCTATATATGGGATGGAATAGAATCAAGTATTTATATCTTCTTTTGAATAATAATTTAACTCTAAGAAATTGATATGAAATAATTTTTATCATAATAACATCATTTCTATTGAATGATTGGTTTTATAAATATTCAATAATTCTTGGTTTCTCTTGCCCTTTACAATACATTGATCATTAAAATACTTATGATTAGTGATTTTAATCACACTATATAATTATATACACATATAATCCATATAAAATCATGAATTCACACCTATTTTATCCAATTTGGAAACCAATTTTTGAGTTACTTTGGGTAACAATTTTGCTTATAACTATATTTTTTAAAAGGATGATTTTGTAATCATTCTAACTATGTGGGTTTCAATGGAAGGAGAAATAAATTATTAAACCTTTGATAACCCAATCTAATTTCAATCTATTACTTAATTTTAAGGGTGGTAGAATGTAACTAATAAGGATTTTGTGAAATATTTGTCTTCGAAATAAATTAAAACATCTTTATATTTCTAATGTAATGTAAAACTGAATATTACTTGTGTTATAAAAAAGTACTATGTTTCGTTGGAATCACATGAAACATAAATTTATGATTGTACATAATGAAAAAAAAATAACATATTTTGGTACTACTAAAAATATGTTTTTTTGTATGCAACACACAACATCGAGTTCGTTGAAGAGCCTACATTGCACACAAAACCCAGTTTTAATAAACTAAAATGTGCTATTAATATTGTTATTAAAATATTATAATATTTTCCACAAAGAAAAATTATTGGAGGTTCAAAATATGATTAATTAAAATTATTGAAATATTGGTTACACATGTATTTAATAAGAATTATTTTTTGACCAATTAACCATAAATGAAAAAACATTCCAATTTGAAAATTCTAGAAATCTTATGCTTGAAATCTATATATATGTAATCAAACATGTTTTACATATATAAATTAATTAAAAATGTTTTATTATTTATTTCAATTAAATAGTATTTATTCAAATATTTAATGTTAATATTATTTTTTTCTAGGAAATAGAAAAGAATAAATCATATATTATCCATAAAGATATATTTTTTTTGATAAGGAATGTTTACAACATTTTAATCAAGAATCTAGTTTAAATATTATATGTACCATTTTTAATATATTTTATAGGAAGAAAATAAACATGATTTCATGAATTATAATAATGAATTAACATTTGGTGTGTTTTTGGTATTTTTATGAGAAGTTTCATTTCTTGATGAATGGTGAATACAATAAAGATTATTTTAAAATGTATTTTCATTTAATTTTTTTATATAGATTATTTATATTTTAAATTTTTTTATAGTATATTTATATCCATTATATATATATATCGATAATTTTTTTATTGGAATAATTTTCACATTTAAATTGGATATAAAAACACTCCAATCTTTTGAACATTTTCAATTTGAAAACATGTTGTCTCGTCCCATCTATGGGAATGATGTTAAATTAATTTCTTCCTATTTTCTGTTTATATGTTTAAAAAATGTATTCCTAATTTGTAATAAACATAATTTTTTATTTATACTAAGTTCAACATTAATATTTTCTAATACATTAGTAATGTTATTTAAATTAATTACCATAATTATGGTAAAAATAGGTTTATGTAGTGACTGAAGTTTTATTTATTGAAAAAATAACCACGAAACATGTCCGAAATCCATTTTATGTACATATTTCAATAATAAAAAACCATTTACCTAAAATTTAATACTATTTTAGGTACATGATTTAGGGGATACATCTCAATAGAGGTTACATTTTTATATTTACAAGAATTCCACTTATGCTCCACTATAATAGGCGACCCACCCCATCACTTATTCACAACTACAAAGACATTTAACTCATAAAAAACCTATCCAGATTAGCTCCCAAATTCAATAATATCATTGTAGAGGAATAAATTTGGTCACAAAGCTGATGAAGTTAATCATTTGGTGCATACCAAATGGAATTACCCCTAGAAAATGTCACAACCATCAATAACCATCTTAGTTTTATTTTATTCTCCACCTATCAATTATTTTTATTAAATAATAATATAATTAACTATGTATCCTAAAAATAATTATATGTTTTTATTGTAATGTATGTACCTACACTCACACACACATAAATAAAATAGGATATGTAATTGTCATTTGTGAGTATGGAGGACTACTGCCTCACGAACTGGGGGAATTTATTTTTCCATTTCCAGCACTCAAGGTTGGGAATAACAATTGCAATACAATATATATATATATATTATGATTATGATTTTTTATTTTTTCTTCTTTAATTATTATATAACAAACACCATTATTCTTTACACTTTGGGTAAATATGTTATCTTTGTTTGTGGACTTGAATACTACTGCCTCTTAAAAGTGATGCGATTCGTTCTCAAATAACCTGAAATTTATAAAATATGGATTGAGTAAATTCATATCATATATATGAAAATAAAAATTTTACTTTAATTATAATACACAGAAAAAGATATATATATATATATATAATATAATTTCCTTTTTAATGTGATAAGAAAACTGAAACAACATTCATGCGTACATAAGAACTACTATCTTCATGAACTATGTATTTCATTTTATGTTTCCATATTTTAAAAATGATTATAAATACTTATATAAAAAATATATGTTATTTATAACATGATTCAAATTATTTAAATAATTAAATCATGATCTAACTAAGATGGTCAAGAAAAAAAGTCAAACTATATATATAAAACAGACAAGATATTACCCAAAAAATAATATTAAAATGGAATTGTTAATAAAAGGGAAATATAAAGTCATAATCGAATAAAAAATGGTATGAGAAATAATAATATGTCTATTTGGTAGAAATATAATAAATTTAAATTAATTATATAGGATTTTATTAATGTGTATGATGAAAGAAAATACTTAAGGTAAGGTAATTTTATATCACTCTCTTATAATCATGAAATTCATTCCATATCCAAAACTCGATTATTCTATGAGGTTTATATATGTCCTTATGACATGTTATATGAATAATTCCTATTTATTAAATTATATTTAATGTATCAATTTATGTTATTCTTTTATAGGGATCTTTATTTATATGTCACTCATGTAGTAAGTCGATTTCTAGTCACACTTTTATTTTTATAAGACTTATTCCATATTCACCACTCATTTAATTTATATGATGTATATAATGACAATTAATGATTAATATTATTATTTTAAATAAATTTACTCATATTTTCAAAAACAGTATATTGTCTCTCATTCATGGTGTTTAGAATTTAATTTTTTCCAAATTTATAATGTAATTTTGTCTCAATTTTCCGTCTTTGAGACACATGTTATGTTATACAAATATATTTTTTAAAATTTATATATACATCTATCTAGATTTTGTTATAATGAATATATTAATATTAATGGTATTTGAAGCTTCCTGGAGTGTTTTCACATAGGGTTATTATGATAAAATGTTACCAAAGTGGTGAAACTTTATTTCTATAATCTCATTATTTATCATGATAGTTTATAATTATGATTTCTTTGATTAATGAAAATGATTCTAAGCTAAAAAAAATTCATTACGTTAATTTTCCTCAAGATATTCATGATATCTTCATGTAATGCTATATTTTTTCCACTCTTTTGTACTTAAGATAAATAAAAATAATTTTAAAAAATTCCATATTCACCAATTTATTCAATTTAAGTTTTTATAAAATAACCATAATTTCAAAAAATGTTTTAAAAAATATTTATTATTGATATTTTAATACAATTTTCAAAGAAAATGATTTAATTTGTTTTTGTATTAAAATGTATTTTAAAATTTTTCATATTTACATTACATGTTTTATATTAGTTTTTTAAAAGTAAAATTATTTCCAGTATTTCAAGGATTCCTTTACATATTTTCAAGGACATTTTCATAGTAAATCGTTATCAATAACGTGTTATTGTTAAAAAGTGTTTCAACAGAATTTAAAATAATCCTTTATATTTTTTTCATAATTTATTTTTAGAGAAAACCATTTATATACTTTTAAAGCACCCTTTATATGTTTTGAAACACATTTTTGAAGAAAAAGTTTTTAAAAAGTTGTTATTTTATGAAAATAATAATTTTGGAGATAAAATGATCTTTTATTCATGAAAAATTTAATATTATTTTTATATCTTATATCATGGGTTTGAAAAAAAATTCAATGACCAGGATTTGGAATTTTTTTTAAAAATATTTCTATGAAAGGTTATTTCCCTAATGAAATGATCCATGAAATATTATAATATAATTCACTATAATAAGTGATTAAATTTGATATAATTTATAATTCTCTAGGTTAATGATCCAAGGAAACCATTATAATTATTTAATTGAATGGTTTATGATTAGCATGGCAATTTTTTTTATGAAACCAATTTCTCTTCCACAGGTTATACAATGATAAAATGATTATGAAACACATTTATTTTTGTAGGTTATTATATAATGAAATGATTATCAATTATTTATATTTTATGTATGTTATGGTATGATAACATGTTTATGATGCTCATTTCATTTCATGGGTTTTGATATGATTATTTATGATCTTGTTGAACATGTATATATGATTTCATTATGTGATGTGTGGAACATTTATCACGCTACAATGAATTATGTTAATATTTATATCGATTGACATAGGCATGGATGAAATAGAGAGTGAACCATATTCAATTATGGAATTCATATTCTAATATGGTTTTGGGAGTGATCCTTGACTATTAAGATGGTACATGGAGCGAAACATGATTGCTATGGTGGACATTGTAATGAAATTTGACTACTAAGATGGTCATGGGAGTGAACCCTGACAACTATGATAGGAAAAAATTTTAAGGGCTTGATACACTATTGGAAGAAGGTATAACCATATCCACAATATTTAATGGTATTAGCCTAGGTATGATAGTGTGTCCTTCCTAGTAAGTAAAACACCAATGATGTACCCTTATATATTTTTGGAAATTATCCTTGACATATAGGGAATGATTTCATATGCATATGTGTATTCTACAAGTCTATTTATTATGCATATGTTAAATACACACAAATCCTGATATGTTTATTACTTATGATTCATGCCTTAATAAGGGAAAATTGTTATTATACAATTCATGATTATTATATATGACATTCCTGGTATTATCATAAAATTTTGTGCTCTTGTTCCATTATCCTAATGTCTAGGTCATGCATTTTTATATTTTATTATTACCCTAAATGAGAATAATAGATCAAAATATCACATGTTTATTTTACACTGGTTTTGATGAACGTTTTTCAATAGAAGTACTAAATGGTATGGTCTTTATTTGAGATTTTGTAGATCTTTCAACAAAATATTTGAATGTAATTGTAATTTCAAAAGACACTAAACGATTATGGCCCTTGGGAATATACTATTACAATATAATGAATATTAATCTAAAATGATGTAACATATATACATGTTAGTAGTAGTTCACTATAGTGAAGGGGAATGAAAATTCCATATGTGGAAGTAGAAAAGGGAGTGACATGGTAATATCTCATAATCCTCAGATTAATAATAAGGATGGAACCTCTAACAGTGAGGACGAAAAGGTTCGGATAGAGTAGTTTGAGTATACAAGGATGGATGTAATTTATGGGAAATGTGGATATACCAAAAATGGGAAGGCTATGGAAGTCCCATATGAGAAGGATCCAAATATACAAGACAATTTAAATAAGCATTAAACATAAAATCAGAAGAATTCCAACTCAGACAAGGGAATATCCAAAAGATAATTACAGAATGAAAAAGGGTTTTCTAGATGCAAACCCATTGTACGACTCATTGGACCCTCATACAAGTTGGAACCCAAGATCATAATATCATCATGTTAACATATTCAATGTTACATAATCTACATCCCCTGAACATCATGATGATTCTTCTATAATGAGAACTGATGAAATGGAGTAGGATGGCTCACTATATAAACCTCACTATATTAAAGATAGTGGTAATAACAATGATCAAATTGATGTTGGAACTTGTAAAAATGGACCCTTTTAGAAGATACTCTCATTTAATACTATTATAATAAAAACTAATTTGATCAGTGAAACTAATCAAATAAAATCCAATGATATGTTCACACCTCTGAATGAAATCTCATTGTCTAATGAGACTAAGCAATCACATCTTTGTCTATAGTGTAAAATCCCAAAAAAGAGGAGGGAAAATGTAATTATATGATAGTTGTAAATGATCATCATTGATATATAGATAAATTATCTTTGGACAAAAATCATAATATTTGGATGAATAAAGGGAGAGTATTAAAAATTAAATTCCATAGGGAAGTGTCATAGGACGAAGGTCCCCTAACAAAAAGAAAATCACTGTTAACATAAATATTTTATTGGAAATTTCAGGGTCTTGGGAATCCCCCTAATTCCATATAACTTAGATATTATATTTTTCTGTTACAAAAATAATTTTTATTTGAATCGAATAGTAAAAATGATATTTGAAAAATGATGGGCCCTTAAATTTGGTTCTCATGGATAATGTTTTGGCTACCAGAACCTAGATGATATCAACATGGGTCAAATTTGGGTCCATAATCATGTGAGAATTCATATACATTAAAATATACAAAAATCACAGTTTATCTCTATATCTTCCAGTATTTAAGGATGAAGCATTTTTGTCTCTTTGGATATGCCTCTATATATTACATAATAGGAAATGACCCTTGTAGTGATATTGACAAAATCACTGAAAATGAAAATATAAAATGGATGATAATGGTGGACATCAATTCTATACTGAGGACTGACTAAAGAACTATATTAAATTTTAATTTAGATTGTCAAATAGAATTACCCTCATGAATTAATCAACATAATCTTTCAGAAGTTACAATTTTAGGTGATTACTCTACATGTAATAGGTACACATTGAATGAAAAGTAGGAAAATAACCATTATATGTTTTTTGTTTAGATGTATAAAATTTTGATTGATACTGGAAACTCAGGTCATAAACATCGCAATCATCAATCATATCATAACCATATAATATTTTGGTATATCCCCGTAATTTTTAACATCATATCTCTTTCCATTTTTATTATATACTAGGTGGATTATTACTCCTTCAGATAGGGAGGATATTATTGATGATTAGAGGATAGAACAACATGAATTCCCATTACATATCCTTACTATTATGTTAATGAAATTCCAAAGGATTCTAAGATATTAGAGCATAAACCCTTATTATATGTATGACCATGAAATAATGGCTGCTAAAGAAAATCTAGAATGATGAGAAATTAGAAATAAATATAAAAAACCCCTCAAAATATTAAATAAAATACCTTTCATGTCATCGTGATTTTATAAATATTATGCAATGGATGAAATAGAATAATCTGTGTTATAAATAGTTTATGGATTTTGATAGGAACTCATAATTCATTTAATGGATGCATGGGGAAAAAGGAATTTGGGTTAGACTAAAATCCATTAGTATGAATGTATGTATTCAAGCATCTGAAAAGGAAATTTTAGACATAATGGTCAACTATATTAATGAAATGTACCCTGATAATGGTGTATAAAAAACACATAAAATGATTGTAAAAAATCACCATGAATAGAGGATCATAAAAACCACACTCTTATCATAGTACATTGAAATGAAGAGATCAATGAAGCCCTCTTATCATTAGTCATTGATAGAGTTGGTTGTTCATATGGATTTACCAATAAAATTTTCATGTTTTATTGGGATATACATCAGGATGAAATAAAAAATAAAATAAGTTCTTTTTTTAATAAGGTAGATATTACTTTTGGGATCAACTGAAAATTAAATTCTGTGATACTAAAGAAGGATAAATCATTGAACATTAATGACATCTGGATAGTTTTTCTTGGTAGAAATGTCTCTAATTTCACTAGAAAAATTTAGATGACTATAATGTGTGGAATAATTAAGGATCATATCTCCTTGGATAATTTGGGATTTGTATGTACCCAGAGCCTCGAAAATTTCATATTCACTATATCTGAAAGTAATAACCGGTTGAAAATAATGTATAAGAAAGCGAAATTTTCTCCTAAAATTGAAATCATTATAGATTTCGAAAATCTAAAGTAAATCATTCTAATAGACCTACTAAGTAGGAATAAAATTTTAGATGCTTTCATCATTGTAATTAGCACTATTATTTAATGTCCATGAATTCCAATCCATATAAATAGTTCTCATATGGGTTATTTCCAATTCACCAGAGATGTTAGTTATATGAACCTAGTACCAGGGATCCTATTTTCCATAATTGAAGACTACATGAGTAGATTATTTAATTAAATCATTCAAATTAGAAGCTATAAGAAAATAAATCCTGAAAGGGATTATTTTATCCCCGCACACTTATTGTTTAATGATGAAATAATCTTTTTTGAGAGTTCCAAAATGAAATATATTTCAACTATTAAAGTGTTCTATGATCACTATGAGGATGGGGTTGGTCATGCCGTAATTTGGAACACATATTTCTAGGTTTTTATAGATGTAATATCTATTTGTAAACAAAATTGGTTCACTATAATTATTTAAGATAAGATGGATTCATTCATTTTAATTATATTGTTATTACCTCATTTTGGGGAAAGGTACTAAGTCAGTATCATAGAGAGATATGTTAGGGAATAATTAATCATTTTTCTAAGTGGATGGGGGAAATTAATGTATCCAGCTAGGAAGGTGTGCCTAATTAAATTAATTATCACTATTACATTTTCATATACATTATTTCATTATAGATGGTCAAGAATTACCATTAGTGATATCCATTGGTTGAGGATGAAATTTATTTGACAATTCTAATGCATGAAAGGATTCAGATAACAATAACTCTGAATGAGTACATCAAACTATTTGAAATGAGAGGGCTTGGATTCTAGGTTCTTATGATTTCAAATGATGGGTTTTTAATAAATGTAATTGGAATCTCAATCTTCTAATAGTACCTCTATTGATAAGTTATCATGTAGGTTCAAAATGAAGATTCTAAATTGGTATCCACACAATTTTACTACATCTGTTTGGACCTCACTCAATAATACATTCATTGATTTAATGAAGAACTCAAAATGGTTGGTTAGTTGGTAGTCCAACCTTAATTGTTGTGATATTCCCCATATAGACATGACACTCAACATAATGAATGTTTTATCCATCATTACTAATATTATTATTCTTGAGTTCATTATTTAAAATAACATCAGGATGGATTTTTCCTCCCTAATATATCCTAGAAATATATAATTACACTTTCATGGATGATGATATATTGATATGGAGGCCCAATAGAAATGATAATTTTAAAACCAGGGAATACTACACCATGTATTTTTATGGATCCAAGAATCCTTCATCACAGTTTCTTATTTTAAAGGAAGCATTTATCCAACCATTAACATTTTCACTTCTTTGGAGGACTCGAATGAACTGGTTTTCCAAACATGATCAGTTGAGATGGGGTGGAATTATATTTTCCTAGAATATCATATATGTTTAATGGACGATGAATATGTAAAACAACTGTTTATGAGAAAAAACTTTTCCCAAAAACTATTGAATTATGATGGGAGCCTATTTAACATTGTCTTTTTCAAGCACAGGAAGCTGAATGTATTAATGGTATGCATCAACAAAATTTAGATGAGTGACCAGATCCAAAACATCATGCCAGTGTAATCTGTAGATATATACACATATGTATGGACAAAAAGAAGGGAATCACTATTTGACAACCAAGATTCCTATTCTCATCAAGTTAACTTATCCATTCATAGAGATATAAATTACATTGAGAGTGTATAGGTGGTTTCCATGGATAACATCCTCATATATCTCAACACTCTTAGGCTACTAGGAATTTCAGATAGACTGACAAGACCACTAGTTCTAATGAGTATTCACTATATCCTTCCAATTACATCATATATCAATGTGAATGTTCAGGGAGAATAATCTAGCATTCTAGTACTGTCAGATTGTGGAGGTTCCTATTTCACTTATTTTTCATGGTAAAGGATTCTTCCATCACATTATTGGGATGGGAATTTCATATGAAATTGAGATATGTTCCATATTTTATGATATCATGCATGTTATCTATAATAAAATGAATTCAATATAGATTAAATCATACATAGAACTGCCTTTAAATTCCCTCATATCAAAAACCTTGAATTTACCAGGGATAATCCTACCTCGTTACATAATATGAATAAATAATTCCAAACATCTCTATATAATTTTTTTACATGTCTATCAGGAATAAAATCAAGTGTTTGATGCATTTATGAAAATAGAATCCATGAAAATGAGTATTATATGGTCTTTTAAGGATCCTGAGTTTTGTGTACCAATGGTTGAATTTTAAATTTAATTTAATAATATTTAGGGCCAGATTATCTAAACTATGGATTCACATGCTAATATCATGTGAAAACATCTATAGTAATATCATGTCATTTACACACTAGAATAGGTATTGTTTTCCAGAATCCCTTATAATATTTTCTGTTAGACTTTACCTATCGGAGAATCAAGACTCACATTACATAATGTGCAGTTTATCATTTAATTTTATTCTTCTAAAAAATTTCTTCAAAATCCTTATACATTTTGGGGCTACTAGAGTGTATACAGATATTTTATATATGATAATTCTATAGTAATAATATTTTCATATTAGGAATGGATGGACCACATAACCTCTTTAAAAATTATGAAATACCTTCTTAATATAATAATCTTACCGGCATCCAATATTTTAAGTATTATATTTTAATTTCAATATAATTATCATTAATTTGGGAACCCTTTATTTTATATATCAAGGATGTACTTACAATCAATTAGAATAGATACATTTTTTTCATTCTTTAATGATTCCAATATTCAACGTTACTAAATTATCTAATATGAAATCTTTTTCATAACAAATTTTAGTGAAATCTAATTTTTCATTCACACTGATTGCCTCAAACATATAATTTTCCATCCTACAGTTGTAGTGTATTGAGTAGTCATAATCATTGGGTAATTTTAATCATCAAATTTACCTCATATTGTTCTCTTTATTTTAGAAAATATATTTCCAAATTTTATGATCTATATATATTCTAGTTTGTTCACATTAATAGAAATTCTCTTATATATTCAAAGAAATTATTATTTCCATGAACTCTATATCCTTTGTTTAATACTTATAATATTTTATCTCTAATTACCATAATTCTTAGATAAAACACTATCATTCTATATAATGACACATTTTATTTCATTCTTTGATGTATCACTATATACCACAAATCCATCTTTTATCAATGATAAATATAAATTTAATATTGGGAAATTGACCAATAACCTCATTAATTATTCAAAAAAAATATTAAATTCTAATGAACATTTAATCATATACCATTTATGTGTCAACATGGATAACAATTTAGCTAATCATATAAAATTTGGAAGAAATATTTTACAGGAAAATTTTAATCTATAAAATATACATACCTTATTTTTGTTAATTAACACATGAAATTCAATAACTATATTTTTACTAGATGTATCAATTATTATTCCATACCATTAAGTAAATATGGCTTTGATAAAAATTTTATAAATGCATAATTCACATATGCTAAATTTTATATTTGACACTTTTCCTTTTTGAGTGTTAATAATATTTAAAAAATTTGTCTTATGCTCATCCTATATTTTAAAATGTATCAATATATAATTAATAAATATCAAAATAAAATTATAAATATAATTATTGAATAATATATTCATCAGATCCATAAAAACATCTGGATGATTACTTAATCCAAAGGGAATTAATGCAGATTTTTAATTTCCATACCTCACTTAAAATGATGTCTTCAGAATATTATCATCAGTTAATTATCATTGATGATACCTATAACAATGATAGATCATGGAAAATTATTTCCCCCCTTTATGTTAATCGAACAATTCGGAAATGTAAGGTAGATTTTACAAATTAGTTGTAGTAATGGAATTGCTTTTTCATTAATTGATGCTAAAACTCAATGACACATCATTATCCAAAACAAAAAGAATAGTATCGTCCATGGTGAATCACTAGGGAATAAAAATACATTATTAATAATCACAAGAATTTTTTTCTTCAACTATACTTAGTCCACATTAGTCTTGCAGTTGGGAGTCTTATATGTGGGTTTTTCATCCGAGATATGAATAAAAAAGATTCAACATCATTATTGGGTGGATGTTTAAGTAGTTCATTAAGAACCACATCAATGTTTTTGTTCACAATTGGAAAATCCTCTTATATAAGGTCCCCTTTGGGGTTTTTAGGTTTATTCTCATATTTACCTTGAATTAATTATGAATATATTCTGGAGGTGGATATGGATAATTTCCAGATGATATATTCCTTTATATAAAGGAAATGATTTCAATATATCCATTTCAAAACATAATATATTTTTCTTGTAATTTTTTTCATAATAATTTTACTTCAAACAAACACCAATGATTATATCATATAAAATCAAAAGAATAATAATAATCATGTTTTTAAATTGGGTATGTTTATGTGTCATACTAGGAATTGGTAGATACATCCTTGTTATAATTATATTTTTACTAAGATTCTATTTTGGAAACTCCATTTACTGGGTGATATGAAAATATCTAATTTTTTTGGAAGACATGATTGATAAATAATTATGATTAGGTCACAAATAAAATAAATCATTTTCTAAATAAGAGGTTATAGTCAATGTACCATCCCTTGAAATTTTGGGAACTTTAACCATATAATTTGTAATTGTATATGCATGGATTTATCACATCATCCAATTTTATTGGATGTCCCCTTGAATATTTGGATATTAGTTTAAATAATTCATTATCTATTTAAATATGAGTCACTTGATAATAGTTTTTTTCTTAATATAGTTAAATTTATTATAATTACAACACATTTATACACAATTTAATTAAATTCATATCCCCATTAAAAAAATACTTTATTGTTTATTACAATAAATATCCCATATTAAATGTCTCTATATTTCTTCTTCTAGGACACATTTATTTTTTTCTTCATTATCAGTTAATATCTCCTTATCTCGATCTCGATGACCATATATGTCCTAAAAAATCATCATCTCTTTTGCTGGAACATAATAATATCTCTTCAAATGATAAAGATACTTGAGAAACTTATACACTTTGGATTCTTGGATTAACCCCAAAAAAGAAATGACCAATATTTATTTTTTGACTATAAATGTACTATGAAACCTATCTTAAAAATAATTCAATTTTACCCTCTTAATATATAACTCATTTTTATTTTAACTCGATTAAATCGAGTAAATTCCTCTCTAGATGAGATCACTATTATCAAGGAAGTTATTTCTCAAAGTATATCAATTTAAATTGTATCCATCATATAAATTCTATTTCTTATTACTCATTAGTTTTTTATATCAAGGACCACAATCATATGTTTACCCCATCAAGAAATATACATCAATAATAAATGTATTCTTTCATTAAATTTCAAAAATTGGAATATCTTTTGGGGTACAAAATCATTTATTCAACCGCAAGTGGGTTATTAGTTTTATTAAATGATGGATTCTTCTGTTTCCTAAAAGGATCCACCACAGGAGAATAATTTGATAGAAGAGTAGTTTTCTCCATAAGGGCTATGTTATTCCTCATAACCTGATCTATATACCCTAATAGGGAAATAATTTACCCATTTCACAAAAAATATATATTGGAATACAGAATTGGGAGATGACTATTTAGACTACAGTTCTTGATCTTATATTCTAGACTAGTATCCATATCTAAAAAAAACCAATCAATGAGATAATTTACAACAATAAATAATATATACTATAAAAAAGTACCAATAATGGTAAATGTTCAAAAATACCATTCGAGGTTATAATTATTCACATGTAAGCAATGTTATTTTAAAATAACATTTCAAATGTTCAATGTAAAATTTATTTGATATAAAATGAAACAAATACACTCCAAATACATATAGTCTATAGTTACTTTATTTCATTCATACATGATACAAGGGGAATTACGACCAATGGCTTACCATTTTAGTAGTCCTGAAAAAACTACATACATACATGATTGTTATTTGAAATTGGAAATATAAAAACATAAAAAAGAAACATTATTTTAACATTAAATTCATTCATTATATACATCCTTAAATCTATGGGTAATGAAAAAAATAAATGGAGAGATGAGTTTCTTAGTAGGGGTTACATATATTAGAAGTTCTGAAGATTAAATAAGGAATAATCACTAAGTGGGATTGTATTGTAAAAACATATTACAATCAATCAAGAGCTTGCGTTAAATGAATATCTGTAGATAATACCAGCAAAAATATATATAATGAAAACTAAATTATTAATAAATTTTTATGTGTGCATGAAATACCCATATAATACATAATGCATAATGTTTTCTATAATGAAAAGTACCAAACAATAATGGTGGTATCTATAACCTCGATACACCCATCATATTCACATCAAATTAATTCATGTTATATTTAATAATCATAATAATGTACTCTAAAAATATCATATAATTCAAAAATTATTTATATTAAATCAATAATATGAAATAACATTATTTCACCAATAAATGAGATAACTCACTTAATAAGAACCAATAATGTAATACTATATTTAGAAATGGTATAAAATTTAAACATCATCAAATAAATAAAAATTATTATAAATTAATAAATTAAAAGAAATATTTGTACATAAGAGAGTGAAATAATTTCCAGTGAATAATAAAGAATGATGGTGAACATCATCACAAGAATATTATTTATCTCAAAATAATGTATAATATATTATTAATAATGAAATGCCATCAACTAAGGAGAAATAATAATTTTTTAATAAAAAAATGAATATATAATAAAAAATTTAATCAACAAATTAATGAATTTCCATGATTTTTTATAATAATAGGGTAATAGAAAGTGGAAAATGAGAGAGACTCATCGGGAACCACGAGCGAACCCACCGTTGTGAGATGTGTACCCTAACCCTATTCCTCACACTTTTGCTGAAGTTGTTGCTGGTAAATTGTTCGATTGATCTTCTGAACATGATGTTGTCCAGAACATTTAGATCAATCCAAAGACATATCGACTTTGAGGTCAACTCACCATCGCATTCTCAACTGATGAGGTTATATTTCTTTCTTCGGATCTTTGGTATATTCTGGTTGGGAAATTTAAAAATAGAAGGCCTTCATTAAAATTTCTTTGATCTTCTTTGGAAATCATCGGATTTACAGGATTTCAATGGGGTCTTCTCAATACCTTTCACATTGTGCTACGATTTGAATTCTTTGAGAGTTATTACAGACTTTGGGCTAAACGTATTTGGTCATTTGGGGGCTGCTAAATGTGAATTCTTAAATGGACCTCTAACTTTGATCCTCAGGCTGAATCCCTGATTTTTCCAGTATGGGTTGGATTTCTTGGATTTCCTTTACAATTATTTAAGCAAAATGCTTTGTTTTCTATATCATCACTCATTGGCTACCCTATAAGGCTTGATTATGCCACAAAACTCTCTCTAGGACCTCTGTTGCAAGAGTTTGTATTGAAGTTGATGTCTCTCAACATTTTCCCTTGGATATTTGGATACAAAGTGGTGACTTCGGTTATTTATAAGAGGTATTTTATGAGAGTGTACCGGACTACTGCCATCTATGTTACAGGCTAGGTCATAATACAAACAACTGTGGAAAAAATAATAGTTGTCCCAAAAATTTAACATCAATGTGGATAGAAAAGGATAAAGGAAGGCAAGAAGTTGTGGTTGATCCCTCTAAAGGTGTTTGCAAGGAAAGGGAAGATGAGGATAAAATGGGTTTGAATTTTCAAGCACCTGAATGGTAGCTTTCAGAGATTGTTCCAGATGATCTTGATGTCACAAAACAACAAGAGCACCCTGTATCTGATAAGATTGAGATTTCACATTCAATCATGAAAGGAGTTTAAATTTTTGAAAACCATGTGATTAGCAATGGTATGAATGTGAACAATGAAGTTCCTTTAGAAGATGTTGATGAATCTTCCCATGTGAATTATAGTAAGATCCCCAATGTGGGGAAATATTTGCATTGGAAGGAACGGAAAGGGAAAAAATCATTGTGGACCCTGATGGCTTCATCACCCCAATTCCTAGGAAGATTAGAAAGCATAGAGAGAATGCCAACCATGATAGAACCATTATCACAAGATCATTTGCAGCTAAAAACTCTACCCTTGAGATTCCTCCATAGCCTTTTCCTTCTGAACCTTTGCCTAAATACTCACAATATTCTGATTTTTCTGACGAGGATGCTCATTAAAGATGCAGAAGATTTCATCAAAGATCCATACTTTGATTTCAAGAGCATTGATTGAATAAGTTATGCACTTGGTTTTCCCTTCTCTTTACGCTTAAATTTTGTTGGGATGTCATTGTTTCTGTTTTCTATTTGTCTTATGGATGTTTATCCTTTTAAAATAATTGTTTCATCTACTGGATGTTCTCTACTTAGGCCTGCGGCTATTGATCTTGCCTGGTTTTTGGGTTATTAACCTAGCACATTGTATGATGAATTCTCATTTTCTGGTCTGTTTATCTCTTCTATATTATTCTTCTTGGATGTGGTCTTGTTTAGACTCTATATATGGTCATTTCACATTGGGTTTAATGGTTTCTCCTCTACAATTCTTGTGGATTCTGGGTTTCTATCTGAAGTTTAATGCTTTTCAGAGGTGTTCTTAAAAATGTGTTTCAATATCTTGAGAGTTTGCTATCTGGATTAGTAAATGTTGGAATTTGTGGTCTTTTTTGGGAGGACTATCTTTTCTTCTAAGCTGACACTGCATTATTGTGCTGGCACTTCTGATTTTCAGACTACTAGTGACTATTTGTGCTCTGTTATATTTGGCTGGAGCTGTTTGTATCTATGCAGAACCATTCTGATTTTTCTGAATTGATGTGTTTCGAGATGGGGTGTTTCATAGAAAATTAGTTATAGGCTTTATGAAACCTGGATTGGGATGTCTGGCTGCTCGGTTTGAAGAAGGATCATAAAAAGGACTATAGACCAGCTGCTTCCATAGAAACAGAATCATCTTCCTATTCTACTGGCACTCTTCTCTTGAAGACGGTCCTCTTGAAGGCTCTGTCCTGAATCTCTCTCTGGCTGTTTTCTATGTCTTTTATTCCAGCATGATGTTTTGATTTTCATTTGATGTTTGCAGTGTGATTCTGCATTATCTGATATACAGAATCTTGACTCTACTTATGACCTGTTAAGATCCCTTTTGGAGGATTTGGTTGGATTCAACCCTTGGCTTTGAGACTCCAGCTACAGTACTGTTATATTGAAGTTGGTCTATCTTGATGTCTCTTTTCTAAAGCTCACTCTGGCTGTTTTATCAGCATTGTATTTTCTGATGACTTGTTGCCTGCTGCTTTTGATGGTTCTGTGCACTCATATTCAGATGCAGTCCTGCTTGAAGGACGACTTCTCTCCCCTCTAAGGTTTAATGTATTTTGAAGTTTTTTCATTGTTTTCTATTGGTGTAATCCCATTACACCTCGAGAATTCTATGTAAATTTTTGATTTAATAAATTCCCTTTGGCATGAATTGGAAAACCAATTCATGTCACTTTCTTAAAAAAAAATATAAGAATAGGGTAATAAATCACTTTTCTAAATTGTTTTAAATCATTTATGAAAATAATACGCTTCTTTTTTAGATAATTTTAAATAGAAAGCTCCAAAAAAATTTATTAATATACTCTTTTGAAATTAAACACGTATACCTTTAAATTAATAATTAATATAAATATTATTGAGTATGGAATAATAATCAATCCATGTGGTTTATGTCAAAACAATGATTATTTTAAAATAACTGTAAAAATTAAATCTTTCAAAAAATGAAAAGAAAGTTAGTTTTAAACCTTTTGAAAAAAATTCATAGAAGGTTTACATTACACAAATAATTATGTTTATAATACCTAAAACATGATACTTTTTTTAATTAAAATACTTACATGGATGATAAGGAGTTACAAGTAAAAAATCCAAATAATATTTCCAAAATAAATCCATATACATATAAACTTCCTGTGGTGTCCTAATATAACTATAAAATAAATTTAAAATAATCTAGTAAACCTAGAAAATAATTATAGGAGAAGAAAATAAATTTCGTTATATAGATTTTTGTACTTTAATTCTCCCAAAGGGAATCTAAACATTAATAGTCTAGAAACAAAATGAGATGGTAAAAGAAATCCTTAACTTCATGTTTGACTATCCTCATAATTTATTTTTAAAACCATAATAATAAAAATAGATTCATTATTCTTATTAACTAAAAAATATGAATAATTATTATTTAACTTGAAATCCATTTATAACGTTTTATCACCCATTTATTAATCATTTTTCATTAAATTGTCATTTTTGAGTGCCTAACGTTTCATTTTTCATGTATGTTTTTGGTTGAAAATATTTTTCTTTGAATAATGATCATGGTTAAATATTCTATATAATGATAATAATGATATAAAATTTTTATATAGTCACTATATACATATTTATAATCAATCGTGAATTGAGTACATTAAAAACAAATCACATTGATACATGGTGGTTGTAATCCAAATGTATGAAAGAGTTATATTATCATTTATTAACATGATTATGGGGGAAAAGGTAAATTATATATTATATTTATATAATAATTAGTATATTAAATATATCATACATAAAAATTATATCCATCATAATAACCATCTAGGAATATTGGTGATGAAGAATGAAATACATTGCTTTGCAAGGAGGTAGTCTTCAAGAATACACAAATGATGATTTTATTTCCCACTTAATAGAGAAAGGTATGAATAAATATTTTACTATTTCTTAAATATTATTATCGGCTAATTGTTGGATGTATAACAAAAATTAAAATGAAAACACTCAATTATGATATATAACTCTTATTGAGAGTATATCCTTATGTTTTTAATTAAATTCTTATTAGGATGTTATTTTAATAAATAAAGGAACTCTAGGAAATAATTATGGATTTTAATAACATGTTTGGTTATGGTGTGTCCAATTTAGGATTATATTTTAAGTGTGTAGATGAATGGATAATTGGTTTCTATTTAAAATTTAGGGAGAGCACACACATGGATGCTTTAAAAATATTATAATATATTAACGTATTACACATGACAAGTAGATCCAAAATACAATAAATTTGAATATTATAAGGTTATTTTCAATTTAAAATCAAAAAATGGGGATTAATATTTTTTTATATTATCTTGATTCATTATCTCTTTATTTTTAACAATTTTAACCCATTTTAACCTCATGTGATTTGATAAATATTTTCCATGGTTACTATTGATTTTTAAAAAACATTATGTTGAACCTAATACAAAATAAAAAAGAAATTGATTCTATATTTTGAATCCATTTTCCATGATTCAAATCCAATATGTTTAAAAATCTACATTGAATATATGATTGAAAAGCGAACATAAATTATTTGTAGAAAAAACCATGTTTTCATCATAAAAAGTTTTTTATCAAAAAATAATGTAAAATGATGGTTAAAATATATTTAATTAGATTATGACAAATCAAAGAGATTTTTTTCATTCAGAATACCTAAAAAATTAAGGTTCCATTTTTAATACCTTGTTAAACTAAAATAACTATAACATTATTTTAACAAAAACATTACTTTGCTTTCCAAAATGATAAGAATATATTTATAACATTAAGATTATTATTTTTTATTTATCAAATTTATTCTATGTATTATATATATTTTATATGAATATTGTTTCATATACCTTCATTTTATTTTTATATCATATGAATTTCATAAATGTGATAGGTTTTTAAAAGTTGGCTTTTCTACTATTCACATACTAATAAACTATCACAAATCTCATAAAACTATGCTAAGATAATTTTGATATTATAAATTGGAAATTTAAATTAATATATATAGAAATACGTTTCTACAATTTTGAACAGTAGGATTTAATAACATTCTTTAATAATTTTATTTGAATTAAATTATTTTTTTATAAATAAATCCTTAATTAATATAATTGAATATAGAGTATTAAAGTTAGAAAATACAATAACAAAAATTATATCAATATAATCCTTTATACTTATTATTGACATAGAATCTATAAACTCTCACACCATCTTTTATAAATTTCAATCAATCCAAAAAATTTATAAAAGAGAGGTGTCTCGATGCTATAAGTTCGAATCAGAAATTATTTTTGATGGAATTATGTTCCTCAATGATATGAAATATTTTTCAATGGTATTAATGAATTTTAAATCAAAAAAAATAATTAATTTTTACCTATATAACATCCGATCAAATTTTTATGATAACACATGTTTCAACATCACAAAAGATAAATAAACTATAGTGTTGGGAACTTCTACTCCCCATTTATAGATAGAATAATTTTTTTGGGATGTATACTAGCATACATATGTGAGTAATGAATATTGAATGAGAATTTTCATAATCAATTCCTCAAATATGAAAATTGGTATAAATTTGGAAACACATAATTTTTTTGGTGAAATACATATTTACATATCTACTGAAAAAATTATCATTTACTAAATGATGAAAAATACAATGTTTAGTAAATATAAATTTCAATTTATGATTTTTAGATAGAATAATTTCAAATTAATTATCCAATATATTTTTTTATATATTTTTCAGCAATCACCTTCAAATTGTATAGTTGAATATTCATTTATGTAATTTTTGAATGTATATGTGCTATAGAAATATACTCTCCATTTTCAACACATACACAATGATTTTATTTATTTACTATGGTAAATCACAAAAAATTATCCAAAAAATAATGATCCTCTTGATAATTATTTTTGAAAATTTTAATCTATTCAATAATAATCATTAATGTAAATAAATTAGTTCAATTAATCAGTCTTTCTATACATTTGACCAAAATTTGATATTCCTTTAACAAAAAATATGGATAGTTTTTCTTTCCAACATGTGTGATCCCTTTATATCACAGTTATACATAGTGTAAAAAGTTACTGTATTTGTAATTCCCATCATTAATGTATATAAAAAACATCTAATTAACATTCAAAACTCATTTTTCATCCCACTTTGTCCAACATTATCATTACTCACATTCACCCCATCAATAATGGTGGTGGTAACATCTTTTAACTCTCCAATAACGAATTTCTATTATGAATAAAAGAAATATACTTCATATTAATGAAATATGTACTTTGTAATCTATTTAAATATTAGTCCTGTAAATAAAGTCCCATCTGCGTGAATTGAAATCATAAAGTTCCACTTTATCTATTCAATTAGATCATCGTAAGAGTTTTCCCTATATCAAGAAAAATATATAGAATAAATATAGAAAATTAAAATGAGGGTTATTTTCATCTCATTAACATATAAATTTATATTAATGTTTTCTTTAGAAATGATAAAGCGATATAAAAATATTTCAAGTTTAGTATACCATGCATCAGAGTCTACTTCGACAAATGAAAACCATTATTCAGTTTTCATAAAATTGATTTTTTATTATAAATAATGGAACATTCGTGTTTTATAATATAATATTAGTATTCAAAATAACTATTAAATATTTTTTTTAACATCAATTTTATATAATTTATATTTTTTTATGAAGAAACAACCAAAACATTTCTGATGAATTCATCTCATGCATCGAGTAAACAAAATTATTTTAAATCAACCTCATTCATCTACAAATGTACCTTAAAAATTAACCTATCCAAATTCATTATAAATTCTAATTTATTTTAGTTTATTACAAGAACCAATTTTAAGTCCAATAAAATTAATCACAACTTTTCTAGGAATAAGATCTATTGTGTTATTTTTCTCAATACAATCCAAATATTGATTAAGTGAATTTGTCTATCATTTTACCTCATCTTATTAGAAAATATATTTTGGTTCCACTTATGAGATATGTGTTTTTTATTTTCAAACCTCAATATTAAAATGGTATATACTATAAAAGCTGTAAATCAAATGACATATATCAGGTTCAATCTATTTTTTTATTAATTATATATATTTTTTGTTTTTTTCTTCTAGTATAACTATTCCCATCAATGGACTGACTAAAATATTCTTGTATGTGGTTAAGATAAAATTTATCTTAACTATAATAAAATATGTTAATATTAATGAATTTGTTTACATTGAATCATCCTCATTTTAATCACAAAACATCCATTTTTGTGGACTTATTTTTAATGAAAATTTAATTAATTGAAAAATCCAACATATAAATATTTCTATTCAAACACATATATCTTCATATATTCGATATATATTTAATGAAAAATCGCTCCAAAAAATTTTCATCAATTTCTACAAAATTTTGATTTTTATTCATCATTACAAATGGAATCCCAAATAAAATTAACTATTTCACTACATGATCTCTTTTTATAAAACCTCACATAGAGAATAATGTTTTATTAAATTCATAGATATTTTTTTCTAAACATGAAACACTATACATAATACTTCCCTAAGGAGGAAATTTGAATTTTTATATTAATTTAGTATGGTTCTTCCCATATAAACTAGAATCCTATTTTTTTATCAGCTCTATATTACTGAAGATTTTAGAGTGAACTATATTTCTGTTTAATTCCTTATTTCTCTAGGATAGACTCAAAATAGTTACTTCTAAATTTAATTAAATTATTGATTATAAAAAATGAAATATATTCAACAATAAACTTCTCATATTCTATTTTGAAAATTTTGACAACTTTGGAGCATATTATTTATATATAATGAACACAATTATATTTATCTGAGTAAAGTCATTAATGAAAGTGATAAATTAAAAAAAAATATTTTTTGATTATTGTATCATCATCCCATAAATGTATGAATGAAGGGAAAAAGGTGGCGATATGGACTCAATTTAAACATTATTCTAATTTCCACTAATCATCATTGTTTTATAGAATGGTATACACATAACCTCACATTTATTGTCATGATTAGGTAATAATCATCATAAAAATTTTCATTAGATTATTATCATACCATTATATCCAAAATAATAAATTATTTTATTTCATGACTTATTTCGTTCTTAGTGATCAAATAGACAAAATTACTGGGGTAACTAATCTAAAAAAATACTACCTTTTCATTATCCCTTTGTTACAAATTTTTCATCCTTGATAATTTTGATTTTTCATTAATCATTCATGAATATAACATTTTACAATCATCTTGTAGTTAGAAAATGTTTGGTAGTTTTTTATGTCCATCAAAAAATAGAACTCTCTTAGTCTTCAAATTTTGATCACCTATTTATGTTATACAAGTACACATTATTTAGGATAAATATCTTTTTCCAAATTTAATCGGCCATCCATCATTTAATTTAATAGATTAGAAAACATTAAAATCAAATGTCACATGTGAGGAACATCCAATTCCATATAGACATTATTTTCCCTTCTGGATAACTTTGAGTGAAATCTCAATAACAATTAATTTTTCTACAATATTTAGTTTTATATAGTATATTCCTCAAATATTCTATAGGTAGTCTAATTGGTTATTCCGTGAGTGTTTTTATATTTTTTATCCTTTTTATATCATCCATTAACTTCATTAAACATATTCTGTTTTTTTTTTCAAAGATTCATCTACTATAATAATTCATATTCATAGAGAGAGAAATATTGTCCTAGATGTTGTTAAATTAGTATCGAAGGATCGAGAAACACAAATAATATTTACTAAAAACTAATCTTCCATAGTGGTATGAATTTTTTTGAATATCTCATTATGATTCAATTGTTATTATAATTACTATTTTTTCAGGATCTATTAATTTGTTATTTTATATTATCTTCCATTTATATGGAATATTTCTCACATCCATTCTCAATCCAAATTCAAACATATTCATTTTCTTAACCTTTATGATTAGAAACATCATCTGTAATTTTAGGCAATGTTAGAGTATATATCATGTATCATTTTTTCTTAAAAATATGTTTAAAAATACATATTTAAAAATACATAAATATGTTTAAAAATACATATTTATTTTTATCAATGTATTTTCATATTAAGTAAACTAGGATATTTCTTTGAATATAAATTTTGTATGTAAATAAATTTATCAAAAATATATCTCACAATTTTTCATTGATCTATCACCTTTACCATGATGTATTATTTTACTCAACTTTAGAATAATTAAGTTTGATAAATTCTTATTTTATTCCATTCCTCATTCAATGTGGTTTTTTCAGTACTATAATTTTTTTTCACTATTTTTCTCAATGAAATCCTCAAATACTGATCCCAACATGTGTTCAATTTGTATTAATACATGACCTTCTTTTTAATATATTGATGTATCATCAATACATCAAACAATATGAATTAATATTCTAAATTTTTCTATAACAATATATTTTTATACAATATTTTTAGTACATTTGTCATCTTATTATTATATTAACATTATTTAAAGTCTTTTTAGCAGTAAATTTCTTCGTTTTGGTGAATTTTTTAACATATTTTATTGATTTCCCCATTTTATCCTATAAGGTTATTATTGAAGAATATCATTTTGATATTAAATAAAATTAATCATTCTAAATTATTCTATAATTTGTATGATTACACCAAACAAAAATATTTTGCAGGGAAATTTTACTTTTTCCACTTTCCTTTACCTCTTCAAAAATTCCAATAGATAAGGGACAAAATCATTTATTCTGTTCATCATCATCTTCTTAATTTTTAGATTTACTGAAGCATAAATTACCACCATGTGTTTCTAATATATCATGAATCCTTATTTCTTCAAAATCCATCCTCACTTAATATTAATTTTAATACAATAGCATCCGTCATTTCAAATGTTATGGTATGTTATATAGTTCAATGAGAGAAAAATAATCTATATCTTCTCATATAGAAAGCATTATATAAAATTATTCTAGAATGTTTTTTAATTAATATTTAATACCATTTGACAATTGTGTGATATATTTGAGTTATCTAATGGTTATGAAAACATTCTTTACTCTAGTGAATATATAATAACTAGTTTTATGATTCACGGTGCTCATATATTTACACATGATTCACCATAATTAAATATTTTCTTTTGTTGGTCTAACATTTCCCACATAGATTTTTTAATGTTTTACTAATGGTGAATTCACACTTTAGAGACCTATTACACTTATATAAATCATATTGGACAATGAAGAAAAAATAACATTATGAGATTTTATAATTATTATGATAACCATTTTATAATAAATATTAATTTTATCATATCTTTATACTGGTGGAAATAAAATAACTTGTGACTTTGAAAGGGAAATGTTTGACATAATACTTGATATACAATAGTCATGTCAATTGAAACGCACAGTATTATTATTTATATATGAACATTAAAACAAAGCTATTGAAATGGAGTGTCTGAATAGGAATAATTGAATTAAAAAAATATATAGTGTTCTTAAATTATTAAAATATATTCATTAATTATTAAAAAATAAGAACTCGATTTTTTAAAAAACATTTTATTCTTCATAAATAAATTTACATCAAAAAATGGCTTTCATTATTTTTTATGAAAAAATATTATAATATATATATGTGACTACTAATTTGTTAAACCAAATATTTATTTTTAATTCATTATTTAAAAATTGTCTAGGATTTATCTTTGGGTTTTTATGAAATGAATGATTCTTGAGTGAGTAGTAAAAATATATAGATTTCCATTGTAATGATATTTTTATTTCAAGAATTTACAATGATAAATTTAATTTGATAATAGTTTGCATGAAAAATTAATTTTATTGTATTATTACTAATATAGTAACTTCACTGGAATAAATTTTATGGTTTATTTTAGTGTAATTGATTTTAAATACATTAAATGGAATTTTCACTGAAAAAATAATTTTTTGTTTTGGTTTTATTTTTAATCATAAATGAAATTACTTAAATAATAGAAATTACATATTGAAAAATTTGATCCATACTTTTAATTATGTGGTCTAAATTAGTTACATAGTTTCATTTTGGTTTTGGAAATAATGAATTGTAACCATAGTAAATAATTTTCACCAAAGTTGGGGTAAATAAGGTATTTAAATTTAAAACAGAATTATAAGGCCCCATCCTTAAACCTTACTTTATCTTGAATTAAATTGAATAATTCACATTGAAGAGATTTTCTGGTTTAGAGTTTTAGAGAATTAGGACCTAGATATTACATCTCAAAGATTAAAAAGTAGAAAAATCTACTTAGTTGCCATTTTTCCCCCAAATAAAAACTCTTGAACAAAAGAGTCATGTCTAGTTCCTTGTTTTAGACAGCCTGGCATTTCCTTGATCCCATCCTTGACCCTATTGAACATTATGTCCTGTGAAAACATTGAAAAAACATGGTACGAGCATAAAAATCTCAGTAAAGGATACACAAAGAAGGAAAACTGTTAGGTTTTAAAAGCAACAATTAAACCATGAATACTCTATCAAAGTATTACTTTTCAATTTTATGAAGTAGTAAAAAACTCTTCAATTAATAAAAGATCATTACTTACCCTTTTGTAACAAAAAGTTTACCATAAAAACCATATAAAGATCACATAGTATATAAAGGTAACTTGGGACATAAACATACTTAAATGGAATAACCATACGGTCGACTTCCACACATATCACTTAATGGAAGAGCCATACAGCCGACTTCCATACCCAATGCATTGGTGGTTATAACGTAACCACCAGTCCTGGTATTCATGGCACCACCCATCATATGGTTTATCACGTACCCAACCATAAAATGTCCAAGTACCATCATTTCACATAAAATATTGAAAATATAAATATTTCAATAACAACATTTCATTTGCAATCACAATAAGTAATTCCAAGATATTGAATTAATCAATCCATTTTCAAAAACCATTTAAAAGATATTTTTGAATCAAAGTGTCCCACACCACATTAAAGCTTTTAATGGAATTATAATTTTAAAACATTAATTTACATATAAATAAATACTGAAAACCATTTTGAAAACATGGACATTAAAGATAATGATTTAGAATAATGAATCTTTAAAACATTTAAAATGATATTTTTGTTAAATAGTTTTTAACAAAATGAGAGACTCTTGAATACAAATAATTCTGGAATGTAATTTAATCCGAACTCTATAATATAATGAGAATAATGGGATTCATGATATAATATTTCAATTGACAGTACAAAAACCATATAAGAGTGAATTGGTGCATGATAACAATGAAGTCTCAATGGAAATGTAAATTGAGATGAACTCCATTATAAAGACGGTATCTTTAAATTAAGGATAAATCTATCACATAATTATGTGTGAGAAATATAAATACACCCAATATAAGTGGATATTAAGTGTGAAACAATCAGAGGTCATTGACACCTAATCTTTGAAAAACAAAACCAATGACAAAGATATTCAACTCAATGAAATGAGATTGAGTTATGATTTCCCATACAAGTGCGTAAGAATTTATCAATGAGATGATTATGTGTAGAAATAATATATATACATAACGATTTGTGGAAATTACAACATAGAGATTCCACACACAATCTTGGCATAATAAAATCAATAAGTAGAGGTTTAGCCCAAAGAATTGAAAGTGGGTCAAGAAGTTCCCTTACAGAAATCCGACAGCCTAACGACGTCACTTTAAAATTCAGAAAATGAGTTGATGAGAGAGAAAATTGTATCTCATCACTTGGACATAATATTTAAATAAATAAGGATATATAATAACATATCCTAACATAATTTTATGTGAATTAAAAGATATAACGAAAGAAATATTTTTAAAAAGAGGAGGGTGAAAGGTCCCCTTACCGAGTTGGGTAACTTTCGAAATGTATACCCCATGGAAGAAGGGTCATACAATGAAGATGTAAATACCCATAAATGAAATTATACAACACAATGTGTATAATAATGGGAAGTACATACACCACTCAAAGGAAATAGTGGAAAATGTATCATAAATGTCATGGGAATAAAAGTGAGATGAAAAATCCCTTACGAAAACTCGGCAAACTAACGACGCCACTTAAAACTTCAAAAAATGAATTAATGAGATCAAATAGGTTCTCTCATCATATTAAAATAAAATTTACAGCAATAGGATTATTAAATAACATCCCCCATCATAAAAAATTGGAGAATAAAAGAAGTAACATAATGGAGAGTACTTAAAAAGATAGAGAGAGGTTAGATCTCTTATGAAAATTCGGCAGCCTAACGGTGCCACTCAAAACTTCCAAAATGGATTGGATAGAGAAAATAAGGTCTCTCATCATATGAAAATAAAATGTACAGTATGATTAATATAAAATAACATCCCAATCATAATAAATATTATCTTAAAAGGAATGACATAAAAGAGTGTACGTAAAAAGAAAGAGAGGGGTAGGGTCCCTTACCTCAAATCCGACTTGTCTTGTTTGTTTATTTATATTCATGAATAACAAACATTGGTAAATTTTTAATTGATTAAGGACCTCCTTTAAATATTATTATTCAGTTCATATCACATTTTATAATGTTATAATAATTGGTTAATAATGTGAGTTCATATCAGATGTTTTTGTCGATGTTTGGTACATGAGTCAAAAATGAACTTGTTTGAAAATAATTGTCCATGCAGTTATAAGTAAATCATCTCCAGAATAGTATTAATGGTTTAAATATCATATATATCCAGTACATATTCATTTTATACTAATCCATAACATTTGGATATAAAAAGGAATGAAATGCACCATTCATGGAGACGGTAGGCCGTACGTACGCATGAACGCTACTTTCATTTCTTTGTCATATTAATTAAAAATAACTGAGAGAGATATATATTATAATTAATGTATACTATTTATGTTATATAGGTCACATATGTTCATTAATTTTATTCTTTATACATTCCATGTATTGCATGAACGAGTCACATCACTTGAGGGGGCGGTAGTCCACACTTCCTCGTATGAAATTATCGCAATTGCACAACATGAAAAGCATAAAGTCATGTTTTAAATATAAAATTCAGAAGCATATAGAAAACATAAATACCATATATATCATATATAAAATATAGTTACATCCTAATGGCCACCATGAATGGTGTTAAGGGAAGATTGAACAATCATCGTTTCGTGATGCAGAAATTTTCCATCCACAGAAATAGTAGGTTCTTTAACCATTAGACGAAGGTGTGTGTAAGTGTAGCTCGAATCCTTCACATAAAAACATACTATTATATAGAATATATGGGTTTTGTTAAAAAATAAAGGAATAAAAAGAGTTTAGAGGGCTGTAGAAGCAAAATATAACAAAAGAACACAAGGGAAGACATTACCTTTAAATCGGGAAACTCTTTGATTTGAGCTCAAAGGCTTCTTTTGAAAGGATTATACCCAAAGTGAGGATTAAATGATTAAGATAGGGATGTGGATAGATTAAATGGGCTGGGTTGGCCGAAAAATGGCTTGAGACATGTGTGTAAGGTGGTAGAGGTGGGGGCCTTTTATAAGAGGAGAGGAGGGGCACTCTTGGAATGTCAAAAAAGTTACATTATTTTCAAATGAGTTTCATATTTTAAAGATCCAAAATTGATATATTTCGAGGATAAGGTGATAAGGGTTCTAAATCCACCCATACATTAGGTTTTTGACATGTTTAGGTCTTAGAGTTTACATTATAATTTCATTTTATTTAAATCGTTAAATAATGATGTAATCGCTGCATCATCATGATGTCATAAATAAGTTAATTTATTTAAAGTATAAAAATTATAAAAAAAATACTATGATGTATGAAATATTTTTATCTTTATAATGTCTATTTATAGTAAAAAATCTTACTTGTATAACCCCAGGTAAAAATTGTTTTAGTAAAACAACTCATGTTTGTGACATTGTTATTTTAACTTTAAATAAAAAGTTATTTATGTCATTTTCCTTCCAAAGTGGCTCCATGGGGTCCCCAAGTTGACCCATGGATTTTAATGTTCGGCCATGACAAATACAATGAGGGTAGGACATGTGTCTATGTAATTTCGTATTATTAAAACATTATTTTTACTTAAATTACACTAATTTCCTTTAATTGCGATTAATAAAACATATAAATTACTATTCACCAAAAATTATTTTAATCATATTGAACCAAATTTTAATTCTTAATGACAACCATGTATGTCAGATTTTTGAAAATCAAATCACAGAAGAAACAAAGTTTCATTTAAACAAAAAATCAGTTTCTTTAACTACATCTTAGTGGTTTCACTATTCATCAAAAATTGATGTTTTTCAAAAAAAATACCAAAAATTCACACTAAGCTATATTTGATATTCCGAATTAAAAAATTATGTCTATTTTAAAAAATTAAAAACATATAAGTTTCATTAATTAATTTAATAATTAATTCCAACTGTCAAAACAAATAGCATCTGTTTAAGAAACAATATCTATTAAAAGATTGACACTAGTTTAAGTCCAATTTAAAAGTGAAATTAATTCCAATGAACACTATTGGATTAAATGTTAAAAATGTATTATAATTTCAATTTAAAACCAATTAAAAAGATAATCTAATCATATAAATAAATTAGATTAAAAATAGGTTTTGAATTAAAATACATCATTTTTCACTATTCATTAAAAAATGAACTTTATCGGAAAAATACCAAAAATTTACAAAAAGTAAATTTTGATGCCCCAATTCTAAAGAAGAATTTTATTTGGTCCAATATAACATATAAAAATGTCAAAAAGTGGATTTAAAAAGCGTTCGCCATCAAAAGGTGGTTAATCGCCCTTTTAAAGAATATTAGAATGTTTACGCTTAAAATTGGATTCATTCACATTTTTAATCCTCTAACATTTATTGTAAAAAGTAAAAATATTTGACAAAAATATATAATCATATTGTAGTTAGTCCTGTTCATTCCATCCATTACAACAACTAGGCAATAACTACAATTTAAAATAATATTATTTTATTATTAGAGTGCAATGTAAGATTTTAATGGAACTCGTTGTTGCCTATTGGGTACGTCGTTGAGCATAGCATCCCCTTTAAAGTAATATTAATATTTTATTCAAAAATATGGATAAATGTGAAAATGTCATATTCTTTATTTACCTGGTGTGTTACATCCTTCCCCCCTTTTGGGAATTGCATCCTCACAATTTTAAAATTGGGCTTGGAAACTTCATTTAAAACCCCACATCAGAACAAGAGTCAGTAAAACAATCACTTTAAAATAAATAAAGAGAATTACAAAGGTCACCCGAGTTAACCCATACATGGATTCCATATAGGAAAACATGTATATGGAGGAAAAACAAATGGTTATGTTCTGAGGGAGAGTGATAGTAAACATGTCTAGGGGAAAGTTATCAATAAGAAAATCACAAACATGTGATGGGTTAAACGGTATTCAATTCCCCAGTAGGAAAAGTTAACAGAAAACATTGTTGTTTTATGTTACTCTTCATTGAGAAATTTATTTTTGAGCTTAACTAAATCAAAATGAAACATACTTACTTGTCACGTAGACTTTCAACTTTTACTAGATTCATTAATCAAACTCATATTTTCTCCAATAGATTAGTATTTAAGAAGACTGGTTCTAATTAAGAGTACTATAATCAACTTCTTGAGAATCACCTAATCCACAAAAGAGAACTATATATTTCCCACGTATTTAGACAAAATCCAAAACCAAAATTGTTAGTATGAGATCAGATAATCCACAAAAGTATAATCCTTTATAAAAAGATAATCTATTCTTAATCTCTAAAATTTGTCCAAAAAAACCCAAAGTTCAACAAAGACCATTCGATAAACAATTTTCCATAAAATTCTTCAATGTAAACCAAAATAAGATTGAAACCCAAATATTTGAATGATTTAATCACATAGTCTTCCAAGGTACTAGTTAACTTTTATCTCCAAATAACATCAGTTGCTCTTAAATTCTCACATTGAAAAGTAATTAACCTAATCACATATCCTCCATGATAGGCTAATCATTTCCATAGATAACCCAAAATAAACTTACTCTTGATTCCTAAAGTCGTATGACTAAAAATAATTAGTAAAACTAACCAGGGACTTCACGTAGTCCAGTGGTAGTCGATAAATACCGGTCGCACTTTGGTTATGGGTTCGATTCCCGCAGCTTTGTCCGACGCGATGTGTTGTCACATGGTCTGCGTGTTGTCCTTTTTCCAAAACTATATAATTCTTAAATCATTCCCCAAAATGAGATAAAATCTTCAAAAATAATCATAACATATTTTAACCTCAAGTTTGTCTCATGATGTTCATTTTCCATCAAAACATATAATAAACCATAATTACCACAAAAGTAAGGATCATATAAACCCTAATGGTTACCTTTATAATTATTACCTGAACTTTCACATAGATTGGTCATCTGGTACATGATTCATTACAGAACATACCAAGGTACAAGTGGTTGATCACGACTCCTTGATAGTTGGTTTAGAACAACCACGAGTTTCCTCATTGAATCCGCCATTTCATCCAGTCTCTTAATCAGATAACCACCACAATTTCCATCAAACCTATTGTCACTTTGGTGCATTCTAGATCCATCCATTCACTAAAAACAGAAAAGTCAGTGTGATTATATCAACAATACCATCATGTACTAATGAGGAAGATAAAAACTAAGATATAGTTACTCATTAAATTAATCTAAAACTAGGACTATTTTGAAAATCCTTACCATTATGGTAATGTCACTTATGCCTAGAGAATACCCTAACCTCTAAAGTTATCTAAACCAACCTTTGATACCAACTATAAGGCCCCAGCCTTAAACCCTACATAATCTTGAATTAAATTTAATAATTCACATTGAGGATCTTTTCAGGTTAAGAATTTTAGAGAATTGAGACCTAGATATTACATCTCAAAGATTACAAAGTAGACAAATCTACTTAGTTGCCATTTTTTTCCACCAAATAAAAACTCTTGAACAAAAGAGTTATGTCTAGTTCTTGTTTTAGACAGCCTGATATTTCCTTGATCCCATCCTTGACCCTATTCAACTTTATGTCTTGTGAAAACATTTAAAAAACTTGAGATGAGCATAAAAAGCTCAGTAAAAGATACACAAAGAAGGAAAACTGTTATGTTTTCAAAACAACAAGTAAACCAAGAATACTCTATCAAAGTATTACTTGTCACTTTTATGAAGTAGTAAAAAGTCTTCAATTAATAAAAGATCATTACTTACCCTTTTTTAACCAAAATATTACCATAAAACCCATATAAAGATCACATAACAAATAAAGGTAACTTGGGGCATAAACATACTTAAATGGAATAACCATACAGTCGACTTCCACACATATCACTTAATGGAATAGCCATAAGGCCGAATTCCATACCTAATGCATTGGAGGTTATAACATAACCACCCGTCCTGCTATTCACGACACCACCAGTCATATGGTTTATCACGTAACCACCCGTAAAATGTCCAAGTACCATCATTACACATAAAATATTGAAAATATAAACATTTCAATAACAACATTTCATTTGCAATCACAATAAGTAATTCCAAGATATTGAATTAATCAATCCATTTTCAAAAACCAATTAAAAGTTATTTTTGAATCAAAGTGTCCCATACCACTTCGAAGATTTTAATGGAATTATAATTTTGAAACATTAATGTCCATATAAATAAATACTAAAGACCATTTTGAAAACATGGACATTAAAGATAAATATTTAGAATAATGAATCTTTAAAACATTTAAAATGATATTTTTGTTAAAAGAGTTTTTAACAAAATGAGAGACACTTGAATACAAATAATTGCAGAATGACATTTAATTCGAACTCTATAATATCTTGAGAATAAAGGAATTCATGATATAATATGTCAAAGGAAAGTACACACACCATATAAGAGTGAATTGGAGCATAATAACCATGAAGTCTCAATGGAAATGTAAATTGAGATGAAATGCATTATAAATATGGTATCCTTAAATTAAGGATTAATCTATCACATAATTATGTGTAAGAAGTATAAATACGCACAATATAAGTGGATATTAAGTGTGAAACAATCAGAGGTCATTCACACATAATCATGGAAAAACAAAACCAATGACATAGATATTTAACTCAATGAAATGAGATTGAGTTATGATTTCCCATACAAGTTCGTAAGAAATTATCAATGAGATGATTATGTCTAGAAATAGTATATCAATACAAAGGATTGTGGAAATTACAACATATAGATTCCACAATTAATATTGGCATAATAAAATCAAGAAGTAGAGGTTTAACCCAATGAATTCAATGTGTGCCAAGAAGATCCCTTACAGAAATCTGACAGCCTAACGACACCACATTAAAATTCAGAAAATGAGTTGATGAGAGAGAAAATTGTATATCATCACATGGAAACTACATTTATATAAATAAGGATATATACGAACATATCCCAACATAATTTTATGTGAATTAAAAGACATAACAAAAGAAGTCCTTTTAAAAAGAGGAGGGTGAAAGGTCCCCTTACCGAGTTGGGTAACTTTAAAAACGTACACCCCATGGAAGAAGGGTCATAAAATGAAGATGTAAATACCCATAAATGAAATTATACTACACAAAGTGTATAATAATTGTCAGTACATACACCACTCAAAGGAAATAGTGGCAAATGTAGCATAAATGTCATGGGAATAAAAGTGAGATGAAAAATCCTTATGAAAACTCAGCAGCCTAACGACGCCACTTAAAACTTCAAAAAATGGATTGATGATATCAAATAGGGTATCTAATCATATTAAAATAAAATTTTAAGCAAGGGGAATATAAAAGAACATCCCCCATCATAAAAAAAGTGGAGCTTAAAAGAAGTGACATAAAGGAGAGAACTTAAAAAGAAAGAGAGAGGTTAGATCTCTTACGAATATTCGGCAGCCTAACGGCGTCACTCAAAACATCCAAAATGGATTGGTGAGAAAAAATAGGGTCTCTAATCATATGAAAATAAAAATTATAGTAGGAATAATATAAAAAAAACATCCCAATCATAAGAAAGATGAGCTTAAAAGGAACGACATAAAAGAGTGTACTTAAAAAGAAAGAGAGGTGTATGATCCCTTACCTCAAGTCCGACTTCTCCTGTTCGTTTCATTATATTAATGAATAATAAACATTTTTCAATTTATATTTTCTTAAGTAAATATTTTAAATATTATAATTCAGTTCATATCACATGTTATAATGTTATACTAATTGGTTAATAATGTGAGTTCATATCAGACGTTTTTGTCGATGTTTGGTACATGAGTCAAAAATGAACTTGTTTGAAAATGATTGCCCATGTAGTTATAAGTAAATTATCTCCAGAATAGTATTAATGATTTTAATATAATATCTATCCAGTACATATTAATTTTATAATACTCCATAACGTTTGGAGATAAAAAGGAATGAAATGCACCGTTCATGGAGACGGTAGGCCGTACGTATGCATTAACACTACTTTCATTTTTTGTCATATTAATTAAAAATAATTGACATATATATATATATATTATAATTCAAGTATAATATATATGTTATATATGTAATATATTTTCATTAATTTAATTCTTTATACATTCCATGTATTGCATGAACGAGTGACATCACTTGAGGGGGCGGTAGTCCACACTTCCTCGTATGAAATTATCACATTTGCACAACATGAAAAGCATAATTGCATGTTTTAAATATAAAATTAAGAAGCATATAAAAAACATAAATATCATATATATAATATATAAAATATAGTTACATCATAATGGCTACTATGAAAGGTGTTAAAAGAAGATTGAACAATCATCGTTTCGTGAGGCAGAAATTCGCCATCCATAGAAACAGTATGTTCATTAACCATTAGATGAAGTTGTGTGTAAGTTTAGCTCAAATCCTTAAGTTAAAAACATCCTAGTATATTAAAGATACTGGTGTTGTTACAAAATTAAGGAATAAAATAGTTTAAAGGGTTGGAGATGCAAAATATAACAAAAGAACACAAGGGAAGACATCACCTTTAAATCGGGTAATTCCTTTTGATTTGAGCTCAAAGGAATCCTTGGAAAGGGTTAACCCCAAAGTGAGGCTTCAATGATGAATAGAGGGATGTGGAGATATAGAATGGTCAGGGTTTGGCCGAGCCGATGGCATTAGAGGTTTGTGTAAGATGGTAGAGGTGGGGGCCTTTTATAAGAGGGGAGGAGGGGCACTCTTGGAAAGTCCAAAAATATTACATTATTTTCAAATGAGTTTTGGATTTTAAAGGTCCCATATTTATATATTTTAGGATAACGTGATAGGGGTTATAAATCCACCCATCCAATATGTTTTTGACATGTTTAGGTCTTATATTTTACATTATATGTTCATTTAATTTAAATTTTTAAATAATGAGGTAATCGCTGCGTCATCATGAAGTCATAAATAAGTTAATTTATTTAACTTATAAAAATTATAAAAAAATACTATGATTTAGGAAATAGTTTTATCTTTAAAATGATTATTTATAGTCAAAACTATGACTTGTATAACCCCATGTAAAAATTGTTTTAGTAAAACAACTCTTGTTTGTGACATTTTTATTTTAACTTTAAATAAAAAGTTATTTATGTCATTTTCCTACCAAAGTGTACCCATGGGGTCCCCAAGTTGACCCATGAATTTTCATGGTCATAAATGACACATACCATGAGGTTAGGACATGTGTCTAGGTCATTTCATATTATTAAAACATTATTTCTACCTTAAATTATACTAATTACCTTTAATCGCGATTAATAAAACTTAAAAATTATTATTCACCAAAAATTATTTTAATCTCATTGAACCACATTTTACTTCTTAATGACAACCATGTATGTCGGATTTTTGAAAATCAAATCACAGAAGAGGAAAAGTTTCATTTAAACGAAAAATCAGTTTCTTTAACTACCACTTAGTGGTTTCACTATTCATAAAAAATTGATGTTTTTCAGAAAAATACCAAAAATTCACCCTAAGCTATATTTGATATTCCGAATTCAAAAATTATGTCTATTTGAAAAAATTAAAAACATATAAGTTTTATTAAATAATTTAATAATAAATTTCCGCTGTCAACACAAATAGCGTGTTTGTAAGAAACAATATCCATTAAAATATTGACACTAGTTTAAGTCCAATTTCAAAGTAAAATTAATTACAATGACAACTATTGGACTAAATGGCAAAAATATATTATAATTGGACTTTAAAACCAATTCAAATGGAAATATAATCATATAAATAAATTAGATTAAAGCGAGGGTTTGAATTAAAATACAACATTTTTCACTATTCATTAAAAATTGAACTTTATCGGAAGAATACCAAAAATTTACACAATGTAAATTTTGATGTCACGATTCTAAAGAAAAATTTTATTTGGTCCAATATAACATATGAAAATGTCAAAAAGCGTATTTAAAAAGCATTCTCTATCAAAAGGTGGTTAATCGACCTTTTAATGAATATTAGAATGTTTACGCTTAAAATTGAATTCATTCACGTTTTTAATCCTCTAACATTTATTGTAAAAAGTAAAAATATTTGAAAAACATATATAATCATTTTGCAGTTAGTTCAATTCATTCGAGCCATTAAAACAGCTAGGCGTTAACAACCATTTAAAATAATATTATTTTATTATTAGAGTGCAACAAAAGATTTCAAAGGAACTCGTTGTTGCGCATTGGGTACGTCATCGAGCATAGCTTCCCCTTTAAAGTAATATTAATATTTTATTCACAAATATGAATAAATGTGAAAATGTCATATTCTTTATTTACCTGGGGTGTTACAATAATAGGGTAAAAAAATAGAAACAAACATTCCATTCATCAATTTTATGAATATAGTTCATCAATTTATATCATATTTTCAAACATATTGAAAATTGGTTCCAGATTTATTTCATGTGGACCTTTATCAAATTTAGTTTAAAGATAAATTAAAAAATGCCACATTATTTCTTTCATTATATATAATATTTTATGAAGGGTTCAAGGAATAATATTTTTAGTTATAAATTATTATTTTAAATAAAAATATTTTATTTTTTAGTATATAATTTTTCAATTAAATTATAATAAACAAACATTTTCTTTAAATTCTCATGCAATGCAATCACAATATTTTACCAATATATAGAAATTAAAATAAATGGTTTTAAAAATACTAAAATATTAATAATGTGAATAAAGGATGGTGTTAAAATTAATATACGAAAATAAAATATTTTTTAAGTCAGAATATTTATATTTAAATTTATTTGTATTCAAGTTGTTTTCAATTTCAATTTAAATGAGTAGTCTCAACAATTACATTATTTCTATTATTTGGAAAATAATAATTTATTAAATTATTCAAAATCTATAAAATCATAATAGTTGATAATTATAATTTTTAATTATATAAAATTTAATACCACGTCCTATTATGATCCAATTTTCAAACAATGTTTAATAATTTTACCTCATAATATAAAAACATCCATGACCATAGTTCTGATTAAATTTTTTTATCTAACGGGATAAACAAAAATAATAAGGTTTATAATGAAATAAAAATAAATAAAATATTGATTTAAGAATCATAATAAGACTATATATTTCTTATATTTAAATTAATATTAGTTTGGAACTGTTTTAAATAATTTTGAAACAGAAGATATTATAATATTTCATGTATTTCAACAAATGAAAAAAAGGATATTTTTCAATAAAAAATATTTTGATAAATGATTTAAAATTAAAAAAAAATCATATGATTGGAAAATTTAATTGTATGTGATTTTTATTTAGTAATTAAGTTCCATTTATTTTAAAAATGATCTTTTATATTAACTTTACAAATCCAAAAAATTAAAAATCATTGTTTTTGTAGTAATAACCAAAAGTGTTAATGAGTGGTAAAACAAGAAGATAGGGAGGAAAACACCACATAAACATGTAAAATATTTATTGGATGGGATTATTTAAAATATAAATCATATTATAAACTATTTATTTATATTTTTATAAATTTTAACATGAAAATTATTTTATATTAATTAAATAGTTTAGGAAATTCTATGATTTCTCATCTACTCGTAAAATAGGGATCATTCTTCCCACTTCTATACATCATGATCCATTTATTTTTTCTAGTACCTACAAAAATAACTTAAAAAAATACCCCCATGCATTTTGAAGCTATAATTTTCGTCATAATACCAACTATACAAGGATTAATGTGTAATGAAAAGAGGGTTATATGAAAAAGTGGTGTGGTTCTTAACAAAAAGTATTCATTTGGTTTCACATTCATAATCTGAGAATCGTTCTTAAACAATTATATAATAATAAAACAAGTATATTAAATTTACATCGATTTCATTATGAAAATGTAACACCCTATATACATATCATCTCTAACCATATCGGAAACAAAACCATCATTTATGTGTATAGAAGGCTACTACCTCATGAACCAATATAATTCATTTTCCATCAATTCATCTCAAATGGTTATAATGTTGGATTATATATATGTATATTTAATTAAATACATATAATTCTAAAAAGATAATATATTATTTTATTTATTACCTATCCAACCATTCAAAAAATCAAACCATTATTCGTGAGTATATGTGGAGTATCACCTCCCCAAAGAGAAGTGATTATTTTATCATAACCACATCACATGGATGATGTATATATGTTTATATAATGATGTAATATGAAATTAATTGTATAATTAAAAATCTATAAAGATAAAAAATAATTAATTTATTTATTTAGTAATCATTGAAAAATTGAAGTGTCACTCATGCATATACAAAACCTACCATCCCAGTGATTGTAACCCAGTTCATTTTTCATATTAATACATCAAGATTTTATTGAGAACTATAATTAATATATAAAAAATATAATTATTTAATTATTATTATATTTTATATGATGTAACAATATCGAATTTTTTGAGAGAAAAACTGACGATTTAATTTTGGACATATGGGCCAAATATCATCAAAACCTCTAACATGATGTAAATTTATTTTTTCATTTCACATAACATGATAAAAAATAAAATATATAGATAGATTACAATTTAAAACCTGTTTCATAAATAAAATAATTAATGTTTTTTGTTATTAATTATAAAAATTATTGTATATGATGAGTCCATCTTAATAAAATATATTATCTTTTACAAATGATTTTTTATAGTTCCCCTTAAAAATGTCTTTCTCCAATGTCCATGTTCTTCCTAATATTTAATGAAATTTATTATTTATGATTCTACGGTTTTTATTTTTTTATAGGATAATTTATGTACAATTTATTAAGAATGGAATCATTAAAATGAATTTCATAAAGAACACATTAAATTAAAACACATTTTAAATGTAGCCGAGATTTATTTTATAAATATTTCTCCACAATTTAAATATTCTTAATATTATATTAATGATATTTTAATAGAAATAAATTATTTATAAAGGAAATTTTATTTCAATTTTGACTTTTCATAAATTTATTTCAAAATGGAATCCTTTTAAATAATTACTTTTTAAAAATGGAAAAATGAATGTTTTATATTAAAGTATATGACATAAAATGTTTTTTCTTACCAAAATATCAATTATATTATGTTTATATAACATTATACTATTTTTTATTTTATTATAAAAAAATCTTCCCATTTGTTAAGGGGATTTTATTTTTTTAATTTGGGTTTTAAAAGGAAAGGGCATTTCAATATGTATTATTTGTGAATTTAGGTTAAAAATTATTTTTATGGGTTTTATGGTGAAAATTTGAAATCAAAGAATGTATTATTTGTTATATTATTCTTCTGAATTGTGTATGATGAAATTTTGACATCAATACAACTCATATTATGAGTGATACTAATATAGCTCATGTGACAAATTCTTTTTCTTATTTGGATTTATCTGGGTTCTAGTTATTTCTATCATGAGTTATAAATACAATTTTCCAAGTCAATAAAATTTGTTTCCAGTTTATGCTTATATGTTTTAAAGGTTTTTTGAGAAAATTAGTTTTTTTGTATATATGATTTATTTTATACGGTCATTGACTATTGTGATAAAGTTCAAAATTTAATGTGTATTCATTTATTTCACTTGAAAAATATATTTCTTATTTTTATATCTCTTATTATGTTTCATATGCTCATAAAACATTTTGAAAATGTTTTTTCGTTGGTTTTATGGATGTATAAGAATAATGAATAATTCATGTTGAAAGTCAGGAATACATTTCATGAATTGAAAATGTGTGTGGTATTAATTAGTTAATATTTAAGAATAAATAGATACATTGTAGAAGTTTCCATTTTTTAATTTATTGGATTTTTATGTATGAAATAAGGATTCAATAAAAAAAAGAAGATACCAAATATCATTAAATGTAAGAGAATTAAATACTAACTTGAAACTCGATATTACATAATCCTTAAGGCTTTCTTCATACAGTTGGTATTAGAGAATCAGTTTCTATATGATTGGTGATTATTATGATTCTATGGGAGGCTATTTTAGGAGTCATTTATAACGTTATGGATTTATATTTTTATGATTTATCATATGTTTAATTTCATAAAAGCAATATTTTTAGGTTTTATGTGTTAATATTCCAAGGCAATTAATAATTTTTTAGGAGATGTTTTATTGTTCATTTAAGATTAAATGTGTGAGATAAATTATAAGGTTAAATAGTATTTAATTATTTTGTTATTGATGTTATTTGGGTTTTATGTTTATTTATATATGGATTGACATATTTTGAAAAGTTTTTGTTATCTTAGTGTCTTTGGATATTAAAGAAAAATTTCATAAAGTAATATTCTATTATTTTTTGGAACTATCTTACCTTTTTATAACAATTATAGATTTCTTCAATGTCTAAATATATAATGAATATATTTTTATCCAATTAAATAAATATTTTATCTACTAGATGTTTATTTTAGTACTGTAGGGAATAAAATTAGCTTCAATACTCATCATTTGGAGGAAAAGATGAGACAATGTAAGAAATTGATTAATTGATAAAATTTTACATTTCATGAATGTATATTAACTAATTTTCATAGACTGTATGTTAATATATCCTTCAACTATACGAAAAATTTCTTAAAAACAAATTTGAATATTTTAACATCATTTTTGATTAAATATTGGTCATTTTCACTCTTCGTTGATATAATGTTTTGTGTTCATTGAATTCCTCAAGGGCATTTACTTTATGATAGAAAATGTTAAATTTAACTCCATATAACTATTTTGGAAAAAAATTTTCCCCCATATACATTTTTTCAACTCCCAATAATGGACTGCAATTTGGAAACCTAGTAAGTGTTATTCTATATGACATCTAAACTTCCCTTTCTATGTTTACAAGAGAAGAGTTTCAAAACCATTTTCATAGTGTCAAACACTATAAATGTTACCATAATATATCATAACATTGAGCATTTAGATCCAGTTCAAAATTTAAGTGTAATATTTATAAATGTTTGGTGGATAATTTAATATTAAAATATTTTAAAATAAATAATATGTTTTATAGTGTATAAGATACACAACATCGATATTATGTAAACCATGAAATATTATTATTTAAATTTCAATATGATATAAAATAAGTTAAATTATAAAGAATGAATAGTCTTAACAAAATTATGAAATAGATGTCATTATTTTATTCAATATAAATTAAATTATCAATTCTTTGGAAAAAAAGCACTCGATTTTTTGCAATGTGATTTTACTATTCAAAAATAAAATTTCATCAAATTTTGTTTCATTATATTTTATGAAAAAATATTACAATTAAATAATAGATTATTTTGAAAATTTAATTTCCAAAATGGGTATCTCATTTTAAATCAACTTGTAAAAAATATTTTAGAGGTATCTTTTGGGATTTTTATAAAATGAATGATTTTTAATTAAATAGAGAAAAATACAAATTTTCTCAAAACCATATATTTTTCAGTAATTTATATAAATTAATTTTATTCTAAATTTTTTTCAAAATTTAATTAGTTATATTAAATTAGTAATAAAAATTTATGTTCATTGGATTCAACTGTTCTGTTGAATCTGGTGTAAAACATGTTAATACTTAAAAGGATTTTTTTGGGAAACATGTTCTTCGTGCGTTCAGTGTTTTAATATTAAATTAACATCTACCTATTATATAAATTTAATTATGAGAAATTAATTACATATATTTATTTATGATGTGAAAATATTGAAGATTTTTTCATTTTATTTTTAGTAATTATGAATAGTAATCATAGTAAAGAAGGGTCACCACACTATGGGTAAACCAGGAATGTAAGGGTAATAATACTATGAAAAGGATAAAAAAATGACCATATCAATTTTCATTATCTTATTTTATGAGTGGAGTTAAAAACATTATATCACTGTCTTTAAAATATGGAAAATTAGTTCCATGTTTGTGTAATTTTGACATTTTTAATATTTAAGTAACAAATAAAGTAAAAAATTTAAATTTGTTTCTTTTTATAAATACAATATATTGTGGTGGGGATGAAAATATCATATAATTAGTTATAAATAGTTAGTTTTTAATTTTAAATTATCATTTTTACATTGAAATTTGTTTAAAATTGTTATCATTGAAATAATTTCATGAAATGAATACGCAACACTGAAACAATATTTACTTTTATAATAAAAATATTAAATAATTTTTTCAAACAATACTAAAATTATATAAATTTGAATGAATTGTTAGGTTACCAAAATATATATGATAAATAAACCATTTTACGGATCTATGTGAAGAATAGATTCTAATTCCTTTTCTATCATGTTTTTTTTCAAAGTCAAATTAAATTAATAGTCTAAAAAATAGAAATAAAGATATTGTATATTAAATAGTTTTATAAAAATATTTAAAAGTCCAAAAACATTATAATGGATAATTTCGATGATAAATGATATAAAATATTATTAAATTTCATTTTATGAGGCAATTGTCCCCACATATAAGAAATTACTACCATTTAATATTGATAATTTATTACTGTAGTTAAGGATAAATATTGCCTACCATGGTGTAAATCCAAATAATAAGGCTCAAAATTAAATTAGAACGTGTAAAAAATATTGATAGTAATATTATGGATAAATTACCCTTATCATAAAATTTATGTTTTTGTAACCATTTTACAAAATTATAACACATATTGTTTTTTAATATATTATTTATTTCTAAAAATGAAAAAATGCTAATTTAAATTAAACAATATTTTATTAAATGATTTAGAATTCCTAAAAACCCTACCATCATAAATATAATTGGTATATGGTATATAATATAAACAAATGTGCATTATTTTTCATATTTTACGTTTATAGTAACTATCAAGAACAATAATAAGAAAAAAAACATTGTCATCATGGTCATCATCAAAAGTTTACCAAAAAATATGGGTGAAAATACCCAATAAATTTAAACTTTATAGGATGAGATTATTTTAAAAAAACTAATATTATATAATAATAATATCAATTTTGATCCATTTTAATAAAAAAATTAATTTATATTAACTTGATACGTTAATAAATTCCATGAATTCCCTTCACCTTGTTGTAAAAGTTAACCCATATCATCTTCTCGAAACAAATTAGAATTAATTTTTAGAAAAAATACTTACCTATTATTTCTATATAAAATCCATCACACATGTTCTATAGGTATTATTTTTGAAAAAATACCACCATTATAGGGCTCAATTAGTAATGAAAATGTGGTTTCCCGATGAAGAAGTATAGTTCAAAAACAAACATTCTCCTTTTATTTATTATATAAATCCTTTAAATATTCATAAAAAATGTTCAAACAATAAAACTAGTATATTCCAAATAATTACATGTTTCTTTGATAATTTAATACCCTATATCATTATCCTTCTCCATCAAAGTGGAAATAGAACATTTGTCCGTCTATGTAGTGGAGTAACACCTCACGAACAATATAATTAGGTTTCCAACACATCCTATCTTGGATGGTTATATTGATTAATATAATATTTACAAAATATATTAATCTAATATTTATTATTATAAAAATATTACTTAACATATAATTTATTAAATTTCTATCCATTGGTAAATGACAATGTTTTTTGCATGTATATGTGTACTACCACCTATACGAAGCGATTTGATTTCATTTCTACCACAACATCACATTTAAGATATATATATATATATATCTCTCTCTGTGTGTGTGTGTTTATTTAAATTAATAATATTTTTTTTATGATATTCTGAAAATTTTAGGAAAAAAATAACAATTAACTTATTTTGGTCATTATCATTGAAAAATGGTAACGCTAGTCATTCGTAAGTACTACCAACAATATTTAAGATTGTAGAATAGTTTATTTTTGAAGACCATATTTTAGTATTGGATTAAATGTATTATATATTTAATAATAATTTGGATTAATAAAATTGAAAAATATAATTATTCAATTAAATAATTAACATATTCTTATTATTATATAAAAAAGGAGAGTACATCAGGAGTCAGACTCGATAGTATATTAAAAAGTTCCCATTACAAATATTTTTATCCCATTTCCATATCCATCTAAATGTTTTATGAAAAATATTATTTCTTCATTAACAGATCATAAAGGTTATATTTTAATATATTTTAATTTCTTTGTATGTTCTTATGAAATTGATCTTTATATGTTATTTCATAGGGGATAATTTATTTTAAAAATATCATATTAAATTTTTTCAACATTTAGATTCTAAATATTTATCGTCAGTGTAAATATTCATAAAATTATTTTATATATATTTATTTTAACTTAGATTAATTATAGATGACATTTTATGAAACTATTTTACATTCATTCAATTATTTTTTGTAGTTAATATTTTTATGGATCACTTTGTTAAAAGGAAAAAGGGTTGTTTTGCTTTAATGTATATAACATAAAAAGTTATCTATAAATTCTATAATAGTATTTTTGTTTTGGAATATTTTATATTAATTCTAATTTTCATTAAGGATAATGTAGTTATATTTTTTATCTGGGTAATTTGGTTTTTTGAAATGGGTTTTAATGGAATGATTATTATGATATCAGAAATTGTTTTACATACCGGTTTAAATGATTCATTCATGGTTTTTATGCTAAAATTTCCTGAGCATTTTTTAAAGATATGGATATTGAGCATCATAAATGAGATTCATGTCATCAAAACACAATATATATGATATGTGATTCCCATAAATCATATACCATGTGTGACCCCAACACAACATATATGTTTGGTTAGCCCGATATAGTTTACATGTTGGGAGGGCCCCATTATAGCTCTGAAATAAATTTGGTTACATTAATTATCTTCAATTGCAATAAAGAGGGAGTGAAATAGTGTGGTTTCAATTATGGGTTTAACTAATATCTAGTTATTTTTGGAATATGTTATTAATATGATAATCTAACTCACCAAAATTTGATTTCTGTTATATTTCATTGGGTTATAAATATTTTTTAAGAGAAAAATGTTTCAACATTCATGTCGATATGATTTATTTCATATTTTTAATCAATATTTTCATAATCGTAAACTTTTAAAGTGTTTTTATGTTTTTCACCAGACCAATGTATTTATACTTTTTAGGTCCCTTATAGCGAAATTTATACTAATCCAATACTTTAATAATGATTTTCACGTGGTATCAGGATGGTTAAGAAAAAAAATTGATTTCAAGAATATATTCATCATATATTTTTCATTAAATGAAAACATATCTAATTATAAATGTTTCATAATTTTAGAAAAATGGATACTTAGTAGTAATTTCCAATATGTATTTATGGGTTTGTTATGTAAGAGTTGAGGCTTTATTCTCAAATACACTTAAGTGTAACGATCCTTAAATGTTAGAAAATTAATTATAGACATAAATCTCAATATTATATAGCTATTAAGGTTGGGTATGTATATGAAATTCAAAATAAGAGCATTGATCACTTATAAACCATTTGATATATTATAGGGAATTAATATTTTTCCGATTCATTCACAAGGGCGTACAGATCTGTCTATTCAAGGACGAAAAGGATGTGCTGGCCATTACCCCACATTCCCGCTTTCCAAAGGCAAGTGTCATATGTTCCTTATTTAGGGATGTTTTCTCATTGATTTAAATGGGATTATGGGATGTCCGTTTTTCCTCCCATGGATTTCTCTTCAGAACTCATCACTAAGTCAGGGTCTCCCTTATAGATTAAGTCGTGGTTCGTGAATCTCATTCCCGATGCCACATCTTTGTGGATGATGGTTAATTAAACAACTTCCATCTGGAAATTACATGGGGTATTGAAATTTTAGAAACCTTTGGTTGGAGGAGATGACAAAATCAAGCATGTCATGGCATCTTGGGATGCATGGACATTGTGGAACCTATATTATTCCTCAAAAGAGGGCATATGTGTAACACCCTGAGATTTTATGAGAAATATTATTTTTAATTTCTTTGATGTATATTTTTGTATGCTACAGTAATATTAGCTTGAACTATATACAACACCGTGTTAGCTTGTAGTATATGCAAACACAATTCTTGGCTTGTGTTGCACGCAAGAGCGACCTTCCTCGATAGCGTGTGTTGTATACAATACCGAGATTTACTAAACAATGATATATTATTATAATATTATTAACTAGTTTTTTTGAATAGTATTAACTGAATTTTTATTTTTATAATATTATAATTCATCTTAAACATTTTCAAGAATGATATATGAAAACAAAATCAATATTTCGATTAAATAAGTATTTTTAAAAAAATGCAGTTTTAACACCTTTTGATGGCGCACCCATTTTAAATATAATTTTTATACATTTAAAAGTTAAATTTTACAAAATAAACTTCTTATTTTGAATTAGGATATAAAAATTTACATAGGATACATTTTTGATACATTTCTAATAACCTTCATATTTTGATGAATAGTAAAAATAAGCTAAATATTAATTAACAACAAAATCTTTCATCGAGATAAATTATATGGTTAAATTATTATATCTAATGGTTTTAAAGTATATAGAGATTATATTTTTACCAATTAATATAATGTAATTCATTAGCATTATTTTTACAGTAAATTTATAGGAAAAACATTTTAATCTTTTGCAACGTTTTAACTTTTAAACCCCATTTTCTTAACAATGGGATTATTTTTAAATTAATTACTGCAACTTATGTGTTTTGAATTTTGAAAAATGGATTCCATATTTGGAATCAGTAGTTCCAAATTATGTTAATAGGCTACTTTTTATTGTTAGAAAGTTTGAATAGTAACTATGGTAAATTTTAATTACTATAGTTGAAGGTAAATCGGATAATTAAGGGTAAACCTAGGATTATAAAATTACCCTAACACCTGCCAAAATTCTATTGGATGAATAAAAGTCGACCGATATCACCTAAGAGTCGAAATAGATTCATTTCATGGACTTTTGACAATGAAAATAATGTAATTATTATTTTAACCAAAGAAAGTGACAACGCGTCACTCTCTTATATCTTATAGATTTATTTATTTTAATTCAATGATAAATTTCATAAAATCTAGAATATAAACAGTATACAGAAAGGTAATAAATTTATCTACATCATGAGAATTTATTTTTAATTGTAAGGGATTAAATAATTTTCGTTAATGGTGACAGAATAGTTATGCAGAAATAGTTTATTTAGTGAAAAATCAATAATACATTTGTTTATTAAACTAATAGTAACCATAATAGACACAAAAACCTGACCAAAACTCATTTTTCATGTAAATCTAAACCAAAATCATCCCATGGTATAATATTTCACCATTTGGAGCCTTATAAAAGCTATTATGAGACATATAATATTTTATTTCAAATGATGTCAAGTTTTCACCTTCATGATTTATTAAATATAACAATTTACATTTTGTAATTTTAAGTTGATAAATTCAATTAAAAGTATTATTATGAAAGATATTAGATTTATATGCATCGTAGTAGTTTATTTTTAATTTTTATTCAATAAATAAGTATATTAAATAATTATAAAAATTTGTTTTATTAATTATTTTATTAAAGGAAATATCAAATAATTGGTTTTAAAAATATTAAAATAAATTTTATATGAACAAAATAATGTTCTCCATGAATTTTTTAGATTCATATTACATGTTATAATTCTAATAAATATGATGGTTCAAATATATCCTCTGTGGGGATTTTATTTAAATTCAAATAAATGAATAGTTTCATAATACACACTATTGTTATTCTACAAAAATAATATATTATTAAATTGTTTAAAAATCACAAAAATATTGAAAAATTATAAATTGAAATTTATATGGTCTAAAATTTCATAATGTATAATGTTGTGGAATGTGGAGTAGGAACCCAAATTTTCTATTTTAAGTGTGTTTTACAACTCTGAATATAGATTCACTACATGAAGATTAGTATGGAATAATGGGGTGGGTCAATATTTCCATTAGTCATTCCATGATATTTTGTTTCATTATGTAGCCTTTGTGTGAAATTGTATTAATGTTTTTATTAATTATATGAAATATTGAATAGAGTTTTTAGGTATTTATAAAATCATATATTCTATAAAAACATCATCACATATGGTCTTTTTTACAATAATGTATGCCTTTACTATTATATAGTGATGGAATTGTGTATTTTTTTATATTGTAAAGTAAATATAGGTTATTTATTTGATTTAAATTAATTTAATTCATAGAATATTAATATTAATTGGGTTATGGTATCATAGATTTATAGATTATAGGCTTTGGATTTTAATTTTTTTTATTGTAGAGGTGTTTCTATTTCACTATGGTGTGTTATAAATTATCTATTATATAACTTGACCACATGAATTGTTCTGTTAACATTTCTATTATATATAATGATATATTATTAATTGATATTTAAATTAGGGACATAAGAAATACCACCTTGCATTTCAGAATTTTATATTTTACACCAAATTTTTGTAGGAATTTTTTTCTTTTAATAAATTTAATTTGTTAGATATTGTGAGCTATATAGAATACATAGTTCTAACGAATAGTAATATACATTTTATATTACTATTTAACATATTAATGTTTACCTCTATGTTAATATTTATGTTATGAATATGAGTAAATAAGTTTTAAATATAAATTATAATGTTTTTATACAATGAAATCATTTTGATAAAAATGTACTTAATATTTTGATATGTGTTGATATGTTTCCAAAATTCTATTTTCTCAAATAAATATCTCATTAGTTTTTGTGAAAAAAATTAATAAATGCAATTAATGAATGATTTAGAAATTATATTTTAAAAAATTAACTTTAATTTTGGAATCTACATGTCAAAATTTTCTTAGAGTTAATTTTATAGAATTTTAATAAAAGATTACTTATTCAGTGAATAGTAAATTATATACTTTTTTTATTGAAAACTGGTATTTCATTTATAGAATTTATAATGATAAAATTATTTTTGAAATGGTATTGAATGTAAAATTAATTAATTTATATTTATATATTAATCCAATTAATTCCATTTTAATCAATTTTCTATTGAATATTAAAAAACAATGTTCTTAAAGATGTGACCATTTTTAATTTGGAAAACTGCTTTCTTACGGCTTGTATGGGTATAATATCAAAATAATTTTTGTTTATTTTCATAATGGATATTAGAAACATGTATTCCCTAACTTTAGTCATCATATTTGATATTATCTAAAATGGTTAGCATAATTTTTATTCCAAATAAAAGGAAAAATGGAAAAAATTAATTATCGCATTTATGGTAAAAATGAACTTTGTGGGGGTTAAAATAAGATGATAAGGGTTGAAATAAAATTAATACTTTTCCAAATTATATTTTATGTAAATATAAATAACTTATAATGTATAATTCATCATTATATTCCATTTTTGTTCATTTTTTAATGTCAAAATAATGGGAAGACATATTTTTTTAATAAAATTACAACTTTTCCACTCACCTCACTTAGAAAAGGCCAACCACTCTCCTATCAACTTAACAAATCTAAAACCATTTGGTTCATAATACATTAAAAAAATCACAGTTAAATCCCTTTAAACAGTCTAGGTGAATGTTTTGTATCATACATGTAATCTAAAAGGCTTTCGGTTAAACTAAACATTTTTTACGGAAGAAGATGTAATGTTTTAGGCGATGTATTTTTTTTCATCATCTTATAACTCCTTATTATTTCCCTCAATTATGGACATATAATAAAAAAATATTTTTTCTCAAAATAATATTCTTCTATACTATTCTAATTTATTATATACACCTCCTCATCTAATAAATGGAATTTCAAACTACTGATCGTGTGTATGGCGAAATTCCACCTCTCGAACATACATAATTTATTTCCAATAACCAATTCAAAAGAATGTTCATAATGGATTATATAATTAATATATATTATATTTATGGTCTCATCAAACATATTTTATTAAAATATAATGTATGAATTATTTCTTTTTATTCCATGGGGGATGTAATTACATCATTCATGAGTATAACGGTCTACCTACACACAAATCGATTTGATTCTATTTCCACTAACACATTGAATGAAAGCTAATTGTGGTAAATAAATATAATATGTATGATATATATTTAATAAAAGTCATTCTATAAATTTTATATATTATTTTTCTTCATTTCACATCATCTATCGAAACACCAGGATCATCGTTCATGCATATATACAACCTATGGTCCATATGAATGGTTTAACATGTTTTCTATGTCAAAAATTAATTGATTACTCTAAATACATATATAATTTATATATACAATAATTATATAATTTAAAAAAATCATTGTTTCATAATGATCAATGTAAAAGCATCCAAAATACGAAACCAAAATAGACATGAAAACCCAAGAAATTTTAACACAAAACATTATTTTAATAAGCAATTATTGAAAAATGTGTAATAAAAGAGTCATAATTAAATATTATACAGTATAATAAATAAAATTATTAATATTTAATAGATGTAAAAAATATCATGCATGATGTTTGAATGTCTATGAAGGAAGTCAAGGATTAAGAACAAATTTTTTTCCACAATCTATCTTCTTTGGGCCATACATTATGTAACACACATATCTTGTTTTATGATATGCACATCTATCCCATTTGACATGTAATATTGTATTTTTTTTACTCTCATGAGATTTTTTATTCCATTTAATGTTTTTATTTCATTGGTCTTCTGATTCAATATTACCAAAGTTATAAGTTTTTTATGATATAATCTCATTTTTTATCATGATAATTTATGTTTAATCATACAATGAGTAAATATATTTCTCCATGACTCAAGAAACTCATGAATATTGTTATCCTATAGTTTTTTTGGATAATACAAGTTTTCTATTCATATTCCTCATCTTAGGTAATAAAGAGTTTAAATGAATCTTTGTTAGAAATAATTGAATTCAAATACCTATTTAGTTAAAAATAAATTTTTTTATATTTTATATTTTTCTAAAAATGTTTTAGAAATTGTATTAACATATTACATATCATTTTTTTCTTGTTTTTCATTTTTTATGATGTTCATTAATTAGTATATTCAAGTCCTTTTCTAGAAAATTCCTATTTGGATTCCACCAAAAATGTTAAATAAACCATTCTTTTAACAAGATAAACATGAATGAAATTACCATAAATTATTAAAATAATATCATTAAAATATTCCATTATATATTTCCAAGGTTATATTAAATTAAATTTATTTATAAAATATTTTCTGAATTTTTAATATTAAACAATTTTTTTTAAATAAAAGTATATTGTCCTCAATAGACGTTCCAAGTGAATTTTCATTCCAAATTAATTTCTATATAATTTGAAATAATTTGATGTTATAAATTATTTAATATGGATGTGATGTAATTATACTATTTATCGAATTTCTCTAGATGTTTTATGTATATGATGAGATGATTTTTATGAAGCTCAATTCATTTCATAGTTTCATGTATGGTGAATGATTGTAAACCCCTTTTTATTTTATTACTTATTCATTATATGATGTATTGGAATTTTACCTCCATCAATTTAATTGGATAACTACTAAAATTTAATGAGATTTCCTTGAATGGAATGGGGAGTGAACCTTTTTCAATAAGTGAATTTTCCTACTATGATACACATGTAAGTGGTCCTTGATAATATTATTGATTTGGGGGTGAACCCGTTCTTATATGATCGTTTTGGAAATAATCCTTGACTACTATGGAAATGAATTTGTATGATTATATGTTTCCCAATATGCTATGTCATTTTTCTATGTTATGATATAATGAATGAGGTTATTTGATTTCATAAGGATTAATGTATTATGAACTACAAATAATTATTCCATGACACATGATTTTTTATCTATTCTAGTTAAGGTATGGTTTTCATATTTTATGACATTGTTCACATACACTTATTCTTACATTATGCAAGTATATTCCCTCTATTCACCCTTAATAGTCATCTAAGATAACCATTTCTTATGTCTGTCAACCACATATTATTATTATTGTTATTAAATGTTAAAATGTAAAAGATTATTGAAATTTGTGATCAAATAAATGGGATGGGATGTATATCTATTATGAACCAGTTGATTATAATTCCAAAATTCCAAATTTAATATACAATTATGTTCCTCAAAGATGTTTTTCTATGATAAAATTATTATTCATCTCAAATATTTATTTTATCTGTATGAAAGGCCATGGTCACAATAGTTTGTATCAGGGGATAGGTTTAAATATCCATTTGAATCTGTGATGAGAATGTTTTAATTATGAACCTAGGGATATGTCTATGTATAAGTATAAAGATCATTCAATATTTATGAAAATGTCCAATAATTTTGGTAAATATTAGATTTAGTGGATTATAAAAAATTACAAACCTATCTACTTGAAAAAAATTGAAGTGTCTTTATTATTGAGGTACCTAGGTGTTATAACGCTGAAAATGGGAATTGAATAAGAATTGATCTTTACCTGGTGCATGCAAATTGGCATTTCTACACACCTCATTTGACAAAGCTACAGTATATCTGTTTGATGATTGGATATTTTTTATGAACACAGATGTATTTTTGAATAATTACGATGAATGACCAATGTTAGTACATATGTGTTAGTGGGTGAAAATAACGTTTCATGATTTAGAAATCCAATAATATACCTTTTATATTTATTTAGTTTCTCACAATGATTAAAGATGCTTATAATGGGATTTTTATTGATTTTTTCAACGGATTGAAATTGATGGAATTAGGTTAATGTTCAGTGAAGTAGATAATGTAATGAATTTCTTCCTACCAGACAAAATGATATGGGAGGTGGAATGAAAAAATATCATTTTTAAGCTATCATATCTTTCCCATTATATGAATCATACTGAAAAATCAAATGAGATGATGAGGGAAAAATTCCCCTGAGTCCTTTTTGAGGAAACATCCATGATCTTTTAGTGGTTTAACTAACATGTTGTTTTCTAAGAAATAAATCAGTACCACAAAAAAGATATTTCCAATTCACTAGTTCTCGGAAAAATGGAAATTCTTTTTCACCAGAAATCATTAGGATATGGAATCAGATCAATAATAGACTCTCATAGGGAATAAAAGTCAACTATATTAAACTCCATCAATTGAATGGGATGAGTTTATGAATTAATTTTTCAATAAGAAATGTTATTATATTCTTCACATGAAAATAGAGATGATATTTTATGAGTGATAATAGAATTATGTGAATGCATAGGTATGTGTGAGGAAACTTTTACCATACATTCATGTTATGATTATATAATTATCATCCATCCTAAATTTAAGGTTGATTGATTTTTCATTGTCTCTAAACGAAGTCTTTATAGGGTGTTAGACATTATGGACTTGAGTAGCTAAAATGAAATCATTTGATGTGATCTCAAGGTGGAAATTGAAATTAGAGTTTTACATAAATCACATGGTTTTTGAAAATAAATGAAATATGGAGTTCTGGATAAAAATTAAGAACCCTGGAGTGGATATGATAACATTTATTTCATAATTGTATATTGGTAGGAAACATAGATGAATCTTTATTATGGGTCCCAATAAATATTTTATGTGTTGAGGAGAAATTAATAGGAAAATAGAATGATTATGTGATGGTAAAAAGTTAACAAATGATCTAAATGGATAAAAAGATCCACACAATACACCACCCACACACCAATGTTTCAAATGTAAGGATTATAGGAACTATGGAATCCAGTGACCAAATCGAAATATTAATGAGGATAATCAATGTTATTATCTTAATATGTGGCTAGAAAAGGATAAATCTAATAAAATAATTTTTCGTGATGAATTTTCTTATAAAAACATTGTGAAAAGTAAAATTACCATTCACTATAGGACATCTAATGTCAAATTTAAAATGAATCTAACCATTCATTCATAGCTATATAAATTTATAAGGGTATCATGTTTAAAACCAAACAATTATATGTATTGTTGCAAGAGAAATCCAATAAATATATAATGGTAGCATAGTAATTATATCCTTACCCTCAGATTGAATTTTTTAGTTATTCTCTTCATAAAACTATTTTCATCCTTCATCTGGATAAATTTTATTTTGTCTTCGAAAAATATTAATTTCTCTACCTAAATCCAACATTAATAGTGAAGGAAGGTATATCATTTATTTTATTACAAAAAACATATGATCATATATCAATGTAATGGTAATTATGTTCTTATGATAGAAATAACATATAATTTATGGATTTTGATTCCTATTCCAAATGGTTGGGGATTAACTCATCATTAATGAAATTTCAATGTCCCAAAATTTCTGTATAATAATTTTTAATTATATGGAATAAATTAGTGACTGTGAATCTAACGGTGCTGGATTCCGAGGCCCGAAGTGCCCGAAATGATCCATCGATGGTTTGTTAAGAATTAATTAACACGTGTATGAAGTTTTCCTAAAAAAGTAAAATAACACTTAAAAGGTTTCCCAGATCATAAATCTGAGGGCACCGTTGCACTGAGGATGGTGGGTTTACCCTAGACATGGCGTATGTTTTGTCAGTGCAAGCCCATGGTTAGAAAACTTGAAAATTTCATATCTTAAAATAAAATAATCAAATAAAGTTATTTTATTTTTCAAATTCTTATATATCACGAACAGAAAATAAGATTGAAAATAAGACCACCGCTGAACTCATGAGGTTATTCTTTATTTCGGAATAAACTACCTTTTTCTGGCACGAGCCACCATAAAAAATTAGTTTTTTCCTTAAATAAAATATTTTTGTGGAAATTATTTTACTGAGAATTCCATTACTCTTAAAAGGTTAATTGGATTGGAAATCCGAGAGTACCATTGAGTTTTTTGGGGTGTGTTCTCCTTATATAGAGCCTATCCTTGATTGGTGAGAGTCGAGGGTGACTGTTAATAATTTTTCGAACTTTTTTTAGGTATGTTTAGTAAACGCATGACCGATGCTTTTCTAATTATTAAACCGGTGCTCGGATTAAAAACCGGAGGGCACCATTGAATTCACAGCATCGAGATTCATACAAGGGAGGCTTCACATCGACCATAGTAGGTTCGTAAGAAATTTTTGGTTTCGAGACATTTTAAGGAATGAAAATAATTTAATTTAATTTTTTTATATTTGGTTTCTATCTTATTCTCCAATGGGAAAATGGGTGTGGGACAAGTGATGTGTCAAGCCATTAAATGAATTGACCCATCAATCCTAGTAACAACTTTGTTGGACAATTTAGGAAGCTTCCTAATAAATTAACTCCAATTTATTACTGACACCGTAAGACACCACTTAACTATTAATATAGAGCATGGGAAGAGGTTTCGATATAGCTTCAACAAGAAACGAAGTGCTGAAGGAGTGTCATGACATCCTTCCCTTGGAAGACAGAGCTGGTTTCGGCGACTGATGGTGATTGACAACGAAACTCTGAACAAGGATCGACAATCAAGAGACATCATTGGTGGCTATTGCGGGAATGTAGAACACTAACCCACTTTCTCAACTACGTGTGTTTCTCCATCGTTCACGAGGTAGGGGTTGATTCTTGTTTAAAATTGATGTGAATTTTCGTGAACCCATTATTTCTGACCCCCCTTGTTTTCAAGCTAACGTGGAGGGTGCAAGCCTAATGATCCCGACCCAAACCCTCTTTAACTTGTCCACCCGTACGCATCCGTGTAAGACTACCAGTTTGACGACACTGATAGTCTATGGAGGGGGAATCTCACCGATGCTTGCCACAAAAGGAAGTCGCAACACGAAGCCTGAGCGGACGTCAGTGTGGCCAGAACCAGCCGCCTGTAAATGAGTTGAGTTGTGCCATCGTGTTCCACTAGAGGACTCTGGAATTGGGTTATTAACCATAGGCTATTAATGAAAGGTAGTCGAAACATTGGCCAACCACGGGTGGCAAAGCGGCGTGCCATCGCGCACTGTTGGAGTCTAAGCTGACACACTGGCCGACCGCAATGGAATGGCATGACCCGCTCTGGTCCTGTGTGTTACTTGGAAGTGCTTAATGGTGCTTCCATATGTTGTTGCGAATGGAAGGGGGGATGCTCCCCTTCACCGACAGCTCGGGCGGACCGAGCTGGCCAGCAGGCTGCCTCCAGTGGGCCAGGCCACCCGCCCCACCGTGGTCCATGTCGCCCATCGCTTGTTAGGCGGTGCCCCACTACGGGTCAGGCCGCCTCCCACCATGGGCCAAGACGCACCCCATCGTGGGTTGCACTTCCCCATCACATGTCAGGCTTCCCCCTTACAGGTCGGGCTAGACCTCGACCCAAACCAGCCAAGTCGGACCCATATCAGGTCGTGACATGTTGGTCCGACTGGGCCTAGAAATACATAAAGAATCATATCTTGAGAACTAGATATTCATTTCACAAACACATTACGCCGTTGGTATCCTTAGGTCGAGACAAAATTTTTGGTTTACTCCTCTTGAGTTTGGAGACAGTTGGCGTACGACTGCGTGGGATCATACCTGAATCCACCCAGGCTCCCTGAGCTAAAAGGCTTATAACTCACAGACTAGGCATCTAATTGACACCCCACCTATCGCATTTAAACACTTATGACAAGGCAGTACATTGGGATACTCATTTATATATGTTAGTGATGGTCGAGGTTTGAATGACATCTCAAGGGAAGATTCTATAGAACTCGAGTTCACCAGGTGAGAGGAATCTAGTGGTTGGCAGTGTAGCAGAGGTAGGAGATAGATCATGAAGAGTGCGTCACTAAACAATCCTCTCTGGGTCAGCACATACCGATCCGGTGTGGGTCAGATCTTATGTGGGATAGCGCTCAATGATCCTATGTGGGTCAGTGCATTCCGATCAAGTGTGGCACAGATCCTATGTGGGTCAGCACTCAGCGACCCTATGTGGGTCACTGAATACCGAAAATTTGTGGGTCAGCGGGGTTAGTTACCTATCAACTCTAGGCATTTCAGATACTATGTGGATCATTGTGGGGGGTTAGTACCTATCGATCATGTGTGGTTCAAACTCTATATGGTTAGATGCAGTGCCTCTTGATAGAATAATATGATCTAGCTTCGTGACTAATCATCTGTACTTATATACTTCAGTAAAAACATGGTTTGAGAAGAAATTTCTATCCTCATGATGTCACCTGAGTGATACTTATAGCTTTGTGATTTTACCTAAGTTGTACTTCTAGATTTTTGATGTTACCTGTGTGGTACTTCATCCATTGCGGGGTTACGTGTGTGATACATTTATCTTCACGACATTACCTATGTGGTACTTATTTCTTCATACTGTTACATGTGTGGTACTTCTACATTCATTTTGTTACCTATGTGGTAGTTCTACATTCATGGTTTTGCGTGTGTGGTACGTCTACCTTCATCGTGTTGCCTGTGTGTTACTTCTATCTTCGTGGTGTTACTTGGGTGGTTCTTCTTCCTTTTTTGTGTTACCTTTTTTTTATTCTTCTATCATGAATTAGTTGAGTATATCTTGATAACTATTGTATATGTATTGGCATATACCTAATTAGAGTTGATGTCTAGCTTTTTGGTTTTTCCTTTGTGGAACTCTAGGAGACCTATGTGGGTCTCGGGTTCCCTACTGAGTATCATTATACTCATCCCTGCATGGGCTTCACCCGCACCTTGTTTTTTCATGTGAAAATGATGAGTAGTTGGGCTGAGACATGAGGGAGATAGGACTATGTAGTTCAAAGTGGAGACATGATAACATTTAGTTATGTAGAGATGGTGTGTACCTACCCTTCAGATGACGTGTAGCTGGGCTAATAAATGAGCGAGCTAGGACCAGGCAGTACACATAGGATACGGGATGAAGTGGAGTTCTCTAGAGATGATATGTACCCACCATTCATTTAGGAACCTTGGTGGATGATCCAAGAGATGTTTTGTAATTTTCACTTGTACTTGTACCGTTATAGCTGGTCTTGTATTCCAAACCCTTTTACCATCCGCACTCTTTTACTACAACTGTTTACTTCAAAGATGCTTATATTTGTGTTCTCAAACTTCATGATTGTACAAGTTTAAAGGAAATGGCTTCCCATTTTAGGGAAATGCCTTTTGGTAATAATCAATATCCCCTGGCCTAAGGAAGGTGGCTTGGGGTAGTCATGGCATGGGCCCTGGGGGATGGGTCATGCCAAAGTGGTATCAGAGGAGTTCAGTTCTACCAAAAAACAAAGAATATGATCCTTTCTCTATGGTAATATTATTAAGTTTCATGAGTGTGGTTTTCAGTTCACGGAGTCTAGTGTTGGTGCGGTGGACGACATATCCATACACTAGGGCCCTAAATTTGTATTTCTAACTCAGTGCACGATAACACTGATTGTGTGTGTTTTTGAAATGTTTTTCTTTTGAATTCCTTAGAGTCAGATCACCAGGAATAACTTAATGATCTTCAAACACATGTTCCTTATTAGGGATCCTCTATATAGACATCCACCTATGATTTTTGATAGAGTACACGATGATGGCCCATCGAGGGATGAGGCTCTCGTGTAGGGACCTCTTACTATGTTGGCACCTTTGGGTGGTGTACCAGCAGCAGCACCACCTGTTCGGAAGCAGTTACCACCAGCCGCACTGAAAGATGGTTCACAATGACTATGCGCATTGCACGAGTTCCAGCGGTAGTGGCCTCTGAGGTTTTGAGGCGAGACAGATTCGCAGGCAGTTGAGGACTGGCTGGAGACTGTGACTAGAGTTTTTCAACTAGTTGAGAAACTAGTATAGAATATAGTGATGAATCTTTGGTATGTAGACCATTGACTGAGATGGTACATTTGGGTAGTGTGACATATATCACTTCCTGTTGGTCATTAGTTACAACCGGTGGTACTGGTAGATGAAATATGTAGGATTAGTGCCTTACACATGTTTCAGAATCAGATACCCCTATGTTTTTGAGGTGATCCCAACTCATAGGAGGCTAAGGACTAAATTGAGGAGGTGTATGAGAGTTCCCTAGAGCTTCAACTTCTTCTGAGAGATGATATGTTAGTAGTTGAGTATTCATCGTGTCATACTGACCATTCCTGGTACTCGATAAATATGATACTATCAGTTCTTTAAATCATGGACTTCAAAGGATGGTATGTTTAAGGACATCCGAGCTATCACTATTACTCTTTAAATTCATACATATGTTTTGGTGCTATAGAGAACCTTTTTGGTTAAATGTTCTTTGGCTGAGTGGATACAACATGTGAATTTTAGTATTGGGAAAGCAGGAAACTAGTGCTAGTCTTAGAGACTTGGGCACGTAAAATGCTTCGGGAAGAGGAAGTGTTAAGGATAGATGAATATGCAGGGTAGCAGACATGGAAGTGGAGCTTGGAGAGAAGTATGAGGTGGTGTAGATTTCAACATGATACAACCACCCCATATGTGTTCCCCACTAGGCTCAAGAAGCTAGAGGACAGGGGAAGAGAGTATCTACATGCGGTCAAGGAGTTCGACCCAAGGGCTCTAGGAATGATTCGGGGTACGGTCTGTGTCTACTACTAGGTGCCATATCAATACAACTAGGTATCAATAATTCCTCCCTTCCATGAATCATGTACAAGATATATAGTTTTTGGTTAAACCGTTTACTTGACCCTCACATATTGTGATACATTTTGAAGGATACTCGATAATAACACTTATGTCGATGGTGTGATCTGACCCTTGAGGCGAGTGTTTTGGTTGGAACATCTTGGTGAGAGCGTTGAGGCCTTAAGATGTTAGTTTGGGTATGGAATGGACATCCATAGTGCATATTCTTAATGAATGTACTAGTGAAAAATTATTTAGTATATCTATAGCATTGGAATGGGGTTTTCCTTGGTTGGAGAAAAAGGAAACCCATGAAGTAGAGGATAAAATCATTTATAAGAGGGTCCGACTGATCATTCTTGAGTCGACCAGCCTTACCCTCGTGGCAGCATGAGTTTTGAGTTTTGAGTAGATGTGGAAATTTTTGGGTACATATATTCAAAATGTGTTTCTAGGATTAACACATCAAAGGGAGGGGGACTTTTACAATGGCTGGGTAATACTAGAGTACTGGGCCAGACTTCTCTAGCATAACGACACCCTTTTCAGCTTTAACAAGATGGAGGAGCATTTCATATGGATGGAGAAGTGGAATCAGAGCTTTCAGAATTTGACACAACGACGATGGATATAGATCCTTCAGGACTATGACATTGAGATTGTCCACACTTATGGGAAGGGGAACTTCTTAGAAGACACACTCAATATGAGGCCTTGACTAAAACTGCTGAGTGAGACGTCATCATAGCTTTTCACGCTACAGATATCCTTCGTGAATACAGATGGAGTAGCTTGCCTCCAGTCTACGACTATCACTTCGAAAATTCTTTAGAGAATTCGGCAGGCACAACTTGTGCATTGACTGCGAGGCCTAATGAGCTCAGATATCCCCATGACAGTCTCCTAAAAAATTCTCTAAAGGTGGGGAGAACCTCATCCTTTTCAGAGGATGCACCATTTAATGTGGGAGGATTTGGGAGGAGGTGTTGAGGGATATCAATAAACCCCCATTAACAGTACATCCGGGAGGGGAAAATATGTACAAGGACCTCTGGCATCAGTACTAATTTCCAGGGATGATGGAAGAATTGAAATAGTTTTTATCACGATGCCTCACATGTTAGCAAGTGAAAACTAGTCAGAGCTGGAAGAAGTCTAATTCCGACATGAGGAGGGAGACCATGTCTTTTTACAGCTCTCACCTTTGCGAAGTTTAAAGAGATTGGGCCGAGGTGGAAAGTTATCTTCGAAGTTCATCGAAATATTCTATATTCTCAACAGAGTGGGCGAGGTGACATACCGTCTATCTGTTTCCCTATAGATTCACTAGGCGCATAATGTTTTCCATGTGTGACAGCTAAGGTAATGCGTGCATGATCCATCGCACATTATCGACCATGGAGATATGGACTTAGATGATGTGGAGACATTTACGGAGGTTCTAATTGATATTGATGATTGACAGGAGCAGGTCCTTCATGGGTGGTGAATACCTCTGGTGCCCGTTCGATGGCAGCACAAGAATCTCTAGGAGAGCACATGGTAGTGGGAGGCTCAGTTTCGTCTTCAGTTCCCCCAATTTGTTTCCTTAGTCTATGTTGTGTCTTTCGCGGATGTAAAGCCTTAAGGTGGAGAGAATATAATGTCTCAGAATTTCGATATTTTTTTTAAGTTATATGGAATAATTTGATGATCTCGAATCTGACGGCACGCGATTCCGAGGCCCGGATTTCTCAGAATGACCCGTTGATGTTTTTTATGATTTAATTAATGCCCTTATGTATTTTTCCTAAAAATGTTTAATAACTCATAAACAGTTTCCCGAATCCGAAATCTGAGGGCACTGTTGCACTCAGGATATCGGGTTTATCCTAAGCGTGACTTACGTTTAGTCAGCGGAAGGCTACAGTGAGAAAACCAAAAAATGGAATATTTGTAAATAAAATAATTAAATTTATTAATTTTATTTTTCAAGTGCTTATAACTCATGAATGGTAACATAGATTAAAAATACGAGACCACTGCTGAACCCATGAGGTTATTCTTTCTTTTGGAAGACACTGACTTCGGCCAGCACGAGCCACTAAATAAAGTTAGTTTTTTTTTCTGTAAATGAAATAATTAAGGGACAATTATTTTATTGTAAAATCCTTAACGTTTAAAGGGTAAATCAGATTGAAAATACGAGAGTACCATCAGGTTTGTTGGGGAATATTCTCCTTATTAGGAGCCTATCCTCGATCAGCACGATTCAAGGGTTACTGTTAATAATTTTCCAATCTTATTCTGGGTATGTTAACTAAAAGCGTGAGATGCGCTTGTATAAATTTTGGACCGGTTCTCAGATTAAAAATTAGTGGGCACTATTGAATTCACAGTGCTAATATTCGCTAAAGGGAGGATTCACATCAACCGTAGTAGGTCTAGAGGAAAACATAGGTTTTGGGACTTTTTAAGGAATGAAATTAAAATAATGTTATTATTTTATTTTTGTTTCTATCTTATTCTCCAACGGACAAACCGTGGTGGGACCAGCAATGTTTCAGGACAATAAATGGCTTCACCCATCAATTGTAGTGATTGTTTCATCAGACTATGTGGGATTCATTTAGGTAAATGAACTCCCATTAATTCCCAACAACATTAGACACCACCTCACCTACTTATATGGATATTTGAAAGTGGTATCGGCACAGCTTCACCAACCAATGGAGTACTGAAGGAGTTTCGTGACATTAAGCACATGGATGACGGAGCCGGTTCCGGCGAGTGGTGGTGATCGACATAGAAACCCCAAACGGGGATCGAAGATCAAGCGATGTAATTTTATGATGTTGTGAGAATGGAGAACACTGACCCAATTCCTCAACCACAGGTGTTTCTCCATAGTTCATGATGTAGTGGTTTATTCTTGTTTTAAATTCAAATGAATTTTTCTAAACCCTTTATTTCATCCCCTTCTTGTTTTTGAGCTAACGTAGAGGGAGCATTCCTAGAGAACCCTGCTAAAACCCTTCACAACTTTTCCATACATAAAACTCTATGGAATACTGCCAGTACAACAACAGTGACTGGCTACGAAGGAGACGGCACACATATGATCACCGCAAGAGGAGGCTACGACACGAAGCTCAGCGGTCGTCAGAGTGGCTGGCACCGACCAGCCGTAGAGGAGGTGCAGCATGCTGTCTCATGCTACTGGTGGAGTTGGGAAGTGGCTTGTTATCCAGGGAAGACTGAAGGAAGGCAGCCAGCACACCGTCCAACCGCGGGTGGTGGAGCGGCGCGCCGTCGTGCACCGCTAGAAACTTGGATGACACACCGGCAAGCCGCAACAGAACAGTGGGAACAACTTGGTTCCTGTAGGTGAGTTGGAACTGCCTAATGGAACTGTATCTTGGTGTTACAAATAAGAGGGGGCCTTCTACCTTTCAGTGCTAGCTTGGGCGGACCATGCTCCCCAGCGAGCTGACTCCAGTGGACCAGGAGGCCCGATGCACCACGGGCTTGGCCGCACCCCGCCACAGTCCTGGCGGCCTACGCACCACGGGTCGGGATGCCCCATCACGGGCATGGTTTCCGCCTTGCGAGTTGGGATAGACCGTTTTGATGCCCAGCCAGATCGGTCTGACCGGGTCTGACTGGGCCTGAGTACAACTATGCCTAGAAAAACATAAAGGGCCATATCTGGAGAACCAGACATCTATTTGAAGAACTATCTACGACGTTACTATCCTTGGATGAAGAAGGTATTTTTGGTTTACTACTATTCAGTATGGATACTATCGGAGTATGACCGGATTGGATCAAACCTGAATCCAAACGGGTCCCTAGAGATAAAACACTTATAACTCACAAAGCGGGCATCTAATTGACACACCGTCTATCGCATTGGAACCCTAACGAAATGGTAGTCCATTGGGTTACTCCTTTGTAGATCTTAGTGATAGTAAATGTATGACCTATATCTTGACTGTAGATTATATGGAGCATGAGTGCACCGGGTTTGGGGAATCTTGTGGCTGGTAGTGAGGTAGATGTTGGAGACAAATCATGAGGAGTTCAGCGGTCAGCGATCCAGTGTGGGTCAGTGCATACCGATCCTATGTGTGTTAGATACTTTGTGGGTCAGTTCTCAATGATCATGTGTGGGTCCACGCATATTGATCTGTTGTGGGTCAGATCCTATGTGGGTCAGTGCTCAGCGATCCTCTGTGGGTCAGTGCATACCGATCCTGTGTGAGTGAGATCATGTGTGGGTCAGCATAGGATAGTTACCTATTGACTCTAGGAAGGTCAAATTCTGTGTGGATCATTTCTGGGGTTAATACCTATCGATCCTGTGTGGTTCAAACTTCGTATGGTCATAAGTAGTGCCTCCTGATAGAATAAGATGATCATGCTTCGTGACTAATCATCTATACTTATATACATCAAAGAAAACATAGTTTGAGCTGAGATTTATATCTACATGGTGTTACCTATGTAATACTTCTATCTTTGTGTTGTTACCTATGTGGTACTTCTAGATTTGTGTTGTTACCTGTGTGGTACTTCTACCATTGTGGGGTTACCTGTGTGATACTTCTAACTTCAAAGAGTTACATGTGTGGTACTTCTAGCTTCATGCTACTACCTATGTGATATTATAAGCTTTGTGGTGCTACCGGTGTGGTTGTTATACCTTCATGGTGTTACATGTCTGGTACTTCAACCTTCGTGGTGTGAACATTGTGTTACTTCTATCTTCGAGGTGTTACCTCAGTGGCACTTCTATCTTTGTGGTGTTACCTTTGGGGTATTATTCCCTCATTTATGAGATGAGTATATCTTGATAATTTAGATATATATATGGGCATATACCGAATTAGAGTTGATGTCTTGATTTGTGGTTTTTATTTTCTGTAACTCCATGGGACCATAGGGGGTCTTAGGGTCCCTACTGAGTATCATTATACTCACCCATGCATGGGATTCTCCCACACCATGTTGTGTCTTGTGCAGATGATGAGTAGCTAGGTTGAGACTTGAGAGAGCTAGGACTAGGCAGTACATAGAGGAGACGTGATAATGTGGAGTGCTACGGAGACGATGTGTACCTACCCTTCAGACGATGAGTAGTTGGGATGAGACTTGAGGGAGCCATTATCAGAAATCACATAGTGGATATGGGATGACGTGGAGTGCTGTAGAGACGATCTGCACATACCATACTGGAAGGATCCTCGGTGGATGATCCCATAACTATTTTTTACTTTTTATTTGTACTTTTAATTTTATAGTTGGGCTTATATTCGAGGCCATTTTACCGTCAACAATCTTTTTCTATAGCAATTTAGTTCATAGATTTTCTTGTTGTGTTCTCAGACTGTGTTTTTGTACATGTTTAAAGGCAATCCATTCCCGTTGAAGGGAATATGCCTTTTGGTACTAGTCGCCACCACTTGTCCTGTGGATGGCAGGAATGGGGAAGTCATGGCACGGACCCCAAGGGATGAGTCGTGAAAGATATGACTATTTTAAAATATGTTTTTGATTTATTTCATGATTTGTTTCCTTATCATCAACCAAATCATTATGTTTATTTTTTTCATAGAACACAAACATGATTCAACAGACATTTAAAATACTCCCTAAATAATAACTTTCTCTTGTTGTAGTAATTGAAGAAGAAAATCTATTATAATCTTGAAAAGGTATTCATTAACCCATGGGTGTCACCTTGGGGTGAACCATTATATTTTATAAAATAAAAAATATTTATGAGACTTTAAATTGATTTTATAGAGTTAAACATGTACTAAATCAATAATTAGAATCATATAGTGTGTAATGATTATGTTTTTTTATCAACTACATGGTGTTTAATACCTTTGTAATTTAAATTTTCATTCGAAATTACATCAATTTATCACCAAGATGGAGGGTAAACACAAAACAACATTTTTTACAAGAAATAAGAACAATAATTTAATGGTGATTCCATTTGGGAATACTAATTCCCCCAGTATCTTCACTTGAGATATATAATAAATAACCAAATGAATTAGAAATATTACAAAAAATTTAAAAAGTGTTAATATATGATATAAAATGTTTTATTTTTTGGAAATATAAAATCAAAAGATGGTATATCTTTATACCCATCAATGATAATAGTTTTTGATTGTGGGCTGAGGCAACAACAATGATTAGGAACCATATTTCTCTTAGTTTTACGATATATAATCAATTTTTTGGAGATTGTTTCATGACTATCTATTCTACTCATATTTTTCTCTTAGAAGGTATCCATGTTCCTCTAGAAAGATGAATGTGAGTATGATATCAAGAAATTGAGGAAACTTTTAGTCATGACATATGTTATTATGTTTCCTTATAGTCAAATTGGGTTTTAAATATTTATTGATGCATATAATAAGGCATTATGATGTTTTATTATATATAATGACATGGTTATAGATTATATCTCACAATATTTGAATGTTCATTTTCAAAATCACCCAACTCATGATCATAAGTTAGCTGTGATAATTTTTGTAATAAATATAATATTTCACTCTTATTTACCATATTTACCCTTTAACAATGGAAACTAAAATATTTTCTAAAGATACTATTCATAATGTCTAAAAAAAAGTTACCTATTTATAAAATTTGATCCTCTTGATTCCATAAATAGAATACATTTTAACATATTCAAAACATTGATGTTGCATAAATTATTTTAATATTACTTTCAGTTGTCAAAACTAATAATCTGGTTTTGAAAAATTAAAACAATAAAAACATTGACATGTGTATATGTCAAATTTCAATGTGAAATTATGTATAATGATGAAAAATGGATTAAAATATAAAATTATAATCTAATTACACTTTAAAACCAATAAAATTTACAATCTAACTATATAAATAAATTAGATTAAAAGGTTGTTTTGAATTAAAATGCAATATTTTTCAATATTCATTAAAAATGAATATTATCAGAAAAATACCAAAATATAATACAATGTAAATCTTGATGTCCCTATACTAAAGAAGAATTATATTTTTTCAAATATAAATTATAATAGTGGAACATATAATATTTAAAAATGATTCTCCATAAAAAGGAAGTAAATAGACCATTTAATGAATATTAAAGTATTATTGCTTAAAATCAGACTCATTTTCATTTTAAGCCCCTTAAATTTATTTGAAAAATGTAAAAACATTTAACATCCATGTCTAATAATAATTTAGGTAGTTATTTTCATTCTAAATAATAAAATATCTATGTGTTTACTTCAATTTAAAATAATAATAATATTTTATTTTTTTGTATAACTCAATGTTTTGTACAATGTAAGATTTCAAGGAACCCTATTGTTGCGTTTTGAGTATGATATCGGTCAAAGTGTAATATTTGAAACTAAATTGATATCATATTAATAAATATTAATTTAAATGAAAAATAGTATTATTATATAATTACTTGGTTTGTTAAAAATATAAAACTTGTTGATTTTAATCAATACTTATTTGGGATATAATCTAATAATACAATATCGATTAAATCTCTGGATTTTTTATGTTTATTATAAAAAGATGTTTATGATCCCAATTTTTTACAAGGTTTATGCAATGATTAAATGATATTTGAAACCCATTTCCTTTCATGATATTAGATACGATGCATGATTTAGGAATCTCATTTCTTTTAATGGGATTTTATATATTGAAATTTTTATGCTCTTATGGAACATGTATGTTTTATTTTCATTCTGTGAGGGGTGAGACCTATATTTCTATAATTTTTGTTATAATATTATTCAATATATTGTTTTATTAATTTAATCAGTATTTTTTTAATTTGGTTTACCAATCATGGTAATCACCAGTAGTCACAACTCGAAACTATTTTGGCAATATCACTTTGTATATTTTTGTTTCCTTCTTCTCATTTTATTAATTTCTTTAGAATATAATACATTGAATGTTATTGGTTTTAACTACCTTATGTGATATTTTTTCTTCCAATTGTGTAAATATACAACGATAGGTCGTCTTTCACCATTGGACATCCAAAAATAGATAATATTTTATTACATCTTAGGAATACATCATTCTGTCAGGTTTTTTAAAGTAGTTTTATTTTTTTAATATTTTTTATTTTTTGTGAAATGTACAATTTCGACTATTTTGTTTTCAATTGATTGAAAACACCACTATTTTTTAGTAGTAAAAATAATAATCCTCCATTCTTTATTTTAGGTCATAGTGAAACCTGCCAATGATATTTATTTTCACTGACATTTGACAAAAAAAGTAAACCAATCTACCAATAGAAATTTTAAATCACTGTTATGTGAAATTTTATTTCTAATTTTATCTATTCATAATATTTTACATTCATTATTAAAATAAATGGTGTTTTAAATTAATTATTTTAATTTTTTGTAAAATAATATTTTGTCGTGTGAACAAAATTATAGAACAATTTTTAACTCATATTTTCTCTTCTATTAAAACATTTTGATGTATCTATAATCAATAAGATTATATATTAATCTCATTTTTTTATAATTTTCATTTTTTTCATAATTTTTTTATGTATTATATTAATTATTTGATGTTGTTATTTATAGAAGAAGTATAAATAATGTTTGTTATATTGGGTGAATTATATAATTATCCATTGAAATTGGTATATCACCATGTAAGAGTTTTATTGAAAATAAACATCATGATTTTCAAAAATACAACAAAACACTTTATTAAGTGCATTGAAGAGTTATAGAATAATAGGAATATCATAAATATTGAGTTTCTACCAATTATTTTTATATAATTACTCATTAGGAATAGGTAGTAAGACACATATAATGGAATTATTTACTATTTGAAGTCCATATTGATCCTTGTATTGATATTAAATCATAGGATAATTTTGAATACCAAGGATGATTTTTAATACCAAATTTTACTAACCTTATTCTAAAATTGATTTGGGATCTATATAGAGAGAGTCAATATGTGGCCAATACAGTAAAAAATTAATCATAAGGGGGGATAACATGGTTTTATTGGAGAACATTACCACAATAATTTATTATAGAAGATATATCAGTTGATATGCGATCATTATATAATTAATAGTATTAACCAATTATTCAAAATATAATCATTTTGGTAGTGATGTTACACCTTTAAAAAAATTAGAGAGTAAAGATCTAGTAAATACACATAAAACACGATATTTAATGTTAATTGATGCATAGTAATAATGAATACATCCATTTTATTTAGGCTATCATATATTTTTTAAACAAAAAAATCAATAGTGATTATCCGTCATCAATAATAAAATTAGGAAATCATAAAAATAATTTCATTGAATTCCTAAATTATGAAACATTTTTATGAACCTATGGAGATTTAGGTTCTTGATATCTCCATTTATGTTCATCATAGGTTTTCTTGTTTTATATCTTCATCTTTCTCATAGTGTAATCTATAAAAATTAACTAAACACATTTATGAGATAATATGTTGTTTCCTTAGGATAACTTATAAAAATATTGCATCATTTTCATGGATATTAAAATCATATCATATTAATACTACCGCCAAACCATGAGTTTTAGTTTGTTTAGAGACGCGATATAGAATAAAATTTTTTAATTACAGGTCTTCAATATCTTCCACAAACACTCTTTTTATATATTAACCTTCTAGACTCATCTTACATAATATCCTTCCTCATAACATGGGTAATTATAAACAAATTAATGGGATAAGTCAAATTCATATTAAGAGTATACATAGAATGGATTAATTTATAGATCATAAGTGAATATATGATTCTGAGTAATCCATGTGAACGAATATGTTAGATAAGAGTATTTCAAAAAGATATAAATCTAAATTAATAGTCAGAGAGAAAATATTTTTCATCGTAAAATAAATAAATAACTAGAGTGTATTAACTTCAACAATCATAATCTATAAGATCATAACATATTTATTGGTATACTAAATATACATGAAGTATAATCGTAAGAAAAAAAATGTATTATAAGGCTACCAACCAAGACAGTAATGGGCTCATATGTTAATTCATCCTACAATGATAACCGTCTAATGGTAGGTTTGGGCTAAGAACCTATATACCATTATGGGAATGATATTAATACCCATATACCCTCTCACAATTTGGATAACCATCCATGTACCCATAGGTCTCATATAACAAAAAATATTTACAAAAAAAATTGAATAATATAAAGGATGAACCCATAACATAATATATATCCATTAATATACATACACCATAACAAAATGAGTTTATTTGTCAGTATCTCAAAACATAATTAACCAATGTGAATGAAATTGGTTTCTGGAAAACATAATTAATACATTACCTTAATAAAAAACAATAGAAATGATGTGTGTGGTGTCATATGTCAATATATAGAGTAAAGGATAATAGTATAAATTATGTTTAAATGTAATAAACAAATATTTTATAAAAACATTTAAAATATTCTTTGAAAATTAAGAGAAAACAACCCCTTTTAATGGGTAACATTCAAGATCTAAAATTTGAATGAAAATGCGAATTAAATTTTCATTAAAAAAAGCCTATGAAACAACTACTTGTAATAATTTTTAAATTATGATACATCTATTGAAAACAGGTTTTTATAAATTTTTATATATATAAAAACATCAAAATTAATATTTTAAGAGAATAGACATAGAGGAAAATGAATGTTTATCAAGAGAAGAGATTTATGATTGAATCTTCTTAAAAATAGTATTTCGAAAATTTCAAGTATAGAAGATGGTAAAATTATAATAAAACCTGAAAAAATCAGAAATAAATATGTGAGAATATATTAAATGGTTTTTATGATATTATTTACATATATTTTTAGATAATGGAAATCAAAATACAAAAAATCGAGATATAATGATAATGAAACAAAAACTGTTACCTCATATAATTAAATTATAAGTAAAATATATTATCCTTATGTATACTAAATTTGTATTTATTATAAATCTATTCAAAAATATACACATAATTATCAAAAAATATATCATATATTTAAAATTTTAAAATACCAATTTGTTAACAATTCTTAATTAAAATCAGCATTATTGGTTTATCTTTTCTGTTTCCCTCATATATATTAATTTAATGGGTTCAGTACATAAACAATAGTCATTATTTATTCATCTATAAAATATTTATGATATCGTAATTATAATATATATTTGTTTTTTCACTTTTATAACCATTCATTTAAATCATTCATAAAAAATGAATCATATCACTTCTTGGAGATGGTAATATCTACTTACACATGAGTGATGTTATAATTTACCAATGAATAGAATAAATTAATTTAAATAATAATATATCGTTATATAAAACTATTATTATCATAAATATCATATTATTTAATTAATTATATCTATATTACCCTCTATGTATGTCTGGAAACAAAAAATAATCACTTCTCTTCGTGGAAGATGTAATCCAAATATCTGTTTTAATGATGTTTAAATTTTTGAATGAATGAGGGATGGGAATATAGATAGATAATATTTTATATTTTCCAAATTATAATAATGTCTTAATAATCATATATATCATTTAAATCCATCTTTATAACGATCCATTAGATATATTTATGAAAAGTAAAATACATTGCTTCATGAGGATGATAATATTTACATAAGAATTATAACTTTTTTTATTTTCCATTTGATATAAAAGGTATAAAAAAAGGATGAACCATCATTAATAAAACAATTAATTATATAATTTTTTATGATTTAATCAATTTAATATAGATATATAAGAATTGTATGAGGTTAATTTTCAAATAAACTCGAAGTAGATCAGTAATTTAAATGACCACTTCTTTAGGTATCATTATTTAAATTACATACTAATTCTTCCTGAGATTATTTTATGTTGAAAAAAGGAAATATATGATGTTTTTAATAATTTACTAAATGTATTTTGAATGTTATTTTTTGAACAATAGTGCTCAAGTTGTTTTAGAAGTGAGAAGAGGAGTTCCATTTTTCAAGTGAGGTGGGTGGAAAACATATTAATACATGAAACATTAATATAGAATATATTTCTTACTCTGGAAAATTTATTCTAAATTATCATTATATATAATAAAACAATTTTAATTTAAAAATAATACCAAATTATGATATTCAACAAACTTTGTTTCCAATATTTTAATCCATATCTGTTTGGTTAACCCATTATTAAACCGTTCTAACCTTTACCACTGTAACAATATTTTGAAACTGTTAAAAACTCATGATATATAAAAATTAATTTGAAATTATTGACCAATATTGATTTTGATAATTCAAAATATGGATATATTTTACATGATTCAATTATTATAAGTGGAATAAATTAATTCTAATATTTATGGCCAAAATCGTTGAAAAACATTTCAGGGAGAATGTATTTTTATCATCATGATGATTTTTTACAATTACATGCATTGAAAAAACCATTAGAATAATTTTATTATTTTTTAATAATTATATAATCTAGAAATTTCAATGAAATAATTAATATTTAATTAATTAAATTATTTTAATTATATACATTGCAGACAGTAGTAACAATTTTCTAATAAAATATATTTCTTACCTTCAAATGATTTTGAATTCATTTATTTCTAATTAAAAATCAATGTATTGATTTTTATTATATTGTTAATATAAATTAAAAATATATTTCATAATTTATAAATATTGTTCAATATATTTCATTTATATAAAAATAAATAATATATAGGAAATACAATTCGAACTAAAAAAAGTCTCATATGATATTATTATTGTTATTTTTATAAATTGATCACCCATTTACTAAGAATTAATCAAAAAATTTATCTATGTAAAAATATTATAATTTTTTTTATAATTCCATTAGTCCTATTAATATTCAATAATCAAACAACTATATGATTACAATCACATTTCATAATAAGATTTCAATCATATATCATGGTTCATCCAAGAATGGTGTTGCGTGTAAAGGAATCAATCAGTCAATTAACATATATATAAATATAAATGAATATTATAAAATCATAGGGTGATATAGAGTGATATTTATATTTATGTGATATTACATTATTATAATTGTATGTGATATTGGGTGAGAAAGCCTTAGTGATGCTATGTTGTAGTTGACATAGTGGGGGCTTGTTGATTGTTATGTTTCTTCACTAAATCATTAGTATCTTGGTAGAAAATTTTAATTGGAGTTATTATAGAGGATTCTACTAATGATATTTTCTGAATCATATATATATATATTTTTTCCCTGGTTTCCAAGAAGGATTTAGTGATTTATTTCCGAATGAATAACTATTGATTGTAGCTAGAAATTATGTATTTTCATTAACACATTCATTATGGAATAAAATTTTCTTTCCCTATATTTGAATGAAATTAACATTCCTTATATTATGATGGTTTATATTTTTATTTTATGTGGTTTATTGGTGGGTTTCTTTATTTATTCCCGAGATTATGAAGGAATTTCCTCCCATTTCATTGTTTTATGTGCATAGTGATAACATCCAAAATATGATCTATATAAAGAAGGATTCAGCGGTAACCCCCATGTTCATTATAGTCCCATGAGGGATTCCCATTATTTACAGACATGAAAACGTGGTTTCAAATCTGTGGTTGAAATTTAAGAGAAATAAAAGTTTCATACATGGATAAAGATTACGTGGGTTTTGTTAGGCAATATTGTTAGCTCAATCTAGTCTGTTATATAGATCGGAAGGCTAGGTATGAGACATGAAATTAGGGACCTTTGGGATCTGATTATTGGTCCTTAAGAATACTAATTACCCTACATAATAATATAATAACTTCAAGGTAGAAAAATAAGTGATGTGCACACATCATAAATGTTTAATTTTTTTGTAAATGGTGTGATGGATGGGATAATTAAAATAAATAAAAATTACTTGTTGGCTTCCTTAATGTTTTGTATAGTTTCTAATTTTCGTTCATATAGAGATTTATAAATATTTTCATTTAAATGTGGTAATGGTGTATGAGGTTTTATTGGATGGTTTGGTTGACCACTAGAGGATTGTCCTTGATGGGGAGTCAATGAACTGGAGAAAGATAGATGGTGACTTCTTTGATTGTAACTTGCAGATGTATGAGTAGACTTTGATTTAGATGAGTTGTTATATTATTTAGATATTGATAACACTTTAATTTTCAGCGAATCATAGATAGGTTATCATTTCCCAATAGAATATTTTTATATGAGAGGGTAAATAATGTAGTATATGATCTTATTCCTCTATGAGTGGAAACATGCTGTGGTTTCATGTGATGTTTTATAGAGGGAGTTTCATATTGAATTATTGTAATTTTTGATTAAGGTGGTGAAGTTATATGAGTTACTCTTCATTAAAAAATTAAACACACACACATGGGATCTTGATATCATCATTGAGGATCATCTTTACTTTTCTACCAAAATTTAAAATTATGAAGATGTCATAACATGATATCTAAAGAATTTCTATAATCCAACTATTAAATATGTCATTACCCCATTTACATAATTAGTGTATATAGAGGTGAAAAATTTATTGAGGTGACTAATAGAATACATAAATAGTTGAGATAATCCTATGATAATATTAACTAATTATTTTTTATTGTCATTGATATAGATAGAGGTTCTCAGATGTTTGGAAATCCATGTCTCTTTCCAGAAGGTAGTTGAATATATAAGTCTTCCTATCACTCCTCTAGATCATTCAATTACCCTAAACATACTATGATCTTTATTACCATATTTTTAAAATTAGGAGGAAATTTTCATTGCTAATTCCAATTCTTAAACCTCCATGTGGACAAGAATTGTGCAATTAATGATTTTCAATTTTAGCATCAGAAGTTGTTTCCTCATCGTCAAAATTAATAGTAATATTTTTTGGGATTTGGAAAATAATGGCATATTGGGAAGGTAGAGGGAATCTGTGTGATGTTTCCCACCATTAGGGTAATAGGGAACAATGTATCTTTGTAGGTTTTCATTAGTATGGCAGGTGATTTTGTGGATTTGAGTGTTATTAGATTTCTATTATGGAGAGGATACTTCTAGATGGGACATAGATTTTATAAGGTAACACATATTTATTATTTATCATGGAAATTATTTTATTTTATCCTCATTTTTTTACCATGTCATTATAATTCCCTTGGTCCATGTCTTTGAGACTCATTGTTGATATTCTTCCAGTACACCTACTGTAGACTACATAGTTGGATGTCCAACCGGGTTTTTATGTAGAGGATGTTATCTAATGTTCGATAGAAGCAATCATTAGGATAATTTTTATTTTTCTAGGAATACCTTTTTAATTTCATTCCTTGTATTGATTATAATTATTTTATTCGTAGGACTATTAATTTCTTCCATAGTAGTGCATTATTATATAATGGTAAAGAAAAAATTGTGGTGTTGATTATAATTCATGATCACTATATATGCCATTAGAATTTAATAAATATATATTATATGTTGAAAATATTATCATTGGGTTCGGTAGAGGGTGAGTGTTGTGTTTTCATATAGTCGTTGGGGAATTTATGAGAATTATAATTAAGGATGTTGTGATGATTCCCTATCAATGTGATCTAATTTTCTAGATAGAGTAACATAAATATTAACATTTCATGTTTATGTCTCTATAAAACATGAATCCTCTTAAATTGATAATTTTATGGATTAATATTGAAGATTTTATATAGAGGGCTTTTAATCATAACTAAATGTCATCATGGGGTCCATATATATTTTTTTCCATAAAGGATGAAGGTAGATTGAGGGTGTTCTTAGATTATTGGTGGTTTAGTTTTTTTATTGTCTGAAACCATTTTCCCCTTCCAATGATAGAAGATTTATTTTGATTTGTTTTATGGAGGTACCTAGTTTCTAATGATATATTTTTTGTTTTTATATAATCAGATTAGGGTAATGTTGATAGAAAACTCAAAGGAATCTATTTTGTGCCGTTATAAAACATTGTGTTCTTGTTTAGTTTATAAATTTTTTGTAATTCCACAAAAAAAAATTTGGACACATGAAATATATGTTATGTTAGTTCGTGAATAAAATCATTATATTCTTCATCATTGATAAATTTTTTACACAATGATAGTAGTGGAAAATTTTAATTATATTGGGGATATTTTTAATTTTTTTAATAATGATTACTCAATGGGAAGCTGTCCAACTATATATTTTGGAAACAGGTGGTGTAGTTCCTCATGAATTTAGAGTCTCAATTTAGAGGGATAGTCTATCCTTTAAGGATAAATGTATATTTTTATTTTCCATCAACCATGAGTGATGTTTATAGTATTTTATTCTTAGATATTATTATCAAAAAAATTTTATGATCCCAATTATGTTAAACCACCATTTAAAATGATTTTATGTAATGAACATGTTTTTGAATGTTTTGTTATGTGGATGTTGAATTTTGACTAACTAAAGGGGAATTTAATCACTTATTATTTTCTTCATTTCCTATAATAGTGACTAAAATTATAGGTTTTAAATGATTACTTGGGAATTTTTTTTGGTTATTTATGAATAATATAGAAGTAATTTATCTCATATAGGACTATGAAGTTACTTCCCAAAGAAGAATCAATATTCCACCCAAGATATCATGTAAGAATAATTTTTTCCTATAATGATTTGGTGGCATTGCCTCAATGGAAATTGATTTATTTCTTTTGAAATATCACAATTTAATTTTTTGTTTCAAATTTGAGATATATTTGAATCATTATTAATATAGGTATGTAGAGATATTATAGGATTCTAACATTGAGATATTTTACACCTCAAAAAAATTGAATACAGTTTTTGATGCATCAATTAGGAGGCCATGATTGGATATTATTTGGGAGTCTATTCGTACTTGAATATTAATAAAAATAATTTCAGTCATGCATATTAATAATGAAAATACTTTGGGTAGAGGTTTCCTATACTATATTGTACTAAATTTAACCTAGTCATCACTTGTATATGAGCCTTAGTTCGGAGTCTATGGGGTAGAGTTATACTAAATCAGGTCTTTAGTGGTGACTCTATTGAGGGATGTTCTAAGGTTGAATAACATCTAATATTATTTTACAGGCTATAGTTTTTCCAATTGGTTTTTTTATAGGAAGTTAACCATATGTTTTGTAGTAAAAACAATCAATTATATCCTATTGTATCTATGATTTTCCCTTACCTTAGGTTTTAGACATACTGGGTATAGATAATATAGACTATGGAAAATTTCATATCACATTGTTTGATTACATCACAGATAATGGTAGAAAATCATATTCTTAATAGGATGTGCAACCAATTGATATCCCAAATTGGGAATAGTAAAAAAAATTTAAATCTCATCACTTTTTTTCCTTAAGCTCATGGAATATGGGCAATTATTTTGGTGAATGTGGACCAATTGTTTAATTCATCACATTTCATGATTATTATAGAGTCAAATGTAGTGTAATTTCTTGTGATTAAGTATATGGATGAGGTAGTTAGGATTCGAGGGGTTTCTAGGACCACTATATTTCACCAGGATCCCAATTTTATCTCATGATTATTGGGATATCTTTATCACTATTTTAGTCTCATCAATACCTTATACCAATAATATATCATGAGATAAATTAACAATTGGATTAGACCATTAAAAAAATAGAGGATATATTTTTTACCCATGGTTTTGGATTTTAGTGCATTTGGCATAAAGAAACTACCTTTTGTATTGTTTTTATATAAAAATAGTTACCACACATAATATTTATTTTATATATTATAAGAAATATCTGTGTGGCCATTATATTTTCTATTGTGTTGTAACAAGGTAAGGAGGACGGAATTTTGTTGATTAGATATGGATTAATACTCTCAAGAAGGTAAATGTAATTTAGATATGGAATTAATTTCCCTTATATTTTTATATTCCTTGTAAATAATAAATATGGGTATCTTAAGAGTTTTAAGACATAGATCATGTATTATTGTGTTTTTCCCTCATCATATTTGGTAGATGATTGACCATTGGATTAGGATTTATCCTCTGTTTATCGATCATTTAAAGGTGTTAGGGTGTATTACTGAAGGGAAATATATGTAAGATCTTCCCACATAGTTGGAATAGATCAAAGATGTTATCTATTTCTTATATTTTAATTGACATTTTCAGATATAATTTTATATCATCAATTTAAGAGATTTTGATTTATAGAATGACATGAAATTCATGGATTAATTTATCACTATTTATGTTTTTTTGGGATAATGTACTTCAAATATGGGTAATTGTTTTTTTTCTTGGGAAATATTGGATTGGTGTAATGTACATGGGAACATGAAACATAGATGAAAAAACAACACCGTAAGCTATTTGGAAATACGTTTTTATGATGAGATGTTTCATTTTTTGAAAAAATTATTTTTATAATTTATTTTTTATGATTTATTTCATAAAATTTATAGTTAATTCTTTAATATTATATATTTTTTGTAGGAATATTTTTGAGAGTTATCCTCTGGAATGTTTTTCATATTGATCATTTTATTTTGGGTTGGTTCCGATTCTTCAGGATGAGAATAATTTGATAGGGAACTAATGTAAGATTCCTAAAATTTCTATCATGTTACATAACATCTTTTTTTGGGACATTTATTTTGGTAGAATTGTGGAGTTTTATAAGGGATTTTAGTTTGGAAGAGTGTGTCATTAAATATAATTGAGGTTCTCATCATGAACACTTGGAAAAAATATTAGGTTTTTTTGTATTATGGTCAGCCATGTCATGACGAAGTGAGTAATAGAGTTTTCTATGTCTTTCATATGATAATTGTTTCTCATCATGGAATGATATATTTTTAAGATAAATTCATTAAGTGTAAAACCATCACTTTTGTTAAGATAGTAATGCAAATATTTTTCATGTTACTCTCACATGTTTCTTTATAATTTTCCGATCATAGTGTGGGGTTTTTGGTCATATTGTTAGGTGGTTTTTGAATGTATGATTTGTTTTTAGTAATTTAATTTCTTCTTTGATAGTATCCATTATTTTTTAGGGAAATAGTGGGTATGTTTTGACGTTATGGGTTTTGGGATGTCTCTGTAATTTTTTTCTAGCACTTTTTTTGTGTATTTTATAGAGGAATATAAAAACAATGTTACCATAATGGATATAGTCTAACACATCCTTAGTTGTATGGGTTTATTAAATAAATACGGACTTAAATGGTAGAATGATCTTATATATTATTTTTCATATTTAATGATTTGGTTTTTTTTTTGACTTTTGATTTCATAATCCCATCCTATCACACCATGATACTCTTATATTCAATTTTTAATATTAATTTGGAATCATTTTATAATTCATTTTATTTTTGTCTGTTCTCTCTATGTCCTGGTGATTGGTTATTTTCATTAAAATATCATTGAGTTCCCTTGAAGAGGATTTGACAAACCAATTATTTTGATAAATATTTATGTGACCACAGATGAACTTATTTATTTAAAAATTGGGTCTCCCAAGTTATTTTGTCATTAAGGGGATGTGTGAATTTTAGGAATTAGTAATTTTGGATTTTGTTTATATTTTAGAATGAAATTTTCATTATATTGGTTGAGTATAGTATAAAATATTTGGTTTTGGTATTGTAATAAATTAGTCCCTTAATTATTTAAGATTCATTTATTTAATGTTCACGTTGAGGTTGTGGAAATGAGTGATCTAACTTATATATATACAATTTATATAAGTATTGTGGTATTAGATTCCATGTGTATACTATTAGTATTAACTAAATAAATATATAAAATTTCAATGATTAAAAAGAAGGTCTAAGGGTGTGGCAGATTTGATTGTGTGATTCCATGATATTATGTGTGTCAAATGATTTATTTTTTCATGCCACATAGTTTTTATCAGTGATTTACATTGTTAATTATAATTACATCTACGGTTTCACCTATCAGAAATGTTTAGTTTTGAATATAGGGAATCAAAATTGTTGTACATGAATATGGAAATACAAAAATAATGATTATTCTGATATATAATGTTGTATATATAGAGATAATTTAAATATTATTATTTTTCATATTAAAAAACTAATTTATTATCCCAACTATGTTTATTTCGATTCCATTTTTTTATCTTTGTGGAAGTTGAATGATTATTTTAAACCTAGTTGTATAGTTTTGTTTTTGTGATTAGTGGGATTTATAGATTAATTTTATGGTGGTAAGGGATGCATGTGGTTATATATGTTTATTTGTTGGTTTGTTATGATTTAAATGATGGTTAGGTAAAAAATTAATGACTTTTTGGCACTTATGATAGCTATTACATTGTGTAGTGATGTGGGATCTCTGGTAGTTGGTAACAAATTTTGAGGATGTGTTATAGATACTCAATGTTATGGAGTATTATTATTAATGATGAATGTGTTAATGGGAAAATGATATAAATTAATAAATGTGGTTAGTAATGAATTGTGAAATATTGTAATAAATGTGTAAGGGAATTAATTAGAGGTGGTCGATGCATAATGATATGTTTGACATTAAATATATCATTAAATAGAATAATTACTCTAATAAGAATTTTTTATGATAAAATTTGAAATAGTTAAATTATATGTTTATTAAAAAAATATCAGTCTTGTTGTGGTTGTTTTGTGAGAGTATTTCAGGAAAATTCTATTTATTGGGATGACAACAATTTATAGTGAATAATGTCATTATGGATTTATTATTATGGAGAAAAATAATGGATTAGTATAAAATAATTATTATTCATTTTGTGTTTTATAAATTATCTTTTATTTTCCTTGTTATTTATTAATCACACCATCAATGATAAATAACCTTACAAACCCAAAAATATATTGGGTTCAAATTGTATTATCAAAACAGATTGAATAGTAATGTATTGGTAGGATTCATCGTCTCCCTTCCTTGAATTCTCGTTCTGAGTATAGTATAATATGTGATAGCTCACAACTGGCATAATCATGTACAATATAATGTATTGGAAACCTATTGTGAAATATATAAATTGATTTGGTTTTGTGTGTTTTTATTATGATATATGGTCGGAGTTGTGTATTGCTAGAGGCGATAATGATATTAATAGGCACATATTTCACAAAACTTTATTGTATTGGAAATATGGTATATGACTGGGGTATGGTATGTCCTGGATGATATATAATGATAATTATGTTTCTATGATATGTTGAATGGTTTTGACATAAGATATGTTCTACTGTGATAAAGATTTAATTGGTATTTAGAGAAAACATTTTATTTACATTATGGAATTATAGTGAAAAGACAATTTGTATTTGGTTTCATGGTACATATTTAATACATTATTGGGAGGAGGACCAGGGATGGGTGTGCGAGTAGTGTGACTGCCCCCCTGAAAAAAAGGCAGCGAAAAGACTATTCTAATATGCCAAGGCCGTTACCTACAAGATCTTCTTCGGGCAAGGGTAAAGGGACGAATGCTTCGGATGAATTTCTGCAGTTGGAGAAGTTAAATCTCAGACGCAAGTATGTGAAGCTATTGAAGGAGTATGAAAGTTCGGAATGGGAGTCAGCAACTGCTGATGAGGCTCTTGGTTATGGAGCTGATGATGGGTACGGTTTTTAAACTTTTCGTATGCTCTTTCTTTTTAATGTCTGCTTGCTGAACTTTTATTTTATTTTAATAAATGGTCAGAGACCTTGTCTCTGACTGAGCCTTTCTGTTATTAGGATTTGTTTAGACATGGAATCAATATTGTTTGAGTGGGATATAATGACGTTTGGTGAGAATTTACTTTTTTGGTGACTGATTGTACTTTTATTTATTCACTAAAGAATTACTATTACTCAAAAACAATTCAATGATAGGTTATGAGGATGATCCAATTGATTTTTAATTTATATTGAGTGTTATATGTACAAATCCATTCTTCTATATTACATGAATGATCTGTTGATCATTTTATAGAACACTAGCTCAAAATTAGAGTTATTGATGATATTTCATCCGTATGGACTTCATTTTTGAATTTCATTATAGAGAATTGTAAAGACATAAAATTAACATAAATTATATGATCAATTGTTATATTTTTTATTATTTAATTATTGGGTGTTTTAGAGTATATATTCATTTTATAAAAATGAAAATACCTCTAATTTTTATTGTATATACCCATAATTATAGTTTATATATTGTGACCTATTGATGAAAGGATTTGATGGCCACTCTTTTACTTACATAATCCCTCGTACAGTTTCCCAATGGTGGTGGTAAGTGATATATTTATTCAAAAAAAATTATTCATAACATCTCATTTTGGGATGTAATCATTTTATTTAAATGAATATATCACAGTTTATTTCTTGATAACACTTGAGCATATTTCTTGTCTAGTTTTAGATAAAAAGTAATGATTAAGACCTGATATAATTATTTTAGTTAGGAATCTATTATTAGCATAAACATTCAATAAACTATTAATTTCTTTAAAACCTTATTTATTTTTAATTTTATAGATTGTTATTAAATTTTAACAAATTAATTTATCTAGGGATAAATTAGTGAGAACTAATTATTCTCATGTCATATGATATATTGGGTTGTGTAAAAAATATAACATGAATTAAAATACTTACTTGATAATCATAAGGTATAATACTAATATATTACCTTTCATTATATTTTTTATTTCATTAACACATAATAAGACTCTAACAAAAAATATATCTATATTTTAAATTTTTATTAATCTCATAATAAACATTTTTACTATTTTCCACTGTAAATATTCCGTAATAATTTGAGAAATCTTAATTATTTATATCTATATATTTATTTACTCATTACGTTGGTTTCCTATAAAATGTATTTCCTTGAAAATAATTTACCAAACTGAGACATTATTGATTATAGTATTGGTTTTTATTTTTTCAAATTTTTTATAAAATCCATTTATATTATATGAAATATGGTCACACTCTCTATAAATAATTAATAAAATTTAGAATAAAATAAATATATGATACAATGAAAAACAAATAAAAATGAATAATTGAAATTTTCTTGTGAAAATTATACTTTAATTATTATATATTGACACAAATTATAGTCCACATCGACCATTCCATAAATGTATTTTGTATATTATGTCTATCATAGTTATGTATGAAATTGAAAAATTTTATTACATCATCAAAATAGTTATTCCAAATAAATAAGGCTTATCTCATTGAATATATATATTTTTTAAACATGGATAACATTAAAATTAAATTTATATCACTAAAAACCCATATAAAATCATTTAAAACCCATAAAATAAAATCGCATCACTGAATTTTGTATCACATGAAATTGTGCTAATTTCTATTGAATAATAAAGATATATACTAGTAATAAGGTTTATTTATATGTAATATATTTGTAATTTAACAAATTTTATAACATTATTACATTATAGAAAGGTACTCTATCATCCAAATATATATATGTGTGTGTGTGTGTGCGTGTGCATCATATATTTCCTATGAAAAAACAAGTTCCAAACCTATTCATTATATAGTGAATTCATCTCAGTTTTCATGGTCAATTTCATTTTTTTTTGATTAAAAACACTCCATAACATCTCATAAGGAAACAAGTTCACATACTATTAACATTATTTCTTCTTCATTATCCCAGAGAATTCCATACATATCAGGTTCATTATAAGTCCAAATATACCTTCATGTTTCCAAATTGATATAATGAAACTATATTAAATTCCATGTTAGAAATATTTGATGATGGTTGGTCCTAAATATTACAATCTCAATTATTACCCCCCAGATTCAATAAGAAATAAATTATGTCTCTAGAAATATGGCATGAGATGGAAAACAATTAATGTTGTTTTGGATGAAATAACAATCATTACTTTTTGTATAGTAGTTAAATAAAATTATTTTTTATTCAATATTATCTAAAGTACATTATTTCACATATTATTTACATATCTAAATATTATTTAAAGGAATGTAATAATAACATTACCATAGATCCACAATACAATTTATAGTGATAAAATTATTTATATATCATGAATAACATGACATAAAACCAGATATATGCATCATTAGATTATTTTATTCAGGGACAAGATATATAATACATTCTAAAAAAATATTTTACAATGAAATTTAATAATATCATAAATTTTATACATATTATAAATCCATTAAAAAATATTTAATACATATGATAACAAATTGAAATACATCAATGAAATAGAAATCTATAATGACCTACAAAGGAATAACAAAAATTATTCATGAATATCCTAATCATTAGAAACAATCAAGATATCAATGAATATAAATGATAGCAAAACAAATAATAAATATATGGAAATATATATGTACATATAATAGGAATTTCATTATCATAAGATTTTGAAACATTTTGTTATTACTATGAAATAATGACATATGACTATCTTGATAAATATTAAAATAATAATATAATTACCATAATATAGAAAACTTATGAAACCTATCATCATTAATCTTTTCCAAATATATAAAAATAATGAATCATGTCATCATAGAACTATGACAAGGCACACTATAAAGAAATAATAAAAGTATGTGCTAGGTTCCCACCCATGCACTATAATATTTTGTTCTTTGTTGAATAATGATATGTCATACATATTTTCTCATTATATATATATTGTTTATTTCATTTCAGGGATTCAAAATAATTGGCACACCCATCACATCATAACATAAAAAATCATGTATGTGCAATGTTGAATAAAAATAACATGAATCAATAGTATGATAACCCATAGAAAATTGAATGTGTTATAAATCAATACCATATTTCATTATCAAACATTACATAATAATATAATCATACATTTCCTAAAATAAGTAATGGATATTTCACAAATTTTTATAATGAATAAGGTAATACATGAAAAAAATTAATTTTTCTAAAAGTATAGTAATAAAATTAAAGTAAAACAATAAAGAGATAAATCATGAAAATAACAATTTTTTATAAATTAATATTATAAGATATAATAATTAAATAATGAGTGAATGTAATGTAAACATTTTATTTCCAAAGAAGAAGTTAAAATCATTGTTTTATTTATTCATAGAAGAATGATTCGGAAATAAATAAAAGGGTTGATTATTATCGAAATCATGAATTAAAATATAAGAGTGAAGAGGGTATTCCTTAACCAATATTATAGGATATTATATAGGATAAAATTAATAGTTGAATGGATATAATTTACTTAAATATGATCATTAAAAAAAAAATAGAAAAATAGATATTTAGTGCATGATATATACATCTCACAATGGAATATAGATAAAAAATAATCACTTAAACAATAATAAAGGTGACAAAAAATACTTTAATATGGATATCCTTTACAATATATACTTGGTATTAAAGATAATAAAATTAATGATATTAAATAATCATGTAATTTACCAAAATATTATTAAAGATGAATAATATGCGATGTTCAATGTTAAATTATTTTAAATAAACCATTGAAATTTTATAAATGAATATAATATTTAATGTGATAATGTGTTTTATTAATATGTAAACATATGCATCTAGGACCAATAAAAGAAATATCATGAAACGTATTTTTAAATACCAACATGAATATGTGAATGAATCTAGAAATTTTAATTAGATATTTAATCACATCATGGATTATGATATACATATAACAGTAATCATAATTCCCTGAAATTGAATTTACACAATACTCAATTTAAAAATATTAATAGATTAGTAAAATAAACTTTTAATGGAATGGAGTAATATAATTTTTTGACCACTATAGAATATGTAATATATTTTATGTACAAATAATTTGTTTTAGAAATACATTAAAAATATATACACAAAATAATTAATACATAAAAGGGAATTATATAAAATTGTTTTTTGACATGATTTCTATAGTTAGACATGATATGAATGACTGGAAAGGTAATATAATGACATGTATATAAAAAAATAAATATTTTTATATGAAATATTATGAATATCAAATTTTGGTATGTAGAACATAAAATATCATTATATAGATATTTTTAACTAGAGGAAAATTAATATGGAATGGGAGAGAGTGGAAGTGTGTGTGTGTGTCTGTGTGTGCATGTTCTAATAGACAACATGAAGAATAGACTATGAAAATTTAAAAATTCAGTACAGAAAGTTTATACAATAATAATAAATTTAATATATACATTTAAAATTTAAAACAATTATTAAATAATATTTAAAAGAGGTAGACTATAAAAAAATAATTACAATAAAAATATTAATTTTTAAAAGGGAACCACTTAAAAATTTTATAAGTTATGACATAATTAGAATTTTATAATATGTTGTTAGAGATGTATGAATGTACCCATTTTATTTCTATAATAATAGTATTATATATATTAGAATATAAAAAATTAAAATAATATTATGTAATATTTTAAAAATAAATATCAATAATATGATATGGACCGAGAATTCAACCCATTGACAAAAATCTAATTATTATTTGGTTCATCTATAACTGCCTTAGTAAAAAAAATACAATTTTCAATTTATTTTCATAAATCATTCCATATATTAATTTCATAAATATTTTTTTTCATATATTCATTTATAGTTTACCTAATAGTTTCATAATTTTCAATCAATCATTTATATATATGTTGATTCAAAATACTGACTCCTGATTTAGTAACACCCACACTTATTAAACATAGATAAAAAATATGAAAATATGAATATTCATTATGTAATATAATTATCCATTAAAAAACATTAATTTCAAGTGCCTTTGTCAACATGGATACAGGAACCACTAGTTCATTTGTTATCAAAATCATCCCACAAAACTATAACCCTTAATTGACTTGTCTTACATTATAAATTCTTCCAAATTGGGGTAAAAGAAACATAAAAAATTATGATATCATTTTCATAGTAAGGGTAATCAATAGAGAAATCATCACAACATGGGATTAAGGGTATGCGACCATGAGAATGAAAATTAACCCCCATTCCCTACATAACATAGACAATAAACATGATTCATGGAATAAATCAGGAAATTTTAAAATATATGAATCATAATTGACTCAATGAACATGATCAGTGAGATCATAACAGTGTCATAAGACATAAATTTGTTCCATACACAAATGAATAAAATATATTTTGTAATGGCTACCCACCATGTCATTAATAACATATAAGGGCAGGGATAACCCATGATGTACCTACTTTGGGATTGAAACATCCTCTCATGCACCCTCTTTTGGGATATGAATAACACCCATGTACCCTCTATCAAGATTGGTATATCCTCTAGTGGAAAATATTTTGGGATTGAGATATCCACAAGTATACCGTCATTATGGCATGGGAAACCCCAAATGAACCCGTTATTCTTAAAGAACAATATTCATTAACCAATGAAATAGAGATAGATCTCGTTTCCAAACATCATATAATAAATACATATTTTATGGCACATGGTCATAAAAAATTCTTCATATCATATCATGTTATAATAAAATTGGTTTTATAAACATTTAACCCTATAATATCCAATGGAAGAATAATGTGTATAATTAATATTACTTATTATTGTCATAAATCTTCTAGTGTAAGTATAAAAATGGAAGTATTGTACATATCCCCAAAAATATTAAAAAATATCATATTATATGGAAAATAATTTTCAAGGATCACTAGGAACATTTTATGTGGAAAATATCCTTCCCACTTTTAGATAACATATTTAAAATCTAAAATATCTAAAATAATGAAGAAATTTTTTTCATTTCATATAAAATTTCGATAATTTTAAGGAATATTTATATCATTGAGTGTTCGTAAGAGTGTAAAATATTTTTCATGCCATATATGTTAAAACAAAGACACATTTTACATTTTTAAAAGGGAAATGATCATTATTTTAATGAAATAATACTATTCCATTTTAATCAATTTTAAAATTTTAAAACATGGTTGAAAATGAATTTAATCCATCATCTTACAATATTTGAATCATTTTTATTCATTTTTTTTTGAAAACTTGGGTATGAAAGAAATATTTGTTTTGATCGAATAGTGAACTAATGTATGTTTTCTAATAAGATATTATTTTGGAATCATTACTAAAAAATATATAAAAATTAATTTATAGAAATAACTATAGGGGACTAAAATTCATGTTATTCGTGAGAGGTATATCATTAGATCTCATCTTTGCAAGCATAATCATAGGCAATCTTGATAAACAATGAGATTGTGACATCAAAATGTTACCACATTGGAATGTTATGAATAATTATTATTATTAAATAGAAAAACATATATAAAAATCTAAATCCCTTTATATTAAGTTATAACCATTATGAAATAATTTTTTAGTATATAAACCAACAAAAATGAAACAAGTTGTGAATATGAATAGTGTCTCACAGAAATGAAAGTGAGATAGGAATCCATTACCTTTTAAAAAACGTTTGAATACTTATCCCCTTTAATAAATAACATAAAATGAAAAATTAAATATAATAAAAATATTTTGAATCATGATATGAAATTTCAATGGTGTATTATATACATCACAGAAAATAATGACTTCGAATAAGGCATATTGAAGGCCAAAATAAAAGCGAGACTATAAATATCATTCCTTAAGTATCGATGATATTGTAAAATTTAATAAATCATATATAATATGTATATTATTATTATAAATATATTAAAAAATGATAATCACATGTATCATACCATATATGATTCACTTATAAATTTCTATCACCTTTTCATTAACAAATGTTTCTTAAAACCTCTATTTTATGTAATAAAATTATTGTATTTCATGTATGTTTTGATTTTGTAGATTCAATATTTTTAATTTAGTTATTATAACAACATATCAAAAATATTAACCATGATATAAATATCATATAAATTAATAATGAATTATTTATTTTCGTCCATAAAATTTAGATAAAGAAAATGAATTACATTGTTCCTGAAGATGGTAGGTTTTATATACCCATGAACGTTGTTTCTGTTTTTTTTTTCAAAATATGGAAATAAATGGTAAATATTCATTAACATTTAATGATTAATTTTCATATCATAGGTATCATATATATAAATTATATTTTTCCATATTAATATCCAATAAAAAATAAAATGAAAAACATACCACATCGCTTTGTGGTTTCAATAGTCAAAATGGAAGATCATGTGAGACAATCATTTTCAAATAGAATAAAAGATAATAATTAAAATTTATATTTTATGAGCAGAAGTATAATTATGTCTTAAATTACATATAAATTTGTTAAGTAAATAAATATATTTTTCTGTGAGGGGAAGTCATAGAAAATGAATTATATCGGTTCATGAGGTGACAGTCCTCCGTAAAAATGATCAACAGTTTTATTTCACATATGATGGTGAAGGATATAGATATTGGTTATTATATTGAAATAAAAAATTAATTTATTTGGTATATAATTAATTTATAATATTATCATAGTTTATAATTATTTTATGTAGTTTAAAGATGAAATAAAATTAAAACACTCGGTTAAGAATGACTCCTCATCTGGGGAAGACCTATATAGATTCGGAAAAAAATAATTATTTATAGGGTTTCGTAATTAAAAAAAACTATAGGGTGTGAGGAGAAGATAAAGGAATATATTTTGGATGGTATTATCTAATTCAAAATGATTTGGGAGTGTAAATATGGGAGGGGAGGGGATTCCCTATATTAATTGGGAGAGAGGAAAAACATGGATTTTTTTCATGAAAAGATATACTCATGTTATACATATGAAACTTGGATAAAAATGAATAATTATAAAAAAGTTATTAAAGGTCTAAATATTTATATTAAATATTATTCGGATGGGTTTTAGGTCATATTAAAAATTTTATTTTTTAGATTAATACAGATTTATCTCGTTTTAAAAATAACTACAGTAATTAATTTTTATTATTTTTCTATTTAGTATGACAAAAATTTAAGTCAAAATTATTATATAATATTAATTATTTGGATAAAAAATATGAAATAAACATTTTGAAATTCAATTCATTGAATTAGAAAATTTTACATAATAAGTAAACCTATATAACCAATGAATTTTTTTTAAGAAAAATATATTTTCAATTCATATAAAGAAATTAGCAAAAACAAAAAATTTATTTATAATTATATTATATGTATCTATATCCATAATAATATGTTTTCAAAAAAAATTCCCTATAAATATAACAATGTTTAACTGATATGTAATAATTATAAGGCCCCAGCCTTAAACCTTACTTAATCTTGAGTTATTACAAGATTACACATTGAGGATCTTTTCGGGTTTAGAGTTTTAGAGAATTAGATCATAAAACTTGCATTACATTACACATATAAACCAAGTTGTTACATAAAGATAGTATTCTTCATTCCCATCAATGGAAACACATTTAAAATAAAACATGGATTATTTCTTGACACATCCTTGACTCTATCATCTTATCATGTATCTTTCCCTTGACCTGTGAAAAACATTTCAAAAACTTGGGATGAGCATAAAAACTCAGTATGGGTTATCAAAAAAACATGGAAAGGAAACATGAGTTCATATATACATAAGAATGAAATCATACTTTACCCATAAAACATAGGCACTTTAACATACCTCATAAAATCATGAATAAATCATAGAAATCATAAGACATAAAGGTAACTTGATGCATTCATAACATTCTTACGTAGGGAGTAACCCTCTTGGTTACGTTTGGAATATCCATCATAGTATATTCCCTAAAATCTCTTCGGAGAAACCTTAACGTTTCACTCCTTCGCGTTACCCAATGCATTGGAGAGATATAACGGGCTCACCCTCCCTTAGTTTATCACGGAACCACCCGTCTTCATAATAATTCCCAAGAACCATAACATAATCATATCACATAAAACATGCATAAAGGAAACATAAAATTTCCACAATTCAATCACGAGATATCAATACAACACATTGATATAAAAACATTATGAAAACCATTTTCAATACCAAAATAAAAGAAAATTAAAACATGGTATTTATTTTTCTTTTAAAAAGAATGTATGGCTTGTAGAGAAAGCCGAAACTCAAATAACGGTCACGACGGAGGAGAAGTCATTGTCGCCGCATACGTACGACAAAAACATTCCCTTTTGTCGTTTAGTAAACGCTTCATATAAAAATTATTCCTTTTGAATAAAAGTAAAAGTCAAAGTGGTTTATACACCGTATAAAAGAAAGTTGTGTATAAAATAAAATATGCCTCAACGAAAGGAGATTGAGACGAAGTCCCATACCTCGTATCCGACTTGACCCGACCGTTCTTTAATCTCCTGAATAATAAACTTGAGTTAATCTCTACTTGATTATGAATCTTTTTCAAGTTCATTATTCCTTTTATACCATGTTATGAACATCATGTAATCAGTTAAGTTAATAATGTTCATTTTGTCGGTATTTGGTTCTTAAGTCCAAAATAGACTTCTTACACTTACATGTTGTTAATTTGGTCAAAGGTTCATTATATCCAAGATGGTATTCATGATGTAGATATCATATATGTCATATATATCCAGTACATACATGCATTTATAATATTACATAATCATTTAGAGGTAAGAAATGAAATGCACCGTTCATGGAGACGGTAAGCCGTACGTACGCATGAACGGTACTTTCATTTCTATTTCGTATTTTATAGAATAGAATCATAATGATATAAAGGTATATTATAATTCCAGTATAATATCATATATAATATCATAGTTCCATCCTTTATATGTCCCACATATGGTATTTGACGAATCAAATCACTTTGAGGGGGTGGTAGTCCGCACTTCCTAAAATGAAGATATCGTGTTTAACCATAATGGAAACCATAAAGGTATGCCCAAAATGGAAAAAAACAGAAGCTTAAGGAAAAAATAAACATATTATATATCATATATAAAAATAGTGACATCATAATGGCCACCTTTTGAAGGTGTTAAATGAGTATTGAACAATCATCGTTTCGGGAGGCAGAATTTCGACATCCACGGAAACTGTTTGTTCTTTAACCATTTGATGTAGTTGTGTGAGAGTGTAGCTCAAATAAATATTATAACAACATCCTTGTATATTTAAGATACTGGTGTTGTTACAAAATTAGTAAATAAAAAGAGTTTAGGGGGTTGGAGAAGCAAAATAAAACAAATGAACATGAGAGAATGAATTACCTTTAAAAGTGTAACTCCTTTTGATTTGAGCCTAAAGGCTTCCTTTGAAAGGATTCTGCCCAAAGGGAATCCTCTAGGATGAGGAGAGATATGTGGAGAGAGTAAATGGTCAGGGGTTGGCCGATCCAAAGGCTTGAGGTGTGTGTGAAATGAGGTAGAGGTGGGGGCCTTTTATAAGAGGAGAGGAGGGGCACTTTTGGGAAGTAAAGGAATATTACTTTATTTGAAAATTTGTTTCGGTTTCAAAAGGTCCCACATTGATATAATTCGTGGATAAGGTGATAAGGCTTCTAAATCCACTCATGCAATAAGTTTTGGACATGTGTAGTTCATAGATTTTACATTATCTTTCCATTTTATTTAAATCGTCAAATAATGATGTCATCACTGCATCATTATTATGTCATAAATAATTTAATTTATTTAATGTCTAAAAATAATAAAAAAAATACTATGATGTAGGAAATCTTTTTATATTTCCAATTACGATTTATAATCAAAAATCTGATCTTTATAACCCCATGTAAAAATTGTTTTCGTAAAACATCTCTTGTTTGTGTCGTTTTTTACTTTAACATTTAATAAAAGTTATTTATGTCATTTCCAAACCAAAGTGTCTCCATGGGGTCCCCAAGTTGACCCATGGCTTGTCTTGATCGGCCATGACACAACCAATATTGTTGGGACATGTGTCAAGGTCATTTCTTATTAATAAAGCATTATTTATACCTTAAACTACCCTAATTACCACTAATCGCGATTAAGAACTTAATAAGTTACTATTCACCAAAAAATTATTATAATCTCATTGAACCACATTTTACTTCTTAATGAAAACCATGTATGTAGGATTTTCAAAATTCAATACACATTAGTGGTAAACTTTCATTTAACTGAAAAATCAGTTTGCTTGATTACCACTTAGTGGTTTCACTATTCATCAAAAATTGAAGTTTTTCAGAAAATTAACAAAAATTCACCCTAAGATATATTTGATATTCCGAATTCAAAAATGAAGTCTATTTTACAAAATTAAAATAATATAAGTCACATTAATTAATTTAATAATTAATTCCCGCTGCCAGAGCAAATAGCGTGTTTTTACAAAACAATAAGTATCAAAAGATTGACACCCGTTTATGTCTAATTTTAAAGTGAAATTGATTCCAATGACCACCATTGGATAAAATGGTAAAAATATATTCTAATTTCACTTCAAAACCAATTCAAAACATAATCTAATCATATAAATAAATTAGATTAAAAAGCAGTTTTGATGTAAAATGCAGTATTTTTCACTATTCATTAAAAAATGAACATTGTCAGAAAAATATCAAAAATTCACACAAAGTTCATTTTGATGTCCCAATCATAAAGAATAAGTTTATTTTGACAAACATAGTTTATAAAATTGTCAAAAGATAGATTTAAAAAGGGTTTTCCATCATAAGGCAGTGAAACAATCTTTTAAGAATATTAGTGTATTCCATGCTTAAGATTGGATTTATTTTCATTTTAAGCCTCCAAAACACTATCTTAATCATTAATAGAGATAGATAAAAATATCTATTATTCATTAATTACTTGGGATGTTAAAATAATAGTCTTATATGAATAATAAAATCAATATCATATCATGGGTTTTTAAACACGATGTTGTGTGTTACAAATCAAATCAATGAAATTAACATTATTTAAAAAAAATATATTTTTTAAAAACTAAAGATGTTAAATTATTCATCCATTAAATAATATTATCCCTCAATGTTATATAACATTAAGACATATCATTGAGGATACTTATACCTCATTGTATCCTCAGTTTCCCTATAGCTTCTTCAATTTGGAAGTTTAACCAAAAAACAGTGACCATACAAGTGAACTTATTTAGTATTAGTTTATATCTATGATAATAATCTCCCAATATTGTTTCTCATAGTAAATTTCATTATTTATTGGTATGAACTCTAAGTCATTACATCTAAAAGATATTGTTTATAATTTATTTGGATATATATTTAAAACACATCATGTGCTTGAGAGAGGTTCGGTAGAAGCATTGATTGATAAGAAACTATTTTTAAACTATGAAGAATCTAAAAGAAACTAATATAGTTATGTCCAAATTTTAATTTCTTCTAGAAACATATCAGCATGTTCTGTGGTGAAATTAGTGAAATGCATTCTCAATATTATTAAACTCCTTATCACGTGGAAGATTGTAAGCACAACTTTTTTGTGGACTATAACATCTCCTGAAGTGATGTTGAATGGAACAGAATTAATTTTAAATTTCCTCATACACCTTGGGTCCAATAGAATTAATTCTATAATATTATCCCATTATGTTGGATTTTTACTCTTTTTACAATTGATGTATTCATAAGAATCCATTTGGCTGATTGAGATAAATTTTGTATTATAAGAAAAATCAATAGCAATAAGGAATTGAACCAAAACACATATGAAATCCAACAAAAAAGATATCAACATATGCCTAGTGGTTTGAATATTCTTATCTGATTAACCATATATCTTAATATTATATGCTATTCTGAAATATATCATCATATCCAGTTCCCAATAAAGTCTTCTCCATAGCATCATGGTAATCCTTAGATCTCTATCAAATATAATATAAAATTAAACTCCATAAAACATTACCATTTTCAATGTATTTTCTAAAAAGTTGATCAATATTAAAATATTATCTCATATAAATGTTGTGTGATGACTTCGTATGTTGATCGACTACAAGACATATAGAATTATTCTATTTATTTGGTTTAAGGAGTTTGATAATAAAATCCATAATGATGTTTTAAAAATTATATTCTTGTATGGGTAATGGATACAAAATCGCCATATATTATTTTCTCTCAACCTTAACATTCAATATTACAAAGCACTAAGATAGAATAACTTTAATATCTCTCTTCACTGAATCTCACCATAAATACTCTTCTAGATCTCCATATATCATTATACTTCATGGATTAATTTATAATGATGAACTATAAGCATACTCTAATAGCTCATTCTTCAGATATGGTATCGATAGAACACATGCACGGTTCTTAAAACATACCAGTCCATTGTAATTAAGGGTAAAAAAAGGAACATTTATCAATTTTTTTTAATATGTAAATCCTCCTTTTGTGCCTCTTTAATATTAACAAGTATATATAGTTGAACAGTCATTTGAAGATGATATGATTAAACCCTTTCTTTATTATTTATATATCAATAATTTTCCAATAAAAAAATAATGGATCATTTTTTGATCCTCATTATTGATATAAAAATCATAATCCTTTTTAAGAAAATCATCAACAACCTTGTTTAATTTCTAGGGGTGGAAATGTACTGATCATTAATGGAAATTGATATTCCTAAACCAACTTCTTATGTACAGATTAAACTCATTTAGTGTGAATATATACAAAATAAACTTCTATTATTAGTTTATATTAATATAACTATATCATTATACATGATAACAAATCCCAATCCATTTTCTGATACATCAATATAGATTATAAGAAATACCTCATTGAAATGTAATTTGATAAAAGGTTTTAAATCCATGATATTTTATAATATAGACATTATAATAAATAGAATATATGACATGAAAAACAAAGTGTAGAAAGAAATATAACATCTAGAGTATTTATTATATATTTATTATTATAAAAATTCAAAATCATCAATATCTTGAGTTACACACATCATTATGTTTATATTGCGTAACAAAAAACATCAATTTAAATGGGATGTGAAATAATATTAAAATTTTATTATTCATTATAATATTTATAAAATATCCATAAAATTTAATGCTATAAATAGTGTTAACTAAAATAAGAAAATTTTATTTTTCTATAGATTAGAAATAAAATAAGTACTATTAAAATAAAAAGTAATGGTTTTCAAAAAAACTATTTTATTCTAAATTATAGATTAATAGAGATTTGGGAACAAAATTTAAAATTAAATTTTACCAATTAAAAAAATTATTTGAAAATAAAAACATGGATTTATAAAATTATTATGAAAATTTTCTTAGAGTTCGTTTTTTTATTTTTCTAAAAAGTATAATTTTTTTTCTGAATATTGATCATACTGAATTTTAGTTCAAACCTATATTTTGATTTGATTAATTTGTATTGTTATGTAATAACATTTACTGATTTTATGGAATAATTAGTTCCATATTACATAAATTAAACAAATGTAGGTGATTAAAATAATTTTCATGTTTAATTTTGGCATAAAATACATGTAATCTTCAAAAAAATTCTTCTTAGAATACATGTTTTTTCATCACGTATATGAGATTAATTTTAAATATAAATTTACAAATCTTATTAATTAAATATTTGAAAATGGATTATTTATTTATAATTATATTATTTTTTTATTTTTATGATGTTTTAATTAATTTTTCCCAAAATGAATAGTTCACATAGTGAAAATTCATTAACATGGTTAGGATAGAAATTGGTTTTATAAGGGAAGGATAAGGGTTAAAATGACCAACCATCTTGTAAAAATATTATTTTTTGGACATTTTTATATCCTATTCTTCACATGATTTAAGATCTAATCATTTCGAGACAAATTTCTCATGAACTACTTTAACAATTTGGTTTATTTTAGGATGTTTCGTTGTAATTTCCAGGAGGGATCTTTTTCTCATTTTATAAAAGAGAACTCTCTACCATTACATATTCACACCTCCTGAGACCTCCATCCTACATAAACACTGAAAATTTATATCCCCAACTTCATTTTTTACATTTAATATTTTTTTACCACACCAAATACGATCCAAAGTGTACATAAGAGGAGATCCAAATGTGGATTATCTTACAAAAGGTAATTATCGTTACAAAAATATTTCATTTTTATTCTTCTTTATCCATATTGAATTATGTGTTAAAACATACAATATAATAATACTAGTATATAAAATATTACTAGGTTTTGTTTTTTAATTTTATAATACTGATGTATCTCTACATCTATCAAATGGGTTATGAAACCATCATTCGTTTGTATGGAATTCTACCACCACACGAACTGATATCATTTATTTTTACAATACAAACTCTCAAAGTTGGATATAATAATATATTTACCAAATGTATTTAATTTTTTTATACTTTTATATGAATATAGTTTTATGATCTCATATACCTTTTTAAATTCCATTTAATTTCAAATACAAGAATGTAATGCTTGTGTAATGTAGAGTGCCTCTTTTTAAATAAAATGGATTGGTTTCTCAATTAAAATTTACCTAAGATTGTAATACATGTAAAATTAATAAATATATGTGATATATATTATATGATATTTATTCACCAAAATTTAATTTCTCATGCACTTTTATACACTTCAACTAATTAATGTATTTATATCATCGATCATCCATATGGACGACCTAATATCTCCATGAAGCGATGCGATTAATTTTCATTGTTCAAATTTAATATATGTTTCATATAATGTATATACTGAGTAAATATGATATTTTTAACATAAATATAATTATGAATAATGTGGTTATATATTATATCCAATTGAAACAAAACATTCATTAGAAAACACACTAGAGAAAACCAAGTAATTACCACCCGAAATAATGGGAATAATTAATTGTTATTAACAGGTGGGTGGTGAAATGTATTAAAAGGATAAAAAATGGTATCAAAAGTATAAATATCGTTCTGTTAGAAATTAATTGCATGTTTAAAACCACTATAAATGTGGTTAATGCATGATTGCTAAAAAATAAGAATGATGTAAGGTATTTCCAAACACAGTTTCTACAAATTGGGATAAACATCTACTTTGTTGATTATGTCATGCTAAAATTATGTGTGTAATTAATTTAGTTTATATTATGTTATTTTTATGTATTTTAATCTATATTTATAATTTATACACATAATAAATTAATTAATTGGTTCATATTTCGATGTTATGATCATTTTCAGTTTAATTTCATACATTTATTCTAAATCATATTGTGTATAATGGAGTATATTCTTAGTTTAATAACATGAAATTTTCATAATAAACTGATTTAATTTTATTACACTCTATTAATTCATTATAATTTCTTTTTATAATACTATTTTTCATATTTTTCTTACATAAATTGATTGATAAATTATTTTTATGAAAAGTTGACATCAACTCTCCCTTCAGACAGAAATCTTTTTTCTTCCAATAACATGTTTTCTAAAAATATTATGAAAATTTATTTCCAAAATTAAAAGTGATTTATTAAATGAATTTTTACTCAGTTTTTACTTTTTTTAAATCATTTTCAATTTATTGTTATTTTTTAAAACAATATGAACTTAGATTTTAATGAAACTCTGAAAGGAGTAGTAGTTTCAATGTGTATGAAATATTTTAAATTCCCCGCCATCATGACCAAGAAATGTTTTGGATATTAATTAATTTATTTTAAATTTTATTTAATAATAATATGATTTTAAATTTATTTTTTTAATGAGTTATTTTTAAAATGAAATTTTCTAGTTTTTAATAGAATTTTATAGAGTTGATTTTGTAGCATTTCTATTCATCAATAACATAAACAGTTTCATTTACTTATGATTCTAGGGGGGACATTTTATATTGATATCATACTTATTAAATATTTTGATGTTTAATAACAAGTTTTATGGTAATTTTTCTTATTTGATACCATTCACAATATTACTCTGGATGTTTTTTCATTATGTTTATTGATTGGAGAATGTATAAAACATTTATGTGGTAATTTCAAAATATGATTGTATTTGTTATTTATCCTCATCCCATTCATATAACAAAATAAATAGTAATCGTATGTGATTGTTGTTACCAAAACATTAAATAGATCATTTATGCGTCAATGTGTGTGATAAGAGAAAACAGTTGGCGATATCAGAATAGTTTTTACCCACACATTTAATCATTCTTGGGGGTATATATTGACAGTAACTATATAAATTATATATGTTGAATATAAATATATGGATGATATATATGTATAATTCATACATTTTTCTTTTTAAATTCCATCACAATGAATTCAATTATTAATATTTTTTTTGATAATTCAATTATTTTAAATATCCATGGTTCAATTTTTAAGCGGATTGTATTATTTATATGGCATTAATTGATCATCATTTATTCCTTCCATATTATGATCATTTTATTAATTAAATATCATGTGATTTATTTACATAACATTGAATCTTTATTATGACTATGCAATCATCGTTTCTTCTATTTTTGTTAACTATTACTAATCATTTGACCACACCCTTATTTTTTCTCATTTTCTTATGAACCAATGAAGTGTGATATGTTTGATATGAAGGAACATGATCGATGGTATAATGTTATTCATGAAAAAAATTTATTTTAATTTGAAAACATAATTGTAATGAAGGCCTGAGGTATGAATCATGTTTTGGAAGACTACAAAACTATTCACCCGATAGGGATGTGATTCCTTGTATATTATGCCATTGTAATAAAATATACATCGACTCAGGCTTATAGGAAAAGAGTCTCTATATTTAGTGTTAGATAATGATTAGTAGAATCCCTGATAAATATATTTATAAAATCCTGTATTCTATATAATTACCACATGATTGATATTGGGGATATGTTTAAAAAGAACATCCATATTTATTGATAAGGTAGAGATTATATGATATTTCCTAGAAATTAATATATGACTATATATTATCAGTAAATTCTGGTGATTCAAAACGGTACCTAGGAATAATTACTATGAAAATGAAATATTGGGTTAGACCCCATCACCATTTAGCGAACAAAATGGGGCTTACTATAAACACTGTTCAGAACTCTGAGGGTACATGCTTAAGGTAATTCACATTTTCATTACATCCCATTATTTAAGATAAGAAATATATATTTCCATAAAGAAAACATGTTTATTATTATGATATTATAATTTAATATATTTTTTCAATATATTTGGAATTAAACAAAATTTCACATTATAATATTAATTAATCTAGTGTTTTAAATTATGTAGAAATGGATCTTAGTGGATGACATGTTAACTGCATCAATGTGTTTAATAAAAACAATATAGAATGACCATTTATTTTAAGGGTATAATCCAATATTTCAATGTCTATTAGTCTCTCATACCTTTACATCATATTATGATTTAAATTCAATTATTAAAAATACAGTGAACGAATTACCTATGTATTATGGATTTATATCTATGTAAGGGAATAAGAGAACATTTATGAAAATATTGGATAATGGGAATAATTGAAATAATTATTTTACAATATGTTATAATTATGAAAGGAATAAAATCGGTATATACATAACATAAAAAGAGTTATAATCATGTTTGGAGAAAAAGGCCTCCATTTTCATGATCTCATGGGAGGGAATGAGTTTTCAATTGGTAATTATTTTACTATAATGATATGGTAATATGAAAATTAATTCCCAATGCATAAAATAAATTTATCTCAAAAGAAACTAAGAGATCATGGTCAAGAATATTCTATCACCACATATATAGTAGAATGAATAATGTGCTTTTGTTTAGCTTTATGAATTATTTCATTTGAGTATTTTATCGAGGAATTTATAGTTATTAGAGATATAAAACATTTAATGATCATTCTAAAGTAATATTTCTTATTAGATTTTAAATAATGTGTTGAATGGAACAAAAAATTCTGATTCAATGGAATTTTTATATTCATGAAAAAAATCAGGGGAAAGATAACCCTAAAATGCACCTATTGTTGAGATAAGAATATTTGTACAATGAGATGATGGATTTTGATTGAGTAAATTTGATATAACAAGATATATTGGAAATAATTAATTATAGGTAGAAATACTGGTTTATTCTATCATGGATGGAGTTTATAGATTTTTTTGGATTTACGGAATATATCCAATGATTAGAGTTTAATTTATGGATTAAAAACCATGCATGTTTTTAATTAGTTTATATGGTAATTCATGTTATTACCATGTTTTAAGAGAATAATTGATTAAGGTATTCACATGTTTGGTATGTGAAGATTAAAGGATACTTCATGTTGTTTGAGATAGTAATGGTATGTTAATTTTTTATTTCATTGACATTCTATTTATTTTTTTAGATCTAGACCTGTTGGAAAGCATCATAAAGATAACCATGTATGAAATCATATATATTTATCACTATAATATTTTTTAAAGATTAATTTATTACTTCACTCTATGAATATTTATATATTTTTGGGAACACATAGTAACCATATTTTTTTAGAAAAATAGTTAGAGATATACATGAATAATTTTAATTCTTTTTTGAATCTTATTATCTATTAAATATTAATTTAAGTGCATTAGGATAAAAATAATAATTTTTTATATATTGATTTCATGGAGTAAGTAATTAATTGGAAATTGATAGAACCACAACCAGAGGATCAAATTGTACATATGACTTTTACATGTATAAATTAATTTTATGTCCATATATTCATCGATTGAAAAATAATACCTCAACATTTGGAAAATTATATTGAATCAAAATAGATTCCCTATTACCTTCATATATGAGGAATCATAATTTTTTTTTAAATCATAAATGATTTAAGGTTTTTAGGCCCTTGTATTTACATTGACCATTAACTTTATTGAGATCAATGAACACTATCACTATGTATAATTATTTTACTTTTACTATATTTTCATATCATAACTTAACACCAACCTTATCCAACTTGGAATAATCAATATGTATTAATGTATATAACATTTGTACATCCCAATCTATATTATTTAGTTGATTTTATCATCCTTTTTCATTTTGTGGTATTTTAATAATGATAGATGAAGGTGTAGACCCCAAGATTATGATGATCATGTTTAAATCTCGGGGACACTATTTTTTATGGTGGTGAGATTGTGACACCTAGATATTTTAAAATATGAACATCATATTAGATAGAATATATCAAATAAAATACAAAGAGTGTACGGGAATATAACATCCCAATAATTTATGATATATTTATTTTTATTATAAATTTAATATCTATAATAGCATTTGTTTCATGCAAGACAATGCTTAGCATGTGTTACACACAACACCGAGTTAAAAAATATATGAAATAATTTCAAACTATTATTATTTCATATATCTCTTATAACCCACCTGCTATGTCGGTGAGTATGAAAATTATTAAACAGATTATTTAAAAAATATAGTTATTTATTGATTATAATTAAAATAAAGATATTTTGAAAAATTATGAATTTTTAAAAAAAATGATAGTTTAATTAAGATTTTCACATATAATTTGATATTAATTTTTAAAAAATTCAGATATTTTTTTTAAAAATTAATATTTATTTTTGAAGTATGAATACCAAAATTATCTTATGGAAAAATTTTGTGATTTTTTTAAATATACGTTTTTGATGAATAACGAAAAATAATAAATTTTAGTTGAAAACTCCTTTTCATTTGAAATATTTATAATAATTAATTAAAATTTTTATTAATTTTTAAGCATAAATAGTTCAATTTAACATCCATTATTATAGTTTATTTCATTTTAATCATTTTCACATTGAATATTTAATGTAAAATCATTATAATCATCTGAATATTTGAACATTGAAAACTCGTTTCCTCATCCCATATGCAGGATAAATTCCAAATTAAAATTTTCCATTTTAGTGAATTTAATTCAGAAAAATTGAATTTGTATTTGGAATCATGATAATTTATTATTTCAAATATTTTTATCTTATTTTTGGAAGAACATAAATAGTGAATGCTATAAAAATTAAGGACGAAAATTAATGCGAAAATATGTTTAAGTGGGGGTTAATCTAAAAGGAAAAGTGTTAAAATGACCCACCATATTGTAAAAAAATTCTTAGATTGAAATATTTCAATATTATACTTCCCAATATTAAATAAATCAACATTTTTAAGAACTTTTCATGTGAATTACTATATCATTTGGGATTATTTTTGAAAATTTCTATGTAAATTCCTATGAGGAATCCTTTCCCCACTTATAAAAGGGAGCTCCATCTGCTTACTTATGTACCCAAATGAAAGAAATATGAATTGAAAAACCCCATAAAAATTCTATCCCCAACAAAATTAATTATATTTTAGATATACTGGACCTCAAAAAATATGTCTTCAATTTCGCTAAGAGTATATCAAAAGTAGGATTCTATTACAGAAGATAATTCTGTAAAAAATGATTTTCATTTTATTTATTATTTTCCCATGCTAAATTATGTTTTGTCACATCCATTATAATAATTAATGTATCAAACATATAATTAAATGTTATTATTCAAATTAAATTATAATTATTTGTCTCCGCATTTATCCCATGTGTTTTTAAATCATCACTGGTTTTTATTGGAGACTTCTGCATTACGAACTGTTGTCAGTCATTTTTTCATTACCACCTATTATAGATGGTAAAAATAGTGTATTTTTTACATGTATATTATTTTTATGATATTATTTTAATTTTTAAAATTTAATAAGACATATAACTATTTATGTTCTTTGTAATTTAAAATACAGGAATGTCACTCATGTGTACGACAAATGACCCCCCCATAAAGGGCTGTGATATGTTTCTCAATTACCCAATACATAGAATAAAATGATGATAAAATTAGTGAATATATGTGATATATATGATAATATATGTTTCAATAAATTTATCATATTACCCAATTACTTACACTTTCAGTCATTAAACAAATGATATCCCCGCTCATGGGTTAGTATAACCTACCTTCTCCACGTCCAATGCAATTATTTTTATATGTTCAAAATTTATAAACTCCTATAATAATTTATATACTATGAAAATGTGATATTTATTATATTAGTAACATTATTAATATATATATATTTATCTTGTTCTAGTGAATCAGAACATTCAAGACATTACACAAATGATAATTAAAGGCAATTAACATCCTAAATAATGAAAATAATGAAATATTAATACCAAATGGGTGGTACATTGTAATAAAAGGTTAATATATGGTGTTGAGATTCTGATTGATGTAATGATATAAATTTTTAACATCATACAAACAAATATAAATGAGTCTAAGTCATTTTCAACTGAAATGAATTAAGAGGTAAGGGATTTCATAGCACAATTTCCATCATTGGGATGAACTTCTACCTCATTGATTATGTCATTATTAGATTATAACAGTAACCTAATTTGATTAAATTATGTTTAAATAACACATTATCATGTGTATTAATACATTATACAAATAATATATTCATTGATTCATTATACCATTAATTTTTATAATATTGTAATAGTTTTATTTAAAATTTCATACTAATCGAGATTGTATATTTTTTTATTTATGTTTATGGAAATTATTTGAAACTTCATAATAAAAAAATTCCTTTAATTATACACTAGTTATTCAAGAAATTTTATATTAATTTTACAATTATTACACTCATTGTTACTTTGATTAATGGAGAATGTATTTTTAGAAAATCACACTTTATTTCAGACTTCCATCAGAAATATGTTTTCCTTTAAAAACCATGTTATTAAAATATTATTTTAAATATTATTTTAAACAAAAAAAATTAATTTATAAATTAAAATTTACAAATTTTAACTTTTTAAAAAATCTTATCAAAAAATTGGTTTTTCATTTTTAAAACAATTCTAGGTAGGATTCTTAGAAAAGGTAAATTTTTTTATCATTCAAAGAATGAATGGACTATTACACTATTATATCCTAAAAATGTTTTAAAGCATGCCCAATATGTTTTAATGTATATTTATAATGAAAAATATTTTGAAAATGTTTTATTCTTTAAAAACCGATTTTCAAAATGGGATGTAAAATTTCCTCATTAATTTATTTAATAATTTTTTTTATTTCTATTCATCAATGACATCAGACCTATATTGTAATTATGATATAATATGGAAATGATTTATTGATATCATCATCATTATTATTTTGTATGTTTTATGATCTGTTTGACTCTATATTTTATTGTTTAATACCATTTTCTATATTAATATAGATTGTTAATAGTCATGTCTATTGATTTGGGGAAGTAATCACCTTTCGTATACTATTTTTTCAAAATGAATGTTCTTGTTTTTTAGATTCCAAATAATTATATAAATAATGAAATAGATTTAGTATATGATGGATGGGTCGTAGATATTATATAGACCACTGATTCTTCTACATGTCTCCTAACGGAAATCAGTTTTCTAGGTCAGATGGGTTTATACCTACATATTTAATCTTTCTTGAGGGTAGGTCTAGATAGTAACTATCATGATGATAGATCATGAATGTAACCATAATATGGATATATTTTGATGGTTTAGGCATCTAAAATTACATAATCCATCATTGTGAATTCAATTATTGATATTACATATAGTAATTCAACTTGTTATAATATCCATGGTTAGATATTTTCTGACCATTTTATTAATTTTGTGTCATTACATGATCATCAGTTAATCCTTGCATATTATTCCAATGTTATTAACTAAATTTCATTTGTTTCAATAACATACATGAAATTATTGATAATTATTATTGATTCGTTATATATTCCTACTTACTGATCCTTTATTAAGATTTTGAGATCACCATTATTAATTATCCTTTTACACCTGAACCCATTATGTGTACAATGTTTTGTTAAAAAGGATATGCTCGATGTAAAAATTTAATACTCGATAATGAATGATTTTTTAATTTTAATATTAAAATGTAATGAATGAATCATTTATATATATTTTTTAGAAATTCCGCTAAACCATTTGGTCCTTTCAGATTAGATTCCTTGAATAATATTCCAACAAACTAAAGATGGAATTAGGTTTAGGCTTTTGGGATCTAGGTTGCTACCAAATTTTAAAAAATAATACATTATTTAGTTCCTAGAAAATTTCACATCATTTTTATATCTAATGGAACATAGCACTCTTATAGGTTAACATGGTGATCAGATTACCTAGTTGTGATAAATTCTCCACAAACCATTATTAAAGTCCAGCCAAACATAGAAAATGTCTGATCTGAGTCAATGTGCTTGCTTTGTGCCAATGATTCATATATTTAATCATTTATGTATCATAAAATAGACCCTATATTAAAATTATATAACCATTAAATAAATCTTTTGTAATGAGATGTAACCGTTTTCAAATTTTTCATACAGTTTCTCTTTCATTAGGGTATTTAGTATGTTTTTAAATTGACCTTCATTATCTTCCTTTCTCATTAAATAAAAAATCACATCATATATTAATATTTTGAAAACTGATAATGGAAAATAATAATGAATTAACACATTAAACATAATAATATATTAGAGGCATGAGTTAGATAAAATGGAATCACCACATATTTATAGTGTTCATACCTCATATAGAATCTCATGTTTGTTATATACTCATTTTTAACCCTCAACATAAGAAATCCTGAATAATGGTCAATATTGGAAATGTATTGTGAATCATATAGTTGATCCAAAAAGTAATTGATATGGGGTATAGGGTAAATGTTCTTGATGTTGATCATGTTTTGTTTTCTATAAAAATTTAAGAGTCTTATCAGTCCGTATTTATTATTAAAAAAATAAATTGTTTACCCATGGTAAAACACATCAATGAATGAATCACATTCCAATATTCTTCTAGAGTTATATATTCAATTCCTGAATCTCAAATGATGTCATTATTTTTGGAGACCTTGAAATTGTTACATCTATATGTATGTGTTTATTGAAAACTCTACTTCACCATTTATAAGAAGATAACTAAATTATTTTATGAATACATATGTAAACTCTTATATATAGCCATATAAAAAATGTGAGTTTCTCCCAACAATATGATATAAAAAACCCTACTAAATTTTCATCAAGTCACATAAATGTTTGTAATTTTATTACAAATTTCATATTATTTATCACAATATATACTATCATATATGGGTTTAGAATACTAAATTTTTCTTCCCTTAATTATCAATTGATGTGAGAGTTATGGGGAGAAATAAAATACATGAATTTTACAACATCAAATTCAACATGACGGGGAACAAAAAGATTTTTAGGAATCACATTCCCACATACATTCATCTAAGAGTAATTGTAAACCTATGATGTGATCATCATAAGGTTAGAGACAAGCACTAACAATTCAATCTTAAATTGTTTTGAAGGAATTTTTATACCCACTAACAATTATTTATATATAAATTATATAGTAGAACTATAATTAAAAAATACATTATCAGTACCAAAGTAGATAATTAATGAGCCTTTCACTATGTTGTTATTGTACCCCTCATTTGAAATAGTGATCACATAATATTTATATTTTTGTATTTGCTTAATAGGTATCTGGTTCTGATCATAATAATTAGCATTCATATTTAATAATTTGTTCGAATAATAAAAATATTAATTGTATCTGAAATAATAATGGGTGTGATTTATACTCTATTGCGATTTTTTCAATTCACTTCCATACCTAACATATTCCTATCACATCATCGTACATTCACTTGATGATCTTCCTTTCAACAGTTAAAACATTTTGTAGCCCGATTAAGAAAATTTACTCCAATATTACATCCAAAATTTCTAGAATAAGGATGGGACAATATTATTTTCTATATATTATTTAGAGTATCCTTTTAGATCCATGATTATATTTTTTATCAAAAAAAGTTATTTATGGGTAAATCCCAACTATATTTACACCTTGATAATATAACGTCAAATTAATTCATAGCTACTAAATTACCTTACGGATAATTCCAATTGGGTAATTGGTTTTATGACATTGATGAATTTATCAACCTTGTTTTCAGGTTTGATGATAATTCTAGAATCTTACCTTTCATGTCATGTAAAATGTTCTCCATAGGTACCAAAAGATTCATTATCGTTTAGAATTAGCTCATGCAATTATTTCTATGTTTTATATGTAGATTTTGAAGAATGTAAATATTGAAAAGTACGATCTACGACTCTTCCCACTAAAGGATATCCATTTGATCATATTATCATGTATATTTGATAATATTATGCCATAGATCCACTCTACCTTCCAAATATGGACTTCCAAAATGAAACTTTCATTATCCAAAAATAGAGGAATTGAAAATATTTTTATAATGGTACAAATTCATTTCTATGAAACCAGTCGATCTATAGAAATAATAAATAAAGGTGGACATTGTCTCATAAAAGGCCCATAAAAACAATCTTCCATCTATTTCACATTTGTATGTTCAACCCAATTCATAGTATTAAATAACTCGAAAATCATAGAAACATGAGTTTTATTCCTGATCCCAGAAATTAGGTTTCTTAGAATGTTTACAATTTTATTTTGCATAAAATTAAAAATTAACCTGATTAATTTAGGTCCCATCGTTAAACTAAATCCAAAAACAATATTATAAGTAATAATTATCAATGTGGTAAACCTCATAATCATTTAAACTCAAATATAAGGTTTCTAAATCAGGACATGACATTATTAATAAATATCGCTTATTCTTAACCATGGTCAATCATGGTAATTATTGAAATACTTGATGATGGTGTGTATAGAGTTTTTGAATTTCCAAAAACAAATATCCTCATAGTTTGTCAAACATGATGTGTAGAAAGTCTCATTATCATTCACATGGTGAGAATTGAGTCAAATACCATTATGATTTTTAGTGTAATTACCCCAAGGTAAAATTTTGGGAGATCCATATCTACTAAGTATATCCACCCAAGGATAAAATTTCTTTGAAACAAGTCCAACTATCCTTCCCCAAAATTCCATGATAATTTCAAATACTTAGACTTATACTTTTAGTTCATTCGAATGTTCACTCACACTTGTTTGTAAATGTTAATTGAGACTTTATATGGTACTAACTATAATAAAGAACATATTTCATATATTGAAATAACATCATAAATTATGAATAGTAAATACATTACATAATGATCCACTATAAAACTATTTAGGTCTAGTTCCATTAGAAAATTTTATAAACAAAAAAAATCATTCATAGGTGAACTACACCCTCACCGTAACTATCATTCATTAAATAAATTTCATAGAAAATACCATATATCATAATTTAGTTGATGGAAACATAAGGGATTGTTTATATTTTTAGTGAGGGTAAAAATGGATATATCAATATAACATGGGATTAAAAGTATGCAAACATATGAATAAAAGTTGATGACCATAGTCTTCATAACATATCTCATAAAAAATATTCAGACCAAAAATCATGGAAGGTCATAGGATATAAAACATAATGGAATTGAGATTGAGATAACAACCCATGCACCCTTTTTTGGTCATGGGATAACATCCAGTGAACCCTATTCTTCGCATGAGAGACCCTACAGTTTACCCTATTATAAGATTGGGATAACATCCTATATACCGTATTTCAGGTATGGGATAACATCCCATTAAACCATTGAGATAATAGCACATTATTCATTAATAAATTAAGTGTATATAGATATAAGTCCAACCAATCACATAATCTAATTGTTTTTGAGCTAGATGATTATAATACATTCATCATATCATAACCCATGAAAAGTCAATGGGTTTTATATAAATTTATTCATTGCATTACTCATGGGAAAAAATGAGTTTAATAAAAATTATTATCATAATTTTAAATAAAATATTGAAATAACAATTATATAATTATGGGATAATATCCCTAATAAGGACTATGTACACTGAATGGATATAATTATAGATGGAAAAAGAATTTGAATGATCACTTGGAAGACTTCTTGAGGAAAATATCCTTTATATTTTATAAATAATAATTTAAATGAAATTTATTTATCAATAAATAATAAATTATATCCATTGATTATAGATATGGAAACTTCTAAATCAATCATTAAATCATTCAGCAGTCCTAACAGTGTAAAATAAAATTCATGTTGTGAACCTTAAATTAGTTATTTATTTTAATTTTTCAAAAATAGTAAGAAGTACCACATTTGTAAAGAGGAATTAATATTCACATTATCCAAATTTGAAAAGGTATATATTGATATAAATAAGATTATCCCGTTATGTTAGAAATTTAATAAAATATATGAAATAAATTTTTTAAAAACTAGAAATGGAAGGAAAATAGTTTCGAGAGAATAAAGAAATAATGCCATATTTCGTAATAAACATTAATAATCATGAGAAAACAGGGGAAAAAGAAAAGAAAAGATATAATTTCTTGAAATAAACTTAGGAAAGAAGCATGTTTTCATGTGAATTTTATCATATGATCATATCATTGGAAGAATAATCATAGAAAATTCCGACAGACAATGAAATAATAACATGAAACACTTTCCAAATTGGGTAACTTTCAATCACAGTCATTATGAATAAAAAAGAAATATATAGAAATAATAATTTTCATGACATAAAATATAAGAATCATAAAAAAAATTAGTAGTAGTATATAGAACATAGTTAAGAAACATGTGGTAAATATTTCATGTGTCTCAAAGAAATAAAAGTTAGACAAAAGTAAATTACCACATTGAAAACTTTTGAATCATTATACAAATTAATGAATAAAATAAACTTTTACATTATTAAGAATTAAGATAATGGTATTTACTATATAACATGCCATCATTTTAATATTTACACTTCCAAAAATAAATGAGTGGTTAATAAGGAATACTACTCCCTAAAAAAATGATAGGGAAGAAAACTATTACCTTATGTATGAAATTTGTTCATACATTTTCAAACAACATGTAAAATAAGTGTTGTATTTTGTAAATAAAATTAATCACCATAATATAATGTTTCGTATGATTAATTTATCATATTTTACCTTTAATTAATTTATAATTATTTTTAAAATAATTGTTTTGTGTAATAACATTTTTTTTCTTGTTTAATTTGGTTCACTAGTTTTATTCATCATCTATAGAAAATAATCCCACTGTATAAATAATCATTATTATGATACAATATCCTAAAAATAATTTTTTACATATTTTTATAAATCTATAAAAATTATTGTTATAAAATTAATTTCACTATTCATGGAAACTATAAGTTTTATGTCGGGATGAAATTTTCATCCATTTCCATAACTAAGTGAATGAAATCAAGGTAAATATTAATTCACCATTAAAAAAATTCATAATATATACATATATATATATCATATATATTTATTATATATATCTTTATTACGATCTGAGTAAAAATAAATTGAAGAACATATCAAATGACATCATAGAGGCGGTCGTCCACACGTAGCCATGAGCGACATTATCGTTTTCCAATGGATTGAAAGTTAAGATATTCAATTTGATATTGTATATAAATACACATAATTAATTAATAAATAGATAATTCATATCATAAATAAAATATTTTATCTACCAATGATAGGTGGTGATGGAAACCAAAGTACATCAATTTGTTAGGCGGTAGTCCACTGTACACAAAATCGACAGTTTCATTTCCCATTTGATGGAGTTTGAGGTGGATAATATTTTTGAATGTTACATATTATCATCTTAATATATTTTATATTTTTAATCTATTATATCAAAATATTGCAATAATATTATAATGAGGTGTAAAAAATAAATGAATGTAAAATGATCAGTTAATAACGATACTTCATATTTGGACAACTTCTTAGGTTAGCACCGTCTGAATTCTCATGAGGTTATCATAATCGTAATAGTGACTTTACATAATGGGGATGAAAAAAAGAAGATATTTAGGCAGGTATTAGATGAACCAAAATTTTTAGGGATTGTGAATAGGATAGGATAGGATATGTAAATTTGTAAGTGGGGGAGAGGTCATGCTTGTAATATTTCCAAAACAAAAGAGTTAAACCCACATTTTAAACATGATAGAAGACTCCAATAGTGATTATTATAGATATTTAGATGATATAAGTACTAAATTTAACCATATAATCGTAATTATACATATTTTTAGGTCAATTTAAATGAAATAAGTTTCCTTTAGCCCCATGGAAAACCTGTTTTAACAATAACAACATTAAATAATTTGACTATATTTTCGATACATTTTGAAGATAAATTACATTGAATTTGTTATGTGACATTGATTATGCTAACTGAAAATATAGAATATATTTTTCCAAAATTCATTTCATAGAAGGTTCATAATTTATTTTAATATTTACCCCCCAAATACGATGAAAAACCATTTTTCCAAAGAAAAGATTTTTATAAGTTGAGAAACAAATAATATCCAAATTCAAAATAATTTTAATTAAAACGACAAGAAAAAGTGTTAATTACACTTTAATTGAAGTGATATTACTTTTAAAACAACAAATTAAATATTAACTAGTTAGTTATTAAATATAATGAGTAGTTTTTAAAAAAATAGCCATTTCAACTATATATGAATAAAATTAATCTTTTTAAAAAATCAAAAAATTCAACCTAACATACATTTTCAATTTTTATTCAAAAAATGAAACTAGTTTTGTCAAATAAATTTTCTAAATGAGATAATCATTATTTCGGTTATTTTTTCACAACAAGTAATAGATATAATTTTTTTGAGGAAATGTTATTTTTGAATCATATAAAGACCCAAAAAAATATTGTAGTAATTTATAAATATATATTTTTATATAAAATAATCTATTTTTTTTAATAAAAATATATCATTATTTTTCATATATCAAATATTAATAATAATGATATAATTTTATTGAATAAATATCAATATTTATAGTACATCATTTTTTTTAAAACTAGGTGTTTCTTGTAACACAATAATTCAATAAAGTTATATTAACTCGAAAATTATATTTCACAAAATCATGAGGTATTAAAACATTGGTATAATTATAATTTCAAATTATTATTAGAAAATGTTCTCATAAGATATATAAGTTTCAATAAATAATGATTGTGTGAGTATAAATGTCAAAAAATGTAAAAAATTCAAAAATTTTCATTAAATAATTATGAATAATATTTTAAAATTATTCATAGTAATATTTATATGTTTTTTAACTACCCGTTATGTTTTTTATTAATATAATTATTTTTATATTTATTTAAGGATATAAAATTAAAAACTAACTAAAAAAATTTAATGATATGAAAATAAATAAATGTTTTATTTAAATATATTCATAGGCTCTTGAAAATAATTTATCTAAGTTCTTATATTACACCAAAAATGGTACAAAATATATATTACAAAATATTAAAGAACAAATAATAATTATTTAATATCCTTATAATTATTAAAAAATTTTATCAAAATGATTTTTTAATATATGTAGCTGGAGGAAACTTTTTGAAGAATATAAACGGGCTTTTGATAGTAATCCTTGCCATTCGATTTTAATTGAAATTTTTTGTATAAATGTTATGGTTTTGAAGCTTGTTTTATTTTTTAGATGAGAGATTAAACAAATATTAATAGGATGGTTTCTAGAATGAATTTATTTTATATTTTTGAAATGTATTTGTTTTAAAAGTGACGGGGAATTAGATGTGGATGGTGGTTTTTATCATATAAGTTAGTGATGTTTTAGAAAAAAATATAGAATGATTTCGTATTTTTCATCTATTTTATGAATAATATTTATTAATGAAACTTCTAAAAAAAATTAAACATATTTATTTATTACCATTTTTAACACCTAAAATTTAGATTGTATTTTGACATACTTTTTTAAACATAAATAGTCTAAAATAATTTTTATAACAATAAAATATAATTTAGGATTTGAAAATCAATTTATAGTCTTATAAATAAAAGTATTTATTTTTAAGTAAATAATTAATTAAAAAGGTAAATTTTAATTTGTGAAATGTAATTTAAAATTTATGATTCGATTTTAAGGGATAATGAATTAATAAAACCTATGATATAAAAAAATTATGTTTTTTACAATTAAGTAAACAAATTAAAATATTACACCTTTACCATTATTGTATGTTATGGATTGAAAATTTATAATTTCAAGCATAATAAATCATAATATATTTCATTATGAAATGGAATAAATATTGTAAACACATTAATTGAATATTAATTTTGGTAATCAAATAGAATATTAGGTAAAAAGAGATATATTATAATGAGATAAGAAATATAAACTATTTGAAATCATATGTTACTAGAACCAATGAATTATTAAATATGAAAAGTATAAATAATTGTTAATAATAATATATTAATATTGTGGGATAATTTTATAATATATTTTATAAAAAAAAATTGGTGATAAAATAATTATATAATGAGACACATCTTAATGTAATCAAATTTAGACTTTACACATTTCACCAAAATTATAAGAGGTTAATGAAATAAATTTAATGACATATTTTCATATATGTTCTCTAAATTTATAGCAAGAAGATTCAGGAAACAGCCAGAAACCTGCTCCCATTAAAATTAATAAAAGAAGAAGTAAACAATACAAAACAGCTGAGGAGCAAGAGGCTTTGCAAAGCCTTGAGTATAGAATCTCATTCCTATCATTGCTACTCAAATCTTCACAATTGAAATGCAATACAAATGACCAGCTGGAACTGACCTCCACAATGGACCTTTTAGAAAGAGAATCAACGACCTATTTGGATTCATGATATACATGAGAGACATCAAGGCATAAGCTGTCAGCAAGCCTAAGATAGGAGATCCAGCCAGGCATCATCCTCCAAGGAACATTTTGAGACCTATCCTTCAGTATCTGCATAGCAAGAGACGAATCCGACTCCAACCATAGTCTCTGCCAACCATAACGAACTGCATACCTGATAGCTTTGATAATCGCCCATATCTCAGCTTCAATAGCATGAGCATAACCAATATAAAGGAAAAAACAACCTTTCACAAAGCCCTGATGAGTTCTGAACACTCCACCACATTCAGCATGACCCGACGCACCATCAGCCGCCCCATCAACATTTACATTCAGCCACTCTCGAATTGGTGGAATCCACCTAATATATTTGACCATTCTAGGCTTTCGTTCCCTGCCACTAACACCAAGGGATCTCAAGATGACAAAGTTAGAAATGTTATTATGCATAGACCCAGTTTGGATCCTGGAAGCGACTGCAGTACTTCGGTGTATATGCAGAACACCATCCCGAAATGAAGGATTTCCATTGTTAAAAACAACAGAATTCCGAGCTTTCCATATGTAGGAAAAAACTGAAGTAATAGTAGCAGTAAACAAGGAATGAAGTTTATCACTGAACTCAATTCTCAAGGGCGAGCTCAGCACCGATTCAAGAGAAAAGTAATCAAGACAGCAGTGAAAAATTGATGCCACATAATTCCATATATGCTTAGAAAAAGTGCAGTGCAGGAACAATTGCGGAAGGGACTCATCACTACTGAAACATATGTAACATACCAAGGCCATGTTGAGTCCAGAACGCTGCAACACACACTGAATTGGAATTCTGTTCTTCCAGATCCTCCATATCAACATAGCATCGCTGGGAGAGATGTATGATTGATGACAACCTGCCAGCCAAGAAGGAATTGCAGAGAGAGTGCCACACTGCATATTGTAATAATCCCTGCTGGAAAATTCACCGCAAAGGGTAGGTTTCCAGATCAAAGTATCACTATCAACATAGACATAATTTACAATTTCCATTCGCATATTATTTGGAATAAGCTCATGAGCAATCAAGTTTTACTATAGATCAGAAATGGAGATATTTCGCAGGGAGGGGGGAATGTTAACATGACCTTTCAAAGGATAGGACAACAATGGTGTGTTACAGTAGTTCAGCTGAGAGTCAGAAGAGACCATCCAAGTTGACTGAGACATAATAGGAGAAAAATCACTCTTAATTGAAGGCCAGACAAAAGATTTAAGAAATCTGCACCTACTGTTTTGCAGTTTGTCCACAAACCTGCCAACCAGAAAATCAAGAGAAAATATAGGCTTAGAGAGAAGCCTCCATGTGAAATTCTGAAGAAGCACGTTATTGAATATTCTGGCATCCTTGATCCCCATCCCTCCCATTTTGAGTGGCTTTATACACTCCTTCCATGCAACAGTAACAAGCTTCCTCTGATTAATTGATCCAGTCCAAATGAAATTCAGAATCATTCCAGTCAAATCCTTTAGAAGCAGAGCCATCCATCTATACACAGAAAAAGAATAGATAAACATATACGTAATAACATAATTGACAAGGAAAACTCTACCAGCCTGAGACATTGTCTTCCCTTTCCAACTTGCTAATTGATTGGTAATTTTAAACACAATGTCCTCTAAATGGGAACGTTTCACCCTTCCCCAAAATAAGGGAACCCCAAGATAATTAAAGGGAAGTGTGACTCTTCTAACACCGAGCCTATGAGCAACCCTATTGTGCATCGAAATTCTAGTGCCTTCCCCAAAGACAACAATTGATTTATTCCAGCTGATCACCTGACCTGAAACCTCTTCATAATCTGAGAAGATACTTTTAATGCACAAAATTGTATTGCTATCAGCCTTACAAAACAAAATTATATCATCAGCATTAAATAAATGGGATGGGGCATATAAATTCTTACTTGCCCTCATTCTTTGATAAATACCAGTGGTGACAAGATCATGAAGACAAATACTCAGGTAGTCCTCTGCCATCGAAAACAAAAGCCCAGATAAAGGATCCCCTTTCCTGACCCCTCTTGTGCATCGCAAGAAGCCCCTTGGGGAGCCATTAATAAAAATGCATAGTCGAGCACTTTTTAAAATGGCATGAACCAAAAAAATGAACTTCTTTGAGAATCCATGCATCTTAATAATTGAAAAAATAAATTCCCACCTTATAGTGTCAAAGGCCTTTGCAATATCAATCTTCACGGCAATGTTACCATGTGGAACTTTGTTTCTCATGATGTTAATGCATTCTGAAGCGGTGAAGAGGCAATTCTGGATCCTTCTTTCAGGTATAAAGACAAACTAATTATCAAAGACAAGACTTTTAGCAACATCACCTAATCGGGTAGCCCTGATTTTGCTGATGACTTTTGGAATCGTGTTCCCAGTGGCAACATGCCTGAAATATTTAATATCCAAGGCATTATACTTTTTAGAAATTAATGCAATAAATTTATATTTCATCCCAAATGGAATATAGGAGTGATGAAAGAATTCCTTGACAGCAATAATAACTTCCATGTAAATAATGTCCCAGTAGAACATAAATAACTTGGTTGTGAAGCCATCAGGGCCAGAAATACTGTCCATATTTAGAGAGAAGAGGGCATGATGAATTTATTATTGGGAAGGAGTCCCAATAATATTTCTATTCTGATTATCATCAACACTGGGTTCAACACATCTAATAACCTTATCAAGGCTGTTCACACCAGAGCCATAGTATAAAATTTTAAAATAGGAAGTCACACCATTGAAAATGTCATTTTCAGAAGTCAGCATATTACCATCAATCTTTATGGAAATAAGATTTTTTCTAGCCTTTTTCTCCTTGTGCATACAATGAAATAATTTTGAGTTTCTATCCCCATCCTTGAGCCACTTATCATTGAGCTGATTTCGGTCAAGATCCTCCTTACGGGACAAGAGACTATCAAGCTTTGAAGGAGCTTCCACCTCATCTTGTGATGGACTTTCATGTTGCATGTTCCTCTTTTGACAGCTCAAAAAATGAGACTCAGCATCTTTAATATCATTAACGATGTTGGAGAAGGTCAATTTACTCCACTCTTTAAGTCTGGATTTCACAATTTTCAGCTTAGCATTCAGAATGAACAAAGAACTACCTATGACATCTGTTTTTCAAGCCTCTGAGATTATTTCCCTACATCCAGGCACAACCAGTCAATCATTATTGAACATCTTTCTAAATTACATGCCTGCCTACCATTCAAGGTATACCAGCTCCAGGTAAAATCCACACCTGAGATTAGGACATCAAGCAGCCTACAATGATCAATACAGGCGGAGAAATCTTTAGCTGAAATTCTGCAAAATTTTCTCCCTATTTTTTCCTCTGGCCTCAGAATGGTATTGAAATCTCCAATCAGAATCCATCTAGAAGACATGCTATTAGATATAGTAGTAAGGGATTCCCATAAATTTATCCTTCTAATATACTGATTCAAAGCATACACAAAGGTCACACAAAATATATTCTCCTGAAAGCAACAAGATAATGTAATCGATTGTTGATCAATCTGAACGGAATCAAAGCTAACACTATTGTGTTTTAGAACCCATAATGTTTCATTCCCATTCACATGCTGATTCCCCGAAACAAGTGAGTATCCTATATTACTCCACTTAAAAGCCATCCATCTTTCATAATTCATTCTTGGCTCAGAAATTCCTATTAACATAGGTTTGTTGGTCATAATAATATGCTTCAGGGTTCTGACCGTGGGAGAATTCCCAGGACCCTGGCAGTTCCAGAAAATAATCCTCATTGATTAGAAGACCTCTATCTGGTGTAGGGTCCAACATAGCTTGAATCTAAGCATTCCTTAGGGTCTGACTTATTCCCATCAGCTGTATAATTAGAGTCATCTCCAACTCCAGCCTCATCATCAGAGAGAGAGGTAAACTTTTTTTCTGAATCAATAGGCATTGTAAAAGATGCCGGTAATTTCCTTCTTGCAGCTTTAGAAGAAGGTACTTGTGAGAAATTTTCTTCAAGATCCACAGTGGGTTGTACCATCAGACTTCCACCCATAGGGGAGTCATGAATCACTAAGTCAGTTATAGACTGAGTACCAGAGCCCTCATCCACAGAAAGACAGTCATTCACTTCTTGTGTTCATTTACCAGCAGAATCATTTTCAATAACCACCTGACCAGTAGGCACATCACCCTCATGCTGAGGGTCCAGTCTTTTACTCATTTCATTGGAAATCTGAGCACCAAAGCCCTCATTCGCAGATGGACAGCCCTTCCCTGCTAGTGTTCGAATACCAGCAGAGACATGTTCAATAGCCACCTGACCAGCAGGCACATCACCCCCATACTAAGGGTCCATAATTTTACTCATTTCATTGGCAGTGTGAGCATCATCCAATGTGGTCACCTCTTGTACAGAATTCACCACATTTATAATGGCCGCCTCCTATGGTGGGTTCTCAAGACTACGATTCCTTTCTTCATCAGAAGGTGCAGCATCAACATTGGGTCTCTGAGCATCAACCTTATCAATCACTTCATGTACATTGGTATTGACAGTATCAAGATTAAATTGACCCTGATTAGCTGTCCTTCTTCAACAAATCCCAGCAGCATGCCCTCTATAATTATAGGAGGAACAAATCTTATTCCTGTTACATTCCGAAATTTAATACCCAAAGATTTGACAATTGAGGAAGAATTTTGGCTTTCTCTCATAGCCAATTTCATGATTGATGATATTATCCCTAGTAGTAAAGACTACTTATTCCACTAAGGTAGATGACATGTCGACCTCCACTAAAATCCTAGCACAGTGCCCAATGTTAGGGTTATCTGTCTATTTATAAAGTCTAATAAGGTTACCAACAGAGGAAGTAATATCCCATAGAATTTTTGGATGCCAATAAAGCCAGCTTAACTTATGGATACGAATCCATACCTGGGAAAAGGTGTTTTTAACCAAGCTGGGATCAAAGTTACAATCCCACTCATGAACCTGAAGAAATCCAGGGTGCAGAGGAACAGAGCCCGTGCTCCAAGTGACCCTTTTACATTCATCATATGGAAAGACCACATGATAAAAGCCTCTACCCATGGATTTCATCTTCCAGTCACTGAAGCCCCAAATCTCAGCCAACCTGCTTGAGAGGTCATGAAATTTCTAAGGGCGGACCCCTTTTGGAACCACAACCCGAGAAATAATAGAAACTTTAAACAATTTTACCCTTTCTTCAACAGCGGCTTGATTAGCCAATACATGTGCAACACGAGCCTTACGTATGATTCTTCCTGAGTCACCAGCGTTACAGTCCACGAAGGAGATACCCCTAGCTTGTTTAGCCACATCCGCAAAGCTCCTCTCGTATTCAGAGACATCATTCAGCATCACCGTTTCATATTTGTTTTTCACAGAGACTGAAGAGCTCATAATGACCGAAGCGATCCTCATCCTTATCCCTGTAATTCCCCACATCATCACCCCGATTAGGGTTTACACCTTCGCCCTCGAGGGCACCTTCACGAGCCTCCATCTAGATCTCATTTCTTCTCTAATAATATAGAATAAGGAGAAATTTTATTTCAATTAATATATTGTTTTAAAATTCAAAGAAAAATATACCTAATATAAGTGATATTTAAAAAGGAATAAGATGTTGACATGTTTTCTAATAGGAAATTAGTATATTTTCAAATGAATCATATTATTTGCGTAAACATTTAGATGAATATATGTACATAAATGATTATGTAAAAATGAAATAAATGTTACTTTAAAGATTGACATTAATATAATTATAAAATAAATTGATTGGTAAATTCTAAAGAAAATTTAATTAAACAAAGAGTGAGATAGGGGGACGGAGATATTTTACTTATAGACACCTTTTGATATGAACTATGAATAAATATAGAAGGTTAGATAAAAAGTAATGATGTAAACAAAAATGGAAGAAACATAAGATATGTTTATTACTTTTAAGATATTACACTTAATAAGTGACATGAAATTGAGAAACAAAACAAGAAAAAATTAATACCATTTAAAATTTTTTGAGGTATATTTGAAGATTAAATATTTCATTTCTAGTCAAATGAGTATATAAAATCATGGAGAAGTTACAAAATAAATATAACATCTAAATTGTAAAATAATTACAAAAATTACTATTAAAGAGGTATTCTTCCAAACTATCATTGGGGTGTGTGTCAAGTTCACTTATGTTCCCTCTATTATAGTGATCGACATCATTGGGACAATTTTCATTCATCTACAGTTTTTTGGTTTCCCCACATTCTCACATTCTAAATGTGGGTGTCTTCTACCATTGTGGTAGGAGATGCGAGATAATTGATAACAACGTGATGAAGGGAAATCAGTTCCTCTTTCTAGGGATTTATCCTTGGAGATTGTTTCCTTGTGACGGTTTTATTAATTATTTTTATACATATTCATGAATCTCATTAATTACATTATCCCGACGTGGATAATAGAAAATTACACTAATTTTTTACGATAGGGAAACTGCATGTGGTCAAGGATAATGGGGATATTACACATTTATAGACATTTTTAGACAATGGTTGTATTTGAAAACTAAAAATTAATCCTCTATAAATGCTAGTGGAATATCATATATGAGTTATATTTGGTGAATCTTAGAAGACATATCATTTTTTATACATGGAAACACACACTACGGGTAACACATCCTTGTCAAATTTCCTATGTTGTTTCATATTTGTCACATAATGTATATATTTTAACTTATTTGGTGGGGTTGATGATTTATGGTCTTTTGGGGAAACAGTCATCTGTTTAAATTCTTATGGGGAAATGGTCACATGTTTAGATGTTTGTATAGATGCGGTCATTGGTTTAATGTCATGTGGGGAATTTCCATTATAACTTCATCACATTCTAGGATTGGTATAGATTATATTCACATGAATATGTTGAGTTACTGAAGGGAAATAATTCATATATATTGATAGGTTATGTTTTCCCTCTTGAGATTGGGGGTGGGGGGATGATCACCCATTGTAATTCTCATATCCCAAGGGGAAGATAGAAATTGTTTTGATATATATTAGGATGTATAGAATGAACTCTAGGTTTTTATAGTATATAACTACATAGGATTAATAAATAAAAAATCCACATAGTTTATGTTCAAAATTTAATGTCATTTTGTTGGAAAGGACTATGTATTTTAAAGTCACATGGTAATGATGAATCTGTAGTGAAATGGGAAACAAAAAGGGATAGTGTGGGGAAGATACATAGATGCTTCATAGAATTTTAGAGGCGATTAATCTCATTGAAATAATATAATTAAACCTATGCATATATAAATGATAAAAGATATAATTGAACCAAGTGTATTGAAGATGTTTTATTGTAGTTTAATGTCATGGGACTAAGACATTATTTTTTAGTTTGAGATCATAAGAATTTGATTGTCTATTATACAGCCTAATGTCTTACAACATAAACATGGATGGTGGTTCAACTAAGAGTTTCCCATTCTTAATTAGGGTAGGGGAATAATTTATATTAAATAATCACTAATTTAATGGGAATGTAAGAGGTTTTTGTTAATGATGTTAAATGTTTTTATTATGTATCCACCTCACCATAGATTCTGGATTGAATTGGTTGTACAGACATTCAATTTTAGCTAACATGTGGGGTTCCGATGTTAGGGTGCCTATGCTTGAGAAAAAAGGTGTGAAATCTATCCAGGCCAGGCTTAGATAAATATTTCCAATCCTAAAGGTTGACTATATTGTTTTCAAATATGATTAGGGAATGTGTGAACCATGTGTGGATATGTACAATGCCCATGGAAAGTTAACATTCATGAAGAAATTTCTTCGGATAGGAGGTGTCATATAGGGGTATTGGATGTTTTTACTATGAGGGATATGGGGTTCATTATGGTGGGTCCCATTTTGTTAAGTCCTTCACTATACTAGGGTTTTCTTTCTTGGGGGTGGCTTGGTTCCCCTCGGAGGGGGGGGGCACAAGGGAAAAAGATCCTACAGGACCCCATAAGGTGAGAAAACTTTTCTACTTGTGAGAAGGGTGTGATAATATGTGAATTTAATATTTACCAGGGTATTTGGTTGTAAATTTCTCATGGGAGAATTCTTTCTAATGATGGAAACCTATTGGAATCTATTATGACTTCAACTCAGGAAGGAATTAGTTTTTTGAATTCAATGCTTTGGTCAAAAGTACAAATGTCATGGTCGTGTTAAATAAATGATAAATTGGTGATTTATAGATGGATCCGGGGTTGGAAATATGTATTGAAAAACATAATTTCGTTATATTTTTTAATCATGGGACATTGATGTACGTTTTTGGAACCCACATTCTTGAAAATGTATTTATCTTTCATAAATCAACTATAATTGGGGAATTTCAAACATTTGTTTCACAGATTAACCTAAAATCATCAAATTTACCATTAATCTGTCCCATAACATGAATATTTTGGCTTCAAAAAATACACCCCACCCTCAAATAAGAGATAGTCTCAGAGAAGAGTCTCAAATTATGAAGCTGAAATTTATTTATTCAACACAAAGGAAATGCAGTTGAGGAAACACATACCTCTATTAGACTATATATAAGGGAAGGTGTCCTTTTGGAGACCCTAATATTCTAATATAATATTTTTCATATCTATATCATAAAAAACAGATATTATTCAAGATTTCATTCAGATAAAAATCCATAGATCTAACGATACATCCATCTTATGTGAATGATTCTTTAGTGAACAATTCATCAAGGACAATGTTTCACGAGGACCATTGATTGTGTTTCCTGATGATTCATGAGAAATCATTTATATATGTTAATTACTGAGATTTCAATTTAATATATATGTCCATCAATATTCCTAAAACTACCACTGCACAAATACGAGAGATGTCCGGGAATAATCATATTTGGGAAAACATTTGGACTTTATCAAATTAAAACACACTCATTGGGTTGTTGATAAATAACAAAAATGATTAACTACACAATAAATGCTTTCCTCTTTATGGATATAGTATGAGTGATGGTGTATTGATCCCCAATAATGGCCAAGATGAAACTGTATAATAGTTTAATTTCGTTCCCTGATAGTATTTGTGGAACCAATCTATTGTAGGTAACCTTTTCAAGGACCACACATAGATTACTAATAATTATCCATGGAATCTCATAAATATAGTCATAGGGGTATTATCATTTTTAATAATAATAACCTCACCAAAATACAATATTTCCTTTGAGAATAGCCTTGGATACCGTCTCTAGGGATGGGCTGAGTCGTGGGTAATTTTCTAGGGTGAAAAACTAACAGATGAATGGGCCAATGCATACCGGTTGTGATAAAAATTATATAAGTTTGATATATATTTGGAAAATGTGGGCCTTTAAGATATGTTATATACTTCTCAACTCAATTTCTACCTTCACATAGATATCATAAATAAGATTCTGAGAAGATTGAAGAAAGGGACAAAAATATTTCACCTGTACTACAGGGATGTCAAAAAAAAAGGAGAACTTTAACATGTGAATTAGATCCCAATACCTAGGAAAATTTAGGATGAATTTTTCCCAACCAAGAATATATCGAGAAATAGTGATCATTATTAATGTTCATGACCCCTTTACATGGCATGGTGTATGGACGGAGGAGGATCATAGTCTGGGTGAATGACATACCATTCAAGAATTGGTTTGATTATTTCATGAAATAACCCATTGGGAGGCTTCTATAGAAACATTACCAGTTCCTAAGTGTGTCACATAACCAGAAGGCACACCCATACTGGGTGATCCTGAAGGAGAGGCTGTTATTCAAATGGCGGAAAAATATGAATTCCCTCACCATAAGAGTTTTCCTACTAGGTTATTGTTTCTACATTCATTTTAAGATTGGTACTCATTAGTCATGAATTTCATAGGGAGAGGAACCAGGAACATTAAGCATGGTACACATAATAGTGATGGTGAGGTGTACTAACAAGTCAGTTATGGGGTTGATGAATCTCTAAAAGGTGCTAAGCCAAATCAACAAGGAGAAGAACCCATTTCATATGCACAATCCATTATATTTTAGTTTTGTTGGGTCACCACAAACATGAAATATTTTTAGTATCTATACCCCATCATATGACATAATTAAATTTTAGGAAAATATTTTTTAAAAAAATTAATTTAAATATCATGTGTGACATAGATCAGTGAGTCTATTCGATATCTTGCACAAAATGCGCCACTAAGCTTCAAAAACCATAAAATAATATCATTGTAAATATAAACATTATAAACATACCATGAAATATGAGGGTATGAATTGTATTAATTACCTTATTAAATAAACATATAAATATAAATTCCATTTTAAATACTTGGTAAATAATTAATCAATTTTTAGTAAAATAATTAAATTAAAAACAAATTCCTCAAAAATGATTTTTATTGATTTTTATGAGAATATATTATAATTAATTTATATATATTTTAGAAAATTCATCTAATAAAATGAACATTATCGTTGAAATCATTATATTGAAATTATCTTATGGTGAAATTTTATAAATTTGTTTCGAAAATATTGATTTGTAGGTGAATAGTGAAAATATAGTTTTCTGTAAAATAATAAATTATTTTCAAAATAAATTGAGTAATTTTAATAGTAAATAATGACTGAAATTAAAATAAATATTTTTCAGTAATACATAATTCAATTAATTACTTATGAATAAATTTTATAATGGATTTTAATATAAGTTTATTTTTGGGGTTTAAACGATGGTCTTCTTAAAAAATGTTTTAAAGGGAATAATGCTTAAAAATTGTAATTATTATAAATAATCCATAATGGGGAGTAACTTAATTTAAATTTATATATAATCTATTAATAAATTTTAACTAATTTTCATAAAATTATTATTTTTAGATATATAGTTATCTTAAAATCATTTTAATCTTAAAAAAATACACTTCATGAAAAACTTCTTTTTCATTGTGTTAGTGTGTCTTGTTTTAAATTTAGTTATTTTAAAATTAAAAAATTGTATTCGAAAAAAAATATTTTTTATATAATCATTTTGAAATTATATTAGTATTCATTTTTTATTATATTCTGAAATTATTATTTTCATAAAAAAATATTTAATAATAATGAATTTTAATTGAAAACTCCATTTTTATATAATTTTTAAATACATTTAAATTATATTCAAAATATTATTTATTTTTAAATTATTCCAATTATATATATATATATATATCCAATTTAGTGTATTTTAATCAACTTAATATTGAAATATGATATAAAAACTGTGTAATCATTGAAAATTGTTTCATTAAAAATTTGCTTTCTCATAGGGGCTGTGAGATTAATTTAAAATAAAATTTTACACTTCTATGAATTAAATTTGGGAAAATGGATTAAATATTTAGAATAATATTAATTATTATTATTTAACAAGGTCACCATATTGTTTTATGAAAATAAACAGTAAAATTAAGAAAAAATATTTACTGTGGTTAAGGTATAAATGGGTTCACACTGTGGATAAAATAAAATTATAAGGTAAGAAAATGACCCAAAAAATGATCAAAAAACATTATATGGCCATATATGTACCTAATAATAAATATTATTATAAATTTCAAACTATTGAATCAATTTAAGATGAAAAAAATATGTTAAATTCATTATTTAAAAATATTACCATTGTGCCACTCACCTCATATAAATATAGTCACCCAATATCATCTCTTGTACACACCATAAAATAGTTTTTATGAACATTCATACAAAATTAAAATATTAAATTATCTCCTATCATACATGAATCATTATTTTTGATGGAAATCCAACCTAGGAAGGGTTTGGTGTAAGACTAAGGATAGTACCCAAAAAAGATCTAACATTCATCACCAATAATTTTAGATTTATGTCATACTTCACCTCTATCGATTAACATTATACAATGACTAAATAATAAAATCAGAATCATAGATATAAAAATACAGATTTATGTTACGTTCATAACCAACAACCATCTCCACTTCTGTGAAATGGGTTACGAAATCATCTTTCAAGAGTACGGTGGACTACCTCCGCGCAAAAAGATGTTATTTTATTTTCTATTACCACCTATAACAGTTAAAAATAATTTTTTTATTTTTTATATTTTAATTTTATTATATTATTATTCTTATGGAAATATTATATCAAACATAACTTCATTATTTCCATTTTTTTGGAAATTAGATAACATCATGCTTGTATACAATAAACTACCACCTCACTAAGCAATGTGATTAATTCACACATTAAATGAAATGTATTAAGGATATATTTAATTACAATATGATATATATATCAAATAAAAAAATTTCTTTAATAATAATATATCATTTTCTGATATTTTTTTCAATATGTAGAGAAAATTGACCAATATTCATTTGTATGTACTACCTACCATCACCATGAATGATGTATTTCATTTTATAACTATATCATTTAGAGATTACTATAAAAATTCTACATTACATATAAAATTTTTTATATCATGATTACAATTATGGATATTATATTACACTGATCAGAGTAACATGACCAAAATTAACAAATCAAAACATATATGCAAAAAAAGTTTATTGCCCCAAATATAGATGTAACAAGAAATAAGTAAAAAATGGTCACTAAAGGTTTATTATATAATAATATATTTGATGATATATATGAATATTTTACTTTAATATATTTATAACTTGAATATATTTATTATAAATGGGTTTAAAATGTGTACGATGAAAGTTGAGACTTAATTTAAGGGATTTCAGTCTCACTTCTTTACTTCCGTGAGATGCATTCCATATTCACCACCTATATGTACTATGTGTTTTATATATTTATAATGAATTTTTTTATAATGATTCAAAATAAAAAAATTTATTCTGAAATGTCAATTTTAGGATCTCTCTTCCATGGGGCATAGTGTTCAAAAATTTGTCAAATCAGAAATGGGATTTTATGTCTCAATTTAATTTATGGGAGACTTATGCCATATTCACCACTTTTTGATTTTTAATGATTTATAAAGTAACCCTATTACATGAAATATCATTAATATATATCATTTCATGATAATTAATTCTTATAGTAATGATACTAGTTTTTGGGGATTATGATTTAAATGATACTCAAACAATAAGGTATTTTTTTTAAACTTTTCCTTTAATTGGAAATAAGTATTTCTACACAAATAATTATATTTATGAGGTTTTTATTATGACACATTAAAAATTTATATCACTAATATATTTATATTAAATATATTTAATATTTTCTTTTGATGTTATTTTATCAATAAAAGTGTGATTCAAAAGTTACTAATGTGGTAGGGGTTGATGTTATAATAAATTTTTATAAGTATTGTATATAATTAAGCATTAAATGTTGAAATACTAGGAAATATTATAAATTAATTAAAATAATTTTTCTTCTCCTTTAGTTATTAATGATATATTCATGTAATAGTACAATTTTCAGCTCTTTGGAATTGACATAATTGAGAAATATTAATTAAGAAAATTTGTCATTTTTTATCTCTTCGGTGGGAAATAAATTTCCATCCAAATATATATTTTTTAATGATGTTTTAAAAAATACAATTTTTTAAATTTATAACTCTCAATGTTTGAAATTTTTTTAAAACAATGTTTTTAAAGGAATCATCATGAATTTTTTAAAACATTTCATCTTTGGGTTTTCAGGAAAATTTGAATGGAATCTTGGTTTAAACATCTACACTATGAAAATCAATTCTTGTGAACCTTTAAATTATTTTCCATAAATATTCTTTTATACATTTTCATGGTTATATTGAATGGAAATTATTTCAAACAAATATGTTAACATTTTTTTCAGTGTAGAATGAATATTATTCGTAATAAAAGTTCTAAATGATTGTTGAAAATAAATTTCTATATGCCATGAAACCTATTGATTTTACAATAACTTAATAGGATTATGATCCAAGTATTCCCTTCATATTACATTTCTAAATGTTTTATATTTATTTTTAAAATATGTTTGTTAAAAACGTTTCAATTCCATAGGCTATACAAAAAAATTATCATGAAACCCCCTTATATTTTCATGGGTAATAATATGATGAAATGATGAAATGAGTATGAAAACTATCTCTCTATTGTAGGTTAAAATAATTTTAAATGATTACTAAACCAAATTCTGTTGATGTGTTATGATATGATTAATGCTTTATGATATTATAAAACAAATATGTATGATTTTCATTATGTGAGAAATCAAACCTATATCTTACTCCACATAATTGGGTCATGATAAATGTTCTATGATCTCATAGGGTACATGGGTGTTTTGATAAATCACGAAAATGAGTGTGAACAGGTGGTTATACAAGTACTAAAAGAAGTTATATGGGAGGTCATCGAATTCTCGATGTTTATAAACTGGTGGTTATCCAAGTCATAACATCTTATGAATTTCTTAGTTGGAATCCTATACATAATGCATTACATGATATATATATTCCAAAAATAAATGTATTATGCTAATGTTATGCTTTCATTGATCATGTTATTTGATTCCCATTTGATTTATGTCTTATGAACATTACATATTAATGACATGAATCAAAATTATGATAATTGATATGAAATTTATGGTTTCAAAATATTATTCTCATTTTCTCAGACCCCTATGACCTTATTATTCTTATAGATCTCCCTCATTTACCCATAATGAGCATATGTGGTCTTCCTTTTTATGTTTTTATTCCCCATATTATGAAAAAATGATTTAAGTGTAGTTTTTATCTTATGATTATATAATGTAATTTTATTTATGGGATACATTAATGATATTTCAGGAAGTGAGAAGATTACATTCTAGGTTTCAAAAGGAACTAAACTATTGTGATCCTATTTCATGTTTTGGTTAATATAAGGAATATTCAACCGAAAATGTCATATATATGTATGAAATCCTAGGGTTGCAATATATTTTATATGTGGATAGGATTAGATAAAATAATATAACCAATAATGAAAAAGATTACTGATATTTGTAGGTATATTTTTATGGTTATGTCAAGTTATGTCTCTAATTATATGTCTATGGATGAGTCAATGTATAGGAAAAGATCCTATTATTTTGTTAAAGGAATGGGAATGTGGTACCCAAGTAATTACATCAATTTATGGATATTAAAACTGGATGTGGCTCTAAAACATAGGCACCTCGGGGTAATAACTCTGAAATGGATGCATTGAGATAAACTCAATGTTCACCGGGTGTGTTACAGTGGGACTTGGTGAAAAACGTATTTAAAACACCAAGGTCATATACTATGTAACATCATAACTATATTATAAACCATAATCAAGGATTTAAATAGATTATTACCATCGATGACCTATGATAAATTGAAGGTTCTATAGATTAAAAGGATAGATTCGTGATTTAGATATACTATATGTTTTTTGTGTTCATGATTATCTTGTATTAATATGATTATTGTTTCTCATACTATTAATTTTTATGTTTAGTAGGTTGTGGGAACTAGAAGGAACTCAGTTTAAATAGAATGTGATGGAATATTTTCTCATTACCAGCCAAATGGGTTGATGATTTAATTGATAGATGGTCGGATTATTCTTAATCAATTATCATAGAAAATTTATAATAATGTTCACCTTACCCAAAAGTTACACTCACTAATTAATATAAGGATATATTTCATTTAGAGTTCATGTAATCATGGCCATGATAGAATGAATATTCAATTTCAAATATTACATGAATGTGGAAAAAATAAATCTATAGAATGAATCAAAATAATGAGACTCATTTTTATATATAGAGATGAAGGGCATAGAGTAATCATTTTCCTTGGGAAAATGAAAAGGTCAGTTAATATATTAGATTTTAATATTGTCCACTCTAAAGTATTATCAATGTATGATTGTTTTAAATTTGATAAGTTTGGGAATTATTAAAAATGATGTCATAGGGGACATGTACATTAATAGAATCAACATGGTGTTATGATTGATGGTTATACTACTAATGATTAAAAGAATATAAATTACATTTGAAATGTATGGTTTGTTCTAATGGTATTGTTTATATTAATCAAGAGAACCATGATTAATCATGGTCTCATGAATGGTATGACCTCATTTATAGTAAATATTTTTGGATTGACGTATCATGGAATAACATGATTAGTAATAGTTAATAGTTTTGGAATGATGTAGAATTATTTTTAATTATATTTATTTTAATTGACTAATTATGTTATATTATCCATGGAAAATATAATAAGTGTATAATTTTTTTTTTCATTAGGGATTATCAAGAATATTTTTAATAGTATCAATAACATATAAAATTGATTTAATATTAACGTAATATTTTAGGGAAAATTCATCCTTAGGGGAAGATAACATTTATTATTTTCCTAAGGTTGAGAAAGTAGTGTTTAGTTGAGATAAAGAGTTTATTGATATAGATAAATTAAATTTGATATTATTTATGACATCAAAATTGATAAAGCATTTATTGAAAAAAAAATTCCTGATATTATTGATGTAGTGCACAACATTATATCAATTAAAGAACATATACACAAATCTGTGTTTTATGTACGAAAGGAGGAAAAGTGCATTTTCTCAATATGTTTTATTTTAAATAAAGTTATTATCATGTTTTAAGTGAATAAATGAAGATTATATTCACATGCTTGGTATGTGTCAATAAAGATGTACTTTGTGTTGTTTGGGGAACTAATGAAAAGATCATAGTGTAAATTTAGTGGAAATCCTTATAAATTTTTAGATTCTTATATTTTGATAGGATCATAAGGATAACTATATATGAAAGGGTTTAATTTGAACATTGGATTATTTATTACATATCATTTTAATGATTTATGAATAAATTGTTATAGCCTTTTGGTTTTGATAATAAATAATTATAAAATCAATGATTTTTAATACTTTTATGAACATTATTTTCTACTACAGACAAGTAAAGGTGATCTCTTACTGCAAGAGATTAAGAGGAAATTTATGAAGGCATAACCAAATGATGAATATATTACTATTAAATAGAGAGATACCAAGTAAAAAATTTTAATATTTTATCAGTGAGTATGGTAATGGGATACCTCAAAATTAGAAATACTATGTTCAAAGAAAATTTTTCCAAGTACATAAATTTCTAAATATTCAAAACTTCATTTAAATTATCACAAATATTTGATTTTATGTTCATTAACCTTCTTTTTATAACCCACTTTATTGTGATCAATGTTCTTTATAACTCCCCATTTGTATTTGGGAGTTATTTAAAAATCTATGTTAGTTTTCTTCACTTCTCACTAATTTTCTTCTACATGGAAATGTAGAATGTGTTATTCCAGATGACATTCACACAACCCATAATCTTTTTCAAGAGGCCTTTTTATTAACCCTTTAAATTATGTGGATTTATATGGAAGAATTTTCAAATGATAAAGGTATCGAAGATTAATTTTGTGGTGGGAATATTTTTCTAGGGGGAATAATGTTAAATCTCAATATTATATGAAATATATTTTCCCAATTTAATAAAATATCATGTTCTATATGAAATAATTGGTATATTCGATAGTATTTTTGACACATGCCATCAAGCATCAATAAACCATGAAATAATATTATTTTAATTTTGACCATTATATCATAGTTATCAAATAGAATGGCATGTATAGTATTAAACTATTTAATAAATATAAAAATTTCTAATATTTTATTTATAAATTTTTAGTTAATAATTAATCAATTTCTAGTAAATTAATTATATTTAAAAAACAAATATTTCTAAAAAAATGATTTTATTTATTTTTTTAAGAAATTATTATAAATATTTTATGCATACATTAAGAAAATATATTTGGTTAATGTAAATTAAATATTTAAATAAACATTTTGAAATTAAATAACTGTGAAATTTTATGATTTTTCGAAAAATATTGAATTTTTAGTGAATTGGGAAAAATACCAGTTTTTTTAAAACTATTATATCATTCCCATAAATTAAAAAATTTAATTGCATAATTGTATTATAAATTGATTTATGTCTTTTTTAATTTTTAATAAACTAAATTACTTTATAATAAAATTTATACAATATTTTATTAGATGTATTTTTTTTTGTTTCGAAAGTGGGGATTTTTAAAAAATGATTTCAAGAACATAATTTTTCTCCAATTTAATTATTTAAAATATTTCCCTATGTAGAAAATATTAAATAATATATATATATATATATTATCAATAAATATTAATTAATATTCATTCAATGATTATTATATGATATCGATTTAATATAAAATGACCTTATACCTAAAAATACACTTCTTGAAAACCTTCTTTTTCATCAAATATGTGGGTTTTGTTTCAAATTCAAATTTTCAATATTTTAGAAAATATATTTTAAAATTAAATTATAATTTTAAATTATAATTTTTAAATTAAATTAGGGGTAATTTATTAAAATGTTATGAAAAGATTAATTTTTTAGATGAATATTTAAAAATGTTAAAATTTTAAGAAATCCTTCCTTTTCATTTAATTTATTTGTAAAGATAAATTATATTTAAAAATATTGTAAAAACCATATTTGTTAAATTTTATATTTTTTAATGATCAATATAACAGTAAAATTTTTAATATTTAAATTGGATATAAATGTTTTGAAAACATTTTATTATTTTCACTTAAAACCCCCACTTTCTCGTCGTGTTGGTGAGATTACATTAAAATTAAATTTTGAAGACATAATGAATGGAATTTGTAAAAACATATATAATATTTCTATTCATAATTATTTATATTATGAAATATCACCAATATATATGTTTTCAAAAATATATATTAATAACAATAAATTTTTTTACCTAACTCAATGTAAAAATGGGTTTATCGCAGGTTTAAACTAAGATGATAGGGGTCGAAAATAACAAAAAACACATCCTAAAACTATTGTATTCCATATTTAGACCTAATATCTTCACTTATTTATAATTTTCTACTATTTTAACCTTTTTATATGAATAAAATATGGATGGAATTCATTGCTTCATAATATTACGAGTGTGCCACTCACCACACTAATAAAAGGAAACCCCATATCCGCAAATATTCACACAATTTATCCATTTTTGTTCATAAATTTCCATACAAAATGACTTATCAAATTATTTTATATCATGAAATAGGCCTTATTGTATGCAAAAATTAAACCCATGATAAATTTCGCTAAATAGATAAGGACAACAACCGAAGAAGAGGTAACATTCATCAACAAGCATTTTTGTTTTATTTCAACCTCAACCTTCTAAATTTTTTGATATAAAACTATGATATAAAAAATTATATTTTATATACAAATATGTTTTCATGATTAGTGAAATAAATATAACCTTACCCACTTCCATCAAATGAGTTATGAATTCATTCTTTTTGTGTGTGTTTGTAATGGCCTGGACCTCTCCGGTCCATTCCATTGTGAAATTTGGTGTTGGAGGTGTTTTGGGAGGTCAAGGTGCCTTGGGGGTGAGTTTGGGTGGAATTTTAATGAGAGCTAAAGATCAATAGATTTCACACACTTAGCACATGGTTTGGCAAAACTGTGCGGCCAAACTGTGCAAGGTTGGTGTTGGAGGCAGTGGATAATGCACAGTTAACACATGGTTTGGATAACCGTGCAGACTAACCGTACGGGGAGTGTTTGGCATGGAATAAGCTAACGCACGGTTAGTGCACGGTTTGATAAACCATGCGGACTAACCATGCAGGCACTTAAATCTAGATCCCAAAATTTCGGATTTAAACTCCTTTACCTCTAAATGGTTCGTTTAATCCCCTAAGCAGCCATAACACGATATTACCTTTCCTAGGAGGTAGAATAACCTCTCCCAAGCATTTTGGAAGTAACCTGGAGGATTTTCTTGGCGAATCGAAGCCAGTTCCTTGAGGTATGTGATCGTTCTTGCTTGTTTTCCTATATCTACCTAGATCTACTCCCCCTTCTCTCTCAGTTTCTTAGATATACGCCCGTTATGGGTAGATATAAGTGTTCTAATGTCGAATATGAAGAGCTTTGGTCCTGGTTGTGTTAGGAGAGGATATCAAAAGATGATTCGTGGAGAATCGACCTGGTTTATTGAGCATTCTTTTACAGTCATGGTTTCGTCAAAAACCCGTGAGGTAGGGATTTTTCCTTTGTCTCTCTTTTCCTTGTATCATGCGGGGTGGGTGCACTTTTGTTTCTGTGGGAATGGAGGAAGCCAATTATTAATGAACAAAACAAACAGACTTTAAAAGGAATAAAGGGGAGGGGTGTGATCGATATACTACTGTTCTGTTTTCCTGCTTTTCCTTGATTATTATGATGTGAATTGTTTGGATGTATGCTTATTGAAAATAATTGGCTATTAGTGGTCTCTCCCTGTGAACTAATAAATTATTGTCTTCTGAGATGATTAAATTGATATAATATGAAAATTGGTTAATCATGTAAACACGGTTGATTAAATGGATGCCCAGTAAACATGAAACCTTGTGTGATCACCCCGGTTAACCAACAAAAATAGGAAACATGTAAATGATGTGCCCGAACTTGGATGTTTCCCTGATTTTTTTGGTAGTGGGTGTGTTTTTTTGTTTGTTTGCTTATGGGGTGATGTGGGTGAGGATGGGATCCTCTGTTGTGGCACGATTGTTTGTTGTTACTTTGCTTGCATCACAAATTGGGGTGGAATCCTCTTCTATTGTGAAACCTTTTAGGTTCATGGTTCAGGGGATGTGAGGTTGTATCTTGATTCCAGCTTTGGTTCCAATACATGGAGGGATATCACTGTGATGTGAACTTACAAGAGAACTGGGTGTGAATATTTAAATTGTTGTTGGCTGTAACTTTTCACCTGGGCTTGTTCTTATGACTGCTAGTTTCCCAGTAGTGTAGAATTTATTAAATGAGGTCACTTGAACATGAAAACAATAAATGGGTTAATTAGGAGATTGGTTCTAGTATGAGTTGTGAATCGGCTGTGAATATTATACTTCTATGAAAAATGATTAGGTTGTTCATGCTTGGGTTAGGTGTGGAACCCTTGGTTGGGACGAGTGCTTGTTATATATATATATATGATGGTAGTACTTGTGTTTCTTATTCTCACCCCACCCATGTTTAGGACATAGTGTCGAACACCCCCATTTCATGGGGGAGAGTGTTTTACCCAACACCCATACGAGTGGCTGGTTATTATCTTCTTTCTGCTCCTTTTCCGAAATATACCAAGTATCTTCGTGCATGATGTGATGGTCTGAAGTCCATTATTAGCCCAAGAATCTTTAGGTGGGGTTGTTGTGGTGGTTGGACCAGGTGTTTATGGGCGTATTGTTTCCCAAGTATCATTGGGATGAGGCCCAGGTGTCTTTGGGTGTGACAGTAGCTTTCTGGCCTAGGAGTCTTCGGGCGTGACGGTAGCTTTCTGGCCCAGGTGTCTTCGGGCATGGAAGTGGTTGTTCTGGCCCAGGTGTTTGTGGTCATGGTTACATGAGGTTGTTGTGGCCCAGGTGATTTCATGCGGGATGTGTGTTTGTATCCCAGGTGTGTGTTGGCGGGTGTGGTAGTGGGACTGTGGTGAAAATGGCGGGATTGGTTCGATGTGTAGGTTGTCTTCAATAACCATTGGGAAAGTGGTGCAAGTTACCCATACCTCGATGTGTTGTTACTATAAATTACTTGACTTGCGTTATTTTAGGAGTCTACATTGGTGAGGCTTGGGTGGATAATTTTACTTTCTAGGTGTTTTGGTTCTCTTTTCTCACAGGTCATTAGAATACCTCCCCAGTAGTGCACGTGAGTCTTTGATTTTTTTCCCTACTTGGTATACTTTTATACTCACCCTACGCATATAAAACTGCTTTCAGGTTTCAGGAGAACATCGGGGATCGAGCAGGGTCGTACTAGCTCGGGCGTTGGGACCGTTGCAGTTGCTGTTTTTCTTACTTTTGATACTTTACCCTTGTAGACACCTAGTGCTTTCTGGATTTTACTTTTTCCACATGGATATGGGAGTGGTTTTCTTGTATTTACTTTACTTCCAATTTTGGCATTGTTGGGTTTCATCATCCTATGTCCCAATCCCATTAACGAAAAGGGTAATGCCTTCCATTTTCTATGTGATTCTATACCCTAGGTGCTAGTCACCACTCCAGGACCTACTGAAGGTGGGTCTCGGGGGTCATTATCTCCCCTTCAACTTGAATAAATAAGGGTCTGGAAATCTACTATCCCTTCCCTCATCTTGGTGACGGTGGGTCATGACAGAATGGTATCAGAGGAGGTGTGGTTGAGAGGTAGTATGGAGTCTAGAGTTTGGAACAGTGAGGATTTCATGGGATGGTAGGGTAATAGTGTCATGCGATTTTTGAGTGTGAAATAGGCCAGGGAAGACTGATTAGGACACAAGATTTTAGGTCCCCCATGATCCGATGCTAGGACTCTGGACCTCCCGAACGACCATGTAAGGACACACTGATTGGTGGGTAGAGACCCTAGGAAAGGTACATGCATCATAATAACTTGTGTTCTTGTGTTTTTTTGGGAACATTGGGGATTTACAATTAATAAGGAGTAAGGAAAATTAAGAACAATATTCTACACTACTCGGGCTTAGGCATTCCTTGTTTACCTTGCAGTTATGGCACCTGGTAGATGACCACGAGTAGTGTGGGAAATCAAGGTCCATGAGGTTGACTTGGGTGATTGATGGAGGGTTGACCGATAGGAGGAGGATGATCAGTGGAAGAAGACGCTTCATGCATTTCAGCGATAGACCCTCTGGAAGTGTGAGGGAAGCACCTTAGATGTGGAGACAGAATGATTGCTAGAGGAGCTGCTGATAGCATTTGGCTTGACTCAGGCTCCAGTGGAGTACTTGGTTCCTTTGGCTGTGAGCCAAATGCGTGGAGCAGAACGTCAGTGGAGGACACATTTTCTAGGAGCTAATAGGGAAGCAGAGGTGACGTGGGCTGACTTCGAGAAGGAGTTTTGGGCGGAATTTCTCTCTTCCACCATGAAGGCTAAGAAGAGGAAAGAACTACTCTCCCTCTAGAAGGGGAGTATCTCAGTGAGAGAGTTGGGGATCATGTTCAAGGATTTCCTTCGCTTTTCTCCCGACCTCTTTCTAGATGAGGAGTCTCGGGCCATGTTTTTTTGGAGGAGGCACTTTGGCCTTCTCTCCAGTACGTTGTTACTCCCTTCGCCCAACCGATATACTTGTAGTTCTAGAAGAAATCTGAAGTGTTGGAAAGGATGCACACGCTGGGAGGTGTTTCATGAGACAGAATCTAGTTGGGATGGTCAAAGGGGAAATCCATCAATAGTAGGCCTCCAACATTAGGACCCTCTAGGTTCTGACCATTACGGAGCAGGCCTCAGCAGTTTCAGTTTCGATCTCACGATCCTCACCCTTTTCCTTCGAGCCTGGGACCAAGGTGTTTCATCTATGGCATCTATGGGCACCTTCAGAACCAGTGCCCAGATAGAGTGCAGTACGGTGGTGGTGGGTAGGTTCAGCACCCAGCTCAGCAGCAACAACAATCCCCATCTTGGCCCCTTCAGCAGCAGCAGTAGGTTCAGTGAGCTACCACTCCTACAAGGGCATACGTTGTGGGAGGAGGTCGGCCTCAGGGTGCTCCTCAAGGACCTCAACCAGGGTGTGGTTGGGGAGGTGGACTATACCCAAGAGGAAGAGGATTCAGGAGTGGAAAGTTGCACACTGCAGAGGCAGCAGTTCCAGAATTTCCATAGGTCATTCGAGGTACGATCAACTTGTTTAGTACCCATGCATATGACTTGTTAGATATAGGAGATTCACACTCCTTTTTTACACCCAGCATGGCGCATGCTCTGGGTTTAGTGGCTGAGAGAATTCTAGTGTCCCTGGTGCTGAACACACCAGTTGGAGGTCAGACCGACTTGTTGTATGTTTTTCAAGGACGCAGCCTGATGATAGGGACACATCAGTCAGTCAGGGATCTTCTACTATTGCAGATACAACCATACGATGTCATCCTAGGCATTGACTGGCTATTCTCTGCATGTCCCGTCATTGACTGCTTCTAGGGAAGGGTCGTGTTTTTAGACATGGGTGGCCGACATGTGACATTCATCAGTAAACAAGGTTTCTAGAAAAGAAATTGGAGAGAGGAACCCCTCCTCTCTTTGTTAGTTGAGCTATCAGTGGAGTCAGTGGATGCGGAGACGGTGGAAGTTCCAAGGATCGTTAGTGAGTTCATGGATGTCTTCCCTGAAGAAGTGGCGACCCTACCCCTTCAACTTGAGGTTTTGATGGCTCCCTACTAGATGAATCATTCTGAGTTAATGGAGTTGCGGATTTAGATTGATGATCTGATGAAGAAGGGTTATTTCGACCAAGTGTGTCACCTTGGGGTGCTCCTTTCTTGTTTTCAAAGAAGGAAGATGGTGGTCACAGGTTGTGGATAGACTACTGGAGACTGAATCAGGTAATAGTCAAGAACTGTTACCCCATCCCGAGGATAGATGATCTCTTTGAGAAGCTGAAGAGAGTAGGTTGGTTCTCTAAGATCGATCTGCGGTTTAGATATCACCAGTTTAGGGTAAAGGAGGGAGAAATCTTGAATACTGCCTTTTGATGTAGGTATGGGAACTTTGAGTTTGTAGTCATGTCGTTCAGTGTAACAAATGCACCAGCTGTGTTTATGGGACTCATGAACTCCATCTTACAGGAATACCTAGATTGGTTCATGGTCATGTTTATTGACAACATTATGATCTACTCAAGGTCGGAGGAGGATCACGCTGAGCACCTGAGAACTATTGTAGAGGTCCTCCGACAGCACCAGCTCTATGGGAAATTGTACATGTGAATTTTCTGGACATGAGAAGTACACTTCCTTGGGCATGTGGTGTCCGATCAATGAATATCAGTGGACCCATCGAAGGTCGAGGAAGTTGTTTCTTGGGTAGCACCCAAGAACATGTCAGAGGTTCGTAGTTTCCTTGGGCCGATAGGTTACAACCGGAGATTCATACCCAAATTCTCCCGAGTTACCGCACCCTTGACAACTTTTACCAAGAAGGACCAGGCTTTCGTTTGGGATGAGCAGTGTGAGGCGGCCTTTATTTATCTAAAGGAATAGTTGTTTAGTTCCCTAGTATTGATGTTTCCAGAAGAAGGGGCGGTGTATGTTGTGTTCTATGATGCTTTAGGGCAATGTCTCGGATGTGTGTTGATGCAGCGGCAAGGGGTGATCTCTTATGGGTCTAGTCAGTTTCCTCCTCAGGAGCGTAATAATGAAACCCATGATCTAGAGATTTCGGCGGTTGTTTTCTCACTAAAGTTGTGGCGGCATTACCTCATTTGGGAGAGATTTGTGGTCTTCACAAATCACAAAAGCCTAAATCATATCTTCTCCCAACGGGACCTAAACTTACGACAATGAAGGTTTATGGTGTTCCTTCAAGACTACGACTTCAAAATTATCTACACATAAAGGAAAGGAAATGTGGTGGTTGATGCTTTGAGCAGGAAGTCACAGAAGGATGATGTTTGAGAGTCGGCAGATGCTTGGAAGGCAATGGAGGAGATGGCTGCCCTGCACCTATATGAAAGGATGGACGGTGGTAGAGGTTGCCTGTATAAGATGACAGTGCAGTCTCCTCTACTACAAAAAGTGGGGGATTACCAGTGGGGAGACTCAGAAAGTGAAGTGATGCATGACCGGGTTTCCCAAGGCGATGCCCCGGAAGGGTGGGCGGAGGATGGTCATAATCAGATGCTTTTCTGAGGGAAGATGTTTGTTCCAGAGATGATGTGTGAGATGGTTCTTGGTGAGTTCCAAAACTCACCCTTAACAGTACACCCATGAGTTTCCAAGATGTACCAGGGTCTGAGGAGATGGTATTGGTGGCCCGGGGTAAAGCGGGTGGTGGCAGAGTTCATGGCCAAGAGCCTAGTGTGTCAGTAAGAGAAGGCTGAACATGGTGGTCCAGGTGGTTTGTTGCAACACTTAGATGTCCCCGAGTATAATTGGAATGGAATCTCGAGGTATTTCTTTATAGGGATACCTATGATTTAAGGTGGCTGCGACACCATCTGAATGGTGGTAGACTGGTTGATGAAATCGGCTCACTTCCTGGCAATCAAGGAATTGGGTACAGTGGATGGCTTAGCACGAAGGAATTTGGAAGAGGTGATGTGGTTGCATGGAGTTCAAAGTTCCATAGTCTCGGATAGGGGTGCACAGTTTACCTCACGAGTCTGGAGGGGATTACAGAATGCCTTTGGCACCCTGCTATGGATTAGCCCTTCTTTCCACCCCCTGAAGGATGGGCAGGCAGAGCGCACCATCCAGACTTTGGAAAATATGCTACGAGTATGTATTTTGGACCTTGGAGGATCATGGGTACAACACATGCCTCTAATAGAGTTCTCTTACAACAACTTCTATCAATATAGCATTGGCATGGCTCTGTTTGAAGCGTTGTATAGAAGGCCGTGCCACTCACCAGTATGACGGACAGAGGTCGGAGAAGTAGGTGTTCTTGGCCCGGAAGTGGTGCAAAGCACGACGAAGAAGGTTAATCTTATATGAGAGAGGTGAAGGCATCTCAGGACTAAAAAGTCATACGCCGATAATAGGGGGACACCCTTGGAGTTCGAGTTCGGGGACCACGTATTCCTGAAGGTCTCCCCTCGGCATGGGCAGTGGTGGTTCGATAGAGGGAGTAAGCTTTCCGTCAGGTTTGGCTGACAATTCAATGTGGTGCAGTGGTTTGGTGAGGTGGCTTATCAGCTGGCGTTGGCACCACAGTTACAAATGGTGCATGATATCCTCCATGTGTCCCTGCTCCGTCAGTATCTACATGATGATTCACATGTCCTCGAGTGGGGAGAGGTAGATATTGGGGACGATGCAACGTTCATGGAGCGACATGTGATGATCGAAGGTCGTGAAGAGAAGGTGCTTCGTGGAAAAACCAATACTTTTGTTTGTGTGTTGTGGAGACATGGTGGGCTTGAGGAAAGTACCTGGGAGCAAGAGCAGAAGATGTGCACCCAGTACCAAGAGTTTTTTATGTTTTGTTCTGTTTTGTTCATACTTTGGTTGATGGAACACTTTACCTTCCTAATTATGGAATGTGTGGTTTTCATTTTCTCCAGATGTGTGTGAAGTGTCCTGATATGTGGGGAGGGGAGGACCTAATCCCTATTTAAGACGCATTAAAGTGGATGATCCTAAACCTGTGCGGGCAAGTCAGGGCTTCCCAAAGAGAATAATATCTTAACATGGAAGAAGGGAAACCCCTCACCCATGTGACTGGATGGTTTGGTCTTTCATTTTTCTTGGTTTCACAGGAGAGAGGAGTGGTATGTTTGAGATATTTTTTCTTTCAGGAGATATATGGAGAAGGGGTCACTACATGTTTACAAGGATTTTGTCCCATGAGAGGTATCTTTTGAGGGGGAGTTGTTCGGACCCCTATCATTTCTTTAGATTCTCTAGGATGATAATGTTTTGAGGGGTGTATGATGTAATGGCACGGAACTCTCCGGTCCATTCCATTGTGAAATGTGGTGTTGTAGGTGTGTCGGGAGGTCAAGGTTCCTTGGGGGTGTGTTTTGTGGAATTTTAAGGAGAGAGAAAGGGAAATAGGATTGGCGAACGGGTTGGCTAAACCATGTGGCCAAACCGTGCAAGGTTGGTGTTGCAGGTAGTGGTTAATGCATGGTTAGCACACGGTTTGGTTAAATGTGCAGAATAACCGTGTGAGGAGTGTTTGGCGAGGCAGAAGCTAACACACGGTTAGTGCACGGTTTGCTAAACAATGAGGGCACTTAAAGTTTGATCCTATGTTTTTGGATCTGAACACCTTTTCCTCTAAATGGTTTGTTTAAGCCCCAAAGCAGCCATAACTTTGTATTGCACTTCCTTGAAGGTAGAAGAACCTCTCCCAAGCGTTTTCAAGGCAACCCGGAGGCTTTTCTTGGTGAATCGAAGCTGTTTCCTTGAGTTATGTGATATTTATTTCTTGATTTCCTAGATCTACATAGATCTACTCCACCTTCTCTCTAAATTTCTTAGATCTAGGCCCGTTATGGGTAGATATAAACGTGCAGATGCCAAATATGAAGATCTTATGTCTTGGTCGTGTTAGGGGAGGATATCTAAAGAACATTCATGGAGAATCGACCTGGTTTCTTGAGTGTTCTTTGACCGTCGTTATTTCATCAAAAACCTTTTAGGTAGGGATTTTTCCTTCGTCTCACTTTTCGGTGTATCATTAGGGGTGGGTGCGCTTTTGTTTCTGTGGGAATGGCTGAATCCAAGCATTAATGATGAAAAAATGGACTTTTAAAGGAATAAAGGGGATGGGTGTGCTCGATATACTGCTGTTCTATTTTCCTGCTCTTCCTTGATTATTATGTTGTGAATTTTTTGGATGTATGATTACTGAAAATAATTGTCTATTGGAGGTCTCTCTCTGTGCACTAATAAACCATTTTCTTCTGTGATGATTAAATGGATGTAATATGGAAATTTATTAATCAAGCGAACTCGGTGGATCAAATGGATGCCCAGTAAACATGAATTCTTGTGTGATAACACTGGTTAACCAAGAGAAATAGGAAACAGATAAATGATGTTCTTGAACAAGGAAGTTGCCCTACTTTTTTTGGTAGTGGGTGTGTATTTATGTTTGTTTTCTTATGGGGTGATGTGGGTGAGGATGGGATCCTCTATTGTGGCACGGTTGTTCGTCGTGACTCTAATTGCATCACAAATAGGGGTGGAATCCTCTTTTGTTTTGAAACCTTTTTGGGTCATGGTACTGGGGATGTGGGGATGTATCTTGATTCCATCCTTGGTTCCAATACTTGGAGGGATATCACTTTTATGTGAACATACAAGAGAATTGAGTGTGAGTGTTTAAATTACTTTTGGCTGTAACTTTTCCCCTAGGCATGTTCTTATGCTTTCTAGTTGCCTAGTAGTGCAGAATTTATTAAATGGGGTCACATGAACATGAAAACAATAAAGGGGTTAATTTGGAGATTGGTTCTGGTATGAGTTGTGACTCGGCTGTGAATATTGTACTTCTATGAAAAATGACCTGGATGTTCATGCTTGGGTTAGGTGTGGAACCCAAGGTTGGGATGAGTGCTTTATATATATATGTATATATATGTATATATATATATATATGATTTTAGTTCTTTTTTTTATCATTTCTTCCCCGCACTTTTTGAGCACTTAGTGCTGAACACCCCCATTTCATGGGGGAGGTTGTTTTTTCCAACACCCAGACAAGTGGCTGGTTATTAGATCCTTTATTCTCAATTTCCCGAATATCCCATGTATCTTTGGGCATGCTGTGATGGCCTGAAGTCCATTATTAGCCCAAGAATCTTTGAGTGGGGTAATTTTGGTGGTTTTCCCAGGTGTTTACGGGAATATTGTTTCCCAAGTGTCTTTGTGATGAGGCCCATGTGTCTTCGGGCATGACGATAGATTTCTAGCCTAGGTGTCTTCAGGCATGATGGTATCTTTCTAGCCCAGGTGTCTTCGAGCGTGGCAGTGGTTGTTCTGGCCTAGGTGTTTTCGTGCATGGTTACGTGAGGTTTTTGTGGCCTAGGTGCTTGCGGGCAGGATGTGTGGTTGTGGCCCAGGTGTGTGCGGGCGGGTGTGGTAGTGGGACTGCAGTGAGAGTGGAAGGATTGGTTTGATGCATTGGATATCTTCAATAACAAGTGGTAAGGTGTTGAGTGGTACCCAAACATCGATGTTTTGTTACTATAAATTACTTAACTTGTGTTATTTGGTGAGTGTGCCATGGTGAGGATTGGGTGGATAGTTTTCCTTGCTAAGTGTTTTGGTTATCTTTTTCTCACAGGGCATTAGAATTCCTCCCAACTTGTGTACGAGGGTCTTTGATTTTTTTCCCTATTGGGTATACTTGTATACTCACCCAACGTATATAAAACTACTTTGAGGCTTCCAAGAGGACTTTGGGGATCATTCAGGGTAGTACTAGCTCGAGCATTGGGACCGTTGCAGTTGATGTTTTTCTTACTTTTGGTACTTACACTTGTAGACACCTAGTTCTTTCTGGATTTTACCTTTGCAGCTTTCATATGGGAGTGGTTTTCTTGTCTTTAGTTTCACATTCAATTTTGGCATTGTTGGGTTTCATCATCTTATCTCATGATCCCATTAAAGAAAAGGGTAATGCCTTCCATTTTTTGTGTGATTCTATACCCTTGGTTCTAGTCTCCACATCGGGACCTATTGAAGGTGGGTCTCGGGGGTCTTTATATCTTCTTGAACTTGAAGAAGGATGGGTCTGGCAATCTATTGTCCCTTCCCTCATCTTGCTGTAGGTGGGTTGTGATAGTGTCAGACTACTACCTCACTATGGGATGCCATTTTTTTTCATTTACCAAAACTTATAGTTTGTATATATTAATGGATTAATTTTTTGTTTATGATTTTTATGATATTATTATTCTATTAGAATTATTATATACTTGATACCATCGTGATTTCAATTTTTAGAAATTGGAAAACCTCGCTCATGTGTTTGGTGAAATATAGCCTCACAATGTGATGTGATTCATTCATGATTTACATAGAATTTAATGTAGATATTTTCTATAAAAATATGATATATATGAAATAATTTTTTTTTAATATATAATATACCATTGATTCAACAAATACGTCTTGAAAATGGAATAAACGTTCATGCGTAAGCATAACATACCATCTCCATGAATGTTGTATTTCATTTTTATCTCCTTTTTTATTGGTTAATATAATTAAATGTATAAATTGAATATTTATTATAATTATATCATGTTTAAAACTATGGATATTGTGGAACAATTATCAATGTAATTTAATGAAAAATAACAAATCAAAACATATATGAAAAAAAGTTTTCATTTCCTGAACGTAACTTAATCATGGAATTGATAATAAATAGATAATAAAAGGTCATAAGAAAATACAATATTGTATAATATAAACAAATAATATTCAGTAATATATTTATAACAAACGCCAAATTGTCATTATTATTTTTAACATGTAATTTGAAATTCAAGATTTTAGGTATTGGATTTCAATTTCACTTATTTACTTCTTTGAGAAACTCACCATAGTCACCACATGTTATTTTAATGTTTTAAATATAATGCACAAAAATTTATATTGTTATGATTTTAATGAATTATATTTTGTTTTACATATTCATCTATCTTTAATGGGGATTGAGGTTCAAAATTTGACTATAATGTAATTGACTTTCTAGACATAGTTTTATTTATCAGAGGCTTATGCAAAAATCAACACTCATTTATTATGTGTGTTATATATGATATCCATGTGGCATGATATAACATTAATATACATCATATGATGATAATTAAATCTTTAATGTTTTTAATATCTCACAGGTATTATAATTACAAAGTTACTCAAATAGTAAGGTATTATTTTCCCAATTTTCCTTCTATGGGGTGTAAGTTATGTTAGGAACCTACTTTAGTTTATGAAATGTATATTATTCCCTTTTATCATTAAATATCATGAATCTAATTCCCTTAATTATATTTAAAAAATTTCCATTACGTTGTTATTTCATAGGGCATATGATTTAAATGTTACCAAAGTGGTAACGGTTGATGTGAAAATATCACGGTTTACCAGGATTGGTTTATATTTTTCAATAGAATTATAAAACATAATCTCCAATTTTTATTAATGGTATATTAATTCATTTTTTTAATTTTTTAATATTTAGTACATACAATAATGGGAAAAATGTTTTTATGAAAATCTTACATTATTTCTCTTTTCTGTTGGAAATCTGTTTCAATTAAAATCCATGTTTTCTTAAAAAATAAAAAATGGTTTATTATTAATTTTTTTTAAAAATTTAATTATAAAAATTTCTTAATTTCATTACAAATATGATGTCAAAAGTGTATTCATATCTTTTTCCTAATAATGAATGATTAGATTTTAATGGGAATATGAAATGAGTCATTCTTTTAATGTATATTTATATGAATGTAATGTCCAATTATCATTGAAATTATTTTTATTGTAGTTATCATTTATTTTTTTTTATTTTATGAGGAAAATAATATTAATGTTTTTTATATTTTAAAAGGTGTTTTCATGGGAATAATATATTTTTCTCAAGACATGATCTAAATGACTGATCAAAATAATTTTCATTCTATGATGACATCTGTTGATGTTACCAATGCCTTATTGGGGTTATTAAATAATGATATGAGTCTTATTAATTTACTGATTTTTTATGGAGAAAATGTGTTTATAAAACCCGTTTTTTATGAAAGTTATAAAATGATAATGTTTTTATGAACCCAACTAATATCTCCATGGTTTATGTGGTTCTGAAAATGATGAATTTTTTATGAATATGATATCTTTTATACATGTTATGATACAATGAAATTATTAAGAAAACCATTTCATTTCATGGGTTATCATATGATTAATTCATTATGATCTCTTAGAACACGTATTCCTGATTGACATTTCTTGACATGATGGACCTATAATTCACTCCAATCCATTTGGTAATGATAATTGTTCTATAATAACATAGGTTACAAGGGTGGTCATCCCATGCCAAAAAAATTGGGTACATGGGTGGTTAACCCAAGCCCTAAAGACGGTGCATGGGAGGTCATCCCAATAAAAAATTAAGTTCATTTGTGGTTATCCATGCCTAACATATTTTGAATATATTTTTGGGTATCTATGATATTTTTTTATATGTGAGTATGTATATGCCACAAATCTATGTCTTCTTCCAATGTAATGCTATCTGGGATCATATTCAATGATTAATTTATGAAACATGTATTATTAACTACCAATAATTAGGAAATTAATCAATATTGTGATATTTGATATACATGGTATGGTTTCAAAATTTTGTTATCATTTTATCATACCCATATTCTCATGTTATTATTATTATAAATCACCCCTCTTAAACCATTGTGAGCATCTGATCTAATAAATTATTATGTTTCCTTTCCCAATATTATGATGAAACTATTTATGCATGTAAAATCTTAAAATAGTGTATAATGGGAAGATAATTATAGGGGAAGTTAATGATATTTCAATAAATAATATTATTATGGTCTGTGTTTCCAAAGGAACTGAATTATTACAGTGCTAAAACATGTGTTTTTGTAATTTAATGAATATTTAGATAAAAAGATGTATTCATTATGAATGATAATCCTGGGTCCCAACACATCTTCCATAAAACACTAACTTCAATATGTCTATGTTGAATATCATAGAGATCCACCTATCTTAGATGATGTGGATTAGGATGATGGAAATATTTTTGAATCTATATAAATTAATATATCATCCATTCTCCATTCCAAAAGGACCATCTTGGATGTTGAAGTAATGATCGTACATCCATACCTTTAATGCCAATAGTACTTGTGGAACATGTGGGATAAATGGTGGTATATGAACCATACAACCCATATCAATTTCCCCAAAATTGTGGTGTCTCCATAATACCACTCTAGAGATCTAATAAATTCTTCACATAGAATTCGTTCAGATGATCCTGTGGTGGTTATAGAATAAATTTGAGTGGGCTAGTAAAAGATGTAGGAGAGAGATTCTAATAAGAAATTATCATTATTTGCTCTTATATAATAATGTGAAATATTGGGAGAGTACATATCCCTTGTAGATTTTATGTAATCTAGTGATCTAATATGAATCCATAGATAAGACATAACAACAAAGATGTGTGTATTCTACAGTAGGGGGAGAATGTCATGGATGAAGAGATGGGCTCCTTGGTGGAGCGAGGATTAGATCTCTAGTGGTTCTCATCCCTGAATGGAGAGAAACTCATGAGGGAGAAACAAAGGAATTCCAAAAACTCAATTAAATACAATATAATTAGGATTTAAAACCATTTGATTTTGGTCCTATGGGTTTCCACTATGAATGTACAAAATCAATTTCACATTACAGTTGTGCCAGAAGATGGCGGTATTCACCAATTCCTCAACAGAGTGGGATATTTTTTAATAATTTAACTCCCTATTGGAGTTGTGGATACATATCTAGTGTGATTGTACTAACATTCACTGATGGTTCCTTGTAATGTTATGATTGGTTCACCTCAATTAAAGGAAATGCAGAACCTATATGAGATGGATGAAATAATCTTCCCTAGTTTCACAACACAACCACTGACTATCAGAGAGAGGAAATAACTATGCATGTTCTATCATGGGGACCTCTCAGGGGTAAATTAAATCAAAACATAAAAGTTGGATATATATCTTCCTAGGATGAATCATGTTAGTGTGAGTCATTTTATTACTCCATATAAGAATAAGACACCACTACTAATCCGACAAATTATTTAATTGTTTTGGGATTAGACCAGATGTCGTTAATTTGTGGGTTTGAATTATTTTCCATGAACTATGTATAAACAAATAGTGTATATGAGATAAATACTAATGAAAAATATCTTCGGTGGAGTGTCTAAGAATTCCATGTACTTGGAAGGGGCATGCACAAAACCAATTTTTAATATTAAAGTTGTAATAGACCAACCACCCATTGACATTACTATACTTGTGGTTGAAGAGATGACTCAAATATCCAAGGGGACACATGGTAATATCATATCCTCACTCTTTAATTAATTATTTATTTTTTTAAAAAATAATTACTCTAATTAATAATTTTATTATTTCCCATATTTATAGAATGAACATATCAGTGTGTTGAATTTTCTTGTGGTTATGGAATTAGTTTATGTAGAGGCTCAATTATTGGTAGAGATTAAGATGAACATATATGATCCTACAGTTGTCATTTATGATCTCTATATGTCTTCTCCTAGGTTCAAAATGTTTTTATTTCCTTAAATAATATTAGGATTCACTATCCTAGAACATCCATAGTTGTGTTCCCACATTGGAGAGATAGATGGTTGTGTCTATTATTGAGAATATAGATCCAGTATGTATGGTGGAGATGAGTGATACAATGCCCTATATGAGGGTCACCGTGGAGTTTTTAGTGGGTAATTCATCTTTTTTAGGTTACTCATCATGACGAGGATGTCATGGATTGAATTTTTAAAATGAAATTATTTATATGGAATTAGATCCTATCCCATCGGAGAGGATGAGTTTTTTAGATCAATTATATTGATTTTATAGTGTACTTTCCCACATCTGACGCCACACCTCTTAGGAAATAAAACGATATGAATCCTACATGGATGATGATAACACAATTTCTATGGAATAGTTTGTGGATAAACATTGGATGATTCAATACATTCACCCCATGAGAAACCCTGATATGGTGGATGTGGTCTCTCTATCACTCTCTGGTAAATATGGGGATCAACCGGTTGACTTCTATAGCATCCACTATCTAGAATGGGACTTACTTATTGAGTTAATTTTCATTAAATGGAAAAACATTAATGCATCCTAATAAATTAAAATATCTTATCTTACCAAGTATTTTCATGATGTTGAACATGTGTTTGCATACTTGCTTGGACCAAACAAATAATATGATAACATTATCATTACAGCCAAATATATGATCAACTAGGTTAGGTCACTTATTGTGGTTAAATAAAGTTAAATATTGGAGGATACATCCATGGTAGTGGAGAGTAGATTTATAATAGGTTAATGTGAATGTCTTGTATGTAATGGATTTCCTTGTTGCTGAGGAGGAGGCAGTGGAGCTGGCTATGTAGCAATAGAATTTGTAGGCTTCTAGGGAATTTTTGGTCAAGTTGGAGTGGTCTATCATCCAGGCTAATCCAAGGGAACCCATAATTTTTTTGTTAATAATGGGGTGTATAAAAACTATTTATTTCCCTCAAAATTATAATATTATCACAAAAGAATTATTATTTCTAAAATTCCATATATTATTTCTATAGTCACATCAATCAGTTTAACCGAAAATTATATATATATGTCTATATAGAAATGTGACTCATGCTATATATGGAAAACCAGAGTAAGATATTAGAATATTCAATTATTAGTTATTTAAAAACATGGGATAATGTTTTCAGGTCATAATGATAAATTAAACACAATGATAGTGTCGAATATGAAGGAATTGGTTTGAGAAGACTCTGCATAGCTTACATACTTTTCCAACATAATAAAGTTAATGGGTGGGGTAACATAGATGGAATTGGATTCTACTCGAAAAAATGGTAAGACGGATGATATGAATTGAGTAATCCATGATATGGCACATAATGGTGGGTGATAGATTAAATGAGTTTGAAACCTAGCCATTATTGAATCAATTGTTCCATGTTAGTATTAAAAAGGTTGGGGACATATATGATATGGTAACCCATTGAAAATGTTCATAAGACATGACTCATCAATTCATTATCCCATTTATGTTAAGGTGTTATCCAGGGATGTGAGGTGGATGATTTTGGATTGGCACCATCACTATTAGGGTGCCTGTTTATATGTGGAAGAAATTGGGGATCCAAATAAACAAATATTTTGATCATGTGGGTGAACTGAGGAAATTTTTAATTTAGTATAATTCTTGATACTTTATTCCACCATGGATCTGAGAACATTGGGTAGACATATAGGGATGTGAAATTTTATGTGCCACCATTTATGTATATCAAATTCATATATGTCACACGAATTTCAAGGAACCTGATTAGTGCAATAGGTGATCGATACTAATGGGGTAAAAGTTCTTCTAATGTGAGGGCCTAAAATATTTTTTATTTATAGACCATCCAATGAAAAAAATATTAATGAAATTTAATATCTTTTGGAGATGAAATTGAATTTTTTGTTACTATCATATGAAGAAGATAACAAGTCATGTATTTTAGCATCATGTGAAAATTATGGGAATAATATCCACATAATCGATGTACTAGGATGAATGAACAAAGGAGTATAAAATGTCAACCTTATTTGAAGGAATCATGAAAGGGATGTCGAATTAAAAAATAACTCGATCTTATATTTTCTATAAAATTGTTTCATGTGAACAAAAATAGGTTTTTTATGTGATACAATGGTGTATCACATGTTATTTTTACATCATTCCACTCATACCGTCACATTTTTACAAGTAAAAAGGTTGTCTTCGTTGGGTAAATCATAAGTATGACATTGAACACCCATGTGGTATTTCAACATGACATACATATGTTCCTCTTTATATGGATGTTTAATGGTTATGATGATGATTCTACGGATTCTTGATAATGATCAAAGAGATTGTAACTATGGAAGGGGGAAGTCTAGGGGTGTTTCCTATAGAATAGGATATATCATTAACCTAGATATATAAAAAGGGACAAGGAGGCCTTGCAACAATCATGTTTCATAAAAAATTTCCAAAATTGTTTATGGTCAAAATTCATAGACCATGGATTATAGTTTTAGGTCATTGAGCCTGGAACATCTATTAAAGCTTGTGTGGAATAGAATTTTTTATAAACCCATAATGAATAAAGGGGCATGGAGGCATAGTAAAAAAGAAGTTTAAACATATTTTAAGGCCATAATTCTGGAACATCATCTATCTAAGAGTCGCATAAAATTTTGTATACATCAAGTCATTAAAATAAAAAAAATGAGACATTGGGTTCCAAAAAAGGACAAAAGATATCATATGATTTGTGGATTGGAATGGGATATGAGACGATGTATGTGTTATGTATCCCACTATATCATGAATCAAACCATGTGTACTTCTATAACATCTTATGATAGAAGTCCATAAACAAATGGGGGTTATCCCATTGAGCAAGGATGAATTGTAATGTGGGAATTGGACTCTTGCAACATGATAAGTGAAAAAAACTAGAGACATATAGACGGATATAGTGGTCCTCATAAAAATAGTTAATGGAAATAATGATTGTAGAAACTATGTTAATTCATTTTTATTATCATGTAGTTTATAATAGAATCGAAGGATTCTAGAGGGTAATGTATGGGACTAGGGATTTTTAAACCTGATTTAAATAGATAGATGTAAATTTCTTATTCTAAACAAATATATCTAGGATTCATTGTATTCAATTTAATTTCATATTTTATGACCATTTGAAGATGTAATATGGATTCACTAGTTAACATTAATGAACTTATTATCAATAGAAGGTTCATGGCCAAATTATAGAAAATATTTCTTAACCAGATGGAGGAATTTGTGGCATGGTCAATGAATAAGTGGTCTAGGTGTCACTATATATCCCATAAATATGGAAATGAATACATATGAAGATCTATAACATGATATGGTTGAATACTGAAAATGGGATAGGAATGGGTTATTCTATTTGGTGAGGATGATAATCCAAATGGTTATTTAAAAAAATATATGTGATGATGATCACTATGATTTATAAGGAAACACATCTATGAAAATGAAATTTTCATAGTTTAACATATAATAACATGGATGTGTTCCTTTAGATTAAAATTATTTGACAAATATGATGGCATATATTTTTATTTTATTTGACTAGGACATCAGGTGATATAGATTATATTAATATAGATTTGTTTAGATGTTTTCACAATGTTTATGGTCATGGTTCATTGATCACAAGGGGTTGGAACTAGTTTAAGGGTGTAGAGCTAGGACAAGAATGAGTGAGTGTTCTGGATATTTTTGGGTAGCGAAAGAATAGTAGAAACATTACATGGTGAGATTTACAAGGATTACATACACTATAAAATCATTCTTCCGTACAAGTGGTATATTATAAGACATGATTTATATAACAAATAGGGATGATTTTAAGAGGAAGAACTGAATGGGGTGGGAAATTCGATTTTGGAACATTTTTTTATGACAACTATTATAGGGATGATTCCACCATGATCTCTAATCCAACATTATCAATGATTGGTGTGACAAACAATGATTGAAATGGTTTTCCCCTTTTCATAAGTGAGATTATTTTAGGGGATAAAATATGATTACTTTACACAGTCACAAGTACACTATCATGATTGAATATCATGAAAAATATGGGGGACTAATTCCAAGGGAGTTAAAAATCATCAAGATAAATGGAATATGAAAATGATTTAAATCATGAATTCTAAGGCATGACTATAAATTGGGGGAAACCAATCGATAGGGAAAAAGTTATTACCATATTCAAAACCCATGTTTAATAACTGCCTCAGTTGTGGTTGGAATGAGATAATGTCGGGTGCCCCAATGACCATGTAGGAAACACAAGGGCTATCATTTGTGTAATGACCCTAAACCGAGTATCTTAAGGTAGGTTCCTTACATTAAAAAATTATAGTATAAAAATGATTCAAATCCCAAAATACCAATCAAGATAGATGTTTTGGAAAATAGATTAAATACATGAAATTCACATTAAAAAATATTTTTCATTTAGAATTCCATTAATAACCTCAATGTGACCTTATATATAAAACTGAAAACCCATCTTCATAACTAGTGGGAAAAAAAATGATGGTATGAAATAAAATTACAATTGAAGGTATACCTAAAATGGATTATGTGAGTAAATATGGCATAAATAATATGGAATATTAAATAATGGAAACACAATCCATTTAAATACTCAAATGACCAGAGAAACATAACCATGGATATAATACTAGTCGAATAATAACATAGTTTATAAATAAATAATATCATAAATGTGAAAGTCTTAATTCTGTACATATGAAACATAATGTCGAGTCCTAAACAAAGATATATGAAAATAAATTGCTAAGGAATCAATTAAATTCATATCTAAAAACAAATGTGTAGGGGCTTAGCCAATTCTATATCTAGTTTTTCTCGTGTGACCTACTAATGCAAAGTGTTTTAATTGGAAGACCATACCATCACAAAATAATTCAAATAAATTTCTCATTTGAATGGAGTGAAATATAAAACAATATATATATATATATATCAAATTAAAATACCATTCCAAAATTATTAAATATAATAATATTCCATTATGAGTAATATGATTAATGGTATGAAAATACAACATTAGCAGTCAAACTGATCATTAAAACTATAAAAAAATATTCTAAATTATATCATAATATTTCAACCATAATGAAGCATATAATTCACCAATGGATATGAGAAAAATATAAAAATACACTAATAAAATCCTTGAAAATTATTTATAGAGATTCAACTTTAAACATTAATATTTTTTAATCCAAAACCAATGACATTATAAATGAAGAGAATTTATTTGAAAGGAAAATATTAAAATTTTAATTTAATACTCAAAAAATAATAGTTTGAAGTGGGTATAAAAACTCCAATAATTCCTCATATGTTAAAAAACCTTCCTTATATAAAAAACTCAAATGATATATCGTTCAGAAAAAGAAAAAAAATACTCCTTTCAAAAAAATTTATAAAAATTAAAAAATGTGTTAATATACATTAAAATTTTATAGGATAATAGTAAAATAGTGTTTGAAAACATTGATAGAAAACATTTACATAGATGATAAATATACCCCAATGGTGACTTAAACAAAAACAATTTTGATTAATGATGAGATTTGAAATTAAACCCAAACCTTGTACATTACATTAGATTAATGAAAATTTTCTTCATATATAATGATTTCAATCATGTTATTAAATTATAAAAAATGAATATAAAAAATTATGGTTTCCTATATGATCTTATTATATTGATTTGTTAAAAATATTATGGTATTACCCTTCTTTTGGTTGTTAACTGCATCGTCTTCTTATTCATGTTTTTTATACTAAGTCATATTTATTTTTAATACTACATATATCCCTCATGTAAAAAAATTATATAAATATCATATATATTATATTTATTCATTATATATATTTTTATAATCCTTATTTTCACATTCATGTTTGGATTATTTTCCTGAATAAATAGTAATTTTTATTTCATTCTTACACAAAAATCAAAACGACAAGATAAATTCAAACGAAGACTTATTAAACATTATTAAATTGTAAAATTCATAAATAATTTTTTATGACATTAAATATCTCATATATAATTTATTTTCATAATTTTAATATCATTTAATTGATTCATACATTAATTGTAGTGTTACTGAATCATTATCATGTCAATATTTAATTTATTAATTCACCCTGATATAAGTAAAAAATTTATATTTATAAATACTATTTATAGTAAAAAAATATATTTTATATTACCTCATATTAAAAACAATTCTCTTGTTATAAACAAATGTAAGAAAAAATTTACTTTCTTATGAATATAACATAGTAAATTACAGACTCTCTTACATGTGGTTTCCAAAGATTATATCTATGTACCAATGAATATTTTAGTCAAAACCACTCATAGAATGACATTAAGAAATGTTTTTGGCTAATTTACTAATAGTCATATAAAACATTACCCTTAATTACCTGATTTATCTATAACCAAGGTATTTAAATTTTTTTTGAATTCAATACATTCCTTCCAAAACAAAAAATCAAACTATTTACATAATTTGGAAAATTGATTCCAAATATATAATCCATTTCTCAAAATTTGTGACAATTGTTATTAAGTAATTAATTTAAAATCAATCTTGTTGACAGAATGAGAAAATATGTTTTCAATGTGAAAATGTAGAAAATATTATAATGTTTATATGTTCATATTGAATTTAAAATTTATGAAAATTCACTAAATTTTATTAAATGATATAAAAAATAATATAACTCTACATTAAAACCAATTAAAATATAATTTCATTATAAAAATTATTTACATGATTTTATTCTATTAAACTATAATATTTTATCACTAATAATCAAAACATAAAAATAATTAGAAAAATATAAAATATTAAACCAATGTAATTTCTAATATTTCTCATTAAAAGGGAATGTTTAGATTTTCAAATGTATTTTTAAAAATTGAAAAATTATGGATTTAAAATATGTTATCCTTTTAAATATAAAAAATATACCTTAAAATAATGCAATTTTTATGTATAAAAACTGGATTTATTATTATCTTATGCCTATCAAATATATTTTATGAATTTCATAAATATTTTATAATATATATATATATATTCAATTATTAAAATTTAACAACAGTGATTATTTTTATTTTTTATGAAAAAACACCTTTTGGTGCATAAAAATAGTTCGTTATAAAAACATTTCATATATATTCAGTCAGTTCATATATTAATTTATAATTAGTTTGTAAATAACAAATTCGACCATATATTTTTATAATATAGTTAATATATTCATAACCTCCAACTTTAGGGATATGTTAAATTATATGAAATAATAATATTTTAATAACATATTGTTTTTTGGTAAAACATAGTCTTTCACGTAAAGAAAGTCAGATCATTGTTGTGTGTTAACATGATTTCATGCATAAAGATAATAAAAATAAAATTAAATTAATTCAAAAATAAAAATACTTTGAAGTCTATGGTGTTATATTCTCCCCACACTAAATGAACGGTGTCCTTGCAATATAAACATGGTATTAGTAGTTTAGGGTTTTATATTTAAAAAGTTAACAATTGAGGGAAATAGCACATAAAAAATAGGGTTATTAACACATATTCATAATAAGAGGGAAAATTAAATGCAATCGTCCCCAGAAAACATGACATTCAAATAGGAGAACATTAGTGGAAATATGAAAAATGATGAAAATTCTAACCATTTAGTTCTTGTAGATAATGACATTGAACATGTTCATTTGAAAGTTGTTGACCACATAGACATAAATAAATGGTGTGGAAAAGGGCATTGAAATAATAAAACCTAATGATTACATGATTTGTTTTTCAGGACAATTGTTCATTGAGTTGAGAAATTATTTCACCCTCTATGAATGAAAATAAATATAATTACTTGATAGGTTTCTATTTTAGAAGCATAATCTTATCCTATGGTTGTTACTTGAAAAATTTATACTTCTTGTCCTAGAAAAACGTTCTTCAAATGGTTAATTAATACATTAAACTCTAAAACATCATCCAACAATCATCTTAAAATATTTAAAAAAGGGTTAACCATTCTAAGAGATCATGATCCATCAATTTAGAATCGTTTCCATGGATGATAATAGTATCCAAATTAATTTATCTATATTAATCATCTCGTTATAAAACATCATTATCCTATCATTAGGATCATATTAATTTTGGTATTTCCCTCATCCATGCATTTTCATCAAATTCTAGTTTTATAATAAACATTCATCATATAATATTAGATTCTTAACAAAAAATACATGTTGTATAATCCTCATATATTCTATAATTTTTATAACATGTATATAATTGATAAGAAACTGAAATTAAATAATTCATGGCACCAAATATAATAACATTAATCATCCGTCATCATAAATAGTTGTATCATAATCTCTACAATGTTCCATTACCCTCTTTTTGAATATATTCCTTTGTCGCATGATATATTAATTTTCATAGTGTACAATATTCTTACAACGGAAGAAATACACATTGATATTTTATTTCTTTTCTATTCAGTTAAGAACATAGAGGAATTTTCTTCCACAAATGTAAAAAACTCTAATTATATTCTAGAATGTGACATTGTGTTTCATTCCACAGTTATAACATCTTTGAAAATAATTCATTCCCTTCACCTGTTTATACATTTTTGACCTATCATTCTCTTAATTAATTAATTTCCATAGAACCTATATGACCTGAAGAATTATTTATCCATATAATTATGAAATGATAATAAATCCTCATTATTATGGGGATTCATGGGAGAATATTTTTAATCAAAATATTGACCCAACACCATAAAAGCTATGATCCACCTTACTATTTAGACCAGGTACATTGACTGGGTTCACATTCCTTCTACTAGAATCTATTTATAAATAATTACATAACAATAATTAGTTAATATCACTATAAAACATAATTTATGATCCCAATACAAGTGAAATATATAACATAAATTGAAATATTTATTTGGGGCTAATATAATACTCAAAAACATCCTTTGTTTTGGTGAATTTTGACTTTTAAATCACTCCAAATATTTTTTAATGAAAATGTAATTTTCTATAGAATATAACCTAATAGTTCCAAACCATGTGTGAAGTAAGGAAAAAAAATTGTATGAAGATATGACGAGTTAGGGCCAACACACCTTGTTAGAGTTGTTACCCCTAGGTACATATATACTAGAACCGGATATTCTATTAGTGTCTAGAAAAGGAATTATTTCTAGTTAGACCCACATGATCGATACCTTTCTAAAATTATAGTATTTTCATATTTTATTATCCTCAAATATATCTTTCAGTTTTCTTCCCAAATATATATTTTAAAAAATCTTGTTTTCAAGGTATCTACTAAATTGTATCGAATATCAACAATAAGGAACCTGAACCTTGTATCCTAGAACCCATTCCGTAGTTTATTACTTTTGAATTGATACAATATTGAAGTAAACAAGTACATATTAGTTTATAAATTTTCAAAACAATCTTGTATACATTAAATTCACATTATAATCTAAATAATTAAAAGCACAATTAATTTTATTCGAGCATTCTATTAATCCCCTTAGTGGAACCCTGCGTATCAAACTCAAAACAATTATTCATATCCTATAGAAATTTATAATATTATAAATTGGTTGGATTAAATTCATAGTTATGGAATGAATAGAATAGAATATATGGTTAAAAATGAAATAAACAATATGGGAAGTCTAATAAAAAACATTTACCATTAAACTAATCACATGAGCTATGAAACATAAAAATGGATATTATACTAGTAATATAATCACATAGAAAACCAATAAATATTATATTATTTATGGAATGTATAATTCGAGACATTTGAACAACAATTTATAGGCCTCAGGTAAGACATATGAAAATAAATGGTTAAGGCCTCAGAAAAATCCATATCGGAAAATATATGGGTCAGGCATCAACCATGTCCATATCAATTTTGTCTAATTATACCTAACAATAAATTAAGGGGATATATATATCCCTTAAAATTAATATATTAATTAAATTAATTCATCATATTAAAAAATTTAAAGATAAACAACATAAAAATATGAACTGTAAATAACATTCCCCAATTAGTATACAAAATCAAAAACTAGTTAAGTAATATAGTGAATGGAATCACAATAGAAATTATAGAGTCAAACAGAGAATAATAAATTTAATAGAACATAGATAATTATTTCATAATATTTCAACATTAATTAATCATAAAATTAAACAAATAATGTTCATATGGAAGGAAAAATACAAATACCATCATTGAAATTTATTAAGATAAATATCCCTTTTAACAATGAAGTTATAAATCTCAATTATTTATGAAAACATTTTATTTGAAATTTAAAAATTAAACATGTAATATTATATTCAAAATTTCAAGGTTTTATGGATTTATAAGAAGCTACTCATGCTACAAAAGTTCAAAAAACATCTCCTGAAAAAATTCATAAAGATCCTCTTTTGGAAAATGACGTAAAATATTCATTTCCATCCATTTAATAAAACTTATTACATGGGTTAAATGAATTTAAAAATTTATAATATAATTGTAAATTCATTTTAGAAAAATAAAATTAAAATAATTTACATATAATAAGTATATTCTCTAGTGGAGAGTTTAGCAGAAACACCCTCGATTAATGATGAGATTGTTATTTAAATTGTTACCTTTTACATTTCTTAACGTGAATGTTAAAATCCAACTATATAATGTTTAATATTTTTATTAATTTATACCCAAACTATATCCATATTAATGATACCTTTTATTATCTCATTATATCATTTTGTTAATAATAATTCATTATTTCCTACGTTTCGGGTGTTAGTGGATTCATTTTCTAATACATGTTTTGTCATGTAAGTCATGTTTGGGATGAATAGTACATATAAATATATTTCATTTTAATAATGATATTAAATTTATATATATAATATTTTCTCATTATATATATATTTTTAATCATTACTAATTGGTCATCACAAAAAATTAATCTCATCGTGTCGTAGAGACGGTAGGTCGTACGTACGCACAAATGATAATATAATTCCATTAAGGATGAAATGTTAAGTAATTGGATTGTATATTAATTATAAATAAACAATATAATGTAAGCATTATTGGGTATATCAATTATAGTAATCATTATATCATTCCAAATTATGTAGTAATGAATATAAAATTACACTACTGTATGGAGATGTTATGGTGTACGTACGGACATGCGGTGATTTCATTTTTCATAGGATGGATTAATGGTGGAATATGGGTGTCAATTAATAATAATAACATATCACTATATATATTATACTATATTTATTACTTTATAATGTAAGAAACACTTATATTGTAATTTGAAGAAGAAACGAACTTGGGTCAGTAAGTAAAAATGAATACCTCTTCATCGATGAACCTCCTTTAGATCTCTTATTAATGGATTTTAAATTTGAATTATTGGTTATTGGATCATAGATAAAAAATTTATATATTTTTTTAGTAGAAATTTTCAGGATATTGATTAGATATAAGGGTCATTAGGGTGTAAAGAATTGAAGGAGGATGTGCCTTTTTATAATGGAGGTGAGGGAGACTTTTCCAAACTCTATAAATATTAAAATATAATAAGTCTATTAAAGATACAAAGACATATAAATATACAAAAAATAAATATTGGATGACATTTTAAACCATATCTTATCACATTTGAAATTAATTTATATTTTTATGAGTTTTATGTAATTTATGAAAATATTAAATCAATATGCTATCATTATTGTCAAATTCAGTGCTATTCATTTAATTTATCCTTAAATATGTAAATCCAAACTGGAATTTTTTTTAAAAATAATTCCAAAATATATAATATCTACTATATATCTATAAAATTATTTAGGCACATTAACTCATCCAAAATATTTCAAAATTAATTTTATTAAAATTAATTATTTTATTTATCTATTAATTAATTAAATATAATTTATGTATTGTGGAAGCTTTTAAGGTAAACATTCAATTTCGGAAAATTAATCCTGAATTTAAATAATTTCATTAGGATCATATTTGATATTTAGTTTCAATAAAATCAATGACTTTACATTTTCCACTCATAAAAGATATTAATTACCATGAGAGTAAAATTTTACAACTATAGTTTATTTAAATTATATATATATATTACATTCAAGGATATGTTTATATTAAAAATACAATTATATATTAATTTTATATTGTTTAAATCCACTTCATCCAAAAATTTTGGAAATGTTTTTATTATTTTATTAATCTGTATCATTTTGTTGTAACCCTTACTTAACCCCTTTTACTCTTACCTGAATATCATGTATTTTATAAATTATAGTCTAATATAATAACAATAAAATTAATAAAAACCACTCTATGATTATGTGGTTACATATTTATGATTATAAAAATTATTTGGATAAATTTTTAGATGTTTAGATATTTTAAATCATTTAATTACAGTATTTAATTTAAAATGTCAATAATGTAAATTTTCATACAATTCAATATTTTATCTTATAAAAAAAATAAAAAACAACAATATAAATTAAAAAAATACTTATAAAACATTACTAACATGTCAAATACAAAAATATATTGATTAGATGAAATTAAATCTATAAAATATTATTTAATTTATAATTTTTAATATAATTTATTTGATTCATCCATTAAATAAGCAATTACTACATTATCACTATGTCACCATTTAATTTAATAAATTACAATGATTTAGGTTAAAAAAATTCTTCTAAATACTATTTATAGTCGATCATATATTTTATATTAACTATATTAAAAATATTTATCCTGTCAAAAAAAGAAGTCTGACAACATTGAAATTTCTTTGAATATAACATCACAAATGTCACAATATCATCTATGTGGCTTCGAAATAATATAATATCGGATGAAAAAGGATTTTATTTTATAAAAAATCATCCAATTACATTAGTATAAGTGTTTGGGAAATTTTGTAATATATATAATCTTTTACCCTTAATTCCCCGATTTACACATAATTGTGGTCATTAAATTTTAATTAAATTTACAATTTATATAATAAAAAATAAAATAAATATATTAATTTAATTTTTACCCTCAAATTTAAAATAAGAAATAATTTTTTCAAAATTCATAACATGTAATTTTAAATACTTATTTTAAAAATAATCTCATTGACAGAACGAGAAAATGAGTTTCTGATGTTAAAATGTAAAAAAGGTTGTAATATTTTTATATTCATATTCAATGTAAAATTGGTTAAAATGATATAAAGTGTACTTAATGATACAAAACAAATATAATTATATTTTAAAACAAATTTAATAAATATTATTTCACACTATAAATTATTTAGATGAAAATTTTCTTTTCAATTAAAATGTAATATAGTATCACTATTTATCACAACATGAAACATATCATAAAAATACCAAAAATTTGAAAAAATTAATTTTCTTATTTGTCATTATAAGATGAATTTTGATTTTTAAAATATATATATATATATATATATATATATATATATATATTCTCTAAAATCGTGTCTAAAATAGGATCTCCATTAAAAGGCATCTACATTTAAATTTTATAAAAATACGAATTTGGAGCATAAAATTGGATTTATTCTTATATTAGGACAATAAAATCTATTGGAAAAATCTATAGAATATTTTATATAATATACATTATAAATATTATATTATTGAAATTTACTAATATTAATTAATTTAATTCATTAAGACAATACTAATTTGGTTGCATAAAAATAGCTCATTATAAAAACAATTCAAATATATTCGTTTGGTTCCTATATTTCATTTATAATTAATTTTTATCCAATAAATTTGACCATATATTTTCATAAGATAGTTAATAATATTTAAAATTTCAAATTTATCAACAAAGATATCCAACTAGTTTTTTTATATAATATTTTTTCTGTAAAACTCATCTTTTCATGTAAAGATATCCTACTAGTTGTTTTGTATAACATAATATTAACATTTATTTACATATAAAGAAAGCTATAAACGAAATTAAATTTATTCAAAAAATTAAATTGTTGTAATTCCATGGTGTGTTACAATTTTTTTCAAAGATATTTCAAGTCATGTTCCATGGACAAGATGTGATCCTATTTGGAATAGGAAAATTTCTGTTCTGGGGGCGTATTCAATTCCGGAGGATGATGAGGATGAAAACAAAGGGAGACCAAATATGTGGAAGTGAACAAGGTGAATTTTTTTTGGAAATGAAAATAATATAGAATATATTCCAACATGATGGAAAATGTGTATGATGGTTGTATTTGTAGTTATGGATTCAGTATTCTTTGAATGGATAAATTAGTGAATGATTGTTTTACTTGGTCTATGATTAATGTATTGGGTACATGAATCACTACACATCTTGTGAAAATTTGTAATCAAGACTTACATATTTCTATAATGCATTATGGTAAAACATTTGGAATTGAAGAAGTAAATATAATATAGAAATGATAAATTGTATCAAATTTTTTTCATTTTATTAAATAATGTTGTGGTTAATATAGTTTATATATGTTTATCTTTGACCATAGTTTCTTAATGTTTCATTTCTTGTGTCCAAAAATTTAATGTGTAGATTAAGGAAATGCGACTAAGATGATTTCATCTAGTTTTACATCTTGTGACTATGATTGTGTTTTATAATTTTACATCATTTGACAATGATTTTTTCATATAGTTTTCCGCCTTCCGAAAAAGACATTAGAGTATCATTAGATGTATCACATTTGGGACATTTAATTCAAGTGAGGTGTGATATGCTTTCCATCCATAGTCACTATAGTGTATGAACAATGAGATTAGTCCTTATGAATACTATATAGTCAACCCCATTCGAACTATGGTTCTTGAGGATTATTCCCATATATTATCGGCATACATATAACCAATTCCATATATCCCTAATGGAAGATGATTATATGGTAATATCTATTTAATTCTCACACCATGAAATCCTATTACCTTTCTAGGTTATGTTGTGCATGCACCCTATTTTCTTTAAGGGCTTCCAAATTTTCCAAACAGAGTACATATCTACTACAAAGACTACGAATTATCATATATATATATAATCACTGAATATATTTTACATAAATTAATAATAAACAAAAAATTATATTATTTATAGTTCCATTAGAAACAAGGAAACACAAACAACCAGTTCATAAGTGAACTGCATGATCCCCTACTAAACTCATTATAACTAGAACCCTTTTGAGACTTATCATACCTAATTTTTTTCATTATATAGTGAAAGAAACATAATATATGGAGACTTATAATACTCAATAAGGTTAAGTAATGGATAAATAAACCTAACATTATCACATGGTTATGATAACAAGATAATAACATATTTAAATTATACAATGTATATCATAGATTACAAACATGAGTTAGGGAATAGATCTTGGTAGTTCATAATCCTAGAATAACAATGGAATAAAGTAAAATGATACATTATATCATAAAATTTATATAGTATATATACACATGTAATACACATAAGAATATAATAGAATAACCATAGTTGACAAGGTTTATATAAAAGTTTATCATAATGAAACAAGATCACTAACGAAGCCATCTTAGTAGAAAATTTTATCTCCCTTGACTACCATAGTTGAAAATTTACATTACTGAACTGGCATCACTCCCCAATCTAGACTTCTTTACCTCATTATATTTGAATGTTTATCCAATGAATTGGACAGAGATATAGGTCCCCCATTCCATAATTCTAGAGTGAAAACCGTCCTTGGTTATAACATAAAAACGTCATTGGTTATAATATAAAAACTATAAAAAATAAAAACCATAAATATTTCAACCAAAAGATCACAAAACATTAATAATATAATAACACAAGAAAATAAATGGTTTTCATAAAATATCATTATTTCACCATATCCTAACCCATGTAAACATTTTTCCTCTTTCATAAACATTTTAACATAAAAATCATAAAATATATAGTGAATGAATAAGGATGGTATCCTTGGATCATATACCTTTTAAATATTAAATAACATAAAATTATGTCAACATTAATGGAAAATGATTTTGAAAATTACATTTGTAATTTCTTAACGAAAAAATATTTCCAACATGAAATCTATTATTTTAAATAGGAAGTCATACCAACATTTAATGGGACATTATTATTTGAAATAACAATTTGAAACATTTAAAGGGTAATTTAATATATTAACTATTTGTGATGGATAGAAATTACATTCAATCCATGTATGTCAAAAATAATGGATATGTTCAAATTTTCGATATAAAGTAAAAAATACAATGTTCGAAAAATAAAAAGAAGATTCATTTAAAATAATATCATAGAATTTAAAACATTGTAAAAAATTTAATTAAAATAACAATGGATAATAGTAAAAATATTCCTCTAAAAATTTCATAAAACGTGAAAAATAATGAAAAATGGGCTTAATGAGAAAAGAGAATTAAAGATGATATTTCTTAAAAAAATGTCTTTGTAAACAACTGAGTAAATAAACAGTGGAAAATTATTGTAACACATATATTTTTATGACATAACTAGAGGAGAAAAAAAATAACTGATTCTATTGAGATATACATCATGATATTTTTTTAATTATAATCATAAATAATCATTATAAATAATGATATTGTAACATAAAACTTTATACACATCTGTAACTATTTTATCATAAGACCTGTGAAATAATAAAACTAAATTAATCTATAAAAAATGATATTAAATAAATTGAAGATATAATATTTTAAAGGATATATATATATACATCATAAAATAACATAGGTTTATAACATAATATATAAGCCAAGGAATCCAAATTGAGATGACATTACTATACTGTATCTTTCAACTTCCTACAAACACATCAAAAATTTCTTTACCAAAAATATATGTTTAATATAAATATGTTAAATAAGAATAATAATTTTATGAAAACATATATTATTTACCTATAACCTTGTATTTTTTGTTTATTAACAATTGCATGTTAAAATTGTATTTTAGGCAATAACTGATTTTTTGTCATGTATGTTTTTGAGTTTGTATTTTCACCCATTTTACATTACTCATTGTTAAAAATCTCAATAATGTAATGATAAAAATATTATCATATAAATTCATTATAAATGTAATTATAGTATTCAATTAAATTTACTGATAGTGGAAGATTTACACCATTTAGTGGGATGGTTGGTTGTATATATCCATGAACACAATTTCCAGTTTCTCAAAAAATTTAAGGAAATTAATATAAATAATATATCATCATTATTAATTAATTATTATGTTATTATAATATATATATTCAATAATTGTTTCCTTATTAAATTATATGTAATGTTTATGTGAAAAAATAATTCCATTGCTACGTGAGGTGGTAGTTCGTCGTACACATGAGTGACATCATCCTATTTCCCCCCGAATGGAATATTAGAAAATATAAATGATATCTAAATTCAAGGTGATTATTTATCTCATAAATATCATATAAATATGTTAAATCCATCATTATTACCAATTGTGAGATGTGGTGATGGAAAAAAATTACATTGGTTTGAGAAAAGGTTGCATGTTGTACACATGATCGATGGTTTCATTTCATATTTGATAGAACATAAGGTGGTGTTATGTTATTTTATATACATAATTGATTTTATTTCCGAGATAATTATGTTATAAAATCTTTATATTTTAATATTTAATGAAGGTGGAAGAATACGAAATGAATCAAAATAAATGTTTACTAATTTGACCTCTTCTTTAGAGAACCACGTTATGTTTAGTGAAAAATCCATCCAAGATTGATTAATAGTAAAAAATAAAGAATATAGTATGCAGTAATTGAATTAATTTTTGTATTTGGTAATGGAGTGGAATAAAAAATTGGAGTTTCTATGTGCCAATATAAGTGTTAGTGTGGTTTCTTTTTATATGTGGGGGACAAGGCACACATATAATTTTCTAAATGAAAAATGTGTATCCATGTTTTAAACAAACCTAATGTCTCAATAGTGGTTCCTTTTTTAATCTTAGATGATATGAGTTCTAAATATGGTCATAAAAAGGAATTTAAGATGGTTTTTTTCTTTTAAATATTTACTATTATTGTTTTACCACTTGTAATCTCGATTAAACTTTAACAACATTATGTAATTTTTATGGTTTTTACTATTGATTTTGAAAAATAAGTTGATGTTATATAATAATTTTAATTACTCTAAATTAAAATAAGTAATAAATTTTTAAAAATTACATTCATATAATTTTCAAAATATAATCTAAAATTAAACATTAAAATTCAATGAAAAAGAGTTTACCAAAAAGACAATTTTCATAATTCTTAAATATTTTAATAAAAAAGTTAATTTTAATTTAATTCCAATAACCCAATTAGTTTAATAATGACATTATTGATGTAATTTAAATATTAAGGTTTTTTTAATAAAATTTCACTTATAAATTTCATATATATTGAAGGATTTGTTAATATATATTTTTTCATTGTTCATTAAAAAATTTATTCCTATTATAATATTGACAAACAATCACCCTATAATAATTTTGTAATCTTTATTCACAAAATAAAACACATTTGTTTCAAATGAACTGTGTAAAATTTTCAAAAATATATTTTACTATTTTCCTCAAAAAATAATAAAAAACATTTAAAAAAAATATTTCTAAACAATATAAAGACTTAACCATAAATAAAGATATTATTTTCAAATATGTTTTATTTATATAAATTTATTTAAAAAAAAATTAAAATTTTATTAATTCAAGTTAATTCCACCACATTTAATGTCTTAGTTATAATAATGATGTTCAAAAATTATATTTGTAATAGAGAACTATTCGTTAAAACTCAGGGCTTCATGTAAGGAACGATATCCCTGAAATTATTTTTTATGTCAAAATTTCATCATTTTTATATAAAAAAAGAGGATACTTATGCCTTATTATATCCATAGGTTCCCATGTAGATTCTTCAAGTTAGTTTCTTCCAAAAAAAACATTGACCATATGATTGGTATGGTTAAATATAAAATTATATGTATAATCAAAAACACCCACCAGTTTTTCCATATATTAAAAATCATTATATAATCTTTTGACATATTCTTTGAGTATATGTTGTCGATTGTATTTAAACTTCCTCTGGAAAGATACATGGAACACATCATGAACAGGCAAGAGGTTCGGTGGAATATCCAATCAATACACTTCAATATTTTAAAATAATGAATATCAATGTTTTTATATACTTAGGGATTATATTTCACGTTATATTCAATAACATAAACATCGTCCATTGTTAAATTATTAGAATCACATTCTAAACATATAAAATTCAAGATCACGATGGCGACAATCAGTATAACGTTTTTCGAAATTTGTGTAGGTCTTATGTGTTGCTGATGGGATCAAACATTTTCATCAATTTATTCTGAAATATTCGGTTCCAATATATTTATTTATAAAAATTATTCCCAAAATTTTCGAGTTATACAATTATTTATAAATATAATTTCATAAGAAGACATCAAAATGACCTAATAAAATCTACTATTTTATGAAAACTCAACCAGATGATGGTGTTGATCCCAACCCCAAATGAAATCCCTAGAAACTGTATGTCAGCATATTTTATTGGGTTTTAGTTGTTATGTATAATTCCAATATATTAAGAGATGATATAAAATGATGAAATATAACTCCATATCTAAATCTCATTGATGAATTATCCCAAAAATCGAGGTAAAACTAAGATGCTGATATAATATAATGGAATGTGTTACCCAATGAAACCATAAAACTTCTTTAATATATATCCTAGTATGATAATCCAGAGAGAATTATTCTACAATATTGATGGACTGTGATGCCATTATATGTAAAAAAAGTAATACCCATATAGAAGTATTCTCTTTTGATGATTTGGAGAGTCTGATGACCAAATCAACAATGATTTTCCCCATTTCTATTATGTTATGGGTAATGGTTGTAGAATTTTCTCAAATATTTTTCTATAATTCGTAATTTTATTATATACCAACCACTATGAATAAAACTCAGTGATATCTATCTTCATGGTATCACCAGCAGAAATACTCTTTTAAATATCAGTACATATTTATACTTCCAAAATGAATAGATAATTATGAACTATGACACTCCTCTAATATCCCCTTCATCAAAACTAGTAATTATGTAAATAAATCATAGTTTCATACACTTATTTCTCCATTATAGTTGATATTAATATCAGGGACAATTTTCACCTAATATTGTATCTCCATATCAATCTTTTGTTGCTCTTAAATCATTAATGACATAGATAGTTTAACATTAATTTTGAAAAAGTTACTATTTCTCCACAACATTTAGGATTTCCAGATATATCCATTCTAAATATTGAACTATTGGACCATTTTTTATACTTATCATATATAATTTATCATGGTCCTTTCTAATCTAATTTTCTCTCACCTTGTTGTTTATCCCATGGTTGTAATGTATTAATAATTCATAATATTTAATCAACTCAAACCATTATATATTAACCATGTTGAACTCATTCCATAGGAATATATATTTTTAATATTTATGATTAGAATATATATATGTAACTTTTCTTCATAAGGATAATACCACAATATCATTAATGGAAAATATACTCCAATGAAATTGAAATCATTAGTTAGGAAATTTTACTCCTGAAATAACAATTTTCAGGGGTTATAATATATAAGCATATCATTCTAAATGATATACAATCCCAATTATATATTAGATATATCACTATTGATTATAAAACCATCTACACATTTGAGTAATGTAAGCATATGTTCAAATACTAATAGTCTCCTCAGTTCTATTAAAGTTTTCTCACATTCATTTGGCAAAATGAACTTGGATCCCTTCCTAGTTAAAGTTGTCATTGGATTAAATATTTAGGAGAAATTAACCACAAGAAATTCATAATGTCCACCAGAATAAATAAAACATTCTATCTCAATTTCAATTTTTATTTTATGACAATGTTAAATTGCATCTTCCATTGATGTATCCACAAATAATAACTCTGTGGAGGATATATGACCCCAAATGAATCCTTTTGTACAAAAAAATTCCCATATGGTAACTTTTCTATACAGTTTTTCCTTCCTTTTGGTCTTTAATAAATTAGTAATTAATCATTATTCTCTTCTATTCCAATTTAATATATATTTATATCATCAATAATTACTACAACAAATAGATCAAGGTAATATCTATAGACTCCATTCCATAAATATATCAACATAGAAAATACTTTATTAAGACCAAATGGAATCACTATATACTCATAGTGTATGTACCTCAAACGAAACATTTTCTTGTTTGTATCCTCATTCTTGAACCTAAATTTATGATTTTAATATTTGATGTCAATCTTGGCATGTATTTATCTATTCAAAGTTCATCAAACAATTTATCAATATCGGTTATGGGCTTGTTTTTATTGATTGGGCTCTTGTTAAATTGGTTGTATTCAATGAAGAGTCCCATTGATCCATCAATCATTTTAATATATTGAAAAGGTGAAAAAAAAGTTGGAACACATTTAAAAATGAATCCATTTTCATGGTCTTCTTGGATTTCCTCCTTCAGTTTATGTAACTCAATGAGTTATATTCTATAAGAAGTATTTGAAATAGTTTTACAACCATGTAAGAGTTCTATTAAGATATTAACTTCACATTTGAATAGAATAATATGGAAATATTCTTGAGAGACAATAACAACATTCTTGTAAAATATTTATATAAATATTATTATGTTTCATTTGATAAATATGATATTAGTACCTCTTTTTGAATGGGTATCATAATCCATATAATGGATGGGATATCCATCAGAAGATCATATCTATACTGACAAAAATATATGATAATGGCTGGGTTAAGAATATCATATGTGACTTACATTCCTAATAGACTGAAATTGTATTTATGTAATGAAATCAAATCCATTATTAAGGTAATATCAAATTCAACCAGAGGGAGAATAGCATGATTTGAAGGAATCACATTGCTAAAAAATTAAACATGAGAAAAATCATAGACTGGATATGTTATCATCCCACAATTAGGGAATTTATTTTATAATTCAACATATAATAATTGTTGTGGAATTTTGATACCCTTTAAAAATTCTTAAAATGTAAAATAATTGGTAAATATAACTCCAATAAGACATTACCTATTCTATATTGGAAATTATGCATACCATTCACAAAATTGTTATCACACCCATGAGTAGATATTATGATTGATTGAAATTTTCCATTATCTCTCATCTGTAGTGGTTATCACGTCTATTATCTTCATTATACATCATATTCAAGTACTTGTTAGCATAACGAATATACTTCATAAATTAGAAACACTAGAGTACGGGTGGAACGTTCAATTTATATTTATCATTATTTACATTATTATATATATTCTTCTAATTTCATAGGTAACATATTTATTTATGACCTCTTATCTCATGTGTAAAAATGTTACAGAACTACCGATGATAAGTTTATATAAGTTTCCTTATATAAATTGAGAATGAAGAAAATATATACTTATTTTACTTATGTTTTTCATAGTTTCCTTCTAATTTTTTAATTATTTTATAATCTAAACAGTGAAATTGATTAGTAATTAAAAAAATCTAGTTCTTCCTTGATTGATCAGAAATAAATTTTTTCCTAATAAAATTTATTTTTTTGAAAATGATCATAAAACACATGGTTTTAAAGAAATTAAGAATCAATCAACCTTAATATAATTTTAGATTATAATACATAATATATACCTGAATGTTTTTGTAAAACTATCCTCATAGGTTGTATTAGATTCATCTTTATTTTTCTTTAAATCAATTATTCCCTTCTCCATTTTCATATGATGAATAAAATCAATGTTCTTAATGATGATTTCGTTGTGAAACTCATCTCATTCAATGGATTACCATTCTTTTTGTTGAATTGTATTATTGATATAAGACCTCTTTTCATAACATGTTCCTTCCAAATGATTATTAACCAAAATAAATATTTCATGCTCTAGAAAATGGAGAATGGAAAATATATTTTCCACGGTATAAATCTATTATTCAGAAATTAGTGAATCATTATAACTATTAGTATCCTGTGAAAATTTCCCCATGATGAACTCAATATAATGTTTTCGAACCTTATCCCAATTGGATGCTTAGTGGGAATCAAATATTTATAATTTTTTGAAATCCTAACAATATGATTTTTCATTGAAAATCTCAAAAAAAATTGGTTGTTATAGAATAAAATCATTACATTATCAGTTTATTCATCAATAACGTTAATCCATTTGGTTAAAAATATTGAATAAAACAAAAAAATAATTTTTTTGGAAAACTTATTATATTAGGAAACGACATGATCATGAAAAATAATTCATAGGATGTATAAATCATGACACCTTATTTACAATATCTAATAAATTTGGATTAATGTAGTTCATTTTTAGTCATCATATGTTAAAATCCTTCACGATGGATCATAATAGTTAGTGAATTTTCCTGGAATATCCCCCATGATTTTCAAACTAGGTTTTCATCTAGGCCCTTTGTCATAAACTAGGTTATGACCATGTCTACATAAACTGTCCCATCTATAGAGTTATTACCCCTATGCACAAATGTGATAGAGGTGCATCCATTTATAGTATCTAGAATGTGATATTTCTCTAGGATATCCACAACTCATTATTGAACATTAATTTGGGTGTTCTACAATAATTATAATTATCCAAATAGTTCTCACTAATTTTTTCTTGTCATAGTTTCTAATGGTTGAAAAAACATTATAGGTTACCAATTGTAAATACCAAGAAGTTTGTTACATATATATTAAATATAAATATATAAATATTCGTTACTGAACATATTGATGCATTCTATAATCACATAGGTTAGTTTTTTTGGAAACATATGATAACAAATAAAATTTTCATAAGTGAAATTCACCATCTCCTATTAAATTCTTTATAACATGCATGCTTTATGGATTTATCATTCATAAAACCCCTTTTCAAAACATGGGAAAGGAATCATAAAAAATGATTATCCTAGATACTCAGTAATAGATGAAAAGGGATATATCCATATAACATGATCAAAAGGGTATGATTACTTGAAAAAAACAATCAAAAACAACACCCTGTATATCATAGATACTAAACTTCTGTCATGGAAGAAATCATGGAAGTTCATAAAACATTAATAACTGTGAAATCAAAGAACATGAAAAATGTTTGATTAAAATTAAAATTTTATTTATATTTTTTATAAAAATAATAATAGAATATCATTTCTTTGGTAGTCATTGATCTATTCCAAGGATATCATAGTGGAATGGGTTTACTCCCCAAATCAATTTTGTATTCAAGGATCACTCCCAATGCTTTCAATTTGAAAAAAAAATACATTTTTAATATAGTTCATACCTTATTCCAGGAATATTTATCTCATGACATATCAAAGTTTACCCAATTAATTGGAGGGTGATATGGTTTCACCCATTCTTCATTTGAACCTGACCACCATCCCTATTTAAAACATAACTACCATCCTTTGTTTTTATATAGAAATTTTCATATAATCAAAACCACACATATTTTTTAAAAAAGATAATAAAACATTTATCTTTTAATAACCCAATAATATAAATGTATTTCATATATATTTCTACATAGAATATACCATGGAATATAAATGTATTTCATAAAAATCTCATTATTTCATCATAGCATAGCCCATGGATAATGGAATATTTTCCATATAAAACAACTAATTATAAACAAAAACCTTCTAGAAAATGAATATGGATAATATCAATGGATAATATCCCCAATAAATTATATGTATCCTCAAATTATATTTTCATTGATGTAAAATTAATTTTATTGAAGGCATTGGACTTTTCATGAGGAAAATTATATTTTGACAGTGAAATAATTTTTTTTAAATCTATAGTCATCATAAATTTTCGAGGAAATATATTATTTTGAAATAAATTTCTAAAATTATAATGTAATAATTTAATATTTAATATTTTATGATATTGGATGATACTATTCATTCCATTAAAATAAAAAATAAGGATTCCATTAACATTTTTGGTAAAAAGTAAAAAGAAACACATTTGGAAAAAATAAACATGAATAAATTAAATATTTTTATAAAAAATATAAATATGATATATTTTTTTTAATTAATCATTGTAGAATGGTAAAAAAGTTATATATAAAATTTTTCTAAAAAAATGACATAGATGAAAAAGACTATTGTCCGAAGAGATAAATAAAATTGATTTTTTTAAACACATTCTTTTGAACTCGTGATTTCATAAAAAGAAGAAACATAAAGAAACATATGTATTTTACTTAAATAACCATTTTTTAGTTAAATTAAATGAGATTCAGTAGATATATATAATAATAGTTCATCATCAGAATTATAATCACAGACAATCATGATAAACAGTGATATTATAACAAAAATCCTTTACCACAATGGTATATATTTCATAATATTCCAAATAAATGAATAAATCTAAATGAAAAAAATATCGTGATAATAAAATAAATTCATGATATAAAATTTCTAATGGGATGTATGTAAACATCACAAAAGATTATATGTTCATAACATAACATATGTCCCAAAGAATCCCATTTTAGCTGAAATTCCATTATCTTAAGTCCCAATTTCATTAATACACATTCCAAAAACTGTATAATAAATATAGGTATATTGTACATATATTATTGAAATATAAACTAATGATTCATACCATTTATTATTTGGGATTTTCATTTTATTGACAATTTATTAATAATTCCATGTTAAAATCCCGTTTTGAGTTGTAACTTTGTTTCATTAATGTTTTGATTTGGAATATTTGTACTTTTTACATTAATAATGGTTCAATTATTTATAGAATTTTAACAAATATATAAAAATACTATACATTCATTATTTATTTATTTTTAGTAATCCGTAAATTTTATATAGAATATTAATTATACAATTCAAGGAGTGGCTAAACTGAACATATGTATGAACATTGATTTATAGTTTTTTTAAGGACGAAATAAATGTAATGTAAATAATATATAAAAATTATATATTAATTATTATTCCATATATATCATATATAATTATTAAAATTTTCCTTATTACCTTCAATTTAATGTTTATATAGGAAAAATTACATCACTATGAGAGGGTGTAGTCTGTTCTACAAATAACTGGCAATATTGTTGTCTCACAAAATAGAAAGTAAGAAGGTTTATGTGATAAAAAAGTTATATAATTTAAATTGTAAAATAAATATAACATAATTATGTTAATACTATAATTATAATAATCATTGAGGATAGGTGATTAAAAAAGATTTCATAAGTTTGCGAGGATATAGTTTTCCACACATACGATGGATGGTTTTGTTTCCCATTTGATGGAAGAGGAGATGTATATAATATATTATAATAAAATGATAACACCTATGTATATGAAATATATTTTTGTAATTACATATGCATAGTTGAATAATATTTTAATGATCATAAGAAGAAATAAAATAAAAACTATTTAATAAATTTACCACTTCTTTAGTGAACCTTTTTATAATTACACCTAATTCCATATTATTACGGGTTCCTAATAAAAATTGTGATTGTAGATGTGGAAGGGATTTATGGATTTTTTTGTAATTAATTGGATGAACCAAAGGGTTTATGATTATAGAATAGAAGATGATATGTGGTGACCATTTATAAGTGGGGGAGACGACACACAAAGAAATTTGAAAATGAAAATAAGTACACATGTTTTGAACATCAAAAAATGGTGATAAAATTTGAATTCATGAAAAAAAAATATTATAATGTCAAAATAATTAAATTGAATAGAATTTAAATTATTCATATAATAAATAATAAATCAAATTTTTTATATTTACTTCATTGCGGATGAGCATTTTAATTTAAAATTAACCAACATATGGGATGAAAAAACGGTTTTCCAAAAAGAAATTTATCATAACTATATAATTTTTTATGAAAAAATATGACATGAATACGATTAAAATGATATAATTTAGTTTAGCAAATACATGATATAACAATATTTATTTCTGTAAAATTTATAATTTTTATGTAATTTTTTATATTATTTTAATGTAAATGTAGATTTTAAATAAAATCCATGTTTTTTTACAATTCATTAAAAAATTATCTATTCAAAAAAATCTCATAAATTCAATAGAAGATAATTTTAACATTCTGATTTCAAAATCAAATTTTTTTTTACATATAAAATCTATAAATTTTTATAAAATTATTTATATAATTTGTTCACAAAATTTAATAAAAATCATTTTTGGAAGAATTTTTTTTTAAAAGCATAAAAAGACTTTACTATAAATTATGAACTTAATTTTAAATTTATTTTCCTATATAAAAACGTTATAATTAATTTTCAAAATTTTATTTTTCATATTCATATAATAAAATTTAATATCTTGGATATAACAATGATGTTTGAATAATAATTATTATCATAGTATATCATCATTATTTAAACGTAGTGTTGTAGGTTAAGAAATCAATCAAAGAAATTAATATTATTTGATAAAGAGATTTCATAAAATATCGAATTGATACATATTCTATATAGAATCTATTAGCTGTAAAATAATATATGAAGTGATGGTAGTTTAACCTATATAGGAAAAACATACTCTTTCGTGTACACATGGGACTATGAAGTCTATTATGAGCAATTTTGGGTTATCATCTGGTAGAACCATCAGAAATTTTAGAGTTTTTATAGATGTATTTTATTATTATGACTCACAATCATATATTGAATATTTGTATGGTATTTTTTAAATTACCCAATCTTCCAATTTTCCTAGACGTAAGATAAAGAGGTGTGGTTTGACCAGCTATTCTAATTGGATTATAAATTCTCCATCCTAAAAGCCAAAAAATTAGCTCATTTGTTGGTTCTAATAATGTGAAACTGGAATCAAAGGATGATATTGTATTTCCAATATCTAATCACTAACCATGTACTGGCCTCATTATGGATGATAAATTATAACAACATTTGGAATGAATCATTTTTAGTTAGAATGATCAATCATTATTGAGCTGTGGTTGGCCGATAGAGACCCACACTATTGAGTCCCGATACATTAAAGTAAAATACATATTTTGTGGAATATATAATATTTTGTGTCCATTGTAGTAATTGTTCATCGATGTGACATGCATGACCCATATTAGTAAACTCGGTTTTTTGATAGGACATTTTTTTCCATTAATTACTCATCCATTTCATTTGAACTGAATGATTCATTCATTCTTCATAGTCCCCACATAAGATGAAATGGGCATGTTACAAAACATGAGGAATATCTTTCCCTTGGAAGTAGTGGATGTTGATTTTTTCAAAACCAAACCTATATAGGGTTGTATTTTTGATGGGGCAATCAGGGGGGGTTCCAGACATTGAATGAGTCACTCATTCTTGGCACGGTATAGAGGGATAAATTTGTGTTAGAGATACTTAATGAATATATTTATCCAGTCATGTGATTCATTGAATCATGGTTTTTTGGGCCTTGATAGTATGTTCCTGATGGCTATGTAATTTATCTATAATTATTCATTATTCGAAGATATTGGGCTAATGAACCTACAATGTTCTATAATAATAACCCAGTTATATTAGTATTGAGATATTGTAATGGGTCAAGGATATCCAAGGAGTTCTCTAAGTCATTCTATGATTCTGTCATAGTAGGCGCCTTCATCTAGGATAAAAACTAGGAAATCATCTGATGAGTCCCCTCTTTTAGGTCGTTGTGTTCATTGTTCATAAAATAATTTTCACTATTAAACTTGTTGAAAATTAGAATAGGGACCCACTACACATTAAATTGTATGATAATAATGCTGGGATAAACTCATGTACGATGGTATGAGCCTAATACTCAGATTTATTTTTGGTGGATCCCTTTGGAAAACTAGAATGAGTATGGAAGGACGAGCTATGAAGGACTGATGAGGATAATCCTGATGCCTACCTTATTTTGTTTGGGGATGTCGATACTCCTCTCAGATTGGATACAAGACTCACAACTGATGTGGATATTCCAACATGGAGATTTCTGGTCTGTAGAGTAGATGATCTCATTTAAGAAGTCTTCATTTAGGGGTAGATATTCATGTTTTAAATTAATGTCAATAAATAACACTGTGGATAAGCACTTGATACAATTCATGGTGATAATTCATATGAGGAATTATTGTATAATGACATCCTAGTATAAAAATAAACCTGTTACTATGGGGTAGTTGAATATATACTTCACTTGAACAATACATGATATCACTTTTAACTAGTGGTGTAGTAAGTAGTCTCTAAATTTATGAACAAAGAGGACCAAGATGGGAAATATTTTCCATATGGGGAAATATTTGGTCTCCATGTTGAGAGTGATTTGTCTTAGGTAGTACATCTCCTTCTCACTGTCCTAATTTGTTTTCTATGTTATGAGGGAACAAAGGGACTATTACTGGGTGGTCACATAATGGATGTGTATTTCTTAGGATGGGTGGATTTAGGATTTGTGGATGTAATAGATGATACATGATGATATTGAATATCTTTTAAGAATATTTATCACCCAAATAATCTATTAATTTCATCATGATCCATGATATAGTATTACATTATCTTTTCTTATTCACAATGAATCATCAAATATTGGTCCGGGATTCCCAGAGGGAACTGAAATCCCATTGGTCACATTCTGGTGTAATCTGGATGATAGAGTTGATAGTTTTTGGATTGATCATTATTCCTATATACCTGATCACAATGTCAAAGAACTTTCGAGAGGTTACCCCAAATATATACTTTAGGTGATTCAAATTCGGGTTATTAAAGTAGATAAATCCAAAAAAAATTATCATAATATATCATATGGTCCTGGAATTGTTGGGACTCTCACCACAAAATCATCAAAACAAAACTCAGATAATTCCCCCAAGAGTAGATATATGATGAGATTAATAACATGCTTATAGGTTGTCCCAATGTTCTTCAAACCAACTGAAATAACACGATACAAAAATATTCCTTGAGGAATACTAAATGTGGATACTTTTTTCTCTTCTGGGCCATCTTGATTAGAATAATCCTAGTGTACACATCCATTATTGAAAACTCCTAGAAACTTGTTTTTGAAATGAGTAGAATATTCACCATAGTAAGTGAGAAAAAAATCCATTGGGAGGTGGTGGTTTAGGTCTCCCAAGTCATTGTAGACTCTGATATATCCGTTCATATTCTTGACTAGGACAGTGTAGGATTTCCATGTGTACGAGAATTCACAAAAAAAGATTTATATGATAATTTTTTCATCTTCTTCCATAACCGTGGTATTATTTTAATGGAGTAACTTTATATGATGTTCTTTAAACCCATGGTAGCCCAATAAGAGGCCAATATATTGAACAATAATTTCTGTATTAACCCTTTGAATTTATTTATAGATCCAAGAAAATAGATCATGTTTTTACATTAATAAAGATACATAACTTCCACACTAATCTAGGGGGATGAATTTACTAATGAGTATCACACCTTGATATTACTCAGTGATAATATTTACTATGTTCTTCTTATAGATAATAGTAGAGAAAACCTCTTCAAAGGTAATGGGGGTCATCCGAATCCTCTTAATCATGAAAATCATAGTGATCAGGTTATGTTGGTGACTCTTGTGGATACAGATACAATGTATTAGTAAATTTATATTCTTTTATTAGGGTGAAATACTCAAGGAGGGACTATATGACAATGGATACAATAGATAATAAAGATTATTGGCCAATATATTGTGGGTTTTCATGGAAGTACCCAACAATGATGTCAAAATAATGATGATTAGTTGACCTCTATTAAGTCTACAATTATCCCTTAAATGTTTGGTTTTATGTCAATTTAGTAGCCATATGATTGAAATCTTGGTATTCATGAGTATTGTGAATTTTTAACTATTACTATGTGTGTACTACATTTTAATAAGAGGTAATCTTTAGGCATCAATTCTTTTGGGTATATTGAAATTGATCCTAATATCCAAGGTTATGGGGTCCATATGATGGATTAGATGGATGGAGTTATCGATTAGATAATCCAGAGGAATCTTAGGTGGATTTTAGAACATTGGGGTCATTGATATGATTGAACTTATTATTATTGATCTATTTCCCCTACCTTTGGTATTACACGACATCCAGGCAGTAGGATTCCAAATATTAAAAGGGGGGAAATCAGCATATGGTACCCCTTAATGATCATTGAGAAATTATTTTATTCATTGATACAGTGAGGAGGGGACCACATTGTTCAGGTAGCACATGTGTCCTCCCAATATGTAGTTATAGGAAGTATCATGTGAGGATATAATGAATTCATTTCATGCTACTAGGTTACCAAATTGGGTCTCCATCTGAGTAATTCCAAATAGTTTCTTCATACTCTTATTATTGTTATGTGTTTTCTAGTTGAAGGGAATGAAATAATATCTCTTTTGATCTAGCTCGTGAAGTGTTCATATTGGAATGAGAGTTATTGAAGATCTATAATCAAATTGTAAATTATTTTTTTATTTCGTTGATATGAGATTTAATATATATTGGGAATATGAAGAAATAAATAGTGTTCCCTTATTCCTATGTATATAAAGAAATTATTTCCTGAAATTATTATTACTAATATTAATCTAGATGATAGGATTCATCGTTTGCTAAGTCATCCTGAAGATTGTTAGGGATCATTCAAAAGTATATATGAGCATCATGTATCATTTTTTTAAATGCAGAGTATGTTAAGAATCATGAGTCGCACTAGTATTATATTGAGTATATTCTTCACACCATACATCTAGGAAAAGGGAACATTTCATTAATGGAATACCCACCGATTATATGGTGGCATAGGTAGAATGGTTTCCAAAAAACCTTGTAATTTATATACATCCTTCTGTTTGTTATCGATTGGATGTATTTGATTAAGAAATTGGAGACTAAAATCATGTCTTAGTCAACCATGGATGAGTTTCATTTCCTCAGGGATGAGACATATGATTATCTAATATTGTCAGCAGTGGATGAGTACCCAAAAAGAAGACTAGAAAGGGTAAATTTTTTGGCCTTTCACGATGCTTTCTGTCTTTTCTTAGTGAAATGAACATCCTTTCCTAAATCGCTAACATTGAAATCTTTTGACATGTTGATAACTATTAATTCAATTAATTTTGTATGAAAATGGTTCTTGAGTGGGTGATATTAAATACTTAATCACTATGTAATGTAAAATGACCCACCATCATGATAGAATTTCAAAATGAAAATTGCATTTCCTCATTGGAGGAATATTATATGAGAAGAAAAAGTTTCTTTGCATATCACAATTTTAGGAGGTTCAAATAGTCATTAGAGTGCTGGATGGTTTTGGCACTATTAGGGGACCCATATTTACCTAGCTTAACATAGGCATATTATTCCTGAACTTATGAAGTCATGATCATAACATAGATTCTATAAGAGGAATTATGGCTGTTGGAGGATATGGTATACTAAAAAATGCATTGATAATTCCGTAGTAATGAGAAACCATCTTATGATCCTGCCACTAGTTATACCATTGTGTACCTAGACTATGGACCTACTATAATTACCAAAGTCATCATCATCACTATTGTGAGTGGTATGGACATATGCCTCCATTTATTTTACATAAAACTACTCAACCAATCAACATTCCACCTACCCGTTCATAGAACATTCTAAGATGAGTCACTGTTTATGATGTGTCAGTGGATCCTACGGTACAAATGTCAGTTTTTAGGATTGATGCTTTTATAATTCTGGGGACTCTTATATTCAATGAGCTTCATTATTCTCTCCTACATATAATAAATGAAGCACTATAATATATTATTTTCATTGAGGGAGTATAATTTTTTTTCTTTTCATGTAAGGATCTCTTGGATCTTGACACTAATATTGAGATTTTGAAAAAATATCTTGAACAAGCATATCATGGCGGTGTATGTATTATAGGGGTTCATTGTGGTGGACTATATTTGGGGCCAATGTCTACACAAAATGGATATTTTTTCAATCATATTATTCTATTAAAAATTGGAAGATATAATGGGAATGACTGATTCTTGGATCACTATATGTCTTATTAAATATGATAAGCTTCATTAATGAACTGTTGAAACCCTCCTAGATATCTCAGGGAGATGAAGATCATAAGTGGCCTGTCATAGAAATTTTCCATGAAGATCCCTTATAGACATTTCTAGGAAATTTTTTCATTGAGGGAATATGCGATTACCGTCCATAAAGTAGTCAATCTAAATAACAAATCATCATACATCTATTTAAACCTAGATAGTTTAGAAATTATAGTTTTTTAAAATGTAGTGATGATCTAAATGATAATCATTATGAAGTGATCAACGTAGTAGGAAATTAATCCTAGGGCCATATAATTATACCATAAAAAATTGGGTCATTAAAATGGATGGATGAAATATATAATATTTGACACATACTACTATTTTGGAGTCCCCATCATTTGGACCCACCGTGAGGTGATGATGGAAAATTGTTGGGGTGGGTCACCAATCTTGTTGAAAGATATAAAAGACTTATTAAGAAACACTTTATATTGTTATATGTTTTCAATATAGGTAATTTATGGATTCCATTTTGGTGGTATTGACAAATATACATCTCTAAATCATCAAGAAGGGTGATGAGAGTGACTATCATGTTATCCCAGTGAGGGTTGGGGTGATAAATACTTCAAATGGAGCATTAAAATGAGGGGATTACTAATCATCATAAAACGGTGAAACGTGTCATTACCCTTCCAGGGTAGGATGTTCATATATTGGAAAACATTTAGAGCCACCATACTCATCCATGATGGGGTGTGTGAAGCTATTTTCCTCAAATCTTGGAGACTGACAATGAAGGGTTGTATGTTTGGGAACAGAAGGGACGTGGTCCACTAAAATAATGTATCATTCTTTGAATTTCATGGTGGGGATCTCATTGGTGGGCCTCTTATATCCCTTCAGATCATATAGAAATAAACTTGTATAGAATATTACTCATTCTCTAGTGTGTCATCATAAGCATCGATGGGTTCATTAATCCATATTCATTATTCATGATTTCAATGATCATGAATTAGTTCCTCAATTGGGATAATTCTGTGGTCCAACATCTATTTCTACTATTCCACATGGGAGCCTATCAGATGCTCCAAATTATATTTTTTCTCCCCTCAAGTAATGATTTCAATGTCATTACCTGCCTTATTACGATGATTTCATTGATCATCATGGGGATTGATCGTTTTTATGTTGACATTTGTGGTGTCTATTGGAGAGTCTCATAGTGTGTGGGCATGATAGACTTACAATCTAATTATTTGAATTGAAATGATCCAATTTAGTGGACAATGTACTACCCCTTTCCATTGATATGAACATTGTGACACTCCACTTACATGACTCACTAAATAATAACGAGGAGCAGGTCATATGTATAAAGAAAACATAGTTGATTCTGTTATGATTCAAGGTAGCAGGGCATCGTGAGTGTGGATTTTTCAACATTTAGACACAATATATGGATTTTAATAAGATATACATCCCATCCAAGTAGGATAGCTATAAATATCGAAGGTGTTTGAATGTCACATAATCATTTTGGTAGAGGAATTTCATATGTTTATTGGTGAGTACCAATAGAATAGTTAAATAGATGTTAGTAGTAATCCAAGACACCACTGATAGATGGTTAGTAAATATGATCTCACACAAGAATTCCCCAAGTTTTCTATTTTAATGATACCCCTCTTCATGATCACCCAAATCTCCAATTACTATTGGTTTGGAGACTAGGTGTAGTAGTAATGCTGAACTTATTTATTGTTTATTTTCTATAAGAGCGGTTGTAACATGGATTGATAACCATTAAAAATTATGAGTGTATTCCAGAAGTGGTTCTAGCTTCATGACCATGTACATATAGGAAAGCGTATCATTGAAGCCCCAATTTTTTTAATTTTTATGACATATCAATGCCTCAGTAGAGAGTTTCTCATTGTTGGAGGTTACCGACCAATATCTTGGTGTCTCCCCTACACCCAAGGTGGAGGTAGAGTGGTGGAAAGGTAATGATTGTTGGGTTATTTTAGCATATACTATTTATAAGGAACTAAATAAACCCTCAACATACAAGTACCTATAAATGTATCTAGTGACTTTGAGAAGATCTTCACCATCAATGGATAGCGTCTACTAAAGGCCTCATGCCACAATAATTTGCGGTGAGGGTGGATGTGTTTCCATCGATCCATATTTCACCTAAGGTTGTTATTGGAATATGGTGGCATCATGTGTCCCCCATTACTTAATTATCATGTTTGATAGTTATTACAAAGTTATATTGTATGGTGTGTAAGGATTTCATCTTCATTTATTACGGCCAATGCTATGGGTAAAGCCCCCATGGAAGATATTTTCTCACATTCCTCTGGATGATTCATTAGTGTAGTGGGTGTATGTAGTATGTGGATGAACTATGTGTTAGATGATGGTGTTTTGGGCGAAATCCACCTTGAATTTCCTTATCATGGCATGACCTGTGATGGTTTGTGGTGGTGTCCATGATAGGGGCAACAAACCCAACTATATCAATATGTTGTTGGGGGTATTGATAAAATATTGCTAAATATGTTCCCCAGTAAACTAGTTATGACTGTTTAATATAGTGTGCCATTGATGTAAGGGTCCAATGGATGGAATGGAGAGGCCCTTTATTAGTGAGGGTTTTTATCCTACCCATAATTTTAGCTCTTGGAATTCATGACTGAGGCCTATTGAGCTAGGGATGTATTGGACAACACATTATCCTATGCATCCCAACATCATTTTCAACATGGTTGCGTGGGATCACTCATAACTGACATTTGGTCAATGTTCATGATTGTTGCATCCCGAAATCCCCCGACCCTCAAGTATTTGGGTGTTGAGGCATCCAATAATTTTGGGGATATAGTCCAAAAATAGCTCATAATCATTATTGGGGTATATCATTTCACTTGTGTGACCCCTGAGGGGTGGTTGTAGTAGTTTGTGATGATAAATCTTCTACAATCTAGGATAATTCTGTTGTATGATGACCTCCTTCTATTGCTAATTATGAACCAAGCTTTGATGACCCTTTATTCGATGGTATTTGAGGGGGGAATGTGAGGTATCCAAATATACAAGGGAGTAGCAGTCATTGCATAAAAAATATGATTTTATGGGGTTAACAGAAAACTAGTTCTCCTAACCCCATTCCTCTTGACAATTTGTAGTTGAGAATTTCCCACGACATGGGTTTATAATTCACTTGGAAAAGTATTAGTAGAATTTTTAGAATGATTATTCCCAATGTTTCCAAATATAGTCATCCTCTTCAAGGTGGAGAAAGGATCCACGTTCATTATTTCTCAAACATGGGATTTCAAATATTCGTCCATTGACTACAGTTGTATAAGAAGATATCCATATTTGTCCTACCATTATTTTTGATGAATCATATATTTATTTCTTCATGGATTCTATGACATATAATTATAGTGGTTTACACCATTACTCAGACTCTAATAGTTAAAGGAGGCATGAATCCTATCGAGTTTTCCATTTTGATTTCTGAAACTTACACTAAGGCATTAATCAGGAGTCCTTCAACCCCCCCCCCCCTATGGTAGTGATCCAAATCCAAGGGTATGGTTTGACCCCTTTTAGTTGTTTTGGTTCTATGCATTATTGTTTTTCTATGGAATTTAGCCTCTTTCACCGTGGTTGGTATTGTCAGCTCCATGATAAGAAAGGGATTATGGAATGTCGGATAATCCTTACATGGATTCCATTTCACTATACATTTTTCTTACATATATTTGGGACATGTTCTTTGTTCATATACTCAGTTCCATCATGATGTGGTGAATGGTTAATTAAGCAGCCCTGTTTTACAATAGGAAAACTACCTTTTGTTGAGTTGGTGGTGACTTTTGACACGTCTAGACATATATGGTTGTGGGGTGTGTTGGGAATATGAAATGAATTACAATTTCAAATTTTATGGAATCTCATGGATGAGGTATCACAACTATAGATCAAAAGGAATCCTCTTTCTTATACATATAAACTTAAATAGGGTTGTAAGTCATCCAAGGATCATTTCATTGGGCATGTCATCATTGTCAAAAAAATTATTAATTTCGATATATCTATTGTGGTCACATGTTTAAGTTCATGTGGGTATATGTTAAAATATTTAGAGTATATTGGGGACATAGAAAAATTACAAATATGTTAGATGGATATGTACATATGATTAAATTACTTGGGGGATGTTTTGTATATATTTTCATCATGTGATATGTGAATTATGGTTTATCATCACATATATATTTTAAGACCATGTATATACCTCAATCATGGACATTTATTGGTTTTTTTTCCATCTATAAGGGGGTTGATCAATGATTTTTTCCTCCTAGTGGGAACATATAAAAATTTGTGATAAATATTGGAATATTTTGATTAAATTATATGGAGGAATTGTAAATAACATTTTCAAAGACATGAAACAAAACTCATATAGTTTGATTAAAAATTTTATGGTCATATTGTATGAATGGTCCTTTTACATTAACATAATTTAGTAAGTATTCTTGTCTTGAAAAAGGAGAGTCAACATGGGATAGTGTTGGGCGTAAACATGGAAACTTCACTAAATCATTGGGAGGTCATCACATGTTTATCACATAAGGAATCCAATGTTTATCACAAAGGTTAAGGCTTCCATTTAACATCATGTCTTTTGATTGTTGTTTTTTTATTTTAATTTTATGTAACTTGGATATTGTCATTTAGTTTAACATCATATGACAAGGATGTTTTACTATATAATTTAATATCATATAGCTCAAATGTATATGGGGGTTATACAAGGATCTTAACATTCATGTTCAATGTAGGAGGATAAAAGGATACCCTAATAACCCACATTTAAGTGTAATGAATGTTGTTTACATTGATGATGTGAGAATTTAGGATTAATTTCCAACACATAAGTGATTTTGGATAGAAACACGAATAAAAAATACCACACTCAGGAAACATGTTTGGGCTATTGATGTTAGGGTTTCATTTTTGAAGAGGAAGAGGTGAAAAATTTGATAGTTCCATTATTATAGAAAAAATGGAATGAACCGATGGTTAATGAAACCTATCATGAATTTGATTAAGGAATAAGTGAAAACGACATGAATATAATGAGGCCAATGTGATCTCAAAATTCATGAAGCCATATCTAATAAATAGAGGCATTAGTTTAGGGTAATGGATGATGTTTTTTTATGGATATATAGTTCATGAAGCTGGGGAACATGAGACTAATGCCTTCATGAAATATTGGATCCCTTCCAAGGGGAGGTTTTTTGGGTTCTGTAAGGTTATTTCATGAATGATGGAGGTCTTATCAAACCCCATGATTTTTGATATAGTTTCCTATAATGGAAAAGTTTGGATCCTTTGAAATGGTAATATCCTCCATGGACATAGGTTATAAAGTGACCATGGGAGGCTAATTATAAAATATGTAAACATATTAGAATCCAATATTTCCTTAGGATTGTAATTGGTGTTGTTTTTCAATTTCATAGATTCTTTTGATATTACAAATATAATGGTCTATATAAATGATTGAAAATGGGTAGATCTATAGGAAATAGAGAATAAATGTGTTTCTTGAAAAATAACCCTATTAATATTTGATTTTATTTCATAGTTATCTAACAATGTTCATGAATCCATCCTTTTTTTTGAAGTATTTATCTTCCCTATATATAGTCACTTTTGGATAATTATAACATTGTTTCAGCCTCAAATCACCTCTTATCATCCATGTGATCCTAAACGTCTCAATAAAAATAATTTTTTAGCATCAGTATGAGTATTAAAAACATTGTTACAATATTAAGTATGAAAGAGATGGGAGATCAAACTCCTAACCTGAAAACATAATTTATATGTTTTCCCTTATATGGATTAAAAAGAAATATTTTTTTAATTACTTATGTCAAAATCTTATTTTTGGTTATTACATTTTATTCTTTTATATTCATTTAAAACATTACTAATCGTTTCACATTTCTTATATTGTCCATTCATTTATTTTCATCCTACGATCCATTAAAAGTTATGTATAATGGAAACAAAAAAACACTTGTTTAGTTGATCTATAAGTTTTATAATAGTAAGGATATATATTAATTAATATCAAATAAGTTAAATATTTCATAAATTCAAAAAAATATCTAGAAATATGTAAAAGTCATGTTTGTAAAATGATTCAAAATATGCTTGTTCTAGTAGTTTTGCAAAACAATTTGTTTAATTATTATTTTAATATATATTATAATTTATTATTATCATAAAAATAACTTAAATGAAATATAAAAATTAATATTATACTTTAAAACTTTGTTTAAATCCATCTATGAATAATTATAAGATTAATCAATAAAATCAATTATATAGGTGATATAAATTATCATTTTTATGGATGATGTCTAAAAAATTATTGAAGAAAAGAAATATTACAAATATTTTATCATAAAAAATTAATTAAAATAGACCTTGAATTATTATTAAATTTTAATATAATAAAAAATTAATTAATAAGGTGGTAGAGTATGGAATTATAAGAAAATACAAAGAGTTTGGATAGGAATACTTATTAGTATCAATGAGAAATATCTTTTATATACACCACAATAAATATGAGGATATTATTTTCAATAGAATAATGCTTCACCAATATGTTAGAGAGAGATTAATGCAATAATTATTTGGAAATTATGAAAATATTGAAATTTTCGATTTGATGAGAAGTGTGTGGAGGTTTTTGGACCTTATATTTCAATGGGTTGAGTGATTTTTATAAAATTAATTTATTTATTATGTTTACTCAAGTGTTTTTATAGTTGGATTCTTGACGATAATTTTTTTTTATATTTCAAAATTATTCATGAAATTTGGACCCTTTAAAAATATAATTTAATTATGAGAATAATTTATTGAATTTGATGAATAAGAAATAATTTTTATAAAAATAATATATATATTGGACTTATAAATTGATTAATATGTCCTAAAATTCTGTTAATTATTTACAAATAAATTACACAACATATTATTTCGGATGAAAACTATTTGAGCATGTGTAGTTGATTACAAGGAGTTGTATTGTGTAAAATCACTACCATTGTGAACAATGCCTTAGAAATGTATAAAACAAGTTTATTCATGGTGCATGAAATAGCCAATTTCTTTCATATTCATGATTATACATGGTCGTACATTAAATAGGAAAATATTCATTTGGGTATTTGGTCACAGACACTTAAGAACTCACATAGGTTAAGATGATGGAATGTCTATCTCATTGCTCCCATTTTGGGGAAAAATTGTCTATTATGTTACTGTATTATAGTTTTAATATATTTTCATTGCATCTTTTTTCATTTACAAGCATTTATTATATGGACTACATGAAGTTAAGTATCAATCAATAGTATACAAGGGTTCAGAATCAACTATATGTATCTGAGGTACTTCATCAATAATTACCTTCTATGGATTGTTCTGGGATTATATAGTCCTTAAATTATAAAATTCTAGTTTTAATACACATAGTGAGTAACTCATTGGTTTGTTTTCATCCATAGAGATAATAAATGTTTTGAAGTGGGGATTGAACCCATATAATGGGCACCCAATGTATCATTGTGAAATGATTCAGAACTCACATAGTCCGGTGACACATATTTGAGTACATCATCCTTTAAGGACATGTGAGGAGGACACAACCATGTAGTTTAATTTCATTCTGCAAGGATTTATATGGAAAGGTTGGCTAGTGAAAGATTGTGTGGGACTTATGTCTAGGTGCCTGAATGGACCTGGATGTGATATGGACTCCTGGGTTGATATGACCCTATGAGGGAAGATTCCTTGAGAACATCTGTGAGGATTTAACCACTAGGATTGGACCTCGGGGAGGCTTCCTATGTATCCTAGTTATTTGGGATCCATATCTTATATTGTTAGTCGAGTGGTGGAGTACACCATAAAGATGGACCATATGGTTTGCGCTTTATCATGGTTGCAACACATTTTTTGGGGCAAGATTGTGGATTATATCAGATTAAGGGCCCAGGTGATACTAATTCATTGGGAATATGACCCTTGAAAGGATAAATTATGGTTTCAAGATATTCACCCTTTAGGAAGCCCTTAGCACATGCAGTTTTAGATTATAAATGTAGTGTCCCATTGGGAATTTATGTTGGGGATTATATCTATCGAGAATGAACATATAGATTGAGGAATCATTTGGAATTATATAAATAATGAATCTATTATGAGTGTATATGGTTGGGTATTACACCTAGGGAACACCCATATGGTTATATCTTATTCATGGAATTTTCCAGCAACCATATGATTTCTATTGATTGGGTTAGGTGTGGTGCGTATGCATTGATGGTTACAATTTTATAGTTTAGGATCAGGTGGAGGTCATATAACGACCAATAATTTACATAAATTGTTATTAAATTAGTATTAAATTATAAATATTACAACATATAACAAAACAATGATAGTACTGTATAGGTATAGTGTCTTTAGAAACTGGGAAACATAAAAAACTAGTTTATAAAGCATCAACATTGTCTCTCATTTATTTCTTCAAATCTAGAGTCCCTTTTGGCATATCTTATTTAATACTCTTCTTCCTAACCTGGGGAAAAGAATACATACAAAAGGGTGAGCTCAAAAGCTCAGTATGGGTAAACAAAGGAAATATCAATCATATCATATTCATAAGAACATAACATTTTGAAAATCATAACCTGCAAAAGTGATCATAATATCATAACATGGGATAAATCCTAGTAGTGAAATGATATCCCAATAATCATAACATAAAACATAAAACATTTTGTGGCATACACACACAATCATAGAAAATTATTTCATATTTGTCAAGACTCACTGCCAAGAGTATCATAGTAGACAAAGTACATTTCTGAACTAAGTTCACTCCTCATTCTAGTCTTGTATCACTAAACCAGAATAACTTATCGTTTCAGCCATGTCTATCTCATGAGATATATATATTTTCCAAATGTATTGGAGGGAGATATATGTCCCACCCATCTTATAATGAAACCATTATTATGTGTTCCACAAAATCATAAATCATATATCATAGCATAACCCATGTAATACAAATGGGATTCTTAAACATCATTCCATCATAAAATAAACCATATATGATAAAAGGACTTCATAAAAATAATTCCATCATAACATAATCAAATCAATGTTAAAATAGGGACAGAAACAAAACCCTATATTATCATATATGGAAAATAATTTTGACAAAACACTTGACCTCAATTCATGAGGAAAATATCCTTTCTACATCAAAAACAATTTTCCTTTCTTAACAGGTCATAAAATTTTAAACTAAGATAAGTTAATTAAAAATAACCTTAAAAACTTGTAAAGTATGATTCATGTAAATAATTTTCTATGAAATCATAAAAATCCATTCATGCCATATATGTTTAAAAAACATTCTTCTCATACTTTGGCTGGAAAAGTCAAAAAGTATCTCGTACTAAAAACAAAAAAAGATTCCTTTCATATATTTTACTAAATATTTACCAATAGGTAAAATTGGATTTAAACAATTGTAGGAGGATATAAATAATATTACATATTGTGGAAACATGGGTGTGGATGAAAAATATGCCTCAGTAAATTCTGAAGTATAAACCATCTCAGATAAAAATGAGATTGTGAGACTTTCTCTTACCTTAGGTCTGATATGATTTGTACATATCCAAACCTCTAGTATAATGATTTAAATAATGTAATTGACTTATTAAAGAATCATATTCATTGTTATGATTTTATATATGGTCTCATTTTCATCTTCTTATTAGTAACATGGCTACTTGTCATTCGGGTGTTCATTGCTTTATGTTCTTATTCATGTTTTGTCGAATAAATTACTATTCCTCTTTTTAGGTTATAGATAACTCATTTATAGAACTTTATTAGTGCAATATATATCATATTTATTAATTAAATTAATTTATATAATCATTATTCAATGAACATCATGTATAACGAGTCACATCACATCGTGGAGACGGTAGGTCGTACGTACGCATGAGTGATGATATCATTCCCTTGATTGTGGAATTGTTTTGAAGTGTATCGTGTATAATATTTCAGAATAAATATTACTTTTAAATAATAATATATAGTTATTTCTTCCATCATATACCCATCCAATTATGTTAGTGTTGAAATAAAATATTACACCACCACGTGGAGACGGTAGGTCGTACGTACACACGGGTGGTGATTTCAATTTTTTATAGGATGGATAAAAGATAGAACATGGTTGTTTCATATTCATAATAACATATCATTATAAAATTGATATTTTAGTTATTACTTAATAATGAAAGAACTCATATAGAGGAAGTATGACAATAAATAAGTTTGAAAGAATTGGTAAAAGATATTATCTCTTCTTCAACGCGCCTCTTCTTAACATCCACTTAGGGCACTAATGTTTGTATTCGAAGAAGCCCATGACATATAGTATGTTTCTAGGGAATTGGATAAGAGAAATTGTAGGGTTTGGCCGAGGTTGTAGGCTCAAAATTGTGTGAGGAGGATAGGGAGGAGTTGACATTTTATAAGGGAGGGGAGGGGCACATTTGGAAACATAAGAAATATTAATTTATAATAAATTCAAACCCCACATAAAACAATAAAAAATGACTTAAATTCGAATCTAAGATTAGATAAGGTTGTAATGTAATCATCCAATAAAATTTATACATTTTGGGATTTTATTTTAAACCATATCAACTTGATTTATCCTTATTTAAACTATTTAATTTTATTTGTGGTAATAATATTCTAAATTTTAAATTGTTATAAATAATTAATTACATGTTGTGAGTTTTCCATAATTGGATAAATTATGATATTTTCGACCATATAAATTTCAATTCATAATTTTTAAATATTTTTGTGATTTTTAAACCATTTAATAATATGTTATTTTTATAAAATAACAATAGTGTCAATTTTGACACTATTCATTTATTTTAATTTAAATAAAATCCACACAGAAGATACGGTAGAAAAAAAATATTTAATAGATTTATAACATTTAATATTTATCTATTAAATTATTTTATCACATTAATTTGTTCATATAATATTTATTTTAATATTTTTAAAACCATTTATTTGGTATTTAAATCCATAAAATAATCTCTACATCACTATTGTGTCATCATTAATGATAATTATTTTATCCCTAAAAATACTAAATAAATTATCATGATTTGGATAATTTTATTATTTCTTTTCAGACTATTTATATTCAATGTTTAATGATGTTTTTCACTAAATTAAAATCATTTCACTTATAAGATATAAGAGAGTGACATGTTGTCACTTTCTTTGGTTTTAATAATAATTATTTCATTTTCATGGTCAAGAGTCCATGAAACTAATCTATTCTGACCCTTAGTTAATATGCCTTGACTTTTATTCATCCAATATAATTTTGGAATTTTTAGCGTAATTTTATAATATTAGTTTTAACCTTAATTACTCGATTTATATTTAACTGTAGTAAATAAAAATTACCGTAGTTACTAATCATAGTAAAAAAAATAAAAGTAACCTATTAAAATAATTTGGACCCACTGAATCCAAATATTTAATCCATTTTTCCAAATTCAAAACACAGAAGTTGTAGTAATTAAATTAAAATTTATCCCGTTGTTTAGAAAACGACTTTTAAAAGTTAAAACATTGCCGAAGATTGAAATGCTTTTACCATTGAATTTACTGTAAAAATAATGGTAATGAGATAAATTTTATTAAATGGTAAAAATATATTATTTTTATACTTTATAACCATTCAATATTATAATATAACCAAATAAATTATCTTGATGAAAATAGTCATTTTTAAATAAGATTTATCATATTTTTACTATTCATCAAAATAAAAAACATATCAGAAAATACAAAAATTTATCCTTTGTAAATTTTTATATCATGATTCAAAATAAGAAGTTTATTTTTTAAAATTTAACTTATAAACTTTTCAAAAATTATATTTATAATGGATGCGCCATCAAAAGGCGGTAAAACTGCATTTTATTAAAAAATAATTCATTTATCCGAAATATTGATTTTGTTTTCATACCTCGTTCTTGAAAATATGTAAGATGTATTATAATGTTATAAAATTAAATATTTAGTTAATAAAATTCATAACAGCTAGTTCATAATATTATAATAATATATCATTATTTATTGAAACTCGGCATTGCGTGCAATGCAAGCTATTGAGGAAGGTTTCTCTTGCGTGTAACACAAGACAAGCCAATGTTGTGTGTAGTGAAAGATTCTCTTAGTGATGCGTATAACATAAGACATAAAAAATATTTTCCATAAAATCATTTTGCTACATTCTACCACCCTTAAAATGAATTTATCCCTCAAAATTCATCATTTCGTAACAAACAGATGAGGATACATCTCCCTCATCATATACTCAAGTTCAGATGTAACTTTTTCTAATTGGTGGTTCTTCCATAAAACATTAACCAAGAGAGTGTAAACATTTCGTATAAATTTTTCGCTATGATCCAGAATCTATATCGTCTATTCTTCATAAGAAAGATATTTCTCCAGTGGTACAATTTCTGAGCTTAGTACATGTGAAGGATCATGTATGTACTTTCTCGGGAGAAAGACATGGAACACATCATGAACTAGAGAGAGATATGGTGGAACTGTCAATCGGTAAGCTACCTTACCATCATGATCCAGTATTTCAAAAGGACCAATATACCTAGGGCCCAGCTTGCCCTTCTTTCCAAATCTAATTACTCTCTTCGACGGAGATATTTGTAAGAACACTTTATCACCCACTTCAAACTCTAGTTCTTTTATTCGCTTGACGACATAAATTTATTGTTCACACTAAGCTGCTCTTATGTGTTGTTGAATAGATTGGAACTTTGCTGCCATCTCATCAACAATATCAATTCCTAGTAGCTTTCTTTCCCCAACTTCATCCCAGTAAGTTGGAGTTTAGAATTTCTTTCCATAGAGAGCTTTATAAGGAGAAATATGAATACTATAGTAAAAGCTATTATTATAAGAAAATTCCACCAAAGGTAGGTGTTTATTCCTACCACCTTTAAAATCCATAGATCAAGATCTAAACTTGTCTTCTAGAGTTTGAATTGTCCTCTTAGACTAACCATCTGTCTGAGGATGATAAGCAGTGCTGAAACTCCACTCTGTATCTAGAGAATTCTATATACTTCGCCAGATCTTCGAGGTAAAGCTCAGATCCTGATCAGATATAATATAAAGTGCTACTCCATTAAATCTTACCACTTCCTTCACATATATCTTATCAAGATGATCAAGAGAGAAATCTTCTCTAATAGTAATTAAGTGTGCCGACTTCATAAGATAATAAACTATAACCCATATAACATTATTGGATTTCCCTGTTTTAGGAATTACAGTGAAGAAGTTCATAGTGAAGTTTTCCCATTTACATTACGGTATGGGTAATGGTTCTAACATCCCCTTATACTTATATATCTCACCTTTAACATTCTAACAATCCAAGAATCGAGAGATATATTCAGAAACATTTCATTTCATGTCATCCCACAAGAAGTAATCTTTAAGATCCCTATACATATTTTTGCTTCCAGGGTGAATAGAGATTAAAGAACTATGAGCTTCATCCAATATGTCTTTCTTTAATTCTGGCATGGGAGGAACACAAACCCGATTTCTAAACCTTATTATTTCATTACAATCAATATGAAATTCAGGAACATTTCTCTCCTTCTATTGTAACTCTATTTATTCTTTATGTTCCTCCTTAATCTTCACATGTATAGATGGTGGATCATTCATTTGATAAAGATAAAATTTTCCACTTCCATTATAATTCCAGATCCATCCTTTGTACATCGAAAAATATTGGATCTTTTGTGATCTTCATCATGTATAATCTAGTATGGTCTCATCGACTTAATGAATCTACCACCTTTTCTGCTTTCCCAGGGTGGTAATGAATTGAGCAGTCATAATCTTTAATCATCTCCAACCATATTCCTTGGTGAATATTTATCTTCTTTTGTGTTAAAATAAACATTAAACTTTTATGATCAGTATAAATATCACACATTTCACAATAATGATAAAGCCTCCAAATCTATAATGCAAAGATTACCACATCTAATTCCAAATCATGAGTTGGGTAATTTTGCTCATGGATTTTCAATTGTCGTGAGGCATAGGCTATCACCATATCATTTTTCATGAGAAAAAACCCCAATCCCTTCTTGGATGCATCACTGTAGATCACAAACCTTTCTCCACTACAAAGTAGCATGAGCATTGGTGAGCTAGATAACCTTATTTTTAACTCCTTGAAATTATCTTCAAACTCCTCTGTCCAAACTAACTTAACTCCTTTTCGAGACAACATGGTGAGTGGATTAGATAATCGTGAAAAATATTTGAAAAAACCTCGATAATACCCTACCAAACCATGAAATCTTCGGATCCCAGTTGCTTTTGTTCATCTCGATGATATTTCAATAACCACTGTTTTTTTTGATCCACAGATATCCCCAATTTTGAGATTATTTTACTCAAAATGAAACCTTTTGAAGCCAAAATTCACACTTGCTAAATTTTTCATAAAGCATCTCCTTTCTCAGGGTGTTTAATACAATTGTCAAGTGATCTTCATGTTCTTCCTTGCAATTTTAATATACAAGAATATCTTCAATAAAGACTACCAAAAACTGATCAAGATAGTCTATATATACTCTATTAATTAGATCCATGAAGATATCTAGGGAATTTGTAAGACCAAATGGCACCACTATAAATTCATAGCGTCAATATCTTGTACAGAAAGCCATATTTGGTATATCATCCATTTTGACACATAATTGATGATACCCTGAATGAAGATCAGTATTGGAAAAGTATTGAGCTCCAAGTAGTTAGTCAAATAAGTCATCAATGTGTGGGAGAGGATATTTGTTCTTGATTGTGATCTTGTTATTTTATCGATAATAAATGTAGAGTCTCATAGATCCTTCTTTCTACTTAAAAAACAGAACAGGTGGTCACCAAGGTGATGCACTATGGCGTATGAATCCCTTATCACAATTTTCTTGAAGTTTCTTCTTCAATTCATGCAACTCAATTGGGGTCATTCTGTATGGTGTCTTTGAAATGGGCATATCACCCGGTATGAGCTCTATTGAAAACTCAACTTCACTATTTGGTGGAGGACCTGGATATTCATCTATAAAGGCATCATCAAACTCTCTTACAATGGGAATATTCTTAATCATGAGTTTATCTCCAACCATTTGTGATAAATAACCTTCATTTATTGGAATCAAGACACATAAGATGGAATAATTTTCCACTGGAAGGTTATATTAATCCATGCATTGATAGAAGATCATAGATTGATTAGGAATATGAATGGTGACTTCCCTTATTTGGAAATCGATATGGGCTCCATATAAGGAATGCCAGTCCATGCCAAGAATCACATCAAATTCCACTATAGGAATGATCAGATGATTTGCAGGATGCACTTTCCCACAAACATAAACTGGAGAATAATTATAAACTTTTGATGCAACCTTTGTGCCATTAAGAGTTGTCACAGCTTACTCAACAGCTAATTGTTGAGGTAGTATGAAGATACCCATAAAAAATTCTTCAGAAATAAAAGAGTGGGTGGATCCAGAATCAAATAAGACATTTTAAACTTTAGAGTGGATGGTATGTGTACCATTCACCACGTCTTTATCATACTCCAAATCGGTGATAGAAATTGCATGCGACATTACTTTGTATTTTTACTTAAGTGATTGTTGACATCGATCATCAATAAATACCTTTGGATTAGGGCATTTATTAGTATAATGACCCATTTCCTTGCACTTATAACATGGAATGGTAGGAGGTGCATTCTGTGTAGGATTTTCTTTGTTCGCATCACTAGGAATAATTTTCCCATTATTGCAGCATTCAAATGCCCTATGACCTTCTTTTCCAAATTTGAAACATTTACTTGTCCCTTTAAGACAATTCCCTCTATGTTTCATTCCACACTTTGAGCATAAGGGAAAACTCATCTTCTTTTCAGTGCGGTATTTAGATTTCCCTTTGAATTCCATTTTCCACTTCTTATCAAACCCATAAGACTAATGGGTTACTCCAATCTCTATCTCAACCTTGAGAGCACATAGAACAATTTCCTCATAGCTATAGAATTCCCTTATGGCTAACTCCCTTCGAAGACTTGGATATAAGAAACTAAAGAATCGATCGATCTTACTCTCAGGTTGGATAATAATTCAGGAAGCATACATTGCAAGTCTTGTAAAATTTTCATCGTAGGTTCCAACAGATTCATCATCCTTTTTCTTCAGTTCAAGAAACTCTTTCTCCATCTTTGTTTGAAGAATAAGAGGGAAGTAGATATTGAAGAATATGTTCTTGAACTCATCCCATTCCATGAAATAAATTTCTTCTCATTGCCTTGTATTCCAGATAAGATTCCACCATTGATCAACTTCTCCTTCCAAACGATATACTGCTAAGATGAATTTATCATGTTCATAAAATTGTATAACTAAAAAAATATTTCCAGTGGTTCTGATCCATTGTTCAGCCACTAATGGATCAGTAGACCCGCAGAATGAGGGTGGACGCTGCCTCATGAATGATTCAATAGAATTGTTCTCCTTCTTTTGCTCGTTTGGAAGTCTACCAAGATTCAAAGATTGAGATAGTTGTGTGATCATGGCTACAAGATTTTTCAATCCAGTTCCCATAACGTTTTGTTGCTTAGGGGGATAATCATTACATTGCTCATCGCATTCCACATTAACATGGTTCCTTTGATTTCCAACCATTGACTAAAACAAGTAATCATAGTGTGAGAAACACTAATCATAATAGAAAAACCACATAATCAAGAATAAAATTCCACACATAAGGTAATAACATAGGTTATTAATGGACATTAAAAAACTCTAATATTTTGTTCTATGCATAGACATGTCCATGGGATTCTTACTAAGGCTTTCACATCCAAGTTTCCAAAGGATGACTATACCATTCATCTGATAACAACTATAACGACCCATAATTTACATACATTGTTATTATGTCAGAATTAGAGCATACTAATTACAACATATAACACAACCATTATAGGACTTTGTAGGTATAGTGTCTTTAGAAACTGGAAAACATAAACAACTTCTTCATAAAGCATCTATACTATCTCCCATTTATTTCCTCATATCTAGAGTCCCTTTTGGAATATCCTACATAATACCCTTATTCTGGACCTAGGAAAAAAACATACAAAGGGTGAGGTCAAATACTCAGTAAGGGTAAACTAAGGAAATATCAATCATATTATATTCATAAGAACATAACATTTTGAAAATCGTTACTTGTAAAAAATATAATAATATCATAACATGGGATAAATCCTAGAAGTGAAATGTAATCCCAATAATCATAAAATAAAACATGAAACTTTGTGTGGAATACAAAAATAATAACAGAAAATCGTCTCATATTAGTCAGGACTGATTTCTAAGACTATCATTGCGGTCAAATTCCATTTCTGAACTGAGTTCACTCCTCGTTCCAGTCCTGTATCACTGAACCAGATTAACTTTCCGATCCAACCATGTCTATCTCATGAGATATAAATATTTACTCAATGAATTAGAGGGGGATATAGGGCCCACCCATCTCATAATAAAACCATTATTAGGTGTTCCACAAAATCATAAATCATATATCATAGCACAACCAATGTAATAAAAATGATATTCTTAAACATCATGCCAACATTACATAAACCATATATGATAAAAGGACTTCATAAAAATAATTCCACCATAACATAATAAAATAAATGTAAAAATAGGGATATAAAAAATCCCTATATTATATAAGATGGAAAATAATTTTGAAAAAACATTTGAACTCAATTCTTGTGGAAAATATCATTTCTACTTCAAAAACATTTTTCCTTTCTTAACATGTAATAAAATTTTAAACTAAAAGAAGTTAATTAAAAATAAACATTAAAACATGTAAAGTAAGATTCATGGAAATAATTTTCTATGAGATTATAAAAATCAATTCATGTCGTATATGTTTAAAAAAACATTCTTCTCATACTTTGGCCGGAATAGTCAAAAAGTATCTCGTATAGAAAACGACAAAAGATTCCTTTCATATATTTTACTAAAAATTTACCTATAGGTAAAATTGGATTTAAAAAATTTTATGAGGATATAAATAATATTACATATTGAGGAAACATGGGTGTGGATGATAAATATGAACCAGTAAATTCTGAAGTATAAACAATCTCGGATAAAAACTAGATTGTGAGATTTTTCCTTACCTTAGGTCTGATATGCTTCGTACATATCTGACCCTTTTGTATAATAATTTAAATAATGTAATTGACTTATTAAATAATCATTATAATTGTTATGATATCATATATGGTCATATTTTTATCTTCTTATTAGTAATATTTCTACATGTTATTCGGTTGTTCATTGCTTTATGTTTTTTTGCATGTTTTGTCGAATAAATTTTTATTCATCTTTTTAGGTTATAGATACCTCATTTACAAAATTGTATTAGTGTAATATATATCATAATTGTTAATTCAATTAATTTATATAATAAATATTCAATGAAGATCATGTAGAATGAGTCACATCACATCGTGAAGACGGTAGGTCGTACGTACGCACGAGCGATGATATCATTCCCATGATTGTGGAATTTTATTGAAGTGTATAGTGTATAATATTTCAGAAAAAATATTAAGTTACAATAATCATATATAGTTATTTCTTCCACCATATACCCATCCAAGTATGTTAGTGATGAAATAAAAGATTACACCACAACGTGGAGACGGTAGGCCGTACGTACACACACATGGTGATTTTGTTTTTTTCAAAGGATGGATAGAAGATAGAAAATGGTTGTTTCATATTCATAATTAAATATTAGTATAAAATTGATACTGGAGTTATTAATTAATAATGAAACAACTCATATATAGGAATTAGAATAACAAATAAGTTTGAAATAATCGGTAAATGATATTACCTCTTCTTCAACGTGCCTCTTCTTAACCTACTCTTAGGGCAATAAAGTTGTCCTTTGAAGAATACCGGGACCACTAGTATGTTTCTAGGGAAGTGGAGAAGAGAAACTGGCAGGGTTTGGATGAGCTCAAAAGCTCAAAATGGTGTGAGGATGAGAGGGAGGAGGTTCCCTTTTATAAGGGTGGAGAGGGGCACCTTTGGAAACATAAGAAATATTAATTTATAATAAATACAAACCCCACAGAAAAACATACATAAATAAATTAAATCTGAATATGCGATGAGATAGGATTGTAATATAATCAGACAAAAAATATAGACATGTTGGGAATTTATTTTAAACCTTATCAACTTGATTTATCATTATTTAATCTATTTAATTTTATTTTTGGTAATAATATTCTAATTTCTAAATTGTTATAAAGAATTACTTATATATTGTTAATTGTCCATAATTGGATACATTATGACATTTTCAACCATTTAAATTTGAATTTATAATTTTTAAATATTTTTGTGATTTTTAAACCTTTTAATAATATGTTATTTTTATAAAATAACAATAGTGTCAATTTTGACACTATTCATTTATTTGAATTTAAATAAAATCCACATAAAAGATATGTTCGAACAAAAATATTAAATATATTCCTAACATGAAATATTTATCTATAAAATTAATGGATCACATTAATTAGTTCATATAATATTTATTTTAATATTTTAAAACCCACTTATTTGATATTTAAATTAATAAAATAATCTCTACATCAATATTGTGTCATCATTAATGATTACTATTTTATCCCTAAAAATTATAAATAAATTCTCATGATGTATATAATTTTATTTTATTTCTGGAGACTATTTATATTCTATGTTTTATGAATTTTATCACTATATTAAGATTATTACACTTATAAGATATAAGAGTGTGACATGTTTTCACTTTCTTTGGTTTTAAAAATAATTATTTCATTTCCATGGTCAAATGCCCCTGAAATGAATCTATTCTGACCCTTAGGTGATAAGGGTCAACTTTTATTCAACCAATATAATTTTGGCATGTGTTAGGGTAATTTTATAATCTTATGTTTACCCTTAATTACCCGATTTATCATTAACTATAGTAAATAAAAATCACCATAGTTACTATTCATAATTTCAAAAAATAAAATAAAAATAACCTATTAAAATTATTTGGACACATAGATTCAAAATATGGAATCCATTTTTCAAAAATAAAAACACTGAAGTTGAAATAATTAAATTAAAATTTATCCCGTTGTTAAGAAAATGGGTTTTAAAAGTTAAAACATCGCCAAAGATTGAAATGTTTTCACCTATGAATTTAATGTAAAATTGATTGTAATGATATAAATTATATTAAATGGTAAACATATATCATTTTATACTTTAAAACCATTCAATATTATAATTGAACCATATAAATTATATTGATGAAAAAAAGTTGTTTTTAATTAAAATTTAGCGTATTTTTACTATTCATCAAAATAAAAAACTTATTAGAAAAATACCAAAAATTTATCTAATATAAATTTTTATATCACGATTCAAAATAAGAAGTTTATTTTGTAAAATTGAACTTATAAACTTGTCAAAAATAATATCTATAAAGGTTGTGCCATCAAAAGGAGGTATAACTGCAATTTTGAAAACTACTTCTTTTATCCGAAAAATTGATTTTGTTTTCATATATCATTCTTGAAAATATATAAGATGAATTATAATGTTATAAAATTCAAACATCATTTAATACTATTCATAACGGCTAGATCATAATATTAAAATAATATATCATTGTTTACTGAAACTCGACATTGTGTGCAATGCATGGTATCGTGGAAGGTTGCTATTGTGTGTAACGCAAGACAAGCCAATGTTGTGTGTAGTGACAGATTATCTTGTTGTAGCATATAAAAGAATACATAAAAAATTCTCATAAAATATCAGGGTGTTATAAGTCATGATCAGCATAAACCTCTATGCCCATGTGAGTCAATCTTGGTGTGAGAAATATGACGAAGCAATTGATATGAAGATTTCATGATCCACTTTGTCCAATGGTGGGTGATGTTCTGTATTAAAAAGGGAGAGAGAGGGGGCTTCAAATTTTCCAATATCCTTTTTTTATTTTGGTAACCAGGATAGTTACATCTTGTGTTCTATTAGGATATTCTCCTGGATGAGGTAAAAAGAAGAAAGAGTAAAATATCCCAAAAAGAGGCCTTGGGATTATTCCAAGAGCGATGAAATAAAATTGGATCTGGAAGGAGAACCTCATTAAATGTTGAATGGAATGGTATGCCTGATCCTCACCCTCTCCATCCAGAAACAGGTGGTCCATGTGAGAACCCTATGGTTGGAAACATGTCAGCATAAATTCATTATGATGGTACCCCTTATTATTGTAGAGGTTACCCACATGACACACCTTACCATATGCATCTAAAATCAAGAGGACACGCCATTGTTCTTGAGAATACTATCATACCTGAAAGGTGGATTTGGAATGTTCCTTGTAATAAATCCAGCAGACTATTTTGTGTAGGGGCCAACATGGTGGATGATGAAACAATGGAAAGGAGTGATTGGAAGTGAAGAGTTGAACTCCCTAGGATGACCCATTCTGTGTAGCATGTTCCTAGGAAATATGGGGGTCCATCTTTGTATTATTTTCTTATACGAGTGAGTGTACAATCTATGTAGTGTTTTTCTACGTGGACCATGATTCTTCCAATATAGAATGTTATTATTTGAGGCAAGGTTCTATCATACATATCATATTTCTATTTGAGGTTGGGTTCCTACCATGTGGTATACTGTTATTATGGAAAGGGTTTATACCTATGTATATGTTTTATATGCGGGATGGATTGTTCTCAATGTGGAATCTTATTTATGCCCCACTGGATTATGTCCACAATTGGGTATTGAGATAACTGGATACTAGACGATTTATTATTTCATCCTTAGTGATATGTGGAGTTTTTTAACATATAGGATAATGTTTTTTCATCGTCTCTCGTCTCTTTTATATCTCAATAGTTTGTTATTTTCATTGGATTTTATTAACAGAGTGAAGGGAATGAAAACCATCATGAACGATCATCCATGGTTTTACATGAGTATTATTTTGAGGAATCCCATGAGTGAAGCCTTGACCTGAAAATGACTTACTTAACGAGGAGTAGGCATTCATTAGGTTTGAAATCACTATTCGAACCAAATAATTATTTGGTGATGTTTGATAGGGATAGATGTTCCACATTGTGTTAAGAATGTATTATTTTCCATGATGATCATTCCTGATGGAGGAAATCACTACCTAGAAAAAAAATTAATTTGGTTTTCATTTGCAGGTTCTAAAGGAACCGACCCCTCCCATGAAATATTTCATTCACGGTGTTCTTCGAAATATGGCCACATGGTGTGGTGGTGAATTAGCTTGAGTTTTGTGGGATCACTACATCCATAATGGTCACTCCTAATTGAACATATCATTGAAACTTTATAGGTGTATTTATGCAATTTTTCCTTGTTTTATATAGTTATATTCTCCTCCTATGCATATTTTTCATGGCCCATAAAATTCACCCATCTGAATGTGGTCTGATCAAAATAAAGATTATGTTATTCTAATGTAAAATTCCATCCTATTTGAACCAGTTTGTGGTGAAAAGTGGACCCATATGAGGGGACGGGGAAAAAATAAGGGTCTGGCATATTTTTCCTTTACCATATTTCATGGATAATTGAGCAGTCTGCATTTTCTATAAATTTCCTTCTACTTCCACACATTGCGTCCATTGTGGGAACCCTTTCCATAAACTAAAAATCATTATCCAGTAATAATAATTTTGATCCTATAAATAGAGTGTATCTTATTTATATGGGTATTGGTAGTTCCTTGTACCATAACAGCACTGCCCAATTCTTGATAGAGTAATTATTCATGCACTGGTTTTTCACAGATGAATTCCATTACGAAAAGATGGTTCATAGGGCTCGGATTTTCCATTACGGATATTCAAAAACATCTTATCTCATGGGCTGATACTTTCTCAAACTATCGATTCATAGGGATGATGGTTCAGGAACTTATGGTTAGTGTGGCTTCATACATTTTAATTTTTACTAAAATGTACAATTCATTTACTTCTAGATTGTGATGTAGGCAATTGGATGGATGCTTGATTGTCTTATTCTATTATTAGTATTGCCACTATCATAGCTAATAGTTAAATGATGAATTCAATGACAGAGCCTATTGATCATAAAATCACCACCAATGCACTTCATCAACACCTATACATACTTCATTGTATTAGTCAAATGAGGAATCATGTCTCGACCAAGCTACCCCATTATAGATTTGGGTTACCATATGAAGGGTCTGTTATTAACGTACATCCAAAAAACAAAAACACTTTATGGAAAACTGAAAATAAAAATATTCCCTGATTCAAAATATCAATGAAGGTGGAATTAATTTGGAAAAAAATGTTGTTAGGTCTCTTTGGAATTACTCCCCCCCAATTTTCTGATAAACCCCTACATTTCCCAAAAGAAAAAAAATACATTTTTATCATTACATCCTATGAAAGGTCGAGAAAAACGTGAATCTATGGTGGTCCTAAAAATATGTCCTTCACTTAGGAGGAACATCCATCTTGGATTGGCGGTGGCATTTTTGGTATGCTATAATTATGGGTGATTTATGTCTAATCTAAAGGATGTGGTTATATATGAGGTAGTCATTTTAATAGAGACCTACTCTCAATAAAACCAATAAATTATCCCATATCTTCTTTACAAGTGGATCCCAAAAACCAACACATTCCACATAGTATGTAGGAAGGCCATTATTAATCTCTAATATGTCTTGTCGATTTTTAGGTACCCATCATTGGTGATATTTAATTTGAGTTTCATCTACCATCTTTATTCTGGGATGATGAAGAGTGGAAAATCATCTTTTAAAATTTTTAAAGAAAAGATGAAGGATGTTTTAAAGGGTGATTCTCATATGAATTTGGAGCATCCTTTTTTATTGCCATAATAGATTTTCTGCATTATGTGGTGATGTTCCTTGTGCACAAAGGATTTAGACTATCCGGTTGTTGAGACATGAAGGCATATTGTTTCTTTTGATAAAATTCATGAAAATGATATATTCAATGAGTGGGGATGAAAGGCCATTCCTAATGAGTGATGTCTATTTCAACTCGAATACTTTCATGTAATTTTTATGAGTTGTTGGGTGTTGTTGAAACATTATTCTAGCATCGGGGTCATATACATGACTTCCACGATGGGGGATCATTTTTTTATAGGTAGGTAAATTTACCTTTACACCATTCTTACAGTGAATATTTACTATTTGTTATGACGGATCAATGATTGGAGGCCACCATATCTAGTAGAGGGTCACTTCTAGGTTATCTCTGGAAGGATATCATCCCAAATTGAATGATTTATATAATTAAATACTCAATATATCCCAGAAGCTACCATCCAAACATTCCTCAAAAGAATAAGTGGGATTATTCAAGTTGACTAGAGTGAGTAGTAAATGATTGATCAATATAACTACCATGGTCATTTTACCTTTGATCCTTATGTCCATCCATCAGTTAGTTTATTAAATGATGGATATAGGGACCCCACCAAGAGATGATTTCTTACCTCTCTAAAAAACGTCATCCTGGTTTCTAGGATCAGTAATGAGCATATCCGTGAGGTGTACACACCATTAAATTTTTAATGTCAGTTAAACTACATCCAAATTTTTTGTCCTCCATGCCTCAATATCTCAGGTTATGACAAACATTTAATGATTTCATTTCATATGTGGATGATTTTCACTCAGGAAGACACATTATGACGGATTGGAATTCCAACTCCTATGGTTTATAATTTACCACTTAACAGATTCTTTGCTAATGATTGGAACCGATCATACGAGTAATTTCAACTAGAACGCCTAGTTTATGTCATAAAATAACATAAACTCACAATGTTTGGAAAAAAATAAAACAGTGGGTCAATATAATCCTAGGAAGCATCAAATAAATTCAATTGTTTCTAAACCCTCATGGGTGGTTTTGAGAGCATATGTTTTGACCACAAAACATGAGGAATCTAGATATCAGTGTCTAGAATCTATACCATCAGATGTCTCCATACCAAAGGCTTGTAGATAATGGGATTCTATGTAGGTTAAGAATGTATAATTTAATGGATATGTCTATGTGAATTTTCTCACCACTATATCTCATGATGATGACCCCTAGAGGGGGGAAACCTATCTATTGGAACTTGATGCCCTGGTCCATTACCAATAGAACAAATATAAATATTCTTGAAGAGTTATTTTGATTATATGATCTGAATTCAATGAGGATGAATAAGAAAATATAAATTCTTCTGGGGGTGCTAATGAAGTATACCCCAACCACAACTGCGGTTGGTGACAATACCCATTCATGTCCAAGGTAATGCAACATGCTGGCTTCAGTGGGTTCTAAGGTGAATGAGGTATCCAAAAAATATCTGTTGAGGCCGGAACATGTCCCAATTCCTAGTATATATCTCTCTACATTTTCATTCTGATTACTATGGTCTTCTTATAGGATTGGATAGAATGGTATAGCTTTAGATAAAGAGTATCTTCCAATTCTATCTAGGATAAACTTTTGGAAGAACCCATTCAAGCATGAAAGATTTTTATTGATCATTTCTCTAATATATATTTCTGATAAGAAATATCCTTTTGATATGACTATATGTCTGGAAGTAATAGATACATGCATCGATTATTATAAGCGAATAGATTAATACTTTGATCATGTATAGAATATGGTGGTGATTGTGATAGGATCAGATGACACCAATAAAGAGGTAATACTATTTATTGTATAAACTACTCTTCTTTTTTCTTATCATTAACTTAAACCCACTGTCTTGGTAATTTTAGAAACCTAGAAAGAGTAGGGAAACCAATTATTCCTCATAGTACTCCCCAAAGGGTACCACATATGGGGACAATGTCTGTTCAGATGTGAGAGTCACTAGGGAAGGCTCACTCTGGGTGATAGTACATATAGAGGTGGTCTTTGCAGATCTCACAGAAAAATTTTCCACCCAATCTCCTCCCACTATTCATTCCATTGGATCATCCATGTAGAACACCACGATGCATTAACAAGCATCACAACTAATAATATTCCTAAAATCAGGGATAACATGTGACTATTTCACAGATTTGTTTTCATGTTATGTGTCTTAATATGGTAAATAATATTCCAGAAAATGGATTGGTGATTCTCTAGTGATTTATCGTACAATAATCTCCTAGGGTACAATAGCTCAGTGTTCAATGATACCGATGATATCACAACTAGATATGGTATAACAAGATTGGTAACCCATGAAAATTGGGGTTGTTTGAGGGAGACCATGCATAAGGGGGTCATGAATGTCTAATTAATTGACTTATTCGTCAATAGATGTTGTGTGATCAGGGGTTGATGCTCTAGAAGATCATATTGATCCTACCCTCTTGGGAGAAAAGTCACAGAATATGTACTACTTCATGCTTTAAGAGATCTGGAATTACCTATTATCCCTTATTCCATGATTCCTATTATTATGGGTATAGAATCGGTGAGAAGCCTTATTGAAATATTTGTTTTGGTTGAGCATGAGTTTGCACCCGCGGTGTCTCTTGGAGGACCAAAATTCAACTTAAAAATTGAGGATGCAACTTCCATTCTATGGGGTGATGATGAGACAATTGTGGAAACAGGTATTGATGTCCCGACATGTGGAGGTGACTTTTCTTCCATTACAACCATTCTATTTATTTTGGGATTTGAGTGTTATCAAATTCAATTATATGATTTTAGAAATATGTCTAAAATTTTATGTGGCTAAAGATGATGCACCAACCATTCAAATTAATGATACTACAAAGGATGTGACTGGTGTGAGTTCGAGTCATGATGAGATTGATGAGATAATAATTTCTATTGTGGGGCTTATTCATGAATATATCACTCCATCTGAGAGTGATTCTATAGTGGAGCATGAGGATCTAGATGATGTTTTCATTTCCTATCGGAAAATAGGAAGGATGTCTAGAATTTGATTTCCTAGAATCTCATACAACAATTTGGAAAACAATTCCAAAATTATGCGACATTTTTTCATTTGTAATATATGAGGTGATTGATTAGCATGAAATCAAAGACAACGTGAAGCAGACGATTCCTTACCTATAGTGAAAAATTATTCTTTTCTCTTTTCTTTCTAATACAAAGTCCATGGAAAATATTTATGCAACCTCAAAGTACCTTTTTAATGAAGCTACTGAGAATTCATGGATAACAATGAGTAGATAAAGCTAAATTGTATATAAGAGGACCTCAGTGGAGAAAATTAATCAAGTGGTGGAGGGGATTTTCTAGGAAGTTGAGTGGATCAAGAAATAATTGGCATTCACTGAGGAATTATTTTATGAATGGAATCCTTTGAAAAAGGTGGAGGGAAAGGTAGTATTTGATGTGGTTGTAATGGTTGAGGTACTGCAGGCCAGTGATGTTGTTAAAACTGCAAACCTGCTTGTACTACAACGACCCATAGAGGATTTGGACCAAAAAATTCCCTAACATTGTGAATTTTCTAAGAATAATATGTAGTCCTAACATAAAATTTATATATAGAGAATCTAGGATTTGGATTCAGCTTCGTTCTCATTTTGATCCTACATTTGACTATTTTATCGGCGACATGGAAAACCCGATAAATATTGTTTCTTTTTTCATTACCAATTTTTTTCCTATGTCAGATATGGTGCAAGATTCGAAGGCATAACAAGACTTCTTATTGGTATTCCATTTGTATATTTTTGACCTAAAATATTATGTGCCTTTTATAGGTTTTTTTATTATTGTAACTTCTACCCTAAAAAGTGTATGTGTAGGGAGATATAACCCGAATTATTTCTAGGGAGGCATTTTCAGGTTTTTTTTCTTTTTGAGGTTTCTATATCATTTTTTTATTCTCTACATAGATTCATGAAGACCAGAACAATATGTCTAATTTTTTATGTCAATGTTATTTTTCCATTATTTATAGAGTATGGACCATAATAGTGATTAGTGGTCAAGAGTGTTCGAATATTACTATAAAATGAATTAGGGGAATTTCGTAAACATTGTTTTGTGATTTATGAATCTAATACATGATATGGAGTATGTACGTGAGGTGTATATGTAATCATGGTTTCCATCATGATGTTATTTGGGAAAATAGAGGTAGAACATTCCCCGCTATGGGATAAATTTTGATTTGGTTGACAGGCCTTTTGTAGGAATCATATGTTGAGACCACTAGGGATTTTTTGTTCATAGTGAATCAGAGTTCTATTAGGACACTGACACTCCATTTATGATAGCCAGGTAATATTTAAAAATTCATAATTTTCAAGAATAAAATCGGCGGCCTGTTAATGTAATGATTCTTAAAAAAGGTGAGGGAATTTTTATCGGCACTAGCCACGAATGAAAAAAAACTCCTATAATGATTTTCCAGTGTGAGGGAGGCCTAGATCATGTTGTATTTTAATTTTTTATATGTAGGACAAGGACCATGATGTTTAATGTTCTATTGAAAAGATTTTATGAGGCTATGGTTTAAGGTCACTTGTTATTTTTTTGAGGGAAATCAGATCCTCCCTTTTTCTCGTAATAAATCAATGAATATTTTGTCATCTTCAAGCATGAAATGGAAGGTTTGAAGATATAAAATGAGAATTTATGAATCTGATTATTGACGTGGGAAGTACATTCCATTATGGAATATGTATATAGTAAAGGCTTATCATAGGGAAGCATTTTCCTTTCTTTGACATACCCCTTTTGTGGGAACCTTATGTAAATCCAAATAAGGCATATTGTTCATAGTCAAGAAAAGGATTCATCAATACATTAACCCTACTTTCTAGTTTTATGGGGAGGTTTATGTGAATTCATACATTTTAGACATAGATTTTTGTTTGTGAGGGGAATAAACCTGAAAATAAAAAGAGCACATCATACCGATGTAATCTATGAATGGGTGGGAACATTTCACTTACATAGTTATGAGAACGTTCCCCATGTAGGTTAAACCCATGTATAGGGAAGGTGAGTTTTTTTTAATATATACCTAGGATTGGAGAACCAATAATCACTATGTATCCTTCAAGAGAAGGAATCAAGCCATATGTAGCTATTTGGAGATTACCTGACATGATGATCAAAATCTTGTGTGGGAAAGTAGAATTTTCGTTTGGATATTACAGAACAGATGGGGGGGACATATAAGACTCTCATATATAGATTATACTCATGTATTTAAAATGAGGAATTTTCTATCGCTGATGTTCTGGGATATTGGATATGATATTCTCTATGTATCACATTGATGTAAGAATATGTTCATATGTAGTTCTTATAACGGTCACCATGCTGGTCTACGTTATGCATAATGAAATGGAATTTATACCTTCAGCTATGGTTAGACCTACGATTTTAGGTATGGGTGTCAATATGTAACATATAGTGGAAGGGATCAATCCACACGTACTTATTGGTATTATGCATTTTCAATGTCCGAAATATCATGTTCAGGTCTGACCAATATGTAGGAAAAATTAAAAATTTTATCTCTTTGATGAACCCAGTAATCAGGGTCTAGGTATCACTATGCAGGTCATCAAAATGGGAATCCTGATATACATAGTTCTATGGATTCATGCAGTTTAGTGTGGGGTGACTAGGAAATCATCCATTCATTTTATCATCGTGCGATGAGAACATCATGAGGAATTTATGTTTTTGGTCATACGACCATGACCATTGGTCATGGAAATTATTATTATGAGTCTCATCAATTGTGGATATTCTAAAATGACTCTAATTTTTTGGAGAAGAATGTGTAATCTAGGATTCTAGGGATCCATTGATCAGGATAAATGAAAAGGGGAAGAAATTCCTTTGGGGCTTAAAGTGATTGAAGAATCCTCACTTGGGGACAAATTTTCCTTTGATGGAATGAAAATTTTTATGGGAAAATTATACAGAACCAACTACGGCATATTATATATATTCAAACAAAGGATTCTATATAAAACTGTCACATCCCATCTCTAATGGAATGATGAATATGTTCATGATCCAAAATCTCATAGGACATAGAGTATGATAAATATAAGGAATATTTCTGGGTATGAAAGAATCATTAATACTCTGATTAGAAATGGAGTGTGAAATTCCCTATATATATCTAACCCATATATAGTGGTTTCCTTTCTACTTCCATAATAGATTCCCTGTGTTACTTTTAGGGTATGCAACAAGGACTATATTATGTGGATTGATTCACCTTGATTTTGCAGGGAATCCCCTATTGAAACATCAAATTCCACATGAGTTGCGCTCGATGTGTGAAAAAAATGGAAGACAAGGTTGATTATGCCACACATAGGTGATGTGATTAAGGATAGGTGGATTTATGTTGATTAAGTAGGTGCAGGATGGAGAATATAGGTGTCTCTATATATATCATCAAAATTAGAATCATCACCCACATATTTCTTAAAAACTCTGTACGCATATCAGACCAATATATTGGGAGTAGAAAATTTTTATCCTTGAGGGAAGTGGGACCTAGGATATGAGATCTAGGCGTCACTATGTATCATCTGTTTGCTGGAATCAAGCCACATATAATCTGGTACCCCGTCCAGTTTAACATCAAGTGGTGGGGATGAAGGTGACCCAATAAGAAAGAGGGGGAATGTTGTGGCTAGACCCGGGCTAATGATTAAGGAATCACTACATTTCCATCACAGGTAGGAATCAAGTCTCACATTTTCCTTAATGCACATCCCTAAACATGTCTAACACATGTGCAGGGTGGGAAATTTATCTAGAAATGGACCTACCAATAATACCTTCTATAGATCCCCTCAACGTATTTAGTTTGTATACATGGGATGATACATTTATTTTATTTCATGGTTGGGCCTAGTACATGAGGTCTGGGTGTCACTATGTAACCCATAGTATGAGAATAATGACACAGTATGTTCTTTAATAAATGATCTCGATATAGGTTTGACCTAGAAGTAGATTGGGGGAATTTTTTAATTAGTTGGCCATATCTGATAGCGCATATCTAGCATCATTTCGTATCTCGTGTGTGAAAGAATCATGCCACACATAGTTCATGTATATTTCCAGGGAGAAAACTGATATTAAGTAAAATTTATTCTTAATTGGGAACATTTTTGTTCTGCAATATTTATTGTAATTTATTAAGGAAATTGGTGTCATTATTTTTGTTTATGTACGACATGGATTGTGTACATTACAATCTAATTTCATGCAATCAAGTTGATTTCATTTTTTTATTGGAGTGATGATTCCATAATCCTAAAAGAAACATAATTCTGAAGTGAAAATAGGCCTTGAGCCCAATGGATGGTTAGACAACCATAAAATGTATAGAGGGAAATTTGAGGTTGGGCCTAATTCAAGAGTCCTAGGAATCCATATGTATGCTATGATGATTGGAATTGAGACACAAAATGTTCTAGAAAGGAATTATCCACGCAGGTCTGACCCATATGTGAATGGTTTAATTTTTCCAGTGTTTTTTTAATGGGATTTAGACATAGGGTCTAAGTGTATCTACCAATCCCAGAGGATGAGGATCATTCCATGTGTAGTTATTTATAAAGAGACTCTTTACATGGGTTTGACTCTAACAAATGAACATGGGCATTTAATTTTTCCCCTGCAGATATTTTTCTCATGTATGTTAAATAGTTGGTTAAAACGTTGAATCATGTATAGTTTAACATCATGTGGTGAGGACAATTATGTAATTTATTTTAATTTCAATTGATGTGGACAATAATAAATTTTATTTTGATGTCATGATACAAATTCCGACAATTCAATTTAATGTCACACATATTTGACCATGAACCATGCATTTTATAATCAATAAACCAATAAGATAACCCCTTATTCCATGTCATAGAGTTATGAACAAATTGGTAATCAATCCAATAGGGATATTATAGATGTGGTAGAAAAAGACCCGATGTGAATAAGAACCATGAAATCCCACCCACCAAACACACGTTCCAGAAGAGGATCTCATACAATTTTATTTCGTAATTCTTGGGCTTGGTTCTCTTATTTATTTTCATGGAGTTTAAACACGGGGAAGGAGAATTAAAAAAATTATCATTTTTGTAATGGAGGAGTGACTTAGATGATGTGAATGAATGCATAATAGGACATGTTTTAACAACAAACATTACAAAAAAGATAGAACATTGTTCAATTTCATGATTTTTTCACTCTAATACATAGTTCAACATCATATTGTAAGAAAAGTTTCAATTATGCAGTTTAATATAATGATAGTAGAAAGACATGTCCAATAATTTATCTTGTAGATATTTGGATGATATACCATTCTGTTTAATTTCATACAATCAGGATGATTTTCCATTCAGTTTAATGTCAGGAGATCAAGATGTTCTACCATGAAGTTTAAGATAATGTGCATCAGATAACCTACCATGTAGTCTAATATTGTGTTATCAGGATGATCAACCGTGAATTTTAAAATCAGGAAGTATATTTGATTTATCATATGATTACATTAAATAGTCATTCATGAATATTGGGTTAGTGGAAGCCATGCCAAGCTATCTGTCCATTGAGATTAGTGATAAGCTCTGTTAGATTAGACTTCATATATGGCATCATGTCCCTACCATTTTTGTTTGAACATCATATTTTTATTATAGGATATCATTAAAGTCCTACGTAAAAACACTATCTCTTCATCAAGGAAGCATTGGAGGATAGAATTTTTGTCAATGTCCCATTGGATCTAGTTTTTGTGGACTTTAAAAAGATGCATGGTATAGAATCATTACTCATCATATATATCTGATCCACCCAAATGTTTCTTGGATTTCTCACCCATGGGAACATGATCACATATGGCAACCAACTGTGGTGGAAATTGAACTTCAATAGGAAGTAGTACCTCTATCTTATATACTAATGATTATGGGTTCACATTGGTGGTAGTGTAATTCATGGTCAGGTAATCCCACAAGACCTGTAGGATATTGTCACAAAAATAATTTTTATCATTATCTGTTATCGTATAGATTATATTTGATAAGATATTATTTATATACTCAATCTTTTTGTTATCCACAATATGGTAGTGGGACGAATAGTTGAGATTGATTCTATAAACCTAATATACTTTTAGAAAATTACAATAACAGAAATTGGTTTCATTGTCCACCAGTATTGTATGAGGGACATCAAATTTGGTGATGATGTTTTCTTTCATGAATATGACAATGTTCCTTTACCCTAGATCTTTAAGGGATATGTATTTGGCATACATGGATTAGAAGTTAGTTATAGTAAGAATGTACTGAACATTTTTGGATGTTGTGGGAGGATATGAATCTATATTGTCCAGTCAATATATGGAAATTTTTCATGACTACTTCACTATGTGACAAAAAAATGAGGGTTGGTGAATGATGTTGGAATGAACCTAAAATGAATGGTACTCTTTCATGAATTCAGTATACTTACTCATAAAAGTGGTACAATAGTAAAAAAGCCTTTAGATTTGGTGGGAAACCTTGAGTCCTGACTGATTAGATCAATATGATCCTACTTGAACTTCTTCATGATAGTAGAATCTCTTCTCCATCAATCCACCTAAGAAGGGCCTAATCAAGGCTCTACTTATAGAGTTATTTTTAATGGAAAATTTCATCATAGATATCCATGTTAATAGATCATCATTAGATATTCACTTTAGTAGATCTTTGTAGTGGGAGTTTTCCATTTTGATGGTAGTATGTAATTGGTTTCATAAAGCTAGTGGTAGGAACATTCATTTTTGGGATGGGTCAGATCTCATAGATTTCTTCCTCGATGGCTAGAACAAATAGTGAGAACATCAGGTAGTGCGCAATGATCGTGGTTGTTTCTTCTTGAAGGGGATGATATTGGAAAAAAATATGGGATAATGTACCTCTAAAATGATGTGGTCAATAATGAGATTTACAAAATCATCCTTAATTGTTTTAACATGTGTTGGGTGTGTCCTTCTGGATTACTGTTTTCTAGCCCCTGGGGTAATCTAGAAGGCATCAGTGTTGAGTGGACTACTCAGGAACCAAACCCGTAATTTCTATGCAATTCCAGGAAAATACATCACAATTATACTTAATGAAGGATGTATGTATCGATTTTTCTCTAGAATGCATGACTTCACTGATCATGGGGGGTCGTTGAACTTCTTCTATGGCCAAATTTATTTCTCTGATCCCATCAATATTTGTTGAGGGGCCCTCATCAAACACTGATGTGGAATCTCTTATTTATTACTACTATTCTTCATCATCATCTAGTTGTATTGGGGAAGTAATTCATTATATGATTACTCTTGAGTTGGGTATCTGGGTGTCTTATAGTAGAGTAAACATCGTTTGACCATGTTAACAATAAGGTATTTCCTTGAACTTTGGTAAAGAAATGGGGTCATCTTTGTAACGCCCAGACCCCAGTTACCTAGAGTCGGTGAATTATTACGTAACATTGGCATGATCACAAGAATGATCAAATCTCGAAAGAACGATTAGTTTAGTAGCCTTGGAAACACTAGATATATTCACAAGTCTTACATTACCTCATAAAAATGAAAACTACAATAACATAGTCTCTATAGTCCACACTCATATCCCCACATACTATCCATGCAGATCATTCATAAATTACTTTTTCACATCCTGGAAAAAATAAAACATTGAAAGGGGTGAGCTTAGATGCTCAGTAAGGATAACAATATAGTTGAAACATTCATAAACAAACATAAAAATTTAAGGAAATGTATAAATAAAACAAAAGCCCTTTAAAATTGAACTTCAACATAATATGGGAAAAATGAAATAATGCCATTTAATTATTCACATGGATATTCTAGTAGTCGAATAAACACATGAAATATCAATAACCACTTTCATAATGACGAAATGCATAATGTCATACTATCATCACCACGTAGACAAGGCCTCGTGCTAAGACTACAAATAAGATTTTTGTCAAGGCCTCGTGCCAAGACAATAGTTTGTCTCATGAGACCTACTGATACATCGAGGATCTATAGAGGGCTTCACCTGTCACTTATTAAGTCCAATGCATTCTTCATATGAACAGGTTTAAACATAACATAAACATTCTTATTAAAACTAGCATATGAAATGTCAATACTTTCTCAATAAACCATTAATGGTATTAAAATAACAATCCACAGTCAAAAATATCACAAAACCTTCAATGGATGTTTTGTATAATAAATCAACTTCAAATAATCAAAAAATCCATCAATGTATGTTGACATAGATGAAATCAAAACTAGTTGACCGAAATATCTATTTTTTTAAATCATTTAAAAGGCACATAATTAAAAAATAAAAACATTTACTTTGAAAATATTCTTATATGCTTGTAAGGGAAGCTTCTAAGATTTTATAACTGTGTAAAATAGCTGCATCCGCCGTAAAAGTTAGAAATACATTCTTACCTTAATTCTGTCGAAAAGGTTAAAAAGGAACTTGTTTGGAAAACGACGGAAATATTCCTTTATAAACATCTTATAAAAATTCAAACAAGGGTATAAATGAAATTAACCCATATTCTGTAAAATAGTAAATTTTTTTTGAAATACATTATTAAGAAACATGGATGTGGATGATAAAGAGGTCCCAGTCGATAATTACGTATAAACATAATCGTATAATGAAGAGATTGTGAAATAAAACCTTACCTTGAACTTTTCCTTAGTCGATGGTATGATAACCTTTTGTATAATAGTTAAAACATTGTTATTAAAATATACAAGAACCATATACAAAATTATGATATCATATATTATCTTCTAATAATGCTTTGTTAATAATACTTTAGTATTATTGTCATTTTGGGTGTTAACTTACTCGTTTTATTTTATATGTTTTGTTACATATGTTGAGTTTGTTAAGTATAGGTTATATATTATTCATATCCATAATGATATAAAGTTCTTAAACATTACTTTTATTAATAAAATGAGAATTAGACTTGAATGGATACGATGGGGAATGAATCTCATCGCGTTCCTAGAGATGGTAGTCCGTACGTACACACGAGCGACATTATCATACTTTGGATATTAAAATAATATATAATCGAATGGTATATCATATATAAAGAATAATTATCATGTTATATTTATTATTTACATTAATTACACATCATTATTATACCCATCCAAATAATAATGTTTTGAATAACAATTAGACCACGACGTGGAGACGGTAAGCCGTACGTATGCACATATAGTGACATGTCATTCATAGGATGGATAGAATACTGAATATGGTTGTACCATATTTATAAAAACATCTCATTATATATAAAAATATGGGAGTTATTATTTTATAATTGTAAAAACAAATAATGAAGAAGTTGAAGAAGAAATGAACTTGAAAAGGGGTGGTGAAAACATTACCACTTCTTCAGGTTCTTCCATATGATTTGATCAAAAGGGCTCCTTAGGTTTGATTTATGATCAAACTAAGGCCTCTAGAATGAATTGAGGTATGTTGGTACAGTATTTGGGCAGAGGTTTTCTGAGCCAAATGTCTTTGATGGTGTGAATTAATGAGAAGGGAGAGTTCCCTTTTATAAGAGGGGTGATGTGCTCTTTAGGGAAAACATAATGTATTATTTTATAATAAAATAATATTATGTTTATAATGGATAAAAAGTTGATTATTAAAAGTATAAGGTGGGGATGGATCTAAATAATTTCAACCAATAGATTTTAGACAGGTTTGGGTCATTATATTAATCTTATCTTTTAGTTTGAACTGTTAGTTAATTAGTTTGACACTTACTATGTCACTTTGATTTTTTATTATATAGTAAATAAACTCAGTATATAGATCCAAGAGACCCCAAAGTGGTCCATTAATGATACAACAATTATTATATAAGTCTCTTGGCCGACCCTTATATTTTTAGGAATATAATATAAATTAATAATATAATTTTTTTTAAACTCATTTATGTCAATTTGGAACTACTCAATAATTGATTTTTGATAAAGTCATAAAAACTTTATTAATTCGAAACAAATTCATTTATGAAATACTACCATGTCACATTAACCAATAAAATTCGTTTATGTCATCAAAACTTTCAAATTATATTTATTTTAACATTTATAATATCCATTATTTGATTCTTTCATTAATAATTAAAATACTGCATCATTTTTGTGTTATATATATTTTTACATTTTCAATGTCTAAACATTATAAATAAAATACCATTATGTATGAAATATTTTTGTCTTTCTAATTAATATTTATAATTGAAAATATAACATATATACCCCAATGTAAAAACTGTTTTTCTAAAAGATATATGCTTATGCCATTTTTGTATTTATTTTAACTTAATTAATATAAAGTGTCCATATCACCTACAAGTGGATCAATGGGGTCCCAAAATTGACCCAAATATGCCGATGGTCGGACATGTATCTACCAATATGGTTAGGACACGTTTTAAGGTAATTTATTATTATTATAATATTATTTGTTAGCCCTTATTTACCGGATTTACCCTTTAACCATGGTAAAAAAAATATTTACCGAAGTAATTATTCATAATTCCTAAAAATAAAAATTACCTATTTAAACAATTTGAAAAACCTGATTCCAAATATGGAATCCATTTTTCCAAATTCAAGACATAGAAGTCGCAGAAATTAATTTAAAATTAATTCCCGCTGTAAAAAAAGCATGTTTTTAAGATATAATAACTATGAACAGATTGATACTTGTTTATGTCAGGTTTAATTTTGAAATTTTGTCCAATGACCAATATTGTATTAAATATTAAGAATATATTCTAAATATACTTTAAAACCACTCAAATTCATAATTTATCATTATTAATTATTTTGATTAAAAAGTTTGTTTGTAATTAAAATTTAGTAATTTTCACTATTCATCAAAATATAAATGTTATCTAAAAAGTACTAAAATTTCTCACTAGTCTAAACTCGATATTACGAATCCAAAAATGAAGTACATTTTGAGAGATAAAATTTATAAAATTTCAAAAAGTAGGTATTGCTATTCATAACGGCTAGTTTGATTGGTTGTGGTGTGTGTTAGAACTCGATTTGCGTATAGTACACGCTAATGTATTATTCAAAGAGAAGCGTACCGTGGAATCTTGGGGTGTTATATTCTCCCCTCCTTCAAATAATTTCATCGTAGAAATTTCTAGAATATTACTGCATAAAAAGACTCGGATGGTTCTTTATCATAAGTTCATCGGGTTCCCCCGTTGCCTCTTCCATCTTATGGTTTCTCCAAAGAACTTTTACCAGACGAGTTGTCTGGTTTCTCAGCACTTGTTCTCTCGTATCAATAATCTAGATGGGCTCTTCTCAATAATAGAGATAAGGTTCTAGTTCTAATTCTTCAAAGGTGAGTACATGTGTTAGGTCAGGCATGTATTTTATCAACAGTGATACGTGGAACACATCGTGAACTTTGGAGAGATTTGGCAGCATTTCCAAACGATAAGCTACAACCCCAATTCGTTATAGAATTTAGAAAGGTTAGATGTACCTGGGACTAAATTTACCTTTATTTATGAAACATATAACTCCCTTCCATGGAGATACCTTCAAGAAAACATGAGCCCCTACCTGAAATTCCAAATCCTTTCTTCGGTTGTAAGCATAGCTTTTCTTCCTACTTTGAGCTGCTTTGATGTGGTTTTGGATTAACTTCACCTTTTCCATCTATTCCTCCACCAGTTCTGGGCCAACAAGTTTCCTTTCATCAACGTCATCCAAACAGGTTGGTGTGCGACATCTCTTTCCATATAGCGCTTCATGTGGTTCCATCCGAATACATGAATGGAAGGTATTGTTATTGGAAAATTCCACAAGAGGTAAATATTGATCCTACATACCCTGAAAGTCAAGAAAGCATGATATCAACATGTCTTCTATGGTTTGAATAGTTCATTCCGATTGTCCATCTTTTTTAGGGTGGTATGCAGTGCTCAAATGAAGTTCAGTATCCAAGGCCTTCTGAAGACTCTTCCAGAATCATAAAGTAAAATGGGGATCACGATCCAAAACAATTCATAGTGGTACTCCATGAAGTCTCACAACATCATTAATATATATTCTCGCTAGGCGTTCAAGTGGTAAATCCTCCCTTATAGCAAAGAAATTTGATGACTTGTAAAGACGATCAACAATGACCCATAATGCATCATTCCTTCTAGAAGTCTTTGGTAGTCCCATGACAAACACCATCGTGATATTATCACATTTCCACTTAGGTATGGGAAGAGGTTGCATAACTTCTCCAGGCTGTTGTCTTCCAGATGTCACTTTTTGACAAACCATACATCTTGACAAAAATTCAGCAATATCCCTCCTCATGTTGTCCCACCAAAAGTGTTCCTTCAAAACTCTATACATTTTGGTGCTCCCAAGGTGTATAGAAAAATTGGAACTATGAGCATCGTCTAACAATTCCCTTTTAAATTAGGTATATCGAGAACACAAAGTCTCCTCGCAAATTTCAAAGTTCCATATTCAAACACAATGTCACTCAATCTACCATTATTCATAGCTTTAATCTTCATTTTAAACTCTTCATCATCGGCCAGATAACTCTTTATCTTGTCTCGTAAAGATGGTTTTGCAACCATTTGAAAAAGTATTGATGTTTCAACTTCCATGGTCATTCCCATATCCCTCTTTACCCGATCCATGAAAATAGGATCCCTTTCCACTATCATCATGTTCAAAACTCCATGTTCTTTTATACTCAAAGCATCTGCCGCCTTATTATCCTTCCATGGGTGGTAGTGTATCATGAAATCATAATCCTTGAGTAGTTCAAGCCATCTCATTTGCCTCATGATGAGTTCTTTTTGTGAAAAAATATACTTCAAACTCTTGTGATCAGTATAAATCTCACATTTTTCACCATAGAGGTATTGTATCCATATTTTCAAAGCGAAGATCACAACTTCTAACTCGATATAATGATTAAGATAGTTTTTCTCATTAATTTTTAGCTATCAAGATGCATAGGAAATAATCCTATCATTCTGCAAATGGAAAAAACCTAGTCCATTCATTGATGAATCACTATAAATAACGTACCCATCATTACCTAATGGTAGAGTCAATATAGGATCATTGACTAATATTCTCTTCAGTTCATCAAAATACTCTTCATACTATTTTTTCCAGCCAAATTTAACCCCTTTATGAGTGAGCTTTGTTAATGGGTTATCCAACCGGGCAAAATTCTGGACGAAACTTCAATAATATCCTACCAAACCAATAAAACCGCGTACCTCTGTTATACTCATCGGTGTTGCCATTATGTGATCGCCATAGTCTTAGAAGGATCAACATAGATTTCATCTTTAGAGAAAATATGTCCAAGAAAAGAAATCTCCTGAAGCCAGAATTCACTCTTTCTAATCTTCCCATATAATTCATGTCTTCTTAGAGTCTTCAGGATAATGCGCATGTGATTTTCATGATCTTCGTAGCTTTTGGATTATACCAAGATATCATCAATAAATACCACTAAAAAATCATCAAGATATTACTTGAAAACACTATTCATTATATCCATGAATACAGAGAGTGCATTAGTCAATCCAAAAGGCATTACTTTAAACTCATAATGCTCGTACCTTGTTCGAAATGTTGTCTTTGGAATGTCTTCCTTCTTCACACACAATTGATGGTATCACTATTGAAGTTTAATATTTGAAAAGAATAGAGCTTCATACAGTTGGTCAAATAAATCATCAATGTGAGGTAGGGGATACTTGTTATTTATTATTATAGCATTGATCACCATGTAGTCAATGCACAACCTCATAGATCCATATTTCTTCTTAACAAAAAGGACAGGGGCTCCCTATGGAGAAAAACTAGGGCGAATAAATCCTTTATTACTCAATTCCTCTATTTTTTTCTTTAGGTAAAATAATTCCATGGTGGCCATTCTATAAGGGGTCTTAGATATAGACCTTGGTCTAGGAATTAATTCAATAGAAAACATAACATCTCATTCTGAAGGATGTCCAGGTAAATCTTCCGGAAACACATATATATACTCTTCCACAATAGGTAAATCCTCTATTTGAAATTTCTTTTCCTCGAACTCAATGATTTCATTCTATTCCTCCCCAATAATTTAATTTAGTTGAGCTACTTGGGGTGTATCTAAATAAGAATTAGGCGGTGATGATTCTGCTCTAATGATATGGTGTTCCTTATCATCGTCATCAAAAATCATAACCTCCTTCTTCTTACAATAAATTTTCTCATCATGGTTTGAAATCCAATCCATACCGAGGATTATATCAAATTCAGTCATGGGTATGATGATGAGATTAGTAGATATTCAACATTTATATGCCTTAATGGGAACAGATCCACAGAACATTGTAGCAAGGATACATCCCATAAGGGTTTTAACTAACAACTCCTTTGTTAAATCAAATTGTAAATATCTAATTTTCTTAGCAAACTTGGATGATATGAAACAATGTGATGATCCAAAATCAAATAAAGCATTTGGTAAACATGAGGAAACCATTAAATTACCTGCCACCATGTCTTTCCGAGCTTCTACCTCAGCAGCAGAGATAGAATAAGCTTGTCCTTGATCCATTGGCCTTTTCTGGGGAAAGTTCCCCTGACGCTTAGGACATTCATTTACATAATGTCCCATCTCTCTACAATTATAGCATTCCATGTTGACAGCAACCCTCTTCCCCTTATTCTCATGAGCATGGTGGGCTTTTTCACCACACTTGTAACAGACTCCCATTCTTTTTAAGAAAGTACCGGGGTGTTTCATTCAGCATTTACAGCATGATGGATTTTAAACTTTTCCCTTCTTCCCCTTATTTCCATTTCCAGATTGATCAGCAGATCTCTTCTTATTTTTCTTTTCTTTAAAGTCATAAGACCTAGAAAATTCCATTTCTGTCTCCATAGCACACGAGATAAAATCTTCGTACGATGAGAAGGTTTGTGAGACTAATGCTCTATGGAAAAATTGTTTTAACCCATCAAAGAAACGATAAATCTTACTTCTTGGGTTACATATATAATGTGCAGCATACCTCACTAACCTTGTAGAGTTAGCCTCATACTTTGCGACATTCTCATCCTATTTTTGTCTCAGACTCAGAAATTGCCTTTCCACATCTACTCGATGGTCTTAAGGAAAGTATTTTTCTAAGAACAGTTCTATTAACTCCCTCCATTCCATATCTGATAATTCATCATCTTCCTTTGTGTTTTGAATCAATGAACACCATTGATCAACATCTCCAGTGGGGCAATAAACTGCCAGGATAACTTTTTCCCTTTCACTAATCACCAAGCCATGGGATATTTTATCTAGAGAACTTATCCACTGCTCAGATACTATGGGATTTGTACTCCCATTGAATGTTGGTGGTTTTTGCCTCATGAAGTGATCTAACTTGGATCATCCATGTGGTGGATCAGGGTGCTTTATACGGGTAAGTTTATTATTCATAACCTGAGTGAGTTGTCCTAGTATAGTGATTAGCTGTTTAGCACCAGTTTCATCACTAGCTCCACTATAATTATTTTGATCAGGAGGTAAATCCCTACATGGAGTGCGTTCATTGATAAGGTTTCCATTCCTTCCACTAGGCGCCATTTTTAAATAATGGCATAAACTAGATCAGTTTATGAGTCAAAATACATAATTCCATACTTGTAAAACAATTAACATAAATTGAACAGTTTATGGATATAATCCATAATCATAAAAATGTTTTCTTTGAGGAAGTTTATACTCATAATCCCTTCATAATGGTTCGTAAGGAAAATGAGAATTATCCTAAGAATATCCCCCGGGAGTGTCGTAACCAAGAGTGCAGCAAGACCCGTTTTCGTGCACCAGTTCTCGTTCGAGTCTGGCTCAAAGCGGTGTTTTCGGGTTTTACCCCTTGGTACATCTATGCTAGAGCCGCCTATACCTGCTCGTATCCAGACAGGGATGTATTTCTCAAAAAACTCACAATATATCTTCAATACCAAAATTCTAGGAAATTCTTCTATACTAATCCTGAAAGTCCATCTTAGGTCTATGTTCTCTAATCAGAGTTTATCTAAATCTACCTTCCATGTTTTGTACTAAACTTCCTCTAATTCTAACTGTAACGCCCCGACCCTAGTTACCCAGAGTTGGTGCCTTATTACGTCACATTGTCATGATCACAACAAAGATTAACTCTCGAAAGACAGATTTGGTTAGTATCCTTATATAGACTAGATATATTCATAAGTCTTACATTACGTCATAAAAATGAAAACTATAACAACATATTCTCCATAGTCTATACTCATATCCCCACATACTATCTGTGTAGGTCATTCATAAATTATTTCTTCTCATCCTGGGAAAAATAAAACATTAAAAGGGGTGAACTCAGATGCTCATTAAGGATAACAATATAGAGGAAACTTTCATAAATAAACATAAACATTTAAGGAAATGTATAAATAAAACAAAAGCCTTATAAACTTGAAATTCAGAATAATATGGAAAAAATGAAATAATGCCATTTACTTATTCACATAGATATTCTACTAGTCAAATAATCACATGCAATATCAATAACCACTTTCATAATGACGGAATGCATAATCCCAGACTATAATCACCACGTAGCCAAGGCCTTGTGCCAAGACTAAAAATATGATTTTTCTCAAGGCCTCACGCCAAGACACTTCTTTTTCTCATGAGACCTATTGATGCATCAAGGAGATATAGCGGGCTCCACCCGTCACTCGTTATGTCCAATGCATTCCTCATATGAACAGGTTTATACATAACATAATCATTCGTTTTCAAACTACAATAAAAAATGTCAATACTTTATCCATAAACCATGAATGGTATAAAAATAACACATCCACAATAAAAAATATCATAAAACCTTCAAAGGAAGTTTTGTATAATAAATCAACATGAAATAATCTTAAAATCCGTCAATAGATGTTGACATAGATGAAATCAAAACTATTTGAGAGAAATATATCTTTTTTTAAATAATTTAAAAGGAACATAATTATAAAATAAAAAATTTACTTTGAAAATATTCTTATAATATTGTAAGAGAAGCTTCTAAGATTTTATAATGCCGAAAAATATCCGCATCCACCGTATAAGTTAAAAATACATTCTTACCTTAATTCTATCAAAAAGGTTAAAAAGGAACTTGTTTGGAAAATGTTGGAAAGATTCTTTTATAAACATCTTATAAAAAGTCAAACAAGGGTATAAATGACTTTAACCCATATTATATAAAATATTACGAATGTTTTGAAATACATTTTTAAGAAACATGGATGTGGATGATAAAGAGGTCCCAATAGGTAATTATGTATAAATAACATCGAATAATGACGAGATTGTGAAATAAACCCTTACCTTGAACTTTTCCTTAGTCGATGGTATGTTAACCTCCTGTATAATAGTTAAAACATATTTATTAAATTATAAAAGAACCATATACATAATTATGATATCATATATGATATTCCAATATTTATTTGTTAATAATACTTTAGTATTATCGTTGTTTCAGGTGTTACCTTACTCGTTTTCTTTTATATGTTTTGTTACATAAGTCTTGTTTGTTTTGGATAGGTTATAACTTATTCATGTCCATAATTATATAATGTTATTAAACAATAATTTTAATCATAAAATGAGAATTAGTCTTGAATGGATACGATGGGGAATGAATCTCATCGCATTCGGGGTGACGGTAGTCCATACGTACGCACGAGCGACAATATCATTATTTTGATATTAAAATAATATATAATTTGATGGTATATCATATATATAGAATAATTATCATTTTATATTTATTATTTACATGAATTACACATCATTATTATACCCATCCAAATAATAAATTTTTGAATAACAATTACACCACAGCGTGGAGACGGTAAGCCGTACGTACGCCTGTATGGTAACATGTCATTCATATGATGGATAGAATAATGAATATGGTTGTACCATATTTATAATAACTTTTATGTATATAGAAGATACTGGATTTATTATTTTATAATGGTAATAACAAATAAAGAAGAAGTTTAAGAAGAAGTGAACATGAAAAAGGGTGGTGAAAACATTAACTCTTCTTCGAGTTCTTCTTTTTGATTTCATCAAAAGGGCTCCATAGGTTGGCTTTATGATCAAAATATGGACTCTAGGATGAAGTGAGTGAATTTGGTAGTGTATTTGGGAAGATTTTTTCCAAGCCAAATGGATTTGAATGTGTGAATTAATGAGAAGAGAGAGTGCCCTTTTATAAGAGGGGTGAGGGGATCATTAGAAAAAACATAAAGTATTATTTTATAATAAATTCATATTCAGTTTATAATGGATAAAAAGTTTATTATTCAAATTATATGGTGGGAATGGGTCGAAATCCTTTCAACCAACAGATTTTAGACAGGTTTGGGTCATTATATTAACCTTATCTTTTAGTTTTAACTCTTATTTAATTAGTTTGACACTTACTATGTCACTTTGTATTTTTATATTATATAGTTAATAAACATACTCTATACATCCAAGTGACCCCAAAGTGGTCCATTAATGATACAATAATAATTATATAAGTCTTTTGGCCAAACCATATATTTTTATGAATATAATATAAATTAATAATATAATATTTGTTTTAAAAACTCATTTATGTCAATTTCGACACAACTCAAAAATTTATTTTTGTTAAAGTCTTAATAAATTTATTAATTCAAAAAAAATTCATTTAAGAAATAATAAAATGTCATATTGACCAATAAAAAATCGTGTATGTCATCAAAACTTCCAAATTATATTTATTTTAACATTTATAATATCAATTATTTGATTCTTTCATTAATAAGGAAAATACTGCATCATTTTTGTGTCATATATATTTTTACATTTTCAACGTCTAAAAATTATAAATAAAATACCATTATGTAGGAACTCTTTTTATATTCCTAACGAATATTTATAATTGAATATATAACATATATAACACTATCTAAATTTTTTTTGCTAAGAGATATATGCTTATGTCATTTTTGTATTTATTTTAACTTAATTAATATAAAGTGTCCCTATCACCTACAAGTGGCTCAATGGGGTCCCAAAATCGACCCAAAGATGCCCATGGTCGGAAATGTATCCACCAATATGCTTTGGACACATTGTAGGGTAATTTATTATTATTATAATATTATTTCTTAACCCTTATTTAACAGATTTACCCATTAACCGTGTTAAATAAAATATTTACCCAAGTAATTATTCAAAATGTCTAAAAATAAAAGTTACCTATTTACAAAATTTGGAAATCCTGATTCCAAATATGGAATCCAATTTTACAAATTCAAAACACAGAAGTGGCAGAAATTAATTTAAAATTAATTTTCACTGTCAAATCAAAAAGCGTGTTTTTAAGATATATTAACTATCATAAGATTGATACGTTTTTTTATCCGGTTTAATTGTGAAATTAGGTCCAATGACCTAAATTGTATTAAATGATAAATATTTATTCTAAATATACTTTAAAACCACTCAAATTAATAATTTATCACTATTAATTATTTTTATTAAAAAAGATGTTTTTAATTAAAATTTAGTAATTTTCATTAATCATCAAAAAATAAAAGTTATCCAAAATGTACCAAAATTTCACCATAGGATATATTCGATATTATGAATTGAAAAATGAACTCCATTTTGAGAGATAAAATTTATAAAATTTCAAAAAGTAGGAATTACTATTCATAATGGCTAGTTTGATTGGTTGTGGTGTGTGTTAGAACTCAATATTGCATATAACACACCGTACTATATTATTAAAAGAGAAGCATACCATGGAAGCATGGGGTGTTAAAATATTCATCCAAGTATTCACCATTTTCTAGAGAGTTAGAAATGATTTCAACATAGCTGGACATAGAGGTCATGATTGAAATCATGATGATTTCTAAATTTTCAAAGGAATTTGAACTCATACGCTCAATTTAGTTGATAGGTAGAACATAATATTCTTTGATTTGTTTGAAGGGATCAATCCGGATATTTTCCTCACCTTTCAAGGTAGTGACCCATTCAACACCATCAACTAGGGTTTTTTCCTTTCACCTAATAGAATCCTATATTGATTTAATTACTCATAGGACTCAATATGGGGATCATTGGCATGTTATGTACTAATTTCCCAATACTGTATTATTTAAATCCTTGATGGTATGATGAGGGGATTTCTGCAAGATGGTGAAACTAGATCCTTCCTAGAAATATATTGAAGGAGGTGATCTTCTGTAAAACTAGTAATTCTGATTCACCTATAAGGTCTCTAAACATAGCCTTCAGATTTATTTGTCCTAATGGATTGTTATCAGTTTTATAATATTCCTATATTTTTATGTCATAAGGCACTATGTTATCCTCATTATATCCCATCCAAGTAATTCCTTTCAATGTAATTAGAACAAATCCATATCTATTTTAATGGAATAATTTATGGACATCAACATCAATTATCCTTTTAGATTCATACATGATTCTAATGTGACCTTGTATAATGAAATATTTATCTTGATAAGAGAATGATATATCCATGTGGAATTCCACAAGATTAGTCCCTTTTCTATAGACTTAATTTTAAAACACCTCATTTTAAAATATCTGAGGGGTTAGTGGGGCCTCTGGGAGATATTCCCTAAGGAATTTCGATAACCACATGTCATCCATTATCGATAGTATGGATGGTACCATGGAAAATATTTCAGGATTTCATGCTTCTAGTCTAAAGGATTATATTTCCCCGAATATTAATTCTCATTCACATGCGCATTAAGTACTTTATCAATTTATTTAGATGATCCAACCCTCAAATCATGATTTGGAGGTCTTATTGTCCATAGCTGGTTGGGAAGGGTTTTTCGGCCTTCCCTATGAGAGAGATCTGACACATGTTCCTATACTAATTAATATTCTAGAGTGATTATTCTATGGTGGATTCTAAAAAACACATATAGATTTTACTATTCTTATTGTACATTCTTATGGTATCTAATATAATTTTATGCAATATTGAATTTCTGAGTTGGGTTGATGAAAAAACTATCACTATATCCATGATATCATCTTCCCTCATATCCTCAGTTCCTATAGCCTCTTCCATTGGTTACACAACTAGACATGGGGAACATAGATTCATATCCATGATCATTTTTCATGAAGATATATATTATGTGAATGATATTAAAATATTAGAAGAAAACTCCTCGTTTGATTAGGAATTTTTCTAGAATACTATTTCTGGTGGTGTCATTTCATGGGGCAGTTCCCATTGTTTCATGTCTATGCTCATAATTACTGGGACTTTCAAATTTAACTTTGTTAATGGTGCAGGTTAATCCCTCTACATACCCTCTAATACATACCAATCATGCCACTTTTTTAGGTAATTGATGATGGGATATTGTGGTGATTTTGATGTCGGATGTGTTAAAGAGTATGTGTCTAGGGGAACAGTTGGGTTTTCAATAGTTATTATAGAATACCATTAGCATGTTTGATTTTTCTTCAAGAAATACATACATAAAATATATGTAACCTTATGGTAATTTTTTCGTTCCACTCAGGTCCTTCCTCTGGAGTAGTGTAAGAAACATATGAAAATTCTATTTCTGGTCTTCCAAACATTAGATACGCAAAATCTACCTCTTATTCATAGGATCAATGAAGATAGATCATTCCTAAATGGTGTGTCTTAGTACCCAATGAAAGGGGAAATAATTTTTTTGGAATTTGATACATACCTAGTTGGCCTTTATTGGAATCATGAAGGTGGAGTAAATCCGTAAGAACCCGGTTTGTATTTTTTAGGTATAGTTTTCTTCTTTTCTCCATTCCTTATGTGTTTTTGAGAAAATATAGAAAATGGGGAATAGTCCTATTTTTGGAAAGTACACACTGTGAACTTTACCACACGTCGTCTACTTCTGGCCATGTGGAATGAGTACACATGGCATGTGGACATGCCGGCGATGAAGGGTGTATGAACTGACTACACGCCATGTAGTGGTCATTTACATGTCGTGTCGTCAGTCAGCAGGAAAATAGTAATGTGGTGGCCAGCTATGGGGAAACAAACATCGTGTACTCATGAAGACACGCCATGTAGTCATGTGGGTAGGTGAAACGTGTCGCGTTGGCAGGAAGCCGTCAGGGGAACAGTTTAAAAATGGGAAGTACACACCGTGTACTATATTTTTTCGCTTCAAATGGGTAGTAGCCTCCCCTGTTCATAGGGAAGTCTTAGGACGGGAGGAAGGAACAGGAGGGGATGGCCATTCCTTTATGGATAAGTCGATCGCAAACTGAGAATCTGTTTCGGCCTCGGACGATCTCATTGGAACCGCACGGGTAAGCCCTCTGCTCTTATGAATTTGTTCTTAACAATTATTTCCCGAGGAAATGTTATTGACATTTGAATAGGTTTTCTTATTCACCAGATCTGCATCGTTCTTGTGCGTTTCTGTAATTGACGTTCACGTATATCGTTCATTGGAGTTTAAGGTAGGTGGATTTGTGTTTATTTCCAACCGTTGTGTGCTTTCTGTGTTTTTGAGCTAAGACCCATATATGGGGTGTTTTGTGGCAGAGGCCATGGCTATTTTAGTACCTATAATTGTATAGGTGATTAAATAAAGTTGTAAAACTATTGTTTGGTATCAGTTTTTGGATCCAGGACAACCCTGGGGGTGAGTTCCTCTTTTAAGCCTTTTGGAAAAGATACCCGAGGGTATGCCTTGTTTAAATTATTAATTACATTGACTTGAGTGGAATTTTATTTTAATTGCATGTTTATATGTTGGGCATGGCCTGGTTACCTATTTAGCATGAGGGCAGTGTTGTGATTAGCCTGTGGGCACTGCACTACTTTTCCTATGGGCAACTTCTTCCATGCCTGTGGGCAACTGATTCTGTGCCTATGAGCGACACATCTTATGCCCGTGGGCAATATCCATATGCCTGTGGGAAGATTATTGTGTTTGGTTTCTCTTTACCTTAGGGTAAGGGTTTACGTGTCTGAGGAAATTGGCTATTTTCTTAGAATATTCAATATGGTGATATTTAAAATTAAATGATTAAATGGAAATTAAAATGTCAATATAACTGGTTATGTTAGTTACTTTCAGTACTACTTACTTTATTGCATTTTACTACTGCACACTATTTTTGCATGTTTACACACAGTTGGGAACTGGCGTTTGGTGGGTGCCTACTGGGAATTTATTTCTCACACCCTGATTGGGTCATGATTTTCGGCCCAAACATATTATGTTTCTGCAGGTCTTGATAAGGGAAAGGGTACATATATAGGTACATGATTGCTGCTGAGGTGTAGGGGAGCAAGGGACCGGGCTTAGGCTCTCGATGCTGCTGGTTGTTCTGTTTTTCTTTTCCGCACCTGTTATGTAGTTTTATTTTATTGATTGTGTAACATGTTATTGTTGTTTTATAGAATAGTGACATGTTGCATCTTCATATATATATATATATGACTATTGGTTTCCCTTTTTTATCAGTTGTCTATTTCAGTTATATATATACTGGTATTGCTTATGATATTGTGTACCTTTATATTATATCTCGTTGCTCTACACTTTGACAAATGAGGGCCTAATTTCCCCACTATCAAACCTGGGCCCTCGCTGCTGGTCGGAAGCCTCTAGCATTTGGGGAAATGCGCTTGAGGTCACCTGGGGAACTGGGTTCGGGGCACCCGTTGAGTGGCACTCGGAACCGGGATGTTACAAAGTGGTATCAGAGGAGTTCATTTCATTGAATTACTATTTAGAGCCTTAGTCAGGGATAGGAAAAACGGTAGATGGTAAAAAGATATGCATGGGCATAGCTAACCTGTGTACATGGAAAATCCAATTTACCTCGTGTTGCAATTTTACTGATTTTTCAATTTATAGATGACTTGATATCACCATTGGGTGACGCACTTGTGATTGTGCTATTATATTTTATCTATGGGTTCTATTTAGTTGCAACATCATGTGATGAGGGTATGCCACCTCTTGCATCATTTAGGAATAGGTTAGAAATCACATGCCATGCGTAGTTTCCATTCCATGTAGGTACATTATAATTTTCATGTTGTTGTGATAGTTGTTGTGCTAGTAAAGAATGATGTTTTGATCGCTGTTCAATAACTACCTTCTTTGTGATAGGGTATTTTCTTCTGTGACCTGGTTAGAGAATGAACACCAAACACTGGTTTTTGGGGAGTATGGGACCTCATTGATTGGAATTTGGTGGCTCATTGGCTGTTTATTAGTTATAACACATATAAGATGTAAAACTTTGATTCATAGAGAGTATGGGCCTCAAAGATCGAAATTTGGAACATAGGTGTTGTTTTACTGTATTTTTTGGGATCCGAGGAAGTTTCTGAGGCATACTATTCGGAAACCCAGAATACATTCCATGTAGTACTTAAACACGCCATGTAGGTTCTTCTGTTCGGGAAGAAAAATAAACTTTTTTAGTACACGCTGTGTACCCTAAGTACACGTCGTGTAGTCTCTTCTCATGTCAACAAACCGTGTGGGCGGGGACACGGGAAAGAGAAATGCTTGGGGCGAACACGCCGTGTACCGGATTTACACACCGTGTATTGTTGACCCGGTGTTCACCATGCAACATAACAACACAAGCAGAGGAAAACATAAGACAGAAACGCTGTTTCCATTATGGAACATGCTGTGTAGTCTAACCTAGGGACCCGGCCGTGTAACTAACAACACGGGTCGTTGTAATCCCTATGAGTACATGCTATGTGTATATCAAACATGTCGCGTAGAGTGAGCCGTGTGTCCGGCCGTGTAACTAAAAACACGGGTCGTCAGAGCTCGTCTAGTAAACGTCATGTAGTTGTGGGACACGCCGTGTAGTCTTGTCCGAGGACAGACCATGTGGAGTTAGCTGTGTGGCTGGGAAACGGGGTCGTGGACACACCGTGTGCAGGTGTAACATTCCGTGTAGTGTTAAGCCGAGTAGTCGGTCATTTCACAAACGACACGGGTAGTTGGGAAATAACAACTTACACACCGTGTAGAATATATACATGCCGTGTAGTTTTTATTCAAAGGGAGCCATGTGGATTAGCCGTGTGGAAGGACCCAGGCAGGGAAGGGAAGTCAAGTACACACCGTGTAGTCGGTCTACACGTTGTCTAGTCTTGTTTTGAAAATTTTGAACGCCTTCTACCTCCTGTCCCCTTTTGGGATTCTTCATTTTCGGGGGTTGATAAATCTTGATCTAAGGCGTGTTTTTGACCTTGTAGTGTCATGACTCCTAGACGACCACACTTTGTTCTCCAGGAGAGCGGCAACGAGTATACTTCAGAGATGGTGGGCCATGGGCTACCAGGGGATCGTCATGTAGACCCAGATGCGGCACCAGCTGTTATACCGAACAGAGGGACATATGTGAAATTCTGTGAAGGCTTTATGCGGTTCATGCAGACCTTTTAGGGAGCACCGCTGACTGCAAAATCTATGGCCAAGATGACTCGTATCTTTCAGAAGCAGCATCCACCTATGTTTTCATGGGATGGAGGACCACAGGCTGTAGAGTCTTGGCTTGGATTGATGCAGAATATTTTCGAGCATCTCGAGACACCTCTAGGGCAGAGGGTCAAGCTCGCGACATACATGCTGCGTGATTCCACCAAGAGGTGCTGGGATGTTACCACCTAGTCAGATCATCACAGAGACATGGCGTGGGAGGATTTTCAGGAAGTCTTCTATGAATTATTTTTCCAGGAGATGCTGAGGGAAGACAGAGCTCGAGAGTTCATGAATTTGCAGCAAGGCGCTATGCCAGTGATTGACTATTCTGCATGCTTTACCGAGGTTCAGCATTTTGCACCCGTTCTGGTGGGCGATGAGACGTTGAGGGCCAGGAGCTTCGAGGATGGTGTTCGGTATGACATCTGATCACAGGTGAATGTTTTCAGGTTTCCTAATGTAAATGATATTGTGAATCAGGTGCTGATTACTGATAGGAACCTGCGTGAATCTAGTAGTGTGGGCCAGGGCGGTTCAGCAACAGTTATTGGTACTATTTTTGCTGGCAAGAGGAAGAGACAGATGGACTTCTCTCAGGGTGGCAGTACCAGTCAGAAGAATGCTTCAGGTGGCCAGGCCATGTGCTACCAGTGTGGTAAGGAGGGGAATAAGAGGCCACAGTGTGCACGAGACCCAGTGTAGTGCTGATCTTGCTGCAGGATGGGTCATCTGCAGCGCTTTTGCAGGGCGTTTCCACTGATGGCTAGTGAAATGTGTTATGTACACACTTCGTGTGTGGGAGTTGGACCAGTGGCTTCTTACCAGTCAGGTAACTGGAATACATTAGGGCGTGCTAGCAGAGATGGTGGTCATGGTCGTGGTAGCCAGACACTAGGATCTCAAAGGCAGTAGGGCGGGATAACTCAGGGTAGCCAGGTTGTGTCGTTGGGCCGCGACACTGGGCTGGAATATGCAGTGCAACAGACCCAGCAGGAGCAGGATCCCAAACCTTCTACAGTCAGAGGTACTATTCTAGTAGCTTCTGTCTTATCTTCAGTAATTTTCAATATGATTTCTACACATAGTTATATATCTATACACGTTGTGGATATCCTTGGGCTCTGTGTTTCTACTTCTTCTGATATTATGACACTAGACAATCCGTTGGGGACTAGAACAGTTGGTATGCATTGGTACAAGGAGTTCCCCCTTGAGGTTGGTGGGAGTCACTTCCTTTGGGACCTATTTTTCCTAGAGATTACAGCTTATGACGTCACTATCGGGATGAAATGGTTGGTTCCTTTTCAATCCTTTGATGATTTCTATCGTCGTAGGGTGAGTTTCACGTCACCAGAGGGTGGAGAGATTCTATACAAGGGCGAATGTGATGATCAGGAAAGTTGAGATGGACCAGAGCATCATGGGCAAGGTGGAGTCATAGAGTAGATTGTGAACTTATATCTGGACGACTAGGGGACTTTTTAGACAGATTTCCCTCCAGTGGTTAATCGTTTCAGGGATGTCTTCCCAGAAGAATTTTCAGGTATTCCTCCAGAGCGTGTGGTGGACTTCCCTATCGACCTTGTGCTAGGAGCACCACCAGTGTCCATTCCTCCTTATTGGATGGCCACACATGAGTTACAGGATCTCAAGAGGCAGTTAGAGGATTTACAGGAAAAGGGTTTTATCCGACCCAGTACTTCTTCTTGGGGTTCTCCGATCCTTTTTTCAAAGAAGGCAGATGATACCCTCATACTCTGTGTTGATTATCGGAAGCTAAACCAGTTGAAAGTTAAAAAATATATCCCTTGACAAGAATTGATGATTTTTTTTATCGACTTCGTGGGGAACGAGTGGTCTCGAAGATTGACATGAGATCAGGATAACATCATCTGTATATAAGACCATCTGATATACCTCTCACGGCTTTCAGGAGCAGGTATGGTCTATATGAGTATACGGTTATACGGTTCAGACTCACGAACACGCCAATAGTTTTCATGGCTCTGATGAATTGTGTGTTCCATCCATATTTGAATTCTTTTGTGGTAGTATTTGTGCACGACATCTTGGTGTACTATGACACTCAACATGAACCTTCCACCCATCTTGAGATCGTATTTAGTGCACTGAGAGAGCATCAGATATATTCTATGCTCTCAAAGTGCCACCTATGGATGGACAAGATTCACTTCCTAGGTTATATCATCTCAGAGGCAAGAGTTTCTATAGACCCAAATAAGTTAAGAGCAGCAGTTTCCTAGGAGAAGCCTAAGAACATGTTTGATATACGTAGTTTCTTAGGTCTGGCTGGTTACTATAGATTCTTAATACATGACTTCTCCCGCTTAGCAGCACCGTTGACCGGTTTGACTAAGAATGGTGTGATGTTCGTTTGGTCATAAGATTGAGAGACCTCCATTCAGGACCTGAAAGGAAGGTTGAAATCATTACTGATCTTGATACTCCCGGAGGAGGGGAAGAGATATACAGTTTACTATGCTTCATCAGGTATTGGGATGGGAGCATTGTTGATGTAGGGATATTGGGTTGTTGTGTACGGATCTCAGCAGTTGAGGCCACATGAGAGTAATTACCTGACACATGATCTCGAATTGGCTGCAATTGTGCATGAATTGCGTTGTTGGAGAAATTATATATTGGGAGAACATTTTGTGGTTTTCACCAACCACAAAAGTATCAGGCATATCCTTACTCAGTTTGACTTGAATCTGAGGCAGTAAAGATATGTGGAATAGCTACAGCCCTTCGATTTTGAGCTTTCCTATACACCTGGTAAAGGTAATGCAGTAGCTGATGCACTGAGCAGAAAGACTCAGACACAGGCTATCTAGGAGGCCAGTGGTGAGTACCATCTTATGGATTTGTTATATGAGATGCATATGGAGGTGCACAATAGTCAGGGACAGTCTTATCTTTCATCTCTAACTGTGAATTCTACCATCGTGAATTGAGTGAGGATGAGACAACTATCTGATTCAGAAGGCCTAGTTCTACAGGAGTCAGTGGAATGTGAGGACCCTCCTCCTAGTAGGACGATATGTGATGATGAGGTTTTGCATTTCCATGGATGAGTATGGGTTCCAGGGGTATACGCGAGGAGTTGATGCGGGAGTTTCATGCTTCAGCATGAGTAGTTCATCCCGGGGTTACCAAGATGTACCGAGACTTGAGATGTCAGTACTAGTGGCCGGATATGAAGAGTGATGTATCTGGTTTTGTTATGAGGTGTTCTACCTATTAGTAGGTGAAGGAAGAGCATCAGAGACCATCATGATTTTCACAGCAGCTACCCATTCTGGATTGTAAATGGGATGATGTCGCGATGGATTTCATGACTGGTTTGTCGAGGTCACCTCGAGGCAATGATGTCGTGTGGGTTGTTGTGGACAGACTCACGAAGGTAGATCACTTTTTGCTGATCAAGGATACCTTCGGCGTTGACGAGATCAGAATGTTTTATATCTGAGATATCGTCTGTCATCATGGGGTTCCTCATTTTATCATTTTAGATTGGGACGCCCATTTTATGTCTCGGATCATGTAGAGTTTTCAGAGGGAACTTGGTACACAGGTGCTTCTGAGCACAACATACCACCCTTAGACTGATGGTCAGTCGTAGCGTACGATACAGGTTCTTGAAGACATGATGTGTGCTTGCTTCCTAGACGTTGGGGGATTTTGGGAGAAACATATACCTCTAGTCGAGTTTTCCAATAACAATAGTTTTTAGGAGACTATTGAGATGACACCATATGAGGCATTATATGGTAGGCCATTCCGATCACCATTGTGCTGGTTAGAGGCAGGTGAGGCAGCTTTACTGGGACCACGTCTCAGGCAGGAGACATCTGAGCAGGTTTAGTTGATTCAGAAGAGGATGGCTACCGGACAGTCTCGTCAGAAATCTTATGATGATCGCTGCAAAAGACTTTTGGAGTTTGTGGTCGGGGATCAGGTTTTCATGCATGTTTCTCCGAGGCTGGGACACAAGCAGATCAGGAGACATGGTAAACCATTACCGAGGTATGTGGGCTGTTTGAGATTCTGGAGAGAGTCGGGCATGTTGCCTACCGGTTGTAGTCAGCACAGAGGTACCAATCCATGCATTACGTCTTCCATTTATCTCAGTTGCGGCACTATTATTCATACCCATCTCACAATTTTCAGCTTTAGGAGGTTGATCTTGAGTTAGACGCGTCTTTTGAAAAGAATCTGATTCGTATCGTTGATATGAGCACGAAGGTTCTCTGAGGTCGGTCAGTTCCTCTCGTATGGGTGTTATGGCAGCATGGTCGAGTACAGGACAAAACCTGGGAGCGAGAGACAGATGTACGTGCTCAATGGCCATAGTTATTCTTAGCTATATCTTCACCACCCTTGGAAGGGAAATTCAGTGATGAATTTCATTGAGGGGGGAAGTTTATAAGAACATGGTTCTTATTTTTTAGGTACATGCATCTTCTTTTCTTTTTTCATTAAGTTTGTTTTGAGAAAATATAGAAAATGGGGAAATATCCTATTTTTGGAAAATACACGCCGTCTACTTTTCCACATGCCATGTACTTCTGGCCGTGTGGAATGAGTACACAGGGTGTTTGGCCATGCCAGTGATGAAGGGTGTAGTAACTGACTACACTCCATGTAGTGGTCCTTTACATGCCGTGTAGTCAGTCGGCAGGCAAATAGTAAGGTGTTAGCTAGCTGTGGGGTAGCACATGTCGTGTACTCATGAAGACATGTCGTGTAGTCATTTCGGCAGGTGAACAGTACAGCGCTGGCGGGAAGCCGTCAGGTGAAAGTTTAAAAATGGGAAGTACACGCCATGTACTCGGATGTACATGTCGTGTACTTTGTTTTGTTCTCTTAAAGTGGGCAGTATCCTCCCCTGTTTACAAGGAAGGCTTAGAACTAGAGGAAGGAGCATGAGGCGATGGACGAACCGTTACGGATCCATCGATCACAAACCGGGAATCTGTTTCCTCCTCAGATGATCTTGTTGGAACTGCATGAGTAAGCCCTCCGCAATCCTGAAGACAATCATACCAATTATTTCCTAAGGGAATGTTAATGATGTTTGAATGGGTTTTCTTCTTCGTCAGATCTGCGTCGTTCTTGGGCGTTTCTGGAATCGATGTTCATGTATATCGTTCATTGGCGTTTACGGTAGCTGTGTTGGTGTTTATTTCCAAATGTTGGGTGTTTTGTTTGTTTTTGAGCTACGAACCCATATATGGTGTGTCGTATGGCTGAGGTTGTGGCTATTTTAATACCTGTAATTGTATAGGTTATTAAATAATGTTGTCAAACTGTTGTTTGGGATCCGTTCTTGGACCCAGGACCATATCGGGGGTGCGTTCCTCTGTTTAGCCGTTTGGCCAGGATACCCGGGGGTATGCCATGTTTAAATTATGAATTACTTTTCATTTAGAGGAATTGTATGTGAATTTCATGTTTATATGTTGGGCATAGCCCGGTTACCTGTTTTCCTGAGGTCGACGTTGTGATTAGCCTGTGGGCACTACACTACTTTGCTTGTGGTCAACTTCTTTTGTGCCTATGGGCAGCTGATTCTGTGCCTGTGGGTTACACTTCTTATGCCTGTGGGCAATATTCATATATATGTGGGAAGATTCTTGTGTTTCGTTTCTCTTTACCTAAGGGTAGGGGTTTATTTGTCTAGAGACATTGGCTATTTTCTTAGAATATTCAATGTGGGGATATTTGGAATTAAATGATTTAATGGATATTAAATTGGAAATATAACTGGTTACTCTAGTTACTTTTAGTACTGCTTATTTTATTGCATTTTACTACTGCACACTGTTGTTGCATGTTTACACACAGTTTGGAACAGGCCTTTGGTGGGTGCCTACTGGGAATTTATTTCTCACACCCTGTTTGGGTCATGATTTTCGGACAAAACAGATTACGTTTCTGCAGGTGTGGATAAGGGTAGGGGTCCATATACAGGTACTTGATTGCTGCTGAGGTGTAAGGGAGCATGGGATTGGGCTTAGGCTCGTGATGCTGCCGGCTGTTCTGTTTTTATTTTCCGTACCTGTACTGCAGTTGTATTTTTTTGATCGTGTATCATATCCAGGCTAGTTTATATAATAGTGACATGTTGTATCTTCATATATATATATATATATATATGACTGTTGGTCTCCCTTTTGTTATCAGTTATCCATTTTAGTTATATATATTCTATTATTGCTTCTGATGTTGTGTATGTTTATATTATATCCCACTGCACTACCCTTTGACAAATGAGGGCATAGTTTCCCCACTATTAGAGCTGGGCCCTCACTGCTAGTCGGCAGCCTCTGGCGTTTGGGGAAATGCGCTTTAAGTCATGTGGCAAACTGGGTTCGAGGCACCCGGAACAGTGACGTTACAAAATCATTATTCATAGTGGCTATAAAATATCCTCAGACATGATAAAATCATAATTATTAAACATTATTTCATTAGCCTTCAAATTGATTACACATGGGTCCCCTCTATGTTTCCTAGAGAGGTAAGGATTTTTATTGACCCCCCAGTAGTGCTGCATGAAACAGTGCATGATTCAGTTATTTCATAGGCACAAAGCCTAGATTTTATTTGATATATTCCACCATGGATTTTTCTTCTGTTTTCCCTAGGATAAATGTTCTTATTCAATACTTGATCTTATTATGTTGTTTGAAGGCTTCCATTATTTTTGAAATGAAAAATAAATTAAAAAACCAAATTATATATTTCACTGGAATGAGTGGTGTTCATATTTGGCGAAGAAGGTTTTCAATAAAGATAGTGATCGTAACATTCTATGGAATAGGTTGGTTCAGAGAGTAGATCACCCCTGTCCATTAGTTAATGAAATAAGGGACTCTGTAATTTCCTCTATTCTTGCAATTAGGGAGGTAATTGAATTTTTTTCTTCTGTAGGATTGATCTACACTAGAAGAGGAACATGCAAAGGAGGTCTTTCGATCCCATAATAATTTGATATAGAAAAATATAAACCATTCAAAGTGTGACCCTTTTAGAGTTTTCCTGAAGCATTTTAGTATTTCTTCTTTGTGTTTTTTAGGATTTCCCTTCAGGCTATCCCAATGGAACTCATAGTGAATCATATGTTGTTATAAGTAACTTAATCAGTTTAAAATCATAATCATTTCATGTATGATGTTTTGTTGTGGTGGGGTGTTTCTCACCTAATTGGGTTATGGATTTTTCAAAATTTAATTTGATGCATATTTCTCCTCTATGACATCCAATGAAGTTTATATTGACTCAATGGTGTCGATAATATCATGATGTGTCTTTTGTTTAATATGAGCTTAGACTGGGGAATCAATCGTAATGATATCGCATTTCGGTTCTACTACTATTTGAGGTAGATGTCCAGCTAAAGATATATTTTGAGGACTTTCATAAACCCATTGTAATTGTATCAATTATGGAGGTAAATATTGATATTCATCCCTGATCAGGACTAGGGAGACTTCTGGATTAGTCATCATTTTGGGTAGATGTCCAAACCATACTATAACTACCAGGATGAACCCTTTTGGATAAGGAAAACCTATTGAAATTTTACTATGATTAATTACTCGAGTAGCATATTCAATTGGATCCCTTCCTTAAAGTATATCCATGTTGAATTTCCAAAAGACCTTTAATTATTAATGTAATTTATAGAGTATTTAATTGAGAATAAAGAGATCATCCTCATCACGCGGAGCTGGTAGCATGTATATGACCTTGCCTTTATTCTTGTTTGGGATTTGGTGGGGAGGAAGGGAAGGATTAATTGGTGGAGCACCCATGTTTAGGGAGAGTATCTAATTATATGTGCGAACACCATCATTCTTAGTATAGAATATATACAATATGAAACAATATTCTCACTCTTTTGAATTTTCATTATTTCTAGTACCATTTAAAGGATTTACATTACTTTCATTTACAGATGTGTAATAAATTGTGGACATCATACCAACTGATAAATTATTTTAGGGTGGTTTTTGTTATTACTTTCACCTCTCCCTTACATTCTCTTATCAAATTCGAGCTTCTTGGTGATGGATGATTTAGATGGAATGTTTATGTAGCCTGGTCATACACATCCCTTTATAGGGAAATGGGATGTGATACACGAAAAACATGGAGTCCATACCATTGGTCATCCTCCATAAATGGGAAAAGATTAATTTTTGTTGAGGTGGTGGTTTATGTACATATTACCCAATCAAGTGGGATAGTTTTTATCCTATTTTCTTATTGTCAGGTCTCATAAAAAATATTTTGGTCTTATGAGAGAATTCAGTTTTAAAAAGTACCCCTAGCCCTATGGTCTTGTGCTTATATCATACTATAGTTTCATGTTTTTTTGTTACTGGTCTCTTGATCTCGAACATTCATGTTGGAGCGTTGGACATATATAATGATGATCCTTCATGATAAATTATTGATTCTATGGAAATTAGCAATTATTGATCGTTGGCTTCCCTTAGGCTAGAATACAACTGAACATTCGATGATTCATTGTTCATGATTTTTTCAATGTGTCTCTATCATCGGACCTGATGTTTTGGAGAATTACTCACAGAATGTTTTTGTTGAGTGTGTTTCCATTTAAGATCACATTGGATTAATAAAATTACATTAGTCTATATTAAATTGGTTCTACTAATTGACGATTAATGTGAAAAAAATAATCCATCATCCCCCAATCCAACATATGAACACCAGGAAGGGTGTCGAAAAGTGGATGATATAACATTTTCAAGACATTCAATTATTTCATTTTATTATTTTCATGTCTCTTTTATGATCATGGTCACCATGTTGATAGAAGGGCTTCAAATTAAATTGGTGATAAATATCTCCCTATATTTTGAAATGGCATGTATACTTGTTGTAAGGAAATAATTTCTATTTCATATAGGGAATGGTTGTATATATATTCATAAGAATATTTTGAATTTATTATTCAAATAATTCTTCAAAAATTTAAAATTAAAATTGGATAAGGGCCATAACGTAATGGGTATATCATCTCTAGATAATTGTCTTAAAACAAGAAACATATCCTTTTATTCATATTCTATTGACTACACTACATTATTTGTCCAACATTGGTGCTTCATACCTACATTGTCATTGGTAGGGGCTTGTTGGGTCACATTAGTATGGGAACGATTTGGGTGTGGTATAGTGGATGAGCGTTGTTAAGGTTCATCTCCATGTTGATATAGGATGTCTCTTATACATGATAGGGATTTAAACATGAATTTACCAATTTTTTCAAGGTCTTATGAATATGATGTATTTCTTGTATTTGACATGGAAATGGGAGGACCTTCATCCAAACATGAAAATGTATTGTAGGGAGGACCATCACAACTGGTCTTATCATGAAAGGGACTACTATCATAACTTGATGTCTGACTACATGGTGATTTTTTCATCGTATTACCTGGGGAGGACCTTCGAGGTGGATAATAGTAAGGGGAGCACCGTCAAAGTGGCTGATAGTACATGGAGGACCTTTTTGGTGATATAAGGTGTCACTATGTGGAGGAACTTCACATCACATTCAATCACTGCGAGGACAACATACATTGATAGATGTGACTTGTAGAGATAATTTTCCTAGTGTATACCCTAGGAAGGACCTTCAGGGTAACCAATATTATATACGTTTCCTTATTTTGGTTTCATCTTTGGGTTATTCGGAGGGATAATAAGATGCTCATCAGGAGATAAACTCTCATGGTCAATCGATGTTTGTCAACAATGGAATCCTCCATGGTATGTACTCTTGGGATATCCTCCAGAGTTTATGGTAACAATGATATGAGGAGTACCTTCATAAATGAAACCAAAAATTTTGTAATTTGGAAATAGGACAACATGATCTTAATCCATCATTTATAGGTGTTCTATAAAATTAATATCTCTCGCTTCCAACAGACTTGAGTCTGAGTCATGAATATGACCATCAATTTCCAATTTCCATTGGAAAAATTTAATTTTGGATTCTATATTTTGGATGACTGGGGGCGCTTATTTGTAGGTGATGTACATCATATATGGGTTCCTGTTTGAGTGGCTCAGTTGGAGCTACCTAGATACTCCAACAAGGTTCATGTGTTCTAGAATGGATATATGTCAAACATGGAGCAACCAACGATGTGGACATGTGTCCCCAAATTTGAATGAGTATGTTTGACAAATATATTTTTCCATTTATCATGGAATATTACTGATGAACCTCTTAAAAAAGTGGAGGGATTCATGTTTCCCCTATGTGACTACCTTATTCTGTGGACGAGTCACCACATAAGGGGAGGTGGGGTTATGGGTATTAATCCTTGATATTTCAGTAGATGTGATTATATCTTGGAGAGCCTGTTGGATATGGTCATGGATTGATGTATGATACTCCATAATGGATTGTATGTATTTAGATACATTGTTAAAGGGAATGGAGAAAATCACTCCTAACTTAAAACTAGGATACACTAGAATCTATCTCATATTTCCAAAATATTTAACAAACTGTTTTGATATAAATGTGCGGGAATTAAAATCAGATCATTGGTTACCAACATTTTTGTTGAATGCGATTGATATACATCCACAGGGACTTGAATATTGTTATATTTGGCATCCACCATATTTTACTAATGTTCTTCATGAGATTGAGATTAAATATATTTCATATAATATTTTTCCATGACATTTGACTGAAAAGATTTAATTTTTTAAAGAATTATTTTTGTATTCTTTTTTTCTATAATATTTTATTGATATAATTAGTTTTGATTCGTAAAAATTATCATCTCAATATAATTGCCCTCCATAATTTCATATTAGACTTGATTTTCATCTGCTCGTTTTCATCTATATTTTCATTCTGCTCTTCAAGATCTTTGGAAAGGAACGTGTCTACCTATAATTTTCATCTGTAATTGACTTCCAAACTTTATAATGGTGAACATAAATATATTCATTCTTGTGGTTATTTTCAATCATATTTGTCATATAGGATTCATATATACTGAGAAGTAATATAGATATGCGAATAGGTTTCTACCGTATTTACATGGTGAGCTTCTTTAGTGGATGTAATGGAAATACCATGTTCTTGATTGTATGGTTATCACGATTCACAATCCATGATTGGGACAAATGTTCAATTGACTTCGGTGGGGGACCACAGGGTGGTATCCTCATCATTGTGAGGATTGTGGGCCTTATAGAAATTGATGCAATTATTTTTGGTAGGGGTCCATGGGAAATATTGCTATGAATGTATGATGAAGTCATTGGTGATTACCTCATCAGTCTCCCTATGGAATGTGAGAAACTCATTATCATGTCCCATGAAAAAGCTCCCAAAATGTTTTGTGATGTCCCCCGGGGTTGTTAGGTTCTAGGACACTGAATTTCATTGGGCAGATGGCTAGTGTGGATTCATGTAATGGAGGGTATATACAGCTACCATGAGGATAGAAACAGTGATATTCTCATGGTAATCTCTAACCAGTGTATTTGAAAACCATCGTTAATGATGCTAGATGGGCGATGGAATCCTCTATTACATGGAGGACCCAGCTATTGTAGTGGCTAGTGTCAATGTTCATGAAAATTAGTTATACTTCATTGTATTGAAGAGAAATATGAAGAGTGACTACAATATATGTGACAAATAAAATAATCAAAACCTCATCAAATTAACATATCACGAACACATGTGTTATTTATGGTTATTCATGGCCCTATTACATTTTGGATGCAAATGGTTTGCTGATGTTGGGTAACACCATCACCTTTGTTCAGGATTCACCTATGGTTCACCAGGTTTTATCATAAAAACTTTTTGAACATGAGTGGTTGATTAAAAGGTGTTAATTTGTGTGTAATCACTGATATCGGGTTGAATGCCTCTAAATGGTCTACACTGACTTTTTTGTGGAACTAGGAATAACTAGTGGATATCATACCCTAAATTACTCATGGAACTACTTTTTAAAGGAAGTTGTTTTTGGGGAATGCGGCCAAAAAAACTTAAAAACTCACATTGGACTGGAGTATGGTAATTAAGGGACATTAAAACCTTTTTGGGGAGACCTAATGCCTATTCCAGGACTCTCTTAATAATTTAATATATTATCATGAATCCATTCCTCATTCCCAGGTGTATATAATATGGTTACAATAAGAAATAATCAATCCTTCGTACACATGGGTATATACCCATTTGTATATACCTGAGGTTCTCTATCAACAATACCAATATATAGAATGAACATAGATTCCTTAGTCTTTCATTAGGGCCATAATAGATGTAATCCATGTATTGAGGTATCCAGAGAGATGAGAGTAGTTTTTATAATGGGATCAAACTCATATAATGGGATTCCTATGTGTCCTTGTAAAAGAAATCAGAACCCACATAATTTAGTTCCTATTAACAAAGAACATCACCCTTCAAAGTCATGTGATAAGGACCCAACAATAAATTTTAAATTCATGCATCAAGGTCATCCATGAGAATGATTCCTAGTCAAGTATGGAGAAAGAATAATATCATGTCATCTCAAAGGACTCAGAAGTCATATAGTCTCCTTGGTGGAAATAACCCAACCTGGTATGTGTCTCAAAGATAATTTGGGTGTATTTGGGTTCTATGTTAGGATTGTATGGATTCTTCTTATGTATCTGAGAAATACATGAATCAGTGACTATGTGATTTGGTGAGTTATGTATTATTATTTAAAGAGGCACATGTGCTTAGTGCTTATGCATGAAATATTATCATTCAAGTGGTCATAATTGGGTCGTATAATGTGTAGGAGGACCATATAGTGATTCTTCATTCATAATATTACTATTGAATTATAAGTTATAGTTTTAGTACTTACTCTTTGTATGATTCCATTGGAACATATGGTTGGGGCCTATGCATGGGAGAATCCAATTTGGATTTGAGTATGGGGATTACATATATAGAAATGGTCTATTTGGATTGACACATGGTTTAGGCTTACAAAGAATAGTAGGCTCATTTGAGTGGATATAATGGTGAAATTCAGTCAGGGGATTCCAATGTGGTTGGGGCTTATGCATGGAAGCCCCCAATATCAAGAGGATTACTCTTGATTGTGGTTGGCTTGGGGAATATGCATGGAAGTTGACTATTTGAGAGTTTAGGTTCAAGTGAATTTCATGATCTCTACTTACATCTGTGACCATGTGATTTAATTATGGCATGGGAAACATGATGAAGTAGTGGATCTAATGATCAGATGATCCACTATGTACAGTAGAGGATGAGGGGATAAAGCCCAAAGGAACAGAGAGATGGCTTTGAAGGTGTAATGTCACCTCTTTTACTTCTATATCTAGGGTATTCACATCAAATGATCTAACTAGATACCATCGGGTTGAGTCAATGAAGAGAAATAGTTACACTAAATACACAGAATGGAAGCGGATTACACTAGTAGGGGTGAAATAAAATTATTTCCAAAAGGATGATATCATTCAATGTCAAAGGGAATGACAAGTGTCACCCTCAAACTCTCTACCTAGAACAGGTAGGTCCACATATTCACCCCATTTTTAGAAACCCCGGTCCTTATGAAAATGTAAACCCAAAGACCTTATTTGAGTCTTCCTTAATACGAAGGTTATCCACATGAATTCAGTTGCCATGGGTATGTAATCATGAGATGATATGATGATATTTTTGATGATCTTATCATAAATGTCAGGTGCATTTAGAAGAGGCATAAGCTTTATGTTGTTATATTGGTTTGTAGAGGGTTTAACATGGGGGGACAGTGAAATGATTGAAGGGTGCGTTGGGAGACAAAGAATAAAATTCTATAGGATTCTCCATTCCGTGAAATATGTTCTTATGGAAGATGTGGTTCCCTCTACGTACCATGTTTCTATGCGGGGGACAATAATTTTCGAGTATCATTATGACATACAGACCTATATTCTTCTTTCATATAATGTTTTTTATGTAAGGTTAGGATCTATCTATGTACAGAGTTTCAATACGGGTCCTAGTTCTACCTACATATTATGTCTCTATATGGGGAAGGGTTCTGCTTGAATATCATTTTTCTATGAATGACTCTTGTTTTCAAAGGGTCCATCCATTTATTCTTCATGGGATAATACCTACAAATGGGGTTTCAGTTAGAATTCAGCTCTATGATTTATAATTTCATCCTTAAAATGATGTAGATGATTTTTATTTAAATGGAGTCAACGATGAGGATCTAGTTTTTGTGTTTCCTCATCGCTCATTTCATATGAATCTCTTTGGATATTTCCATGTTACTGGGGTATCTTTATAGTTGAGTGGAGACACCAAATATTGGCATGATTAGTCATCTATAGTATATTTTGAGAATTCCCCATCCCATGAATAACATATTCTGTACGGAGAAGTAATTAACGAAGACATAAATCACTATATGACCCCAAGAATGATTTGGATTATTTTTCAAGGGTTGATAGAACACCTCATCCTATGAATGATTTGGTTTAGTGAATGGTCATTTGAGTTTGAAAAATCACTATTTGATCCCAAAAATGTATGTATTTTTCATTTTCGGGTGATGATGACAACACCTCATCCCAAAAAATATTTCATTCATTGTGTGATTTGTGAAATAATGGTAGGCACTGTGGAGCAGTGGTGAAGTGATTTTTTCTTAATGGGATCAACCCATCCTTTGTAGTCTTTCCCCGTTCAAAAATTTCTTCACATTCTTCTTTGGTGTTTATTTATACCATTTTTTGAGTTTGACACATTTCTCTTATACTCTTATGAGTAATTTTAGGACGCAACATATATTTAACATATATTAATTAATTCAAAAATATTTACTACTTATTATGTTATTTTTTCATCACGATGATCTATAAAAAAATAACATTTATGAGTTATTGTGTTTTTCCAATACATCTAAAATTTAATTTTATAAAAAAATAACAAAATATAATCCCTGAATGATTCTTCCACTCTGATTCCCATAAAAACATTTATAGAAATAATATTTTCCTTTAGGTAATTGTAATATTTAAATTCTCACATTCAAATATTTATTTCATTAATGATGTTCAAAACATAGTTTAATAATATTAAGCTGTAATTTGGTTAGATATCATAACTAAAACATTAATTTCATATAATTTTGAAAAAACATCTATTTATTTATAATTTATGGAAAAATTTACTTATAAGGTTACATTGTTTTTTTTCAATTAATTATCTTACTATTATAATTGATGATCCCATTTATTTTTCGATGGACTTATTTGAAATCATCACACTTCCAATATAGAGTGGACATATAGAAAATCTAATTCATATGTTGACAAATTATTTATATTATACAAAACTCCTTAGTTCAAGGTTCTCATTTTCCATCATTTTTTTAATTCTTATTATCTCTCTATATTCTTCTTTGTTAATGTGGTATTTCGTGGAAAACATGATCCACCCAATTTTCATCATTTTTTTAATTTTATCTATCCATTAATATTATAACATTATAACTATATTGATTTTATATGTTGTATTAAATCATCATTTGTAATGTTTTAATGATGTAATTATATGGTAATTGTTTATATATTTGTTACCACATAATTATTTACAATATTCCATTATATATGAATTAATATTTTGTAGATGAAAAAGTATTTAAAAAATGAATAAAATATAAATAATTTATAAAAATATGTATACAAAATTCAAGGTTTATATATAACAAAATGATTAAATAAATGAATTTAATATTTACACATATAATTCAATTCATAAATTTTATGAAAACATAAATTAAAATATATGATAGAAAATATAGTATTTCCAAAACCATCTATCTCATGTAAGCATGTTAGTAACCCTAAATATAATATATTTAAGGGTAAAAGCATGTGATTCAGAGAATAAACCAAAATTGAAGTGACAATGTTTTTTCATCATATATCTAACCATATAAAAATAATTCACTCCATTATTCAACCACTGTAGTCCTTTGTTTCTTTCAAGAAGATTGAGTTCTGATATGAAATAATAGACTTACAGAAATGATCAAAAACTAATAGATTATGTATTATCCACTTTTATTTAATTTAATTATATTTATAAGGACACCATGTTTCCATATTATTTATTCAAAATACCATTGACATTACAATTAATTAAGATTTTTGAATGAAAAAATTATTATATCAATATAACTCATAATTAAATATTAAAAATATCCTGTATCCAAAAAAAAGTATCCTTTCTCATGGGTTCAAATACAATTTTAATTATTATGGTCAACAAATTTGAGTACCTTTTACTTTTTACACCAAAAGAACATTTAATACCTTACCTGATGAAAAAGAATCATATTGTTGAGTTATCTATAATAAAAGGGTTCTAATGTTACAAAATTATGCAGTATTGATGGAACACCATGACTAAAAAAACTTCAATGGATCCATGGTTGGTGTTTCATGTAGAAAAAATCATGTATCCTTATATAATATAGGATTTTGGCTAATGAGAAGAGTCTATAGTAAATATTGGTCAAACAATACTCTCAGTACGAGTATTGTTAATAATAGTTAAATAATATATATCACCAATACATGATAATAATATTATAAATGATTGTAACTATGACAAAATAAAACATTGATAATAAACATACACCAATTTTATGGAAAATTTATATACAATACCTCACAATAAACATCTCAATAGATCAATCATTAGGCCTATCACATATAAATAGAATAAATGATGAATAATGAGAATAATAAAGATCCACTACAACTCTAATCCTTATATCAAAACCACATATTATCCTTATTGGATTTCTCAAGCTTGTTCAACACTATAAAGTGTAAGATTAATGTAATGAACAAGGTATTCACATGATGTATGTTTCATTTGTGGTGTGAGAAATATACATATCTATAGATTATCAAAATGATACCTTAATATATTCCACTATATACAATCATATAAAAACACATTTAATAAATATGCTATATATAAATATTCCAGGGGTCATTGGATGATAACTACGAATTGACGACACATAATCACACAACATTGAATAAATATATATGACATAGCCACACCAAAACATAACCCTATCGTGGTCCCATTTCTATGTTCATCATTTGAAAACTAATACCTAACCATTCTCCTATCACTCAAGATAGGTACTTGTCCAAAATTCAATCTCATTTGAATCATAGAACTCCACCCTCTCACTAATGGTGTGGTCTCATACAATATCTTAACATACATTTTATATCGTTACATTGTTACTCAGGGTGTGAACTTATCTCAAATCATATACCAAATCTCATTCCACCACCCTCTCAGGTAATCTAAGGTATCCTGACACATCACCCAAAATATCTCCCAACTCCACCTTATCACCATGGGAGAGGTCATATGAAACAAATTATACCATATCCTTCTTACTCGGGGTATGAACTCACACATATCATAAATAATTATATATGACTCATGGTAGACTTTTTGTATCAATCCATGACCACAATGCCCAAAACTATGATTGGTCCCCACACCACAACTTGAACTGTACTCATTGACTCAATTTAGGGACCGATAAAAAGACTCATTAACCCTGACATACAGAACAAAAAAACATCATAGGCCCTATTTTCACACCAATTCCCTACATATTTACATCACACAACCCAATTGTCACTTGTGTCCAATTATGATCAAATACTATCTTAAACTAGTACATTTCAAAACTATAACCTATCCTTTGTGAAACTATATGTCTATACACAACACGTACTAGAAGAAAACATATAAAGATCTCAAACATGACCATCCTTTACTAATCACCCACTACAACTGATCATTATATATTAACTATTCAATCCTAATAATTTAACAAGATTTGTTTCATATCAAACCCATCAAACATCCCATATCATTCAATGTAGGTAACAATTATATTCCATGATAAAAATTCCACATATATCCCTATCATCAAGATGATGGGACCAATTCCCATCAATATTCCCAAATCATCTTCTCAGTCGTAATCTATTTAGACTATTCCAATCCAATTTCATTAATGCATATTAAAAAATCGTTCATATGTTGACATAAATACCCTATGAAACAACACAAGGGTCCCATAACATTAGTCTTAAAGGATATCTCTTAATCACATGTCCATTGAAACCCTATATTTCATACTACAAAAATCTAAATTGAATTATTACACTAATTTTATTCTCCATGTGTATTAACCCCCATTTTGGAGTACTCCTAGTGATACATGAGATAAACGACCATCCCTCCTATAAATACTAGGCCTGATACCTTCACCCATTGTAACTATCCTTATAATTGACCATTGTAGTATATCCAAATGAAATTAAAAAACGTGATAAATACTATAAGGATCTCATAAAATAAACAATCATAATTTCTCCTTAGTGACAATTTATTTGTGTAATCCCAACCCATTTAACCAAAAAAAAGAGAACTCATTTAGGGCCCAGGAGTCCCTAAGACACTTATTAATTCATATAGGGAGATCATGGTCCCTATTCAATTAACTAAAAACAAATTCATTGTATAATGTTAGATAATAACTTTTTAATATTGCAATTTTTTTATTATAGGGTCTGGATACCAATTTAATATATTTATCCCCACTTTTTGAGCACCCTTCATTCATCACCCCTGCCAAATCCAAAACATATCCATATCAATAGCCTACATCTCAGATAGATTTCATAAAAAAATATATTTTAAAATATCTATAATTATTTATGAAATTATAATTTAATACAAAATATATTCAACAGATACATAATTCTAGAAATCTCACCAATTTTCATGTATCATGTAAAACCATGACCAATGAAATGTAGAAGGGCAATACCATAGCTAAAAGATCGACTCAATTAAAGCGTTCACCCCTAATTCAAACCCTTTAAAACCTAATAAAATGAACCCATCGATTAGTATTATTTTACTATGCATCAAATGAATTATCATTCCGGTCAAAATTCATAGGTTCCCCATATTAAAAGACACCCCAATGTTTGATGAATAAAAACTAATCGGGGAGTTCATAGATATAAATCAAAGATATGAATATTCCTAAACACCATGAATCAGTTGGAAACAGGGGAGGGTAGATGAGTCATAGGGGACGCCACAAATTTTAGTTCATCAACAAGGGAAAGATGATCCCAGGGTAGGGGTCTAATAGAAGTGCCTAAGAATAACCATTCCATCCTAATTAAAAACCACCAAAATCCCACCATGTACATGTTCTTACACATCCATGTAAATGGAAACCCATTAGAATACATGTATAGTTGTACTAATCACCCAATTCAGATCTGTGGGGGAAAAGTAGACTATATTATTTATCATGCTACTAATGCCTTTTTTCGGGGTATGTGTTTCTAGCTATACAAATAAAATATTTTAATCATTGGGTAAACTATCCTTTGATCACACTAATCTATAAATTATTCTCACAAAACACTCAGATGCATAATAACAACTCATATGTGTGATCAAACTCTCCAAATTATAAAATGAATTTATATTACCAAAACACCACTACTTTGGAACTAATAATTGAAATTCCCACTATAATCAATGAGCCCTAAATTCATTGGTCAATATGAATCCAAAAATATAAGTCTTTTCATCATAAAAAACAACCCAGAGATATATCACACCACTCGATACATTTACTACAATCCTATACCATAATATAATACATGTTTTTAAAGAAATAGAATAGTGAAACATTTCCCACACACTAAGCCAAGATACATTGTATTTCACTAAAACTAAAATTTTCAATCCTTAAAACATAACAATCAACTCTAAAAATTTAAAATATATTTGTGTCTCTTTTATCTCATACAAGTATATAAAAATGCATGACTAATCCTCCAATAACTATATTCTCTTAATTCACTCAATCTTAATCACTAGGGTGCAATAAAAAACCATGATCTTGATGACCTAAACCCTGTAGATATCAAAAAATTCAATTGAAACCCACACTATAGTCCAAACAAGAAATGTAATGTAATTAAATGGTTGGGTCCCCAACCGACAAAAATAGTAATTATATTGGGAAAGTGAGTGTTGATTTACATGTTATTATACACACTCTCAAAAAATGATCAATTTTAACTCAATTTTATACTAATGGAACTGAATCTTCAAAAATGATTCAACAAAATTAAATCTTTGTTATACATTAATAATGTTAAAAAAGTATTCATATGCATGTATACCTTAATCATGATCTATACCACCTCACAGGTGGTTCAATAACATCTATGAACTATTAGACCTTATGGTAGTACATTAGTGGCCAATTTGATTACCTAAAATTAATAAAAAAATTACTTATACCCACAAATTCAAGGAACTCAACATATATGGCCCATTATCCAACCACTATCTAATATATTAATTTCAAGGGGAAACCATTTTAACATTGAAAACCAACATCAAAATAGTGATCACTACAGACACCAGGCCTACCTAGAATTACACATTCTACATTCATGAAAACACTCTATAAATCAGGTTCACACCCATCAATATCCAATTATATGATCATCTTTATATAGTATTTCTCAAAATACATTCCATGGAGGACCTGTGAATAGTGGTATATGAACAGAACTAGATATTTTTTAAGGAGATGACTTCTATTAGACTAATTTTAGAATATAATTATTTTTTAGATCATTTATGGGGCTATGGTATATAAGGCTTTTGATGGAGTCAGTTTTTTAGGGTTCTCATTTAACTTTCAAATTTTGGTTTCTGAAAATAAAATATATTTCTTTGGAGTATGTCTTATATTTCAAGAAATGCACATCCTATCCCCAAAAACCCTGATCAACACACATGCTTGAGTCATACATAGAACAACTTCCTCATCCATATATGATATATCAACTAACCATACTATAAATGAATATTATTCTCATAAAAACATTATAAATATATCCATGCAAAAATATCACTATATTCAATGTTCCTCAATCTATATTCATGGTGGATTATGCTATAAATCATTCTTCATCACCCTAAATGAGTTCACATACCAAATAATACTAGTGTCCCTTGACTCACTTATCAGGTCAATACTAAGGGGAAACAAACTTTCCTAACATCAACATCACACCACTATGAGTTTCTAGGAACATTGATAATTAGAAATTATGTAATTCACAGATAATTTATAACTTCTATAATTAAAAGGGAACTAAATGAAACTAATAGGAAAATTCCTTCACACATCATGGATTTTCCAAACAAATACACTCCAAAACTCAATATTCTCCTTTCAAGATAAGTGTAAACTCCTAAAATAACACACTCCCAAGTTAATTTCAACTACCCATTTTAATATTACCAAAAACTTAGTGGGTGTATGTCCCATACAACCTAATCAATCACCGAACCGACATAACTATCAATTAAAAACCATTAAACCTAGACTCAGATATGGAAATAATAGACAATGTCTCACTTTAATGTTAATACCATCTAGTGAAATGAATTTTATCTTCTTCATTTCATACAAAAACAACGATCCCAGGTTGCCTCATGCATCTAAAGACTTACCACATGATCACAATGAAAATTACCATAATTCTAAAACCACATTCATCTAAATTGGTTTTTCCTATCCTAGGACAGAACAAGTAGGATCACCATAGACTACCTAATATAAACTAAAACTCAATTCCAATAGGACTTTGAATATAAATATTATTTCCCTTCATACAAAATGATAATTAACAAGAAGTAAATATTCTCTACATCATAAAATTCTAAGAAATCCAATATAAATTTCCCTACACACTCAAGTGAATCTTACTATGCATGGAAATATTTTTTCCATTCCAAAAAATATCTATAGTATACACTATATATACCAATAAATCATCACATAATCAATTATCCAAGCCAAAGAACCAAGGATCGCTACAAATCAACTGAATGCAACAAGTGTACAGTCACATAAAGTTATATCAAAGGATAAAATCCACAAATAATTCGATTAGAAAATTCCTTCCTCCATCTGAATTAAATGAAACTAAATTTTATGAAGGATAATTTTATATAAGTACTTACTAATGATTTTAGTAATCAATTCCCTATAAAATATGCAAAATAATCTGAATATAATCACATAATTTCATGTTCTTGTTAAATGATTAATATGATACATATACACATGCATCCTTCCACTCTAAGAAATAATTAAAAAATGATCTGAAATAAAAACACCATACTAGAATAAATATCATTACATTAGTATAAAAACAATGAAAAACATGCCCATAACACTACTAACATGGGAATCACAAAAAAGATGTGTTCATAACCCACCCCCCTAAGGCTCTTCAGAAACTCAAACAAATTATAATTATTGTAATGTTTTTTAAAAAATATAATAAGAAATACAACATATACGTTGTTAAAAATGATTAATCCACAAATTAAAATAAATAGAATGAAATTCTAGTCAGAGGGACACCTGGATGGGAACACTTTCTGATACAAAACAGATTGTGGAATAACAATTATAGTCTAAAATCAATATTTGGGAGAGTATTCTAAAAATAACAGAAGGATTTTTTTTTAAAAAACTGATCGTCATCCATAATAGTTAACTAGAGTATGAAGGTGTACAATTTAGTCAAAATGAAACAACACCGATAAAAATTCATTCATTCTATAAACAATTATTAATAATTCACACAATATATATGCTGTATGTGATAATCCATAGTACATATCATGAATAAAATATAAAATAGAAAAATATAGAGAATAAACTAGACTATCTATATCTTCATGATGCACATTAGACCCATATCTGAATATATATGTATCTGATATGGATTGATATACTAGAAACATGTGACCAAAAAGTAATTTAAAATATTTTTAATTTATCTAATGTGTCCTTGAATTCTATGAGAAATACATCTAAATATGGTCCCTCAATTTTCTAGTAATATACCCAATCATATACATGTGCATGGATGAGAATAAATAAATAAATTTAAAATAATTCATTCAATAGTGATTAATGTTTCATCATTTGACATCCTATACACCAGAAAACCCAAACCAGCCTCACTTATCCAATTCATGAATAAATAATGACCTCACAATGAACACAAACATTGAACCAAATCCCCTAAAAGGTGTTGAGAACTGAGTCTTGACCAATAGCATCTTACTCAGGGACATGTTTCATACTAAATTTAGTTTCATTTCCCATTCCACACCAATACCCTCACACCATGGGTATGTTCGCATTCCATATCACATCACACATCCCATATATCTAACCTATCATATTGGGTGAGGTCTTATAATAGGTCATATACAACATCTAATACATCAACAATCTAACTCAAGATGAGGTACCATAAAAGGTTAAATATCATACCTCACTACTTTACCCCATCATAAAGGGGTGGTATTATGATACAACCGTAACCATTTCCCACTAAATTCAGGATGGTCCTGGATCTTCACCCTGACCTCTACCCTCCCATATAGGGTAGGCCTCCCATCATAATTAGGAACCTTCATCCTCGCACTCTGGGTAAGTACACTAATGAAAACCGAACAAGAAATATTTGATTTAAATTATGGTCTCATACCTACTCTCATAATCCATTATATTCAACACATGAATTTCCTCTAGGCCATATTGCATGAAAAAAAATTAGTATCACATAACCCAGCTATCAAGGGAGGACTCTTATGAACAAAGACAAACCTAAAATATTATATGGAATACCTATGGGTGTCCAATCACCATGATATAAATCTATATATGTCATTATATTCTCTATTATTCCTTTTGATTTGAGACATTTCCATCCTTATGTAATCCCTAAGTAGAACCTAGCCTTATAGGATATAAACGCTATCCCCGAAACACTACAGGAGCTGTAAAACATTAAAACAATAATCACACAAATTTCATTCATAGAATCCAACCATTATTCTATATACACCAAATCAGGTATCTACTGACATATTATAACATATATACAACATCACATGTAATCCCACAACCCATATACTACAGGAAGAAGTATCCATACGATGTTCGGTCCTATTCCATTTTTAGTTCTCAAATAAATGATATAGTCAATATCCCAAGATACCATTCCATACATATTCCCTCATGTAATCTACAAAAATAATTAATAAAACACTAGAATAGTCCCCATAACTTAAAATAGTTCTCAATTACACACCGCTCATGGTAGATCTCTCAATACTGATAGTTTATAGGACAACCCATGTCACCCAAAACAATATCTACTGGAATTATCATTCCAACATCATTAACCATTTATTTTAAAAACCCTTAAATAGAAATCATAACAATAAATATAGACAATTATCAACCTATATATATCTAATTGGAATATGATCCTTATTACATATAATAATCCCCTGTAATAACTAACCTAGGATATCCAAAATGGATCTAGAAACCTAAAAAATATCGCATTTCAATCATATAACCCTTGATTATGGACCCCAACACCCTCATAGATATAGTCACCAAGAAATATCAAACAAAACAATAATCAATGTAGATACCTCTATGGTTATAGGAGGCTCTATACTGTATAATATTTAATTATGGGTGATTAAAATCCCTATCAAATGCACCTAAAACCAAATTCCCTAACCACAACTCATAATCATGTTTCTTTGGGATTATGAATAAGTATCATAGAGACAATCTAATTATTCAATGGATTATATCTGTTATGTTGATCTAACTCCATGTGCTATGTTAGGTCATGCAAAGTCCATTCTATGTCTGGAGCCACTAAATAAATCACAACATAAAAATAATTAAATAATATATATATATATAAAAGTTATAGATTAATTAAAAATTTATAATTATATAAATAATTTAATCTCAAGATTCATAATTTTAAAATCCCATATTGTGGCCTCTATTCATTGAAATTTTGACCAATGGAATATGGAAGGTCTATCATGAAACCACAAAACCTATATGAAAAAATATCTAAAAACTATAACATGGTAAATCATTAATTTTATTAAAATAAATAAAATATCCAAAAAAATCCTCAACCATAATTACTTATTTGAAATGGGTTTCTATTGAATTAATTAATCACTTCTCAACACCCTCTATCCATCACAAGAATAAAAGTAAATAATTAATAATATTACATGGTGTTATATTTCAATATTTACTTATAACCATGAATTGAGAGAATAAAATCTACAGTAACCACAAAGGAAGAGGAATGATAAAACAAGAAGGTGTTCATACCTATAAAACATTGTGATGAAAAATAACAAACCACCCCGAAGTCAAGGGAATTAATGAAGATGGAAAGGATATAATTGTTTTTGGAACCCATTCTAATTCATCCATTAGGATAAAATAACATTTAGTGGTTAACTATTAAAAGTATCTTGAGGTTCCCCAAAACTTCACAATAGAATCAGTTGATGAAATACATTAATTGAAAATAGAATTTGATAAAAACTAACGTAAACTAATAAAAAATATATTAAATTCACCATATTCCTATCTTTTTCATGATTGAATGAAAAAAATAAGTTAAAAATGTAATCATCAAAATGTTTAATGTTGGTTAGGACCAAGTTGTTTATGAATCTTATTCTATAACACGAGAAATCATTACAAATAAATTTATTATCAATACAAAACCTTCTAGAGATCTAAAAAACAATAGTCATATTCTTAACTATTGGAATGGAAAGATAAAAATTTAATGTTATCAAATGATCAGTATAGGAAGAAACTCACAATGTTGTCAATAAGGGTAAGATAAAATATTTATAATAAAGCATATGACTGTGGAAAGTGTCTTATTAAAACAAATTTGAAACGACAAGGGTTGTCCAAATTTACGATTTAAAGAAATATATTATCTATTATCTATATAAAATTAGGCTTCCTCTATGCCTACGTGACACCTTACCCTTAACCCACGTCCCCTTAAAATCAATTTCCCCCAAAATTCCCATCCACCCAGCCACGACACCATCGGGCTCCCCCTCGCGTGCTCTCCCATCAGCCCTCCGAATTAGGGTTCCTTCATCAAGCTTCATTCCACCATCCGAATACCTTGGACCTTCTTCTGTGCAGAATTACTAGCTCTGGAGACGCCATCCGTCCTTCCTGCGTGCACTCTATGCACTCTTCCAAATGGATTTTGGCATTCGAGATATCGACATTCTTCGACAAGAAACTTCGATACAATCTTCCCCTTTTCAGTCTCACCTCCAGCGATGCCATTCGGTGGACAGTGTGCTGTCTACTTTTACCTCCATATAACAATTTCGTTGTACCGACTGGCATCAACGAAGGTCAATGAAATTGTCCTCATCCTCTTCAGTAGGCAGTCGGTATTGCATCGTCCAGGTTTGGTTTCTTTTGACGCGACCTCTTATCATTGAATAGTGGTACATATTCATCTATTATACCATATTATGTTCACATGTAATCTTCCACATTGTTTTTACGCATCTATTTTGAATCATTTCACACATCAGTATGCAAATGAAATCCATTTGTGCGTACCTTTTACTGTGTTAGGTGAAATTCTTATTGTAGAATTGATTCTATATTTTCGGTATAAGTTTTATCAGTTACTTTGATGTTGTTATAACTGCTGTTCATTACAATCACAGTACACTACTTCGTCAGGTTTACAGAATATTTAGTCCCTCTCTTCGATATGACTAATTTATATATGTTTCTCTAATGTTTCTATTTCTTTGATTCCGCTATAACTTTGGTATAACTGTTATTTAGTGAAATAATATACACATCTTAACTATGGGTACCTTTTACCGTGTTATGTGACATTCAATTTTACGATTTGAATTTATAATTTTTGTATAATATCTATATGTTTATTTGATGTTGGTATAACTATGGTTCATTGAAATCACAGTATAGTGCTTATTCAGGTTTACATAATCTTTAGTCATGATTTCATCTCTGTTCGCTGAATATATATTCCTCAATATCCATTGATGGTATTCATTCAAACTGATTTGCAGATGTCTTCCCGTACTACATTTTTTTTAATTGGATATACTAATTTCAGATTATTCATTAATGTATAATATATAAATGATTCTTCAAGTTGGTGTAACTGTCATTTAGTAAAATTGAAGTACAATACTTATCTATGGGTTCCATTTACTAATTTATATGACATTAAATTGGGATATTTTACAGTATATTTTCTGTGTAATGTATATATGTATGTTTGATGTTGGTATAACTCTGGTTCATTTCAATCAGAGTTCAGTTCTTATTCAGGTTTATAGAATACTTAGTTGTCATTCCATCAATCTTCACTGCATAAATATTCCTCAATATCCATCCAAGGTATTCATTCAAACTATTTTTCATAAGTGTTCTATTACTTCATTATTTTTAAATGAATATGCTATTTTCGAATGTATATTTCAATATAATACATATATGCTTCTTTCATGTTGGTGTAAGTGTCGTTCAGTAAAATCACAGTATGCTGCCTATTCATGTTAACAGGAAAAATCATACATAATTCAAAAATTAATTATCCATAAAATATCTTATCAATATATTTTAGATTCAATCTACGTACCCATAAACATCATTTGGTTGCATTATAAAACTTGAAAATTCATCATAAAGACAACAAAACAATGATTCAGCCACCGTCAACATCGAGAGATGCAAGGCCGCAAAGGAAACAACATATGAGAGAATGAAAAATGGGTACAACAGTATTGTATTTCCTTGAAAACATTACATAAACTTACTTACTGAATTATAGATTCATATCTTCACAGGAAAATCACCCATGGACTACCTTGAACTTATTTCTACTACATTATTTGATTCAGTGCAACTGAATTCCTACTTGATTAGGGGATCACGCATACCACTTTTACCTATACCTACCAATGGTTAGTATAAATTCATTTGACCAACATTTTCATATACTGCCAATATATTAATTTTAAATAATGTACTATACTTTACTCATTCTGCATTTGAATTGATAGTGGATCTAGATTAGGGATATTCTTCACCAAATAGTGTTATAACAACCATTAGAAAAAGTTGTAGTAACAGTATTAACTGTACTTCATGTAAGTGTCTGAGCATTTCAATATTAAATTTCATCTAATCATTACAATTTCGTTCATGTACTATCTATTCACCAACAGAGGAACATGCATACCATTGACACCTTTATCTTTCAATGGTGAGTTATATTAAAATGTTAAAGAAGAGTGAGTATATATATTTATTTTACTATGTCGTAACATTGTATAATTTTTATAATACTAAATTTCATTGATAGCTCATCAAGGATGTGGATCTTTATTAACAAGATCTACACCCTGGTAGCAAGAGAAAGCATATAGTTTCATATAATGAAGAAAATTATGACCCCTCTGGTAACTACTCCATCAGCATATTTGTTTGAATACAATCACTTTTTGTCTCATATTTACTGAACAGTTTAAAAAAATATGGATTAATTTTGCTAGGTGTAACGACTGAGGGAAATATTCCCACTTACCCTTCGCGTGACTCATTATCATATTAAGCACAGATCATGTGTTCAAATTCATTTTAATTATCACATACTGTTATTTTTTTCATACTATGTTTAAAACAGATTCATTTTTACTACATCAAGAACTGGTAAAGAAGCTTTTTTTCCAAATGCAGGAGTGATGTATATTCTAATGATGCTTTTTTCTTCTTTTGTATATATAGATACATATGTCCATTATTTTGGTATTTCAAAGTTATTTGAATGCATAATTTATACGTGAAAACGACATGTCATCTAAACTGAGTCATGTCATTTTAGAAAGTGATGTATCAACTAGTGAAATCATTGATGGAATTACTCAGTGAAACAACTATTCAGGTTTGACTTACTACATAATCATCTGTTAGTTTATAGATATTTCGTATGAATTTTCTTACTAACTGAATGACAATACTGCTGTATAAAGAATGCAACTACTTCACCTTGTGGAAAATGCAGGTCTTCTTCTTTTGTATCTACAGATATATATGTCCATTATTTTGGTATTTAAAATAATTTTTAATGCATATTTTACACTTCAAAAGGATGTGTCATCTAAATTTAGTCATGTCTTATCAGAAAGAGATGTAAAAACTACTGAAATCAATGCTGGAATTACTCATCGAAGAGATTATTCAAGTATGACCACCTACATAATCATCTGTTACATTAAAGAAATTTTGTTTGCATTTTCATACTAACTAAATGAAAATACCACTACAGAAAGAATGAAACTTCTTCACCTTTCAATAAATGTAGGTCACTGTATTATTTTTACCTTTTACAATAATATTATTCATGTCATCATAGTTTTATGTAATTTATACTATCATGTTTATTAAAACCATTAATTTAACCCTAATTCACCTACAGAATATCTGAATAGTAGAGACCCCTCTAATGTTTTCCAATATTGTGGATTTATCTTTTGGTTTGATGAGTGAAATATAAAATTCAGCACCAAAGAAAACCCACGATTTGGTGTATGTTGCACGCTTGCTAAAGTCTCTTTGCAATTACTACCATCCTGTCCTCCATACCTTTTAAAGTTTGTCTTTAATCAAAACTCTATGGAGGCAAGAGAATTCCAATAATATATGCATATTTACAATTATATGTTTTCATTCACTTCAATGGGAGGTACGGTTGATAGATCATTCAATAATGGTAGGGCTCCAATTATATTTAGATTGAATGGAAAAAACTACCACCTCATAGGTTGTTTGTGTCCCCTAGATGGAAAGCACCTAGGTTTTCCCAGATATATGATTATGATAATACGAATGAGTCTCAGAATAGGATTCTAAATGTCAGGTAATATTTAACATGTAGGTTAACACATTTATGTGACTATCATATTTTCACTTCATTCTTAATTTAATTCACATTTCAGTTATGACAGAGCAAATTCAAACATCTTGGTCAATCATAATATTGTTGTCAACATACAAAAAATGATTCATGAATTAATGTTTTTGCTCGTCATTTCAAAATTTCAAAGGACTTTCATGATCATCATGATCATGCAAACTTAAATTTGTGCATTCTTACGAGAAGACAAAAATATGCATTGACATAAAACATGCCTACTACTTGTGAAATTGTGATGCATATTTTCGGTGACATTTAAGATCTCAACTATGAATGAGATATTATCATTCAAAGCAGAAGTGGTGATTTGCAGTAGATTTATGATCATCATCCCTTGTACCTTCCATTACAATATCCACTTATTTTCACAAATAGTCTAGATGGATATGTTGATAAACATTTTCCATCGATCAACGTCTATGAGTACATGTAGAAAGGTTCGAAATGTCACAATGCGTGACCACTTCTCCTTTCACTTGATGTGTCGTTCGAGTGATACATCAATATTAAAACATTCAAGAAGATTGTTGCAACAATTTATTGTTGATTCTTATACAATGATAGAGTCTCTAAGACAATCCTTCAGACGCTTCAACAAAAAATGCTTGAGGGTTGAGTTTTATAATGCGATGCAAGATGATTTTGTTCGATGTGACCATGATGGGTATGCATGCAGGAAGCACATAATTTTAAAATCTAAATTTACTACTGGTCCTAGATATATGATTCAAAACTACCAAGATGCTATGTCAATAAAAAATTGTGCAAGATATCTAGATTTTTTTAACATTTACATGAAATCCAATATGGCCTAAAATCACCAGATTTATATCACGTTACATTATTTGTCCTTCAGACTGTCCACACATTGTATCCAGAATTTTCAATATTATGTTTTACGAGTTAATGAAATATTTATGAGATAGATGTTTCTTTGTAAAGTCACAAGTAGTTACCTTATTTGGTAAAATTTATTTTATGATACATACTGTATCTAATTTAATGAATCTTTTTTTGAACTATGACATTTATATTATTACTTTATGTGCAGTTGTTCGTACAATGGTATTTCAGAAACGTGGACAGCCTCACATAGACCTTTTACTATTTTTATGTAGAGGGTGCAAAATAGTTACTCCTGCCTGGACTGAAAAATTTGTTGCTTCTGAAGTTCCAAAAAAAGGTGATTTCCCACAACTTCATGAGGCTGTTAAGAATTATATGATTCATGTACCTTGTGGTAATGAAAATTGTAAATCTCCATGAATGAAAAATGGAAAAGGTACTATATTTTTTCCAAAAAAAATTGTTGAAAGTATCCCAGTTGATGATGATGGGTATGTTCTGTACTGACAATGAAATGATGGAAACACGATTGTGAGAAATGGTGTCCCATTGGATAATCGGTTTCTTGTACCATATAATCCTTTCATGCTGATGAAGTATCAAGCTCATATGAATATTGACGTTTGCAATCAATTTACTTCCATCAAATATCTGTTTAAGTATATTAGAAAAGGTAATGATCATGTAATAACATCTCTATATGAAACCAACACTACAACACTCTCGGGAAATCATGTCGATGAGATTAAGATGTATTATGATTACCGATAAATCTCTCCTTGTGAGGCCTCTTGGAGGATATTTTCCTATGATATCCACTATAGATATCCTCCGGTTGAAATATTAAATTTACATTTACCAAGCCAAAATAGTGTTATGTACACTAACAATGATCATATTGAGGATGTTTTGAGTAAGGATAATATTTATGAATCAATTCTTATGGAATGAATTCAAGCTAATGTTGCATACCTGGAAGAAAGATGTCTCACATTCACAAAATTCCCAACTAGATTTGTATTCCACCAATGTGAAAAAATATGGTGTCAATGAAAGCATGGGTTCAGTATTGGTATACATTATTATGTACCACCGAAAACTGGAAAGCTGTATTACCTGCGATTAATGCTCACAAAGATTAGAGGTGCAACTTCTTTTGACAGTATTAAAATTGTGAACAACAATATTCATGGTCCATTTCGTGAAGTATGTTCTGCATTGGGACTTCTTGCTGATGACAGAGAATTTATTGAAGAAATAAAGGAGGTGTTGACATGGGCTACATTACGGTATATGCATAAACTTTTTTCAAGAATATTCTTCTCAAACAATATGTCTCACCCAGACATTGTGTGGAATGAAACATGGGATCTCCTCAGGGGAGACATTCTCAATCTGCAACAAAATAGGCTACAATTCCAGGTACATGTTGTCAGATAGCTCAATCTATATAATGTAAAATGTGTAGTTGTTAATTCAGTAACTTTTACTTCTTTATTTCCATTTTTATTTGACACTCACGGATCATCAAAAAAAGATGTATGCTTTTTTTGAAATAGAAAACCTACTGCAGAGGAATGGTAGATCTGTTCATTATTTTCCACCAACTCCCATTCCAGAATCTGAAATAGTCTCTCATCGAAAAAAATTTGTAGTTGATGAACTAAATCATAATAAAGAGAATCTTCATAATGAATAAATGACTTTTCATAGTAAGCTTACTGATGAACAAAATGACTAGATGACTACAATATTGTCTTCATTAACTGCATCTGCTGGAGATTTCTTTTTCTTGCATGGTCATGGAGGCACATTTAAAACTTATATTTGGAAAGTATTGACGTATTTACTATGACCATAAGGTAATATTGTTCTCGAAGTTGCATCTAGTATAATTTTATCATTACTGCTATCTAGTGGGTGGAAATCCGATTCCAAATTTAGAATTCCAATTTTTATTTCTGAAAACACTATTTGTAGTATTAATCAATGCGGTGATGTCACGAATCATCTACGGTTAACAAAGCCTATTATTTGGGATGAGGAACCAATGATTCATAAGCATTGTTTTGAAGCTCTTTACCATACTTTAAAACATATAATGCCGATAAAAAATGAAAATGCATCGAACATGCCGTTTGGTAGATTAACTGTTGTGTTGGGTTGGTATTTCAGGAAAATAAAGTATGTCATACCTGGTGGTAATAGAAATGAAATAGTTTCTTCAAGTATAGCTCGTTCATACTTGTGGAAACATTTTCATGTTCTAACACTAACAAGGAAAATTATATTTCTTTCCATTTTTTCTAAAATTTCAAATGAGGTTCATGAATTTTCCATACGGACTTTAGATATTGGTGAAAGTCGCATTGCAGAACCAAATGATGGTGAAGATGCAATTCGAATTCCATCCTCATATCTTCTTGCATAGGATAAAGATCATATTTCAGAAATTATTGAACATAATTATCTCAACTACATTTGTAACCATGCTAATGTTAATTATATTAAAGATTGTGCCATCTTAGCTCCAACTCAGGATATTGTTGAAGAAGTAAATACGTACATGATGTCCCTTACATGTTATGAATGAAAATATTATTTCAGCTCAAAATCAGTTTGTGATGCATGTTTTGATATAGATAGGCCAGAAAACATTTACACATCTGATATGATAAATGTTATTAACGTTTCAGGGATGGCTTCCCATAAAATTACACTTAAAATTGGGGTTCCTATCATGTTTGCACGAAATGTAGATCAGTCTATGGGATTATGTAATAAGACTCACTTGACTGTTACCCACTTGGGAGATCATGTCATCTGAGTAAGATATCTAGGTGGCTATAATTTAGGATATCTTTCTTTCTTTTTTCAAGATTAAATATGATACACTCCGACTGTCGGTGGCCTTTCAAACTACAAAGAAGACAATACCCTTTGACTATTTCTTATGATATGACTATTAAAAAAATCAAGGATAATCACTGTCTTCTGTTGGGTTGTATTTTCAAAAACCTCAGTTTTTTCACGGTCAATTATATGTTTCTCTATCTAGAGTCACATAACCATTAGGTTTGAAAATAGTAGCTGGTGATATAATCCCACAACACATGAATCAATGCAAAATATTGTCTACAATGAAATATTTCATAGATTGTGTTAGGTTTATGTTAAATTAGATGATTAATTTTCAATATTAGGTTCTTCTCAACTTATATATGTGTGATTTTATAAATGTCTATGTTTCTAATTATGATAACTATGTAAAATAATTAAAACAACACATTTATACAAAAATTTCACAATCAATTACCCCTTTGAATGATATCACACCTGATACCGATGAGTCATTGAAGATATAAGTGAGCATTTTTAATTTGGGGTGGAACACATCATCCACGTAGTCCAATGATGTTGTTGCGATTGATATGATTCTTAGAGATATACAGGTGAATTATGAATAAAAATAGAGTTCATATTATCTTTATTCTATTTCATCTCTCTTCTCATTTCATGTATTCCACATATTTTTCCAATTGATTTATATGTATTTCAATTTTTGACATTGGTAGAAATTTATTTCTACAGAAATAGAAGATACATTGTACTATTACTGGGCATCATATTCTATCTATGTTCAAAAATATATTGCGGGAAGGGATGTGCTATTTCATTCAGAATTTGCATATAGATTCTAATAAAGGTACCTACTTAGGAACTAGACATTCATGTAGAGTACTAATCACATCAACAACACATGCCCGACCATGTGTTGCACCGCTAACACATTTCAGTTTTGATTTTACTTCCTTTGAAGAGATATTTCATAGAAGGGTTCCAGAAAAAAATTTAATAGGTAAACGTTTATTGATATTTTTGTAACATTTTATTATTGTTTCTAAAGTTTCTCTATTGATCAATTGATAATTTTATGTATTTCTGTCAACTATTATCAGCCTACAGTACAGAATAATTTATTATTTCTTATATGTTTTATAAATTATTGGATATTTACTTTGCTCACCTCCTCTTGAAGAATTTGGTAATTGCAATTTCAAGAAGAAAATTGTCTTACATGATTAAAGGTTAGTCATTATGGCGTTAAAGTATGAATGACTAACTGTTTATATTTAACATTTTGCGGTAAATATTTTTCTACAGTGGATTACAACTTAAAATTAGTTTATGTGGTGACTATGCTAACAAAATGTCATCTTACATGGACGAAATTATTAGTTCATCAACTGTTTTAATATTGTAACTTGTCAGAGTTAAAAAATTAAATAATATGCTCTATAATAACACAATTCCTTATTTCCATTTCATTTTTTCAATGATTTTAATCATTTTACACCAGTATTCCAAATAAATTCTCTTTAAAACTACTTTCAGACTCTACTATACTTACAAATACAATTGATGTGATGACAATATTTTTCAATCTTCATATTTAAGATGTTTAATCATTCCTAAAAAGGTTCATTGAATAGTATATTTAATTTTCAATTTTGTATATGCTATCTAATGTTTACTATATGATAGATGTAGATATTATGTTTGAAATTTGAGTTGTATTTTTCAATTTTATGATGAACATTTATAATGGCATCAGAGAATCAAAGTCCAACACCAAAAAACCCATATTCATTCTCTACACCATTTATATATTGGGAAAATAAAAAAACCATTTCTGAAGTCAATAATTATGATCAGGTATGTAGTATATAGAATATTTACAATTTAAATTATTCACTTTAATATTCTGGATGTACCCGTGTAGTACTATACAATTTCATTAGATACATTATTATCAATGTTGGACAGCATAAAAAGTTCTTGATTTCCATCACCATAAAAAAATTAAACCAACTCACAATTGGTACTATGATTCATGCCATTCTTGCATGAAAAAGTGCATAGTGATGATGGAAAAATTTGGTGCAACAACTATAAGATATATGTAACTTTCACTGTTCCCATGTTCTTATTTGTTCTTATTTTTTATAGTTTATTAGTTATTTTATATATCAATAGTAATTAATTTTACTTATCCTATATCCCTTTGTAATTATATTTATAAATCAACAGATTTAGAGTGCAGCTTCTTATGACTGATTCCACAGACTCCTTATTGGTTGTCTTATTTGATAAACAATTAATGAAATTTGTGAGCAAAACTACTTCAGATCAGTGATATTATTTGATTCCAGTATGAATAGATAATAAACTAGCATGATGAAAATATATTTTTTGTTCATTTAAACTAACATTTAGTTTTTATCTTAAATAAGGCTGATGATGAGTATGGTTATCCTTCTAAATTGACTTCTTTCAAATCTAATAGGGTTCTCTTGTGAATTAAAGTGTCAAACTATAATATTTAAAATCATCACTATTCTGTAGAAAAAAACTCATAAAAGGTAATATTAATTACCGACAACGAAAAATACATCACCGATTTCAATGATAGCTTCACAGAATTTCAGGTAGATTCTTTTACATATCCTTAATTTCATTAATATGGAAAGACTACAAATAGTTATTTGTCTTATTATTTATATAAAGAATATTTAAAGGAGTGTCTGTACAAATGTATGTAGTGTGCATGAACATATTCAGGTACAATACAATCCATTATCATCATTTTTACTTCCCTGTGTTTAAAGAACATGAAACTGGAATAATGATATCTTGTTATATCATAGGACCATCATAATTTTGAATCATTTTGACTCATTGTAAAGGCTGAATCTATATTTGAAACATATTATGTGGTATCATCAATTATTCAGGTATATATATATTTTCTCCATTATAATTTTCTTTACATGCCTTTATTTTAATCCTACATTGTAATTTCTTCTAGAGTTGATGTTTCTTTTAAGTATGTACTTATATGTAGAAAAACATACTGAATGAATTTCTTAATGAATATGTTTTTTAGAAATCTCATCATATACCACCTGAATGTGCCGGTAGAAAATGTCAGGCCAAAAATATGGAAATCTAAATTAAGGATATATTAATAGACAAAACAGAAAAGAATGACTGATATGTTCTGCAGATATGAAAGGTAATACGATATCTGGTGATTGTATCTCCTAATTTCATTTCTGTCATCTGACTTAGTTTATTCTTCCTATATTAAATATCAACTGTTATTTGAGGTATTTCTGTTGCGGTGGGAGAAGGGTCAGGGCTTGGAGGTTGGGCCTGGTGGGGGCTGGTGGGAAAAGGGTCGGGAAGGTAGGAGGGGCCTGGTGGGGTTGGTGTTGGGAAGGAGGGAGGATGAGTTAGAAGGGGGAGGTGCTGAGAGGGGGTGGAAGTAGAGGCTGATAATGGGGGAGGGGAGGGAGGGGGTTGTGCAGGGGGGGAGGGAAGGGTCTGAAAATAGGTTGGGGGTGGTGATGGGTAGGAAGGAGGAGTAGTTAGAATGTGGGACGGACCTGGCGGGGGTGGTTCATGGCAGAGGAGAGTCCCACTATAATGTTTTTTATCATGTTTCTTGTTATTGTCTCGGTGAATTAAATATATGGATGTTCAACATGTATATTCATGTTTTGTTTGTTATATACAGTTTTTTTTATCATTTATAGTGAAATATGTTCAGTTAGCCATTAATTTTTGGATTCCATAATATTAACTTTTTTGTGCAGGTTCAACAGCAACTTCAGGTGGGGGTGTATTGCAAGGAGCTCCAAGTAGGTATTCAAAGTACATTCTTATGTAATGTTATTAATTACTTTTTTATTGGCTCATTGGACGGTTTATATGAATGACATTACACAATATATGATGATTGACTATCTTAGACATTATTTTTTGACTACACAAACCAATCCTGTGATGTTATTGGTTTTAATATATTATGAATATTTAATTTTTGAAAGACGGCCTTACAGTGTGTTATTGTTATTAAAAGTTAAGAACTTATAAACTATATATTATGCTGTGCTGAATTACTTACTTATATATATGTTTTAAATTACTATATATATTTATGATTCCTAATAACTGGTTTCGATTTTATTTTACATAGAAATATAAATGGTGTAGATAGTTTGAATCCCTTACTTTTAGAGGATTATCTATACTTGATGATGTTTTAAACCATAGTGGCATGGAATTGCAGGTCCATGGTGGAAGCTCTAGTGAAGGGGAGGGGAGGGGGAGATCTGGACAGGGGGAGGGGGGTGGCGTGGGACGGGGTTGGGCAGGGGGAGGAGGAGGTTGGAGGGTGAGCTGCTGGGAAGGTATGGAAAGGCAAGGTGGTTAGAGGGGAGGGGAGAAAAAGATCTGGGTAGGGGGAGTATGAGGGGGGAGGAAAATGGGGAAGAAAGGGTGGGGGGACATTCTAGTTAGTGGGCAGGGGATGTGAGGGGAGGAGCTGGGCAGTTTGGAGAGGATATGAAAAGAGGGGAGGGAAGATGAGGGAAGGGGGAGGGCCTGGTGGGGGAAGAGGGTGGGCAGGGGGGTGGGTGGTTGGGGAAGGGGATGGGAAGGGGCGAAGTTGTGGGGGAAGGGGTTGGGCAGGGGGAGGTTGATGAGGGAGGGGGTGTTGGGATGGGGTGGAAGACAAGCAGAAGAGGGGGGAGGGGAGGGGTATAGATGGGTAGGGAGTAAGAGGAGGTGCTAGGAAATGGGAGGGGGGGTTCATGCTGGGCAGGTTGGAGGGGTAAGGGAGGGGCTGGGCAGGGGATGTACGACATGTAGATGAGTGGGGGGGGGGGGGGGTTGACTTGCTGGGCAAGGTTTGGGGGGGGAGGGGCTGGGTAGGGGAGCGAGAAAAAGTACGGGTGTTGGGAGGGGAGGGGGAGAGCTGAGAATGGGGGTAGGAGGACTTTCTGGGAAAGAAGGAGCTGACAAGCTCGCCAGGGGGGAGGGAAGGACCTTGTCATGGTGGAGGGGAGGGGCTGGGTAGGGGGAGAAGAGGGTCTGGGCCGGGGGGAGTGGTGGGTAGATGGATGGGTGACGACTGCAATGCAGGGATTGGCTAGACGGGGTTGGGGGGCTGGACTGGAGGGCGGAGGGCAGGGGAGGGGCATGGTAGTGACGACATGCTAAGTGGGGGACGTGAAATTACCTAGGCACTAGGTACAGATTATATTTTTTGACCACTTAAATCTTTTTCAATTTTTCAAATATGTCATGATTGTTTTCTGATAAAGTCTACCCGTTTACTATTTTCTATTATTTATTTTAATTAGTACTGATTTTTCGTTATCATATTATTTAATTGTTTTCATTGAATTTGTGTACATGTTTTTTTTTCATTGATGAATATTGTAAACAATCAATACATTTGATTATGACATGTTTTTCTTCACTTCACTAGATTAACCAGTTACTTTTTCATAGTAGTATGACTCATTTACTAACATTCTTTTCTATTTATAGATTACAGGGATCAATAAAACTGTCAAAAAACGTGAAAAAATGCTACTCTATATCAATGATTCATGGTAGTACTGGGAGGCAGTTAACTGTACATTTTGATGACATAAATTATAATCTGATATGCACACCTGCTGTTGTTGAAAATCATGGTTTTTTTATGTTTTAAAACATGTATCTACTGCTAAAACTATAATTATGTTCTCTTATCATTGTTAAATTACATTCCATAGGTCTATTTCAAAGGTGACATAACAATGACATCTAATGTCTGTTTCCAATTTCATGTTATCTTACCATGATTCTATTTCACAATTGACCTATTTCAAGTATCATCAAATTAAATTTTTATACATTGTTTCTATGAATAGTTTTATAATTTCAATATATTATTTATTAATTTTCATTGATCACTTCTCATATTTCTAATTCATTTTGTAGTTCAGATTTCATTTATAACGTTGTGCGTATGCACATGCGACGTATTAGTTTATTCTAAAATTATGTTACATGTACCATCAAATTATAGTTTGAGATAATATATATGATACTTTGGGACTAAAAATAGGCATATAACATAATCAAGTAACATGTTATTGAAATATAACATAATAAATAACTATGTAACAAACATAATCCTAGGGAGAAATGTTTTTTGGAGTATATAATGTTGGGACCACCCATTATGTTGCAAGAATATTTTACAACATGCACCCACTATATTGTTACAATATCAAAAAGGGAAATCTATTATGTTGGAGCTTAACCAATAAGGCATAAAAGCATTGTTGTGATATTTTATACGAAGAAATTCCCATTAATGTTTTATCATATCCAATAGTAACCATCTATTACATTTTGAGTATAAACCAGCTATTTATTACACACTTAAACATGATTTATTACAAAAACATGGATATAATAAAAACTAGAAGATCGAGAGGGCCAGTGTGTTATTGGGATGCGAACAATACAAGACTACCTAATACCTAAAATAAAACCTCTTTATTGAGAAATTATGTTACATGACCACCACATTCATTCACACATAGCATTGCATGAGATAACCTAAGGACATAAATAAGAAAAGGGTTATCTATAATGCCCAGTAAGGGAGTAAAAAAGGCATAACATGAACAATAGACTAAATGTTAGGAAATAGACATATAAATTGATAATAAAAACAATATCAACATAAATTCATGATATATAAAGATCATCATAACATAGAAATGTGGAAACAACTCAAAACATTGCATCATTAACATAAAGGAATCAGGTAAACACCTATCCCATCATGGTGGAAAAATGTACTAAAATAAATAAGCTAAAATATATCTCAACGTGATGTATCATGATACTAAACATTATCCAATGCATTGGAGCACTATCAGGGCACAACCATTATAATCATTTCAATATCATGCTTTAGTGTTCCAAAAAGATCATAAAATAAGGATTCATTCATCATTGTAATCAATTCCATGATCATGTGGTGTGGAATAGATACATGTATGTACTAAATAAAAATTTATATGAGTATAAAATTTAACATCCATGATAGTTAATGGGTACATTACTCATTATTGTTTTTTTTGAATAAAAATTCATGGTTCAATTTTGGCAGCCGAACAGCGCGACATAAAAATTCATGGAAAGAGTTGATGATAGTGAAAGGGGTCTATCATCAAATATAAATGAAATGGAAAGGAACAATGTCATAAAAAATACATGTCCCAACATAAGTAATTTTAATATTGGTGGCATAACATAATAATAAAATGTGATAAAATAGGAGAAATGGAATAACGTTTTTGGAAGTTCGGCAAGGTAATGGTTGTACATGGGAGGGTTTAATGAGAGAGAAATTGGTATCTAATCATTCAAACACCATTAGGGAAGAATAAGGGAGGTGAAAAAACATACCGCATTATTTAAAATTGAAAATAAATGAGCCTAACTTTATAAGGAATTTTGGATAAAAACGACAGAGGAAGAATACCCATACTTGAGTGTATGACTTCAAAATTACGAAGAGGTGTTTTTTTGAGAGATTATGGAGATATTATAAGATTATAGATAGGTTAGGATAGATTAGGTATGTCTCCCATGTATTTTTAGTGATGAGGAGTTCGAGCATGGGTGAGTATATATAGAAAATGAGGGGGGATTTCTTTAATATTTCACAAATATAACTTCTAGAATCTATATATATAAATTTTTAAAAACACAAATCATCCCATGTTTTTTTCACATGGTTTTTGACTAAGTGTAGTAGATAAAATTATTTTATATGGCCAATGTATGAACATAATAATATATAATCCTTTATTATGTAAATTTGAGTAACATTATTAAAGAAATGAATTTAAAATCATAAAAAATATTATACACTTTAGAGGATTCACAAAAGATTTATAAAATAATAAAATGAAATATAAAATGAAATTAATGTAATGTTAAAACATATATTGGGGTTCTAATACCCATTATAGTATTTATTATATCATTTTGAAGACATATTATGTCATAAAACATATATTTTATTTATACGGTATTTAATTTTTACCCGAAAATTTGATTTTTTCACAAAATTAAGAAAAATTTACCATTGGATAATTTCAAAATCCAGTTTCCCAAAATAATATGCCTTCTATCTAAATAAATTTCTATAGAAGTGAGTTATCGTTTTTCAAATAGAAAACCACATTTATTGAAAATTTATGGGTTTAGACAAAAAAAATTTCAAACATTAAAAAATATTACTTTTGATTTCCTAAAAATTATTAAGTAATTTATTATCCATAAAAGTAATTTGATAAAAATATTTTATTAAAATATTAATTATTTCAATAATTCATTAATTCATTAAAAAAAATTTTAAAATAAAATTTATGTTTTTTCATATAATAAATATAACATATATCAAACTGATTACTTAATCATTTAAAAATACCGAATTGATATTATCGTCTTTTTTAAGATTTTTTTACATTATTATCAATAAAAACATTATTTTTATATAATAATTTTCATATTTATCAAAATTACAATTTTTACCTCAAGGTTCAATTTATCAAATTCCTCATTTTTTATGAAACTCTATTAATAATTTAAGGAATAAGACATTTATTTATATAAAGGGTTTACATAATAATTAACTAATACATTTTTATATAACCCCTTATAAGACCTGCATTAGAACTAAGGGTAAGCTGTGTAATGGTGAAAAACTCTTGGGGAATCTATAATAACATCACCCTTATAGTAAGCTCTATTAACAAGAACTTTTCCCATAGGCGATTTCATTCAAGATTAACATTAAAAAAGACCAGCATGGGATTTGTGAAGAGAGAATCCCAATGATTCTACCTCCATATTGAGCTCTAACAATGAGTTTCATACAACCCTAGTATACTGGATGTGGCCATCTTCTCAATTTCCTACATTGAAAAGGATTTTTTAAGAAAATCTTAGATTTATATCATTCACATGGTCACTATTCAATGGAAATATTATGAATGGAAATTATATATATAAGTCATTTAAACCCAATAATAATAATTAAAAGAGTTCATTTGTTTTCTATATCTATAAGATATTAAAAACTGTAATTTTATTCATAAATGATCGGGTCATTACAACATTCACCCCTTAAGAAATTTTACCCTCTAAATTTCCTTTTCCTAGACTAAAATAGCTAAGGTTAAAATTTTAGCATCTCTTTTTCTAGTTCCCACATTTTATCTCCAAATATCTGGTTTCTCCATAACACATTGATGACGGGAATTATCTTATTTGGTAGAAATTTTTTCTATGCTCTACAATCTCCACTGGATTCTTTTCAAAAGAGAGGTCATTATCCAATGGTACCACATCTTGATTCAATACATGTTATGGGTCAGGGTTGTACTTACTCATGAGTGATATATGGAATTCATCATATTCTAGAGATAGTTTTGGTGAGAGTGATAGTTGATAAGCCAAAACTATAATGTGATAATGGATATCAATAGGGCTGATGTACATTGGAAAAACATTTCCCTTCATGACAGATATCATAAATTTCTTACATTGTGATATGTGGTCGAATACCATGTCTCCAACATCATACTATAGGTCTCGTCTTTGATCTTTATCATTGCTCTATTGGAGACTCTCAGTAGCATTAATGTGTTTTTGGATGGTCTTAATATTATCCACCATTTCAATCACCACTTTCCATCTAGATGGTTTTCCTAACCAACATCATCATGACATGCTGGTGTTTCCCACCTATTCTCATAAGGGATACATTCAGATCCATTTGTATGCTTGATTGGAAATATTTATATAAGAAAACTAAACCAGAAGAAGATATTTATCCCATGCTCCCTTGAAGTCTATTGAGCTTGGTATCAATATGTCATCAAGTGTTTGGATAGTTTTCTCATATTGGAAATTAGTTTGAAGATGATATGTTGCACTAATGTTTATATCAGTATTGTGAGCGTGTTAGAGAATCTTCGAGAACATATAGGTGAACCATGTATATCGATCAGAAATAATCGATAGTGGTACTCCATGTAGCCTTACCTCTTCATTGATTTATATGTATGCCAGTTGATCCAATGAGAAATCTTCTTGAATTTTAATGAAATGTGCACTCTTTATAAGACTATCCACAACATCCTAGATAACATTGTTTCATTTGGTTTTCATGATAATTCTATTGAAAAAAGTCCATGGTGGTGTTTTTCAATTTCCATATTGGTATGGGTATTGGTTGCATCACCCCATTATACATCTACCTCTCTGCCTTCACATGCTCATATACTAGAAACATTTATGTATACTCAGAAATCTCCTTCTTCATGTTTTCCCACTAATAATTATTTTGGAGATCTTGATACATCATTGTGTTTCCTAGGTGGATAGAGAAGTTTTAACTATGTTTATCATCTAAAATTTCTTTCTTTAACTCCATGTTTGATAGAACACATAGTATTGACCCAAATCTCACAATTCCTTCTTTATTAACATTTAACTTCCTGGATTTCCCTTTTCTAATAGTTTTTTCTTTCTTGAGAATTCCCACATAATCTTTTTGAGAATCCTATAAATGTTCAAAAAGAGATAGTTGATTAATCATTTGTCGATTAAATGATGATGTTCCATTATATATGATTCCCATGTCCTTCTTTATCAACCCTAAGAATATTGGAACCTTTCCAATTATCATAAATGAAAGAGTTGATGGATAATTTATACATTGAGCATCTGTCGCATTATTCAGTTTATCCAGATGGTTGTTAATTGTGAAGTCATAGACTTTGATCATCTCTAACCATCTTCATTGGGGAATATTCTACTATTTCTATGTGAATATATATATTTAAGGATTCTTTAATCTGTATGTATTTCACACTTTTCCCCAAAGAGTTAATCTCACCAAATTTTCAAAGCAAAGATCACTACAAGTAACTCTAAATCATGTTTTGGATAGTTCTTCTCATGAAAATTTAATTTACATAAAGCATAAACATTTAATTTTTCATTTTTCATCTACAAAAATCCAATTCCCTTCTTCTAAGATTCACAGAATACCACTAAATTTTCTCCACTTGTAGGTGGTGTGAGAATGGGAGCAGTTATAACCTTCCTTTTCAAATCCTTGAAGCTCTCTTCATATTCATCATTCCACAAAATATTTAATCCATTCTAATCAACATGGTAATAGGTTTTGATAATCATGAGAAATTTCTCAAAACTCAGTGATAATATCAACCTAACCCAAGGAATTTATGAATATCTGTCACAGATGTTGGCCTCGATCATCCCTCAATTTCATTTTTCATGGATAGATCCATATATATCGCATTGCTTGTGATGATACTCCCATTGAATGATAATTTCATCAAAAATAACTCACACTTGTTGTATTTTTCATAGATATTTTCCTTTATCAAGGCCTCAATTACAATTCTTAGATACTCTTCATGTTCCTCCTTGGTTGTTGAGTATATTATAATATTGTCTATATTATCTACCAAAAAGATTTTGAGGTAATATATAAATACAATATTCATCAATTCCATGAATATTTATTGAATATTTGTGAGTTATAAAGGAATTTAAAATATTAATTAATAGTCCCCATACCTTGTATGAAATGAATCCTTAGGGATATCCTACTTCACACATACATGGTAATATCCCAACCATATATCCACCTTGGGGAAGTATTGTGCTCCACGTAGCTCACCGAACAAGTAATAAATTCATGGAAAATGATACTTTCTATTTATCATCATTTTTAGCTGATGATAATCAATGAAATGTCACATTGAACCATATTTCATCTTGATGAAGAGGACTGGTGCACCCCATGGTGAAGCACATGGCCCTATAAACCCTTAATCCAGAGTCTCCAATAGTTGTTTCTTTATCTACTCATACCTCAAAAAAATCCATTAAATATAGAGTATTGGATATTGGAAATTCTCCAAGTATAGGATCAATCAATAATTCAAAATCTCTTCTGGGAGGAAGACAAAACAATTCCTCAGGAAACACACCAGTAAATTCCCTCACAACTGGCATGTCATTGAGGATGGTTCCTTCCATATACTCAATCATCTGAGAATGATATGTATGCTCATAGGGACATAATATACATGCTTTATATGATTGTTCTGAATAATATACACCCTCATCCTTTTACTTTTATTAAATAGGGGGTCATCTAACCATATTGAGAGTTATTTCCCTATAATGGAAATAAATGTTGGATCTATATAGGGAAAGATAATCAGTGCATGAATTGCATAAAATTCCACCAGAGGGAGTATGATAAGGTTTTCCAAGATATTAAATCAAAAAAATGGGACATGGTAGGAGTTATATTAGTGGGATGAAATAATTTCCCCTTTTATCATTCTCACTGACATCCATACTTCGATGATTTCTGCGGTGTTTGGATTGTTCTACTAAACATTTAGGATAATAATGAATGTATAGAACCAGAATCAAAATGTATGTTCAATATTCATGAATGAACAACTACCACACCTATCACCACTTAATTTCATAGATTCTCTCAGGAAGTATTGATTGAAAAATATATCCCTTGATTCCATTTGAGTTTATTGGTTCCCTCAAAAATCCCTTGTCTTAGAGTAATGGATTTCAATGTACCCTGTTTCATTGGTGATGTAGAAACAAACAATGTGATGAATGTTGAATGAAAAATTCCCCTCATCTATCGCAACATCTTGATTTTCATACCGTTAATCATTGACCTGGTGCCTTACCTTTTATGCCTAATGAATTTATTCTTCCAGTTCAGGTAATTTCTGGGGTTCTCCTTTCCACACATTTGGAATGTTTGGTCTGTAATTTCTTATCATAGTTTGATTTATCCATTAGACCACCAGTATTAATGTCCATATTCCCCTTTCTATCCCAATTATACCACTATGATATAATGATCTCTATTTTGACTTTGAGGGAACATCAGATTATTTCTTTATAACTATCAATCTCAAGGATTACCAGGGCTTTCCATCTGGTAGATTTTATCCCACCAAAGAAGTGATCAACCTTTCAATCATTGTTAATGAAAAATATGGATGAACATAATGAATTCCCTGTGATGTCTTCATCAAACTTTCTAATGGATTCGTCATTTTGTTCTTTATTGAAAGGATTTCCCTTTCAATCATAAGTCGAATGGTGTGAGGAAAATAATTATCAAATTTTCATCCCAAAAATCCTTCCATTACAATTCCTGGATCTCTTCCTCAGGCTTTATATTTTTTATCTATGTCCACCATTGATCAGATTCACCCTTCATATAATAAGTAGCTAGAAGAACCTTCTCTTATTCTAAACATAGATGAATGGGAAATATCTTCTCAATGAAGTTGATCCATTCGTTTGTGATTTAGGGTTCAGATGATCCATTGAATGTATGTGTCCTTTGTCTCATGAGGTCGTTGTTTGAGACATGCTATTTCTTTGGGGGGTGGGGGTGGATATTGTTATTGACCAATGTTTCCCTTCAAAATGTTAGTTAACTGAGAGAGTACCATTCCAAAGTCTATTATTCTCACTCCCATCTGATTGGGCATCTCAATAGAACAATCATCACATTGAAATTCACATTTATTCTTACCATGATCGTGCCAATTAATAGCAATTTGATAGAATAAAATGAAAATTAGGGGTAATTAATTTTAATAATTAAACACCTAAAGGGGAATCCAATGACAAAAAGGGATAACATATAAATTAAATTGATTTCCATAACTTGTGAATTTCTATGCTTCAATCAATGTTATCCATGATCTATTTTTGATAAAATGTTCTTATGGGAATATCTTTATTCCCCAAATAATGATTTTTTCTATGATTATGAATTTATAGAAGCATATCCCCGAGGATTGTTTATCCAAGAGTGCAGAAAGGCCGGTTGTCGTGCACCAGTTCCCATTTGATTCTATATCAAAGCGGTTCTTTTGGGTTTTACCCCTACATAGAGATATTCTACTATTACCTCTACTTGTTCGTGTCTATACATAGATTTATTATTATGAAAAAAACATACTCTATACTAATGAAAATCATGGGATTATTTTCTGATACACAGTCTTATCCCCAAGGCCTTAACTAGGGTTTTAAAACCCTAATCCCAAAAATAACTAAATATATCCTCTGATACTAACTATAATAGTCTTTATCCATATCACAATATTGAACATGATTTATTACATAAGAATTCACTTTAAAAACAATAAGATTAATAGTTCTAGTTTCTTTGGGGATTAATAACAATACATGACAACATAATACATAATATACAACATCATTATTAAAAACAAATTTTACATGACCATACCATTCCTTCATTCATAACATTGCATGGGATAACCAATGGACATTCATAAGAAAATGGTGAGATATAATGCCTTTTAAGGCAGTAAACAAGGCTTAATAAAAAGAATAAAATACATTCTTGGAAATATACATATCAATAGATAATAAGAGGAACATGAATAGATAGGTATAATATAATATGATCCTCATAAATGGAAATGTGGAAATAACATAAAACATTGCATCATTAACATAAATGATTCAGGTAAACCCTTTTCCCAACATAGTGGGAAAATTTCCTAAAAGTAATCATGTAAACTCATGTCCCTTCATGGAGTATCATGATAATATAAATTACCCAATCCATTGGAGTGATATATGGGTGCACCCTTTATAATCATTTCAATCTCATGATTAAGTGTGCCACATAGATTATAAAACCTGGATTTATTCATCATGATAATTTATTCCTGGAAGAATGGGTGTGGAATATATACATTTAAGTAATCAATAAATAGGTTCACGTGATTAAAATTTAAATCCCTTGACAAGGAATGGGTATGGTCTTCACTACACAATTGTTTTGGAATGGAAATTCGCGGATCGATTTTGGCACCCTAACGGTGTGACATGAAAATTCCTGAAAAGGTATGATGAGAGTAAAAAGGGTATCCTGTCACATAAAAAAATGGAAATTAATGGTTTCATATAAATACTTATCCCAACATATGTAATTTGTAAATGGAAGGCATAACATAATAGATAAACATGAAGAAATAGTAGAAATGGAATAACACTTATCAAAATTTCGCACGTTAACTGATGTACATAGGAGGGATTAACGACAGATAAAAGGGTATAAAATCACTAAAACATAATAAAGGAATTATTGGGGATGTTTGAAAACATACCTCATCATTTGAAATTGAAAATAAAATGGTTTAACTATAGAATTAATGTTAGATAAAAATGAGAGAGGAAGAAAACCCTTACTTGAGTGTGTGACATCAAAATCATGAAGAGGGGTTTAATGAGATCTTAGGGAGCCATGTGAGGATTATATATATGGTAAACAGTGTATTTTGGTTCTCCAAGGATTTTCTATGATGATAATTGGTAGATTAGGTGGGTTTATATAGGAAATTTGAGGAGAAATCCTTAATATTTCAACAACATTGGTTTCAGAATCTATATAATTAAATAATAAAAACCACAAACCATCCCATAGTTTTTCAAATGCTTTATGAATATTGGATATGAAAACATTTTATAAGGCCAATGGCCAATCATATTTAAATATTATCTTTTATTATGTAGAGGTGAGTAACATTATTTTAAAAATGAAATTAAAATCGTAAAATAAATTATACATTTTCGAAGATTCACTAAGGATTTATAAAATATGTAAATAAATAAAAAGTGGAATTTTCATAGTGGGTAATAAAATATTGGGATGGTAATACCCTTTATAGTATTTATTACATTGTTTTTTTGGTCATTATGACGTCAGAAAACACATTTTGTACTTTTATGGCATTTAATTTTTACACAAAAATTCGACTGTCTCAGAAAAGTATGAAAAAATTTCACTTATGGATATTTTTGAAATCTTAATATAAAAATTAAACTTTAATTTATCAGAATAATTTTCTAAAAATGTAGATTATCACTTTTAAAATAAAAACTGATATTAATTAAAATTTATTAGGTTTTGACAAAAACAGTTTTGAAACCGTAATAAAAAATAAAGTTCACTTTATAAAATTTATATTGTCATTTAATATTAAAAGTGTTATTTTTTAATAATATTTTATTAAAATATTAATTCTTTAAAAATATCATTAATTCTTTAAAATAAATTCTTTAAAAATATATCATTTATTTTATTGTATGAAAATTATATCATTTATCAAAAAGATATAATGAACATCTATTATATTTTTTCATAATATTTTTAATACAAAACATAGTTTTATATAATAATTTAGATATTTCTTAGATGTACAATTTTCCCCACTGATTTGATTTATCAAATTAATTATTTTTTCTCAAAGACTATTCTCATAACGAAATTTATGGAATGAATCTTTTATTTATAGAAAGGTATTGAATAATATGTTACTAATACCTTGTTATAAAACCCCTTATAACACCTACATAAGACCTAACTGTAAGATGTGGGAGCATGATAGACACTTGCAGTGGCCTAAGTATCATCGCATGAATAATAATATCTATTTTCATAAACTATTATCATAGTCCTTTCCATACAAGATTAATATGTTTATGATCAGCTTGTACTTGGTCAAGAGAAAAGTGCAGTGACAGTACCTCTTTTCAAAGCTCTAGAAACTGAGCTGCTATAGCCCGAGTCTACTGAAAATGTCTATCCCTTCCTATTTCTATGTCGAATCATTTTTATTAATAAAACATTTTATTTATAGCCTTCATGGGGTCATTTTTCAATGACTATATTATGAATGGTAATGAAAATTAAAATTCATTTAAAATAATAATAATATCAAAATAGTTCATGTGTTTTCTATATCTAGAAGACATTAAAAGAGGGGAAATTTTATTCATAAATGATCAGGTCATTATTGTGAGAATACAGACAAAGTCCAATGATCCATTATCTTATGAGGTATAAAAACATATCCAATGAATTAGAAATAAATATATGTTCCATATTTGCATCATATATAAATATATATTTTAAATGATATCAAGAATAATTCATATAATGAAAATAAATGATCCTAAAATTTGTTTCATATCATTTCCAAATAGTATCATTTAACATGATATCAGATGTATATCGGATTATATTATATATTTATACCACATAAAAGGATAATTTAACAAGGTAATTTCTAGGGTGCTTCAAGGAACATAATTAAATATTATAGAGATTATTTTTAAAATGAAATGTTAAATGGATGAGATGATTAAAAATAGTTTTTAGAAATTATATCTTAACATTATAAAATAATTAGTCCATAAAAAATATTTTTGAAGAAGGTTACATGAAAAATGATTAAAAATAGTATAATTTATAGTAAAAAAATTGGAATTAGAAAATGATATAAATAGTTTCTTCATGAAATTTGTAGTGGGAGACAAAATATATATTACGCAATAAAATAATCATTATAATATTATAATATTTATTTTTTAAAATCCAACATCATAAGGGGGCTGATAAATTTTTTTACCATATGAAAATATAACTATGAAGTTCAAATTTTATAATAAAAAGTTTTTTTTCAACTGAAATAGAAAATTGGAAACAATTGAAAATACATATTTGGGGGAGAAATAATCGGTAAAAGGAATGGGAATAATTCATAACATTGATATAAATATATAGGGAATGAATTCATCAGGGTGGATAAATTGAAAAAAGGCTTTCCCAAATAGATAGTTAAATAAAAAATAAAAAATATTATGGTGGATGAAATAAATTATATATGTAACATGTAAAATATAAAACCATGTAATTGAATGAATTATGGTTTGAGTTATCCAAATCCCGTCGAAATATAGTATCATTAAAATTTAGAATATAGAAAAATAATAACATGTGATTAATTTATTAATCACTTTAATTATATGAATTATATGAAAATAATACATCCATCTGTGTTGTATATTCCATATAAAATTAAATAATTTAAAAACTTGGAATAATATTCGATGAAAAAAATTGATACAAGATTAACTTAATGACATCAAAATTCAAGATGTATGAAAATTTTGAAATTTGGTTTTTGTGATTGTTATGTAAATAAAAAAATTGATGGGAAATTTGAAATAATATATTTATAAGTTAGAGAATAACAACTCATATGAATATTTTTAGAAAAATAATAAGCATAACTCAATATATATAAATTGAGTTAATAATAACCATTATGGTTTTAGAATCTTTCTAATAATTACTTTTTCAAATAAAGAGTATGAAATAGTACATAAAATACCATTAATATTAGATCATTCAATATATAATATATCCACTAGGATTTGTACACATAATATAAGTGACATTGTTTTGAAGAAAAAAATATATGTCTCTATGAATGGAAATTGGGAAGAAACACCCTTTTAATTATTAGAGTCGTTGAAGTAAAAAATCATTCATGTTGGATTCCATGAGAACAATATTTAAATCCTTTGAAATGATAGTACAAATAAATGTTTATAAATTTATAGTAAAAATTAACTAAATAGTGAAAAATGGGTTATAAGAAATAATCATTATATATTAATGAAATAAAATTGAGATATTAAAACACATAATAGTTAATTCTAATTAGCTGAATGTGATCTCACATCTATAATAATGAAAATAAATATCTTAATAACATTTCATAGACCCTAACTCACAGTTTTAATCTTTTTCAACCATTATTAATAATTACTTATTATAAATAATTTACTTAGTTAAAAGATTTTTTATCAGTAGATGTTTGGATCATCAGTTTTTTATAAAATTTTTCATTATTAGAGTATTGGTTTTTTATATATTAAAATTTAACCATTATGATATTAGTAAAGGTAAAATAAAATATTTTATATTTTGATCAATAATTTTAAAATTCCATTTCAAAATTATTTTAGTGATGATTATTGATGATGGCATTAGTTACATTAGTTAAATTTATAATGAACAAATGATAGTGATATAATAATAAGTTTAACATTAATATATCATTTACAAATCCCTAAAAAAATAATGTTCTATTTTATTTATAATGAAACTATTAGGTACATTAATATACAATTTTATCATATAAATTTATATCATCATTCATGTAGCTAGTTAAAAAAACCCAATCAAGAACACGCTATAATCTATGGGGGATTATAACTAAGAAAGTTAGTTTTTTAGAATAATAGGATAATAATAAAAGAAAAATTACTTTATTAATATTTTTAATTTTCTTAATCATAAATTAAGATATTGTAACCATTAATAATATACTACATAAAACATGAGTTACATTAAATTCATGGTGATGATAGTCCCAATGTATGCTTGGGTGGCATGTTCATCTACATAATAAATGGTGAAGATTGGGAATGGTTTCAAAATTTTGGCTAATAATAATTCTTCAAATATCACATTAGTTCCTAACATACCAACCATTCTCCATAAATTCATTGGGGTTATAGAAAATTTATCTCATCACATAGATATTTGGTTGTGGAAGCAAAACACAATCAACATTTTTATTTTTTTGATAGTTGGGATGAGGTTGGAAAAGTGATAACCAGTAAACATAGAAAAAAATTTAGTAATATTATGATAATTTTATCATTATATAAACATTGGAAGAATATATTAGAAAGAGGTAGAAGAATATATGAAATGAGAGGAATAATGAGAAAAAAAAATTTAACATACTCCATTGGATACCTCCTATATATATTTAATTTTCTGATTTTAGAGGATTTATCTTGAAAAAACAAGAACCTATATAAATTTTATAGAAGTTTTGTATATTTATTTGGGTAGATTTTATTAAAATACATTAGTCTTTGGGTGTGAGGATAAATTTGGTGGGGATGACTCATTTTTCAAAGGAGGGGGTGACTCTTTGTTTACTTTATAAAAGGTAAATACACTATTTAATGGTTAAGTGGATCCAATAATTAACAATAATAGAGTTGAGAATGGGTTGTGATTGATTAATCTTGGACCACACATTTACACCAATGCTTTTAGGTCATTTACACATATTTTTTTCACTATTACCATTTTTTTGTTTATATCATGGTAACTAATTTTCCCTACCTAATTTAATTTTTACTCCACATAAAAAATTAGAATTATTAGATAATTTCAATCTAATTATTCAAAGTATTAAAATATTTTTTTTTAAAAATAATATTAGTAATAATTAATTTTAATATATTAAAAATTATTTCCCCAAAAAAAATTAGATAATTGTATTTTGATGCATAAAAAAATAAATGCGAATAATTTATCAATTTTTTATTTCTATGACAATAATAGATTATTATTATAAAATAATATTTAGATTAATTTTAAAATATACATAGCTAAATTCTACCCTATGGATTATTTATTAATTAAATAGTCTAAAAATTGTTTTTTGGAGTAAAATATTACTTTTTTAGTAAAATATTAACTATTGGCATTACAAATTCAAATTTTTATTTTAAAAATAATTATTTTTAATTTACAAATATTTATTTTATTTTAATTTTTTTATTTGTAAAAATATATGATGTTTATAAAAAATTTCATAAAATTTCAAATCACTATATTATTATAATAATTTCGTAAAAGTGAAAATATTTGGAAATATGATAATATTCACAAATTCATCGAAAAATCAAAAATTCTAATGCAATATAAAAATTTCGTCTGAAAATAATTTTTATATTGTTAATTCATATATGATGTTAATAGTATCATATTTTATTTATAAATTACAACTTTTAGTTTAAAATGAAAATAAAAAATATAATGAGAAAAAAATTTCTTACAAATTGATATATGAAAATGTGATTAATAGTAGGTTGTATAAAATTTTAATATGAAATATGTTAATATATAAGATTATGTATAATAATATTTTGATTTTTTATAATTTATATTTTTATTATAAAATATAAAATGCCTAAAAATATTTAATTGAGACAAATAATAAATTTTTATATTAAATTGTGTTAATTATTTGACTTCTAAATTTATGTAATTTTAATAAAGAAATATATTTTCATTTAATAGTTTAGTAATTACACATATAATTTTCTTATTAATATTAATCTAATATGTCAAATTAATTTTTTACATATTTGTTTCATGGGAAATAGGATATCAAACATAGTAATAACTTCGAGAAAAATATTTTTCAAATAAGGATGGTGTTACAACACCCATTAAATAAATTGTATCCACATTATTGTAATTAACACAATATCAAAATTTATAATTATAAAAATATTATAAACATTTCCTATGATATAATTTTTAGAGATATGTCAACTTTACAAACATGTTAAACATATCAATTTCTATATGAATAGGTAAATTGTAATTTATAGTTTTTCACTAATCATTCCCACTTAATATCCTCCATGACTTGGTTTTTTTACTCCCATGGTAAAAATTTTAGTCCAATAGATCTCATAGTATTACATATGATTCTATCTTCTAATGGGATGGTTTGGAATATGAAATTAGTTTTTTTCTATTTTTGTACATAATTTGGATTATAGGGGATATTGTTGAAAACCTTTTTAAAATAACATCAAATTTTTCAAATGGAATGATAATATGACTTTTATGAGTCATAATCAGACAAAATCTGAAGAGAATAAATATAAATTGGATTCAATTAAAATACTAATATGTGTTTTTATATATAATTTTTTTGAATAGTTGGTGAAAATTACATGATATAAGATTTCACTAATTATGTAATAAAAAATAAGACTAGCTAAGTTGTCTTAATTATCACTATCCACTTCAATAGTATTTATTGAATAGTATTTTTCTTCTTCCCATGGTTTAAGAGGTAGTTTTTGTTGATATTTTTATTAATCTATCCTAGTAGAGTATTAGTTTTCATAGTCCCTAAATTTATCATGTCAAAAACATTGAAATGCTCATGGTTCCTAAGGAAGAACATTTTTTTCTCTTTCATGTCAACTGAAATAGTCAATGTTCCTTCAATTTCATGATTTTTATTGTTATATCTATCTCTCTAGAAACATACTCTCATCAATTTTATGCAATTATATGGGTGGTTTATCCATCCTTTTTGACATTTAAGGGGTTTTCCTTCTTTAAGTCAATGTATTTATTATATGAACATCCATGAGACTCCAAACTTCTCCACATTATTATTTATTTATGTTTGGAATGATTTATATTATTAATCAATACATGATATAATTGGGTGGCCTAAACAAAATAATTTCTACACTATATTTTACCCTATTAATATTATTATTATGATAATTATTTCTTTGTACATCACACATATTGTAAACAAAGAATCTCCTTACTATATCCATTACGTTAAAAAATTAATCATAAAGATAAAATGGTTATAACTACTTAAAAATAAATAAAATTAATATATAATTGATAATTCATAAATAACATATAAATCCTACTTTGAAATTTTCTATTTTTCATTCTAGGTTTCTTATTTTCTAAATCATATTAACATAACAATCCACACCTAGAAAATATTAACAGGTTATTCACAATGGTTCAAAAATTTAATGTTAATTAACCAAATCATATCTATTGGGTTATCAATCCATAGGTACATTATTAGGACCACTACTCATTCACCATGTGAACATCGTTGTTATACCCAATTACCCTTTTGATGGTGATTACATATATATGTATCAATTCCACAACCATATCCAATTTCATGTATGTAGACATGGATTCAATTTCTATGGTACAACACTATATCTATTTAACCAAAAAATCAACTCGTTTTCTTATAAATATTCTTATTATTATTGTTTTAATGAAATTTATATCATCTTAATTACTAAAATAACTTTAATAATCATAAAAAATAAATGATACCTACTATGATTTCAAATGTGGATCCCTAGACCCACACTCGTGGATCTGATGCAAAAAAAATCATTAAACACTAGTATTTATAAAATCCAAAGGAGAATAATCTAAACATATATTAATGAAACATAATTTGAATAATATAAAAATTAGATATCATAAATCATTTTAAATTCAACATTTTAGATGGATTAATTTATTTAATGACTACATATATAAAGAATTATGTTACAACACTTGAGAACAATCTCCTTCAATTAGCCACACTAGAATCCCTTATATAAATCATTTTAGTTCTACTCATGTTCATAACATGGGTACATAAAAAATTACAAATGGTTGAGAATCAATACAAAAAGGTAAAATATCATAAAAATATTATCAAGGATCACATCATGTCAAAATTAGAAATCCATATCCATGTAAAATTATATTTTTAAAAAGAACATAAAACAACATGAGTTTCTCATAAGTAATGTCATTGGTAAATATTGTCTCATGTTGAATGACATGTACTATAGAATAATAGAATGAGATAATATACATCATCTAGATATCATAATCATATTCACATAGAATAAACATGTGTCATCTAATTGAGAAATAATGTAACATATTACTATTAAATAAGCATAATCACATGGAATCATAAAATTGTGAGAATATATGTGAATACCCACCCCTTATTTTATGAGTATATCTAAGATGTCCCACCTGTTAAGTTGAACAAATATTAAATAATTATAACACGTTATGTTGTCTATATATCAATGAAATATGACACATTATTTTGTGAGTATATCCATGAAGGATACCCGAATATTTTGGGATTATATATATAAGAATAATCATCCTTATAATTGTTATGTTATCCCTAAACACCCATTCTCTATTATATCATTAGATAAAAGACCTTATAAAATTCCTTTTAAGGATATATATAACATAACTCATCAACATTCAAGCATTTATGTTCTATAATATATCAATCATACAACATATTCGAAATACCCATCAAGGAAATGTGGTTTATATCATTTTAAAATGGTTTCTCATAAAATGATTTCAGATGTAGATCTATTCATACAAAAACGTAAAGAACCCAAAAATAAATATCAATCATTTAATATTATATAGTGATTCCAAAATCACATATCCATGGAATATGTTTCTTTTTTTAGATCAAGTGGAAAATTTATATAATTCCATAAAATGAGTTTTTAGTGAGATATTCATAAAATATTTTAACTTTTGAATATTATTCAAAAAATATTTTCCAATAAGGTAACAAAAAACACATTTATAAAATTTAGAAATATGATAACAATTCATCCATGGGAAGGTTACACACCAACCAAAATTGAATATTTGTTGAAATTTTCTTAAGTCCTAAAGACATAAAATTGAGAAGATAATGTATTATTTATATCACTATTCTTGAAGTGTGTAACATTTAAAAGAGGGAAACTAAATTTGAATAAAAAATGAGTTAATAAAAAACCATTAAACAATAAGAAACATATTTATAAAATCCTGATACAATAATGATATCAAATTAGAACATTAATCAACATGAATATAATTTAACATAAGATAATATATATATATAACAGGTAGTATATATCCAACTGTACTAAATTGGGTTCTTAAAACAAAACATGTCTCAATGAAGCATAATTGAGACTTAATACCATTACGAATATCATAGTAATTGATGTAACGGTCCTTCAGATAGAAGTTTTTGAGATGGAATTCTACATAAATAAATAAAAATAAAAAAATATTTTTCCTACAATCATAGGAAAAACTAAATCAACAAATAATAATGTGTTACAATTATCTTTGAAACTGAATTAAAGAAATCGAGTTCTGAAAATCCCTTTATATTTATTTCCCCATTACTGAACATTCTATGAAATCCTATTTATAAAAAATAATTACATTGATCATCTATTCCATGACCTTACTCATACATATAACATTTCATAAAATTGATTTATAATTATTTATCAAAAATATAATATTTATTTAATAATTTCTGTTCATCATTAGATGGTACTTATTTTAATTTATTATTTCGTATTAGATTTTTAATAGAAGAGTAATTTAGTTTCAATTAACTAAAATTCCATCATTATGATAAAATTATATATATAGAAGTAATTTTTTTTAATTAAATGTATTTTTGAAATTTCATTTCACAAGTTTTTTAGTCTCTATTCGCAATGATGGAGTTGGAGACTGGTTTGTTTATAATACTTTTAATATTAAAAATAGTTGTAAAATGACAATATGTTATATATTAATCTTAAAATTTAAAAAGGTTTAAAAATAATAATTTTTTATGAATTTATTATAATACAAGTAGTTATGTTTCTTCATCTACCCATGAATGAAATTTATTGTATCATTCATGTAGCTGGTTAAACACATCCAAACAAGAACAAGCAAAAAAATAATGGTGAGCAGGAATAATAATGAGATAATTTCAGGATACAAAATTATCAAAGAATAAAAATGATATTTATCATATGTACTTATGTTCGTAAATGATATATTATGTGTGTTATATAAGGAAGAATTTACTTTATGAAAACAAATAAATATCATTTGTGGAACTCATAGTCTTTACATACACATAGGTGACCCTTGCATTTACATATTATGAGATGAAGTTAGAAAATGTTTTATGATATAAAAATAGAAATAATAATTTAAATATAATAATTAATTTTCAAACATACCCTTTTAATCATCCATATATGGTGGTTATAAAAAATATCTCATTTTTCCATGGGACGGGTAGTGCACATGTAACCGAGAAAAGAAAGGGAACAGAAAAGGGGTGATTGTGAATATTACCATAACACAAGGAATAACAAATTTGTAGATTGATTAAGGACCAGAGGGGTGGCCTTTTGAGAATAAAAAAACCTATATGATGTGTTTAAAAGTATTTTTGGGTTATTTGGGAAGGTTTTGGTATAATAAAATGATATTTGGGTGTTATTAGATCAAGGGTGGTGAGAGATCCTTTTTTAAGGGAGGTAAGTGGCATTTTTATAACAATATAAAAGGTAATGTCACTATTCATAGACCCTTTTGGAATTTATATTTGAAATGAAAGTGGTGTTGGGTGGGTTGTTGTCTATAAATTTTTAACCAAATTATTTCCCAAATTTTGAAAACATTTTTTTGTTAATATTACTTTTCGTATTTGAATTTTTTTTATTTTCTGATTCTTACCATAGTTACTAGCTCTTACCTAAGTATTTTTCGTTTATTTGCGTTATAACAAAATTTAAACTATTGCACATATTAGACCTAATGGTTTTAAATATGATTTCAATATATTCATATAATATTTATATATGTGTAATGATCAAATTTTATTGTGAGCATACATGATGCATAAAACCAATTTTTATAAAAAAAAGTATAATTTTTTTCTTTAAAGTTATTGTTAATATAAAATTAAATTTATTTTATTCATAAGACATTAATTTCTTTCTTAACTAAATATGTGTTATTAATCATTAAAAGTAGTCCAAAATAGAATTCCACCTCATGGACACTTAATTAATTTAATATGCAAATAAATGTTCTTATTAGACTTAAAAATTTCATTATCTTCTAAAATGATAAACATCAGTATTATAAAATAAATTTTTCATATTAAAAATATTTACATTAATTTATAAATAAATAATTTTAATATAATTTTTTTTCATAAACATTCAAATAATTCATTTTTATTACCTTATGATAAAATATAGAATATTTACAATGTAGTTATTTTTCATTATTCACCCAAAAGGAAACCATTTTAGGAGCATCTCTAAAATTTATCCTAAGATAAATATTACAAGATATATAAAAAACATGTTCATTTTATAAAAATAAATTTAAAAATAAATATTAGTAGAATTTTAATTTTGAGAAAACATATATATATATATATATATATATTACTGAAAAATTGAGTTATTAAGTGTTGTTAATATTACTTCAAATAAAATTGGAATTTACATAAATTTAAAATATAATTTCATATGTGATAGTATTTTAATGTGGTTAACTAAATTTATTAGTATAAAAAATGATGCACATAAATAGACAATTAATTGATAAATACCAATCCTTTTACTATTAATAAATATTATTTATATATAAAATAATTATTGGAATGTATTATTATAATATCATATTATTTATAAGAGGTTTTGTTACTCTTATAAAGTTATTTATAAAATTCGTATAATATTCTATAAATTGTGTTACTTTAGTGGGGGGAGTTAAATATTTTATCAATAATGTACTAATCTAGGGGAAAATGTACTAAATATATTATAGTGTAAGATGCATGGAAACGAATCTTGTTGGATCATTTGAAAAAACAACCCAAATTCATATTGTGTAACCATTCAACCATCACTGGGTACCTAAAAACCCTCCACCTACATGGTGGAGTCTAAATTTCATACCAATGTATACCTTTGTCTTATAACCCCACTACCTCTGACCCTATGTACTATGTCGAGTTATATCGGCTACCTGATGGTATCAATAAGAATATTTTAGTTTTTTCAACAAACCATCCTTCCCCCAATCGCCTAACACTTCAATAATTCCCTATGGAAACACTCAGACACATCCAAAAAAACTCCTCATAATGGTGCTAGAACTCTCCTAATTCCAATTCAAACCATGATTTCCAAAAAACTTTTACTAAAAAAATAAAAAAAATTATCAAAAAATGACGAATAATTTCACAATGTTTTAAAAATAAAAAATCACTGAATATTTATATATTGAAGGTAAAAATGGAAAATATATTTGAGGATTTAATTCAAAAGATTAAATTTATTTTTTTGTTATATGTTATACGATCATGTTTTCTAATATATAAAATATTAATCATACATTAATTTTCATTGAAAATTAAATTCATGTATATTGTATAACTATCTCATTTAATAAAACAAAAAAACTATTCATTCTTAAACATTAAAAAATAAATAAAATGATTAAGTACTAAATACTTTTAAGAGGATGATATATTTTAACATCCAATTCAATATCCATTTCATTATTTTTAACATAAATAATATCATTTACTTTATTTAATTTTCATTTCCAGTCATCAACCACGATAATTAAAGTATGTCAGATTGGATGGTTTTTGTGGGACCTGGGTTACACCCCATGTGCAAGTAGCTTTAGGGTATAAAAATATCCCATGTAAAAATTATAGGAAATTTATTCTATGTGTTTCCCTCATACCATGTGAAATATGGGATCATGTAGGTTCCATAGGGTCATCAAAAAATAAAAAACTTATTAGAAGAAATTAATTTTCCATTACATTTTATATATTTCAAATTAGAATATTTGAGTATAAATCAAATAGTATTCAATAACTATGAACCATAATTAAAATGATTAACCTATATAACAAACTACCATCCAAAAAAAAATTATTATTTTTTAATTTAATATATCAAAATGTGAAACTCCACAATATCATAAGGATTTTGAATCCTAGAAACCATAGTGAATAAAATTATGAATAATATTTCATAGAAATCACAAATACGTTTATTATAAATCCAATATTACTTTAATGGCATAAATGAAAATATAATTTCATGTTTGGATTTATTTGAAATTAAAATATTAACCTCTTGTTTCAGATTAATTATTAAATTAATGTATCAATAAATTTTTTTAGATAATTGTTCACGTTCAATAATGGAATAAAATGCTTTTTATTTGTAAAAATAATATATTTATAATATTTTTTTTTCATGGATAGTATCATGATTACCAATAGAAATAATAGGGGACTTATTTTAAATAAATTCTTACAAAAAATGTCAACATAAAAAATATTAATGTTTTAATGATTTTCTAAAAATATTTAACTTATTTTTTAGTCAATATTATATGTTCTATAAAAACATACACAATTAGAATGAAATATTTTTCTATTCTATTATTCATAAATATTTCATAATTTGGAAGGGAAAAATATTTTAAAACTCATCTATTGAATTTTTTTATTGAATAATTTTTAGTGTAATCCAAATATAATATATAGAGATAATTTATATTAGTTTCATGACCAATCAGTTTTCCTGATTCAGGAATAGAATGGTGCAAATATTAAACAGAATCATACATCACGTAAATGTTTGAGTTAATATTAAATAAAAAAATCAATTAATTTAAAAATAAATTTTACGTAAAATTTTTCAAATCTTATTTACTACATGTATACAAGAATTATTTCAGTTTTTTAAATTTTATATAACATGTATATGAATGAAAGAAAACATTTTAAACTTTTTTATCTATATTCATTATATATTTAAGTCGTTATATTATAAATTTTCTATAAAATATATTAATTTCATATTCTATCACATTTTTTATTTAATAAAATATAAATAAATAATAAATATCTTTTTGTGAAGAAATAACATTATATATAATAATCATTGAGCTATAATGAATGTATGGTGTGAAATATAGTTCACCCCTTTTTTTATGGAGAAATTAGGGTCTTCTAGATTACTTTAAAATTATGAAACAATATAATTTTTAATGGTGTGCAATATTTGTTTCAATCATGAGTGATGGAAATTTGGTGTTATTGAGAGTGTTATGGATGTGTTTTGAATGTTATTATCCTGAATTAATAGATTTAAAGGTGTTTGAAGTTGTTTTTAAGATTATATTGAATATTTAAAAATAAAATCATCATCTAAAATTATTTAATAATTTTAAAAAATTAATTGTTATGTATGTGTACTATTATGAACTGAGTAAATATGAGGCACTCAAAATGAAAGAGTTTATAGAGTGGTATATGTGGTTATGGAAATAGTTTTGGGTTGTATAGACTTTTTAGGCTTAAATTTGATAAGTATAAATACTTAAAAACCATAGATAAGAGTTTCTAAAAAAATATACATGATAGAAAAGGGTAAAAGTTCCATATATGTTTTGAAAAATACAAATGGGTTGATAAGAAATCTATAATTCTCATAATGGAATATGTAACTATCTTATTATAACATATAAGGGAAAAATTGGATTTATGAAGGATACGTATGAAAACATAATGAGTTGAAATAATTAATAAGATTAAAATAAATACATGAAATAATATATAATCAATATACAAAAAGGTAAAATATTGAGATTTAGAGGAGTTTCAATAAATATTAAAAAATTTATAAGTTTTTTCTATAAGAACTATTCTATATAAATGATGTATAAATTTTGATAGATATTTATGAGAAATAGTTGGTGTATTATATGTTGTTATTTTTGTAATTACTATCATGATACATATGTGATTGAGAAATTATTCAAGTTAAGTCATAATGACTAATGAATATAAAGAAATTAAGAAGATCACTGGATAATTGTTTTATGATTAAAAAACAATAATATTACAAAATCATTAATAATTATAACGGATGGTGAAATTATTGAAATATTTTCTTTATTATCATGGGTGAGTAAGTAAAATAATTGGTCAAAATATTGTTTTCGATCATATTGATAAAGCCCAATGATTAGTTAAAATGGTGAATATATTGGGAAAATATTTAAAATATTATTTTGGAGATTATTTTTTAATTTTTTGAATATATTTATTTTATTAAAATTAAATAATTATAAATTATTTTTTATTATATGGGAGAGAAAAAAATATATAATTTTGAAATATTATAATTTTTGGTTATCAACATAATTATATATTTTGAGTGACAATTAAATGGTAAGAAATGTTGTGAGATAATGTCCTCGACTAGTGGTAATCATAATCATGAGACAATTTAAAGATTTACAAAACGTGATGAAATGTAAAATTGTGTATTGTTCGTTATTTTTAGAGCTTGAATGATATATTTTGTTGATACTGGAAAATATTAGAAATTATGGGTTACAATTATTTTTGTTCCATTCGTGTTCTTTTTATAAACTATTATTATAACATATAAACTTACAATCTGGAGAATTTATAATAGCTAGGATGATGGGTTATCATATGAAAGCTTGATGTTCCCAAGACCCACAATCCTGGGACAGTTGTAAAAAAATCACTAAATATTTTAGATGATATAATGTGACATGAACAGATATAAACATATAACACTTTTAAAAAAATTTATATCGTAAACATTATATCTCAAAAAAAACAAAAAATATTATGATCAAAATTTTTAGTTTCATTGAAGATCATATCCAAAAGAACCGTATTTTTGTGATATCAAGGAACCTTTCAAGACAATTACATACATCTCATTATTTATATTTATCTCTATAACCATACTGATGGAAATATAAGGTATTTTTAATGTCATATGGCTAGTACATTAAAATATATAGATATTTCACCATGGGTTTGACCATTTTATATGATAAAAAATGGTAAGGGGATATATATATTTTTAAAATAAATATGGAATAATAATAGTTTTCCATAAGTCTTGAAAGATGGACATGTAATATAAAATTAAAAAAAATGTTTTATAGATAAATTATGTCTAATAATGAGGCAAAAAACACATTCCTAGGAGCATATCTATTGGAATATTGAATAGAAATGTACTAATATAATAAAAATAAGATAAAATTAACATAATAAAAAATATAAGAATATTAAAATTTTAAAATTTTGGAAAAAAATATACAATCTTCATGTAATGAATTTTTTTCCCACAATTCATGGAGTAATCAAGAAAAATAGTTACACATTATATTGTGAATTAATAATCCACATTATTCCTATTTTATTATTACAAAATTTCCATATGTCATGTGGTCAAAAAATAAAATTTCAACATTTAGCATTTGTATCTCATGAGAGATAAATCCTTAAAAATTTATATAGAGGGTGATATAGGACAGGAATGGTCAATACTCCATAAAAATAAATTATAGTATAAAATAGTCTATAATAACATCATAATGATGCCATGGAAAAATGGATTTTGAAAATATTTGAGATGGTGCACGAAAATTTAACTTAAAAATTTAAATGGGAAATACTGAAAATTCAATAACACCATTTCAATGTAAATTTTTTAAATTGATTCCTATAAAATAAATTCCAAATGATTAAATCCTTTATGAATAAAAGTTATAAATGTAGATAAACCATAAATATATTATTAGAAATCCATATTTACATTTCAATAGTGGGGGAAGTTACAAGTCAATTTCAAATTTTAAATTCTTTCAATGTATATGTAAAATCATATGAAAAACTATTTTTATATAAATTATTCTTCATAATGGAACCTTAAAATTTTTTTATAATATATTTCCTAAGTAAATTCACAGTGGAATATGAATAAAATGAGCAATGAATGTAACCTGTATTAATATTTTAAAATATCATTGTTAAAAAATACAACGTAAAAAGAGATAAAAATAATTTAGAAAATCAGAGTGGTGAAAAGAAAATTTCAAATTTCCTAACATATAATTTGTAATAAAAATACAAATGGGGTAATGTTTTGGTATATATAACATTGATGTAGAAGAAAAAAAAACTTACTAGGGCATGTTGTCAATTATTTTTAATGTTATTATAATTTTATGAGAAATAAATTGATTATGGAAGGATAATTTTACTAAAAAAGTAAATTTCCCTAGATATAAAAAAATATTAACAAATTTTAAAATTTAATATCCCAATAGTGGAATAAATTATTTAATAATAAATATTATAACTCAATGAAAGATGCTTTTAGTTATCAGTATCCTTTAATAATTAATAGTATTTTTATAAAAACCTGTTCAAATGGACTTCATATAATATAACCTCAAATAGGATTGAAAAAATAATAATTTATGGTATCAATCTTCCAATAGGTAGTATACACACAATTTAAATGATATTTTGTTCTTAAACCAAACATGCCTCAAAGAATTAAAATTTATATGAAACAACATTACTTTATGGCGACTATTAAAATTAAATCTCTATAAAATGATTAACATGAGATAGATGTTTAAATAATATTTATTTCATAAAAAATAATCATAAAATAAATAAATTTCAAATTTGTATATAAAAGTAAAACTAGTGGTGTATTTAATTATATCTTAGTAAAGAAAAAAATGAAAATTAAAAACACTTCCCTATGATTATAATTTCCTCTCTTTTGTCTTGAATCATCCTAGAAAAAAATTTAGGTTATTATAAATTTAATAAGGATTCATTCCCATATATATTTTAACTCTATGTAAATTTTATTAGAATATGTTATTTATTTATGAAATATTTTTCTCTTTTAGTGTTCATTTTATTTAGTTTAGTCTATTTCTCTAATATTTTGTTAATATATTGACTATGGTAAAAAAATTAACAAATATTCTTAGAATCTATAATTGGAGAGGTGTATTTATATTTTTAATTATATCATATAAAAATTTAAAAAAAATTTAAATCATTCCCACAGTGCATTCAAATTATAAAATATTCCTTTATATTTTTTTAGGTGGTCAGGTTTAGTATAGAAGTTTATTGTTAGTTTCACATATTTAATATAAAATATCATATATTAATATTAAAAATAGTTTAATAAAAATAATTTTTATACATTGGAATCATATTTAAATTCATCTGTCAGATACGATTAAACATAATAGAACACACAATACATGGAGGGGGTAGTCCACACTTACATAATATAGAATACTGATTTTTTTAAATGGGTTTAGATAAGGGTGAAATATTTATGATCAATGAGTATAATAATATCTAAATATATTATTACTACTAATTTTATCATAATTTTCTAGAATGAAAATATTTTAGCGGGTAGAAGAAGAACAGACCATAGAGTGTTTGGTTTTGAACATTACATATATATATTTATATGTTCTCTCTTGGGTAACACATTAATTCCACAAATTTTAGTAATTTTATATAAAAATAGATTTTAAAATGTTTCTAAATGGTAGATGTGATAGTTTGAAAACTTTATTGTTAGATATAAATCTTTTTAGTGGGTTCGTAAATCTGGTTGAAGTATCCTCCTTTTAAATGTGAAGAAAATCAATTTTTTGTAAATACTCATTACTTTTTCAATGTGAGAATGACTCAATTATACTGTAAATGGATAAAATACTGGTAAATAAAGAAGTTTTGATTGATAAATGGATTATAAATAATCAGCCATTATTTTTTTTCACAAATTCTTTAAATATGTTTCAATTCATTTGATACTATATTTTTACAATTTACATTTTTTATGTTGGTAACCATGTTTTAACATAGTACATCATATATTAAAAAAAATATATAGAAAACCATTTTTAGATATTTTTAGAACCCAAATTTATTCTCTATGTAGTATAATTCAATTCATATATTAGATACAATTTTCTTTAAAAATAAAATATTTAATGTATGGAGAAAACATTTTTAACAAAAATGTTGTTTTTCCCTTTTATGCACATAATATTACAAAATTTTAAGTTACAATTATAGAAGTAAAAATATATTATCATATCTGTGTAAAAAATTTTTAATTAATTATATAATATACATATTTAATTTATCTGATAAAAATGATATAACACTATTAAAACAATTCATTGAAAGTAACCCTTTCACCGTCCTCAATGTTGTTATCTATAATCATAGATGTAATAGTAATGTTCATAAAAATTAATATTTATATATTAGAAAAATATAAAAATTATTATACAAGATATTAAATTCATTTCATTATGTTCTACTTCAATAAGTGATGAATCAATGTTTTTAGTATAAGAAAATAAAATTGGTTTTAGAGTTAAATATATACTATATTGGCCAAATTTTAAAAATAGGGTTTATAAATTAAACATAGTACTATTTATGTTATTTATTTTAATTTAAAATTAAATATTTTATAGAAAAAGTTGGATTCAAAATCATTTATGTTATACATATGTTGTAAATGTGACGATAATAAAAAATCATTATTTTTTAACTATTCAACAAAAAATCAATTATATGAAAAAATATATGAAAAATTCAGCCTACTGTAATATTGAAATGATTAATCCAATAAATAAGTATTTTTTTAGATTTCATATTATAAAATATATAAATTCATAATTAAATTTAAAATCCAATATTTAAATAAACATGTTTTTTTGAAAACGTCATATTTAAACATGAACTGTGTAGTTAATAATTTTTTTTAATTTATAAATAATATTAATTATATTATTTAAATGGGTTTCATTTTAGTATTTTTTGAATATAATTCATTTAATATATCATGTATACCCTTTTTTCTGTGTTTTGTTAATTAGTTTTTCAATGAAATGTACTAATTTAGAGAAAAACATATTCTTAAAATTTTAGGTGTTATACTCTACCCCTTAAATAATCAATATCATCTGAATTTTAATTATAAATTCCTAACTAACATATTTAAAAATTTACATATGATATACAAAACTCAAGGAATAATTTCTAATGATTATAAAACATTGTAATTTATTCATGACTATAAAACTAAAATATTCCTTCGAAATATTCATTTTCCAATATAAATAATATCTTAAACCACTTGATCTAAATACCACCTCATTATTTTGTGTATGGAACAATGTAATAGTATTTTTTCCCTGAGACATCATAGTTTTATATTATTGTACATGTTATCAATTTTTGATTTGAGAAATGAAATAGTATTTCCTATTTTGTTAATATATAGTCTGTGTAATGAACACACATTAATTTCAAAATTCAAATCAAATTCCTATAGAAGGAGAAGAATAAGATTCATATTCCCACAAAATTTATCATGGGATAAAATAATCATTAATCTATATGATTTCTCTAATAAATATATATTTGGGTCCATGGTTTAATTTTATAATAAATAATCCTAAATATAATTAGATTCATATATTCAAAATCAAAAAATCCATCCACCACTTGGGATAAAAGAGAAACATTGCCATAATTTTCATAATAAAGCTTAGTGATAATGATATCATATATTTTACTATTATCATTTGTTATGGAGGTCTTTGGGGTCAACTCTCTTTATTATCTTGTGTGATAGAGCATTGATTTACATTATTCCTAATAACATTTAACAAGAATCATTTTAGTGTGGCTTCTTCATTGATTGGGAAATTATTTTACTCTATTCCAATGAATGGAAACTTAATCTCTTTGAGAAAATAATTTACAATTATTATATTCTACCCATTATAGAAAAACATCCTAATTCTATAGATATAATTACATTGGTGATTCATCCGTCCTTTTTCACATACATATAGGTTAACCTTATTACCCTAATGAGTCTTATAAACATGTTTTTAATACTATACAATACTTTAATCTACCTTGAATAATATGGGGATTCAATATCTATTGGAACATATATATCATATCAAACAATATCATTATATCAATAGAGGTCTCTTTTATTTAATTATTTTTGAATTCATTGTTTTTATCAAATGAAGAAATGATCTATTTTTCTCTCAATGCCAGAGATAAAACATGTAAGCCTAGATAATTTTACATTGTATATAATGAAGGATTCATCCTAATTTAATAACGTTTGTGAATTATCTCACTATATTTATTTGAAAATTTCAAGGAAAATAAATGGCGAGGATTTATTTCTTTAACTCCAACTATTCAATAATGTATGTATCCTCATTATCCACTATATTATTAATGATATTAAAACATAGGTTATCATCATAGTTTGAATGAAATATTTTCAACACAACCTTCTTATTTTCCAATTACTGAGAATGTAAAACATATTTCCTTCACATTTATACATTTTACATAAATAATAATATTTTAATATAAACCAATAGAGGGTGGATGTTTCGGCATGAAATATTCAATGGTACATTGATAATTCCATAACGTGTTTCAGTTATCAACATGGTTTTCATTATTATTCATATCATAGGATAGTTTAGTGACAATTTAAACAAAATTAAGTATTCCCTTCTTCATGTAGTTTTGTTTATCAATAGTAAAATCTTCTCTGTTCCCATTATACCAAATTTTAACCTAGTTACTATATTATATGTCCATTTATAAAAAATTAATGATAATAATAACTAATCCAAAAAGGAAAATAATTTACAAAATATGGACAAATAATATTTTACACATGTATCCTAACATATAGATTAAAATGATTCAATAATGGTTATTCATTCTCTTCTCCTATAATGCACTCAATGATTTCTAAAATGATGTGATCAAGTCCTTCATAATGAATCATAAAGTCTAATTGAATTTTAAATTCATATCCATAGAGAGTTTCTATTAAAGTGGGTAGTATTAAGGATACTCATTATGAACCATGTGAATATTGGGTCGATACAAAAGTATTATTTTTGGGTGATTACACCTTGGTGAAATTGTGCCACAACTAAATAAACATTACCATATCCAGATAAAGAAATAATTTATTGAAAACCCAAAAAAAGAAACATTACTGAAACATTCTGTTTTAATATTATAATTATAATTATCCATTACTACTTTAATTATGTTCTGTAGTCAAAATAACAAAAAATTACTAAAATTATGTTCAAACATAATAAAACATTTCACTATTTCAAATTAAGGTGACCCAAATCCCAAAAACCGTATACAATTCTAAATATAATTCCATTAAAATAGGGAATTTATAAACGGTGAGATAAATATCTCTAAATGTATATTTATTTTATATAAACTAAATTTGTTAAATATTATATACCACAATTGATATACAAACCCCTCAATGGAAGGTCTTTTATATTTGATGATCATATAAATACACATATGATTTTATGATAATTTAGGGATGTCATGATAATTGAGCTACAATTGCACCATTTATATAATTACCATATGTTATATTAATCTTAATTTCATAGAGAATGGAAACATAATGAATGGGAGAGAAGATATTATTAGTATGGGAACTCATATTAACACAACACTGAAGGATACGTTACATGTATATGAGAAAACATGAATATGGGAGAAATGTATTATTAAATATAATATATAACAATAATATTTTCTACATTCCATAAATAAAGTACATATAATCTTGTAAAAAAAATCTATCATATGAAAATAAATTGGAATCATGAGAAAATAATCATAATCCATGTTGAGTAATTATAATAACATGACACAAAAATTAAATAATCCCTTGAAACCTAGAGAAATTACTAAAATACAGATAAATATAATGATATGGAAATTTGAAATTTTGATTAACCAACAGTTACATGCTAGATGTTGTTGAAAAAATAACCATGCATAATGCAGTGAATATATATATATATATATATATATGTGTGTGTGTGTGTGTGTGTGTGTGTGTGTGTGCTTCCTGTAGTGATAATATAAAACAATCATGCTTCCACTTGTGAATAATCAATACCTTATTGCTTAACATCATTTTCACCTGAGATATAAATATGTAACTAATACATATAAGGGTGTTATATTATTACACATATATAAGGACTCGACCTTAAAACATTACATAATCATGAATTAAACAAATATGTCACATTGAGAATATTTTCAGGTTTTGAGATTAAGAGAATTAGGATATAACTATTATAAAACTACTTGAATATTACATGTAGTTCTACTACACAATATCAATTTTTCATAAAATAGAAAATCTTAAAAGGAAACGTTTCTAGTTTTATGTTTTCAAAAGCAAGAATTTTCATGATCCCATCAATCTTTACGTCATATGGAAAACATTTCAAAAACCTTGGTTGAGCATATGAAGCTCACTAAGGGTTATAAAATAATGAAGGAAAACATTATCCCATCAATAAATACAAATAAATGAAACCATACTTCTTAATGATAACATACATCATTAAATCATAATATTTATGAATAACATACAAAAATCATAAATCATAATAGTAACTTCTGGAATTCATTGCATACATACATTGTAGTTATCACAGCTATGTAGGGAGTAACATTTGAATACCCATAATAGTATATTCCTTAAATCTCTTATTATAAACATAAACATTTTCCTCTATCATGTTACCCAATGCATTTGAGAGTTATCTTGGGCTCACCGGCCCAAAGTTTATCATAGAACCACCTGTATACAAAAAAATTACCAATATCTATAAAATATTCATAACACATAAAACATGAATAATTGGAAGATAAAATTCAAACATTAAAATCAAAATATATCATTTCAATATATTGACGTAATCAATGCTTTATCAAACCATTTTAAAATCCAATTAAAACATTTAATGCAGATATTTTTGAATCAAAGTGTCCCAAGAAAAATTGAAACATTTAAAGAATTTATCATTTTAAACCATTAATGTCCATATAAATAAATCATAAAAACCTGTTTTAAAACATAGATATTAATGAAAAAAATTTATAAGTATAAATATTTAAAACATTTAAAATGATATTTTAGTTAATGAGTATGTAACCAAATGAGAGACACTTGAATAAAAATAACTAAGGAATTATATTTAATAAAAACTTTATAATATAATGAGAATAAATGTATTCCTTATATAATAATCCAAAGGATAATATATACACCATATAATAGTGAGTTGGTGTCTAACAACAATGAAGTCTCAATGTAATGTAAATTGAGATGAAATCCCCTATAAAGAATTCATCCCTTTATTAAGGATAAATATATGAAATGATTATGTGTGAAAAATATAACTACACTCAATATGATTGGATATTCAGTGTAAAACAACCATACACCATTCACAAATATTCATAGCATGTCATAAACAACAAGAAGAAGTTTAACCCAAAGAATTGAAATAGGGTTAAGAAGTTCCCTTACAATTACTCGACAGCCTAACAACATCACATAAAATTTCATAAAAAGTGTTTTTGAGAGAAAAAATGTTCTCTCACCACTTTGAGATAAAATTTACTTATATAGAAGAACATATCCCAATATAAGAATATATAAATTAAATGAAATAAAAAAAATTTAAAAGTGGAGGGTGAAATGTTCCCTTACTGATTTGGTAATATATAAAACATACACCCCATAAAGGTAGTATCATACAATGTGGATGGTAATACCCATAAATTAAATTACATTACACAATGAATACAATCATTGGCAGGGCATGCAATACTCAAAAGGATATAGTGGAAAATAATGCATGAATCTCACCGCAAATAAAAGTTAGATGAAAACCCCTTAACACGCTGTAATAAATCGAGTTGTATGACCAAATGTTAAAAACCACCAAATAAATAATATAAAAAAATGAATATAATGATAATCATGATAATATATATATCAATTTTCAGTACACAATACACCACATGCAATAAATAAGTGGTGGACAAAGGAAATCCCATTGAATTAAAAGTGAGTTATGTAACCCCTTACACCATGTACAACATGACTTGTTTGTTCATTATTCTTCCTAAATAATAATTTTAAGTTAATTTATACTTGATTAAAAACATTATATAGCTTCTAATTCCTTTTATATCACCTATTACCTTGATATAACAATTAGTTAATAATTTGAGTTCATATTGGACATTTTGTCTATAATCGGAACATGAGTCAAAAATGAACTTGTTATAATTACAATTTTTCCATGTGGTAAAAAGTACACTATCTCCAGAATGATATTTATGATTTAGATATCATATATATGAAATATATTCAGTATATATCTGTACTTATAATAGTTCATAACATTTAGAGATAAAAAATGAAATAAACCATTCGTGGAGATGGTATACAGTACGCACGCATAAACACTAATTTCATTTATATTTCCAATTTTAATGCAATGAAAACATAATGATAAATATTTTTATTATATTTCCTATATAATATCATATATTAATTCATTAACTCCCTCTTTTATACATCATACGTAAGGTATGAACGTTTCATATAACTTTGAGGGGGTTGTAATCCGAACATCTTCAAATGAAATTAGCGCATTTACCCATAATGGAAACCCTAAATGTATGCTATAAATGGAAAATACAGAACCATAAAGAAAAAATAAAAATATTATATATTATATATAGATATAGTTACATCATAATTTCCACCATGAGAGGCGGTTGGAGTTGTTTGAACAATCATCGTTTTGTGAGGCAGTAGTTTGACGTCCACCGAAATAGTGTGTTCATTACCCATTATATGGTGGTGTGTGCATGTGTAGTTAGAATAATTCTCATCTAAACATCCTAGTATAATGATAATACACGTTTTTTTATAAAATAAAATAATAAAATTAGTTTAGTGGGTTGGAGAAGTAAAATAAAATAATATAACTTAAGAGAAAATGTTACCATAAAATTGGGTAACTCCCTTTGATTTGTTCCAAAAAGATTTCTTGAAGTGTCATGTGCCTAAGTTAAGGCTTCTTGGTGGAAGATAGGTATCATGATAACATATTTGTTCTGGGTTTGGAAGATCCATGAGACTTAAGAGGTGTGGGTAATGGTTTAGAATTTTTGTCCTTTTATACGGGGTGGAGGGGCCCATTGGGGATTTTGAAAATATTATTTTATTGTAAACATATCTTCAGTTTAAAAGGGACCAGAACTCATTAAAGCCTAATATAAGATTATTATTATTTTAAATAAAATAATCCAATATTAATTTTACATGGTTTGGATATTGTTTTAATCATTATAATATAATTTATTTAAATCATTGATTAATGAGGTGACCACTACATCATTATTGCGTCATAAATAATTTTATTTATTTGATATATAAAAATTATCAATAAAATACCTTAATGTAGTAAATATTTTTATCTTTGAAAATAATATTTATAGTGGAAGAGATAACATATATATGTAATGGCCAGGGGTTTTGGGGTCCATTACTTGGTGAAAATCTGATTTTGGGGTGTTCTAGGTGGTATGGAAGGCCATCCCAGCCTCATGGTGAAGTTTAAGACTCCTAATGGTGGCCTCGACCTACCAGTGGCCTCGGTCTACTGGTAGCCTCAGCCTACCGGTATCTCGGCCTACCGGTAGCTCGACCTACTGGTGGCCCCGACCTACCGGTAGTTCGGCCTACCTGTGGCCTCGACCTACCGGTAGCTCGCCCTACCGGTGGCCTCTCCCTACCGGTATCTCAGCCAACATGTTACCTCAGCCTACTGGTAGCTCTGTCTACCGGTAGCTCGGTCTAATGGTAGACCCAGCCTACCGGTGGCCTCTCCATGTGTTTTCCATTAGTGCCTCCTCTGTGAAAATTGGTTTGTAAACCATGTTTTGACCCCCTTTAAACCTGTTTTAAAGCCCATTAATGGCATTTAATTAAATGATTGGTGAGGTACCCAAATTAAATGAAACACCATGTGTTTTGGTCATTCCATTTACCGCGTTCTTAGAAATTACACTACCGCATCTTGTGAGGATTCCTTCCTTGGTTATGGTGGTGTGCGTCGGTTTTAACTGCCCCGAAGGGAGGGGACCATTTATGTTAGACGTGTGGGGTGGCCCAGCTACATGATCAACCCACGATCCCGCTTCTTCAGCAGTTTCGAGTTTTTCTCCATATCTTAACTGTCCCGAGGATGTTGTATCTCAGACTTTATAACCTAAATGATTCTCTTCTCCCTATGTTTCCTTTTCTCAATCTCCCTGCGCGCGGAATACCCTTCCTCTGTTCGTGTCGTACCCCCATGAAGTTTTCCTTGATCATGTTCCGTGGAGTTCCTGCTACTCCTTCTTTCCAGTTTCCACGTGGGGACTTAACGTCGATCCTTGATCAATCAGGTATGGATTTTTCTCCGTCGCCTCTCATTTATGTGCCTCATGCGTGGTGGGTATGCTATAGTCTCTATGGATCTTGATGAATCCTAACATAAATAAAGATAATTAATGGACCTCTAAAGAAGGAAAAAGTGGGGGGGTGTGATTGATGTTCGGTTGTACACTTTTATGTTGATATGTGTTGTGAATTATACCGGCCTATGCTCACTAAAAATCATGGCAGTTGGTGGTAATTCTCTGTGCACTAATGAACCTTGGTGCTCATGGATGTTTAAATAAACGTAACATAAAATTGGTTAATTACGTATACTTGGATAAATGAACTGAAAGTACTGGTATCAACCATTTTATGTGATAACTCTGGTTAAATCCCATTGGAATTGAAAAAATGGACTGTGTTAAATCATTTAAATCTGATAATACCTACAAGGGCCTACCTTGTGTTGGTGGAAGTGGTTTGGTTGTTTTATTTTATAGGATTTTTGTTGTTGACATTATGGTTTTCATGGATGAAGGCTTAGATTGCTGGGGTGATATGGGTGGGGATGAGATCCCCTGTTATTATACTTTTTCTAGTTGTAAATCTGAGGCTATGTGGTTGCTCTGCTATGACACGAATTCGGGTGGGATCCTCTGTTGTTGAGAAACCATTGGTACCTAGATTTTTGGGACATGGGGCTGTATCTTGGGGTTTGTTTTGTTTCCAGTAATTCGAGGGATCTCACTTGATCCCTAGTTTTTGTGACATTACAAGAAAACTTGGTGTGAATTCTTAAATTACCAGATAATTTTCCTTTTTTGATTTATTCTTGTTTCTTCTGTGATTGTGCCTGTTAGTTTCCCAGTAGTGAAGGGAATAACTCATACTGAATAGTTATGAAATGATAACTTGAATAGGGAAATGGGGAACTGTTTTTTGTGTGATTGTTTTTTGAGGCAGCTGTGCTTGGTCACCTTCTTGTATCTATTGAGGATCCATAGTTTGGGCAGTGTGTGGTATATATATGAGTAACTGTATTTTTTGTGTTTAGTCGCACCCCACCCGCATTGGGCACTTAGTGTCGGACACCCCATCTCATGGGGAAGGGTATTTCCTCATAGTTACTCTCATTCTTGCTCCCTCTTCCCTAGTATGTGACGGATGGAAGTACCCTTACACCCAAGGATCTTCGAGTAGGTTTCGTTTGGGGTGTTGTTAGCCCAAGACTATTCAGGGAGGTTGTTTTCCCATGAATCTTTGGGATGATGCCCAGTTGTTTTTGGGCAGGGGTTATGGTTAGGGTTTGTTTTTTCCAGGTGACTTCAGGATGAGGCCTAGGTGTTTGCGGGCAGGAATGGATAGTTTTGAGGCCCAGGGGTGTGCGGGCAGGGATGTGGATGTTGGTGAGGTCCCGGTGTGTGCGGGAAAGAAGACAGTGGTAGCGTCAGGACGTTTTCCGTTAGGGATGAGAAGCTATCTAGTGGGGGAAATAGTGGTGTGGGGCACCCAAATGCTTTGTTCTTTACTATACTCTTACTTCTTGTGTTATATGGTGAACTTGTTCGGTGAGGTGGTATGGATAGATTCCTTGATAAATGATTATTTTTCTGCTTCTCAAGGGTGTTTAGGATGTCTCCCCACTTGTGCATGATAGATTTAGGATTTCTACTATGTATCATTGTTCGCTAAACCTACGTTTACATTCAAGTTTCTAGGAGGGCTTTAGAGGCCATGCAGGTCCTTACTAGTTTGGACATTAGAGTTGATGTTGGTCACTGTTGGATTCTGTTTAGCCTTTTTCATTTCTCATTGGTTATTGTACTTTGGATTCCTTGTACATTGTTCAGTTTTATTATTAAAGCATGCGTGTAGTCTGGTTTTTTTACCTTTTTCATTCTATACTTGGTGGTGTTTGGTGTTGAATAATTCTTTCTCCCAATCCTGGTTAACAAAAAAAGGGTAATGCCTCCCATATTGTGAAAATTTTATACCCTTGGTGCTAGTCGCCACTTCTGGGCCCACTGGAGGCGGGACTCATGGGTCATTATCTCTCTTTAATCATAAAGAAGGAAGGGCTTGGCAATCTGATACCCTTTCCCTCCTTTCGGTGAAGGTGGGTCATGACATAATTGTATCAGAGCCAAAGGTTGAGGGATAGGATGGAGTCTGGAGTTAGGCACAATGAGGATTGCATGGGATGGTCAGGCAACAATCTTAGGTGATCTTGGTTCGTGAAATAGACCAGGGAGGACCAATTAGGACACGATAGTTTAGGTCCCCCATGATCCAATGCAAGGATTCTGAGCCTATCAAATGACCAAGTGAGACTACATTTCTTGCAGAGTAGAGATCCTATAGAAGGTACATGCATCATACTTATTGTGTTTTAATTGATTTGGGGGACCTTTGGGAAAAAAATTAATAATAATAATAATAATAATTTCCCTTGCTACTCGTTCTTAGTCATTTATTGTTTATCTTGCAGCTATGGCACCCAGACATTATCCACGAGTGACTGTGGCGGTTGAGGCCCAACGGATCGAGGCAGTTGACCAGTAGAGGATTGGATGAGATGAAAAGGATGACTTGTGGTAGAGGACTCTGCACTCCTTCCAGCGACAAACACTCAAGAAGTATGAGGGTATCATTTCTGACTCAGTAACTGTGGGATGGCTCGAGGAGCTAGCCATGAACTTTTCATTTATCCGTGCTTCGAGGGAGTACTAGGTTCCATTGGCCGTCAGTCAGCTGAGAGGAACAATGCATCCGTGGTGGATGCTTTTTTGGGAGACAAGATAGAGGTAGAGTTTTTTGGGCAATTTTTGAGAAGGAATTTCATGAGGAATTATTCTCCTCTATGGTGAAGGCTGAGAAGAGACAGGGGTTTCTCTCCCTTCATCTAGGAAGCATGTTAGTGAGGGATCTGGGGATCAAGGTCAAAGATCTCTTGCGCTTTTCCCCAGATCTCTTTTCGGATGAGGAGCCTCAGGCGAGGCGGTTAGAGGAGGAACTCCGTCCATCTCTTCAGTATGCGGTCACTCCATTCACTCTTTCGACGTACCTAGTAGTACAGAACAAGGACAATATTGTAAAGATGATTCACTCTAAGGGAGGCACACCACAAGAATGGAACCTACTGATTTCATCAAAGGAGAAGTAAATCAGCAGCAGGTCTCCACCCACAGGGCCTTCAAGGTTTCGAAAAACAGGGTTTATGCATCATCAGTTCAAGTCCCAAGATTTTGGCCCTCACCCATTTTCCACAGGGCCAGGACCGAAGTGTTTATATTGCATAGTTTTCGGGCACATCCAGAGCAGTTTTCCGACTCAAGCTCCACATGGTGGAAGTGGATAGTTTCAGCACCCACCTCAGCAGCATCTGTTGCCGGCGAGGCCTTTCCAGCAGCAGCAGTAGGCCCTTGGCCCTCCGAGGGAGAACCTTGACGGAGGAGACCGACACCTAGGTTCTCCTCAGGGACCTCGACTAGGGTGTGGTCGGGGAGGTGGTTGACAACAGTGAGGTAGATGATCTGGGCGTGGACAGTTGCACGCCACAAAGTTAGGAGCTCCAGTGGGACCACAGGTCGTTCGAGGTACGACCAGTTTATTCTGCACTCTTTTTTCTGCCATGATTGATTCGGGAGCTTAACAGTCTTTTATTATGCCCTAATTTACCTATGCTCTAGGTTTGGATGCCGAGAGACTTTTTGAGCCCCTAGTGTTGAGAACACCAGTTGGGGGTCAGACCAGCGTATCTTACTTTTTCCAGGGATGTGGACTGATGTTGGGACCGTATCAGTCCTGTGGAGACCTTCTTTCATTGCCGATGCAGCAATATGATGTCATTCTAGGCATCAATTGGTTATTCTCCCTACATGCCATCATCGACTGTTATCAAATAAGGATCGAATTCCCCAACAAGGATGGACGACATGTGACTTTTGTTGGGGAGAAGAGTTATCAGGTTGGGAGTCGACATGTGGAGCCACTCCGTTCTATGCTGGATGAGGTGTCAATGGAGTCGGAAGACGCAAGAATGATGGATGTCCCATAGGTCATAAGAGAATTATCTGATGTATTTCCCCATTAGGTTGTTACTCTACCCCCTCAACGTGACATTGAGTTTGGGATAGACTTACAGCCTGGTATCCACCCGATCTCGATGGATCCTTATCGGATGGAACCTTCTGTGTTGTAGGAGTTGTGGATTTAGATTGACGATCTGATGGAGAAGGGCTTTGTTCGACCCAGTGTGTCACCGTGGGGTTCTCCAGTTATGTTTGTAAAGAAGCCAGATGGTAGTATACAACTATGCATAGACTACTGGAGGTTGAATCAGGTGATGGTCAAAAATCGTTACCCCGTCCTGAGGATAAAGGATCTTTTTGACCAGCTAAGGGGAGCAGGTTGGTTCTCTAAGATCGATCTGTGGTTTGGGTACCACTAGTTGAGATTGAAAAAATGTGATCTCTCAAAGAAGGCTTTTATATACAGATATGGACACATTGAGTTTGTGGTCATGTCGTTTAGCATTACAAACACACCAGCTATGTTCATGAACCACATGATATGTTTCTTCCGAGTGTTTCTGGACCAGTTCATTGTGGTGTTCATCGACGACATCCTTTTCTACTCAAGATCTGAGGAAGAGCATGCTGGGAATCTTAGGGAACTATTGGGAGTCTTTAGACACCACCATATTTATGGGAAACTGTCTATGTGCAATTTCTTAATGTGAGAAGTACATTTCCTTGGACACATACTGTCTCAGAAGGGAATAACAGTAGACTCGTCGATGGTTGAGGAAGTATTTTCATGGGAAGCAGCCAAGAATTTGGTGAATGTTCGTAGCTTCCTGGGTTTGGCCGGCTATTACCAGAGGTCTGTGCCCGACTTCTCTCAAGTTGCAGCTCTGTTGACAACTTTGACTAGGAAGGACCAGGCCTTCAGGTGGAGCGACCAGTGCCAGATAGCTTTTTCCTACCTAAATGAGAAGCTATTTAGTGCTCTGGTTCTCAAATTACCAGAGAAAGGGGTGTTGTTTGAAGTGTTATGTGATGCTTATGGCCTTGGTTTTGGATGTGTGCTAATGCAGCTGCGAGGAGTAATCTCTTGTGGGTCTAGGTAGTTACGTCCTCATGAACGTAAATCTGCCACCCATGATCTGGAGCATGTGGCCGTGGTGTTCGCATTGAAGTTGTGGTATTATTATCTCATCAGAGAGTGCTTTTTGGTCTTCTCAGATCACAAGAGAATTCATTATGTCTTTTCCCAGCGGGATCTGAACATGCGGCAGCAGAGATGGGTTGAGTTCTTCCAAGACTATGAATTCAATATCTCTTATACAGAGGGCAAGGGTAATGTTTTGGATGATTACCTGAGCAGGAAATCATAGAAGGATGTAGTCCAAGAATCTGCAGATTCTTGCAGAGAGATGTAAGAGTTAGAGTTCTTGCATTTAGATGCAAGGGTGGAAGGTAGAAGAGGTTGTCTGTTTCAGATGACTGTAGTTTCCTCTTTAGTGTTGTAGGTGGAAGAGTCTCAGTGGGGGGACTCGGAGGTGTAAGTGATGCGAGATCTTGTTTATATGGGAAATTCTCTTGAGGGATGGTCGGAGGATGGTCAGCATTGAATGATTTTCCGTTGAAGGATTTTTGTTCCGAAGATAATGCGTAAAGGTGTTCTCTATGAGTTCCATGGCTCAGCTTTAGCAGTACATCCTGGGGTATCAAGGATGTACCATGGCCTGAGGGGACAGTTTTGGTGGCCCATGGTAATGCGGATGGTGGCAGAGTATGTGGCTATGTTCATGGTGTGTCAGTATGTGAAGGCTGTTCACATTTTTCCTGGAGGGTTGTTACAGCCTTTAGATGTTCCCGGGTGGAAGTGGGATGAAATCTCGATGGACTTCATCACAGGGCTACCCAGGGCTCTGGGAGGCTATGATTTCATCTAGGTATTGGTGTATCAGTTGACAAAATCAACACAAATCAGGGAGATTAAGTAGTCGATCCCAGTGAGCACCTTAGCCCAGAAGTACGTCGATGCGGTGGTGCGGTAGCACGGGATTCCGAGATCTACTGTCTCCGATCGAGACACATAGTTTACCACACGATTTTGGAGTGGATTACAGCATGCCTTTGGCACCCAACTACACCATAGCACAACTTTCCACTATCAGACATATGGGAAAACAGAACAAACGATCCATACATTGGAAGACATGTTGAGTGTATGTGTTCTGGATTTTGGGGGATCATGGGTACGACACATGCCTCTGGTGGAGTTTTCTTATAAAAATATCTACAACTCCAATATTTTCATGAAACCGTTTGAGGCCTTATATTGAAGGGAGTGTCATTCTCCCGTTTACTGGACAGAGATTGGGGAAGCAGCTGTTCATGGTCCAGAAGTGGTTTAGGGCACCACTGAGAAGGTTCAGCTCATGCATGAGAGGATGAAGGCAGCCCAGGACCAGCAGAAGTCTTATGTCGATTGTTGGAGGAGGCCCTTGGAGTTCGAGGTTGGAAATCATTTTTTCTTGAAGGTTTCTGCTCGACGTGAGCAGCGAAGGTTTGGGAAGGGGAGTAAGCTCTCCACTAGTTACATAGGACCTTTCGAGGTGTTGGGACGAGTTGGTCAGTGGGCGTATTAGCTGGTATTGCCACCTCAGTTGGAGAACGTTCACAATGTCTTTCACATCTCCCAGTTTCATCGATATCTACACAACGACTCCCAAGTCATCGATTGGGGAGAGTTAGATGTCGAAAATGATGTGAACTCCATAGAACGACCGATCAAGATCGAGGATCATAAAGAGAAAGTGCTTCGCGGATGAACTATCCTCTTGGTTCATGTGTTGTGGAGGCATGGTGGCTTGGAGGAGAGCACTTGGGAGCGGGAGGCCTAGTTATGCGTTTAGTACCCAGAGCTGTTTTGACTTTTTTGTTGTTGATGTTGTTATGAGTTTTGTTGAGATGTTTTAACTTGTGATTTAATATATGAAATGATTGTTTTGATTAGCTATTAGATGATTTGTTCCATGACTGCTAATCTAGATGCATTAATGTGGATGCGATTAAACCTGTGCGGGTGAGTTAGTGCCACCCAAAGCGGATAATATCATGACATATAGGAAGGGACTCCCTGACCCAGGTGTTGGATAGTGTGATCCTTGTGATTGATGTGAATGTTTGTGGTTAATAACTCTTGGGGGAGTATTCATGGATGTAGGGGGTGTTCTATTCCAGCTTTCGAACAACTTAGGGTTTTCCCCCGAGAAGTATCTTTAGAAGGTGGTTTTTTGGACCCCACTTTTCTCCCTTCTGCATTGTTCATATATTCTCAGGGACGAGAATAGTTTGAGAAGTATCTGATGTAATGGCTAGGGGTTTTGGGGTCCATTACTTTGTGAAATTCTGATATTTGGGGTGTTCTGGGTGGTCTGGAAGGCCATCCCATCTTCTCGGTGAAGCTGAAGACTCCTAGCTGTGGCCTTGGCCTACCGGTAGCTCGGCCTACCAGTAGCTCGGCCTACCGCATGCTCGGCCTATCGGTAGCTCGACCTACCAGTAGCTCGGCAGACCAGTGGCCTCAGCCTACCGGTAGCTCAAACTACCGGTGGATCGGCCTACAGGTAGCTCGACCTACCGGTGGCTCGGCCTACCGGTGGACTTGGCCTACTGGTGGCCTCGGCCTACCTGTGGCTCCGCCTATAGGTGGCCTCGTCCTACCGGTCTTTGGGTCTACCGGTCTCCTTGGCCAACCAGTATCGTGTTCTACCGGTAGACCCAGCCAACCGGTGACCTCTCCATAGGTTTTCCAGTAGCGCCTCCTCTGCACGAATTGGATTGTAAACCATGTTTTGACCCCATTTAAGCCTGTTTTGAAGCCCATTAATGGCGTTTAATTAAATGATTGTTGAGGTACTATCCTTAAATGAAAAACCATGTGTTTTGGTCATTCCTTTAACCGCATTTTTAGAAATTCCACTACTGCATCCTGTGAGGAGTCCTTCCCTGGTTAATGAGGTGTGCGTCGGTTTTAACCACCCCGAAGGGTAGGAACCTTTTAAGATGGATCTGTGGGGTGTCCCAGTCGCATGGTCAACCCAATATACTGCTTCATCTACGGTTTCTAGTTTTTCTTCATATCTTAACCATCCCAGGGATGATGTATCTCGGCCTTTATAACCCAAAGGCGTATATTCTCCATAGGTTTTTTTTTCTCTATCAATATGCACTCATAATACCCTTCCTCCGGATGAGTTGTACCATCGCAAAGTATTCCATGATCAAGTTCTGTGGACTTCATGATACTCTTGATTTTTAGTTTCCACGCAGGGACTTAACTTTGATCCTTGATCAATCAGGTATGGATTTTTCTCCTTCGTCTCTCCATTCTATGCATCATGCGGGGTGGGTATGCTTTTTTCTCTATGGAAATTGATGAAACCAAACTTAAATAATGATAATGAACGGGCCTTTAAAGAAGGAAAATGGGGGGGGGTGATTGATGTTCTGATGTACTCTTTTATGTTGATATGTGTTGTGAATTATATGGGCCTATGATTACTAAAAATCATGGACATTGGTGGTCTTTATCTATTCACTAATGAACCTCGGTGCTCCAAGATGTTTAAATAAACGTAACATGAAATTGGTTAATTATATATACTTGGTTAAATAAATTTAAAGCACCATGATTAACCCTTTTCTATGATAACTCCGGTTAAATCCAAGTGGAATTGAAACCATGCAGTGTGTTAAATCATTTAAATCTCAAAATACCTGCAAGGGAATGCCTTGTGTTGGGGTAGTGGTTTCGTTGTTTAATTTCATGTGTCCTTTGCGGGTGACTTTATGGTTTTCTTGGATGCAGGCTTAGATTGCTGGGGTGATATGGGTGGGGATGAGATTCACTGTTGTTATACTTTATCTGGTTGTAAATCTGAGGTTGTGTGGTTTCTCTTCTGTGACACAATTTCGGGTGGTATCCTCTATTGTTGAGAAACCATTGGCTCCTGGATTTTGGGGACAAGGGTTTGTGTCTCAGGGTTTATTTTTTCCCAGTACTTAAAGAAATATCACTTGATCTATAGTTGTTGTGATATACAAGAGAATTAGGTGTGAATGATTAAATTACATGATGGTTTTCCTTCCTGCTTTATTGTTGTTTCTTCTGTGATTGTGCCTGTTAGTTGCCCATTAGTGAAGGGAATAACTCATACTGAACTGTTATGAAATGATAACTTGAATAGGGAAATGGGGAACTGTTTATTGTGTGCTTGTTTTATGAGGTAACAGTGCTTGGGCACCTTTATGTATCTATTTAGGAGCCATAGGTTGGGATATTGGTTGGTGTATATATGTTTAAATGTATGTTTTGTGATTAGTCGCACCCCACCCATGTTGGGAACCTAGTGTCGGGCACCCCATCTCATGGGGAAGGGTGTTTCCCCCTAGTTACTCTCATTACTTCTCCCTCTTCTCTAGGATGTGATGGACGGAGGTGACCTTACACCCAAGGACATTAGGTAGGCTTCGTTTGGGGTGTTGTTATCCCAGGACTCTTCGGGAAGGTTGTTTTCCCAAGAATCTTCAGGATGAGGCCCATGTGTTTTCGGGCAGAGGTTATGGTTACAGTTTGTTTTTCCCAGGTGTCTTCAGGATGAGGCCTAGGTGTGTGCGGGAAGGGATGGATAGTTGTGAGGCCTAGGTGTGTGCAGGAATGGATGTGGGGTTATGAGGCCTAGGTGTGTGCCGGCAGGGATGTGGATGGTGGTGAGGCCCAGGTCTGTGCGGGTAGGAAGAGCGTGGTAGCGTCAGGACGTTTGTCGTTAGGGATGAGCAACTAGAATGTGGGGGAAATAATGGTGGGGGGGGGGGTACCCAAATTCTTTGTTCTTTACTATTATTTTACTGCTTGTGTTATTTGGTGAGCATGTCCGGTGAGGTGGGATGGATGGATTCCTTGATAAATGATGTTTCTTCTGCTTCTCACAGAACATTAGGATGTCTCTCCAGTTGTGCACAAGTTTTTTAGGTTTCCTATTGAGTATACTTTGTATTCTCACCCTGAGTTTACTTTCAGGTTTCCAGGAGGGCTTCAGAGGCCATGCGGGACCTTACTATTCTGGGAGTTGGAGTTGCTCTTGGTCATTGTTGGATTCTGCATAGCCTTTTTCCATTCCCATTTGGTATTTTACATTGGAGTCCTTATACTTTGTTCAGTTTTATTATTAAAGCATGCATGTAGTCTGGTTTTTTACATTTATCATTCTATACTTGGTGGTGTTTGGTGTTGACTCATTCTTTCTCCCAATCATGGTAAACAAAAAAGGGGTAATGCCTCCTACATTGTGAAAATGTTGTAACTTTCGCGCTAGTCGCCATTTTGGGGCCTACGAGAGGTGGGACTTGGGGGGTCATTATCTCTCCTTCAACTTAAAGAAAGAAGGGCTTAGTAATCTATTGTCCCTTCCCTCTTTTCGATGAAGGAGGTTCGTGACAATATAACTCCATGTAAAAACTTATTAATAAAAGATATTTTTTAATTTCATGTATTATAAGGCCCCATCCTTAAACCTTACTTAATCTTGAGTTATTACAAGATTACACATTGAGGATCTTTTCGGGTTTAGATTTTTAGAGAATTAGATCATAAAAATTGCATTACATTCCACATATAAACAAAGTGGTTACATAATGATAGTATTCTTCATTCCCATCAATGGTAACATATTTAAAATAAACATGGATTCTTTCTTGACACATCCTTGACAATATCATCATATCCTGTACCTTTCCCTTGTCTTGTGAAAAACATTTTAAAAAAACTTGGGATGAGCATAAAAAGCTCAGTAAGGGATATAAAAATATGGAAAGGAAACAAGGGTACATATATACATAAGGATGACATCATACTTTACCCATAAAACATAAGCACTTTAACATACCTCATCAAATCATGAATAAATCATAGAAATCATAGGACATAAAGGTAACGTGAGGCATTCATAACATTCTTACGTAGGGAGTAACCCTCTTGGTTACGTTTGGAATACCCATCACAGTATATTCCCTAAATATCTTCGGAGAAACCTTAACGTTTCACTCCTTCGCGTTACCCAATGCATTGTAGAGCTATATCGGGCTCACCCGCCCTTAGTTTCTCACGGAACCACCCATTTTCATAATAATTCCCAAGAACCTCAACATAATCATATCACATAAAACATGCATAAAGGAAACATAACATTTCCACCTTTCAATCACAAGATATCAATAAAACACATTGATATAAAAACATTATGAAAACCATTTTCAATACCAATATAAAAGAAAATTAAAACATGGTATTTATTTTTCTTTTAAAAAAAAGGTATGGCTTGTAGAGGAAGCCGAAACTCAAATAACGGTCACGATGGTGGAGAAGTCATTGTCGCCGCATACGTACGACAAAAACATTCCCTTTTGTTGTTTAGAAAAACGCTTCATATAAAAAATATTCCTTTTGGATAAACGTAAAAGTCAAAGGGGTTTATACACCGTATAAAAGAAGGTTGTGTATAAAACAAAATATGCCTCAATGAAAGGAGATTGAGACGAAGTCCCATACCTTGTATCCGACTTGACCCGACCGTTCTTTAATCTCCTGAATAATAAACTTGAGTTAATCTCTACTTGCTAAAGAACCTTTTTCAAGTTCATTATCCCTTTTATACCATGTTATGAACATCATGTAATCATTTAAGTTAATAATGTTCATTTTGTCGGTATTTGGTTCTTAAGTCAAAAATAGACTTCTAACACTTACATGTTGTTAATTTGGTCAAAGGTTCGTTATATCCATAATGATATTAATGATTTGGATAACATATATATCATATATATTCAGCATATACAAGTATTTGTAATATTACATCACATTTAGAGGTAAGAAAATGAAATGCACCGTTCATGGAGACGGTAAGCCGTACGTACGCATGAACGCTACTTCCATTTCTATTACGTATTTTCTGGAATGGAATCATAATGATATAAGAGTATATTATAATTCCAGTATAATAACATATATAATATCATTAACTTTATCCTTTACACATCCCACATATGGTATTAACGAATCAAATCACTTTCAGGGGGCGGTAGTCCGCACTTCCTAAAATGAAGATATCGTGTTTACCCATAATGGAAACAATAATGGTATGCTATAAATGAAAAATACAGAAGCATAAGGAATGAATAAACATATTATATATCATATATAAAAATAGTGACATCATAATGGTCACCTTTGAAGATGTTAAATGAGTATTGAACAATCATCGTTTCGGGAGGCAGAATTTCGCCATCCACGGAAACCGTATGTTCTTTAACCATTTGATATAGGTGTGTGAGAGTGTAGATTGAATAAATCTTATAACAACATCCTAGTATATTGAATATACTGGTGTTGTTACAAAATAAGTAAATAAAAAATAGTTTAGGGGGTTGGAGAAGCAAAATAAAACAAAAGGACTCAAAAGAAAACATTACCTTAAAATCGGGTAACACCCTTTGGTTTGAGCTCAAAGGCTTCCTTGGGAAGACTTCTGCCCAAAGTGAGGCTTCAAGGAGTAATAGAGAGAAGTTTAGAGACAAAATGGGCAGGGGTTGGCCGAGCCAAAGGCTTTGTGATTGTGGTAATGAGGTAGAGGTGGGGGCCTTTTATAAGAGGAGAGGAGGGGCACTCTTGGAAAGTAAAGATAAGTTACTTTATTTTAAAATGATTTTCGGATTCAAAAGGTCCCAAATTGATATAAATCGAGGATAAGGTGATAAGGGTTCGAAATCCACTCATCCAATTGGTTTTGGCCATGTGTAGGTTTTAGATTTTACATTAACTTTCCATTTTATTTAAATCATTAAATAAAGAGGTCATCGCTGCATCATCATGATGTCATAAATAATTTAATTTATTTAACGTCTAAAAATAATAAAAGAAATTCTATGATGTAGGAAATATTTTTATCTTTCGAATGACTATTTATAATCAAAAATCTGTTCTTTATAACCCGATGTAATAATTGTTTTCGTAAAACATATTATGTTTGTGTAATTTTTACTTTTACATTAAATAAAAAGTTATTTATGTCATTTCCCAACCAAGGTGGCTCCATGGGGTACCCAAGTTTACCCATGGCTTGTCTTGGTAGGCCATGACACAACCAATGTGAGTAGGACATGTGTCAAGATCATCTCATTTTATTAAAGCATTATTTTTACCTTAAAGTACACTAATTACCACTAATCGCGATTAAAAACTTAATAAGTTACTATTCACCAAAAAATTATTTTAATCTCATTGAACCACATTTTACTTCTTAATGAAAACCAATTATGTCGTATTTTTGAAATTCAAAACACAATGATGGCAAAATTTCATTTAAACGAAAAATCAGTTTTTATAAGAACCACTTAGTGGTTTCACTATTCATCCAAAATTGATGTTTTTCAGAAAAATACCAAAAATTCACCCTAAGATATATTTGATATTCCAAATTCAAAAATGAAGTATATTTTAAAAAATTCAAAACATATAAGTCACATTAATTATTTTAATAATTAATTCCCGTTGTCATGACAAATAGCGTGTTTTTATGAAACAATAAGTATCAAAAGATTGACACTAGTTTAAGTCCAATTTCAAACTAAAATTGATTCCAACGACCACCATTGGATTAAATGGTAAAAATATATTCTAATTTAACTTTAAAAACAATTCATAATTTAATCTAATCATATAAATAAATTAAATTAAAAAGCAGTTTTGATGTAAAATGCAGTATTTATCACTATTCATAAAAAAATGAACATTGTCAGAAAAATACCAAAAATTCACAAAAAGTAAATTTTGATGTCCCAATCATTAAGAATAAGTTTATTTTGAAAACAATAGCTTATAAAATTGTCAAAATATAGATTTAAAAATGGTTTTCCATCAAAAGGAAGTAAAACAATCTTTTAAAAATATTATTGTATTCCATGCTTAAGATTGGATTTATTTTAATTTTAAGCCTCTAAATCACTATCTAATTCATTAATAGACATAGATAAAAATATCTATTATTCATTTCTTACTTGGGATGTTACATCCTTCCCTCATTTAGAAAATTGCGTCCCCACAATTTATTTACTTATCAAATAAATGGGGGTACTTATCCCTCATTGCATTTTCAGATTCCCATGTTGCCTCTTCCATCATGTGGGTTTTCCACAAAACCATTACCTGCTTAATCACCTTATTCCGTAACACTTGATCCCTGTGGTTAAGAATCTGGACCGGTTTTTCCTCATAATATAGGTTCTATTCCAGCTGAACTACCTCTGTACTCAAAACATGAGATGGATCTGGCATATACTTTCTCAACATTGAAATGTGAAAAACATTGTGTACCTGAGATAAACTCGGAGGTAAAGCCACTCGGTAAGAAACTGATCCAACTCTCTCCAGAATTTCATATGGTCCAATAAACCTTGGACTCAGCTTTCCTTTCTTACCAAATCTCATCACACTTTTCCAAGGAGAAACCTTGAGAAAAACATGATCACCTACCTCAAAAGAGAGATCCTTCCTCCTGTTGTCCGCATAACTCTTCTGCCTGCTATGAGCTGTTCTCATGTGTTTCTGAATCAGCTGAACTTTTTCTGCCATCTCTTCTACCAATACTGGTCCCATCAACTTCCTTTCACCCACTTCATACCAGAAAGCTGGAGTTCGACACCGCTTCCCATATAATGCCTGAAATGGTGCCATCTGTATACTGGAATGAAAACTGTTATTATATGAAAATTCAACCAAAGAAAGATGTTGGTCCCAACTTCCCTGACAATACATAGAACAAGATCGTATCATATCCTCCAAGGTCTGAATTTTTCATTCCGACTGACCATCTGATTGAGGATAAAATGTTGTACTGAAATTTAATTCAGTACCCAAAGACTTCTAAAGGCCTTTCCAAAAGTTAGAAGTGAACCTGGGATCACGGTCAGATACAATGGAGAGAGGAACTCCATGTAACCTGACTATCTCATTAAGATACAAACGGGAAATTTGATCTAGGGAAAAAGTATCTCGTATAGCAAGGAAATGAGCAGATTTAGTCAAGCGATCATCAATAACCCAGATTGCATTATTACCTCGAGATGTCTTCGGTAATCCCACAACAAAATCCATGGATATGTTTTCCCATTTCCACTCTGGAACTGGTAAAGGCTGAAGGAACCCTTTCGGTAACTTCCGCTCTGCTTTAACCTGTTGACATGTCAAACACTTCACAGTAAAATCAGCAATATCTCATTACATTCCATCCCACCAATAATACTCCAACAGATCTCTATACATCTTAGTACTGCCAGGATGAACTGAAAACAGAGAACTATGAGCTTCATATAACAACTCTCTCTTCAACTGTGAATCACAAGGCACACACAATCTCTTCCAAAATCTCAAAACTCAATCATTATCAATGTTCAATTCAGGCAACTTACCTTTCTGAACCAGCTCTACCTTTTTCTGCAACTCACTATCTTGCTTCTGTGCTTGATTGATTCTATCTGATAGAGATGATCTCACTGATACCTGAAACAAAACAGAAGAACTTCCTTCACCAACAACTTCTATGCCAAAGTTCACCAAATCCTTAACCAAATGATCACGTTCCAAACGCAACATTGCTAATGAAGCATTACTTTTTCTACTCAAAGCATCATCCACTTTATTTTCTTTTCCCGGATGGTAATGAATTGTACAATCATAATCCTTGATTAATTCCAGCCATCTCCTCTATCTCATGTTTAACTCCTTCTGAGTGAATATATACTTTAAAATTTTGTGATTAGTATATATTTCACACTTTACTCCATACAAATGATGCCTCCAAATTTTTAAAGCGAAAACAACAGCAGCTAATTCCAAATCTTGTGTAGGGTAATTTACCTCATGAGTTTTCAATTGTCGTGAAGCATAAGCAATTACATGATCATTATGCATTAGGACGCAACCAAGTCCTTTCAATGAAGCATCACTGTAGATAAAGAACTCACCATTCCTGGAAGGTAGTGCCAAAACTGGAGCATTCACCAGTCTTCTTTTCAATTCCTGAAAACAATCTTCACATTCTTTTGTCCAGATAAACTTAACACCCTTCCGAGGTAGCTTAGTCGTTGGACAAGATAATCGTGAAAAATTTCTAACAAACCTTCGGTAATAGCCTACCAAACCAAGGAAGCTACGAATCTCAGTTAGATATGTGGGTCTTGGCCAGTCTTCCACAACTTTTGTTTTTGCAGGATCAACAGTTATCCAATCTTTAGAAACAATGTGACCAAGGAAAGAAATTTGTTGCAACCAAAACTCACACTTGCTGAATTTCCCATACAATTTCTTTTCTTTTAAGGTTTGAAAGATAACCCTTAAATGTCTTTCATGCTCCTCTTTACCTTTTTAATAAACCAAAATATTGTCAGTAAACACAAGCACAATTTATCACCTGAGTCAACTGAGCCATCACTGCGAAAAACTGTTCAATTCTGATTCTGACCATCTCAGGATGCCGTTTTAGATGTTTATTTCCATCTGTATACCTTCCTAGCACAACTTCCATGTATCCACTTCGAAAAAATTTCTAAACAAACATGTCTTAGATGAAACAACATGGTAATCTTCAAATACTATATCACGTAAATTTGACCATAAAAAAAATATTTTTGGATAATCATTTAATAGAATTCTAACCCCTAAAGTTATCTAAACCGACCTCCGATACCAAATATAAGGCCCCATCCTTAAACCTTACTTAATCTTGAGTTATTACAAGATTACACATTGAGGATCTTTTCGGGATTAGAGTTTTAGAGAATTAGATCATAAAACTTGCATTAAATTCCACATATAAATAAAGTGGTTACATAAAGATAGTATTCTTCATTCCCATCAATGGAAACATATTTAAAATAAACATGGATTCTTTCTTGACACTTCCTTGACACTACCATCATATCATGTACCTTTCCCTTGTCCTGTGAAAAACATTTCAAAAAAACTTGGGATGAGCATAAAAAGCTCAGTAAGGGATATAAAAATATGGAAAGGAAACATGGGTACATATATACATAAGGATGAGATCATACTTTACCCATAAAACATAAGCACTTTAATATACCTCATCAAATCATGAATAAATCATAGAAATCATAGGACATAAAGGTAACTTGAGGCATTCATAACATTCTTACTTATGGAGTAACCCTCTTGGTTACGTTTGGAATACCCATCACAGTATATTCCCTAAATCTCTTCGGAGAAACCTTAACGTTTCACTCCTTCGCGTTACCTAATACATTGGAGAGCTATATCGGGCTCACCCGCCCTCAGTTTATCACGGAACCACCCGTTTTCATAATAATGCCCAAGAATTTCAATATAATCATATCACATAAAACATGCATAAAGGAAATATAACATTTCCACCTTTCAATCACAAGATATCAATAAAACACATTGATATAAAAACATTATGAAAACCATTTTCAATACCAAAATAAATGAAAATAAAAACATGGTATTTATTTTTCTTTTAAAAAGAAGGTATGGCTTGTAGAGGAAGCCGAAACTCAAATAACGGTCACGGCGGCCGAGAAGTCATTGTCGCTGCATACGTACGACAAAAACATTCCCTTTTGTCGTTTAGTAAAACGCTTCGTATAAAAAAGATTCCTTTTGGATAAACGTAAAACTCAAAGGGGTTTATACACCGTATTAAAGAAGGTTGTGTATAAAACAAAATATGCCTCGATGAAAAGAGATTGAGATGAAGTCCCATACCTCGTATCCGACTTGACCCGACCGTTCTTTAATCTCCTGAATAATAATCATGAGTTAATCTCTACTTTCTTATGAACCTTTTTCAAGTTCATTATTCCTATTATACCATGTTATGAACATCATGTAATCATTTAAGTTAATAATGTTCATTTTGTCGGTATTTGGTTCTTATGTCAAAAATAGACTTCTTACACTAACATGTTGTTAATTTGGTCAAAGGTTCGTTATATCCAGAATGATATTAATGATTTGGATAACATATATATCATATATATTCATCATATACATGTATTTATAATATTACATCACATTTAGAGGTATGAAAATGAAATGCACCGTTCAGGGAGACGGTAAGCCGTACGTACGCATGAACGCTACTTCCATTTCTATTTCGTATTTTCTGGAATGGAATCATAATGATATAAGAGTATATTATAATTCCAGTATAATAACATATATAATATCATTAACTTTATCCTTTACACATCCCATATATGGTATTAATGAATCAAATCACATTCATGGGGCGGTAGTCCGCACTTCCTAAAATGATGATATCGTGTTTACCCATAATGGAAACAATAACGGTATGCCATAAATGAAAAATACAGAAGTTTAAGGAAAGAATAAACATATTATATATCATATATAAAAATATTGACATTATAATGGTCACCTTTGAAGGTGTTAAATGAGTATTGAACAATCATCATTTCAGGAGGCAGAATTTCTCCATCCACAGAAACCGTATGTTCTTTAACCATTTGATGTAGTTGTGTAAGAGTGTAGCTCGAATAAATCTTATAAAAACATCCTAGTATATTGAAGATACTGTTTTTTGTTACGAAAGAGGTAAATAAAAAGAGTTTAGGGGGTTGGAGAAGCAAAATAAAACAAAAGGACTCAAAAGAAGACATTACCTTAAAATCGGGTAACACCCTTTGGTTTGATCTTAAAGGCATCCTTGGGAAAACTTCTGCCCAAAGTGAGGCTTCAAGGAGTAAGAGTGGGAAGTGGATAGACAAAATGGGCAGGGGTTGGACGATACAAAGGCTTTGGGAGTGTGGTTAATGAGGTAGAGGTGGGGGCCTTTTATAAGAAGAGAGGAGGGGCACTCTTGGAAAGTAAAGATACGTTACTTTATTTTAAAAAGAGTTTCGGATTCAAAAGGTCCCACATTGATATAATTCGAGGATAAGGTGATAAGGGTTAGAAATCCACTCATCCAATTGGTTTTGGCCATGTGTAGGTTTTATATTTTACATTAACATTCCATTTTATTAAAATCATTAAATAATGAGGTCATCGCTGCATCATCATGATGTCATAAATAATTTAATTTATTTAAAGTTTAAAAATTATAAAAGAAATACTATGATGTAGGAAATCTTTTTATATTTCCAATGAATATTTATAATCAAAAATCTGATCTTTATAACCCCATGTAATAATTGTTTTCGTAAAACATATTATGTTTGTGTCATTTTTACTTTTACATTAAATAAAAAGTCATTTATGTCATTTCCCAACCAAAGTGGCTCCATGGGGTCCCCAAGTTGACCCATGGCTTGTATTGGTCGGCCATGACACAACCAATGAGGGTAGGACATGTTTCAAGCTCATCTCATTTTATTAAATCATTATTTTTACCTTAAACTACACTAATTACCACTAATCGCGATTAAAAACGTAATAAGTTACAATTCACCAAAAAATTATTTTAATCTTATTGAACCACATTTTACTTCTTAATGAAAACCTTGTATGTCGGATTTTTGAAATTCAATACACAATTATGGAAAAATTTCATATAAACAAAAAATCAGTTTTTATAAGTACCACTTAGTGGTTTCACTATTCATCCAAAAATGAAGTTTTTCAGAAAAATACCAAAAATTAACCCTAAGCTATATTTGATATTCTGAATTCAAAAATGAAGTCTATTTTACAAAATTCAAAACATATAAGTCACATTAATTAATTTAATAATTAATTCCCGCTGTCATGACAAATAGCGTGTTTTTATGAAACAATAAGTATTGAAAGATTGACACTAGTTTAAGTCCAATTTCAAAGTGAAATTGATTCCAACGACCACCATTGGATTAAATAGTAAAAATATATTCTAATTTCACTTTAAAACCAATTGAGAATATAATCTAATCATATAAATAAATTAGATTAAAAAGCAGTTTTGATGTAAAATGCAGTATTTTTTCACTATTCATAATAAAAATGAACATTGTCAGAAAAATACCAAAAATTCACACAAAGTAAATTTTTATGTCCAAATCATAAAGAATAAGTTTATTTTGACAATCATAGCTTATAAAATTTTCAAAAGATAGATTTAAAAATGGTTTTCCATCAAAAGGCAGTAAATCAATCTTTTAAAGATATTAGTGTATTCCATGCTTAAGATTGGATTTATTTTCATTTTAAGCCTCTAAAACACTATCTAATTCATTAATAGACATAGAAAAAAATATCTATTATTCATTACTTACTTGGGATGTTACATGTATTCCGTTACATTTAGTTAATTAAAATAAAGTGTCATTATCAATTGTAAGTGACTCCATGGGGTCCCCAAATCGACCCAAAGATGCCCATGGTTTTCCATGGATCATCCAATAAAGTTATTAGATGTTTTATAGTAATTTGGTATCATTATAATATTCATTTTACATTGAATTACTATATTTAACTTTAACTATGGTAAATAAAAGTCAAAAGTTACTGTTCACCTAAAATTATTTACATCTTTTTGAACAATATTGTACATAAAAATAACTTCCATGTATGTCATATTTTTAAAATATAACTCACAGAAGTGATAAAATTTCATATAAATGAAAATTTAGATTTTTAAGTACTACTTAGTGGTTTCACAATTAATCAAAAATTGATGTTTTGTAGAAGAATACAAAAAATTCAGCCAATGGTATATTTGATTTTCGTAATTTAAAAATGTTGTATTGTTTACTAAATTAAAAAATAATGAATATGGATTAATTAATATAAAATTAATTCCCATTTTCAAAACAAAAATCATGTTTTTAAGGAATAATAACTATCAAAATATCGACACTAGTTTATGTCCAATTTCAATTTGATATTAATTACACTAACTAGCATTGGATGAAATGGTAAAAAGATAATTTATTAAAATTTAAATCCAATTAAAAAGATAATCTACACATATAAATAAAATATATTAAAAGGATGATTGGAATTGAAATACGTTATTTTTTACTATTCGAAAAAAATTCATTTTTATCAGAAAAATACCAAATAGTTACATAAAGTAAATTTTGATTTCTTGATTCTAATGAAGAATTTTATTTTGTCAAAATAAACAAATAAAAGATAATAAAACTAGAATTAAATATGATTCTCCATCAAAAGGCAAAAAATCGACCTTTTAAAGTAAATTATGTTTAAAATTAGATTCATTAACATTTTAAGACATTAAATTTTTTAGGATTAATGTTAAATCATTTTAGAAACATGTATAATCATATAATAGTTAGTTATATTTATTCCTCCTATACAATGGCTAAGAGTTAAATAGCATTTAAAATAATATTATATTAATATTTTTCATTATAAACCAAGATTTTGTGCAACATAAGATTTCAAAGAAACTCGTTGTTGCATATCAGGTACACTACTGAACATAGCATACCCTTTAATGTAAAATTAATATTTAATTCACAAATATTAATAAATATGAAAATGTAATATTCTTTATTTACCAGTGATATAAAATCCTTCCCCCCTTCTGGAAATTGCATCCTTGCAATTTAAAATTTAACTAGGAAAAATCATTGAACTTCCCACATCGAATAAAGATTCAATAAAAATACCACATTAAAATAAAGGGAGAGAAGTTCAAATGTCACCGAAGACAACATTTACTCAGATTCCATGAAAACCTGGATATGGAGGAGAAAAAAACCACCGTGTTCTTATGGTGAGTAATATCAAACATGATTAATAGAAAGTTTACCACCAGAAAATCCCAAACTTGTGATCAGTAAAACAGTCTTGGATTCCCTAGTATGAAAATTTAACAGTAAATGTTTTTGTTTTAAGTTACTCTTCATAAAGATGAAGAATTTATTTATGGGAATGAATAAGAACACAAGGAAACATACTTAATTTTCATGTAGACTTTCATCCTTTACAAAATTTCTACCACAAATTCATCATTCCTCCAAACAATGAGTATTCAAGATTAATTTTTCACATTTAAAGCACTATAATCTACATTTATAAAATCAAATAAACCACAAAAAAAATGAACAATATTATTACCATGCCTTTTAGAAATTAACCAAAACTAAAATGGTTAGTACAAGATCAGATAATCCCAAAAAGGATAATCTTTTACAAAAAGAAAAACTACTCATAATCTCCATATTGTTTCAAAAAATACACAAAGTTCAACAATGACCATTGAATAAACAACATTCCATAAAATTAATAAATGTAATCCAAACTAATATTGAAACCCAAATCTTAGATGGATTTAATCACATAGTATTCCAAGATAAATCTTAACAATTATCTCCAAATAAAATTTATTACTCTTAAAGTTTCATACAGAAAAGTAATTAACCTAATGACATATTCTCCATGACAGGTTAGTAATTTTTATAATTAAACAAAATAATCATATGTATACAATAAAAACATAGATTCTCTCAAAGTAAAATTATAACATTACCCATCAAAAAGAAATGATAATTATTCCTTGAATATCATTTTAATATATCAAAAATTAGGGTTATATATATTATAAAAAGTATTCCAAATTAATCCTATCTTAAAAACGAACTTAATACTTTTAAGCATTTAATTGTCTTAAAACCTAGCATATATCCTGAATAACTTTTATGTTGACTTCTTACTCATTCAACTTTATTCATTTTCCATTAATAATTCCTTACCAAATTATTCTAAAATACTTCTTTCCTACAAACAAAATCATGAATCATATCCTAATATTAAATAATATGAAAACATATGTTAAGAAATAATCCACACCTTTCCTTGGTCATTGTCAGTTTCATCATCCTCAATCGGAATGACATTGGGTATTGGTAAACATATATTCATATGGTCTTGGGGATCCCATTCCCAACACTTCTTCATATGAAATATTTTGTATAATGATCGTGCACACCACATTTTAAACATTCAATTGATCCCTCAGAATGAAATTATTTCCCTATCATAGATTTAACTAGATGTTTCTTTTTTTCCATGGATTTTTCATGATTTTTTACCTTCATTCCCACATCTACAGTATCTTCCCATCCCATTGATGCATTTTCCTAGGTTTTTATTTTCACATACATGACCTAGAGGTTATTGACAATATATACCATTATGATTATTACCCAATCATCTGTGGGGATTTGTTTCACATATATATGAGGCCTTATAAAAAACACCATCGTTCAGGTGGTCAATCATGACTCCAGATTGTTTGTTGTGAAAAACCACAAGAGTTCTCATTGCATATCTCATTTCATTCAGTTTCAAATTCATAAAACCATCAGAGTTTTCTTCACAAACACTGTTTCTTTGGTGCCTTCTAGATCAATCTATTTACTAAAACCAAAATTTTCAGTGTGATTATATCAGTAAAATCATCATATAATATATTCTAAGGAGGATAAATACTATGATATACTTATACATGTTTTCTTAATCTTAGTCACTTTATCTAAAATTACTATGACCATTTATAACATCCTAACCATTATGGTAATGTCACTCATGCTTAATAATCACACTAGCCTCTAAAGTAATCTAAAGAAAACTATGATACAAACTATAAGGACCCATCCTTAATACATTACAAAATATTTAAGTAAACAAATTATTCACATTGATGATCTTATCAAGTTTATAGTTTTAAAAAATTTGGAAATAACCATTACATAACAACGTGAACACTACATGTAGATACTACTACTATGTATCAATTTATTCATAAAAAAACTCATAAAAAGAAACATGTCCAGATCCATGTTTTAGACAACAAGACATTTCCTTGATCTCATCCATCATTAATTCCGAAGGAAAACATTCCAAAAACTTGGGACGATTATAAAAATCTTAGAGTAGGTTATAAAATTCTGAAGGAAAACATTATACCATCAATAAATTCAAATAACTGAAAGCATACTTCTCAATCATAACATACCTCATGAAATCATAATATTTATGAGTAACATAGAGAAATCATAAATCATAATTGTATATTATGGAATTTATAACTCACATACATTGTAGCTATCACAGCTATGCATGGAGTTATGTTGGAATAACCATAACATTATATTCCCTAAATATCATATGATAAATATTAACATTTACTTTTGTCACGATACCCAATGCATTGAAGTGCTATCTCAGGAACACCTTCCCTAGGTTTATGACAGAACCACCCATATATGTAAATAATGACCAATAACCATAACATATTCATAACACATAAAACATGATTAAATGAAAGATAAAATTTCAACATTGTAATGAAAAATACCATTTCCATATATTGAAAAAAATCAATGCTTTATAAAACCATTTTCAAAGCCATTTAAAACATTTAATAAAGAGATTTTTGAATCAATGTGTCCCATACCACATTGAAAATTTAGAGGATTTATCAATTTAAAACATTAATGTCCATATAAATAAAACCTAAAAACCATTTGAGAACATGGACATTATGGATAATGATTTATAAGAATAAATCATTAAAAAAATTAAAACGATATTTTAGTTAAAGAGTTCGTAACCAAATGAGAGACAGTTCAATAAAAATAAATGAGGAATAACATTTAATCAAAAACTTATAATATCATGAGAATAAAGGTATTCATGATATAATATTCCAAAGGACAATATATTCCCCATATAAAATTGAATTAGTGCATAACAATAATGAAGTCTCAATGGAATGTAAAATGGGACAAAATCCATTATAAACATGGCATCCTTAGAATAAGGATAAATCACTAACAAAATTTTGTGAGAAAAATATAAATACAGTTAATAAGGTTGGATATTCAGATTAAAACATTAAAAGGTCATTTAAACATATTCATAACAAGATGTAATCAACAAGTAGAAGTTTAACTCAAAGAATTTTAATTGGGATATGATTTTTCCTTACAAAAATTCGACAGCCTAGCGACATCACATAAAATTTCAGAAAAAGTATTGATGAGTGAAACAAGGATATATCATCAATTGGACATAAAATATAAGGATATAGAAGAATATATCCCAATATATGCTTAGGTAAATTAAGATACATAATAAAAAGTAGTCTTTTAAAATGTAGAGGGTGAAGTGTTCCCTTACTAGTGTGGTCACTTACGAAACATACACAACATGAATGAAGGATCATACAATGAAGATGTAAATACCCATAAATTAATTTATATTACATAATGAATACAATAATGGGTAGTACATACACCACTCAAAAGAAAAATAGTGGAAAATAATGCATGAATCTCAATTGAATAAAAAGTGAGATGAAAACCCCTAACCACATTGTAATCAATCGAGTTGTATAACCAAAAGTTAATAACCACCAAATTAATCATAGTATACCATGAATATAAATAGAATTATGATAATATATATCAAATGGAAGCACAAAATAGACAACATTCAAATAATAAGTGGCGAACAATGGAAATCTCAGGGAATTAAAAGTGAGCTAAGAAACCCCTTCCCTCGGGTCCAAACTCTACTTTTTTGTTCCCTGTTAATCCTGAATAATATAAATAAGCTAATTTATAATTCATTATGAACCTTTTTGAAGTTTATTATTCCTTATATATCACTTATTACATTGATAAAACAATTATTTAATCATTTGAGTTCCTCTTGGACATTTTGTTGATGTTCAGAACTTGAGTAAAAAATGTACTTGTTATAATTACATTTTGTCCATGAGGTAAAATGTATATTATCTCCATAATGATAATAATGATTTAGATCTCATATATATCATATATATATATATATATATATATATCCAGTATAGATATGTATTTATAATAGTACAGAACATTTGTAGATAAGAAATGAAATGAATCATTCATGGAGACAGTAAGTCTTACGTACGCAGAAACGCTACTTTCATTACTATAACGTATTTTAATACAATGAAAACATAATTATACATAGTTATATTAAAATTATAGTATAATATCATAAATAATTTAATTAACTCTGTCCTCTATGTGTCACACTTATGGTATGAATGAGTTATATCACTTTGAGGGGGCGATAGTTAGCACTTACTCAAATGAAATTATCGAGTTTACCCATAATGGAAACCATAATGGTATTCTAAAAATGGACAATACAGAATAATAAAGAATAAATAAACATAATATATATTATATATTAATATAGTTCCATCAATATGGCCACCATGATAGGAGGTTGAATATATTTGAATAATCATCATTTCGTGAGGCTTTAGTTTGCCGTCCAAAAAAAGTATGTTCGTTACCCATTAGATGGAGGTGTGTGTAGGTGTAGTTTGAATACATTTTATAAAAAAACATAGTATATTTAGGATACTGATTATTTTATAAAATAAAAGAATAAAAATAGTTTAGGTGGTTGGAGAAGTAAAATAATATTAAAGAACATAAAGAGAAACGTTGCCTTAAAGTCAGGTAACTCCCTTTGGATTTAACCAAAAGGATTTCCTGATGTGCCTTATTACTAATTTAAGGCTTATAGGTGGAAGAGAGGGATCTTGAGAGCTTATTTTGGACGGTTTTGGACGATCCAATTAGCTTGGGAGGTATGAGGAATGTGTTAGAAGTGGTGTCCTTTTATAAGGGGGAGGAGGGGCTCGATAGTGAAGTTTCAAAATTTTATTTTCTTATAAACATAACATCAGTTTAAAAATTTCAAAAACTCATTAAAGTAAAATATAAGATTACTCATATTCAAAATAAAATCATACAATATGAATTTGACAGGTTTTGGATATTGTTTTAATCTTTATAATATTATTTATTTAAATCATTTATAAACGATGTAAGCACTACAACATTATTGTGTCAGAAATAATATTTATTATTTGATGTATATAAATTATTTAAAATAAACCATAACATAGGAAATAATTTTATATTTTAAAATAATATTTATATTCCAATAGATAACTTATATAAACACATGGAAAAATTAATTTAATAAATGATATTTTTATGTCATTTTTTTACGTTAAATAAAATAAAGTGTCATTATCACTCTTAAGTGGCCCCATAGGGTCCCAAAATCTACCCAAAGATGACCATGGTCATCCATGACTCATCCAATATGGTTAGGACATGTGTTATGGTAATTTTGTATTATTATAATATTAATTTTATCTTGAATTACCCTATTTACCTTTAACTATGATAAATAAAATTCAAATGTTACTATTAAAAAAATTATTTTCATCTTATTGAATCACATTTTACTTACTAATAATAACTATATATGTCATATTTTCTAAATTAAATTCAAAAAATCGATAAAATTTCTTTTAAATGAAAATTTCAGACTTTTAACAACTACTTAATGGTTTCAATGTTCATAAAAAATTGAGGTTCTTTAGAAAAATACAAAAAATTAATCCTGAGATATATTTGATATTCCAAATTATAAAATGATTTCTATTTTACCCAATTTAAAATAAAATAGATGGATTAATTAATTTATAACTTATTCCCGTTTTCAAAATAAGAAGCGTGTCATTAAAAATATTAACCATCAAAAGATAGACAACTGTTGATGTCCAATTTTAAAATGAAATTAATTCTAATGATAAAAATTGTATTAAAGGGTACAAATATAATTTAATTAAACATTAATAACAATTAAAAAGATAATCTTACCATATAAATAAATTATATTAAAAGGTTGGTTTGAATTAAAATATAGTAATTTTCAATATTCGTTAAATATTGATTTTTATCAGAAAATGCCAAAAATTTACCCAATGTAAATTTCATGTCACAATTCTAATGAAGAATTTTATTTTTTCAAATAGAACATATCAAAGTGACCAAAACTATATTTAAATAGGGTTCACGATCAAAAGGTGGTTAATCAAAATTTTAATGTAAATTATCATTAAATATAGATTCATTCACATTTAAGCCTCTAAAATTTATTGGATGATTTTAAAAAAAATTAACAAACACGTATAATCTTATTGTAATTTTTCCTATTCATTACATTCGATACAATGACTAGGAATTAACTAAAATTTAAAATAATATTATATTAATGTTTTTTAGTATAACCCAATGAGGTTTGAAACATATGATTTCAAAGAAATGTGTTGTTGCGTATCGGGTACACCATCGAACATTGAATCCCCTTTAATGTAAAATTAATACTTCATTCACAAATATTAATATACATGAAAATGTCATATTATTTATTTACCTGGGATGTTTCAACTTATTAGTTATCCATATATTTGTTTTTCTACAATAAACTATTATTTATCAAATCTAAATGAAATTTTTTTATGAAAAACGGGTTTCGTAAAATTTTGAGATGCTATATAAATATTTTACATCAATAACATAAATTGTTTACACCCAAAATTATATCACCATAAAATACAATTTCATAGAAAAGTTTAGAATCATTTTTATCAAAAAAAGTTTCTATGAAAATAAAAACATTCTAGAATGGGGAAAATGTATTGGAACTGTAAAATAATTATTACAATAAATTTATAACATTTTCATAAATGAAAAATTTACATGTAAAATTAGTAAGAATTTTTTTTTATATGGAAGTGTAAAAACTATATAAAAAACATATATTTTAAACATTTATCAATAATATTTATTTTAAAATAAGAATAAAATGTTATCCAAATGAAATATATGGTGGATTATAAATCAAAGTATCATTGAAGGAAAACAATTTTAATATTTCAAAATACATATGATGAAAACTCAAAATATAAAAAGGTATATAAAATAATAATTTTGAAAAGAGAAAAATGGAAATGTGTATGTGAGTTGTGATAACATGTAAATGGGATTCAAAATATAAAGGATAACATTTTTGGAAATAAAAAATGTGGATATGAAACACAAAAAATACAAGTTCCGAACAATTGGAATGAGTCTTAACAATGTAATACTTTTATACTAAATGAATTCATCATGGAAGAAGTTATAATTAAATGTTTATTTTTCATGGATGAGTAATAATGAATACAATATAATATAATTTCATGGTAAAAGAACCCAATAATATAATAAATAATTTCATGATTAAATATCAAATCTCAATGAAATCAGTTTTACATTTTAAATATCATTTATGGAATAGTATTTTTTTAATTAAATTTGATTATACGTTTGGTCTTGAAATTGAAATTAAATTTCAATGAATAATAAATAAATTATAAAATTATATATCAATAATGAAGTATAAACACCAATAAAATTAATTTCAATGCATAAACAAAACATGTTACAAAGAAAGAAATTTAGGTGAAACACCATTATATCAGGGTTATTTTCCAAATTGAGAATTCGGTAAATGTAGAACCAAAGATACATTTATAAATACATTATTTTTCAAGAATAACTCGGGATAATGATAAAAATTTATGATATATATAATAAAAATAATTAAAGTATATTTTAGTATGAATTGATCTAAATGAAGATAAATTTAGATAAAACATCCTTTAACATGGGTCTGGATTCAATTTGTGTGTCCCTATAAAATCAGGAATAATAGAATAATATTTTTCTAAAATATTATTAATATTCTTTTCATTAAATGTATCATTTTAAATGGTCTATTTATTATCATATATTATTTATTTATCAAATAATTTTTTCTTTTGATAGTTATTTGTGGTAGTTTAATTGATTTCTTATAAACAACATTGGTATATTGATTATTGTAAAATATTACTAAAATAGATTAAAACCCTAAAAAATTATAAGGTCGATTAAATTTTATTATGAAATTAGAAAATATATATTTATAATTGCACATGTTCTCAAAAAATGAACTCGAATTAATAATGGAGCTATGATTTTTTCATTTTTTTGCAGATAAGATTAATATGACCATTTAATGTTAATAAATATTATATAATATCCAATATAATGTTTTGAGAATATTAATAGTTTCAAAAATATTATTATTTTTATTAAATGCATATTTAATTTTATTCATTTTTTGAGGTGAAGAATATAGATTACACAAATCATGGAGGAAGATGTTTTCACATATGTATTTCATCATTATTTTATGAATGCATTTAGAGGAGGGAAAAAATGAATGCTGAATTATTATATTGATCATTAATAATATTATTAATACTAATGCTTTTTACAATTCATATAATGAAATTAATTAAGCGGGTATATAATGTAAATAAAAAATAATATTTATATGAGAACATTATAATTCACTCATGATTTCTCCCATTGGATATACATTAATGTTCCAATCATTGGTCTTTTGTTGGGAGTAAAAATTCTAGGACATCAGGATTGTATTGATAATAGACCAGGGAATAGTTTTTTAGATTAAAATTCTTATAATGGTAAAAGAAATGGGGGAGACCAGATAACCTTTTAGATATGAATAGAATGACATCTTAAAAAATACTCATTACATTTTCAATGATGTAATGACATTATTAAAGGGTCAATGAAACTAAATGTAAGAAATAATGATGTTTGGTGTGAAATACGAATGAGAAAAAATTAAATTTATATCCAACCTTCATTTAAACATGTTTCAATTCCTTCACTATGATTTTTTAACACAATATAATTTCTAGTTTTTACATTTGTAATTAGTTTTTACATATTAAATTTTAAATAATATAAAATTAAAATTTAAATTAAGAGGATTAATATATATAAGAAATATTTTGTAGAGAAATATTATTTTCACAATTAAGTGTTCTTAACATAACTCACTATTAATTACTAATTAATTTAATTATAATAAAACTTTTATAGATTTGTAAATTATATCAATTTTATTTTATAATACATATCAATTTGATTTAATAGATTAGAAATTTCACAATACAAGGAACAAAATTCAATGAAGATAACCCTTTCACAATTATCATTGTTATTAGGTTTAAACGTAGTAATACTAATTTCATACCTTGAAATTAAATTGACCATATTACATAATAATATTATTTTTTTTCTAAAATATGAAATCAATATTATTAGTTTTTATTTTTACATGGGATGAATACTATTATTTAATATAATATAATAAAAAATATTTTCGGTGTAAAATTTTATTTACATTCCAAAAATTTAAACATAATTATTCTAAATTATAGCTATTAATTTAAAATATTTAAATTTTTTTCACTCAAACTTTCATGTCATTCTTGTCTTATAAAAGATATGATGTTAAGAAAATCGTTAATTTATCACTATTCACTTGAAGATGATATATTTTTGAAAAATCAATTAAATCATCCTATGATAATATAGAAATTATAAATCTAAAAATTAATATATTTTACTTATTTGAAAATTATGAATTTTTTTATTTTTTTTAAAAATAAAATTGTATTTATAAAAAACAATATTTTATTCAAAAAACCCTTTGGAAACTGTTAGATTTATTAATATTATTTTTATGAGATTATAACTGATTATAATAAATTTATTTTTTAGGGGTTTAATGTCACTATATTTTCAAAATAATATATAAATTTTATATCATGAATCATTTTTTTTCATGTGAAAAAAGATATAAATATAATATAATCACATAGTAGAAAAATATATTCCCAAATCACTAGGTGTCACTACGATATTATAATAATTCTTGATATTAGTAGATAAAATTTGTTTTTATATTTTTCCCAAATTCAATAATGAATATTAATCAACATTGTTTAAGAACATTGTTAAAATAAATTGTTGCCATAAATTTCGTTATATAAGTTGTATACTGGTAAGGGTGATATATTTCAATCATTTTGTGTTTTTAAGTATTTTTAAAAAATAAAATTTAAGTATTTAATTTTAATTTATTCATTGTAAATTTTTAACATTTAATGTAGAGGTAATGCTCTAACTTTTTTTTAAATTATAATTTTTTAAATATTTTTTAGTTGTGATATACGTTTTTTATCATAATAAATTAAATTTTTCACTACTAAAGAATGATTTTAATGTATATTATTTATAATATAATAAATTTACAATCATTTACAATTTAATAAATTAAAAAGTAAGAATAATAAATTCGTTATATTGATAAAAAGTTGTTTTATAAAAAAAATAATTCTTGTATCAAAAAAAATTTTCATCATATTTATAAATTGAGTAATATAAAATGGTTTTAGAATTTTTAATCATCATGTTTAATTTAGTGAATATGTAAAACATTACATTTATATTAATAAAAAATTACCTATTAACAATTGAGTTACCATTTTAAAGGTAAAAGTTTTATTTTTAATAAAGTATGTTAAAAATGGATTTTTATTTTTATATAAAAATATTATATTAATATATATATATATATATATATATTAAATGATAATTATAATTTAATATATATTTATAAATAAATTAATATATTATAAATAATTTATTTATAAATTGATTGGAAAAAATTATGAACACATAATATTTTGAAAGACATTTAAAAATACATAGTTTCACATATTTTGTGTTAATGGAAAAGATAATTTTCTCATATATATATATATAATTATTTTTAATGGTGTTCTATTTCAAAATAAATAATTTTTGTATGAGGGGATATCATACATTTTGATTAAAAAAATTACTATAATAAATTCCCAAACAAGGTAAAATTGGGTCACAAGAAGTAAAATTTCATGTATCATATTTTTGTAAATAATATTTTAGATATATATTAAATTAGTATCGTGTTAGTTGTGGGATTAAATCCTAAAATTTGAACTAAAATTTACCAACTCTCATGTGATTCAATATTTACCAATCCCTTAAAAAAAGATACCTAATAAATGTCTCTTATTTCCAACTATCAAAGGTGATATAATCTACCCCATGAAATCAAATAATTAATTTTTAATAAAACTAGAATTTCTGAAAATTGTTAATATCTTAAATACAATTATGATTAATTTTCACCAATATTGTCAAGATAGAATCATAATTCCATCATTCTAAGGAATGATATAGTGAGTGGGAGTGCTTTCGTCAATATAGGAAACAAGTGCCACTACATTATAATCATTATCAATATCATTATCCTAAATAATAATCATAAATTAATTTTTAAACTATAATAATTTTATATTAATATCTTTATGATTATTAAAAAAATTAAATTATTATCATATAAATATATTTCTTGTTATTTATTTGTTAAAATGTGATCTTGTTTGGGTCTATTTTACTCACTGTATAAGAGTTTCAATATGCTTACCATAATTAAAGATTTATATAGAATAAATATAATTAATATAACATAATAATTATGAGATAATAATGATTAAATTATATTTTAATTCTTATCTTTAAATTTATATTCATTAAATATTTATTCATTCTATGTAATCCAAATAAAAAAATTAAATTCTAAATAATCGTGATGATATATCTCTATTTCATTCAAAAAATACTATTATAAATCATATCTATAAAAAAATTACGAAACATGTTCAAGAATAATAGAGGGTATAAGTACACACAACATGATTATAGAAGTAATTCTTATACAAATTCTATTCCAATTGAAGCCTCAATGAATTTCAAATAAAAAATGATTCAAAAAATGGTTAAAAATTTATAAATAATTTTTAGGATTGTAAATAAATATAAATATGACTCATATTTAGAAAACTGGTTAATTAAAATGGATTAGATTGAATGTTAGGGAACATTTCACAATGTGGGAATCCAATGTATGGGTTTTTGAACAAAATTTCTCTTTATTGAGAAATATTTTCATGTTATACCCCAATTCATATTTTAAATGGTATAATTAATAACCAACTGAATTTTATTATAATGAAAAATTATTTTAGGAATTTTATGCATATTTAAATTTAATATTCTATAACTCATGATCTTGATTTAAAAAATACAAAATTTATATGAATTTCTCTTTTTAATCTTCCATTCAGCCTCTTATGCATAATATTCACCAATTATCATCTTTTAGATTATTTATATTATAATTTTTTTTATTTTTTAATATACATCACATTTAATTCAATCGATTTAGAATTCCTTTTTGTTTCTCTATTTGATGGGTTTTTAATTTTATAGTTACTGAAGTGTTATCTGTTTTGTTAACTCAAATTATTTTTCATTAGGTTATAATATTTCTCCATTGTATATGTATTATCAATTTTATAATATTTTATATATTATTTATTCTATGTGTAATTGTATCTCTCAAATGGGAAATAACATTTTCCTGTAAAGTATTTTTCTTTTATAGATTTCATTCTTCATATAAAAATAAAATATTTTTTAGAACAATTCCTATATTACATTATAGATCTTTCTCTTCCATGTCTATATTTATCATTCCTAAAAACATTTATTCTAATATTTTGTGAATAATATATATATATATATATATCCTTTTCCTCTTTATATATTTATAAAGGGTTTTTTTTATCTCCATTATCAATGTGGGTCTTATCTAATGTGACAAGATAGATTAAATTATGAATTTTAATTCACATTCATATGTATTCTATCTTCTACCCCACACATATTAACATAAAAATTATTTCATATAAATTTTATGTTGTTTGTAATAATTTTTCATTGTTGTTTTAAAAACATTTCTTGTCACCTTCTTGAATAATGATTTTTAAAATGTGAATTGTAACCTCATCTTTTTATATAAACGATAATAATGTTTTTCAAATAACATTATAATAACTTTTCTTTCATTTCATTTCCATTTTTAAATGGATTTATATATTTGTTATAAATATTCATTATCATCCTCTATGTTTTAATGTTATATAATTATATTGATAGATTTATTTTTTGAATAAACTAATTGAACTCCTGATGTCATTTTATGTGATAGAATTTGAAAGTTTCATGAAACCCATTTTATTTACATTGGTTTTATAATATGATGGTGATTATATAATTTTTTATTATAATTTATTGTTTTTTCATTATAATATTGGTGTGTCTAATATATCCCTCTAAAACATTGGTTAATGCTTTATATTTCATGTGATATTGATGTGTGGAAATAATTATTATGTTACAAACTATATACATGGAAATTATTATTAATCTAACAAATCTATCCGTAGATAGTATTATTATGTTCCAAAATCTGTGCATAAATATAATTTTAATACTAAAAAAATTATGAGTGGATGTTATTGTTATGTTCACAACTCTAAGTGTGAATATTATTTTTATGTTCACAACTCTATGCATTGTCATTATTGAAATGTTCAAAGCTGTATGAGTGAAAAGTATTATCATGTTAAAAAATTTATGTGTGAACATTATTGTTATATTCACAATTCTATGTGTGTATGTTATTGGAATTTTTATAACAGTATCTGTGAACATTAAAATTATGTTGAAAACATTATAAGTTGAAATTATTGTAATGTTCATATTTTTATGTGTGGATATTATTATTATTTTCATAATTATTATTTCCTTATGATAAATAGATGCACCGAGAGGGGGTTGAATTATTTAAGAACTTTTAAAATATCAAATTCTCATAAATTTTCCACTACAAAACATTATAGTTTTTATCCTTCTAATATTATTATAGAAATATAATAGAAATGAAATGATAATAATGAATTCAAAGGAATTCATGATTTATTACCATCAACATTAATGGGAGAACTTTGATTTATGCCATGTTGATTGGTGGTGGTCCATGTTAATTCTCTTTGAAATTTATGTGAATAAAATAATATCCAAATCACATTTTAGTACTTATATATACTATTAATAATGACTATAATAAGTACCTATAGTTTATAATTTATTTCATATAAAACAGATCCAACAAAAAATCTGATATATTATAAAACATATCCCAAAGGTTCATCCAATAGTTAGTCCTCTAATTACCTATATCTAGTATGTTTCCATCTAGTGTACCTATCCCTAATTTGATATTCCCTATCTAATGAATCTTTATAAAATTTGAGCAATTTTCTAACTAGAGATTTGTATGATAAACAAAACTATTATTCCTAAATCCCTTAGTTAGTAAAAATATCCAATACTCTATATCGAGTAGCACTATTAAGGAAAAATCATTCCAGTTAACTTTTATAAGCCCCTCTTTATAGAATTTTTTTCAAAATATTTATCTTATTACTCGATTATGTCTTTGTATTCTTCAATAAATCATGTTGGAAACTCAAAATTCCTATAACATTAGCCTTTGATATCTTCGTATGTGTTAGAAACATTATTATGCTTATACATTAGATTATATTAACATAGGTGTTCATGAAATAGAAGATTCAATAAATCAATTTCGTTTTCACACATAGCTAAAACTGTTGACTCTTTTATTGATTTATAGAGTGTTTTCAAATATTATTTATTATTCTTGAAAAAATACTATCTCCAACCATTCTTACATAATATTAAACTTAATTTAAATGAACTACTTCAAAAGTTTTTATTTATCTAAATAATAAATGTTTCATAGGATAGTTTAATATCATCATGTTTACGGTCTTTACAATGTTAATTAATATTTCTATAAATCATTATCTCATGATTTTTTTTCTAATATCCTCCTAAGGAACTCCACCATCTAATGTAGAAACATAAATTCCCCACTTTTAATTAACCTTATTACTCTATTAGAACATCCAACCCTAACATAAAATTTATGCACCACTTGGAATAAATTATTTAGTCTAATAAAACGTCTATTAACCATCTATCAAATGAAATTGATAACATTCATCTAATTTTATTTTGAATGAATTATTATTATCCATCTGATGTGCATCATTTCATCTATTTATACATTTCCTAACATAAAGGATTTTTTTCCAATGGACATGAACAAATTCATCTGTATATAAATTCCCTTCATGTTAGCAATTTTCAAAAAAATGTATTATTAAAAATTCCATTTTTAATCACATGTAATCTATATATCTAAAAATTCATATACTACTATCTGGTATACATTAGTCATTGATTATGGTTAACTATATTATATAAAATACTAAATACTCTTTTTACATGAATATAAGCTATTAATTGAATTTTTATTTTTTTAATTTTGGTTAAATTTATAAGATTATATCTAATTTCATATATTCACCCACAAATTTAATATTTATTCATTTTCATCTTAATATGATACCATGGATTCAATGCTTTGTTTCTTGTGGTCCATAAATATTTATATGGTTGATTGTTCCATTTTCCATCCAATTTAAAATATAATTTCTCCATTTATATATAAACATATTGGATAATTACATCATTAAAAATTATATGAACTTATAGAAAATATTAGCATCATTCTACATTAGTAATGTTTCGTAACATTGTTTTTAGAACACTAATTACCTCCTCCAGAAACATTATAAAGAAAAAATTCATAAAAACTTTTAGTTACTCTTTTGTATCTTATTTAATTGAAAAATTGTTTATAAAATATGGTTTAATAAAATAAAAAATATTTTACAAAACCCTCACTATGGATCATCAATCTAACCCTATGTATTTTTTGGAATCATTTATAATATGTTTTCAAACATAAAATATTTCCCTACCTGTTTGTAAAAACACTCATTTCTCAAAAAAACTATACATTCACCAAATCATATACATTATCATAGAGAATGTCCTAACATAAAATTACTAGTTACACTAATTTTGTTTTCTGAATTAAATCCCTTATTAGCATGTAATTTAATTCCATAATAAGATAAACTCTCTCTAATTTTTTTTATAACCAATTTAATTGTAAAAACAAATTCATATTTTTATAAAAAGTTATTTTATGTCTCTTTACAATGATGTAAATACTCTCTCCATTTTTCAACACATTCCAATAAATAGTGGGATTTTATATACATGGTACCAGTATAAAGACAATATTATATTCTTAGTATGCAGTTACATCCTGAATTCTATAAACCATACAAATGAAATCCCATCACTAAAAATAATAGAGAATAGATACATTGATGAAATTTAATAAATCATAATATATTCACAATAATATATATTTTATTATTTGATATTTTATATTATTACTTTATAACATTTAATATGGTACAAGGTTATTGGAAATATAAATATGAATTTGATTATTACAATGTATGTGCAATGGTTTAAAAAAATTTACTCTCAAATATTCAATATGAACATTCATCGATATCATTAATGAACACTCATGTGTAGCATCAACATATTATCAATAAAATTTACTCAAGGTAATTGAACATTGATTTTTAATATTATATCTCACACAAAATTCTCATAATAAAAATCTTAATCCTCATGTTGACATCCTATCATTACAATATAATGCCAATCAGGGTCAATGTATATAATAATGTTTATATAACAACATCTTTTATGAAAAAACACATCGAGTTATTTTTCATTAACATATATGAATTTTTTTGCAATTACGTGAGATTTCTTATGAACACCTTGATATCATGATCATAGTGTAAAATTATAGAAAATTTATATCCATCAAGTTATAAGATATAGATTTCATCTAATAATTTTTTGGAATTCATTATGATTCAAAATTTTCCCAGCATCATTTTTAATAATTTTAATTCCAATAGGAATATGTGTGTAAGATTATTTAAAATCCACAATTCAAAAATGTAAAAGTAACTCAATGAAAAACAATTATTCTGATAAAGATATGTATATATTAATCATTGAACATAGAAGCCTTGTAAAAATAAAAATTCTCCATACATAGAAATTTCAATGTTTTTGTCCTCATTTTTTAGTTAATGATATAATTTATTTATCTCAATACCTTTTAAAAATTATGAGATAAACATAAATATTAAAAATAAATGATATTTTTACCATATCCGTCACATATAAGTTGTTTTCAACTTTTATTTTATAGAATTTCAACATCATGAGTCTAATTTCATGTTGTGAGTATTACTTGAATGGATCATGTTTGTACATGTAAAAATATTTCATCAACCTACACACCATGGTTCCATATTTTTCATGTATAATCCCACAAGGTTCCTAATGTAATCATATTCAAATTATAAACAATCCACATATTACTAATCATTGTAAATGTGTAGAGCTTCTATTCTTAAATTATCACCATGTTTCTTCTTCTTATTTCTGAACTGCAAATATGTCTCTATGATAGCCTTTAATAGTGGTTATTGAATGTTTTTATGTTTTCCTTTTTTAGTCCGATATAACTCATTATTCATATGTGTTATAAAATATTTATGTTAAATAGCATCTAAAATTGATTTTGATTTCACCTAGGATATATGTGATGTCTTAATCTGTAATCTCATCTTTATTCTTACCTAAAATTATATATTTTTATATATATTTATATTTTAAAATTCATCCTATGTTTATTATACATGAAATTTTTGATATTATCTTCCATTTTTACTTTCCAAATCACATTTTTTATCTTACTCACTATTTACATGTCATGGATTATATTCAAATTTAGTTTTTTATTATCATTATATGTTTTCAGTTTTTATTCAATAATATTATCAACACTCTTTGTTAATGATGTGGATTTCAAAAAACTCCCACATCATATGAGTAAACAAAATTTTCTTAATATTTTGTTCAACATTTATAACCAATTCTATTGGATGAATATCCCACATAAATTCCTTATTTGTAAGATTTTAATTAAAAATTACAAGATCTATATTTTTTTATTCAGAAATTTCTACATCAAAACATTATAATATTACAGTAATGGTTTTTTCTTATATAATATTTCTAGGTAATAATTATTTATTATAATTATAAAGATATCTATCTTATAAATGAATAGTATTATTTATGTATTTTTCTTATATAAAAATAGAATGTTTATATTTATCCAATATTCTTAATCCCATTTCTAAAAAATATATATTTTCTATAACATCACTGAATTTTATTTATAATTTTATGGATAAGAACATTGTTGTTTGATTCCATTTTTCATTAGATTAAATTTAGAATCATATCTTGTGTAGTAAATTCTGTTTTTATTTATAAGAATAAATATATTAATATCCATTTATCTTTCAAATTCTCCTCTAAAAATATGAAAAATTATATATCCACTTATTTATCATAAATAAAATACAATATTTTCATTTAATTGAATTAATGAATAAAACTGGTAAATTGAAAACACCTTTTAATTGAGAAGTGTCCCATTTTCCAATAAATATAGATTGTTCAAGCTCAATTGGAATGGTGAATTTGATTTTAACATTATTATGCATTATAATAATTATGATTTAATTCTAAAATATTCTAAAAATATATCCTTATTTCCTTTTCGATTGTGGTGGGCTTGTTATGTCATCAATATTAGTGTATTTATTCAAACTTATCTAGACACTATTCCCAAGTGAAGTGCACGGATCAGTGTGAATCACTAAGAGGGGGAGGGGGTGAATCAGTGATCCCTTAAAACTTTTTAATAATTGATTCCTTATCAATTAAACCTCTATGGCTGGTTAAAGCCTCGATCCACTCTTCTTGTATCTCTCAGCCTTTCCTCAAGTGATGCAGTAAATGTAAAGGCACAGGACAAAAGGATTTACAAGGTTTAGCACCAAAGGCCTACGTCCTTGCCACGTTGGTTATACACCCCAACATGGTTTCTCCATTATAATCGGTTAGTATTACAATGGTCGATAAAGAGTCCCACTGTATCTCTCCTGAGTCCCACATGAGGGTCTTTATACTGCGTCCCACAGTGTTACCAGAGTCCCACTGGCCTGCTCCAGAATCCCACTGAAGACTTCTTCCACCCTGAGTCTCACAGGGGGCTTCTCCTGGCTCCTCGAGTCACACGAGTAGCTCTTCTTCACTTTAGCTCTTCAAGTATCCTCAGCAGCCTGGGATAAAGGCTGATGGCCTTGCTCTGTACCTCTTCTCACTTGTGATGAACAGGTCTTCTCATCTTGCTCAGGATTTATCTCCTTCTTCTAAGGATGACCCGGCCTCTCTCTTCAACTACTGAATACTCAGACAACTGATATCTTTAACTTCAGTCTGGTCCAGTATCACTTCAAATCATCTTCATGCACTGAGTGCATGAAATCTCTTCATCCTCATGCACTGACTACATGGCTTCTCAATTTCTTCAAGATCTTCTGGTCTTGGACAACTCAGATGCACACGGCCTGATTTAGCATTGTTCACGTGTGCACGTGCATGCATGCATGCATGCACTCCCCTTCTTCTTCTCTTGGTGCAATAAACCCACAAAGGGTGTAACACTTTTTAACACACACCTTCTTACTTCCTTCACACACTTTATTCCTTTTGGTTACACACTTAAATGTGTGTTCTTCTTTGTGTGGATGTCTTCTTCTTCTAGGTGTTTACACTTTTAGTGCACACACTTGGTTCTGCCTACTTGTTTTTGTTTTCTCACCCAACTTCTTTGTTCACATAGAAAACACAAGGTGCAAGCCTTGCCTTCCACTTCTTGCACACACTTAGCTACGGCCTCCCATTTTGCACACACACTTAATGGGTGTGGTCTTCACTTGGTGCACACACAACATGTTCTTCTATTTGTTCTTCAAAGTGTGCACCCACAAGGCTACGACCATCCTCCTTTGCACACCCACGGCCCGTAGGGTGTTCTCTATTTTGCACACACAAGGGCTACGGCCTCCTCTTTAATTTGCACACAAAAGTTGTGGTGGCCTTCTTGTTTTGCACACACCAGCCGTAGGGCCTTCCTCCTTCACTTGGCACACAAGCACAAGTCTCGGGTCTTCCACCATTGCACACCCACTGCCCGAATATCCAATGAAGGAGCTCAAGGGGGTGTGGCCTTTCTCCTCTTCACAACTGCCGCGCAAGCCTCAAGATTCAAGGGCGCACAAGCCACAAGACACCTCAGCCATGGGGCATGCAAGTGCCTTGGTGCACAAAGGCGCGCAAGGTGCACTGCCGCGGGGCGCACAAGTGCAACACCTGCGGGCACTTCCTCCTGCCGCACAAGTATGCGGGCAGTGAGGGTGGCAATCCTCGAGCGCGTAGATTCAAGCGGCTCAGGATCTTCCTGATGCGCAAGTGAGGCACACAGGGGACTCCTTCGAAGCCTCAGGTGGCTCCGGAACAAACTGCCGTCCAAGTGGGATGCGCGGGGCTCAAAGCTTCGCAAAGCACGGGGTGCTCGCGGGACACTCTTCAAATATTCATCAAGTTGCACCGAGGTCTCGGCCTCTCTTTATACATGCAGAGGCGGTGCGGTTCATCCGCGTGAGATAACTTTTAAATCCCCGAAGTTTTCATGTATTTCAATATTTTTCAAATCTTGATTTTCTCTACTGTCCCACGCGAGTTCTTTCTTCTTTATTTTTCTCCTCCATGTGCATGCGACTTAGAATGCATTCACGGCCTTCCTTCGGTCCAAACCATGCAAAATATAATCCTCATGGCCTCGCACCTTCGGTTGCTTCGGCCAACCTCGAGTTCTCCCATACGTTGCATGCATGCCCATTTTTATGCATGGATATGTTCAGTAGGGCCAGACGAACCGAATGGATCCTTCGGTTTGATCGGAGGGGGCCGGGAACTCAAAAACATCGCTCGGAGGCGCCACTGGTTCAGCGGGGACGTCGGGTGGCCTTCGGCTAAGCTCGAGGAAGGAGACGGACGGGGAGCCGTCGGATCAGGCGATCAAATAATCTTCAACGGCCTGGATCAGAATGGGAGCGGCGCGATGAGATGTGCGGCGCAGATCGTCCGTGAGATCAGATGGATGGCCACGATTTGCTCCGCGGCAAAAATGTGCGTCCCACATCGAATCGGCGGCCGGTTTCCACGCGGTTTATCAAACACCGCCTCCCTTCCAACGCTCAGTTTCACTTCTCCCCTCTCGGTGCCGCCCCACACCGAGTTCTCTTAGAGGGCGCGCTCTTGCGCCCACCCCTGCAACTCGGGCGCACCACTAGCGCCCTCTATGCACACACGGGCGCGCTATGCGCCCACCATGCGCTCCTCCGGGCGTTCCCCTGGCACCTACGGTACGTCCTGCGGGTGCGCCCCTGCCTCAGGGATGCTGCCTTGGCCTTGAGGGTTCCCCACGGGTGTGGTGACCTTGAGTCCCACAAGAGCCTTGGGTGATGACCCTCGGCCGGCCTCCTTGGTGGCTCTCTTTTTGCTTAAGTATTGAACAAACACTTTGTTTAAAAACAAAGCTCAACATGCCAAGTGCCACTTCTTCCAAGACATTATTCCTCTTCCTATTCTTCCTTCTTCATTTCTTCTCTTATCTTCTTCTTAAGAATTCCTCTATTCCTCTTAAACATTTAATCTTCACCTAGGAGGGAAATGTAGACGGTTCTTCAACCGAAACTCCTGAATCAAATAAATCTTCAACATTCTTTAGTGATCCAAAAAGAGATCAAGTTGGATCATCTTCAATTAATCATGCACTAAGAGATAGTGCATGGTCTTCTTTACTCCACTTCATCCACTTAGAAGTTGTGGATGGGTCATCTTCACTCTTTATGCATTGTTAAGACAACGCATGGTCTACTAACAATGTTGTAACATTGTATCCACTTGATACAGGTTCTTGGAACTTAAATATCAGCTCATCAATCGTCTGATGTAATGATGCTCCATCATCATTCATTCTTCAAGTGTTGTCACTTAGTATCACCATGATACAAGTATTGAAACATTAAGATCAGTTCTACAATCGTCTGATATAAACATGGATGAATGTTTCAACCATAAACACTTATGCCACTTAGTAATCTCCCAAGTGACATTCATCTTAACACAATGGCCATCCTCCATTCATCACCAACACCATTACATCCTTTGTCATTCACATCTTGACATTCCTTGACATCCATTCATTCCGTGACAACATCATGCCTCATTGACAACAAATGCAACACAGTGCATTTCACCAAGTACTTAATGATATTAGTTCTGTTCATCATTATATCATATATAAATTGAGTTATAATGTTCTCCAATATAGAATATATTATCTCAAGTTTTTATATCTGAGTAAACATTTAACAATAATTCATGATTTTGATGATATATGAATCATTCTATATTATAAAAAATGTAAAATCATAAAATATTATTTTAACACCCAATATTTTATGTTTGAGAACGTTAATATATAAAACATATTTTAATTTTAGTTTTTTAGCATCTGTATCATAAGTTTTTATTTTTCTAATTATTTAGGTAATATCATTTCCAAATGTTACCACACCTCCTAAACACTCTAAAATTTCATTGGTGATCACTATATTCGATATTAGGTCTAGGGAACAACAACTATTATGAATCAATGTTTTGTTCATTTTCATTTATTATAGAGTTGTATCACTAATAAAAAAATTTTCATCAAACAATAAGTTCATAATTATTCTAATTTATCAGAATATTAAACATATCTCATATGAATTGTCAATAATTATTCATAAATGTGTATCTGTTATAATTATTTTAATATACTTCCTCCATGAAAAAAAAACAAGAGTTTTTATGGAAATTTTCTTGCATTGTTTGATTTAATATTCTATTTTCCTTATATAAAAAGAAATATATCTCTTTTTTCTTATACTATATCTCTTCCAAATTTCATTTTTATTTATATGGAGTTTCAAATTAGGTAAAATATTATGTGAATTGTGTCCACAAATTAAACATCAGTAACATGAACCATATAATCATTGTCTTTTGACATGTAGGATCATTCCCTAATGAATTCTAGATGAGGCAAGAACAAATTTATACAATTTCTTTTAACTAGTGTTGGGAAAATTTCTAATAGAATTTATTTAAAAAACAAATTTATGTCAATTAATTTTCATATCATCTCTAAACCTAGGTTTTCCCAATATTGTTTTTATCATTTCCATGGATATAATAATCAAATGAAATTTTATTATTATAAGGTAATGATGACAATAGATTCTTGGGAAGCATTTTCTACAAAGATTGGGATGTTTTATCTTTAACCATTAAATATGTTTAAAATCATCCCATATGTTCTTTAATGTACATTAAACCATAAAAAACCACAATTGACTTTGAAAAAACTCATCTTCCTTTGTTTTATGTTTCTTACAATGATCTCTCGACATCATTCCCCACTATAAAACCTTTAATTAGAGGTTCTCAATTACCACAATGCTCACATATTCCTTTTAAAGAGGATCTTTTTTACTAGGGTTTTTCTCATATATTTTTATCATTATAATTTCATTATTGAGTATTATGTTTTTATAAATACCTGCCTCATGTTCTTAAATTAGATAATATTATCTGTATGTTTCCCTACCTCCATTATCTTCCAGGCTTGAGGATTTTTATCTTTCTCTCAAAAATATGAAAAAAATGTTTTAATCATCTCAATATTATAACCTTATGAATAATATTCTTTAGTAAATTCAGAATTAACATTCTTAATCAATGTAATTATTTAATTTCCAGTGACCATATTCCTAGAACCAATGATTTTTGTATCCTCCATAAAATTTTCATTGGAAATCTTACATAGGGGATTTTAATGGGTATCATCATCATATTATACAAAAATATTCTTAGTTAAATTCATATAAAAATGTAAAATTCATCCACAATCAAAATATTTAACTGATTTTTTCCTCCATTAATTCATCAGACTCTATGTTAATTATTAGATTTAAGAGAAATTATTTTTCATCCATTTCATTAACATTATTATCTTAAAAATCACCAAGGATAAAAATAACAACGTCATTTATTTTCAGATATCATATATATTTAATTTCCATTTAATCCATTATGTACTTTTGGAATCTTGAAGAATCCCTCATATGATATACGTAAAGAATGTTTTTTAACTATTTAAGATAAAGGTTATTGTTATCTTTTAAAAAATTGATATTTTTATCAATTATGTTAGGGAATCTTATCATGAGTTTATTAACTATGGTATAATCTTCTATGATAACTCTATATATTATGATATTACACAAAATTACCGTAATTTTTGTTAATGAATCATCAATATTTTATGCATCATCCAATATGATATCTTAAAACATGATATGAATGTTTTATAATGTTACCTTATACCTTTTTATATATACATTGAAATTAATTTACACTTTATTCAATGCTTCATTATCTATTTTGTGACCCATCACCTTCATGAAATGTTGTTTTGATAATGAAATTAGTGTACAATTTATAACTTTCTCGTTAACCTCAAAATTTAATTTGTAAAAAATGTCATAGGGGAATTTTTCTCATATGGTGGATACCAAATTGTAGCTACATTAATTACCTTTAGGAAATGTTAATGAAGATAAGGTATCATTATATTTTAAAAACCATGATATTTTTTGACATCCAAGGTAAGAATACATATATTTTTTGATGATTTAAATTTTTCCATTATTAGGATATTACAAGGGTAACCCTCTCTGGTACTATATAATGTTCCTCATGATTAATTTAATTATTGAGAAGGGATGAGGTTTTTATTAGATGTGAATTTTATAAATTTAATGTTCCCTAAAATTAAACACTACAACTTGTTATTGTTTTTATTATTATCATATTTCTATTAAAAACTCACAATAATAAAATTATTTGAAATAATTTAAATGAAAAAATTATCTATAAAGTTCAACCTCAATATGAGAACCTATATTCTTATAAGGGGGAATCCCATCAGTCCATTTAAATTCAGTATTTATATCTTTGAATAAAACAAGATCTAACCCTTGTAATATTAATTTAATATTCTTGTAGGCAGTATTATATTGGGTCACATAAGTATAAAAATATTCAATTATAATATTAAATCACAAATAATAGTGAGAATTTGTATAATACCTCTCAATGTTTTGTTCAAATTTAATCTATCTAATTTCATCCATCATGTATGTGTCTTTCCAGAATAAAGATGTTTCATTTGGTATTCTTAATCTAATTAACATCACAAATTTTGTACTGATTTTTAAACTTTTTTTCTTCTACCTATAACCTCTACACCTCAAATAGAACACAAATATTATTTCTAATATAATATTTCTAGTGTCACTAATTCATAAACCCCTCCTCAAATTATATCGATATGTTCCACTTTCTGATAAAATAGTTAAAACTGTCTATCCAATTATTCAATCTGGTATGTCTCTTCTTTAAACAGTTAGGTCGTAAAAATGAACAGATTAGAACATCAATCTATTATCTTTTTTCAATTGTCATTGATGTTAGTATGGTTTTACTTTTCAACACTTTATATAGTCTCCCCTATATAAAAAATTAGATATGTAAAAAAATTCTATTTATTTGAATTTTTTAGGTCTCCCATCAGGCATCCATAGTCTTCTATAATATTCTAAAAGATTCATGAAAACATTGTTCCATATAAAATACTTGAATATCCATAACCAGTGTGCTAATAAGATTATTCAAAATTATTAATCAAGGTCAGATATTAATATTTTTATAGAATAGTTGAACATCATCAACTCTATGTGATTTATAACGTTATGTAAATATTTAAGAATATTATTTCTTCCTTGGCCTATCAACGGTCAAATTGAATTTATTGACTTGCTTAATAATAATTTGGACAATGAAATTCTTCTCAATGTTAGGATCTTGGATAATAATATAAAATCAAAAAAATTTACTAATGATTCTTAGGAATGTTAATGAAACATCTATCACCTCATCAAGATTCTTCAATCAAGATGAATTCATATTAAATTTAAGAAAATACATTCTAAAAGTTTTAAAAAACATTCTGAAAAAATGTATTATAAAAAAATATGAAATATATTACAAAAACCTAAGAAATTATATTCATAACTCTTTATATGGAAATTTATTTAAAATTGAAAATCATATGCGTATATACAATTTTTTATTCAAAAACCTCTTCATTAAAATTATTATTATGGTTAAAAAATTTTATATTGAACTTCTTACAGTCATATTATTCCATTTTATTTCAATTTTTTATGCTTATTAATTTTTAAATTTTTATATTATCACACAAGCCTATGTTATGATCCATAGATCTGGATTATGGTCTAATGTTTCCCCATTCATATGTTATGGAATATGTTATTCTTCCGATTTTATTCCATCGAGGTTACAATAAATTAAGTAATGAATTGAGAATTATTTTAATGATATGATGAAATTTTTAAACTGATAAATATCCAATGTCCATGTTTTTTCTTATTCTTAATATCTACCCCTTTTGGAAGCACTGATAAATTTTTTCCTTATTGAGTGTTTAAGATCACTTATTATGTTTCCATTTAATAATTATAATGTAGGGTATTATGTATGATGTGAAAGAAAGAATAGTATAAGAACATGCTATTTTTAGAGAAATTAAATACATATTGGGAAATAAGAAATATATTTCTGTTATATCCAAAGTTAATAAAAAATATTTATTACTATTTTTATATTAAGAAGATTTAATTTAATTTGAAGTAAATTGATATATAATAAATACCTCTTATGTTGGGGGAAAATCAATTTGAATCAAAGTATAGGTGTAATATTTTTATGAACCATATCAAAGAGTGTGGGTATGGGGAATATTACATGGTATCAAGTTACCAATTCGTTATTTTAGAATGTATATATATTAATAATAAGTGGGTAGAACTTTAACAAATTAACAAAGAACTAAAAGAGATATAGAATTGATAATAAATAAAAATGTTTGAAATGAATCTGTCATAATTTATGACACAAAATTACTTAATTACCTTATCATATGATAATAATCATTATACAACCTAATAGTCATGATGATAATTTTTGTTTTAGTTAATATTTAGAATAAGGAGGAATCATTTTAAAAATTTTTTTAATGGAAAATAAAATTATTTTCATAATGAGAATCCAAAGTAATGAGAGAAAGAGAATAATCCATCATTTTAATGTTACCTAAATTTATGAGTAATGAATAGAAATATTTTCATCAATAGAATTAATCAAATAAAGATACACACAATATTGAAATATTCTATAAATTAAAGGACGCCACCCTTCATTGGGTCTTCTAAATAAATAGTTACTAATTAATAAATTAAAACATTACAAAATATTTTCTATTCTCAAGTGTTTGGAGTATGATGTAGTTATTTTAGCTTATTATATTATGTAATTTTAAATAGACTTATGGTGGACTATGATAATTATCATTTGGATAATACAAAATGTGGGCAACATGAAATTAATGGGTTTTATGGGAAAATTATTCACCAAATATTTTCCATGAAATTTTTCTCAAAAAATGTGTTGATAATTCCTTGACTTAATAAAATATAAGGTTAATCTACTGGGTCATATAAAGAAAAAAATACAACACTTGTATGGTATAAAATTATTTTTGCTAATGAATTTAAAAGAAATATTGATCATTCATCAATTTCATAAAACAAATTCCTAAAAAGGTATTATCCTTAAGGGACTTCTATATATATCCATAATCTTTTCAACTACACTTAATATAGAGGTACATGTATTCTGTAATGGTATGTGAATTCGATAAAAGAAAATTCAAAATCCTAAATTCCAAAAAACATGGTAACAATAACCAATGATATTTATTTAGAGGAATGAAAAAATGTTTCATGTTTTGAAGAAAATTCTTAAAAGAACATTAATATTGAAGGGATATGATGATTCCCACTAACAAAATGGATAAAATGAGTGATCAACTTAATTAACCACCAACATGTTGAATCAATGAACATTTTTATTATAGTCGAAAACATGGGGTGATTTTTTAGATATAAATATCTTCAATAACATGGAAATTATATTGATATTGATTTTAGGTTAATTTTTAATTGTATATGGTCTATTCAATTTTACTTTTCATCCAAGACAAAAATAATTTTAATGTCTCATAATAAAATTTCTATAATTTGAGGTGAGGTATTAATGGAATTTTGGATGTTATTTGAATAATGATAAGAGGTTCTATGTATATTCAAATTATTTATAAGAATATGTAGTGGAAATAATGAATTATGGGTAAACTTTCAAAACTATATTTGTATAAATATCATGATAATTTATTAATATGTATGGTGATTCAAATAATTAAATGAGAATCTATTTAATAACATCAAAATTTTATATCAATGTAAGGGAAAACATACCCATGTATATGTGATAATGTAGTTAAATTTTGATCATATAAGGGGACCCGTGTGGTAAAGACCCGGAAATTTCAAAGTAATTTTTTTTCATAAATACTTTGGAATTTTACAAGTCCATGGATTCTGACGACACTTGATTCTGAGGCCCGGTGTGCCTGGAATAAATTTTAGAAGTTTAGCTCGCGTATGTACAGTAAAAGAACGAGCTGATTTTTTTCTATCTTTTGAATCATTACTTGGAATTAAAATCCAAGGGCACCGATGAACTCGTAGTGCCTATAATTGATTAAAGGGACCATTACCATAGATTTGTTTTATGTGGGTTGAGAATTATTATTTGGGGTTTAATTAAGAATTAAATAAAATTGTTTGTACAATTTTATTTTATTGTCCTTGGAAGTTAATCCCTTCCATTGGAAGTAGTTGGTGGGGCCTACAACCACCCAACTTCCCATGTGTGGTTATATGGGAGGTGGGGCCCCCACTAGCCCCAACCTTAAAACTTCCCATGACCCTCTTTATACATTCCCATTAAACATGACAACTCTCCCATATTTATGAGACCTGTCGCCTCCTCCTCTCTCCCAGATTAACTCTTGTCAACACATTAATTTAATGAATTAAAACACGTCAATTAAATAAATGAATTGGTTTGAATTTGAATGTTAAATTGAATGTGATAATTAAATTATATGAGAATCCTATTATTTGATTTTGGGTGGTCTTTCATTGTGCTAATGAATATTGGGGAGAGCTCTTGATATTTTGGAAGAACACGGGTCCTCCGATGAAGAACGTCGTCTCCTTCGACGAAGAACGCCGGTTCCAGGAGGATCGAAAATGCACCTCCATTCTCTTCTCTGTGACAAGGTAGGAGACGTCGCATCCACCTCGGATGCACTCTAACGATATCTACGAATCCTCACCTCATGACGCTGTCTTCCGCGACGCTGACGTTCGACATCATTTGTTGAGGTAGGGATTTATTCTTGAAATTGAATGTTTTCGTACCCCGTACATTGTTTGAAATCATTGTTTATATAGGGAAAATTTCTATCACTATACGCGTAGGGTGAGTGCCGAACGAACATGGCCCAACGACCCCCGTCGTCCTTGTTTATTATTTTTAGGATCGGCAATTGAAGTTAGAGGAGGCACGACGCCATCACGCGGTGACAGGAATGTGGCGAAGGAAGCCGGTGTCGTCGTGCCCGCTTTGTGGAAGGAACTGCGGCCTGCATCGCGGGCCGATTTGGTTAATGAACCAGCCAGCCCATCAGTCGTCCGGGTAAAGGGAAGCAGCAGCTCCTGGAGGGAACCGCGCTGGAAAACCTGGCGGCCTGTCGGCCGGCCGGGCGGAGCCGGACCACGGTGCCATGAGGGTGCCATGCTAAAGAAATATGTGGCCCGCCATGGGGGTCATGTGCGCCAGAAGGCCGGCCGGTTTGGGAAGGGCGGTGCCGCATGGAGCCTCTGCTTCGGATAGCCAGGGGGGCCTCACCCCCCTCTGACCGCTCGGCCTACGGGCTGAGCCAGCCGGGCTGCACCGGGCCGGGCCGGTCCGTGCCACTTCGCACCGGGCCGCGTCACATCGTCCTGAGCCATGCCACATCGGGCCAGGACACATCTTTCAGGCTGAGATGTATCTTTCTTTGTAATGTTCTGACACCCCTTCCGAGTCTGACCCATCAAAATGGGTTAACCCGACGCGTGGGCCGACTGGGCTTAACGGGACGTTCCCGTTATTCACTTAAACATGAATAACATAAAGACCGCACATCGGATCAACGCGCCGTCTGTGACACTGGGATCCAATCTATGAGGAAGTCCTTTTTCAATAATCTATGTTAGTTTTGAACAACATGGGTAAACAGATGGGTTTGGATTGAGCATATTTCCAACCTGGCACCTGGAATAGAAAAGCCAATATCTCTCAGATCAGGCGTCCGTTTGACGCGCTGTCTGTCGCGTTGGGTTACATTTGATGAGACAGAACTTTAGGGTATCTCAACTCTGGACTTAATGATAGTTGATGAATCGACCCCCTTTTACTCTTGGAGCGGACCCTCCCAGCATCTAGAACGCAGTGTGTGGGAAACCTAGAGCTGGCTGCGACTGCGACGACGATGATTATTGTACATGGATCCTACGTGGGTTCGGCAGAGAAGTCGACTGTAAATGGATCCTCCGTGGGTTTGGAAGTGATGTCGACTATACATGGATCCCACATGAGTTCTGTAGTGATGTTTACTGTACAAGGATCCTACGTGGGTTCGGTAGCGACAACTTCTGTACTTGGATCCTATGTGGGTTTGGAAGAGTAGATGATTCAGAGGCTACACCTAATCATCTCTACCCCATCTTCATGAGTAGTATACTTGTGTGAGATGAGTCTTGACTATTCAATCATTACCATTAGTGTGATTGACTTATTTCTTGTGTGGACTCGGATGTGCGTGGGCCTGAGAATTAGAGCTGTAATGGAATTGATGACATAGGTATATGTTTGGGAATATGCCGAAGTAGAGTTGGTTGATACGCCATGTTTGTATATTTACTTGGTGGTTTATACTTCATGGATTCTGGGAGACCTTCGGGGGTCTTGGGGTCCCTACAGAATAACTTATAATCACCCCTTCATGGGCTATGCCCGCAGTACATTGTGTTGGATGCAGATGAAGGACAACAATGATTGAGGTGGTGGCTTGTGGAGCTAGACAGTACCCAGAGGTGAACCACTTGGTGGGTCGTACACGGAGCGGACAACCAGACCAAAGGAGGTGAGGAGACTATCTGTACCCACCTTTCAGGTGGGATTTCCATAGGATGACTCGGTGTTGCTACTTTACTTAGTGCTGTTGTACCTTCATTTTAGTTCTACTGTACTTTTAGTTTGGTTTGTATACTGGCCCATTTACATTCCATCACTTTTTTCTGTACACAGTTTTACTTAGTGCTTACTTCACTTGCGTACTCTGTTGAGTATGTTAACTTTTATAAAGGCAGTGCCTTCCCTTTTTCCAGGATATATGCATTTGGTTCTAGTCTCCAACCCTTGACCTATGGAAGGAGGGCTTCGGGTAGTCACGACACGGTCCCCGAGGATAGGTCGTGAAAAATTTGTATCAGAGGAGTCGGTTCTACCGCATAACTCAGGACTCTGATAATTTCATCTCTATGAATCAATAGTGTTAAGATTATTGAGTGTGGTTTTCAGTCTAGGGATTCCAGTGTTAGTGTGGTGGCTGACGTATCCATACACCAGGACCTTGACATATGATTTCCAACTCAGTGCTCGAAAGCACTTATGGGATGTGTGTATCAAAAGATATCTTTGGGATTACTTTGTGTCAGCTCACTAGGAATACTGTTTGACAATGGCGCACATGTTCTTTTCATGATGTCCCCCTGAAGACAGCCATCCAGGGTTCCTAGTAATGTGTGAGATGGAAGCCCACTGAGCGACGTTGCCTTAGTGTAGGTCCCCATTACAGCGGAGGCACCAGTGGTACCACTACCCGCTGGGTCACTGATACCACCAGCCCCAGCAGCAGAGAGTGCACACTTCCTGAGTGCATTTCATGAGTTTCAGCGATAGTGGCCACCCAGGTTCCGCAGAGAGACTGACCCTCAGGAATATGAGGATTTCCTAGAGGCTATCGTTATGGTCTTCATATTGGAAGGGTCACCAATTGACCTTATGGTGATCCTTTTCGTGAGTCTCCTGCACGCATCATTAGGTAGATGGTGGAGCCTGATGCTCCAAGTGCACGACGAGGCATTACTAATTTGGATGTACTTCAAGAGACTCTTCTTCTCAGAGTTTGTTCCAGCCTCCCTCCATGTGGTCCGCATCCAAGAGTTACTATAGCTACGGCGGGGAAACATAACAGTAGCACAGTACTCGGTGAGGTTTACCGACCTCTCGCGCTACTCCACAGAAACGGTACGGGACCCATTCCTCCAGTCCTGGACCTTCGAGAAGGGACTGAGGCATGAGATCAGGGCTTCAATGGTCTCCCTCAGCATTCCAACGCAGGCAGGAGTACTGGAGTGAGCCCTTCTTGTTGAGAGAGTTCTTGTTGAGCCAACGCCAACAGTGAGACCCACCACATAGCGACACGTAGCGAAGATCTCTACAGTCGGCAGTAGACAGATGTCACAGAGGTCCAAGAGGACCAGGCCATCAGGTGGGTGACCTTAGGATATTGGTTTGGATGTGCGGGGCGCACACAACAAAGCCATTCAAACGAGATGCACGCAATGCTATGCATGCGGCTGGTTGGGCCACATGGCTCGTGACTGCCCGACCCGCCATGCAGAGGAGCAGCAGACAGTAGAGGGACCACCCAGGAAGAGGCAGAGGTTCGACTGTGGTGTTCCGCAGGGAGCAGGAGGACGAGGTAGAAGAGGTGGCTGAGCCGCAGGTAGTGGACGACGCTTTGAGGCTCTACCACCACCACCACCAATAAGACCACCCCGACCATAGGGATCTGGCCGACAGGGGTAGTCTTAGCTTTAGGAAGTCGAGGTCTATGACAACGGTGCACCTGAAATGATTTGAGGCACTATTTGTGTCTACTCCACCATTGCTTTATTTTTTATAGACACATGAGTGAGTCATTATTTTATTGCCTCTACCCTTGTTTGAAGCTCGGAGATTCTAACGGAGCAGTTGGCTCGATCCTTACGACTAGATACTCCTATGGGAGCAGAATCGACGATAATGCACTGGTGCCGACAGTGTGAGCTTACTCTAGGAGGTGAGAGTTTTGGTTGTGATCTTATTTTAGCAGCATCGAGGCTTTACGACTTCATCTTGGGAATGGATTGGTTATCTACAGTCCATGCTCAGATTGACTGTACTAGGCACAGAGTGCAGTCTGTCCACACAAATGGGAGCATGTTCACCTTCACCGGCGAGAAGGGAGACTTTGCAGTGCAGGATGGACTTACGCAAAGGAGAGGGAATCCTATTACCCATCAGTAGGATAGTCTCATCCTAGGAGCAGTTGATGTGCAGAGTCTGAGTTTTCATATTGTTGTGGATCACTATGCGGACGTTTTTCCTGATGACCTTCTAGGAATACCTCCTCACAGAGAGGTAGAATTATACATTGACCTGTACCCTGTGATAACACCGATAAATACTCCAACATATCAGATAGCCTCCACCGAGATTCGTGAGCTGTGGGTACAGCTGGAGGATTTTCAGGGAGGGGGAATCTTCCGGCTCAGTGTTTCTCCCTGGGCTCCTCTGATTCTGTTCGCCAAGAAGGTGGATGGGAGTTTCCGACAATGTGTCGACTACCATCGCCTGAATCAGGTGACCGTAAAGAACAAGTGCCCACTACCGAGGATTGAATACCTCTTTGATTAGCTCAAGAAAGCACTATGGTTCTCGAAGATAGACCTCAGGTCAGGCTATCATTAGCTCAGATTATGAGATGAGGATATGCATAAGATGGCATTCAGGTGTCGGTATGGGCTCTAGGAGTTATTAGTTATTCCCTTCGGCAAAATCAATACACCAGTAGTGTTCATGAGTCTAAAGAACAGGATCTTCTAGCCTTACCTCGATTGTTTTGTCATAGTATTCATCGACAACATACTGATTAACTCGACTACTGAGGAGGAGCATGCCTATCACTTACGGGTTGTATTGGACACACTTTTAGGGAACTAGCTTTATGGTATGCTCTCAAAGGTACAGTTCTGGATTTGAGTGGTTCACTTCTTGGGGAACGTCATCTCGGAGGCGAGAGTTGCTATGGATCCTGCGAATATCGAGGCAATACTTTCTTTGGAGCCACCTAGGAGTGTGATGGAGGTGCGCAATTTCATAGGTCTGGCTGGGTACTATCAATGATTTGTGCCAGACTTCTCTAGAGTGGAAGCACCACTTTCAGCTTTGAAGAAGAAGGGGAAACCCTGCGTGTGGTCAGATAGATGTCAGCAGAGCTTTCAGGAGTTGATGTAGAAATTTACTAGTTCTCCCTTCTTGAGGCTGGTGAAGGAGGGAGTAGGGTACGTAGTTTACTACGATGCATCAGGGACCAGACTCAGGTGTGTACTGAGGCAGGAGCGGGCAGTGATCACCAATGCTTCATGTCAAATGAGGAAGCAAGAGTAGAACTACTCTACCCATGAACTAGAGTTTGTAGCAGTGGTATTCTCCTTGAAGATGTGGCGGTACTATATGATGATCGATCTATTTACAGTCTACTCTGACCACAAGAGTCTCAGGTACATCTTCTCATAGAAGGACCAGAACCTGAGACATCGACTATGGCTTGAGTTCCTCGGGGACTTTGATTTTTTGATAGTCTATACTCCTGGGAAGGGGAACGTTGTGGCTGATTCTCTCACTAGGATATAGGGCATTCAGCTACTTTTAGAGGTGATGGAGATGTTAGCCGCATTGTAGATATCCTTCGTGGATAGAGATGGGGAAACCTTTCTATAGTCCCTCACAGTAACTCCTCCACTAATTCAGCAGATCATAGAGGCAGAACATGGGGACGTTGACTGCGAGACGCGATGTGCTCAGATTTCCACAGAGCAGGAGCGTGATGGATTTTCTGAAGGATGAGATCACATCATCATCTTCAAGGGACATACCATGGTCCCAGTAGCACTACAGAAGGAAGTGATGAGGGAGTTTCACATATCCCCTATAGAGTAACATCATGGATTGGCGAAGATGTACCAGGACCTTAGAAGATATCACTGGTGGTCGGGTATGATGAAGGTTGTAGCATAGTTCGGTTCGCAATGCTTCACATGCTAGCAAGGGAAAGTAGAGCACCAGGTACCAGCATGCTTGGTACAACCCTTAGTGGTTCCGGAGTGGAAGTGGGATGGAATATCCATGGATTTCATGATGGGGCTTCCATGTACTTACAGAGGACACAACTCCATCTAGTTGATCGTAGACCGACTCACCATGTCGGCCTAGTTTCTACTGATCAGAGAGTCGGGGTCAGTAGAGAGCTTGGGATCCCTCTACATTTAGCAGATTGTATGGCTTCATGGTATGCCATAGTCTATCATCTCTAATCGAAACACTCTCTTTACTTCCCAGATTTGGAAGGGGTTTCAGGAGGCTTTTGGGACGCAGCTACGCTTTAGAACCGCCTTTCAACCTCAGACGGATGTCCAAACAGAGAGGACCATTCAGACACTCGAGGACATGCTCCGTGCATGTGTCCTTGACTTTGGTCAAAGTTGTAAAGACCCTTAAAATTCAAGGAAATTTTTTTCTTAATTTTATTTTGGATTTTACAAGAACACGGTTTCTGATGGTACTTGATTCCGAGGCCCGGAGTGCCCAGAATCAATTTCCGAAGTTTGGCTTGGGTACGTTCAGTGAAGGAACGAGCGGGTTTTCCTATCTTTTGAACCGGTGCTCGGAATTGATATCCTATGGCACCAATGACCTCGCAACGCCGGTAATCTCTTAAGGGAACCTTTACAGTAGTTGCGTTTGTGCGGGAGAAGAAGTTAATTTTTGGGGTTTAATTAAAAAAAGTAAATAAAATTGTTGAATCAATTTTATTTCATGTCATGTGGTTAAATTCTCCCATGGGAAGTTGGTGGTGGGCCCACATCCACTGAACGTCCCATGTGTGGATATTTGAAAGGGTGGGGCCCACACAAACCCCCCACCTTTTCAAATTCCTTAAACTCCCTAACCCCTCTTAAACCCTCTTTTTCCTAACTCCCCATTAACTCACTTTCATTAATTTTTGACAACTTGTTATAATTAATTAAGTGAGTTATTTAATTTCAAACTCTTGAAATTCAAATGGTTAGGTTGTGTTAATAAAATAAGACTTGGTCTTATTTTATTACTTTTAGAATTTTGCAACCTTGAGAGGATTGGGAAGCGTGGAGTCTTCTTCTTCTTCTTCAACCTCGACTAAGAACGTGAAGAACACCGTTCTTCAACGACGAACTTCTCCGCCGAAGAACATGGTTCTTCCGCGACGCCGTATCCGCGACGCGATTCTCTTCTTCCGCGTCGTCTCTTCCATGATGGTTTTCCACGACGAAATCTCCGTCAACGACTTCGAATCCTCGCTTCGCGACGTCGATGCTCATTTTCCGCGACGCCCGACCTCCGCGGTGCTCGTCTTCTGCGACTCGTTGACGAACACCATTCCTGAACTGAGGTAGGGGTTTTATTTATTTTATTTGTTCGTGAATACCAACTTGACGAACATTGTGGATTTAAACCATTTGTTATCGAATAATGTGAGGGGGTCGGACCGCACAAACACGGCCGACCCTCCTCCTTATTTTTTCGTGTTGTTTCCTTGTGGTTGGTACATGAGAACGTGGTGTCATCGCACCATGCAGATTCATGCGGAAGGAAATGTGTGGCGCCCTCACGCCACGCCATGGAACGAAGTTTAAGAACGCGACGTCGTCGCACCGCGTCGAAGAATATCTAAGGAGCCGCGGCCGGAGCGGGGCCACGGCGGAGGGGCGCGGTGCCATCGCACTGTGCCAGACGACAAGGGCCGCGGCCGGTTCTGGGTCGCGGCGGAGCAAAGTGACTGGCGGCCGAACCGGGCCCTCGGTGTCGGCGAAGAAGGGGACCGGCCGTTTCCGGTCCCGTGGAGGCCGGAACCGGCCCGCCAGTGCGGGCCGGTCGGACCGGTGTAAAACCGGGGTATTCAAACCCCCGGCCGGCAGGCCAAAACGGCACCCCTTAATTGCGGGGGGCCATGGTTACACAGGGGGGCATGCACCCCCCTTTGCCGAAACGGCTCGGCCTAAGGCCGAGCCGGATAGCGTGCTGGGCGCGCTGTGGCCAGCCGGACCGACCTCATGGCCGGTCCGCCAGGCCGGGCCGGGCTGACCCAAAACGGGGCGGGTCGACGCGATTCGGGCCTACCGGGGGGGTCTCGGTTCGGGTCGATCCGGGCCCGAAACCCCCGTTTTCGGACTGATTGGGTTCAATTGCCCATAACTCGGGCTACGGACCTCCGATCGATGCACCGTCAGCAGAAACAAGATCCTTATAACGATACAGATGTTTCGGCATATCGCACTCAAGGTTTCAGAATACTTTGAGTTCATCCGGGTTGGTTCGTACACGAAACCAACCGGGCCCTCGGAGTAGAAACGCTCATATCTTGAGCTACAGACGTCCGATTGGCGTGCCGTCAACTTTGTTATGTTCCTCATAGTGAGACAGATCTTTTGACATACTCTGCCCAAGGTTTAGACACAGGTGGAGTACGGTCGGGTTGGTTTTGCCTTAAAAACCAACCGGGCCCCTGGGACAAAAAAACCAATAACTCTCAGACCGGGAATCCGATCGACGTGCCATCTGAGACGTTGAGTTCCTGTTGAAGATACATAACTTCTGGATACATCAACTCTGGACTATCTGACAGATGATGTATCAGTCTCTCGGCTCGTGGAGCAGACCCTCCCGAACGAGCTTGCTATGTGCGGGAACCCTAGTGCTGGCGGCGACTGCTACTGTGACTACGACGACGACTGTGAAGAGATCTTCAGTGGACTGCGACAACTACTGCACTCAGTGATCCTACGTGAATCAGTGCTACAGATCCTATGTGGATCCGATCCTGTGTGGGTCAGTGCTCAGCGGTTCCGTGTGAGCCAGCGCCTACAGGTCCTGTGTGGTCCCGATCCTGTGTGGGTCCTTGCAGGGGTTAGTACCTATTGATCCTTTGTGGGTCTGATGACTTAGATGGATCAGTGATCATCTCTATCGTCTTCGAAGAAGTATACCTGTGTGAGATGAATCCTGTTTGCTTTCCTGTGTGGACTGTGTTGTGCTATCCTGTGTGGATTACGTTTTGCTTTCCTGTGTGGAATACGTATACATTCATGTGTGGACTGGGTTGTACTTGGGCTCAGAGGTTGGAGCGTATTGGAATTTATGACTTATGTTTATGTATGGGAATATTCCTAAGTAGTGTCGGTTGTTACTTCGTGATTGTATAATTCCTTTGTGGTTTATCCTTTGTGGGTTTTTGGAGACCTTCGGGGGTCTCAGGGTCCCTACTGAGTAGCTTATACTCACCCCTGCACGGGCTATGCCCGCACTACGTTGTGTTGGTTTTAGACGACGGACAGCGCTGATCATGGTTGAGGCTTGCAGAGCAGGACAGTACCTGGAGGTGGACCACTGGGCGGGACGTACTCAGAGCGGACAGTGGGACCCGAGGAGCAGTGGAGCTATCTGTACCCACCCTTCAGGTGGGATTTCCAGTGGACAACTCGGCGTAGCAGCTTTTACTTTTCAGTTTCTATTTTCCCTTTCGAGTTGTATTTTACATTCAGTTTGGGTTTGTATACTGGGCCACTTACTTTCTGCACTTACAGTTGTACTCTGTTTTTACTTAGTGTTTACTTTTTCTGCTTGCTTACTCTGTGGTACTTGTTTACTATACAAAGGCAATGCCTTCCCATTTTACCGGGATTTACGCCTTGGTGCTAGTCGTCAGCCCCTAGCCTATGGAAGGCAGGCTTGTGGTAGTCACGGCATGGGCCCCAAGGACGGTTAATGATAGCAGTTGCGAGGATCACCTACCTTTGCTAGAGTTTTCGTACAACAACAGCTACCACTCCACCACCGGGATGACACCATATGAGGCACTATACGACTGACCTTACAAATCACGTCGGTGCTGGACTGACCTTGGGGAGTCAACAATCATAGGACCAGAGATGGTTCATGATACGACAGAGAAGGTGCAGATCATCCAAGAGCAGATGTGGACTACACAGAGTTGACAGAAGTCCTTTGCTGATAAAAGGCATAGACCACTGGAGTTCGAGGATGGAGACCACATTTTCCTACAGGTCTCACCTCAACGTGGATTACAGAGATTTTGTCAGGGCGGAAAGTTATCTCCACTCTTCATCATATTATTACAGGACCTCAGCAAGGTAGGTGAGGTGGCTTACCACCTGGCCCTTCCACCGCAATTGCACCGGGTGCATGACATCTTCTATGTATCTCACCTGAGGAGATACATGTACGACCTAACTCAAATAACGGATTATGGGGAGTTGGACATCGATGATGGGGCGACATTTGTGGATGTCCTAGTGGAGATCCGGGATCGATTGTAGTGGATCCTACGTGGACTGTAGATTCCTCTTGTGCGCATTCGTTCGCAGCACGGGAACCTCCAGGAGAGCACATGGTAGCGGGAGGTTCAGATGTGTGCATAGTACCCTCATTTTTTTCCCTTGTTTATGATGTAGCTTCACAGGGATGTAAAGCCCTTATGTGGGAGTTATGTAAAGACCCAAAAATTTCATGGAATTTTTTTTCATAAATATTTTGGAATTTTACGAGCCTGTGGATTCTGTCGGCAATTGATTCTGAGTCCTGGTGTGTACGGAATAAATTTTCGAAGTTCATCTCGGGTACGTTCATTAAAAGAATGGGGAGTTTTTTTTGAATCATTTGAACCGGTGCTAGTAATTGAAAACCGAGGGCACCAATGAACTCGCAGTGCCGGTAATTGATTAAGAGGGCCTTTATCGCAGTTTCATTTTAAGCATGTTGATAATTATTATTTTGGGTTTAATTAAGAAGTAAATAAAATTGTTTGTACAATTTGATTTTATTATCCTTGGAAGTTAAACCCTTCCATGGGAAGTTGTTGGTGGGGCCCACAACCACCCAACTTCCCATGTGTGGTTATATGCGAGGTGGGGCCCACAGGAGCCCCAACCTTACAACTTCCGATAACCCTCTTTATACTCCATCATTAAACTTGAAAACTCACCAATATTTATGAGACCTCTCACCTCTTCCTCTCTCCCACATTAACTCTAGCCAACACATTAATTTAATGAATTTAACCACATCAATTAAATAAATGATGTGGTTTGAATTTGAATTTTAAATTGAATGTGATAAGAAAATAATAAGAGAAGACTATTATTTTATTTTGGGAGGGCATTCATTGTTCTAGAAAAGATTGGGGAGAGCTCTTGATATTTTGGAAGAACACCGGTCCTCCAACAAAGAAAGATGTCTCCTTCGATGAATAACGCTGGTTCCATGAAGAAAGAAAATGCACATCCATTCTCTTCTCCGCAACAAGTGAGGTGATTCCACTTCCACCTTGGACACACTCCGACAACATCTATTAATCCTCACCTCACGACGCCATCTTCCACGACACCGACGTTCGACCTCAGTTGTTAAAGTAAGGGTTTATTCTTGAAATTGAATTTTTTTCGTACCCCTTACTTCGTTGGAAATCGTTGTTTATATACCACAAATTGTTATCGCTATACGCGGAGGGAGTTGGACGAATGAACACGGCCCGACGACCCCTGTCGATCTTGATTATTATTTTTTGGATAAGAAATCGAAGGCAGAGGATGAACGACACCGTTGCGCCATGCTAGGAATGTAGCGAAGGAAGCCGGCGTCGTCGTGTCGGCTGTGCGGAAGGAGTTGCGGCCCACATCGCGGGCCGCTTCGGTGAAAGAACAGGCCATTCCATCGGCCGAATGGGTTAAGGGAAGAGGCGGCACTAGGAGGGCGTCTCACTGGAAAACCATCCAGCCCGTCGGCTGGTAGGGTGGAGCCAGACCGCGGCGCCAGAAGGGCGCCGCATTGAAGAAATCCACGACCGACCATTCAGGCCGCATGCGCTGGAAGGCCGGCTGGCCTATCCGGTCGGTTTGGGAAGGGCGGCGCCACTTAGTGCCTCTGGTTTGGATAGCCGGGGGGCCACGCCCCCATCAGACCACTCGGCCTATGATCCTAGCCACTTGGCCAGTCGGCTGAACCAGCCGGGCTGCGCACCCCGCTGGGCTGCGCCACTTCGGGCCGGGCCACGACAATTTGGGCTGGGCTGCGCCCCTTTGGGCCAGGCCACGTCCTTAGGGCCGAGCTGCGGCTTTCCTCAGACTGGTCTGACACCCCTGCTGGGTCGGACCCTGTCAAACAGGGTGAACCCGACCCATGGGCCCACTGGGCTAAACAGGCCAGGCCCGTTATTCACTTAAACATGAATAACTTAAGGACCACATGTCTGATCGACATGCCGTCTGTGGCACTAGGTACGTATCGACGAGGCAGTCCTTTTTCAATACGCTAATTGAGTTTTGGACAAAATGGGTAAACATCCAGGTTTGGAACTAGCATATTTCCATCCGGGCCCATGGAACGGAAACACCAATATCTCTCAGACTGGGCGTCCGTTTGACACGCCGTCTATCGCGTTGGGTTCGTTTTGATGAGATAGAACTTCAGGATACATCAAATATGGTCATCGTGATAGTTTATATATCAACCCCCTTTTTCTTGTGGGGCAGACCCACCCGGAATCGAGTATGTTGTGTGCGGGAACCCTAGAGTTGGCTCCGACTGCGACGATGATGGTGACTATACGTGGATCCTACATGGGTTCGGTAGCGAGGACGACTTTACATGGATCCTCTCTGGGTTCGGTAGCGATGACAACTGTACATGGATCCTACATGGGTTCAGCAATGATGGTTACTGTACTTGGATCCTACGTGGGTTCGAAAGCGATGACTTCTGTATTTGATCCTGTGTGGGTTCCGTAGAGGAGATGATTCAATGGTTTCATATAATCATCTCCACCCCTATTAATGAGTAGTATACCAGTGTGAGCTAAGTTTTGACTATTCAATCATTACCATTGATGTGATTGATTTCTTTGTTATGTGGACTGGGATGTGCATGGGACTGAGAATTGGAGTTGTACTTGAATTGATGACTTAGGTATATGTATGGGCATATACCTAAGTAGAGTTGGTTCATAATTCGTGTTTGTATCTTTCCTTTTTGATTTATACTTCGTGGATTCTGGGAGACCTTTAGGGGACTGGGGGTCCTTACTAAGTATCATATAATCACCATGGCACGGGCTGTGCCCACTCTACGTTTTGTTGGATGCAGACGATGGAAAAAACTGATCGAGGTGGAGGCTTCTGTAGCTGGACGGTACCTAGAGGTGAACCACTTCGTGGGACGTACACGGAGTGGACAGATGGACCCGAGGAGATAAGGAGACTATATGTACCCGCCCTTCAGGTGGGATTTTTAGAGGATGACTCGGTGTTGCTACTTTACTTTTGGCTATTGTACTTTCTTTTCAGTTGTACTGTACTTTCAGTTGGGTTTGTTTACTGGACCTTTTAATTTCCAGCACTTACTTTTTTACTCAGTTTTATTTACTTCTTACTTCACATGTGTACTTTGATGTGTATTTTTACTTTTATAAAGGCAATGCCTTCCTTCTCTCTAGGATTTATGCCTTTGATTATAGTCGCCAGCACCTAGCCTATCGAAGGTGGGCTTGGGGTAGTCACGACATGGGCCCCGAGGACAGGTCGTGACACATGTATTTTTTTCAAATAAATGTAATAGGGTTAGATGTTGTATATAGACAAAAAAATGTTGATTAACATTGTAAGAGGTTCCAAATTTAGAGATACTTGTATGAATATTGACAACGTTACATTGTAGTTAAATAATAGAGTTTAATAAAATTTATTATTATGAAATTTGTATAAAATATAAAAAAAATATATTTATCAAGGATTAATCATCTATTAAATATATTATTTAGTTCAGAAAAACATAAAAGATATTTTCAAACCTGTAAAAAAAGTATTTTCTAAGAAAAATCTGGAAAAACATTTTTAGACAGTTGTTTGGTTAGACTGAAACATGTTTTGAGACAATGTGTGTCCTAGATTTGAGATTTCAAAATAATAATATGTTATAAGTGAATAATGATGTTTGAAAAGTATTTTTTTTCTTTTATGATATTTTTTTTATAAATTATGATTTTAATAAAACTCACATTAGTTTGAAGATAAATAAATGTTTCTTGTGTTATGAAAAAAATATTTATCCTAAAAAAATTTGTGTAATAAGTATAAGTAGAAACTTCTTGATAAAAAAGTAATAAAATTTTATATTTTTAAAAACAATTTCAAGAGAATGTTATGTTCAGTCTTTTGAATGCATGTGGAATATTATTGTGATTATTGGATAGGAAGAATAAATAATATCAACATAGTTATTTCATGGAGACAATCTCATCTTGGTGAAGAAACGTTTATTGTCTAGACATTATTAATATTATTTAATCTATTCAAGAATCACTGAAAAATAATTTGTGAAATGTGTAACATTTGAGGAATGATAATCCATGATATTTTGATAATTTTTGGTTGATCTTTTATGTTTGAATGTACTTAATTAAATACAGATTATACTAACGATTAATATATCATTTTGGAAGCTCATCGGTGTAATTCTATTGTTCCAACTAATTTGGGTTGGAGGAAATGTTAATGGTGAATGGAAAGATAATATTAATATCATGTGGTGGTAATACCATGAATAAATATTAGAATAAATATATACTCACAGTGTCATCCACAATGATCTCAATGATCTCATGTGCGGGTTTAAGTTGTATTATATATAATGTTCCCATTTTTTGATCTATTTTTTGGATATTGTAGGATTTGACTTATCCCTCTAGTTAAATATTTTTTCACATATTTTTATTATCAATATTTGATAATTTAAACTCACTGAATAATAATGGATATTATTTCAATTCCCATATATTTTATCTATCAAGTGGAAACTCATATATCCATCCCCCATAATATGCCTATTATCATGAAAACAGTAGAAAATATGAATTTAAAAATTATTAATTTTCTAGGAATTAATTATTATCTTGTATTATAGAGAGATAATTTATAGAATTCAAAGGAAACAAAATGTAAAATTTATTTTAAAAGTCACTTTAGAACAAATGTTATTGTATAAACAATGCGATGTGGGAAAAGATATAGATTTAATGACAATTTTTAAGACCTCAATACTCCTGGAAATGAAATAGTGGATAACTATATTTGAAGTGTTAATGATACTGTGATAATGATTCAATTATATTGCTCGAAGAAATAACATTATATTTTTGAGAAAAAGATCTTGAACATTATATTGGATTATGTTGATAAAAAACTATCAGCTTTGTATGATAATGATATAGAATAAATCCCTCCAAATGACTCCAACAACATTATATGTTCTAATGATATGAGAAATGATAATGTTCTTGGGAAAATAGAATTGGATAAGTAGTAAATTAGTATTAAATAATAAACACGAGATAAATATATGAAGAATGTTTATCGTGTTGAACCTAGGTATTCATACTTAGATTCAAATGATGATATAAATGATGAAAAATGATATATTCTATTAAATGACATTTTATATGAGTAAGTTGATAGAAAAAAATATGAATATGGATATAAGAAGATCAATTAATGATAATAATATTAGTGTATATATAAACAAATTATAACAAGTATATATTTTATTTTAATTGGAGTGTGATAATTTCTTAATGATCAATAAGTTTAATTTCTTATTAGAGTGTGAATATAGTGAAAGAAGTGATGAAGAATCTGATGCAGAGACTTCTTGTGATTGTTATGTAAATATTCTTATTATAATGGTAAATGAGGAGGGATACACTAGTGACGAAACTATAAATTATAGATGTGATGATGAAGAAAAATAAATGGAATTTATATTAATGATATAATTATATTAATTTATCTCAGTGATATAAATTTTGGGGAAAGGGATAAAATACATGATTATGGAAAATTAGTCTTCTATCTTAAAGGAACATATGGAGAGAGATAAAAAATCATAACTCCTAAAAAATTTGGATTATAAATTGGATGTTTAATTAATTGTATACTCTTAACCTAATGATAAAATAAATAAATAAGGAAAAATTGAAATGGAATAACCACATTCAATAGAAATAAGTTAATGCCAAAAAAGAACTAAATAATTAAAAATCGAAATTGAATTTCTATATTTTAATGTTTCGTACTTTTAAAGGAAGAATTATGTATATTTATACCAATTAAAAAATTCTTTCAGGGGGAAAACAATGATGATAATTTTTTAGAAGATACATTGATGAAATAGAATAGGAAGAAGAATTACATTATGAAAAAATCAATCGAATAAAATTAATTTATAAAATCAAATAACTCTATCATTATATCTATAACTACTAAAATAGAAGATATAATTAAAGATAATGAGAATCCAAATAAGAATAAGATAATATTATAGGTTCAAAATAATTTTGGCTTAGAAAAAGGATTTATTATTGATAACTCCATGAAAGATGTAATTCTAGTTTTAATATATGAATGCCAATTTTTATAACAAGAAAGGAATGCTCTATATTTTTATTCTTAGTAATATTCTTGTTTTTATCTCTGCAATTATTTTTTCTATTCAAAAATCATTACTATATTGATTACAATATGTTTGGGATGTATTATTTTAGTGTGAGTGTGGAAACATGAGTTTTAGATTACATTTTATATAAATATTATTATATTTGATAACTTATGTAATGAAAGACATTGAACTACAATGAAAAATTATTTATTAAAATGATTAGTAATTTTTTATTAAAATATTTACTATGACATGAATAATAAGTTAATTAACTCTCATTGGTAAATATAAATGGTTAGGAAAAATGATATGTCAGCAAGTACATAATAAATAATATATTCATTTGTACAATTAACTCTAAAGGCATATAGTGTGGAATCCCTATGCAAACTATATTTAAAAAAATTATTCAGTGCCTAATAATTCTTTTTCTCTTTCTAAGGGGGTTTACTAGGGTTCTATAATCCTAAAACTAAAATTTAGTAAGTTGTTCCCTGAAACAAACTATAGGGGCCCTAATTTTATACAAGATTATTACATCACATTATAGGTAAAAATCTTAGCGTTAGAAAACCATGGTTAAAATGTTTAGTATCATGATAAAATTAAGACCCTACATATCATTTAAATTATAAAACATTAATATTTATTTAATTTATTCTTCTCTATTTTCTTAGTAGGCATCGTGTTCACCATAGAACAAGTATACAATTGGGGATATACATCAAAGAAATAGGTCAATTAAAATCTCAGAAATAGGATAAATTAAAATATGAATCAATATAACAACGGTTGATAGTAATCATAATCATTATAACATAATAATAATTTCAATATCATTAGTGGAAGCAATAGATAAAGTAATATAATATGGAAATGAAAAGAAAATGAAACATCTGGTCTTAGTAGTATACTACCACACATTGTTTTTGACAAATATATCATCACATTCAAACATACTTCACATTATATCATGATATAAAAAACATTATCAATGCATTGGAACTCTATATAATTCCTAGTGCACCAATAACATTAGAACACTTACATTAGCTATATAATTTCAGGAACACTCATCAGATCATAACATTTACATTATCATGCTTTCCACATAGATCATATATAAATTTTTTACATAAAATAAAAAATGGAAATGGAAATGATTTATCTGAATTATATACATTAATAAATAAACATTTGGGTTACAAATAGATATATTTATCAATAAACATGGTATAATAATCATCAATATTGACCGATAAAGAAAAAAAATACGGAGAAGTAGAAGATTTATTTATGGAAGGAAATTTTTATTTGAAAAAGTAGATGCATTAGTCATAAAACCAGATTGGAAACATCTATATCAAGGAAATAAAATGAAAAAAATATAAATTATATTAATGAATAATTAATGGATCATCCATACTGAAAAATATTTGAATAGGGAATACTGAAAGGAAGTGTGTTGGGATTGAGAATCCCCATTACCTTATATCTAAGTTCTTTCGTCACATTATTATACTATATAATAGAAATAGATTTTTTAATTAATAAATACAAAACCATTTATACTTTTACATGAAACAATTTAATTTTATTAATTTAATTTAAGTCCTTATAGATGGATTGTATAGTTCAATTTTAGCTTTCCGGCATGTTCGTTTTCTTATATTACATAACCAGTTCTTTTCTTGATAATTATGTAAGTTAATGTAAAATTAAGAATATTCATTATAATTGATATTAAATGTTATTAATGGACTTTAAGAAGATTAAAGTATCTGATATATCATTTGTTTATTTTTTATAATGATTATTCATTAGTTAAAATGTCAATGATCATTTAGATCAATTTAGTGGGTTTTCCATCATAATGTTGTAATTTTGTTTAATTAAATAATATTATTTATATTAGTTTGTTATAGGAGATTAAAACTATTATAAAATTAAAATTAAAATATTTTCCATCCATTATAATGGTTTTATGACAAATTTTTAATGAGGTAATGTAAAATGAAAAGTTTTCTTCCTCGAATGTGACAAATTAACACCTCCATTATTGTGTTTCTATTTTTAGAATAACATTTAGTGGAGAAGATGATTACGCATGGATTATTACACAATAATAATAAAATTCCATTATATATTACATAAAATAGGTATAATTCCACTTGGCTTATATGATTTTATGAGAGAATAAGAATAAAAAATAAATAAAATTGAAAGGAAATTAATTGAAAAAGATACAGGACATTACCTCTCAAATTATCCTCCTTGAGAACCTCCTTCGGAAAAGTTTTTAAGGAATTTTTATAAGAAAAAAGATCCTAGGTTTGGGGGAGTGATTTGGTAATATGACTGGTCAGAAATTGGAAACTATTAATGTCTTTAGAGGCGTGAGTAGAAAAGGTGGTAATGGGTGGTATTTATAGTGGAGGAGAGCGGGGTTTTCCCCTTATTTTATTCTCGAGTTTAGTATTTTCCTCCAGAATATGTATATTTTGAACCTTAAACCAAAATATATTAAAGTAATAATGTAAATTTCGATATTATGGATTAAATAATCTATAAAATATCTATGATTAAACAAGTAATGTACTTAGCTTTTATTGTGAATTATAGTATTTCATGGTTCACAAAAAAATATTGTATTCTAGAGAAATCCCTAAAAACTAACTTAATAAATTTTTAGATCGTATGTTTAAAATATGGAATATATTTAATTAAAATAAATATTTAACAATGATAAATTTATTTTTTATTTAAAATAATAATGTATTCAATAAATAATGATTTTTAAATTAAAACTATTTTAAAGAAACATTTTATAATTAATTCAGGTCTCATAATATTATCACATAATTATAAGAATAATTGTTAATTTGTCAATTTGTTTTATGAAAATAATTAATTTTAAATGATCATATAAATTATTATTTTTTAAATAAATATTTATGTATTATAAAAATAGTAACAATTAATTTATCAATTTAAAACATGTCATTGCTCATAATATGACATAATTTTATCATATCATTACATGTAAGATTCTTAAATTTTGTTAGTACTTTCATAGGAGAGGTTACTATTATATTTCCCGGATTAGTATTCCCAATGGTCATGATACTATTCTAATGGTCATGTGACTATTCCTTATTTATGTGTTCTTTAATTTCCTCAAACATCAAATATTTCATTGCTTATTTTTGAGGATGGTGTTTTTATTGATCTTACATTTCCATGAATTTGAATTATACGATATAAAATAATTATAATAATTGAATTTTTTTTATAAATGTTTGGGTCAATATAATCTATTTTTAGAAAATATTATTTATTTTATTCTTATATAGTTATTTTTTTATATTTCATGTTCTCATATCAGTTTCCTATATTTAAATAATTAGGAGTCAAAAATAATATTTTCACGGAAGCCCCACAATGTTTTTCCCTTATGTTGAGAATAAATGTTCCCATTTCAATAATTTCAATAAAATGTTATCAAATGATTTCAATTTTCTATAATGATTTTTTAATATCATTCCTAAAATTATTTTACTATCTTATCAATAGATATAAATGAATTTTATTTTCATTTTTTAAATTTTGAACTCCTAAAATATTATATTAAATGGTATTTGAAATTTTTTTATGTATACCACATAATAAATATTCCCCACCCTTATCAATCCAATATTCCTTGATGATTAATTTAAATGTTTTCTTGGAAATTTTAATTAATTTTTTAGCCACAAAATTTGTGTATTTTTATATTTTATGTATATTATTTTAAATTAAAATTTCATTCCCCCCAAGAATTTTTTTTATTGATCTTATATGGTAATTTTCATCAATGAAAACATATTTTGTCATTTATTATGATTTAATAGTGACTCAATAAAATTTTACCATTTATATAATATCGTTAGATGTTTTTGGATTGTTATTATGATATTTTTATTAAGCCGATGTTCTTTTCAAGGGATATGACATGATCATATGATGAATGTTTTATGATCTCATGGAACACATAATTATGGTTTTTTATGTTATGGGTGGTTCCATTACAAAAAATGGATGTGAGGATATTCTATAAACATTTGACTTCTAGGTCTATTTTATACCTATATTTCATTGGGTAAATATGGATATACCATGATATGATAAGGAGTGTAATGACTATTTCACACGGTTTATAAAGGTAATTTTCATAGTAATATAATATCTGGAGTAAACCTCGACTAATGAAATGATGGAATGAGGAGTAAACCAAATACACTATGATAGTATTTGTGGTGATCGATGAAAAAGGAAATTATTTATATTATTTTTTGTATTGGAAAAGACATATTTCATATTCATAGGACATATTTTCATTACTCCTGATTGATTATTGATTTTTTGAGATTCTTATGAGTTTTGTTTTTTGATTAATATATTTTTATTGCATGTATCATGATTATAATCCATGAATTTGTGGATATCATTTTTTAATAATAAGATCATTCTCTCTCACACATATTCTTATGTTATAATCACTTATAATCATCTATTGATATAACTTATGTTTACCTATATTTTCATATCATCTCACCATTTATTATCATTCCATTCCCTATGTCATGGGGATATGTTTAATGTATGTCATGATTATAAAATCTTATATATGTGAAGGAATTATTTGGAAATAAAGTAGATCATTTATTTAATATATTTTTAGTACCCATATTTTCAAATTAACTAAACCTTTATGGATCTATAATGGATCTTATTGGTATGTAATTAATTTTTATTCTTAATATGACTTAATATTTATGTATGAAATTTATTGGTCACTAAATTCCATATCAGAGTGGGGTTTTTTATATTTTAATTTGAAGTTTATGTACATTTTGTGTCAAACCTTAGGATAAGTCTATGTATTAGAGAAGATGGTAATGTATGATAATGAATGGTTTGTTCATTCCACAAAAAATACATCTGTAGTAGGATACTATTAGTTGATTTTATTATATAATTTATTAATATAGGGGTTATAATCCTATAAAAATTCATTCAACTATATCTTATCCATAATTTTGGTGCATGGTGAATGGGTCCTTACTGAGATCCTTTTTTGAAACTCCTAGGAGATATTATTAGGAAAATTTATATTTTTAATAAGATCCATTATGATGGATTTTAATAGATAATGACCACAGATGAAAATGAATAAACCCAATGTATCATTATTTAAAAATAATGTTTCTTTATTAAAATATCCAATAAATTATTTTAATGATTATCTGATTTAACAAAATTATTATTATGTCACATACTACATTTTTTTATTTTAAATGGTGGGAACTATAAGGAACCAATTTAACGATGAATGTGATGGAAAATTAAATGATTTTATACTTGAGAAACAAAATGTAATCTGAGAGAGAATGAAATATTATATTTAAATACATAAAATTATTTATTAGGACGCGAATAATTACTACATTCTAAATGGTATAATGATGTAATAAAATATAGTTCTATCCTTCATGAGAAAATATCCACAATATTTTAGTGGGTTCTCTGACACATTATTTGTTGATTATGTATTAATAAAACTAAAATGATATTTTCAAATTTATATTTCTTAGAACATGGAGAGGTTATATTCATTGTTTATCATATGTTAGGGGATGTGGATAAATGGTAGACTCATATCAATAATATGAGTCAATGGTACGAAATTCACACCATTTTTTGGGACGAGTATTGGGAAATATTGTTCAATATATACATTCCCCATATTCTTCATATGACAATGAGGAAGGAATTCCTTATGATTAAGATGAATGATTAGGAATACCATTTTACATATGAGACTAATTTTTACAAGATATTGAAGGAATGCTTCTGTTATATTTATGGATTGTAAAGTAATATTAATCGATTGATATATGGCATAAATCACAGTCTAAAAAAGTTCTCATTAATAAGATAAATCAGTGGATATAATGATTTTTTTATTTTTTAACAATGTTGAAATATATATTGGATCAAATCATCAATATAATTGTTTGGAAAATAACACAATTAATTAATTGGATGTAAATATTAATAATAAAAACCATTTATGGAAGAATATGATTATTCATTTATTTAAAAATGAGGAAATGAATAATGAGGGAATTTTATTTAGGGGATCGCTAAATTATTTAATTACTGTAAATAATCAGGTCAAGATATCACTTTATGATGTAATGGGAATAATTTATATAAAGATTAATTTGAAAACAATTCTTGAAAAATTACACTTCCTACACTAAAATTTAATAATTAGAAAGAGTATTTAAATTATACTACAATGTTATTGATATTTATTATTTACAATGATGGACAATATCATCAACAAATTAGGCCCCAATAAAATGGAATATAACATTTTATCATTATTTCTGATGTGCGTTGTGATAGAAAAATCTTAAAATATACACTAACAATATAATCCAAAATAGTTAATGTATTATTCAATTATAGTTATACCAAAAATTTTATATATTAAAAAAATTATAAGGATATTACCTTATAGGTATATCATCTCACCTTTTTAATACATTATAATTTCATTGTATTTTTCAAAACTAAGGATATTTGAATTTTTTGTTTCGTAGAAACAATGTACATATTACATGAAAACATAAAACATTATTCTAAAAAATTTGAATGTATTATAAAATAGTTCAACCAGAGTAATTTTAATACATATCATAACATCGTGATGTACATCAATGGAAATGGTGAGAAAAGGCCAGATAAGGTGAAGTTAGGGAAACAATTTATATATAATTTTGTGAAATTTCAATATGAACATATTAAATATCAAAAATGGATGATGAATGAAAAAATGTGAATATATTAAAAAAATAACATTAATAATAACATGTAAATGTACTTATATAGTTTAAATAAGACGTTCATAAGCATATCACCATGGTTTTTCACCAAGCTGTCATATAAATTAACAAGGATATTCACCATGGTATCGTAAAACATGACACCATTATAAATTAAAAGACTTTCCCCATATATTGATGTGTTATCAATGAGAACCCTTAATATTTTTTAATTAATTTGATACACATTTATCATTATAAAACGTTCTTTTAATAACCCATGGAGATTAAAATAAATGGGTTTCATATCAAAATCATGGTGTTTTAAAAAAAGTCTTAAAGAATATATAATTATGAAATTTTTATCCCATGAAAAATAAAGGCGAGATTCATGTATGATAATACCAAAATAAATTATATAATTTGTAAATTAAGGGATATTGATTGTAAAATCACGAGGATTGAGTATTCAACAAATGAAAAGAAGATAATTTCATGAGAAAAAATGGAATTATTGACATGAAAATTCAGCATAATAACGGGTATGAAACATGGTTTCAGATAAAATTAAATATATATTGAAAATAGAATACAATTAAAAAAATAATATTAATAAAATTAAGGGATATGATAAATTATACACAAGAATGTTTTTTCTGAAATGTGGAAAACATAACACATTAATTGGAAACATGAATGGAAAAGTGAAGTGGATATTTCCATTACCTTGAATAGGATCTTCTAAAACTCAATGATTGGGAACTTGGGGGACTGAGGAAACCATGGGATGACTCATGCCACTGTAAATATATAACATATACATGTAATATAAATATTTATTGAATGGTTATTAGGAAATGTGTGTAATTTATAACAAAATATGATGATTTTTTTATTAACTTCATGTAATTCCAAGGTACTCGTAAATGTAAAATCATGGCCTTGCCTATGATATATAACCATGGTGTTGGAATAATTGGATTAAACTAATTTTATTTTAATCCAGAAGAGTCAACAAGTATTTTAGAATACTTATTACATCTTTATTGCATGATTCTCAAGTCATTAAACTTGCTGAAAACCCCGAAGTGTATATTTTTTATTATTCACAAAATATAATTGTATTTTATAAAATTATAAAAAATTAACCATAAGCTGATTTATAAATTATTATTTAAAAAATATATTAATTATATAATAATAATTATCTAAATATGATTTTTTTATCTTTTTAATATACAAAACCTTATTTATTGATAGTAACAGCTAATGGAAAATGCATCGTGAAATTTCCAAAACATGAAAAAAAAATTATTTTATCATTTATATTTAAGTGGGAGTGTTTGAATAATACTATTTTATTTAAATAGTAATTATTCATAAAACCTTAGTTTATTGTAATAATTTTATGTTCCCTAAAAAGTATAATTTTTTCTGAAAAATAAATATATCAAATTCATAATATCTTTAAGAAATAAAATTCTCAAAACAGATTTAATGGAATTACAATTTTATTTATACACAATTATTAAAATTTAATTTACTAAGGTCATGAAACAAAACCCCTTTTCAAACCCATATATGAACTAAGGTAATAGTATGAGATAATGATAGATTCATGGGGTATCTGTGCTAACATTGTTAGAGTGGTATTTTTAATAACTTGAACATCTCACATATAAAATTTCATTCAATATTCACATGTTAATGTTTGGATTGGTTATGTTCTAAAGGAATTCATAGGAATTTTACCTCCCATCCAAGTTCCAACAATTGGTCTTCAAAAGGCTTGGCTCTACTAGTTGAGGCCATCAATAATATTTTTGAAATTAATTATCCCTTTTCAGTTATACTAATAAGAACGGATTATAACTTTATAATTATTAAATATTGTATAGCTTACAATGGTTATATTTATCAATGGTCATAACTGAACAATAGTAATATAATTGTCCAAACCTGATAGTTACATTTCAATTTATACTGACTATCATTATAACAAGATATAGTTTTTTCATGTATAAAATAATATAACAAACATTGTCATGATATTTTTATCAAATTTTTTTGGGTTTTTACATTATTTCCCCCATAAGAAATTTCATTCCCCAAAATATCAACTTTTTCCCTTGGTTGATTGAAGGTGCGGGTACTTCTTCCTCATTGTTTCATTTCGTTCTCACATCATTTTTTTATATTTATGGTTACTCCCTGACACTTTATCAAGCTGGGTAGTCCTGCTGTATATAACCTTGTATTTATGGTCCAAGACCTCACCTCACTGCCACTCATAAGAGAGGTCGTCTTCTAGTTTTACCAACTCGTGATTTTGTACATGTAAATCGTCTTGTCTTTACATACTCAAGGGATATACATAGAACACATCATGAACCTGAGATATGGTTTTAGAAAGTTGAGTCCAATAATGCACTTCTCATATGTGATCTATAATTTCATAGGGGACAATGTACTAATTTCTACGAATCCATTTCTCCCACAACTGCATGACACTCTTCCAATGTGATATTTGAAGGAACATTGTTTCTCAAACACCCGAATCCAAGTCCATTAAACTGTTTCTAGTATAACTATACTTTTTATTTTCACTAGTCTTTTAATATTTTTATATGGAATGTACCATTTATCTCATATCTAGTAAAATATTTTCCCCATGAATTTTTCTCTAACCAACTTTGACTCATCATGTAATAGTTCTACATGACATCAAATATAGTGCTCTATAGGGTGTCATTTGAATAATCAAATGGAATCTGTTGTTGTATGGGAACTCAAATAGTATGGGATATTGATCTAATAAAACTTTAAATTCGATCAATCATGATATCAACATGACATTGAGTGTTTGAATTTTATTATCAGATTTTACATCATTTTGGGGGTGATAAGCCATACTGGAAAACAATTTTATACTCAGAGCATGATGAAGACTTCTCAAGAATATTAATCTGGACCTTGGGCAATGATTAGAAATGATATAATGTGTAACTCCATAGAACCTCAATACTTACTTTACCAAAATCATGGAAATTTTATGAAGAGATAAATATTCCCCAATAGTGATGAATTAGATAGTATTGGTGAGATGATCAACTATAATTCATATCACACAATTTCCATTGGATGTTATCATGAGGAAAGTGACAGTGTCTATAGTGATATTTTCCTAATTCCATATTCGTATTGGTACTATTTGTAGTACACCTTTAGGAATTTGTCTCTCTCATTTCACATGTTAACACATCAATCACTATATAATATATTCTGTAGTATACCTTTTTATTTAATACCACCTATTATGATCATGATGGTCCCTATACATTTTAGTGTTTCAAATACGAATAGATAATGTAGATCTTTGATTGTCATCCATCTTATCCTTCTTTATTTATTGAATAAAAGGAATACATGTTGTTCAATTTTATTTCAAAACATAATCTTGATTAGTATTAAAATCAAGAATCATCTCATTTTTCACATCCACTATCTTCTTCTATAATAAGAATCTTCTCTTTGATATTTCTTGATCTTCTCTCGTAATGGTGGTTTTGAAATCATTTGAAAAATGTTTGATGGTGCCCCTATCTTTTCAATTCCCATGTCATATTTTACATATTATTTGATCAATTTATACCCTTAAAACCTTATCATTTGTAGAAAAACATTGAATTTTTAAAATAATATAATAGGGACATTATTTTTACTTTGGGAGTGATAATTTATTAAACAATCATACTAGTTAAAAAGTTACAACCATCTCCTCTATCTCAGATGAACTTAATTTTGCATAAAAATATAAATCAATATTTTGAGGTTTGGGTATATATGATATTTTTACCCAAAATGATAGTGCCTCCAAATATTTGGAGCAATAATATTTATATCTATCTTAAGGTCATGCGTATGATAATTTTCTTCATGAGGATTAAATTGTAGAGATTCATAAGCAGTCACCAAGTCATTTTTCACATGGACAATCTAATTTTGTTTCAATAACCAATATATTATTCATCTCCTAGAAACATTATTCTCTCTCCTCTGACCAGATTAACATGTCCGTTTTTTTAGATAATATTGTTTCTCTATTTGAATGTCTTGAATTTTTTTTTCACACATCGCGTATAATTTCTTACTAAAGAGATTAAACTACAATCTAAGTTACTTCTGTAAGATTATTACCGTCTTCCACAACATTTTTGTTTGCATAATCAACTGAGGTTTCTTCATTGGTTACAATATAACCTAAGAACGAAACTTATTCGTACGAATATTTAAATTTCATAAACCTCCCAAATAGTCTATCCTTCATAATAGTTTTTAATATAACCCTTATATGATCTTCATGAAAATTTTGACTTTTAGAATATATCGGAATATAATAAATAAAAACTAACATAATGTTATCAATTTAATCGTTAAAGATAGTATTCATCAAATCCATTAAAATAAGAGCATTAATCAAGATTATGGTCATAACAACAAACACATAATTTGAAAAATGTCATCAAAAGGTGGTCTTTGTAATATATTCATTCTTCACCTTCAATTGATGATAACCATTTAGATGATCAATCTTGGAGAAGAATGGTTCCCCAAAATGTTGTTCAAATAAATCACCAATCCTTGGAAGAGGGTAGTTCTTCTCCACTGGGATCTTATTATGATCCCTATGATCAATGACTAGTTGTATTTATCCCAATTTTTTCTTCAAAAATTGAATTATTTATCCCCATATATTCTCATATGGTTGGATAATCCCCATCTCTAAAATATCCTAGTGTTGTTTCTTAAATATTTATAGCTCCAAATTTTCTATTCTATGAGGGGTCATTGCTATCGGCTTAGATCCATTCATTAGTTCATTGGAGAACTCTACCTCTATTTCTTAGGGAGGTCTAGCTAACTCTTAATGAAATAAATAATTGTTTCCTTAAACTATGGTTACATTTTCAACTAGTATACTTTTATTTTCATATTCACATTCCCAGATCATATCCATAAGTAAGGTAATGAGAGGTGCTTCTAGAAAAATACCATCCTGAGATCTCTCTAATTTGAAAAAAAAGATAGGTTTTCCATTCATGAATACTAATATATCATTCAATATAAATTTATTATTAGAATTATACTATAATATCAAGTACATACCTAGTATAATGTTGATTTACATCATGGGAATGACTACTATATTTTTGATGAGATTGTTTTATACAATGTTAATACAAGTGTATCTATATAATTTTGATTCTGTGATAACAATTCTACAGTTATTAACCAATAACACTAATTATAATTGTTCAGTTATTGATTCTATATTCTTTGAAAACATGATGGAAACATTGGAATGTGCATAACATGAATCAAACAGTGTACTTTCTATCTTTAGATAACAAATACAGTTTCTTCTAGAACATCATATGGAGATTAAACATTCATTATTAGGATATAAATTTCCAATCCCTATACATTTAGTCAATGTCATGGTTGATGTTTATTCCCATCCATTAACAATGGATTTCGATAGTGATAAAAAATTTCCCATTTTGTCCACACATGAATGACTAGACATCAATTTGGGCTTTAACCATATTCCCATTTTTTTAGTGTTGAGAAGTTGAGGATTCACCTCACTATGATAGTTCTTAGAAATTTGGTCATCTCATACACACATGTAAAATTTCACTCCTAAAAAATAATTTCCCCTAAATACTTCTTCTTATATTTTTTTCATAAGGGCAGATTAATTTTCATTCCTCCTATTTCATGACCAAATTTCATATCTATGTAAAGTTCAAAATGTCTCTTCTTTCATTTGATATATGGGAATATTACATATCTCTGAACTCTAGTACAACTTTAATAGCACTTTTCACTATCTCTTCATTTCTATCAAATTATTTATTGCCTCTATTGTTATGTAGATGTCGTATTAGTACATCGAATAATTTAGAAACCATTCCATTAGGGTCCACGAAAAATCAATAGGTGATGAGGGAAAGCAATGTAATGTTCATATCATAGATTTCCAAATATTTACTATCCATTTTCATCAGTTATATTAACTCCTTCTCTATTTTCATTCTTATATAATGGGGATAATATGTTTTTAAAAAGGTTTCATTGGACTCTAACAACTTGACATCTTCTATTTACATTATTGGCATCATGTTTATAACTATTATCCACCACTGTTCTACTTGTCTCTTTTAGTTGTATATAACAAGGATGACAATCTCTTGTTTTGATCTTTGAGGTATAGAAATAATTTTTTCCATATAAATAATTAATTTTTTATCAATTAATGGCTTTGTATATCCATTGAAATAATTTGGTTGTTGACACATAAATGATTGGATGATAAGTTGTTCCCTTCAAGGTGAATCTAGTCTCTTTGCATGATTCAAGTTATTCATCATAACTAGAGTTATTTTATTCATCATAGAAATGAAGCGTTTAATTTCATCATCTATAATACGTTCATCATAACATGGTCCATTTTTATCTCCATTAATGCAGTTCCTCATATTTACAACCATTTTCTAACAGATGAGTTCCATAGTGAGAATCCTGTAAATTTTTTGAACTATATAAATCTAATGGAAATTTATTTAACAAAAAATAATGAATAAATATGTTATTAATTATCCCCAATTATATTTTATATAAGTATTTCATAATGTCTCATAAAAATTATTGGATTAACCAAACTTATCCCCTATGAGTGTCAAACCAGGTGTGTAACAAGGCATGTTGTCATGTTCTATGATATGAAGAATGAAGCTTGATGCACTGTTTTGGAGTTCTTACCCACATGTAGATATGTTCTAGAACCACATTAATTTTTCATTATCTATACATGTATTTCATTTCCCTGAAACCACATAAATAGTACATTGCCAAAATATCAAGAGGTTTAACTATATTTCAACTAGTCTGTTCCATGTTACCAACTATTGAATCCCTCATTTTCAATACATAACCTTTTCATTATATTGTATAAAATATAGGATCTTTTATATCATAGTTTCGTGGAAGAAAGGTACATATTACATGAAAAATTTAAAATTCTTCTAGACAACATGAAAGGATTATTCATCAGTTCATCCTAAGTAGTTATTTATAATCACATAAATGGGGGAAATAATCCAATAAAATTGTGGACATTAGTCCTAATAAGGAAAAGTAAGGGAACATTTTACACGTGATCTTCTAAAATATGAAGAAGAACGTGAGGAATATCATAAAGGTATGAGCAAAGGACAGAAGAAACTAATGATGACAAATATAACATGAGTCCTTAAAAGGAAATGTGGGTACAAAAAAATTAAATTAGAAATTCATAATAATATCACCAAATAATGTCACTGAGGTGTCATAAAACATTCCAATGTTATTCACCAAGGTATCATAAAAAAATGTTCTCTAATGATGAAATTCATTATGCAATGCATTTGAGTGATATCAAGGTGAAAACAGCATCAATATTAATAAATACATGGCTAATATATCATTATCAAAAATTCCATAAATATCTAGTAGAGAATAAAAGAAACGGGTTTCATATCAAACTCACGTTCATTGAAATAAATGCTTAAAGGAAAGTTCATTATGTCATTATTAACAAGAGGAAAATGAATGTGGGTATCTGGTATGTTATCCTCATAATAAAATATATCATTTTTACATATAGTTTTATAATGATGTCAAAGAAATGGATATCACTATTCACAAAATAAAAGACGAGAATTTCATTATAAAATGATAGAAATGTTGAGTTGAAAATTCGACATCATAAAAGGTATAAAACATGGATTTTAAAAATTTTAATAATAGGGGAAAATGTCTTACGATTAATAAAATATTATTATAACATTAAGGGTTTAAATAAATTGAATATAAGAACATATTATAGTAATTTGAATGTCATAAAACATAAATTGGGTATTTGAATAGAAAAGTGAAGTGGAGATCCTAAAGAGTGTCTCCTAAAAATCAATGTTTAGGATCTTATGGGATTGTTGAATACTTTGAAGGACTACTTGGGATGCAAAACATTCATATACTCGTGGAGGATTTATTGTAATTGAATGTTAATGTATAAATTAATGGTAAATTATAGAAAAAGATGAGGATTTTTTTTTATTACATTGGTCACCAATGTAGTCATAAATGAAAAACTATGTGATTTACCATAGTATTTTTCCTTTCTATTAGACACCTGGGACCCCTATTATTTTATTTTAATCCATAGGTTACTAGCATAATTTTATATTTTTTATTTCAACGTTATGAATAATGATGAAGTCCTTAAACAATCTGAAAAACCGAAATTGTGTTTTCATTATTCATGAAAAACAAAAGTTTAGTAGAACATTTTAATAAATTCACCCGAAACTAATTTCCAGGTTCTAATTTAGAAAATGATTTTAATTTTTTCAAAATAATTTTCTAAACATGATTATATTAACCTTTAAATATAAAAATAGTTATTTATTAAAAAAACAGTAGCTAAAAAATTCATAGTGAAAATTCTAAAACATGGAAAAAAATTATTTGATCATTTATATATGAATAAGAGTTTTTTAATCATACCATTTCATTGAAATAAATATTTTTCATAGTAACCTAGTTTTTAAAATAAATATATCTTTTTTGAATATTACAATTTCTCTCAAAAAAATAAATTTACCAAAGTCATCATATTTTTACGAAATAATATTATCAAAATTGAAATGATGGAATAGAAAATTAATTTATAAATAATGATTAAACGATAAGTAAATATGGCCTCAACACATATCCCTTTATTAAACCCACATATGACCTAATAGTAATGTTTTCAATTGTGATATATTCTTTGGGTGGCTCTTCTAACATCTCTCAAGGGGTAATTACAGTTAACATGAACATATCTCAATGAATATTTATTCCACACATCACTTGTTTAAGATCATCATGGGATTTTTCAAGAGTGAATCCCTATGACACTACCTGTATCCCCTTATATGTCATATGGGATTTTTTTGGCATGACTCGACTAGTTGAGTCAATCGATACACGTGTCTGCTATAATTATCATGTGTTATTTCTACATATAAACAGTAATTATAATGTTAAAATTAGTAACAACAGTATGTTTTCCAAGAATCATATTGACTAATCATCATAATAAGAAAATGGTTCGATAATTATCGAAACTTGATGGTCATAATTAAATTTATACTCACATCATATTTACTTTAATATAGTTTTGTTCTGTATAAAATAATATAATTAACATTTTTAGGAAATAATTATCATTCAAAACATTTGTCTCATTACAACCACCTTATTGATTATATTTATAAATAATAGAAAAAGATCCTAATGGTATGATGATCACATCTCAAATCTATGAATATTCCCCAACTGGCCATTGTAAAAATATTCTACTGGAAAATATTCCTGTTATTACTTTAGTATAATTTGATGTGATTATAAGAATGTATTTGATTTATTTATATAAACCCATGCTAACAGTTTAGGAACATACGTAACATTTTATATTTTATATAATCCTATTATTTTATATTAAATTGATGATTAATATGAACACAAATTGGAAATTTAAAATATTTCATTGGTTTAAAATTATTATTCAAAAACTGTTTTTTCTAAAATGAGTAGCGAGAAATCAATTTTTTAATATATTACTTTTTTATGTGAGTTTTTTATATTTCATTGAGTATTTACCATTCCATCCTCTGAATAATTTAGTCATGATTTCATTAAAACACATAATCTAGCAAAAAAATTTCAAGAACCCATTTAAAAAGGCCCTGATTGAGTTGGAGGAATTTTTGTGGAAACTATAGGATTATAATGTTAAGGTATTCATTCTAAAAAGTGTATCACCTTGGGGTTCCCCTATTTATTTTATCAGGAATATGTATGGATCAATATGACTCTTCATTAATTATATGGATCTTAACAAGATCCTGATAGAGGATAAGTATCCTATTTCCCATATTGATGGTTTATTTTAAATTTTCAAGGAGCTGAATATTTTTCTATTATTGGTATTTTATTTGAATACTATTAATTTTTGGTAAAAATTGAATACTTTCAAAATATATCCTTCATCGGATAGTGTTTATTCTATGAATTTATTTTTTGGCCATTTGTTCATTTGAATTCCCCTCACATCTAAATGGATTTAACAAATAAATACTTCGGATATTATAATGATCAATTAGTGTAAAATTGTATAGATGATTTTAATATATATTCCATGTGAATGATAAGCATTAATATCAATTAAATATTGTTCACAAGAACCTAACGTAGGAATAATTGAATAATAAATTTACTGAGTGTGATTTTAGGATATATATAATGCCTCTTTTTTCGGTCATATAATATCATATGATGGAATATCGTTGAATTAATCAATTATTGATGTTATTTTCCATTTCCTAGTAAAAACCATTATGATGTAGATATGAATTTTTATATTTTGGAGGGATATTATAAAAATAAATTATGTATTTTTTAAGTATATCAAATCCCATAATCATTCTAACTTGGAAGGAGGTTAATTTTCTTTGGATGGTCAAAGGTGAATAATTTTTTAGGAAAATTAATATAAGTCAATCTATAAACCTATGACCACAATACTATGAAATGGATAAGGTTTAATGATTTATTTTTATGTATCAAGATAGGGACATGGTGTATTATTAGGATGAATGATATGGTGAGAGCATAGTCATCACTCTAATAGATGGTTCATAATTAAATTTACCTAGCTATAGATATGGAGTTATCAATTGTAAAGATTTAAGTAAAGATATAAAAGTATTATATGTAAATATAAGGGTGTGATATATATAATAATCATAAAATATTAATGTATATATTAAACCAAAAATAATTTAACATTTTCCAATGAAGTTGGATTGTGTTGATTATTGATTATAACAAAAAATTACATTACCTCCCCAAGAAAGAGAAAATTGTTAATTATGATCTATGTAAAATTAGGCATGTTAGCATATATGAAATTATGATCATAATAGATCCATCATTTAATTATTTTCAATGTATTATCCTTCAAATCATGCAGAATAGGGAGAAGAATTCTATTTCTAAACTATGTGTTCAACTATCTACCCGTATAATGATTAAATTGGAGAAAAATGAGGATGGTGATCTTAAAATGAAAGAGATAATTTTGCTAACATGAACGAAGATTTTGATTGAATGGGAATGTTCAATAATCGAATATGTGTCCCATCAATACATGAACAAAATAAATAATGGAAGAAGGTATCAACTCATCATTTTCTATTCATCAAAGTTATACAGTGATTTATATCGATCAATATGAGTAGTTTTTAGTGGTACAACATGTAGAGTGAAATTGAGAAATATTTATCCTAGTTGTTAGAGTTTTAGGATGTTATGGCTATGCAAAAATTTCTATGTGGTTATTACAACCAATCCTAATAATAGAATCTAAATGGGAAGTCATCACCTCCAATTTTTTTTGACATCCCAAACCATCTAAATGCTATACAGTTATTTAGGTTCATATAGGGAACCTGAAAAAGTATGTAAACATCATTTATATTAGAGATTATTTATCTTTTTATAAATATTTCAGTACATCTATTAAGGGGTACGTACAATTATATCGGGTACCAACTTCAATCATATCTTTTTTGGATTCAACATTCATCTCATTATTATGGAGAATTCATCAATAATCTATAGATAAAGAGTAATATTTTAATACATCTTATCAACCATATACATATGTGTTAAACACCTTATTTTAATGATCACTGAATCATGTTTTTAATGATTTTAACATTTTTCATGTTTTCTTTAATCATATTATAACCTATGACATGTAGTGTAAATTGTAATTTATGAGACACCATTAAGCATTACTCCCTACCAACCAAATAAAACAACCAAGGACGAGTCACTAAAAAACATATCACAACACCAAGGACGAATCACTACCAACCATGTCACACAACTATCACTTATGACATCAGCAAAATTTATATTTAGTAATGTAGTAAAATGACACACCCATATGATATCATATTTCTAGAACATAATTCCGACAATGTATAACCTACCCTCATCTCTATAAGGTTGAATCATCATATGTTGAGTCACTTCCAGTATAGAAAGATTTCTATTTACATAATTCCAAAACTCTATCTTGACATACCACTATAATAAGGTATCATCATCCTGGAAGACAACTATAAAAATATATCTCTAGATTATGAGTCATCGTTCATGACTCACGATCACTATTTTGTATATTATCATTTTTAGGTATTTATCTAATGACTATATTAATATATTCTTATAAGGTGTTATTTTATAGACTATTTCTTAATGGATCTATAGAATTCATTCCTTGATGTGTCTGCCCTGAGTATGTGGATACAAAATATCTGGGTTCTCACGGTGATACGCATGTTTCTTCTAATAAAAGTGAAGCAGACACCCCTTATGGGGTGTGTATGATGTGAAGCAGTATATGAAATACACAACAAGATATTCATAAATAGTTCTAATCCTTATTTAATGTAGATTATGAACTTACCTACCACATAATTTTATACTTGACTGATGAATTCAAAGCTCAATAGATAGATTCTGTTTTCCTATATTCAAGAAGAGAGTGTCCATGACACTCTGTTATAATGATGATTGAAGTGCTCAAATCGAGTTGAATTTTCCAAATGATTTCATGGAGTCATGTTCTTTACTGAACAATAAATCTATAATATCTTTCCTTTATACATTTAGATTGCTCATTTTTGTTATTGTATATTACATTATGAGTATTGTGTGTTTGTATTTTTATTTCACAACACAATTTCTCATACGATAACATAATATAAATAGATATCTTCATGACTCTTTTAAACCTTCACTCCCATGAAAAGAATAGAATAGGTTTCATTTGACCTATTATATTTTGTACTCCCATATATAATAATGGATGAGGCCTTCTGTATTTCGGAAAATTGTATACTTCTAGAAATCCTGATCTAGGTTTTGGATCAAACTCGTAAATAATATGAACTACTTTTTAGATATTGATCACCATGTTGGGAGGCGTAATTCGCATCTTGATACTGAACATTATATATTATAAATTTTGATGCATGATTTTTTATATTAAAAATATTTTTTATAAAAAAAATAGAAAATTATTTTAAAATGTATGAAAAATTAATACATTGATATGAATCAAAAATTTGTGTTTTAAAATGATCTAAATTATGTATATTGAATTTAAATGATTATTTAAAATTATATGTTATTTAGTTGAGACCTAATCAATCTTGTATAAAATATTTTGAAAAGATGTTATTAATAATGAACTAATATTTTGTTTAACATGGCCTATTTTAGATTAATTGGGAGAATCTATTTAAATTTAAATTGAAAATAAATTTTTGATAGTTTCATATTTCACCCTACCCCCTATTGAGTTTCTCGTAGTAACAAATAGTTAGTATCAAAATATTATTTATTTGGTATTAGTGTTTTTAAAAATCATGCATCTGTGATTTTAGTTTCACTGTAATGATCTTAAATTTCTATTAGTGATAAATTTAGTTCTCTTTTTGATTCTAGAAAATAATGGTCGACTACTATGATACATCCATTTTTCAATGTTAACAATAATTTTTTATGGAAATTTATAATTAAAAATAATATTTAGTGTATGTGATTAGAAATATGGTTTACTATAAATGAACATCATGAGTTAACTAATACACCTAGAAATTATTGGGATGATTCCACAAATCATTCTTACAATAATAACTCTAATGGAAATAATTCCCTTAATTTTTCATTAGGAAATGAATAATTCATTAGAATAACATCAACAAAAACCTAAATATGAAATTTGGGATTCATTATCTATTTCTCAGGAGGGAACAAATAAGGTAAAAGAAATGAGGCTTAACATATATAATCATAAGTATAAAAATTTTAAGATGATGATTATTGAACATATTTATGACATGTATACTAGGGTGAATGGGATCATGGATACAATTAACTAAGTTTGGGATAACATAAATTAAAAGGATCATATCATTCTACTATTTAGATGTCTATCTAAAATTTTGAGTTGTACATCTATCTAAATTTGAAAAAAATGATTACACCAGAAAGCTACATGTCAAATAGATTATCGATAGAATGATGATGTATAACAACGAGTTAAAGTTAAACAGATAATATTATAAAGATCCAAATGGAAAATATATAAAATTTAATACCACTACATCTAAACAATAGGAAAATTAGATAGATCATGATGTATGTTCAAGTGAAAGTGTGTCACTGATAGATAGCGATGAGGTGATGGACAATCTAGCTATGAATTTTTAATAGATGTTATTAAAAAAATTACATTTATAATGAAAAATATGATTCCAGGAGAACCATGAAGAAATACTAGAAGAAAACTGAAAATGAGGTTTTATGCTATGACTATAAGAGGAAAGGTCATGTCAAAGTAGACAGTATAAAGATAGTGTAAAAAAAGATGCGATGAAAAATATAGAAGGTTTAATATGGATATGAAGGTATCATAGAGTGATTCTATGGATATATCTACTGATTTTAACTCTATCCTTGAAGATAAATATGACACATACAATATTTTATTTATGAAATAATTCACTAAGAATCCTAAAATATCATCTCTACATATTTATGATAATTCTATGAATGAAAATGTTGATGATGATGATGATGATGATAAGGAATAAATGTTTCAATACATTAATATGATTGAATATAATTTTAATGAACATATAAATACATATAAATTAATTAAAAATGTAATGATTTATCTACCAAAAAATTAAACTGATCTATCTGCAGAAAAAGAAAATAATGAAAACCTGTTGAAAGAGAATACCAAACTAAAACATTAAAATGAGAAACTGAAGAAAGAAATGGAAAAATTCACTAATGGTAAAGAAAATCTCTCAAATGTTTTTGGAAATAATATTAAAACTAAATATGTTACAGGTCTATGATATCAACCAATACATAATTGAGTAACAAAAAACAATTTTGTTCCCAAGTGCAGTTTAGAAAATTATTCTGTAAATTTTTTTTCTAGAGGACATAAAAATGTACATATTAAAATAATTATTCAATATATTAATAAGAATGCCATTTATTATTTCTTGTTTTCCAATAAATTAATTACTAACATTACTGGACCAATGAATATATGGGTACTAAAGTAATTCAATAAATAATATTATTTAAGAAAAATGTATCATGACCTCTTATAACGGTTTATAGTACTCAAACCACATTAGTTCAGGATAAAACATAATATATTATTCATTCTTCAAGATCCAAATTAAGGTTTATGGTGGTTTAGTCACCTTTGGTGACAATTCTAAAGAGAAATTCATCTTCCTTGGCCAAATTGGAAATAATTGATCTATTTTAGTATATAAAGTATTATTTTTTGATGGTTTGAAATATAACATGATATGTATTTCATAGTTATGTAAGGAATGTTTTTAATATAAAAATATAGAATAATAAATTTAATGCTTATGATTATAATAATGCATTAATTATTATTAAATTGAGAAATTATAATGATTATGTCGTTGATCTGAATTCATTAATTTCTCAAAACAAATCATGTATCTGTGATTTTCACTATTAATATTATCATTGTAATTGTATATGGGATCAGTATAACATTCATTCCCTTAGGAAGTTTACTATGAATGGTTTAGTATGGGATCTACCTAAGATTATCTCTCCAAATAATAAATTCTATAACCCCTATCAAAAAAGGTAAGAAACACAATGATTATTTTAAATTAAAGTATTAGGTATCAACCTCTCAACCACCTGAGTTGTTTTATATGGTTTTATTTGGACCATAACATGTTTCTAGTAAAAAATGGAAGCCTTAATTCTGTGTACTAAGGAATTTTATATGTATACTTTAGTATTGTTTTATCTCTCAAGAGTGATGTTTTTTATTATTTCCCATGTATACTTGATCTATAGAGAACTTAATTGAACATAAAATTTAGTCCATAAGAAGTGAACATGGGTATGAGTTCAAAAATAATCATTTTGAATATTTCTTATCAAAATATGGCTACACTCATAACCTCTCCACACATTGGTCCCCTTAAAAATGTATTTATTAATATAATAAATATAACACTTAATTTGATAGCCTAGACCATGTTAAACGAGTTCGACCAACCTATTTTTTGGGAAGATGCTATGAACACAACCAGTTACATCATAAATAGTGTTTCAATTATAGCTATCTTTATAAAGATGTCATTTGAAATTTAGAATAATAAAATTCATAAGGATAATTACTTTAGAGTTTTTTTTAAAAAATATTTTTATTCATAAAACTATATATAATCTTCAGTATCATTCCTCTAAAAGTGATGAATTAATTTTCATATGTTATCCATTATCCAGCAATCCCTATAGTGTTTATATTAAAAGGACTAAGACTGCAAAAAAATCCACCCTATGTGATATTTAATGAAATAAATCTACATGAAACTAATACAAATTTATAATATCTTGATGTTGATTTATCAACTTTTCACTAAAATTATAATATATGTTATCCTATTATCAAAGATCAATAAAAATCATCCAGTTTTGAGGAATTTTCGAAGCATCCTAAACCATAACCGGTTGATGAACCTGAAGTGACCATCTTTATTTTTTAATATATATTAGAACTCTTGAAAATCACCCCTTAGATTGTGTTTTGGAGGACATGGAATGATATAAAAAATGAGTTATTCTTAAGAATCAGGTTGAACATCGAGCATTAATTTCTATCCTGTAACCTATGAACATGAATCAAGCTATTATTGATGAATTATGGGTGACAGAAATGCAAGAATAATTAAAACATTTTGAAAGAAACAATCTATGGGAACTTGTTGACACACACCATGGAAACCTTAACTATATGCATTATATAGTTGTTTAGAATGAAGTTATAATAGTAAGGAATAATATTTTTGGATAAAGGAAGAACTATTTTCATAATGTTATCATCGCGAAGAAGGGAAAAAATATAATATAGAAATTATACTATTTTCTATTCATGAATCCATTAAAATTCATACTACCTATGGAACACATTTTGATTTAAATCATTATCAAATGGTTTTCAATTTTCATTTATGAATTATTGTATAATTGAGGGTTATTTTTTTATAACCACCCCATGTGTTTCAATATCCTCTTTTTCACAATCAATTTAAAAATTATCAACAACCTTATATGGTCTGAAATAAGCTCCTTGATATTAGAATGATATGGTGAGCAATTTTATTAATTCAAAATGTATTTAAAATGTATACTAGATCCTACCTTTTTTATAAAACAATCATCAATACATGTTTTAGTAGTAAAAATTTTTTTAGATGATATAATATTTGTATATTCTATAAATTATATATGTACTATTTTTATAAAATGAAAAATAATGAGTTGGAAATGAGTTTTATTGGTGAATTGAAATAATTAATTAGTTTTTTTTTCAAAAAAATGAAGTAATTATTTTACATTAATGTAAATATAAAAAAGAACATTTAAAACATTTAACATAAGTGGAACTAACTTTAGTGATACTCATTAGAATAACAAATGTATGTTGGATCATGGTAACTACTAGAAACAATTTGATCAAATGAGTTAAATAGGTATGATTGGAATTGTTCCCTACATGACTAATAGAAAGCTAGATAAAATTTGTAATGTGTGTATGATAACTCATTTTATGCTAATCCAAAATAATCACATCATGTTGCAGTTAAAATAATTCAAAAAAACATCAAGTATATAATCAAATTTGGATTGTTTTACCCTAGATGTTGTGTATTTTATCTAGTTAGTTAGTATGATACTCATTATTGTGGATGTATGATAGATAGAATGATCACAATTATGACATGTCACTTTTTCAGGGTTGTTTCTAATTTCATTGATTATCATGATGGAAACATCTACTTCATTATCAACCATTGAAGAGAAATAAATTTTTTGAGGTAGCCATGATTCATAAATTATGTGAATGAAACACACTTTACTAGACTATGGTTGTTTATTCCAACATGTACCAATAAATTTTGATAACAAAAGTTTTATAAATATATTTTAGAATTTACATTATTTTATAAAGAACATGGATATAAGAAAACATATTTTAATAGAGGATTTTCAAATTGGTAACATCACTGTTGATATTACTTTTATAGAACATTAGTTAACTGATATTTTTACTAAAAATTTGTAATATCCTAGAAATTATCTCTTATTTTTTAAAAATTATATTTGACTATTTCAAGATCAGATGATATGAAGAAACCTGATTCTGAGGCACAGTGAGCTCAGAATAGAATATTAAACTTTTTTCGTACATTTAAATTAATGTACAAGTGGGTCTTTTAAACTCATAAACTGGTGGTTGGATCAGAAATATGAGTGAATCATTTATCTACGAATAACAGGATTCTCTGGAACTAACCTAGACCGACAAGGTTCAACCGAAAATGTTAATTTTTGGAATTTTCCAAAAAAAATCATAACGTTATTTTATTTGTATTTCCCAACCATTGGTGGTGGCATAACGACACTATAGGGTGGTGAAAAAGCAATGATGAGTCACATTAAATGAAACTAATTAATGAGCTCTAAACATACAATGTATTGACACATTAAATTTTGAAAAATAGATATATTGTTTCACAAATGATAAAACGTAACGATTCAATGATATAGCGTAATAGAAACACTGTGATGTGTTTTATTTTAATGGGTTAATGCGTTTGAGAATCCAAGATCAAAGTGTGGAATATATCTTACAAACCTATGGTGAGAATTCTCTCCAATGAGGAATGAATAATGTTGAATAATTTCAAGCGACATTGACACATCTCGAAGAACAGGACCAGAGATCATTGAATGCAAATGGAACATGAATCACCATGGATTGATTTCTTCCATGATGGTCTATAGATGGGTTTTTTTTCGTTTTAGGATTCCATATTCATTATTCTAAAACAATGAATGTTTAGGAAACATGAATAATTTCATCTATGGATCACTCATCCATATAGGAGGGAGAATTTGTTGTGGTTTTGCTTAAGGATTAGTAATTATTTGATTGATATAACTTCTATTCCAAACTCCACCATATTAAAATCCTAAGGCAGAGGGTGTTAGCCGACCTTAAAAAAGGCATTACCCCCACTACCTTGTGTACTCTACAAGGCCAAACCTTTTTGTGACGAAAAATCGGATTCGATGAATTACTAGGAATAGTGGTGGACAAAAGAGACCAGAGGCGCAGACGAAACGATGAATGGAGAGTCTAAATTGACATTTTGGCCCGCGGAATAATAAACCAGTGTAGCGGCACTAGCGGTGGATGTGAGTGGGAGATGGTGCACTATAGGTGGAAACCACGGTCGGCTCGAGCTGCGAGGAAGCCGTGAGAGCCACTGAAGCTCGAACGTGTGGCTGGAGGCAGGGGTACGATCCCTCTTTCACATCGATGGAGCGGCCCGTGGTCAAGGGATGTGACTCCTCATGGCACGAGGTCCCCTATCCGCGTGCGGAAATCCCGGGCTGTTGGGTATGACTGATCGTGTGATGGTGCATCCCGGATGCGATATGTGTCCTGGAAGGAGGAGGAAAAAGGTCAAAAAATTGAGGACCAGGGATGGCACATGCCACCCTGGTAGGTAGGACCCACACCTAGTAGGGCTGACCCGCACCCAGTGTGTCGGACCCTTGTGTAGTGGCCCAGACCCTCGCCCAGCACGTTGGACCCATGCACAGCGAGTCAGACCCTCCCCATCTAGTTTGGTTGGAGCCACGGCCCGATGGGCCCTCTTTCGAATAGATATAACTAGGAAGAACCCATGCCTAACTGGATTCTGGTCGGGATGGGTCGGTACAACCCGGTTGGACCAGACCCAGACCAAACCGACCCATTTGTGAAAAAACATCTATATCTATCGAACTGATTGCCCGATTGAGATGTTGTTTGTGGAATTGGAACCCCCGTAAAAATTTGGATCCTTAAGTATATTGCAACTATGAATTCACGGAATTTAAAATATGATGAATGGCTTGAGTAGAGGTTATCCTAGAATCTAGCGTACTACGTTCCAAAATTCTATAACTGACTGAGACATAATGACTGCTAACCAGATATTGTGTTTGGATCCTCTATTATGGCCCTGTGTGAACTGGATCTATGTGACCTGATGGACCCACGATGGAGAGTGACTCTTTGTGACCCAAAATACCCACATTACTCGATGGGGAGGAGTACCTCAATATGATGGCCAATGTGGGACGTGGCTCTGTGTGACCCATCAAGCCTATGTTGGGGAGTGGATCTGTGTGATCTAGTATACCAACGATACTAATCAGGTATAAAAACCATAGTAGTCCAAGGGTAAGGGGAAATAGATAGTTTGACCCGGCAAACCCACAGTGGGGATTAGCTCTAAGTGACCCAACAAACCCATGGTATTCATTGGGGATGAGTACTTTAGTATCCCAAGGCGTTCAATGATATGACTAATAGTCTTACTTTAAGTATTCTATATTAAACCTATTGTGAGTTGTCTTACATTGTGATCAGGATTCTGATAAAGCTTTGCGTTTTTCTTATTGATCTATTTTTGGTTATTCCTCATTGTTTTGCGGTCCCTACTGAGTATTCTATTACCCACCCCTACACGGGATTTTCCAACACATGTTGTGCCTTGTGTAGAAGACTGAAGACATAGTGGTGGACTAGTTGTCCTAGAACCAAGTGGTGGCTAGTGAGACCAAGAAGGTAGAATGTAATTATATGGCTTTCTACAGCTACACTATACTTACCAATCAGGTAGGGATTTCAGTGGATGACATTCCATAAATCATGTACGTTGACATATTACAAATTTCTTTTGTTGGGTTTGTATTCTGAACCATTACATTCAGTTGTACCTTTACACTTAGTGGTTGTTTATCAGCAATCATGTTCTCTTTTAATGTTTTTGTGGGACATAGTTGTTTGTGCGTGTGTACTGGTTTGCAGGAAAAACCCTCACACATATATTTTGATGAATTTGGTGCTAGGTTCCAACCCCTAGCCTTTGGGAGGTGGGTGTGGGGAGTCACAACATGGGCCTTAGTGCCGGGTCATGACAAAGTGGTATCATAGGTTGTCAGTTCTACCTCAATGAATGGGAGTCTTTTGTTTTAATTTTGGGAAAAAATGATATTTTTTTACAGTTTTTCTTTTTAGATTTTAGTAGTCCAGTGTTGGTGCAGTGCCCAACATATTCATACACCAGGACCTCTTATTATACATTTAAGCTCTATACATAAAAAACTAGTTTCATGCAACATATAGTAATTGAGTGTTTTTCTATATTATTCAAGAATTTTAGTCACATCACCAGGTATAATCTATTCATCGTGGTGTATCATGATCCATTTTAGGATGGCTCCATATAGATATCTAGTTAGGATTCAAATACGTGGTCTTGAGGACAACTCACCTAGCGATGGGGCGTCAGTTTAGGGTCCAATTCTAGAGATGGCCCGACTGGGTGGTGTGTCGGTGTTACCACCACCCACATATCAGATGTTTATAACAGAGTTACTAGTCATGGAAATTCACATACATAGTACCTTTCATGAGTTTAAGAGATAGAGACCTCCCATGATCCGGGGAGAGATAACTCCTTAGGTTACTATGGACTGGCTTGAGGCTATGACGTATGTATTTCAATCAGTTTGGGTGTCACTTGATCAGATGTCGATCTTAGTTTCAACCCTTCTTCATGGATCGATAAGGATATAGTGGATCACCAACATCCATACACGTGATGAGGATACCCTCTCCTGGACAGACATGTTGTGACTTTTTCGGGAGGATGTACTCCCCACCACTATGTGCTCAGCACACATACAGATTCTACTGCACATAGAGGATATGACCATGATAGTAAAAGTGTACTCAATGGGGTTCAAAAATATTTCTCACTACTCTAAAGGCATGGTGCGTGAACCGTTCATCAGGTATCAAGCCTTTGAGTAGTGATTGCAGCGGGAGATCAGGGCATCTACTAGTTCTCTCAGCTTCCCAACCTGGGATAGGGTGCTGAAGCATGCCATAATTATATAGAGCTTCCTGAAAGTTCAGGTTATGATGACTAGAACCACCAATAGACATTAGGTTGAAGAGTTTTTGGTGGGGAGCATCTGGTAGTAGCCATAGGGATAGAAGTAGGTAAGAAATTTTAGGGGACAACCTCAGGACATAGGGACAATAGTGTGGATCTCCCAGAGCAAAGGGGGTCAGCATGGAGCCATGATTTTCATTACGTGTGGCATGAAAGAGAACATGGACCATGACTTCTGAACCCACCACACTTGAAATTAGCATACGGTTAGGCGAACACCGAGGTAGAAGCAGAGGCTCAAGAGTAGAGCTCTGGAGGGTGGCGAACATGGTTGTGGTGCATGCCACACAACAAGAGGTGGGTGATTGTTCGAGGTACTAACACCACCACCCCCTTAGGTCTACCATGTATTCAATGAGTATGTGGATAGGGGAGAGCGTAGTATCAGGCATCAGAGTCTTATGACCACGACTATTCGGAGATGATTAGAGGTACAATCTTTGTTTTCGCCACCACAGCTTCAGTTCTTATAGACACGTGTTCAAGTCACTAATTCCATGCCTTAGATCTCGTTGGGAGCTCTATGATACTGATGGAGTTTTTTTCACTATCCTTAATATTATGGACACCTATAACAAGGTATTTTATGATTACATACTAGTGATGTTAGTGTGAGATTACTCTGGGAGATGAGAGCATAGACTGTGATATCCTAATATTGATATTGAGTATTAATGATGTCATCATGGGTATGGACTATTTATCGACAGTCCACGCTCAGATCGAATTGTTTAGGCACACGGTGTAGTGTTTCTTTCGATATGGGAGTAGGTTTTCCTTTCTCGGTGAGAAGAAAAATGGAGCAGGATGATACATACATTCTTGGAGGCAGGTGAAGCCGATCACTAACAAGTTGTCTAGTATCACCTTCAGTGTGGTGGATGAGAGGAGTCGTCACATTCTGGTAGTTTTGGATGAGTATGATGAAAAATTCACTGATTACATTACAGGGAATATGTCCTTGCATATAGTTAGACTTTTTCATTGATATGTATCCCAAGAGTAAACTGTTATCCACACCAACATATCAGAATCCTCCCACAGAGCATTGTGAGTTTAGGGTACAACTGGAGGAATGACAAAATAAGGTCTTTGTGAGTCCCATTGTTTGACCATGAGAAGTCTTGGTGTTGTTTTTCAATAAGGGAGATGGAGTTTGAGGTTCTTTGTGGTTTTATGGAACCTGAACTTAGTGACGACGAGAACAAGTATCCACTATAATAAATTGATATACTTTTCAATCAGCTGATGGTAGCGAAGTGGTTCTCAAAGATTGACCTCAGTTCAGGCTATCATCATCTTCGGATATGTGATGAGGATTTACCAAATATAGAATTTAGAATATGGTATGGCCACAGTGAGTTTTGATGATATCATTTGGCATGAACAATGCCGCAACAGTGTTCATGGGATTCATTAACATGATATTCTAAACATAACTTGACTATTTTGTCATATTATTCATTGATAACAACATGGTGTACACAGTGTCGGGGGAGTAGCACACTACACACCTGTAGATTGTCATGGATACACTCCAAGAGCACTAGCTTTATGGTAATCTCTCGATGATCCAGTTCTATGTTCAGGAGATCAACTATTTTGGACATGTCATCTAAGAGGCCGATGTTAGGGTGGATAAAAAAATAGAGGTAGTGCTGGTTTGAGAGCCACATAGGAGCGTGACTGAGGTGAACTGATTCATGGAGTTGTCTTGATACTACCAAAGGATCATACCAAAATTTTCCAAAGTAGAAGTAACCAAATCAGTACTAACACGAAATGGAAAAACCTTCGTGTGGATGGAGAAGTTCCAACAGTGTTTCTAGGAGATGTGGTGTAGACTGATGAGTAACCATATTTTGTGACTACCAGAGGAGGGAGTTAGGTATGTATTTTTTACAATGCATCAAGGACCACACGAGGTTGTGTCTTGATGTAGCAATGAGGAATGATCACATACAGATCATGGATGTTGAGGAAGCCTAAACAGAATTATGCGACCCATGACCTGATGTTAGAAGTAGTGGTTTTTTCTTTGAAGATGCGGAAACACTAATTGACATGTAAATGTTGTACTCTATACTCTGAGCGCAAGAGCCGCAGGTATATAATCACACTGAAGGACCCAAACATGAGATATCGACGATGGATGGATTTCCACTAGGACTATGACATTGAGACTATTTGTATTCATTGGAAGGGGAACACGGTGGTAGAAACACTTAGGATGAGGTATAGATTATTATTTCTAAGTGAGGTGATGGTGTAGTTTACCATAATGAAAATATCCTTTATTGATTATGATGTAGTATCTTACCTTCAGTCGATGATTATACCTCATCCACTCTTATAGAGTGTCTGGGAGGTAGAATTTGTGGATGTTGACTGTGAGGCCTGATGTACTCAGTTTTCCCCATGATATGCTTTAGATGGATTTTCAATAGGTTTGAATAATGTCTTCCTTTTCATAGGATTCATCATTTTACCAGCGATGTTGTAGGAGGAGGCATTGGGGGAGTTCCATACATCCCATTTGGTGGTACATCATTGTGTGGTGAAGATGTACTAGGAACTCCAACATCCATACAAGTGGCAAGGGAGAGAGAATGTGGTTTCCAAGTTTGTTTCATGATGCCTAACTTGTCATAATGTAAAGGTTGATCATTAATATCCAATAGTATTGGGACATCCACATGAGATACCAAAGTATAAATGAGATGGTATCCATATGGTATTTGTTATGGGGTTACCAATCATGTCCAGGGTCCATGATTATATTTGGGTGACCGTTGACTGACTAACCTAGTTAGCTCACTTCTTACCCATCTAGGAGCAGGAATCGGTAGACAGTTTGGGTGCATGTATAACCAGTAGATAGGTAAGCTTGATAGGGTGCCTTCAATTATTTTGTCAGACCGTGATGCAATATTTTTATCCAAATTGTGGAATCGATTGTAGTAGTTTTGGACTTAGCTTCACTTCAACACAACCTTTCACCCGCAGACAGATGGTCAGACAAAGCGGACCATACAAACCATGGAGGAAAATTTTCATGCCTGCATTCATTTTCTGGTAATAGTTTGGAGGACCACTATCCACTAGTTGAGTTTTCATACAAAAACAGTTACCACTCTGCCATTAGCATGGAACTATTCGATCCATTGTACAAGGGGGCTTTACGGTCACCTGTATACTAGACATAGCGAGGAGAGTCAGCAATCATGGTTGCAAAGTAGGTACATGATACCACTGAGAAATTTTAGATCATATAGGATGTATAGGAGGACTCCACATAGTATACAGAACCATATGTGGATTGTAGATGTATTTCCTTAGAAATATAGGAGGGAGACCATGCGTTCCTTCAGGTCTCCCCCGACGGGGAAGGTAGAGATTTGGCCATGGTGGCAAGTATTCACTAAGGTTCATCAGACAATTCCATAATCATAGTATATTTTGGAATGTGATGTCCAAACTAGATATCCTCCCACAGATGCACTGAGTGAACAATTGTTTCCACTTGGCGCAGTTTAGGAGGTATGTTCACGATCCATCACAGGTCATCGACTAGGGTGAGCTGGATATTGATGATGGGTTAGATGTTTGGGGAGTTCATAGTGGAGATAGATTATCAAATAGATAAGGTACTTCTTGGATGGGAAATTTCTCTACTTTTCATTCGATGTCAGGACATGAATATCTTGGAGATCACATGGGAGCGGGAGGCTGAGATTCATTCTTAGTACCCTCATTTGTTTGTTTAACATTGTTTTCCCTTATGGGGACATAAATACATAATGTTGAGAGTAATATAATTCACCATATATTATGTTTTTTTTTCTAAAATTATATGGAATTATTTCATGACCAGATACTCTGACTACACATGATTCTAATGCCTGGTGAGCCCAAAATAGAATTTTGAACTTTTTTAGTGACATTACATAAACGTGAAACTAGGTTTTAAAAAATTTAAACCAGTTCTTGGATAAAAAAATTGATAGAACTGTTGAACTAAGAATGGGGGAAATCTCCTAAATTGGACATAACATTGACCAGCAATGGTCAACCAGAAATGTTAATTTTAGATTTTTTAGAAAAAAACAACTTAAAATTTTATTTTATTTATTTTTCCAAACTTATGGGTGGTGTCATGGCAGGGTTGCGCTATGATGAAAAAGCAACGATGAGTCATATTAAATGAATCTCATTGTTGGTCTGTAAACATGCCGCAAATCAACACATTAAAAAAAGTGTAATAGATTTTTGGTTTCATAAATTAAAAATCACAAGCACTCAATGATGTAATATAATAGAAACACCATGACTTGTTTTCTTTTAATGGGTTTAACACATTTGAGAAATAAGGATAAATTGGTAGAATTTATTTAATGATCCTACGATGAAAAATAAATAAAATGATGAATGAAAACATTTGGTGAACCACCAATAACATTGATGTAACTAGAAAAATTGTACAATAGTGCATCAAAAACAAACAGAACATGATTCCTTACAGAAGTATCACTTCAACAATGTAAAAAAATGGATTAGTGGTTAGTATTTGATTTACATATCTTCTTTCATTATTCAAAAATGATTAATTAGGATCAACCCATTAGTGGGTTGTTCCACAAATCTCTCTTTCATCCAAGATGGAACTTTTCTTGGGGTTATGCATTCAGGTTCTTAATTTTCTGTTTGATGGCACTGAAATGACAAACCTTTACATGTTTAAACTCTAATGTAGAGGGTATGGGCTATCCCAAACAAGCCACGAGCCGATCATCCTTGTTCATTCATTGTGTCCAACCCTCCATGTGATATTATAGTGGATTTCAGGCATTAAGAGAATCTATGACGACCCATGAAGAATAGAGGTGTAGACGGTTCAATGAAAAGACCATAATAACAGACTCGGTGGTCCACATAATAACAATCTAGTGGGCCAGTGGTAGCTATGGGATGGTGGTGTCACCCAAAGACAACATACCGTAAGAACTAGTCACAGCTGGATCATTCCAATATGAATTATTAGGAGAAACCTATGATTGAGACAGTAGATAGTGGTAGGGACACTCTCCATATGACTTTTTGGTGGAGTTCCCAAAGACATTGGACGTGGAACCACATGGCATGCGGTCACCGAACCATGTGATGAAAACCATGGTGGTCGGGCTTGCCCAGTTGTGTGACGGTGCACCCTATACACTTTATGCGTCCAGGCTGGAGGAGGAAATGGGTCTGCCTATAGTAGACCAGACAGTGCATGGGCCACCCTAATGGGCTAGACCCACACCCACCATTTGGGTCGGACGCATCTCGAGTGTTTTATTGACTAGTTGTTTGTGGCATTAAAACCCTCGTGATGAGGAAAATATTTTGGAATACTCTATGGTGGAGTTATTGTAAGTTGAAATATTATGAATGGATTGGGGATAAGTTATCCTATAATCAAGTGAAATACGTTCAAAAATCCTACTGACTAAGACATGAAGTCTTCTATCAACAGACATTGTGTGGAGCTTCTACAATGGACCATTTGGAAAAAGATCTGTGTGAACCGGAAGGCCAACAGTGTGGAGGGACTCTATGTGACCTAGCAGACCCATGGTACTTTGTGGAGAGGAGTACCTTTGTATGCTGGCCATGGTGGGAAGTGGCTCTATGTTAAATGTCATACCCAATGTGGAGAGCAGCACATTGTGACCCAACATACCCTTGTTAAACATCATTGATGAGTACAACAATTGTCCAATGTTAAGGGGAAGTGGCTTCAGGTGACCTAGTAGGCCCATAGTGGGGAGTAGCTCTTTGTGACCTATCATATACATGGTACTCATTGGGGGGAGTACTATAGTAGCCCATGGTGTTTAGTGATATGAATGATAGTCTTACATTCACTAATTTATATTATAACATGTGTGTGTTGTCTTCATTCGTGATCATGCTTCTTGATCCAGATTTGTGGTTATAATGTGCATTATGTGGGGTTCTTTCCCTATTATTTTGGTTTCCCTACTGAGTATTCAATTACTCTACCATGCGTGGGATTCACCCGCATGTGTTGTGACTGTTGCAGATGACTGAAAACATGGTAGATTCCATGTTGGCCCAGGACCAGAAGTTCCCTAGTGATACTAGGCATGTTGTACGTGCTCCTACATCCTTTTTAAACTCCTCTATACCTATCCCTTAGGATGGGTTTTTAATGGATGTCTTTCCATAGATCTTGTAATTTCTCTTGTTTTAGTTTTCTTTTATTTGGTTTGTATTCTGACCATTTACATTTAGTTGTTCCTTTATACTCAGTTGTTGTTTAGTAGAATGCATGTTGTCTTTTCTAGTTTTCACGGTACGTGGTTGTATGTGTGTGTGTGTCCATGTACATCAAAAAATGTCTCCCTCATGTAGGTCAATGCCTCCAGTGATTTTCGCCAACCCCTAGACTTTGGGAGGTGGGTTTTTGGGAGTCACGACATGAGCCATCAGGGATGGGTCATGACAAAAGTTTATTTCTAAGGGAATTAACTATGTCAAACATGAATCTGGAATGATCAAAACTGATTAAATTCAGTTTTCCATTTGGAAACACGTAGTTGGGTGAAAAATTTTTGGGTGACATAATATTGGAAGACAAAACATTGTTTAACAAACCATTGTAATTTACTCATTGTTGTGAACATCTCACTATTGTGAAATTCTACAGCATTGGGTTTTCTCACCATTTATAGGTTCATGTCGATATAATTTTTTAACATATAAATTGTTGAACTGCCAGTTTTTTCCTAATGGAAAATTTTATTTGTTTAACCGGATAAAAATATTTTCTTTGATTATGAATTTGATTTATATGTATTATTTCAATTATTATTTTTAAAATCTTAAAATCCCATGTGATATCAATTAGACATTTTCAAGTTCGAACGCTTATTATTTTTCATTACCTTGTATTCTCTGTTGACCCTAGTAAAACCCTTTTTCTCCCAACCTTCATACCTTAATCATTTCTCCCAAACATTTATCAAAATTACCAGAATGATCCAGCTTGAAGGAGTGATGAGTCCTTATGTGTGTTTACCATCTTATTTATGACCATATAAGAAACAAAAGGGTGATTTGGGTCTTATTGCTACTGTATAAATAGTTAATCATGGGTTTTAAATAATTGTTTCGGTGGCTAAAAAATGTTGAAGTATTGTCTTTAGTCTCAACTATGTCATTAGTTCCTAATGTACTCTATAACCATTGTTGACATGATTGGTTCTCTTCAAATAATATGCCCTTATATACTAATCTATTTTATGCTTTCTATTAGTATGCTAATTTTTTTTATTTAAGGATAACGGTACTAGCTAGGAATCCATTTTGAAGATCATATAATTGTATTTTCTTTAAAATAGAAAAAAGGAGCTTCAAAGTCTTTCATTAATGCGTTTTTAATGAATATCAAGGAACCATTCTAGATGAATGTGATGAATTCATCTATGAAGATGTCATTCATAAGAAGACTAATTTTAGAATAACCAAAACTCTAGTAGCTACTGAGTTAGATGGGTAATACACAGTAGTTATGAAATCTGTATAACACATGTTATGCCCAAAAAAAGGTTAATTTTCCACCTTATGGTATCAAAATATCAAATTAATCTATATTATGAAAATATGGGATAATATATATTTTTTAGATACCATAGGGATCACTCTTAAAAAGTTTTCAAGCCAACTTCATGATAAAATTCCCTAATTTAACCGAATTTCTTTTCAGATATTCTATAAGAATAAGTATTAGATTTAGATGAGGGATATTCTATCATAGACTATAATGGGTTTTATGTTTCTAAAATTTTTTATTCAAAAATGAGAATCAGGTGGTACCCCATGAAGATGCATTTGGTAACTGATGGTGAAAATGTATTTACTGATTTTAACCATATGGATCGTCCAACTATGAAAAGGGATCTTATTGACCATGGTCTGGAACATTAATAGGATTATTGATTATTTGAATGAGGATGAAGAAGATGTTGATTCCAAAAATGATGATGAGGATAAATAACATCATTTGATGAGGGGAGTGACCTCGATATGTGTCTAAAATCACCACCTATTACTTACAGTGATCATATCCTGTCTATGTGACTTCCCAATATAGAAATATATGTTAAAACCGAGGAAGATTAAACTGAACATTATGGTGAGTAAATGTTCAAAAGATATTAACAAGATAATAACAGTGAGGAATAATAATAATAATAATAAGTTGATGATAATGGTAATAGCAGTGGAAATGGATATACTTGAATAGTAATAATGGTGATGTTGTACATGATGATGATGATAATTCTAACTCTAATGGTTCAGTTGGATGAATTATATGGATAGACTTGGAAAAAAACATAATATCTACTTTCTTCTTCTAGTGTATCTATAGATATACTAAATTTCCTAGTATAGGTGGACCCATATTTTAAAGACATGTATTCATCTCTTGAGGGGAGAAATCTTTATGTGGGGTGTTTTTTTCCACTGAGAAGACTATTAATAATTCTACTAAGGTGAAATAGATGTTAGTAATTTTTTCTATCGAGAAACATGTAGTTGAAAAAATGATGAAAGTGATTCTTTCTTATTAGAATGTTCATGATGATTTATAGTTAATAATTGTATAATATTCTGAAGGACATTCAGTTGATATTCAGAAAGATAGTGTTCATATGGAAAATGAACTACATATTGTTGAGTATAATAATGTTTTATAGAGTAAAAATGGTTATAATTTTGAAATCACTAATGTTGTACCAACAAATGTGATACATATTGATAATTAAACCATTTTTGGTAATAATTCATATAAATGGATTGACTAGATTTCATGTTATGAGTCCTCTAAATGATGTTGTAAATTATCTTCAAGATGAAAGAGATCTTGAGTGATTAATTTTCCGTCACGTTGATGTTCCTAGAATTTTAGAAAAAAAATTATTTTAGTACAAAACGTGATTCTACTACTCTAGTCCCAACTGTTCAGGTGGATTTAGTCATAAGTTGTTATTTGGATTCTTTTAGATAAGAGTCGTTTTCATATTCATACAATGTTTAAATGAATGAGAATCCAGTAATCACAAAGTTATGTTTAAATTATGCTCGATGTTTATTTGAATTTTAAATCCACCATATTAAAAAATATGATGCATCCCATTCTTGCGATATATATTTAAGATAAGATGATTTTTAGTGAACCATAATAAATGAATTCTTTTGTTCATGAGTTGAATTTAACTCATTTATCTTCATTGGATTTAATTGTTAAAAGTATTTATAATTCATCTTTCGATACATCTACATATACTATACCACATTTTGAATCTAATACGATCATAACCATGGTAAAATAAGATATTTATTCTATAAACATTGGACCATCGTGTGGGGAATATATCATTCATTAAGAAATGTTTCGAAAGATTGTGCAGAGTACAAAACATGATCAAATTCTAATAAGAATGTATGAAAAATAAATGGAATCTAATAGGTAAATAATAATCATGGTAATTATGTATTATCATTCAAGGATATATACAAAATAAGCTATGGATTTTAATTTATTGTTTTTAGCTGAGAATTAGCTGATTACAACAAGTACCCATGCCTTTAAGGGGAAACTAAAATAGTTGATAGTGATGAATATAGTGAAAAATCTATTAATATAATATAAAGGAGATTTTTTTAGTTCTACAACGGGATGAGTTAATATAATAATGTAATTAATCCATTGTATGAGGATATTATTCATGTTCATGGGGGATTTTTTAAAGCTCATGAGGCCATACCAGTGTGAGCTCATTTATCTATTCTAGTCACAACTCCAGGAGGTATAGTGGAATTTCATATTCAACCAGGAATAACCAAAGATCCCCATTCACCTATTCCTTCCCACTTTCATCTGTTTTCGTTATCTCATGTACAATATTTTAGATACTTCAAACACATCTTTACTAGAGACCGTCAGTCTCTAACCTGGGATCTTACTTCTCAGCCTCATGCTTTATCTGACACTGCTTTTAAACCTACTGCCTCAAAATAGAAAAATTCTGTTGATAAATTAAAATATTTTATAGACCATTCCACCCAACCTAGATAATGATGTTTTATTAGAAATTCTATTTTTATGGGAAAACATTTTCCAATAACAATATGATTTCTACCTTATGTTGACTATTCATTCTCTTTCTTAATGTTTTATTCTTATGCATTTAGTCTTTTTTTAATGATGTTTTCCCTTTTGGAAAATCATAGATGGATGAGAAGGAGAATGGGAGGGAAAAGAAATATCAAATGAAAGTTATTTATTATTTATTGATGCATATTATAGTGATATTTCTATAATATATAACAACTCATATAATTTTTTTTGATACCAGGTTCTGATCTCACATTTGATTCCATGAATTTTATACCTTTTTGTCATGAAATGTGATTATAAAAAAATGATTTTTATGACCTCTTTGTTTTAATTTTAAATAAATTGTGCTTCTAATGATATTTATATGTTTCATGTTTTTGGTAAGAATCTTATAATCCTAGACAAGTAATGAAAATTTCATATTATGATACATCTCCATGGACAAACAACCAGCATTAAAATGACAATGTGAATGATAACTCAAAGAAAACCATATTAAATTTCCAAGGGTGAATCACCATCAACCATACCACGATTTCATTCCCTAAGACACCACTAGAATTAATAATTGGAAAATTAATAAAATGAATCATTGTACATATGTCATGCCACTTGAATAGAATTTTGACAATGTATGAGACACCTCCCACCAGACATAACATCAGAACATATCACCATTAGATGTACAACTCACCATCAAATGAGTCCCCTCCATCATAGAAATTTTTATATGTAAAAAAATTCACACTACTTGAATGACATACCAGCAGAAAGAGACATTATCACCCTAATACACTGCTAGAACAAGACTCATCCAGACTATGAGTCATTAATCATTAATCTCCATCACTATTTATTACATTAATATTTTTAATTAAATTTATAGAATCTATATAATTTAATTCAATTGAAGAATTGATTTTAATGACTATTTATTAATGGATCAATAGAATGTACTAAAGATGTGTTTTCATTGAGTAAATGAATGCAGAATATCTAGATGCTCACAAGGATACTATTGTTGTTGATGATAAAATTAAAGAAGACTCCCCTCATTCATTGTGTGTATTTAAAATATGTTGAGGAAATACATGATAATCTATTAATATAAATAGAAAACCATGATTACAAGAACATGATGAAATTTCTTTTTGCATCCTATTATACTCGACTGAGGAACCGAAATCTCAATAAACATCTGATGTTTCCCTTCAGTCAAGAACAAAAGTTCCAATTAGACTCTATTTTACTAGTGGTTCAAGATACCGCCATGAGCATAATTTTTAAAATTATTTCATGGATTTATGATATACACTAAAAAACAAACTGAGAATCTATATCCCTTCATACTCTAAGATTTCTTATTATTTATAATATATTTTACTTTTTGATCTGTGTGTGTGTTTCTCTATTAATATCACAACACACTGTCTCTTCCTATAACTGGATAATAAATAGATACCTTCTTCGAACTTTTACACCTATTCTTCCTCGAAAACTATAGAAGAGGAGTTATTTGACTTGTTATATTTTTTACTCACATGAATAACAGTGGAAGAGTCGATGTGTGTTATGGATATCTATATACAATTTTAAAACCCGATGTATTTTGTGTATTCATCAATTAATTTTTACCAACTTATTGGTGGTCGGTCATCTCCAAGTGGAGGGGACTATGTCATTGCATTATACTGAACCTAATTTTTTGAAAAGGCTGATGGATGTTCTATTTTGTTTTATTTTGAATCTATACATAAAAAATTATATTTTTTTAAAATTGTGAACAAAATTAATACTTTAATTAATATAATTAATTATCATTTTTATATGATATTAATTATGTAAATTGATTTTAAAATAGAAAGTAAAATTTTATATTATTTACTACTACGTACTAACTTTTCTATGAATTGTTTATAGAGGATGATACATATAACAATCTGTTGTTTTGGATATTTGGACTGATTATTAATTAATTAGGGGAGTCTATTTTAATCAATTTAGAGTAGAAATATTTATTGGATACTCATTTACCCCCCCTATGGATTTACTAACTCTTACTAATTTTTTATATTTTAGTAAAATTCAATCCCAAGAAGATATATTTAGATCCTTTTTTCTATATTTCCATGTTATTTTTGATCAGCACCTTCCTCTACCTATGTTTTATTAAAGCAATAGAATTTACTCGAGTATTCAAATAGATCTTTTGGGGAACCTATCAGGAACAAATATTAGTACACCAATATGATTGGATAATGTTATTGAAAAAAATTGATTGCAAACTAATATAATTGGTTTGAATTAATTTTATGTCATTTTGAATAGTAAGAACAACAAAATTGTTTTATCATGATTATGGTTAAAATTGGTTTACTAGTCGTTAAACAAAATAAAAAAAGTGGTATTTCCACAAAAAAATTACAAATTATTATGATTTTATTATATTAAAAAATGATATTATCCTGAATATGAATACTAGATAATTTATATTGACTTTACCAAGAATGTTACCTTTTATCATTAAAACTTTTAATGATATTCCATTTGTGTCCCAACCTCACACAGTGAAGGACACCTCTTATAATCCCTTACTAAAAATATTTATTTATTATAGATTAGAAAATACATACTAAAAAATCCTCCTGTAACCACTCTCTTTATTTTATAGCTTATATTATTATCTTATGATTAATCCTTCACATATTAAGTTGTAATCCAAATGATGTATCTCAAATAATATTCATAGATCATACCAAGATTTTTCAATTTTATTTTAACTTCTAAAAATTCTAAACATATTTTATCTAAACACAAAAGATGAATATAGTATCAAATATTAAAAGTAATTTTTTATGGGGATTACAATACCATTTACATCCTCTTAAAAATCATATTTGAGATGAATGTTTCACTTGTACGTATGTGTGGACTATCGCCTTCACGTAGTGATGGGATTCAATTTCCACACCATAATTCATCGTTTTTATCAATATAGATATAATTTTTATACAAAATATTTATCTTATAATAGTGATTTAGTAATGATTAATATATCCCATTATATTATTCAATCCATCAAAAATGGAGATGTCACTATTCTTCATGTAAAGACAACAACAGCCACATTGTGATGAAAAAAATTCCACATCACCAAATTATACATTTGAATATAATTGTTTATAGAATTAAGAAATATGATATTTAAATCATGATAAATAATATATATATTATTGAACATTGTTCAATTATAATGGCCATTAATCATCAAATGAAAACATACATGAACAACAAAGTAGTAATCTCTTGAACGGGTGATAATAATGAAATAGTATCCATGAAAAAGTTATAAGATGTTATAAGTAAACCATTTATGTTATTATAGTTATGATTATGTATCTTTTATATAATTACATTAAAAGTTTAATTTATCACATATTTGGTTTTGGATCATATGAAACATTAATTACTAGAGGTAAGTGTTTAATGCCAGTATCTCATTTTCACAAAGACTCATTATGTTTAAATTATATAATGATGAATTTATATGACATATCTCATAAATAATATTTAAATTATTATTAAATAATTAATTAATGATATTTTACATTTAGATTAAATTTTACTATTTTTATTACTTAAGAGACAAAACAAAATATTTAAAAAAAACTGAACTTATTTTTCTCTTCGGCCAATTATATTTTCCACCATGTCCATATTTTTTTAAAAGAATCCAAATAATGTTTTTTATATTCTAAAATGATTAGTAATGGTGTTTTTTAGTATATTTTAATTTTATTAACATTTTTTAAATGGAATTTTCTTAATGTATTATAGTCATGGTACTTTTGAATTTTTACCAAAATAGTAAAAATTATTTTTTGGCATAAACCATATGAATGGATTTACTCATAATCATATATACTATATTCATTAATGATTATTTATATGTGTCCTTGGTTATTTTAAATCAATATTCTATCCTTAAAAATTTCTGGAAATAATTATATGATGATTTAAGGATTTAAAAATTTAATGTTTACTTACCTAAATAAATGTTCTAATGATGTTTTAAAGGAATTTTAATCTATAACTGCATGATTTTATGTTTCTTTTGTTTTACTATGATACAATCTAATTTTACTATCTTTATTGTTTATTTAAATTGTTTAGGATTTTTATTTGTTATTTTTTTAATGAAACCCTTATCCTTTACATATTTTATTACAGGATATTATGATAAATATTTAAATTCTTATAACACACATCGATATGTTTATTCTTATTTGGTAGGTGAATATATTACAAACAATTAATGGGTGGTTATGTTATAAAACAAGGTTTGGTGAGTATGTTATACCAATATAATAAATTTAATAAGGATATATATCTCATTGATTTGGATTAACCTTGTTCTGTACGAGATATTCCCAATAAAATAGTAATCGAAGTGTACCTCAACTTTGTAAATGAAAGAATATGGAGTGACCCCAATCCACACTGACATTCTTGAACGTGATCCATGAATACAGAAATGATGTTTCTGAATATGTGTATTCAAAACATATTAGTATTATGTTGATGATATGTTGTTATCTGTAATACCTTTCCTTATCTTGTTGCCTTGAGATGGTGGAGGAATGATTCTTGTCCTTAAGTGACATTACTAAGGTTCCAAAGGATAGCAATAAATGCCAAGGGTTTTGAGAATAAATTGGGTAATGATTTTCCCTTATGAGAAAAAGAACCCTCAAAACAATCCACAAACTATATGATGCATGTCACCAAAAGAACCAAAATCATACATTACTAAAAGGAATTCAACTAATTCAAAACGATCCCACATGCCAAATACAACAAATCAAAAAATCAGAGTACAAATAAGAATACTACAAAAACACTCCATTATTAGTAGGACACCATCCCTAGATCCACACCATGATCCATGCTCCATATATGATTATATCACACAAGCATCATGCCGAAACACTATAAAAATGAGAGTCTTTACTATTACCTATGTCTTAGAATACAAAATCAGAAAAATCACCATAGTGCCAAAGAAGGAGGGGAGTAATAATACTCATTAGATTTTCCACAATTTACATCCACAAACATGATTCTAGAAATAAACCATCATCCCAATTTAATAAATCAGTTTATAAATATCATTACACAGTGCGACTGTTACCATATGCCGAAAATTCCCATACCAAGCCATGTCCAATAATGGAATTCCACCCAAAGCCGTAATCCATATCAACATAAAACATCAACAAAACCAATTCTCATCACTCATAGATACACAACAACCAAAAAAACAAGGTTGAACATCCCTTCCAAACCATTTTACTTCATTCCCAAACCAGTGGTACTTCCTTCCCACTTGTCCATTGACGGTGGCCCTTCTGACCACTTTCCAACATTTTTTAGAGAGGTACACCCCACCCACTTCACGAAAAATTAATTCAATCCATAATTCATATCCCATGACCATGAATATTACATCAAGGACACCACATCATGTAACCAATTCATCTAAAACCAAACAATACCTCAATCACATCAATAATTTCAAAACATTCCCATTCACATAAACAAATAACCCATTTATCGAAAGAATTATTTGATAATTTTCCATGCCAAACCTCATTTAAATAAACCAACATTTTATTGAAAAGAATTTCATTGACCATTTTCACAAATTATCCAATGTAACCAATTTTAAAATATAAATTTTAAATTCATACTTCATGAACATTAAACGACAAAAACCACTTTTCCATAAAATACTAAAAAATTTACCAAAGATATTTCAATCCAATTTCACACATCCAAGTCAAACATTAATTTAGAAAAAATAAATTAAATGTAAAAATATATTTATTTCTAACAAGGTGGGGTAGATAAAAAATAATCTACCTTTAGGGATCCGACAAAATTGACCAACGAATAACCAAACCCAAAATCTGGTGAGCGAACCACTAAAACAACTATAGATCTACATTGTTATCATCCATAAGCCTTAAAATGAACATACAATGTAACCGAAACCCAATATCAATACAAAAATGGTGTAGATATAGAAAACTGAGAGAGGGGGATATGTAAATCTATAGGAAACCAATGAGAAACCAAGATAATGGACTTACCCGAGAGAAACAACCTTCAAACCACCTTAAAAACCCCCTTGATTTGCTTTCACAATGAGTGGGAGATCCTCTATATCCCCTGAGAACAAAAAATACTATGTAAATATCGATTGGGAGGATATATGGAATGAAATGTGGAAACCTTGATGGAGCACATATTTAAAAACCCATTTTTAAGTGACTTCATGGTTATCCCACACATTTTAGAAAACCGTGTGTTAACCATGCGCACACCACTGGCATGAGAGAAGGAGTCCGTATGGTTTGCTCGCACGATTTTGAATACTGTGCATATGACATTCAAAGCCCAATGCCTCCCCATACACGGTTTCTTGGAGAACCTGCATGTTTTCCCTGAACCGTTTTCTAAATGTGAACCCTTATAAAATCCTCTAACCGAATTCCAATCACTTCCAAACACTCCCAACCTCTTCCCAAATCATCCTATACACATTAAACACATAAAAATGCATAAAAATGATAAATACCTCAAACCAGGGGTGTTAATTTTTTGCATCCATTGTACATTCCATCCTCGTAATGGAGAGAACCATCTCATTGTCGAACGAGCTCCAGCCATTGCATGGACATTTCTTTCTCCCGCTCCCATGTCTCCTCTTAAATTTGCCCATAGTGACACAATACCTAAGCTATCCAAAACCTATTACCACAGAAGACATTGTCCTACCTATCCACAATTCTAACCCACATGTGCACCAAGTAATCATCTGGTTCTAGCTCAACATGATCCCAATAAATCACATGGTAATGAGTTGTATGATACTTTTTCAACTACTAACCATGAAACACATATTGCACCAGAATATACCCTGGTGAAGTATCCCAATTTTTATCCACCTTCCCAATCCACTCAAGTGTCTCAAAAGGCCCAATATACATTGTAGATGGCATACCCTTCTTCCCCAACTGACGATATCCTATCCTAGGAGACATTCAAAAAAACACGATCACACACCTCGAATGATAACAGTCATCATCGATGGTCTGCATACGATTTATAATAACTTTGAGGCATCTCCATCCTATTCCAAATCAACTTTATTTCTTGCATAGTCTCTTAAAGAATTCTCCTTCCATTCATTGAATTCATTCCTGGTTCCACCCAACATAGTGGAGAATGACACGAACGCCCAAATTATGGCTCAAATGGATACATATGTATTGAATAATAATAGATGTTATTAAAGGAGATGTATACCAATAGTATGTTCTCCCTCCATAAACCACCAACATCCATCACACCACCCATTAACATATCCGCCAATGTTTATATTTTCTTCTTCAATTGGCCCTCTATATACGGATGATATGTTGTGCTCATAGTCAACAGTGTTCTAAGATCATACAGTAAGGATTTACAAAAACAATATGTGAACCATAGATCTCTATCTGATAAAATTTTAATTGGAACACCATTCCTTTTTAACACCTCCTAGATAAAAGTTTTGGATAGATTCAACACTATATGAGATTCATGAATCAGGATGAAATGGTTAGTCTTTATGAGACAATCCACAATCACCCATGTGGAATAGTGCTTATGGATCATTCATGGGAGACCCATCACAATAACCATTGTTAGCTTCCCCCATTTCCACACTAGGATATGTAAATACTATAACATGCATTCTGGATGCCAATGCTATGCATTGACTTGCTATGGAGTTGATCATCTCGAGACAAACCCAAGCACGTCTTTTTTCATACCAGCCCACATAAATGCACATGCAATGCCTTGTTTGTTTTATGAATTCTAGGATTGACATCCCACTTGGAATGATTATAATCCCTAATAAATTCCTCCCAAAAAAAGGAAGCACTATATGATTCCAAAAACACAAGACATAATTCCCCTTCAGTTCAAAGCTCTCAATGGTCTCCCCACCATTAAGTTTTGACCGCATCGCCATACACTCAGAATCATATGACTGTGCCTCTATTACAAAACCAAACAAGTCAAAAACCAGTGAATGTGGAAAGAATACTGCTCTATCACCCCGGTTATCACATTTGAACCACATTTCATCTATGACTGACCTCAACTGCCACTAATCTGATACCTATTCCACCAATTGAATTTATGATTTTCTATTTAATTCGTCCGCCCCCAAATTTTCCTTACTCGGTGTGTATATAAAGTTGAAAAAAAACATCTTGGGATATTAAATAAATCTCATTTCCCTCAGGTTTAAATATCATTTTGATAAGATATGATTTAAGATCTTGTGATTGGTAAACACTGTAAATTTATCACCGAAGGGATAATGATGCCACATTTGTTAAGCATTATCCACTACTGCCAACCACAAATCATTTGTTTGGTATTTCATCTCATTAATACACATCTTCCACGATCCATATACAACCACATGATCAACATGTATGAGAACACATGCCAAACCTGATCTCAAGGCATTACAATACACCATTTAATTTTTACTGGTTCAGAAAAACCAATATTAGTGTTGATGTTTAGTGACCATTTAACTATTCAAATCATTTTTGATAATACTAATCCCCTTAAAATTAGAAATTATTCCTTTTTAGAGCATTCATAGGTGAATCCAATCATGAAAAATCATATAAAATGTGTCAATAATACCCAGCTAGACCAAGGAATATCTGTATCTCAAAAACGTTCTTTAGAATTTTCAATGAGATAACCACCTCTATTTTTTCCAGAGGAACTAAAACACCATTCTTAGAAATAACTTGGAAAAGGAATCAAACCTCATATATCTGTAATTCACACATTGATAATTTGGCATACAAATTATGGTCCTTAATGATCCCTAACACAATTTCTAGGTGCTCCTCATGCTCTACCCCTGTCCTCAAATACTCAGGTATGTTGGCTAGAAATACCACCATGAAAAATATAGATATCTTTAAAATCTCTGATTCATGAATTCCATGAAAACCTCTAGGAAATTTGTTAGGCCAAAGGGAATAACAACATACTATTAATTTTTATATCTACCTCTGAAAGGTTTTTTTGAAATATCCTCATTCCTTATCATCAATTGGTGATACCCTAAACTTAAGAAATTTTTTGAGAACAACAGAGCTCCGCGCAACTGGTCAAAAAAAATCATCAATTCATGGAAGTAGATATCCGTTAATTATCAGAACCATATTATGTCTAAAATTATCAAAACAGAGCTGCATGGTTCCATTCTCCATTTTAACAAACAAAACAGGTGCTGCCCATGGAGATGTGGTTGACTGGATAAAGCATTTTTTTCTAACAATTCCAATAAAACCTTTAATTTTCTAAATTTTTCTAGTGCCAGACTGTAAGATTGAAGGGAGATAAGACTTTCCACAGGAAGGATATCAATGGTAAGCTCCACTTTAATAATTGGGGGAAACCATGGTAATTCATCTGGAAATACATCCATAAACTAATCCATTACTACTGATAGAACACTCTACACAACACCTTCCACCAATGCTAATGAAAAGTCCTCTAACAGATACAAGATTGTGCAAGCACTTAGGGCCAAAAAACCTATTTCCCCTACTTCTCACTCTTGTCCCCCATAATAATATTCATATCACCATCCTCCACTATAAAACTCAATGTTCATGCATAGCAATTGATGTGGGACTTAAACATCGCTAAAGAATCCATTCCCAATATTATGTCATAAGAATCAATCCCAAGAACAAAGAAATCCCAAAATAATTCAATGTCATCCACAACTAAACAAAATTCTCGACATAGGATGGATCGACACTCACTTTGACCCTGAGAAGATTGCAGGTTCAAAATAGAAGGCATCGTTTCCACATGTAAACCCAACTAATCAATGATGCGAGAATCTAGAAATGTATGGGAAGAACCCGTATCAATAATTACTTTCATCCATGTTGAATTTAATAGAACCGTACCTTTGTACCATGTATGGTCCCCACTGATCATCCATCTGAGCCTCCTAGGCTCCAAACAACTGCTTAATTGCCGTACTATGTTCATTATTAATCTGTTGAGGCATCATGGTATTTCCAGAATCACCATGACCAAAATTACTCTACTGCCGAGTGGTATGATGCTATCTACATCCCATCAAAGCATAAGACCCCTGCAACACCTAAGGAGTGTCACGAACAACCGACCTTGGAGCATTCTGAAAATACTGCTGAAGATGTCCCATATTCTTACAATTATTACATGCTCGAGGTTGTGTCATTCAATCCTGCTTTATGTAGCTCTTATAAAAAAACTGAAAACATTATTTCTTTCTCTGAGGCTTCATAGGAAGATTCACTAATCCTACTTTTGGATTCTGATTTGTACTCCCACCCTCGATATAAGTGTTCCTCTTCTTCTAGAACCCAGTGATTGAGTTCCCACTATTTTCCATGGAAACCAACGTACTTTCCCCTCTTGTACCCCCCCATAATTCCCCTCTCATCAACTGTAGCTTGATTTTCCATTTCATGTAATCATCTATACTGAACAACTATATCTTGGATCAAATTTCCTGCCTCAACCCAGATTAAATAATTCATGCCTTTATTTATGTACTACCCATCACTTCATGTTCAAACAGCACTAAGTTGATAAAGATAGCTGCATATTCCTATACCACCATGTTCCCTTTATTCAAACAAAAGATATTCGTTGTACGTTTAATTCTAAATGTTTGAAGGCCTAAATGTTTATTAAACAGTTCCTCAGAAATCTCCGATGTCACACCTTGGTCCATCCTAGCTTGGACCGCCAGCACCCACCAATGAAGGTAATAATCATAAAAAATGTACAAGGATATGTTCACTTTTATCTCATCCGGTGTTCCATTGATGTCAAATATTCTATTCATTCTATTCAGCCACACTTTAGCCCTTTCTTGCTCAGAATCACCCCTAAACATGGATAGATTCTACCATTGAAACTAAAATTCATGATCCACATTCCTTTGTTCATCCATTTTATTCCCAACTTTCATAGCATGTAATGATTTCCCTATACACTTCACTAACTACTGGTTCACCTTGGGCTGAAGTGAAACCACATTTTTAACAGCTTCATCATGTTGGTCTCTATGACGCATACCCAATTCCATTTATATCAATAAAAACCCAACCATAAGTCCCCCTCCCTAATAAAGAATGGGCATAAAATATTCAAACACAAGTACATAAAAAATATAACAAATAGTATTTCCCCAAGTTTACATTTCACATGATTCACTATTCTTAAAAAATCCACCATGTTTTGAAAATCAACCCCTTTTCAATATACCACTAGTTTCAATGTTTCAAACCTTTTTGTTATGAAACCCAATTCAGAAATACCAAAATACTCACATTAATACCACACCATAAATCATTATACCCCAATGAACTATTTATCGTAGGGGAAATTCATTTCCACCATGCATGAAATGATCATATTATTGGCTAAACTCATGAAAATGAGATATCCAAGGCATATAAGTGTCTCCCAACACCTATTCACCTAACTCCCTGGTAAATTAATTTTCATCATAAAAGGGTTAGTTATGTCCTCTTATGATATACATTCCATTTTATGACAATCTTACAGCTTTTTACCATCCAGAATCAAGGAATATAGAATAACATAATGTCAATAGAAAGAACAACAATCAATGCCAAACGACTAATCAACTATTCAGACATGAAATCCAAGGTAAAAAAACTGATACAACTTGTAACATCTCACCCCATTTTATTGGCTTGAGTGGGTATATGAATGCTACTTGGCCCTAAATTTCGTTCTCAAGGTTCTGAAGGCTGGATAAATATGTTGAGGGCTTTGAGATAAATTGGGTTACAATTTCTCTTAATAAAAAACACAAAATCCAAACAATCCACAAACTATATAAAGCATGTTAACAAAAGACCAAACTCAAACATTACTAAAAGGTAATAAACTAATACATAATGATCCCACATTCCATATACAACAAATCCAAAATCATAGAACTACGTGGAAGACTACAACAACACCTTATTAGAACTAGGACACCATACTAAGCTCCACACCAAGCTCTATGATTCAAGAACCACAATATCACTAAAGCATCTTGTTGAACCACTAGAAAAATTAGAGTCATTACTCTTACATGTGTCCTAGAATACAACATATGCACAAGGAACCATGTACTAAAGTAGGGGGAGTACTAATACTAAGTATGTTTCCCACAAATAAATTTCCTACACATTCCATTAGGAATAATAACATAGAACATTTATATAAATAAGTTTATATAAAACATTAAATAGTACAACCATTACCATAATCCAAACATAACCATTCAATACATGTCAAAAAAGGAAATTCCACACTAATACATATGTCATATCACCATAAGACATTAGCAAAGCCAATTTCCACCATTTATGGAATCACATAAATTAATCAACCATGGAGGAACTTCCCATCTATGCTCGTTTACTTTATTCCCAAAAAAGTTTCACTTTCGTCCTAGTAATCCTTTGATGGTGGACGTTATGTCCACAATCCATTATTTTTTTTCTAGTGGTATTACCCTCCCACATCACAGAAAATTAATACATGAGATAATGATTAACCAAAAACCATTCATATCAGAACCCTAGATCTACACATAATAGGTGAAGATCTAGAAAACCGAGAGAGACAGAGATGTAAATCTTGAAGAAAAAATAGAAACCAAGAGTAGAGGCTTACCTAGGACAATAGACCTTGAAACCACCTCAAAACCCCTATGAGTCACTTCCAAAAAGAGTAGGAGAGACCCCCATAACCCATTAGAACCAAAATTCATGTGTGAGGCTCAAGTGGTATGATCTTTGGAAGGAAATGTGTAATCCTATAGGGATCCCATATTTTCAAACCCCATTTTTAATTGGAGGCACGGTTTAGAAAACTGTGATCTAACTGTGTGCACACTACAACCTTCAGATTAGGTTTATGCATGTTTGCCTCACGTGGTTTAGAAAACCATGCCCATGATATCTAAAGCCCATTGTCTCCCCTTATATGATTTCTTGGAGAAGCCACATTGTTTCCCTCAACCATTCTCAAATAGTACGCCCTTAGAAAATTATCCAACTGTATTTATATCCATTCCAAACTCTCCCAAACTCTTCCCAACTCATCCTAAGATCTTCAGACACATAAAAAACAAAAACAAAGGATACATGCCTCAAATCAGGGGTACTAAATTATAGATCATGACTAGATATTAATGATTCCACACTCTAATGTCATAATTATTTTGATGGAAAAAACATTTTATCATGTTCCATGATTATGATATCCGAATTGATGGATATGATTTTCTAATATTAATATTGTGTTATAATATCCTTATGATTATCCTATGATCAATTGTGATAATAGATTGATATATCTAATATTTAACCCTACTAATCATTTGATCTTTCATTTTCCTCTATTTCACATACATAGGTTATGGAGAATGGTTTTATGTATGTTATATCTAATAAGACTACTAGTTTAGAAGAACATAATAAAAAATTGGGCATATAATTTATGTTACAATTTTCTGTTGTACTATGTTTCTATGTTTCAGAACAATATAATCATTTTCTATTCTAATCTGAATCATATTGATACATAATGAATATATATAGTAATAATATTTTGAATCTTTTTAAACTATGGATTTATATTTTTTTTATCGGAGATATATTTTTTCAACATTATGTGAAATTGTTTTAGGGTACATTTCAGGACTTGATAAAACCCTAATTGATATTTTTTCACCTTATTCTTTCCTATTAAGTTTTTCTTTGGTTATATAAATTTTTATTTTTTGTTCTAAATGTTTAATTTTTTAATTTGATGATATTAGTTGATGAGAAAGGTGCTCATAAAATTCTGGGAGGATGATACGATATGTGTTACTATTTATATGTACTAAATTTGGGTTGATAGAATTTACATATTTTAGCCTCTAAAAAATTAGAATTTTTTATTCACAAGTGAGGATTATATAATTTTCACACTTGGTTGAAAGACATGTGTTTTTTTTCACTGTAAATAGGGGTGTTATCACGTAGATTTCTAAAAGGATATACAATGTAACTCATGTCAAATGGGAACTATTTCTAATTTTTATAGACTATTTGGTGATATGTGATGATTTTTTTAAGAAATAGATTTTAACTATAAAATATAATTTTATTAAGGGGTTATTACCCTATTTATAAATTCATTGAATTGGGTAGTGATTTGATAATCATTTTTAATGAAGTATTTCAAAATGGTTATTTGATTTTATCTGGTGATAAGCTATAAATAAATTTACCAAGGTCCGATCATGTGTAAATAAGCATGTTTTTAGTTATGAAATGTCATTTAAAGGGATATTTAATTTACATTAAAAGGAAATCCATAAGTGCTTGATATGATAAGTTATTCATATTTGTTATATTATAGGGATGATTTCATTTTACATAATATTTTGTGATATGGTGAATTTTTTTGGGATATATTATTGTAACACCCCATGAAATTAAAATATATTTCTTTTACAATGAAATCAATTTCATTGATTGCTTGTGATAGATGCAAAAATAGGTTTAAAAAACAATACTTAGCCATTCATTGTAAAATAAATTAAATATGAAATATTATAAATTTTAGAAGATTTATATGAAACAATTGAACATAATTTTTAAAATAATATCCTCAGTGTTTTCTAAAGTTTATGGTTTGGGATTTTTTGAGATGATTCAATTTTTGGTTAATAGTAAAAAATACAAAATTTTATTCGGAAACTGCCTTTTCATTTAAAATGTTTATAATGTTAAATTAAATTTTCAGTTGGTTATAAAGTAAAATTACTTCAATAATACTTAAATTAAAATAATTTATGTAACTTGGATCAAATTAATATTTAATTAAGTTATATTTTTTTATTGGTCTTTTTCACTTTAAGAACCTTTTTCTCATCTGATCAATGTGACTAATTTTAAATTAATTCTCGACACTTATTTGGATTTAGTTTTGAAATTATGTATTTTATATTTTGAATCAAAATAATTTATGATTTTTAAAAATTTCTACAAAATTTTTGACCAAAATTATAATTGAAAATATATAAAATTAATTATTGCAATTAAGGTTAAAATGAGATAATTAAGTGATTAGTCTTATAATAAAAGCGGTAACAATTACCAAAAACATGTCCCAAATTTTTTCAGGGAAATATATAGACCTTAAACAATCTAGGATCGAGAATGGAAAACTATTGGTTCCTATTTATATGATGAAAATATGGGTGTAAATAAATCCTTTATAAAATTACATGTGTTCCACTCATGCAACTTATAAAAGTCCACCAACAATACTCTCTTAATAAAACCTTAAAACCAAGTTGGTTAGGATTTTATGTACCAAAATTACTCCCTAAATGACCTATTGACATTATATAATCATTTATTGAGATGAATGAAAAACAATGAAGGGTTTAGTGAAAACCAGTGGAATATACCTGAATAAGAGGTAATTTTATTCAACAACATCCTTCATTTTACATCCTTTTAAACATCATTAAATTATTATTAAACCATTATGATTTAATAGCCTTATTATATTTCATATAAATTTACGTTTTTATAATAATAATATGAAATAAAAAAAATTTCCACATTGATCAAATTGGTTACAAAATCATTGTTCATGTGTACAGTAGACTACCTCCTTGCACAGTAATATCATTTGTTTTTCAATCTTCACCTATCAAGGTAGGGTATAATGATGGGTATATATTATATTTATAATATTAATAAAATATATATATCACTTTAATAATAATAAAATATATTTTTTTTACCCACTATTCTATATGTTACATGATAATGTCGCTACTATGTATGGTGGACTGCCGCCTCACGAGGAGACATGATTCATCTTTCACTAATTCTTTACAAAGTAGGAAATAAAAAAATGCTAATGAATATATTATATTTAAATTATAAAATTATGAAATTCATGACAAATTTATTATTTGGTATATATAATATGTTTCATTTTATTTCTTTGGCATTCACTCATGTAAAGATGATTACATCATTCATGTACACGTGGACTACTACCTTCATGAAGTGACATTACTATATTTTCATAAACAAACCACATGGATTATATATATAAATATATAATATGTTATTAATTATATTATTATCATTGTGTAATTATAAAATATTACTTACATGATTCCAATAACGACTATTCGAAAATAGAAATGTCACTTATTTGATTTTATGACCTACCATCACCCTTACTGTAACATACTTCATTATTAATAACCATGATTCAAAATTAGATTTAGAATAAATATTGATGTAAAAATATTTAATTAAATAGTAATTATTATTATGGACAAAATAGATAAATATTTTATGATTAATAATAAGTTCTTTTATAATGAAACATTCATGAGAAAAAAAATAAATTAACACATGAACCAATAAAAATAATGAAATATTATTATGAAATGGGTAGGAAAATGTTATTAGATGATAATATATGATATTATATTTATTATTATCTTCCTAGAAAAATTTAATTTCATTCTTAAAATCATTATAAAGGACAATAATTCACATGTAAACAATAGGAACCATGAGGTAAGAGACATCATCTCCATTTACATTTGATTGAGAATTATTTGATAATATTCAAAAAATAACTTTTATGTGGTGTACTGTAACGCCCTGACCCTAGTTACCCAGAGTCGGTGCATTATTACATAACATTGGCATGATCACAAGAAAGATCAAATCTCGAAAGACCGATTGGTTTAGTAGCCTTGGAAACACTAGATATATTCATAAGTTTTACATTACATCATAAAATGAAAAACTAATACAACAACATAATGTTTCCACAATCCACACTATTAACCCCTCATAAAATCCCTGCAGGTCATTCATGACTTACTTCTTCACATCCTGCGAAAAATAAAACATAGAAAAGGGGTGAGCTCAAATGCCCAGTAAGGATAACAATATAGCGGAAACTTTCATAAATAAGAATAAACATTTAAGGCAATGCATTACTAAAACAAAAGCCTTTTAAACTTTAACTTCAACATAGTATGGCAAAATTAAAATTAAATAATTCCATTTACTTATTCACATGGATATTCTACTAATCGAATAATCACATGCAAAAATAAATAACCACTTTCATAATGTTGGAATGCATAATGCCAGACTATCATAACCACATAGTCAAGGCCTCATGCCAAGACTACAAATAATATTTTTTCAAAGCCTTGTGCCAAGACACTAGTTTGTCTCATGAGACCTACCGATTCATCGAGGAGCTATAGCGGGCTCCACCCGTCACTTATTAAGTCCAATGCATTCCCATATGAAAAGGTTTAAACATAACATAAACATTCGTATTAAAACTAGCATACGAAATGTCAATAATTTCACCATACACTATGAATGGTATAAAAATAGCACATCCATAGTCAAACATATCACAAAACCTTCAATACAATATAGAAGTTTTGTATCATAATAAATCAACTTCAAATAATCTTAAAATCCATCAAAGGATGTTGACATAGATTAAATCAAAATTCTTTTTAAAGAAATATCTCCTTTTATTTTTAAATCATTTAAGATCCATATAAAATAAAATATTTTCTTTGAAAATATTCTTATAAGTTTGTAAGGAAAGCTTTGAAGATTTTATAACGGCGTAAAATAATCGCACCCGCCGTATAAGTTAAAAAAAACATTCTTACCTCAATTCTGTCGAAAAGGTTAAAAAGGACCTTGTTTTGAAAATGACGGAATGATTCCTTTATAAACCACTTATAAAAGTCAAAAAGGGTATAAATGACTTTAACTCGTATTTTAGTAAATAGTAAAAATGTTTTGAAATACATTTTTAAGAAACGTGGATGTGGATGATAAAGAGATCCCAGTAGATTATTACGTATAAACAACCTCGGATAATGAAGAGATTGTGAAATAACCCTTACCAATTTGGTAACTTATGAAACATACAACCCATGAAAGAGGTATCATACAATGAATATGTAAATACACATAAATTAGAGTGTATTACACAATGAATATAATTATGGGCAGTACATACACCACACAAAAGGTGATGGTGGCAATATGGCATGAATCTCACGGGAATAAGGAGTGAGATGAAAACCCCTTACCTTGTACTTTTCCTTGGTTGGGGTAGGTTAAACTCCTGTATAATGGTGAAATAATTGTTATTAAATTATACAAGAATAATATACATTAATATGATATCATATATGATCTTTTAATATTGATTTGATAATAATATCTTAGTATTATCGCTGTTTCGGGTGTGAACTTACTTGTTTGCTTTTGTATGTTTTGTTACGTAAGACATGTTTGTAAAGGATAAGTTGTATATTATTAAAATCCAGAATGGTATCAAGTCCTTAAACATCATTTTTAAATCATCAAATGATAATTATACTTGAATGGATACGATGGAAAATGAATCTCATCGCGTTCGTGGAGACGGTAGTCCGTACGTACGCACGAACGCTACTTCCATTTAATTTTTAATTTAAAAGAATCGAATACAAATGATACATAGGTATATTACTATTCCAGTATAATATAATATTTTATACATGTTACTTAAGTTCATTAACACTATCCTTTATACGTTCCATCTGTGGTATGAACGAGTCATATCATTTTAAGGGGGCGGTAGTCCGCACTTCCTCAAATGAAATTATCGTATGTATATACAACATGAAACGAATAATGGTATGAAATAAAATGGAATTACAGAAGCTTATATATAAAATATATATCATTAATATCATATTTAATTACAGTGCCATCATAATGGCCACCATGAGAGGCGGTAAGATGTATTTGAACAATCATCGTTTCGTGAGGCGTTAGTTTGCCATCCATAGAAACATTATGTTCATCATCCATTAGATGGAGTTGTGTGTATGTGTAGTTTGAATCCTTCTTATAAAAACATCCTAGTATATTGAGTATACTGGTGTTGTTACAAAAGAAAGGAAATAAAAAGATTTTGGGGGTTGAAGAAGCAAAATAAATGAAAATAATTTAAGAGAAATCGTTACCTTTAATTTAGGTAACTCACTTTGGTTGGAACCAAAGGACTTCTTGAAATGCTTTCTGCCTAAGGGGAAGCTTCAAGGAGGAGGAGAGGGATGTGGAGAGCTTAATTGGGCAGAGTTTGGACGAGCCAAGTGGCTTGAGAGGTGTGAGGAATGAGTAGAAGTGGTCTCCTTTTATAAGGGATAGGAGGGGCTCTTTAGGAAAGTGTGAAAGTATTACTTTATAATATAATTATATTCGGTTTATAATAGTCCAAAAATCATTGAGGTAGAAGCTAATATGACTAATATTCTAAATAACATCAACCAATAAGAATTGGACAGGTTTTAGATAATATTTTAATCATTATAATCTTATTTATTTAAATGATTTATTAATGAGGTAAACATTGCATAATTATTGTGTTATTTATAATTTAAATTATTTGATGTCTAAAAATTATAAATAAAATATCATTATGTAGGAAATCTTTTTAGATTTATAATGAATATTTATATTCGAAAATCCAACATGTATAACCCTATGTAAAAATTGTTCTTTTAAAAGATGTAAGCTTATGCCATTTTTATTTTTATTTTAACTTTATTAATATAAAGTGTCCCTACCACATAAAAGTGGCTCCAAGGGGTCCCCAAATTGACCCAAGGATGCCCATGGTCGGGTATGTGTCCACCAATAAGGTTAGGACACGTTTTAGGTTAATTTTGTATTATTATAATATTATTTTTTAACCCTTATTTACCGGATTTACCCTTAACCATGGTAAATAAAATATTTACCACAGTAATTATTCAAAATGTCTAAAAATAAAAGTTACCTATTTACACAATTTGAACATCCTGATTCCAAATATAGAATCCATTTTCATAAATTCAAAACACAGAAGTGGCAGAAATTAATTTAAAATTAATTCCCGCTGTCAAAACAAAAAGCGTGTTTTTAAGAGATAATAACTATCAAAAGATTGACACTTGTTTATGTTCAGTTTAATTGTATAATTATGTCCAATGACCAACATTATATTAAATGGTAAAAATATATTCTAAATATACTTTAAAACCACTCAAATTAATATTTTATCACTATTAATTATTTTGATTAAAAAAGTTGTTTTTAATTAAAATTTAGTAATTTTCACTATTCATCAAAATATGAAAGTTATCCGAAAAGTACCAAAATTTCACCTTAAGCTAAATTTGATATTCCGAATCCAAAAATGAAGTCCATTTCAAAATATAAAATATATATTATTTCAAAATTTAGGTATTACTATTCATAACGGCCAGTTTGATTGGTTGTGGTGTGTGTTAAAACTCGAAGTTGCGTACAACACACGCTACTGTTTTATTCAAAGGAAAGCGTACCGTGGAAGCTTGTGAAGTTTCATTTTAAATTTTTTGATGTCTCAATTTAGTCAAAAAGTTTAAAATATTGTATTTAAAAAGGTTTCACTATCAAAAGTTGATAAATGTGCAATACTGAAAATGAATCTGTTCTTGCATTATGACTAAGAAACTCATAATATGGATTCTAAAATTATAAAGTTTAAAAATTAGTTAATACTATTCATGACCTCTTTTAATGGCTTTTTTTTGTACGTCATGGTGTGATTGAACTTGGTGTTGCGTGTAGTGAAAGTTATTGAATTATTTTGAAGAAATAACACACTATAAAATCTTGGGGTGTTACATTCTCTCCTCCTTCAATAAATTGTGTCCTCGCAATTTGAAATTGTTCTTCAAAAATAAAAGGTTGAAAATATAAAATATATTTGTGGGAAAACCCACATCGGAAATTGGGTTACTAAAATTTAGTCTTAAGATGAGGAAAAGAGAAATGAAATGGTCACCACCAAATTATGATCTCGATTAGGAGAACATTGGTGGCAATTAGAGACATATAATCGGAGGAAAAACGTAAATATTTATAGGTAGTGATTGAGGTCATCAATCACAAACAAGTATAAAATTGAGGTCCTTAAATTCATCAATCTATGATGAATTGAAATACCATCGGTTCAACAAAACATAGGGTATTAGGATAACACATTTTTGACGTTTCAAAATATCCTAGTTGAAATCCCACATCGAAAAATGAATTAATGAGGGCTCTATTTAAATTAAAGAGTCGAAAGTATGAAGATTACCGAAAATAAAACATACTAGGGTTCCATGTAGGAAAATATGGATATGGAAGAAAAATCTAACCATCAATTATCTGATGGAGAGTGGTAGAGAACATGGCTATAAAAAGGCCAACAATCCCAAAGCCATAAATTAGTGATGATTTAAGGTACCATCTAGGAAAACATTTTTGTTCAAAGTTGCTTTTCTTAATATTGAGGAATTTATTTATGAGATTGGCTAAGATCATAAGGAGATATACTTACTTTATAATTAGAGTTTTATCCATTAATAAATTTCTACCACAAAATCATCTTTCACTCTAAAAGATAATAGAGTGTAAAAAAAATTCTATTTACACTATTCGTATAGGGTTCCAAAATAAACGAATTTATAATTCATCTACATGATATTCTAATAAAAACTACATTATTTAATTCAGGACATCTCATGGTCCAGTGGTAGGTGATACACCCTTGTCGCCCTTCGGTTGCGGGTTCAAGTCTCGCAGCCTTGCCGGACGCGACGGGTTGCCGCCCGACCTCCGGGTTGTCCTTTTATGGCAATCCAAAATAATCCAAACTAGAACTATCCAAAATACTTCTGTCCAAACTCACAGTCTAACATTTATAAAGAAGGTAAACATAATATAGATCCTTTTTACCCCGTAATAGCATATGAATACCTTCATCATGTATTACCATATTCCTTATTGATTACATTCATGCTCCCTTATTCCATATAGAATGCTGGATATACTTCATCAATCCAAAAATGTTTTAAACCCCAACAATGATGGAATATACAAATCATTAATCAGTTCCAAGGTAGTCAAGAATATCCAATATATTTTTTCCAAAATAATCATGTATTATTCGAAAATCACTACCTCGGTATCAGAACTATATTATGGTTTATCATTCTCTCAACCATATATTTTCCAAAAATTTATCCTGCTATTGAGTCACTTTTCTTTGTTCCACACAATCTAAAGTCCTTAATGAAATAGTACTGTAGTACAATCCTTATATACTCCATAATTATTATAACAAGTACATTGTTGATACAACACTCAATTGACATAATCAACATAAGAACTCTAATCATTCCTCTTCATCTGTGGTAGTATCATAACTTGATTATTATCCAATAGCATCATTTGCGTCATAGTCTGATGACTGGGACATAGGTTCACGTAGTGTCCAAACTCCTTAAAAATGAAGCATTGTACATTTGAAACCATTTTCTTACCCTTGCAGTCACGTACTTTGTGCCCTTTTCCACCACACTTATAACAAACTCCCATTCCTTTCAGGCAATTTCCAGGGTGTTTCTTTCCACAGTTACCACATATGGGAAAATTCTTCTTTTCCCTCTTCCCTTTATCCATCTTTCTCTCTTATATCCTTTTCTTCTCTTGCTTCCCTTCAAATCCATAGGACTTAGTAATCTCTTTACTTATCTTATCAATACAATATATTATTTCTTCATATGATGATAATACATGGGAGTCTATTTCTCTTATAAATTCTAGCTTAAGACCATGAAAGATATAATCATTCCTTCTCTTTGTATAATGTGCATTTCTGGAGTTCTCATTCCTTCTACTGGGCGCCATTTCTAAACAATGGCATAAACTAGATCAGTTTATGAATCAAAATACATAATCCCATACTTATAAAACACTTAACATAAATTGAACTATTTATGGATATAATCCATAATCATAAGAATGTCTCCTTTGAGGATGTATATACTCATAAACCCTTCATAATGATTTGTAAATAAAATGAGAGTTATCCTAAGCATATCCCCCGGGAGTTTCGTAACCAAGAGTGCAGCAAGGCCCGTTGTCGTGCACCAGTTCCCGTTCGAGTCTAGCTCAAAGCGGTGTTTTCGGGTTTTACCCCTAGGTACATCTGTGCCAGAGCCGCCTCTACCTGCTCATATCCAGACATGGATGTATTGCTCGGAAAACTCACAAAATCTCTACAATACCAAAATTCTAGGAAGTTCTTCTATACTTATCCTCAAAGTTCATCTTAGGTCTACGTGGTCTAATCAGAGTTTATCTAAATCTAGCTTCCAAGGTTTGTACTAAACTTCCTCTGATACAAACTGTAATTCCCCGACCCTAGTTACCCAGAGTCAGTGAATTATTACATAACATTGGCATGATCACAAGAAAGATCAAATCTCGAAAGACCGATTGGTTTAGTAGCCTTGGAAACACTAGATATATTCATAAGTTTTACATTACATCATAAAATGAAAAACTAATACAACAACATAATGTTTCCACAATCCACACTATTAACCCCTCATAAAATCCCTGTAGGTCATTCATAACTTACTTCTTCACATCCTGGGAAAAATAAAACATAGAAAAGGGGTGAGCTCAAATGCCCAGTAAGGATAACAATATAGCGGAAACTTTCATAAATAAGAATAAACATTTAAGGAAATGCATTACTAAAACAAAAGCCTTTTAAACTTTACATTCAACATAGTATGGCAAAAGTAAAATGAAATAATGCCATTTACTTATTCACATGGATATTCTACTAATCGAATAATCACATGCAAAAATCAATAACCACTTTCATAATGTTGGAATGCATAATGCCAGACTATCATAACCACATAGTCAAGGCCTCGTGCCAAGACTACAAATAATATTTTTTCAAGGCCTTGTGCCAAGACACTAGTTTGTCTCATGAGACCTACCGATTCATCGAGGAGCTATAGCGGGCTCCACCCGTCACTTATTAAGTCCAATGCATTCTCATATGAAAAGGTTTAAACATAACATAAACATTCGTATTAAAACTAGCATACGAAATGTCAATAATTTCACCATAAACTATGAATGGTATAAAAATAGCACATCCATAGTCAAACATATCACAAAACCTTCAATACAATATAGAAGTTTTGTATCATAATAAATCAACTTCAAATAATCTTAAAATCCATCAAAGGATGTTGACATAGATGAAATCAAAATTCTTTTTAAAGAAATATCTCCTTTTATTTTGAAATCATTTAAGATCCATATAAAATAAAATATTTTCTTTGAAAATATTCTTATAAGCTTGTAAGGAAAGCTTTGAATATTTTATAACGGCGTAAAATAACCGCACCTGCCGTATAAGTTAAAAAAAACATTCTTACCTCAATTTTGTCGAAAAGGTTAAAAAGGACCTTGTTTTGAAAATGACGGAAAGATTCCTTTATAAACCACTTATAAAAGTCAAAAAGGGTATAAATGACTTTAACTCATATTTTAATAAATAGTAAAAATGTTTTGAAATACATTTTTAAGAAACATGGATGTGGATGATAAAGAGATCCCAGTAGATTATTACGTATAAACAACCTCGGATAATGAAAAGATTGTGAAATAACCCTTACCAATTTGGTAACTTATGAAACATACAACCCATGAAAGAGGTATCATACAATGAATATGTAAATACACATAAATTAGAGTGTATTACACAACGAATATAATTATGGGCAGTACATACACCACACAAAAGGTGATGGTGGCAATATGGCATGAATCTCACGGGAATAAGGAGTGAGATGAAAATCCCTTACCTTGTACTTTTCCTTGGTTGGGGTAGGTTAACCTCCTGTATAATGGTGAAATAATTGTTATTAAATTATAAAAGAATCATATACATTAATATGATATCATATATGATCTTTTAATATTGATTTGATAATAATATCTTAGTATTATCGCTGTTTCGGGTGTGAACTTACTTGTTTGCTTTTTATGTTTTGTTACGTAAGACATGTTTGTAAAGGATAAGTTGTATATTATTCAAATCCAGAATGGTATCAAGTCCTTAAACATCATTTTTAAATCATCAAATGATAATTATACTTGAATGGATACGATGGAAAATGAATCTCATCGCGTTCGTGGAGATGGTAGTCCGTACGTACGCATGAACGCTACTTCCATTTAATTTTTATTTTAAAAGAATCGAATACAAATGATACATAGGTATATTACTATTCCAGTATAATATAATATTTTATACATGTTACTTATGTTCATTAACACCATCCTTTATACGTTCCATGTGTGGTATGAACGAGTCATATCATTTTAAGAGGGCGGTAGTCCGCACTTCCTCAAATGAAATTATCGTATGTATATACAACATGAAACGAATAATGGTATGAAATAAAATGGAATTACATAAGCTTATATATAAAATATATATCATTAATATCATATTTAATTACAGTGCCATCATAATGGCCACCATGAGAGGCGGTAAGATGTATTTGAACAATCATCGTTTCGTGAGGCGTTAGTTTGCCATCCACAGATACATTATGTTCATCATCCATTAGATGGAGCTGTGTGTATGTGTAGTTTGAATCCTTCTTATAACAACATCCTAGTATATTGAGGATACTGGTGTTGTTACAAAAGAAAGGAAATAAAAAGAGTTTGGGGGTTGAAGAAGCAAAATAAATGAAAATAATTTAAGAGAAATCGTTACCTTTAATTTAGGTAACTCACTTTGGTTGGAACCAAAGGACTTCTTGAAATGCTTTCTGCCTAAGGGGAAGCTTCAAGGAGGAGGATAGGGATGTGGGGATCTTATTTGGGCAGAGTTTGGACGAGCCAAGTGGCTTGAGAGGTGTGAGGAATGAGTAGAAGTGGTCTCCTTTTATAAGGGAGAGGAGGGGCTCTTTAAGAAAGTGTGAAAGTATTACTTCATAATATAATTATATTCGGTTTATAATAGTCCACAAATCATTAAGGTCTAAGATAAGATGACTAATATTCTAAATAACATCAACCAATAAGAATTGGACAGGTTTTAGATAATATTTTAATCATTATAATCTTATTTATTTAAATGATTTATTAATGAGGTAAACATTGAATCATTATTGTGTCATTCATAATTTAAATTATTTGATGTCTAAAAATTATAAATAAAATATAATTATGTAGGAAATCTTTTTAGATTTATAATGAATATTTATAATCGAAAATCCAACATGTATAACCCTATGTAAAAATTGTTCTTCTAAAAGATGTAAGCTTATGCCATTTTTATTTTTATTTTAACTTTATTAATATAAAGTGTCCCTACCACATACAAGTGGCTCCAAGGGGTCCCCAAATTGACCCAAGGATGTCCATGGTCGGGTATGTGTCCACCAATAAGGTTAGGACACGTTTTAGGTTAATTTTGTATTATTATAATATTATTTTTTAACCCTTATTTACCGGATTTACCCTTAACCATGGTAAATAAAATATTTACCACAGTAATTATTCAAAATGTCTAAAAATAAAAGTTACCTATTTACACAATTTGAACATCCTGATTCCAAATATGGAATCCATTTTCCTAAATTCAAAACACAGAAGTGGCAGAAATTAATTTAAAATTAATTCCCGCTGTCAAAACAAAAAGCGTGTTTTTAAGAGATAATAACTATCAAAAGATTGACACTTATTTATGTTCGGTTTAATTGTATAATTATGTCCAATGACCAACATTATATTAAATGGTAAAAATATATTCTAAATATACTTTAAAACCACTCAAATTAATAATTTATCACTATTAATTATTTTGATTAAAAAAGTTGTTTTTAATTTAAATTTAGTAATTTTCACTATTCATCAAAATATGAAAGTTATCCGAAAAGTACCAAAATTTTACCTTAGGCTAAATTCGATATTCCGAATCCAAAAATTAAGTCCATTTCAAAATATAAAATATATATTATTTCAAAATTTAGGTATTACTATTCATAACGGCCAGTTTGATTGGTTGTGGTGTGTGTTAAAACTCGAAGTTGCGTACAACACACGCTACTGTTTTATTCAAAGGAAAGCGTACCGTTGAAGATTGGGAAGTTTCATTTTAAATTTTTTGATGTCTCCATTTAGTCAAAAAGTTTAAAATATTTTATTTAAAAAGGTTTCACTATCAAAATTTGATAAAAGTGCAATACTGAAAATGAATTTGTTCTTGCATTATGACTAAGAAACTCATAATATGGATTCTAAAATTATAAAGTTTAAAATTTAGTTAATACTATTCATGACCTCTTTTAATGGATTTTTTTGTACTTCATGGTGTGATTGAACTTGGTGTTGCGTGTTGTGAATGTTATTGAATTATTTTGAAGAAATAACACACTATAAAATCTTGGGGTGTTACATGTACGTACTACCCTATTGACATTTAATATCATCAATATTACATTATTCATGGTATATAATGTTTCTATAATAATCATATCATCCAAGAGAATTTGACTTCAAAATTTTGATCTACTAAATGTTATCATGAAATCTCACATTCATTTATGATTATTAACATTATGTTGAGAATATCTCTTTATTTAAATAATCATTTATTGTAATGTATATTTACATTAAATATATTTATTCATTTTTTATGGATATCATTATTTCCTAAAAAATATTCCAATTTTACATGCATTTTTTACATTGAATGCAATTTTGGATTAATGAAAAAATATCAATAAATACATATCCATTACTTAGTATGGAAACATGATGATAATTATCACAATTTATGAATTAATTCAATTATTAGACATATGTGTAATTTCATGGGCATTTATGACACTGGTGGGCCTAGTTATAGATACCTCTTTTTTCATTAGTAGTATCATGTGACAAATCGATTGGCCAATTATGATGGTTTTTTTTCACAGAATATTTTCAATCATCCTCTAAATGGTCTAGATGGTAAATATATCCTGCACATAATAATCATGGAGTCCAATAATTAAATATTTCATTCATTTAGAGTTCAACTATTATTATTTTCCATTATATTTTCTCTATGAAATTATCTATGGATTCAATTTACTCTCATTTTATTTATTAAAATGAATGTGCATTCATTTCTTTACCTTTCAAATACCTTATCTCACCCTGATAATCATGTAATTTCAATGTAATTTGAGTTTATGCATCTTCTATTCCATGTAGATTATTCTAATTTATTAATAAAATATTACGATGTACACAATTATTAATGATCAGTTTATAACACCCATATTTTTTCATTTTCTCATGATATGAATTTGAAGTAATTGAATGAGTTTTATGAGTTCCATCATTTTAATTTTTTATGATAGATTTTATGTCACAAATAGAAAATTAATATCTGGTATATATAAATATTTCCAAAAATCTATAACTTTTTAGTCTATCCATGCGTGATTCCTTGAATCTATGAAAATGTAATAATGTTTTCCAATACATATCGGATACAAGTGTCATGGTTATTATTGTTTTTATCATAGGTAGGTATAGTATAATCCTTGGGAACTATATTGAGAAAAACATATATTAGGTAAACTAACCTTAATATTGGATTTTAGTAAACTAATTTTTGAACATCCTAATGTTTTCATGCGGTTGATATTATAAGGGATTTACTAGAAATGAATCTTATTTGGATTTTAAATTTTACATATTTTCAGAATATAGGAACCTAGGTGGGGTAACATTGATAAAGTCATATTGATCATGACTCCTGAATTACCTGGTACCCAAAAATTTGACTTACTAATCATGTTGTTTGACACTCTCTGGGGGATATGATTCAAATTACTCACATTTTCATTAAAAAAAATTTAAATGATATTAAAATAATAATATCTCCAAATAAAAAATATTATGATTCTGAGATTATTAATGCATAAATTTTAAATTTATGTAAAGTGTTGAACCAGATTTGTAATTATACATTAGTGATTTAAATTAATAATTTTACGAGTTAATAAAATAAATGTTATTGGTTAGAAATGGTTCATGAAAGGAAGTAGGTTATCAGTACTCATGTATAATGTTGATATGTCCCTACCTAGGAATCCAATATAGCTGGTATTGAATCATATAAGTTAATGTCTATATTCAGGTAGCTTAATCATGTTATGAAAAATAACTTTTTCTGGTTGGAGAAACATATTCCTTATAATAATTATCCTGTAATAGATATCTTTATCCAACATAAACCCTCCATCATTTAGTGAGACTACTAATCTATCTATAGTTGACCATTGTATTAAGTCTATATAGAATATATATATGGCCTTGTGATGTGGTGAAATAGAAAAGGATTCACTTTTGGTGAATTTTATCAAAGGTGGTGCTGGTCAATTTCAGTATTTGAACAATATATTAGTGAGGAAGAGGAAATAGAACTATCAGAGTTGAATATTTTTAAGGTAAAATTATATGATACATTTTATGTGTCATATAAATAGATAAATAAATCTCTAGATACGATATATTTATGGGAATCCAAGGGAGGAAGTGGTTATCTAGACACCAAAAAAGAAAATAAATCAAACATTAATAGGTCGATAGAGAAATTACGAACATTTTAAAAAATAGAATGAATCACCTTGGAATATTCCTGACGGAAATGGGACTTTATTATAATTATGGAGAAAAGGTTAATCATTTTATAGAATTCATGGGGAAGAAGTAAAACACTACTATTCATTGTTATAACAACCATGAGATGGGGAAATATGAAAAAAATACCCCAAGTGAGAATGTAATCTGCCACAAAAGAGGCCAATGGGAGAAGTCCAATATTTTGAGAAAATAATTACTAAGGTTGCAGAACCAAATAATGTAGTGGTAGGTACATTAATATTTTCAACATATTTAGAATCAATTTTATTTTATTCTGGATCCTCAACCCCCATTATTTCTATACAATTTTCAATGAAATTAGACATTTAACTTTTAATTTAAGAAGGTATTTTTTAGTTGAAGCACATTAAATAAGTCTCATTGAAACATGGATGTGTCATTAAGTCCCCATTATTACTCAAAAGAAATATTTATTTTCTAAAATTATTATCTTACCTGTAGTTGACATCGATATAATCCATAGAATTGAAAAAATATAAAAAAATGATGAAAAAATATATTTCAAGAAGAAGAAAATTATAATTTCCAAGGAATATATAGAATTTAATTTCATTAGTGAAAAAACATCAAATAATGACCCAATTATAATATAAATTGTCATTACATCATTTTTAAAAAATATTTTATACATTACACAAGCACATGCTCAATAATTGTATTATTTTAGTGAATTTGTAAAATTGGAAACATAATCAGCTATTTCATAAGACATCCACATATTCTCTCATGTATTTCTTCCAAACTAGAACACTTTTTGACATACCATACATAATACCTTTATTCGTGTCATAGGGAAAAGAAACATAGGAAAAGGGTGAGCTCAGATGCTCAATAAAGGTTAAAAATGGAGAGATCAAACATTAATTAAACATTAGGAATATATACATAAAAAACATCTTTATATGAAAACATATATATCAAATATACTAAAATGGAATAAATCATATATGTTTATAATTAATTTAATATTACATTCTATGAGCTCGTAACATATGACATGGAATTGTGGAATACACATAATCATATAAAATGATTTCAATTGTAGTCAAGGAACCACTGACATGTAATTCTTAGTGGTATGAGATTAATATTCATACCATCTCTGTATTCATGGTTCACTCCCATAACCATCATTGTAATCAAGGTTTACTCCCAATACCATCTTATCAGAAAATGTCTTTTACTAAACCAATTTTACTCCCCATTGTTTCCATGTATATATCACGAGATATAAATAATTACCCAATTAATTAGTGTTATATATAGGTCTCATCCATCATATAAAGAAAATCAAAATATTTATTACAGAAGAACATAAATCAATTATCATATCATAACCCATAAAACAAAATGAGTTTAGTAAAAAATATTCAATCATAACACTTCCCATGGGAATGAAATTGGTTTCATAAATATCATTCCCAAATAAAATTAACAATAATTTGAGAGAATCTATTGGATTAATTTAATGATATACCCACTAATGAATAATTAATTTCAAATAATGTTATCGTAGATGGAAAAAATTTTAGGGATCACTTGAAAAAAATTCTATTATAAATTATCATTTATTTTTTTAAAATTATTTCTCTTCATAAATTGAAATGAAATTTAAAAATAAAACATTTTCATTTAAAATAAACATTTAATATTTTAAGGGAATAATCAAATCATTAAGTGATCATTATGGAAGAAAAATCAATTCAATCAGTATAAGTTAAAAAAAATCTTTTGTAGTTTTTTCGTAAAAGTCATAATGTGCCTCATTTGGAAGATGGAAAAAAATTCCTTTCAAACCATGTATTAAAATTCAATAATTGGGTAAAATGTATTTAATGATCCATAATATAATATTAAAATCATTTAGGAATTTTTTTAATGAAAACATATACATATAAGATAAATATTTCCCAACAAAGATTTAAAATGAAAAAATGCCAAATATTGATGGGATAGTGATATAAACCCTTAAAACATTATAATTACTATAATAATAGGACCCATGAATGGAATAAAAATATATTTATATGAAATTAATATAATCACCAGAAATAAATTCATAAAAATATTTCATGATACTATGGACACAACAAAACATTGTGTTTATTTCATGTTTCCCACAAAAATAAAAGAGCTACAAACATACCTTAATACTTGAGAAACTTTTCAATCATGAGATCCTTGAAATAATAACATCAATTTGGAAATATATTAAAATTAAATAAAATAATTCATGATATATCATGTCATAGTTATTTATATAAACCAAAAATATAAATGAATGTTGAATATGGCATGTATCTTATAAATATAAAAACTGAGATGAAATTATTCATACTGAAAGACATAACATAATTATTATACATCAAAAACTCATTTATAATAAATATTATTTTATTATAAATATAATATAGACCAATATTAATATATATAATATCATATCTGGTTTATTTATGTTTTAATATTGATCTCTTATACAAAATTCCATGTTAAAGTTGTGTTTTTGGTAATAACCACTTTGTTAATACATTTGTTTCCTTTGTATCCTTGGTCATATTTCATAGATAATGATTTAATAATATAAATATTTATTACCATTATATATATGTATATTTTGTAAATATTTATATAGGGTTATTCTTAAAATTTATTGGTAGAAAATAAAATAAAACATTCATGGAGACAGTATGTCGTATATACGTGTGAAAATTGTTTTAATATTAATGTCATATAAAAAGAAAAAAATATAATATATTATTATTTTATAATAATTTTTATATTATACATGTCATATATTTTCATAAAATTCATCTTTATTACAATGCATGTGAAATATATATGAAAAATGAATCGCACCCCATCGCGGAGATGGTAATTGATACATTCACATGAAGAACATTATCATTTACAATAATATTATATAGTCAAATGGAAGATGTCGTATTATTATTTTTGATTTATAATGATGTTATAAATATCATATATATATATATATATATATATTAAAACAAATATAATTACCAATCCTAAATGAAATTGATGGAAAATAATCAGTGTCCCTACGTTGAGACGGTAAGTCATACCTACGCAAGAGAGATACTTTCACTTTTTTCGATGGGAAAGGGGTTATACCATGGTGTGATAATAATAATATTAACATTTACTATTATTTATAGTAATTTATTTAGTAATTTATTATCTATATTATAGATTTAAATGTGGTATAGAAGTTCAGAAAAAGAGAGTGATTAGTGAGAATGACTACCTCTTCTTTTAAATAGATCATTTAGATCTCCTCTAAATTACTATATTGTTTGTGCATTGGTAGGAACAATACCACTAGAATGCTGATATGCAAGTGTAATTGATAATTTTGAGTATTTCGGTCATTATATAAGGCTCAATTAGGTGACATTATATGATGGAGGAGGTGACATTTTATAATAAAGATGAGAAGCACTTTTTGAATTTATTACGAAATTAATTAATAATAAATTAAATTTGAATAAAAATACATAAAAAGGAAATCGATTGGAAGATAATTTGGTATAGGGTTTATATTTTATCAACCATGACTTTTTATACAATTAATGTTCTAATAGTAATCCTTATCTTTTTTATTTACTCTTAGTTAACCTATAATTATTCTAATTATGGTAGCATCATTTTAAATATTAAATGTTGTATATTTTTACATTTAAGGTCTAATTTGAACCAAAATGGTCCTTTTATTATATTGGGGAATAGAAGATATAATAATTTTACTTATTTATATCATTTATGAATTTTATCTTATTTATAAAATATTAATTTCATTATATATAATAAGTTTCAATTTGTAAAATATTCATAACATTGAATTTATGAAAATCTATAAAAATGTATAACTTCAAACACATTAATTTAAAAAACGTTTAATATTTCATAGTATAATTTTATATTCATGGAGCAGAAAAATTAAATAAAAATGTATTTATTTAAGTATATCTAATATCATTTAATTGAATTTTCTATAATTGAATAATTACTACATCTTCATTTTTTAATTATTTATTAAAATTCTATCTTCATAAAAAAATCCAGGTTTTATTTAATCCTTTTATAGTTCAAAATAATTTACATAGTCTATACTATATTCCACCTAACCACAATGTAAAATTATTATACTTATTAAAAGTATGTGTGTGATAATTTTACACTCTATTTTATTTCAATAATATCGAACTCATTATCATGGAAATGTATCCATAAAATAATTCCATTTAGATATTCCTGGGTTATATATGTAAATAAAATCATCAAATAACATCGTGTATGGAGTTAATGTATTTTTATAATATTTATAATATTATTTTTACCCCCAATTTACCAAATATACCCTTAAATATGGTAATTAAAATAAGAGATGTTACTATTCATAATGACAAAAAATGGGATATTTGTTAAATTTTTACCTTATAATAATAAATATTGAATAACTTTTACCCTATTCAATTAATATAATATGTAGAAATTTATTACAAATCAACCTTCCAGGCAAGATGAAACAACGAGCATTTAAAGTAAAAATGATCTATTGTTTGGAATGTTTCTTCTAACTAATTTCAATATATAATTGTTTTAAATTACCTAAATTATATAAAATGATAAAAATTATATCTAATTATAATTTAAAATCATTTTAAAATAAATTATAACACTACTAATTACTTTAATGAACATGTTGTTTTCAATTAAAATTCAATACATTTCATTGAACATCAAAAACATGTAAAATAATTTAAAAATACAAAAAATTAAAATAAATTATATCATGATTTTTATGAATTAAAAAGTTTATTTTTTTCAAATAAAAATTATAAATGTTTCAAAAACATTATTTAAAATAGATTCAATATTAAATTGTGGGAAACTACCTTTTTAGAAAGTTAATTCAATTAATATTAGTATAGTATTTTTTCTTATAAAAAATATAAAAAACACATAAGTTCAATGAAAAAATATATTATATTTTTTTCAATAATATAATCCCACATGGTTGATTTTTTACTTATATTTGTATAAAACATAATGTTTCACATATAATTATATTTTTATAAAAAGATATTGATCAAATGAATTTTTTTTCATTTATAACGAATTTTTGACCAAATAATTAAATATGCATACATGTATAAACCATTTATCTTAATTTAGGTAATCATATTTACACCCACCATTTTAATGGTTATGTTATAATTGTCTCTTTTAATGAATTATATTATTAAATTATGTTTCATAGATACATAATTTTGCATGTAACAGAAAATAAGATAGTGTTTCATATTTTTCTAGATTAACATGGTTTATCATAAAAAAATACATTGATGAAATTTATTTTATTATAGAGAATTTTTAATGATACATGGGGTGTTACATTCTACCCCCTTAAAATTAACTTCTCCCTTGAAAATCATTGGGGTCATAAATGGATTAATACATCAAAATTTGATTTATAGAAACCCTAATCGTAAAAATGAATAATATAATTCAATTTGAAAAAGGGATAATTAGAAAAATAATTGTTGCAATACGTAACTCATACATCTCTTTAAACATTGGATAACATGTGTGTAATGTTAAAACATGGATATGAAAGAGAAATATAATTATCTTGTTCTAAGTATTGAAAACATGGCCAGGATAAAGTAAGCGATTACAAAGCCATTAATATGTAATGATTTAATGGATAATTTTATTAATTGGGAAAGAATGAACTAGGATGAAAAACATTTGGTTTTCATATCCTTTCCTTATAGTTTAATAATTTTCATTAGAATAAATACTTACATTATTTCATTACATTCCTAATGAAAAATATTATACTTTCTCTATGTATTAATCTATTTCTAATTCATCTATTAGTCTAGGAAACTATTCTGAATGTCACATTTTAGAAGAATTAAAAGATCATGAGATTGATAAATATAATGATAGGACATTACATTTATCCCTTGTAAACATCACAAAAATATTATTAACATAAGTTATAAAATATGCATATCTCCTCATATGGATAGATAATACATAAAATCACTTCAATATTTATAAGTAATAATTTATTATATAGTTACCTTTTTGATCCTTCCAAATGATTATAATTTATGCCTTTTGAATGGAGGTTTCTAGATTTATAAAATTAACTTATCATCAAACCACCAAAAATTTGATGTATTACACAATTTTTACACACCAAAAATCTTAATGCCATTATCATGTATTCTCTTGAAACATTTCATTAAGATGAATTACTATAAATCCATATTGGAAAAATGATTTCTTTCAAAAATAATATATTTCCTTATACAATAAATCCACAAACTCTATGAACTCGTTCCATGATATCATGAACCACCTTATCATTTAATCATCCATATAACTATCAATACTATACAGTTTATTTTATCACAAATAAAAATTATCTGTGTATTATTATTATCCAAACATATTTCACATAAAAAAGGGTTATATTTCCCAAATTTATTTGTTTCCCATGAATATCACATTTCCATTAAATAACTTTTTTAGTCTAATAGAACAATTCAATGTAATGTTTTTAATCCATAGTGAAAAACATAAACTATACCATACTTCTATATTTTTAATTTATTATAAGATAATTTTTGAATCCAAATTCATAAACACTTAGAATAACTCACTTAATCATTAATCCATTAACAATGATACCCCATCTTATTACATAATACCTCTTTCATTACATATTTCACCAATAGGCTCATAATCAGCAAAAATATAGCCAATAATTAAACCAACTGTCTAGTTATTATCAAACATTGATTTGAAAAATTAAAATTCATTACACATTGGATGAATTCATCAATTGATATAATCTTAGGGGGGCTAGTATTCCCATCCATGGTGTTAACATATTTTTTTCATTTTCCATTTTCAAATATATGATTTCTGTCATTTTTTCACAATCTAGACATCTTCGCTTTAATCAAATACACCTATTTTGGTGTATCATCACACATTGTTGATATATTGGACACTAAATATCATTTCGTTAGTGCTATACACTACCATATTTCCCAAGAATACACTTCCCATCAATTTTATGGTGAGTCTGATGGGTTTTAAGGTACATGTTGTTAATCATATTATGTGAATACTGATTTGGAATGATCCCAATTCCCTTCAAACCATTGATCATCACATTTTAATTATCATCAAAAATGTTTTCATCACATTCAATGTTTAACAAGTTCCTTCTGGTTCCTCTATTGAGTAAAACCAAAAATCATAATGTGGGAAAAAAATTCAGAAAACAAAACCACATAATTAATAAAAATCACATTTAGGATGTAAAATTTATAACACATTAATTAGTTAATGATGCCTTAGGATTATCCTTTAATATGTCACTATATATAAGTATATAAATATGTCTTAGTGTCTCACTAATGTATTATCATCCTAGTTTACAAAGGATTATTATGTATTTGATGTTATACAAAATATAATGACCCAATCTAAACTTAAATTCAATTTACATCATTATTCTTTATGTGTCATACATTAAAAAACAAATTCCAAAATACCATATTAGTTTTGTATCATTGGAAACATGGAAACATAAATTAATGGTTCATAACATGTATAATTATTATTCTACATATTTATTCCTTAGTTGAACCATTTTTTACATATCTTTCATAATAATATTCTTTATATATGGGGAAAATAAACAGAAAAATAGGGTGATCTTAGAAACCTAGAAATGGAATGAAAAGAAGTGATCAATCATAACATATTACAAGGAATATGTGCATAGACCAAAAATTTGAAAATAATATTTTTTATATCAAGGATCATGATATATGATAAATTATATATGTTCAAAATGAATCCGAGAACATATTCTATGGGATCATAACATAGCACATGGAATTCTGACATATACATAAGTATATATAATTATTTCTATAGTATCTGAAGTGCACTGTGTTGCATTTGTTGTCAATGAGGCATGAATTTGTCTTGGAATGAATGGAAGTCAAGGAATGTCAAGATGTGAATGACAAAGGTTGTGATGGTGTTGGTAAAGAATGGAGAATGGCCATGGAACTTAGAGGAATGTCACTTAGGAGATTCACTAAGTGGCATTGGAGAATATGGTTGAAACATTCTCCATGAAAATCTGACGATTGTTGAGCTTCTCTTTAAGTTCCAAGAACTTGTATCAACTGGATACAAAGTCACAACAATGATAGAAGACCATGCATTGTTAAGACAATGCATGAGGAGATGAAGATGATCCATCCACACCTCCTAAGTGGATGATGTGAGCTGAAGAAGTCCATGCACTATCACTTAGTGCATGAGAATTAGAAGAAGATCCAATTGATCTCTGATTAGATCAATGAAGCACATTGAAGAAGTTTATGTGATTCAAGAGATCGGTTGATGAAGAACCTTCGGGAATTCCCTCCTAAGTGAAGATTATTTGTTTAAGAAGAATGGAGGAATTCTAATGAAGAAGAAGAATAGAAATGTGGGAGAAGAGAAGAAATGAAGAAGAAGAGTTGTGGCACATGGCATTTTACACTTAGTCCTTATACAAAGTACTTAGTGTTTAAGTAGGCAAAAAATATGCCACCAAGGGCCAGCCTTAAGGGTTCAACCCCCAAGGCACATGTGGGCCTAAGGCACCACGCCCAAGGGGGGATCCCATGTGGCCAGCCCGAGAGGCAGGGGGGCTGTGTGTAAGCCCCGGGCCACGCAGGGGATCAGTTCCTGCACAGCATGGGCGCCTGAGCGCGCGCCCGAGGTGCATAGTGGGCGCTAGAGCGCGCCCGTGGAGGCAAGAGTGGGCGCATAGCGCGCCCACAGGGAGAACACGGTGCGGGGCGGCACCGTGGAGGGAGGAGATTCAACTGGCCGTTCATGGGAGCGCTTATTTGATAAGCCGCGAGAAAAACGCTGGCCGTTTCGATGTGGGACGCGCATTTTTTACCGGGAACGAATCTCAGCCGCTCATCTGATCTCGCGGACGATCGGCACCACTCATCTAATCCGCGGCGAGGTGATCTAATCCTGGCTGTCGCGCATCACGATCCGACGGCCGTGGCTCGTCTTCCACCTCGAGCTCGAGCCGAAGCCACCCGCGAAGCCGCCGCTGGACCAGGAGCCTCCCGACGACAGTTTTGAAGATTCCGGCCACCATTGTTGAAGCTTAAGGGTCCATTGAGATCGTCTGGCCCTATGGAACTCATCCATGGTTTAAAATGAGCCTGCATGCACGAAATGGAGAACCTGATGTTCGGCCGAGGCAAACCGAAGGTGCCGAGGCTATGTTGATTCGTGTTTTGCATGAGATGGGCCAAACAGAGGCCATGCATGCGGTTTCATGTGCATGAACGAGGAGGAGGAGAAAATATAAGAAGCCCGCGTGAAACAGAGGATAAAAATCAAGATTTGAAACGATTTTTAAAGATCCGAAGATCTCGGGAGTTTGAGATTTATCACGCGGATGAACCGCACCGCCTCTGCCTATATAGAGAGGCCGAGCCCTCGAGGAGGCTTGCTGAATCTTTGATGAAGAACAGAAGTCCCGTGAGTGCTCTCTGCCTCGCGAAGATCTGCCCTGCGCGCACCACTTGCGCGGCAGTAGCCCGAAGCCATTTTTGGCTTTGCTAAGTTCCTTGCGCGCAACTCTTTTGAGCGTCAAGAAGGCTAAGTCCCCTGTGCGCTATCCTTTGCGCGACAGAAAGGAGAAAGGGCAGCGCCAACTTGCGCGCCCTCTCTGTGCACCGCGCCCCCTGCACGGTAGGCGCTTGCTCGGCCAAGTGCACCCTTGCACTTGCGCGCCCACGGCCGAGGTCCTTTGTGCCTTGTGCTTGCGCGACAGAAGCTGTGAAGAGAGGAAGGCCGCACCCCTTTGCATGCCTATTTTGAAGGTGGAGTGCATACATTGTGTGTGTGTGCTAAAGTGAAGGCCGTGGCATTTTGTGCCTTTTGTGCAAAAAGAAAAAGAGGAGGCGGTAGCCCTTGTGTGTACAAAATGGAGAACCAAGTGTGTGCATAAGTAAAGTGCACACTTTGAAGAAGATTAAAAGAACAAGGAAGAACCCGAGACCTTGGCTTGGGTATGTGCAAGTGGATGAAGTGAAGAACACACCATTGTGTGTGTGTGTGCAACAAGGAAGACACCCTTTGGCACTTGTATGTGCAAATTGAAGAAGAGGCCGTAGCCCTTGGGGGTTTGCAAGAAGGAGAGGCCAATCTTGTGTTTGAAAATTGAACAAAGAAAATGTGTGTGCAAACAAAACAAGAAGTTGGCCGAACCTAGGTGTGTGCACTAAGAAGTGTGTATACACTTAGAAGAATAAAAGGGAGGAAATCCACACAAATAAGAACACACATTTATGTGTGTAGACAAATTGCATAAAGTGTGTGAAGTTTGAGAAGTAGGTGTGTGCTGAAAAGAATTACACCCTCTGAGGGTTTACTGCACCAAGAAGAGAAGAAGGGGAGTGCATGCATGCATGCATGCACGTGCACACGTGAACAAAGATAAATCAGTGGTGTGCATTTGAGTTATCCAGGACCAGGAGGTTCTTGAAGAATTGAGAAGGCCATGCTATCAGTGCATGAGGATGAAGAGCTGCCATGCACTCAGTGCATGAAGTTGAAGTATGTGAGACTGGACCAGACTGAAGTTAAAGACATCATTTGTCTGAGTATTCAGTAGTTGGAGAGATGCCAGGTCATCCTCAGAAGGAAGAGATAAAGCCTGAGCTAGACGAGAAGCCCTGATCAACCACAAGTGATCAGAAGAGAAGAGCAAGGCAAGCAGCCTTTATCCCAGGCTGCTGAAGTTACTTGAAGAACTTAAAGTGAAGAAGAGCTACTCGTGTGACTCGAGGAGCCAGGAGAAGACCCTGTGGGACTCAGGGAGAAGAAGTCTTCAATGGGATTCTAGAGCAGGCCAGTGGGACTCTGGTAACACTGTGTGAAGCAGTATAAAGACCCTCCTGTGGGACTCAGGAGAGATACAGTGGGACTCTGTATCGACCATTGTAATACTAACCGATTATAATAGGAGAATCCATGCTGGGAGAGCATGGCAAGGATGTAGGCCTTTGGTGCCGAACCTTGTAAATCCTTGTGTCCAGTGCCTTTACATTTACTGCATCATTCGTGGAAAGGTGAGAGATACAAGAAGAGTGGATCGAGGCTTTAACCAGCCATAGAGGTTTAATTGATAAAGAATCAATTAGTAAAAACTTTTAAGGGATCACTGATTCACCCCTCCCCTCTCAGTGATTCACACTGATCTGGGCACTTCAATTGGTATCAGAGGGAGGTTACCTCTAAAAGATCCAAGGGAGTCTTTATGAAGTGCAGATTTGAGGAAATGAGTGACCAGCCTCAAATGGAGATATCTGCCAAGACTCAGAAAAATAGAAAGAAGAAACAGGCCAAGAAGATGATGAAAGTCTGTCCTAGCTGTGATGATGTTGGAACAATGAATGATCTTCAAAGTGCAATTGAATATCTTCAGAAGACAGTCCCCAAGGAAGTGGCGATGTTTATAGCTACAGGCATCCTTGATCTTCAAGAAGAAAAATCACAGTTAGAAGAAGAAGCCAATGCAATGGAAGATCAATTGGAAAAAAGGGTTGGCATTACCAACACTCTCAGAAAGCTGGTGAAGGTCAAAGATGAAACTGTTTCCCTTTGCAATGAAAGATATGAAGATACCTGTGAATAATTGCAAAGGAGCTCTTCTGAGAAAGAAATATTTTTGATAATGATCAAAGATGTTTTCCGTGCACTGTAAAAGAGACACAGAGTTTCAATGGTTGTCAAAGATGCTCAACTTGAAGACAAAGCAAAAAGGGTGAAGGAGCTTGACAATTCATTGCTTAAATTGAAGACAGTGCATGATGACCAGATGAATCAGCTAAAAGAAAGTTGGGAAGGAAAGCTAAGAGCTGTTGAGGATGAGAAGAACTCCCTTAACATGAAGTGCTTAGAACTAGAGGTGATATTGATAAATCTGCAATCACCCAAAGCTGAAACCTCCCAGTCAGCTGGTAGAAGACATGTTGCTACTCAAGTATGCTTTGAGCAGGATGATTCTAAGAGAAAGACATCCTCTAATAAATGTGCAACATCTTCAAGAAAGAAGGTACCATCCATACCATCTTGTACTGATGCTTCTAATTGTGTTTCCACAAAAAGTGCAGGATGGAAGAATAATTCCAAACAAGTATGGATGAAGACAATGAAGAAAGAGATCTCTCCTGAAACAACACAACTTGTCAAGAAAATTACCCTACAATCAGAAGGACTGAAGAGGTCAAGATTCGTGGGACAATGCTGGTGTTGTAACAAGTATGGGCATTGTGCAAAGGATTATTGGTACAATCCACTGAATGCCAAAGCACAGAGGAAGCCCATGCCTAGGGGGAGCAAGCCAGAAGAAAAGAAGCAGCATCCACAGGTCCAGTGACATCTTTTTACTGCTAACAGATTTGGCTTGCTTGACAACATCTGGGATGTTTGCAAAAGTGATCAAAAAGATACATGTCAATCTCCAACTGTATACAAAGCTCAAAAGAAGAAAAGATCACAGAACCTGGCTCAGAAAGAATCCTTGGGAAGCAAGAAGAAAGTTGAAGATGCTCCCAAGAAGGTTTTGAAAAAGGAAAATAAGTCCTTGGAGTCTAAATCCATGAAGGGTGATGCATCTAGAAAGACCACCAAGAAATGCTTCTACTATGGAAAGAAAGGACATATCATGGATCTTTGTAAAGAAGCCATGAAATTCAATAGAGGCAGACTGGACTCAAACAGACAATCAATCCAAAAGAAGCAGAAGGTATTGATTGAAAACAAGTTGCCTAAGAGAGGTAGCTTGACAGCATCAAACGAACCATGTGGAACTTCCAGAACTGAGGCCACACTTCCAAATGACTCATTAATCATATGGCCAAATCAGTTGCAACTTGCCAAAGATCTGCAAATAGCTGAAGATGAAGTTCTGGCAATTGCTAAGGCAAAAGGGAAGAAGAAGATTTCACATGAAGATGTTTTGAGAACCACACCAGAACAATCATCAATGAAGATCAAATGTGCAAGTGTGAAGACTGGTGAAAATGGGACATCTCGGTTGAGAGAATATTCTCAACCTTGTTGTTCACATTGATGAACCAAGGAGGTTCCATCTTATTCCCTAATCACTGGTATTTACATGTGCTAACATTTCAGGGAATTGAAGATGATGATCATTCTCATCTGGAGAGTGGTTTGGAAAGAATGGAGTGCACCCCTTGAGGGGGAGCCAATCTGAAGAATATGGGATTCTGAGATTAATACCATCTTGAGAAAAGTGAAGGTATTCCAATCATACTTTCATCCCTTGTTTCTTAATTGTATTCATCATGACAATTAAGGGGGAGTATTTATTGAAGACAAATGGTTGAAAGGGGGAGCTTTATCTTTGCTCCTGAACTTTCTAATGAGTTTTGTGAAGTTGTGCAGGATTTAGAAAATTCATTATTATATCTGAAAAATTTCAAACCCCTAAGCATGATCTCACATGTGTAGAGAATTTTGGACAGCATTGAGTACCTTGGGTACATCACTCTTGTTTTCTACACCGGGTTAGCCCAAGTAGACTTAGAGTTGATTTACTAAAGGTTCTTTGCTAAAGAGAACATGTGACATCATCCCTCTCTCAGTGTTTTTCAAGAAGATTCTATTCAAAGGGAGGAAGAGATATTTTTGAAAGTGAACCACACCACACCTTTGCATTTGATTTCCAATAAGGGGGAGAAAATATTGGCACACATATTGACCCATTCATATGTGCTGAAGGAGTGTATTGACAACAAATACAAAGGGGGAGATTGAAGTGCACTGTGTTGCATTTGTTGTCAATGAGGCATGAAGTTGTCTTGGAATGAATGGACGTCAAGGAATGTCAAGATGTGAATGAAAAAGGTTGTGATGGTGTTGGTAAAGAATGGAGAATGTCCATGGAACTTAGAGGAATGTCACATAGGAGATTCACTAAGTGGCATTGGAGAATATGGTTGAAACATTCTCCATGAAAATCTGACGATTGTTGAGCTGCTCTTTAAGTTCCAAGAACTTGTATCAACTGGATACAAAGTCACAACAATGATAGAAGACCATGCATTGTTAAGACAATGCATGAGGAGATGAAGATGATCCATCCACACCTCCTAAGTGGATGAAGTGAGCTGAAGAAGTCCATGCACTATCACTTAGTGCATGAGAATTAGAAGAAGATCCAATTGATCTCTGATTAGATCAATGAAGCACATTGAAGAAGTTTATGTGATTCAAGAGCTCGGTTGATGAAGAACCTTCGGGAATTCCCTCCTAAGTGAAGATTATTTGTTTAAGAAGAATGGAGGAATTCTAATGAAGAAGAAGAATAGAAATGTGGGAGAAGAGAAGAAATGAAGAAGAAGAGTTGTGGCACATGGAATTTTACACTTAGTCCTTATACAAAGTAATTAGTGTTTAAGTAGGCAAAAAATATGCCACCAAGGGCCAGCCTTAAGGGTTCAACCCCCAAGGCACATGTGGGCCTAAGGCACCACGCCCAAGGGGGGATCCCATGTGGCTAGCCCGAGAGGCAGGGGGGCCGTGTGTAAGCCCCGGGCCACGCAGGGGATCAGTTCCTGCGCAGCAAGGGCGCCTGAGCGCGCGCCCGAGGTGCATAGTGGGCGCTAGAGCGCGCCCGCGGAGGCAAGAGCGGGCGCAGAGCGCGCCCGCAGGGAGAACACAGTGCGGGGCGGCACCGTGGAGGGAGGAGATTCAACTGGCCGTTCATGGGAGCGCTTATTTGATAAGCCGCGAGAAAAACGCTGTCCGTTTCGATGTGGGACGCGCATTTTTCACCGGGAACGAATCCCAGCCACTCATCTGATCTCGCGGACGATCGGCACCGCTCATCTAATCCGCGGCGAGGTGATCTAATCCTGGCCGTCGCGCATCACGATCTGACGGCCGTGGCTCGTCTTCCACCTCGAGCTCGAGCCGAAGCCACCCGCGAAGCCGCCGCTGGACCAGGAGCCTCCCGACAACAGTTTTGAAGATTCCGACCACCATTGTTGAAGCTTAAGGGTCCATTGAGATCGTCTGGCCCTATGGAACTCGTCCATGGTTTAAAATGAGCCTGCATGCACGAAATGGAGAACCTGATGTTCAGCCGAGGCAAACCGAAGGTGCCGAGGCTATGTTGATTCATGTTTTGCATGGGATGGGCCAAACAGAGGCCATGCATGCGGTTTCATGTGCATGCACGAGGAGGAGGAGAAAATATAAGAAGCCCGCGTGAAACAGAGGATAAAAATCAAGATTTGAAACGATTTTTAAAGATCAGAAGATCTCGGGAGTTTGAGATTTATCACGCGGATGAACCGCACCGCCTCTGCCTATATAAAGAGAGGTCGAGCCCTCGAGGAGGCTTGCTGAATCTTTGTTGAAGAACAGAAGTCCCGTGAGTGCTCTCTGCCTCACGAAGATCTGCCCTGCGCGCACCACTTGCGCGGCAGCAGCCCGATGCCATTTTTGGCTTTGCTAAGTTCCTTGCGCGCAACTCTTTTGAGCGTCAAGAAGGCTAAGTCCCCTGTGCGCTATCCTTTGCGCGACAGGAAGGAGAAAGGGCAGCGCCAACTTGCGCGCCCTCTCTGTGCACCGCGCCCCCTGCACGGTAGGCGCTTTCTCGGCCAAGTGCACCCTTGCACTTGCGCGCCCACGGCCGAGGTCCTTTGTGCCTTGTGCTTGCGCGACAGAAGCTGTGAAGAGATGAAGGCCGCACCCCTTTGCGTGCCTATTTTGAAGGTGGAGTGCATACATTGTGTGTGTGTGCTAAAGTGAAGGCCGTGGCATTTTGTGCCTTTTGTGCAAAATGAAAAAGAGGAGGCAGTAGCCCTTGTGTGTACAAAATGGAGAACCATGTGTGTGCATAAGTAAAGTGCACACTTTGAAGAAGATTAAAAGAACAAGGAAGAACCCGAGACCATGGCTTGGGTATGTGCAAGTGGATGAAGTGAAGAGCACACCATTGTGTGTGTGTGTGAAACAAGGAAGACACCCTTTGGCACTTGTATGTGCAAATTGAAGAAGAGGCCGTAGCCCTTGGGGGTTTGCAAGAAGGAGAGGCCAATCTTGTGTTTGCAAATTGAACAAAGAAAATGTGTGTGCAAACAAAACAAGAAGTTGGCCGAACCTAGGTGTGTGCACTAAGAAGTGTGTATACACATAGAAGAAGAAAAGGGAGGACATCCGCACAAAGAAGAACACACATTTATGTGTGTAGACAAATTGCATAAAGTGTGTGAAGTTTGAGAAGTAGGTGTGTGCTGAAAAGAATTACACCCTCTGAGGGTTTACTGCACCAAGAAGAGAAGAAGGGGAGTGCATGCATGCATGCATGCACGTGCACACGTGAACAAAGATAAATCAGTGGTGTGCATTTGAGTTGTCCAAGACCAGGAGGTTCTTGAAGAATTGAGAAGGCCATGCTATCAGTGCATGAGGATGAAGAGCTGCCATGCACTCAGTGCATGAAGTTGAAGTAAGTGAGACTGGACCAGACTGAAGTTAAAGACATCATTTGTCTGAGTATTCAGTAGTTGGAGAGAAGCCAGGTCATCCTCAGAAGAAGGAGATAAAGGCTGAGCTAGACGAGAAGCCCTGATCAACCACAAGTGATCAGAAGAGAAGAGCAAGGCCAGCAGCCTTTATCCCAGGCTGCTGAAGTTACTTGAAGAACTTAAAGTGAAGAAGAGCTAGTCGTGTGACTCGAGGAGCCAGGAGAAGACCCTGTGGGACTCAGGGAGAAGAAGTCTTCAGTGGGATTCTGGAGCAGGCCAGTGGGACTCTGGTAACACTGTGTGAAGCAGTATAAAGACCCTCCTGTGGGACTCAGGAGAGATACAGTGGGACTCTGTATCGACCATTGTAATACTAACCGATTATAATGGGAGAATCCATGCTGGGAGAGCATGGCAAGGATGTAGGCCTTTGGTGCCGAACCTTGTAAATCCTTGTGTCCAGTGACTTTACATTTACTGCATCATTCGTGGAAAGGTGAGAGATACAAGAAGAGTGGATCGAGGCTTTAACCAGCCATAGAGGTTTAATTGATAAAGAATCAATTAGTAAAAAGTTTTAAGGGATCACTGATTCACACCCTCCCCCTCTCAGTGATTCACACTGATCTGGGCACTTCAGTATCCATGGGATTTATTCCAATTCTAGATTAATAGTATAAGTTTAATCCTCATTCCATCTTCTAAGTAATAGTCCACTCCCATAACAATATTAGTATTCAAGGATCACTCCCCAGACCATCTTAGCAGACAATGTACTTTACTAAACCATGTCCACTCCCATTCTATTCAGGCCTATATAATGTGATATATGTCATTTCCTAATGAATTATAGGGATATATCAGTCCAACCCATCCAATAATGAAAACTATACATATTGTTTTCTAAAGAATATAAATCATTCATCATATCCGAACCCATTCAAATAAATGGTTTTCATACACATCCATCAATCATAGCCTACCTAATAGAAATGAAATGGGTTTTCTAAATATCATTCCCTAATATACATAATCCATTATTTTAAATAAAAAACATTTAATCATTGAATAATCCACCTAGTAAAACATTAGTAAAATAAAATACTGTTATCTTAGATATAAAATAATTTTGATAGAACACTTGAAACAATTCTTAAGAAAAATATCCTTTCTACATTGAAAATGATTTCATTTATTAAAATTCCACATAATTTTAAAATAGAAAATTTTTATTTGAAAAAAAATTATTTTATTTTCATGGAAGAATCAATCCATCAAGGGATCCTATTAGAATACAATTTCATTCATGTTTTATATGGTACAAAACATTACATTTTTACTTTGGTGGAAAAGGCACAAAGTCACTCATTTGGAATATGACAAAATGATTCCTTTTAAACCAAATATTAAAATAAAAAATGGTTATATTGACATTACAAACCCATATGAGAGTAATAAAATACAAATGATTTTTTTATAAATCATGGACATAGAAATTAATATTCCCCAAGAGAGACTTAAAAAAATAATCATAAATGTTGATGAGACTGTGAAATAATTCATTGAATATTTAGAATCATTATAATAATATGTCACATGAAATAAATAAAATTATATTAATATTATAATTCCATATTATTAATATATAATTTAACAATAATAGTTATGTGAAGTATATAAAATACTGAATATAAAAAATTGTTTAAAAGGCATGTGTCCCATAGAAATAAAAGTTAGAAAAATTCATTACAACATGAGTAACATCTGAATTGTGATATTTCTAAAATAATAAAATCAATTTAATCCAATAATTTTATTAAATAAAGTAAATTAATGATATAATGTGTAGTAGTTATGAATATACCCCACCTCAAATAAACTAGTGATTAATATGTCTTGGATCTCACATATATAAAAACTGAGATGAAATTCCCTTACCTCATGTATTGATTTCCTTCCCACATGATAGAACCTCATGTATAATAAACATAAGTATATTATAATATCAAAATATATACATATTCATATATATTTATTACCATATGTAATTTACATAGGATATGATATTGCTATGTTATTAACAATTACATGTCAACATACTATCTCATGTAACAACTCCTTTGTTTTTCATACATGTTTTGACTTTTTTCCTCGGTCCTCCTTCATAGATCATGATTACATCATATAAATAATGATAATAATGATATATTTTTACATTCATTATATATTTATTCAGTATAAATAATAAATTTTAGAGGTATTAAAAAATTACATTGTTCGTGGTGATGGTAGGTCCTATGTACGCATGAATGTTATATTGATTTTAATTATCATTATAATATAAATAAAATAATATCAAATATTATCATTCCATAAAAATTATTATGTTATATATGTACCCTTTATATTGGTAAAATACATTTTTATTATAATCCATGTTAAATATAGATGAAAAAAACTCACATTTCATTGTGGATATGGTAAGCCATATATACGGATGAACAATATTATCACATCCCAAAATATTAGATTGCTAAAAGGAAGAAAGTATTTAATAATTAAATAAGTAATATTATGTAATATATATCATATATAAAAATTATAACCGTTATAATTATTATGTATAAATGATGGTTATGCGAAAAAATTATATCACTAATTGGAGAAAGTAAGACTTACGTACACACGAGCGATACTTTCAGTTCTTTCTCGATGGGAAATGGACATTAAATTAATGTGTTCATAAAAATAATAAAATTTTAGAATATTTATGATGATTAATTTACTATCTTAATATAAATATCATTGATTTAGATGAGGATTATAGTTGTATAAAAATAGTGTGATTAGTTAGAGTGATTTTCTCTTCTTCAAAACGCCACCTTTAGACTCCCTCTAAAGGACTCTCTATTTGGTCGGTTGTGAATAGAAAAACATATAATGTTCTTAAAGTGGATAAGAAGATATTTTCTATTATTTTTGTCAATATTGAACTCTCAAATAGGTGATATGATACAACAAATGAGGAATCTTTTTATAATGAAAGTGAATAGAACTTTTTGAATTTCTCAAAATATTAATTTATTATAAATGAAATATATATAAAAAACTATAAGATGAAAGTTATTTTTCAAATAATAAGTTATACTATTTATATCCCATCAACAAATATATTATATATAAGTTTTTATAATTTTTAACATTATATTATTTATTAACCCTTTGTTATTTTATTTTCATATTAATTTGGGTAACAACATTTTCAATATTAAAAGATAGATACATTTACTTAAAACGTTTAAAATTAAACTTAAATGATAATTTAGGTGATTTTAGACAATAATTTATCCCCATGATCTTCAATTATGATTAAAATTATTTTATCTAATAGAAAAATATTATTTTCTCGAAATATCCTTAATGCCAATTTTGACTCTATTCATAACATTGACTTGAAGAAAATCAATAAATCCACATTTCATTGATACAAATCACTATATAAACATCTAATATGTAATATGAACCTATAAAATTCATGTATAACATTATTTATTTAAAATTATATTTATTTTAATATATCTTATATCATGTAATTTATTGATTCATTAATTTCATAATTACTAGATCATCATTTGGTAATTATTTATGACAAATATTTCTTCACTATAATTTATAAAGAAAATTTGAAGATGTATTTTTACCTCATATATTTTTGGATAATATACATATTTGAGAATATATTCTATTTAAACACCTAATAAAAATATCATTCTTATTAAAACTAAGGGTGTGACACTTGGTCCCTCTTGGATTTTAAAAATAAAATTCATTATCATGGAAAACATAAAATTAAATTATTAATTTTAGATCAATATTGTTTACGGGTAAAATAAAATTCCTCCAAAAATAGTGGATACATTTTTATGGTCGTTATCTAATATATATATTATTATTTTTACTATTAATTTACGTGATTAACCCTTACCTATTGTAATAAATCATTCAACTATTATTATTCATATTTATAATTAATTAGTGAAGATTATTTATTAAATTTGATCCCTATAATAATATATTATTGAATATATTTTCCAAAGTTTAATACATTTAATTTTTATACAATAATTAAAATATTAATCATGCATACGATATGAAACAACATGTTTTAAAGTAAAAATGTTCAAAAGGTAGGAATGTTTCTTCTATACGATTTCAATGTGAATTTGATTAAAATGACCCTAAATAGATTAAATGATAAATATTTTGGATAAATATTATTTAATGACCCTAAAAATTATAATTTATAATAATAATTTTTTTATGAAAATGTAGTTTTATGTAATAATCAGCATTTCATCTATATTCTTCGATACATGAAACATCTAAAAAATACTAATAATGAAACCAAAGAATATTTTTATATTAATTTTTTAATTAATTTTTTTATTAAATTAAAATTATAAAATCTGCATAAATTATTTTTAAATTGGGTTCTTTATTAAATGCAGAACAAATAGATTTGGAGGAAAAATAATTCATTTTAGAGTAAAATTGTAATTTTTTTCTTATACACTATCTATAAAACACATAAGATGAATTTTAAAAATAATATACATATATACATCATTAATATAATCCATTATGACTTTTTTCATGTTTTTTAAAATCACCCTTATGCACATTTAAATAGTTTTTGCATAAAAAAATTTAAAAAATATATGTTTTTAATTTATAATTTATTATTCACCAATGATTTAATTTTACGTTTATATATCAATTTTTTCTGAATTTATTTATTTACTTTCATATATTCCATTATAATGTATTGGTTATAATTTTCTTGTTTAAATAATTACAATAAAAATGAAATCTCCACAAAAATATATATTGTATATAACATAAGATAAACCATTGTTTCATACTAAACAAGAATAACTTAGTGAATTATACAACAGAAGACATTAAAAAATTTAATTTATTAAAAAATTTAATACATGGGGATTCATAGTTAATTATGTTATCTGTATCTAGATCCACCCCTAGTACCTCAACTAAATGAAATTCTTAGGGAATAGGAAAAACACATATGGATTTAAAGTGTAATCATAAAATTAATGGAGTAAATTTTGAATAAGAATAAATGGTTGTATTTCCTAAGGAACTACATCACCATTACCTATAGCAAGATGTTTCGTTTTCAATCAACATACTCCCACATTAAAGACCAATATCAAAGACACCGTAGATAATGGACAATATGTAACAAGTGTAATTGATGAAAAAACAAAAAGAGTTGAAGTATAAGGGACTTACTCACCCTAGGTAATCACAATGTGGATTCATTGTTCTCTTTGTTAAGAAAAAATATGGATCCAAGAGGTTGTTCTAGAATTATAGTGATATAAATTCTATTATGAAAAAATATGTATGCCCTTCAATGAATTTATTTATTCATTTATCCAGATAATAGAGATCAATTTTTTTCAATGATTGATCTTCTTTCTGGGAGTTATCAATTTTGAGTAAAGAATGTTTTATTATTAATATATTTTTTTAGATGAGGTTTTTTTGTCGGAATTTAATTGAAATTCAATTTAGAATGAATAATGGACACCTTGTTTAGATAAATATGAGAATAGTGTATTCAATGAATATATTGAATATCTTTTTTGTGTACATTAATTATATTTTATTGTATTCCAAGAGCTTTGAGGACCATGAGAATCACAAGAGGATTATTTTTTTACACTCTTATAGGGAAATTTTTTTATGAAAATCCGGTAAATGTGATTTTTGTTTTGAAAAGGTTTCTTTTCTTTGTCATTTTTCCCCCAAGAATGGAATTTCAGTTGGTTCATAGAAAGAATAAGGTAATCATAGAATGACATATTCCATCAATAATATCTATGGTAGGTAGTATAATTGGTTTGGTATAATACTATAAGTGATTATTTTATTATTTTTTAAAATTTTCTAATCTAGTAAATAATTATATACATGTATTGATATTTTTGGACAATGGAATGTAAAGATTGTTTTAATGAACTATATAATAGATTAGACCATTATTCGATTTTTATTGTTCCATATGAATGTGATGGGTTTGTGATATATTGTGATGAATAAATAATGGTGATTGATTCAAACTAATGAGAAAGGATAATGTTATTTCATACACATAATGGAAATTTAAATATCAGGAACATAGCTATCCTACACATGATCTTGAGTTGGAACCTGTAAAATTTTCATTGATTGAACTAATTCATTATCTTTATGCTAAAAAATTTGAGATACACTTGGTTTTTAAAATCCATAAGAAAATATTTTATTATAAATATCATAATATGTGTAAATATTTATTTCAACAGCTACTCAAGGATCATGATCACACAATACACTACCACACAAGAATAAAAAATAGGTAGCATGTGAGTTGAGATGCAAAGGACATTGAATTCAAACACAAACGAGGACTGAGATGGAACCAATGTTCATGGATCTAGTAATTATAAATATGGAAATTAAAAAAAATGGGGAAATAATAATAATTTTATTGAGTGGTTTAAATATATTAACCACTATAAAATAGTAATAATTATCAATCTAATCATGAGAACATTCCTAATAAAATTTATACTCTGAATTATGGGAAGTTAGAATAAATAATTTGGGATAATGGTATTATTATATTTTGGGAGAGATTATGTGTTCATTTATATGTGGGATAAAAAGTTAATTGTCAGATGAAACTCATTACATGAATTTCTCAATACACCGTGGAATCATAAAGTTGTATAGTGATTTGAAAGAACATTTTTTACAGTAACATGATGTGGGAAATTGTGGACTATATATAATGATGTTTTTTTTCATCAAGTTAATGATGTGAGGAATCATCCTATAGGAATCATGAACCCTCTTCATATTTATTTGGGAAAATTAGGTGACATAACTACAGTATTTTTTCATAGGACATCCAAAGACTCGAACACATAATGATTCATTATGTGATATTTTTGATAACCTAAACAAATACACATATTTCATCCCTATAGGATAATATTTACGTCTTTATATCCTATTACGGATCTATATTAATGATATTCTAAGACATCATGTGAAACCAATATCTATTTCTTTTGAGTGAGATACCCCATTTATATCAAAATTATTTAAAAGACTGTAGAATTCTCGTGATACTGGGATTTATTTGAGCACCACATAAAATTGTCAAAATTATGGTAATCAATAAATAAATATAAAACAAGGTATGATATGTTGAGGTTATTATAAAAATATTATAAAGGAATGTGGGATTATTATTTACCATTGTTAGAGTTTTCATATAATGATATTTTCGTTTCAAGTATTCAAATGTCATTATCGGATTAATTATATGGAAGGAACTGTCTTACTATAACTTTTTTAGATGATGTTATTGATAGAAAAATAATATCCCCATAACATTTTTATGATACAATAATAATGTTAAATTCTATTCATGATAACTTTAATTTATATCAAAGTAGGAAAATGTGTTGTGTTATTAATCATATGAAATGATTAGAATTCTAAGTGGGAGATCATGTTTTCGAGAAATAATCTCCATGGATGGTTATTATATGATATGATAAGAAATGTATAATGATACACAAGTATAGAATAACCATTGAAATCATATAAATAATTGAATTTTTTCTTATCATTCGAGAGTTCCCCAAAATCTCTCAAAGGTACGTGATGTGTTAAATATGTAATTGTCATGGATGCACATCCTTAAACTAAAGCATGTTCCCACCCATAATTAAATATTTGGGAATGTAATGATTCATTAAATGAATAAAACATATAGATTCTTGATAATATACATGAGGTATTGATAAATTGGATGACTCAATTTTTAATGATACTCTACAGGAATAAAAAAATAGAGGAAGCAATAATATAACAAAAGGATATTATAAAGAAAAAGTACCCTCATATGTTAAGAAGGTTTTATACCTAAATATTTTAGGATTTGTTTTATGATATGTGAATTTCACACCCCAATACATTTCTATAAATTTATATCAGAATAATATAAATTTAATTGATAGTTTTGAGGCATGCACATCGTTTAATGAAATAGAGTTTAGTCATGCTTAAAAAAATTATTTTTTAATTAAATTTTGACATTATTTTAAAATTTAATAAAACAATTAAAAATAAATTTTTGATTCATATTACAAATATTTTCTTATGGTTACTTTTTAGGATTTTCTAGTGAAAACTAATTTTTAATGAATAGTAACAAATAGTAAATTTTAATCAAAATTGTATTTTCAATCATATTACTTATATTGATAAATTATATTTGGTTAATTTTTTAATGTAATATTTTCTCAATATTACGTATCATAATTAAATTTAGTTTAGTGGGATAAATTTGTTATTTAATGTTGATATAAAAACATCTGAACCTTTTATATATTTTCTCTTTAAAAACACACATTCTCATTACATCTGTGAGATTAATTTTTTAATAATTATTTTATGTTTGTAAATTGAATTTGAAAAAATGAAATCCATATTTTTAATTATAATAATTTTTAATTTATAATTAGCTCAAATTATTATTTTAACAAATCTCTTATTGAAAATAAATAAAATTAATAATAATGATCTGGGTAAAATGTGTTTACGTGGTAATTAATCATATAATATACAGTTTAAAAATGGATTAAAAAAAGTACATAACACATTTTATGGAATATTTATAGGTTATGAATTCTATAATAAATAATGTTCCATTATTAGAGACTATTAAAATGAAATAAAATCATTGGTGGAATTCACTCTTCCAAAAACTAAATGCATGCCACTAACCCAACTTATAAAATGTCTCCCCACTTTACAACTATTCATTCAGACATACCACATTGTTTTTTCATATAACATCCCAAATAACTCCCCAAAATAATGTTACTCATGATATAATCAATATTTTTATAATAAAAACATCATACGAAGAGTTTAGTGCAAACCACATGAAGTCATATAAAGAAGAAGTAATGTTCTTTAACAAAGTACTTAATTTTAGTTATTTTTAAACAACATTAAATTTATATTATACAATTATTATATAAAACATTAGTTTCTAACATATAATTGGATTTTTTATAGTAATTTCTTACTCTTAAACACAATAACCTCAATCAAATTGTTCATAAAATCATCATTCGTGTGTACGAAGCAGTGCTGTAACAAAAAATGATATCACTAATTTTTCCATTTCCATCACTCAAGGATAGGTATGATGGTGGAAGAAATTTTTATATATTATATGTGTACAATAATTATGAACCTTTAATTTCTATATAATATATGTCAATTTGCCTTCTAATTTGTAGGAGATATGATAATGTTGCCTGTGTGTACAGCATCGTACCGCCTCAAAAAACGATGTGATTCATCTTTCACTAACACTTCACATGGAGGGTGAGAAAGATAATGTGAATAATTATATGTGATAAAAATAAAATAGATAAGATATTATGTAAATATTTATTAATCTATAACGATTAATTATATCATTTTATTTCATTCCTTTTCACTTCTGTAAAGATGGTAAATTTTTTTGTGTATGCATGGACTATAGACTTCACACAGAGAAGTTAGTATATTTGAATCACTGAAATACATAGTTGATATATATTTATAAAATATTAAATTAAGAATATTAGGATTATTTTGGATCAGTAAAATATTATGTACGTCTTTCTCTTAATGTACAATGGAAAATAGAAATGTTATTAATGCTTATGCATGACCTGTCGTTACCATGATCCTAAGATACATCATTTTTTATAACCATCATCAATGATTTTTTATAAATGATTTTTTATTGAAATAAAATAATTGTTTAATTATTATTTGAATATAATAGATCTATATTGTAATTTAATGAATTGGATCCTTTATGATGAATCATGTATGATAAAGTAAGGAAATTAACAACCGAAACAATGAAAATTAATATTTTTTGGAAAACTAGTGGTTAAAAGTTATATGAAAATAATATAAGATATTATAAATATATAAATTGATAAATTATATATTAATTAAATTATAAATCTCATTGTACATAAGGTTATATAATGTTAAAACAAATCAATGAATGCGTTTATATATTTTTTCTCAATTTAGATTCTTCTCTCAATAAATTGTTATTACGCACCAATGACCTTTAATATGATGAATATACTTAAAAAATTAATTTTATTATCATGAATAATTAATTTTTCATGTAATATAAATTTTCTATTTTAATTTTCTCATCCAGTAGGATTTGACTTTAAAAATACCAAGTGGTAAAAGTTATTATGCAATATCACTTTCTTTTGTGATTGTTAACTTTTTATTGAGACAATCCTTTTATTGCAATAATTTTTCAATGGAAACTATATTTCTCACAAATATCCCAATAATATTGAAATATATATTTTTATTTACTATGTTATAAAACATTTTTATGTGGATTTATTGACATTAAAATTATTATTTTTCCAAGATAAATATTGATAAATCAATATCATTTACTCAATAAAGAAAATTGATGATATGGGACTTCATTTATGAATTAAATGAAATATTCAATATATAATTAATTATTAATAAATATATAACATGGGTGGGAACCAATTCTACATATCCCCTTGATGCATCAATATTCTCACGAGACAAATCAGTTTGCTAAATCAGATGGGGTTTTACATAGTATGTTTTAATGTCTATTTCAATCGGTCTTGACAGTAAAGGTATAATGTACATGGTACACATGAAATTTATAAATTATGAATTTCCATTTTTTATAATTCAGTTATTTTTATTATCCATTATATTTCCTCTTTGAAATTTTTATATTGATTAATTTCATTCATAGTTTATTGATTAAATGAATTGTGTTTTTAGTTATTTTCATTGCAATATTGATTCAGCCTTATCTAACCATGATAATCAAGTTATTTCAATGGGATTTATATTTAGTAATATACCATTCCATGTTTATTATTCATATGGATTCATGATTTCCTCCACTATACGTATCACTTGGTGATAATTTGATATTACCATTATTTTTTTCCATTCCCAATGATATGAAGCCTAATTAATAGAATAGGCATCATCGATAATGAAATTTAACTTTTTAAGCTTAATTTTATATTCCAATTATAAATGTGAATAATGTATGTATCTAGTTGTAAAAAACTACAAAAAATATTTCCCTTCAGAATACAATTCCTTATATCTATGTCAATATATTAATGTATGGAACCGGCTCCAGCCTACTAGGGTTGGGGTTGTTACACTTGGTATGCATTATTATTTATCTATGTTTTATCCATACTGTGTTTTCATTACGTATTGGTTCTTATATTTTTATCTGTTTGAAGTATGTGATATAATAGTATTAATTTTTTTAGAAGACTCATGAGGTGATATAGAAAAACATTTATTAGAGGATATGATCCTAGATTAATACATCAGATAGACCTTAATGGGTGACCATGAAGGAAATGGTATGTTCATTTGCATCCACGTGATAGCTGGTTGCGGTAGACCTAATATAGGATGTGTTGAGTGATATTGTTTTTACTACATCATTAGTGAGTGTTATGGTTATTATCGATTGTGATATAGGGATTCATTGGTGATATTGTTCCAACTATAGAATTCATGATTGAAATGGTTGGCTGTTATGGTAACATAGATTTCCATGGGTGATATTGTTTGGATATATGAATATGTGAGTAATATATCTATCCCCAATATATGACGAAAGACCTACATAAATTGTGAATATAAATTCAAATATGTAATGGATGACCTCTCTTTAGTGGCGAGGGATGGTCAGGAATATGGATGATAGATTACCTTGAGTGAGAAGGTGAGTATGAGGACTGAACATTAAACCCAATTCCACATATTTGGTTATTATAAAATATAGGAATTAAAAACATCCCAAATTATTTGGGATGGGTTTACAGTATGTTGTGTTGTGATTATTCCATCGAGTAATACCTAGATTTGGCATATCTAGGCATGGTTGTGGGTGTGTCATCTAATTATGAGTTGATGTTTGCGGTTGTTTGAAAATTTTGTGTTATGTTGCTATTGGGAGACTTGCATGGAAATAATTACTCTTTTTTATGATTATTTCAATAACATCGACATTATCACATTTTCAATAATTGTTTTGAGGCATTTAGGAATCACACTAGATTACTGGACTCACCCACAAACAACATTCATGGAACAGGATTTGATTTACAAGGGTGGACCATATTATTATTTTTTATAATATAAAGGGACTCAATAGAGATTGAAATGTTGTACAACTATTTCATGTTAGAGAGGCTATGGAGATAACATGAAAATTATGTCAGTTGAGCATGTTGCTGTGTAGTTCAATTTTATTTCATTATTCTACATGTATTATCTTATGTGTATTTATAATTTTTTATTAAAATTATTTCATGTCATCATTTATTATTTCTATATAATATTAATATATCATTTATATATATACTACTATTTTATCTATGATAGTGGTATCCTTTTTTGGATATGAGTTTTATGTTTACAATTTTTTTGAGATTTTGGTTACTTGAATAAGTAAAGATTTTTTTTCAGTAGATATAAAATAACCCTTGTGAATTATTTAGAGGTTATATTCATTCCAGTACTATATTAAGTAAGGTCCACTAGTATGTAGCCTCTATAATATAATAAGGTGTGCTTGAGGACATTTAATGACCCCTGATCAGGTGTTGGTTGGTCTGTATAGTCCATGGTAGTAAAAAATAGTAATATAAAATCTTTTTATGAGGATCTATAGTTAATGGACCATGCATGTTTTCTGGTCATGGGAGTTACATTTAGTTCATGCCATTTAGAATAACATATTTTGATACACAAGATTAAAGGGGAAGTAAATGTGTCTGATTAGAAACTCTAGGATGAGTGTGGTGTAACATTGTACTATGAATCAAAATTTCTTCTGATTAAAACTTGAAATGATTTATGGGGCTCTGTTGGGATCCAATAGGATAATAATATGAAATTATGAAGATATCTTTGGGTCATTAGGTATTCACTAAAGGGAGGAGTTGTTTAAAATATAACATTATCGAATTCAATTATAATTTTAATAAAATAGTAAATATTTAACATTTGATCACATATGTTATAAGAGTATATTATATTAATGTGTAGTTTATCATATTTATTGACTAACTATTATTTTGATCTCTTATTCTAGCCGATATAAGTAAATTATTTACAATATTTATTAATTATTTATAAAATCTATTTCTGGATTGAAGAACACAAGTGGTTGAACATGGATTGTGTAATTTTATTTCATAGAAAGGATTACATGTGTCTTTTCATATATCAACGGATTTTGACATAGTTTGATATTTTCAGGGTTTTAAGAATTTGTTTGAAAATTGATTTTAAAACACGATTTAAAATCATAATTTTTAATTTGATCACAAATTTACTTTGAATTTCATATCAATTTTTATGAAATTTATTGGATAATATGGGAAATTTTTATTATTATTTTAGTAAACTCTTACTGAAAACCCAGTTGTATTTTTGAAACAGTGTTGTGTTTTTTATGTTTTTATATAATTCTTCAAAATAATTTTAAAATAATATATTCATCCCCATGGAAATTGGTCGTATTGTAATTTTTTCAATATAATAAACATTAATGGATGAATTTTTTGTTGAATTATATGAAATTTATTTCTAGGAACTGAATATCGAGGTTAGTGAGTGTTATTTTATTTTGGTTTTTGGGAAAAAATTAGATCCTATATAGACCATTTTCATTATGTTTATAAATGTTTTATAACTAAAAAAATTGTATGTTGTGAATTAAATGTGTATTTATTTCATGGAGTAGCCACTTCAAATTGACTCTGGGGTTGGAAAATTGATGATGAGATTAAGTAGTCAAATGGGAGTTGGTGGGTTAATGTATTAGGCAACTGGATGTGAGATTTGAGGATTTCACAGGTTATTTTCCTAAGTGTGGGAATTATTTTTTGATATGACAATGGTAGAGGGAATGAAGAATTGTGTGATTATGTTCAATCACTATGAAAAATTATATATAACACAGGAATTATAGATCGAGTGATCAGATTTGGTTGGTGATGATAGGATACACTTATATTATGGATCACCAAATTGGTCACCTGTTTATCACCCTCATTTTGAAAGTGTCAAGGATGAAATGGAATCTATTAGTGGATATAATGGACGGTATATAAACTAGGATGTTTGGTTATACCAGGTATTTTTAATTTAGTTGAATTATTGGGAAGAGAATGATTATTCAAAATGGATATGAGACTATGGTACTATAAAATGAGAGTGATTTTGAAAGGTATGCATTGTTTCTAGTTAGTAGTGCATGATTGTTGAATAGGTGAGTTATGTATTCCACCACCGAATATCTTTGAGGGTGAGGCTCACACAGTAGTGTAGGTATTTTGATGATTCAGTGATTCCTTGTTTTGTTAAGTAATTGTGATTAGGTAGTGTGGAGATGTGGTGATGTGTTAGAGGGTGATGCGAATATTTTTTTTGTGAAATTCAACTTGAGGAAAACTATTTTGGATGATTTTTTTTGTGGATAAGATAATAATATTTATATAAAATATATTTTTTAGGGATTACTGTTAATATTTTTTTATAAGAAGCTCATTTGTATCTTTTAGAAGAGGTTCGATGAGTATTTTATTTATTGAAAAAAAATTTAGGTTGGGGCTCATGATGGAGGTGATTTTTTTGAACAATAATCCCTAAATTAGGGTGTTTATAATGATTTATTTAATTAATTATTTTTATGTATGGATTGAATTAAAATATTAATTTTTGAGGGGTTCATTTTGTGAACCCAAACACAGATTGATATTTTGTGTATTTGGATGTGATTAGATGTCGTTTTTTGATATAGTTTCAAGTTTGTAGGATACTTTGAGAGATATAGTGGATGATGAAGTAGTTAAAGGGTAGTTGGGCCACTGAGATGTAAAACCCAAAGATCTTCATGGTTTTATGGGTTTCAACTGTTAACTAAATGACCATTATGAATGTGTTTCACACAATATATATGTTTTTTCCATAGTGAATAAAGGATAAACAAGAAAAATATCATCACCCATGAACATTCACAACATGACCAAATATCAATTACATGAATTGTTTTGGGATATGAATATGAAAATTTACCAATATAATTATTCAAGGGGTGAACTACATATTCACTCCCTCAATTAGTAATGGCAGCCTCTCTTCCATGTGTTTATTACCAATAGTACACATGCACTATTTTTAAGAACAATAAATACCCATGATAAAAAAAGATATGAATTTTAATATAATCATAGAATTTAAATAATATATCTCATTAAACATCAAACACCCTAATGTCCAAATGGTTTACTATCTTGGAGATTATATACATAAGAATCGAAATCCATATTAATTATTACCAAATTATTCGTACCTAGAACCTATTCTATTTATATAAGATGATATTATAATCACTATTAAAGTCTATGGAAATATAAGACATTATTGACATCAAATGATCAATATGGTAAATCATATCAAACTGTCACTATAGGATAGATCATTAGAATTTGATTAGACATCGGTAGGGAATAAATTTTTTATTAAAAATAATTTTTCAAAACCATTGACTAAAGCACATGTAATCTCAAATTAAAAAACCAATACCTTGGAAACATTTTGATTTATCATCAAATAATAAACACAACTAATGGAAAATAATAATAGTCCCATAAAATATAAAATTTCATATAAATAAAAATCCATGGAACATTCATTATCATAGAAAAATTATACCAATGTGAATAATAATTTTCCCACATTTCATGTTGGGAATAATTAAAATTTCCATGCATTATGTTCTGAGAAATAAAATGATGAAACATCATATTTAGAATAAAATTTACCATGATTATTTTTGAGAATGAAAAATATTATTTTAATTCATTTTGGAAAAAGTTGATAATTATTATTTTTCTGAACAACAAAATGATCATAATTAACATCCATTTCTAATGAGATATAAATCTATAACCAGTTCAGTAGCTGGTGATATAGGAACCCATTAATCATTATCAATTAAAATATGATCCATTTGAATTAATGATAATGGGCTTATTAATCAACAAAAAAATAATATAACATGGAATTTAAACATCATAGAATATCCAAAATATAATTTTTCAAAAGATATATTTTCATAAGAACATTAAAAGGTCATTAATACATCACTTTTTCATTGATAAACCATAGAGGTTGTATATAAGTGAAATAAAAAATGATTTTACAATACATTTTAAAACATTAATGTAACAATTATATTCCAAAAATATTTTCTTGAGAGAAATATAAAACATTTCATAACTATAATTTAAAATAAAATATCATTGAAAATAAATTAGGTTTAATAAATGAGAACTAAAGATACATTGAAAAAAATTATTTTTTAAAAAAATTTAAATAATGGAGATTTGAAAATAAAATTGTGTTTTCAAATAAATATTGAAAATATTAATATTAAATTAATATTTAACAATGGGTGACTAAGAAATACATAATGATTAAAAGATTGATGTTTTTGAATTTTTTAAAAATAATTTTTTCAAAATAATCATTAAAAATGTATGTTTAAAAAGGAAATAATGTTTTGAATATGGTAAGTGAAATGGTTTGAAAAAAAATTCTTTTTCAATTGGTATTTAATTATATACTCATAAAAAATTCATCATGGATATCCAATTAATGATGAGAGGATGTTAAAACAATTTATTTTATAAATTTAGAAAAAATACTTTTGATCATTTCCAAATAACCTTGTTGAAACCCCACATCATTAAAAAGAAGGTAAATCCATAAAAAATAAAGGTAAATGAAAGGAAATTTTGTAATAAAATATTTTTTTCTATGTCTTGGAAAAATTTGGTAGGTAGTAATAACATGGTCATGGAAGGAAAATATATTAAATAAAAATAGAATTTTTCTTATGAAAATTGAATTATAACAAAAAAAATTGAATCATTCTAGAAGTATAATTGTGTGTGGATCATTATTTCACCAGAAAAAATGATTAAATACATTATAAAATAAATATAGTTTATAACAAATAATTTTTTAATTCTTACAATCAACATGGATAGATTTTTTCCAATGGAAAATATTTTTTTTCTTGAAAAACCACAAAAACATTTTTATCATTTGATTCAAACCCCCATTAGAGGTATAACATAAAATATAAAATTGAATGTCAGAAAATATAGTAGAATCATGTTGAAAATTTACAATGGGGTATTATTTACACAATTGAAATGGAAACATAGTCTATATAATAAACATTTATCATGGGATTCTACTATGACTCAAAGAAAACCTTACAAGTTCAGTAGATTATCAATCATGAATTCTATAAAAGGGATATAAAGGAATTAAACAATGAAAACATGGAATAAAAAATAATTCATGATATTTTATATCACATAAGATTTATACACAAATGTTAAATAAAAATTATCACCCTAATATGATCTATGTATCAATGAAGGGATACTGAGACAAAACATTATACCTTATTTCCTTGTTTAGTTAATGACCTTAAAAAATCCTAAAAAAACATAAGAAAAATAATATCTTACTATATAAGTTTATTAACAAATATTTTTATTTTATAATAATTTTTAAAAATTTGTATCATAATTACATTAATAGTTATGGTGCATTAGGAACAAAATTTGTTAATATTTCTCTTTGATTTGGTAGTTTGTATATAAGAATGATTGACATTCCAATTATTTTATAAGTTGATTAAAAAAATATATGTCTTATAAAATTAATATTAAATAAAATGTATCATAATGATACTTAATTAATCATATTATTATATTAATAATATATTTTGATTAGTATTAATGAGATGAAATTCATTGGAAGAATATAATACTTACATTGAAGTGATGAATTTTACTTAGAGATTCCGTAGAAATTGAAAGGGTTTTGGAAACAATTTATGAATATGGGATTAAGTTTTGGGTATATAGATATATGGATAATATAAGAACAAATTTTAAATTACTAATTAAATTACAATGTGTGTGATTCAAAGGGTGAAATTGATCCCATTTTATTTTAGAGGATATTGTAACTCCTTGAAACAACCAATATATTTTAAAAATACCATTGAACTATTTTGAGACCATTAGATTATATTTTATGAAATAATGAATTCTATGGTATTTTTATGTATATAAAGGATCAACCATGCATTTCCTCAGTTGTTTTAAACATGTATTATTCTTTTTTCCATTAAGTATTAACATTTTAATATAGTAATTTAAAACTATGTAACCAGTTCTTTAGTAAGACATTTTATATTTTATAAATCATATAAAAAAAGACATGTAAAAAATATAATGTTATAAAAAATATTAATAATCAATTTAATTGGATTATATTTTAAGGTACAACAAATATAATATTATATTTAATAAAATGTGTATAAAAATTGTTATTGGGGAAAAAGGAATTTTTACAATTATAGATTATGAATTTGATTACTATTTTTTACCTAATAAAAAATTAATAATGTAACATGTTGTCTCGAATTCCATAAATCAGGTATCTTGATCCAGTTCCTCAGATGGCCTTATGTGTGTATGCTAAATGGTGGATACTAGCAGCAAGGGAATAATGTGTGAATGTGGGTTGAATATGGTCTTATATCTCTGTAATAAAATATTTTAAATAACAATATATCATATATATAAGTAATAAATAGAAAATCAAAGAAAATAATATAACAAGTCTGAAATAATAAATGCAATGTAGTAATGTCCTAAAAAACCATGTCATACATAAAATTCAGATTTCCCACTAAAACAACTATACATATATTATATTAAATAGACGGAAAATAAATAATATTACACAACTATACTACTTATATTGTTCCATATAATATACCCCAAAACCACATATATTTTATAATAATAATTCTTGATCATTTCTTGGCCACATCCCATCCTATTTCAACAAAGAACTGAACATCCTCTCAGGTATCTCAGTGCAATGGAGATCAGAGTAGGGTGTGCGTACAAAACTCAATAGGGGACCACCAAAATGAATTAAAATGTATCATGTAATACGAATTTTTGTGAATATTCACTATTCATTAGGGAAAAAGTAAAAAATAACACAAATATAAAAATGAAAAAATAAGTAGACAAATACAATAACATATAGTCGATCCATGGGTCTATTATCCCTATAGACCATACCTACTTCGTCCTTGGATAAAATGTATCCAAATAATGATCTATTGTTTAAATATATATTATTTTTTAAATATATATTCCCATGAATATATATACATAAACGTCAATAAATTTACTTGTGAACTATTTGATAAAAAATATAAATAAAAACATAAATATCATCCTTGGGTCCATAATCCCGATCTATAAACACCTATATTGGAAAGTTCCAGAAAAGTCTCTAAAAATGATATATCACTAGGTGGGATCCATGTCCTATCCTTGGGATCAACCATACTCATCTCCATTCACTATAATGGTGTTTGGATTATACTAATGGTCATTCTTGTATAGATGACACTACATGAACCATGACCTATGTTGAATATATCAAGTATTAGGCCTACGATGGTTAGGACCCAGGTCCATTGAGTTGGGAATCTTATTCATGTTTATGGATCTATTCCATAGTAATCATATTTTAAAATCAACCTATTAGGTCTAGGACCCATGTCCATTAACCAAGGAGTTTTCCTAGAGTCCATAGAAATCTCGGTATAATATAGACACATATAGTCTCGGTCCAAAGTCCATTGACCAATGCGCCATCATCAATTCCACATAGTGAATCAATAAAGAACATATGAAATGTTTCTATAACATTAAAAAGTGTCAGTGGGACACCAAAATTCCACTCATGGATTTAATACATTGATATCCATATACATAAATAAGGAATATTTTCTAGATCTAAAGAAGTATCTCTGGGAATCCCTAAACTATACCACATCACATCAAGATCATTAGAAAATAATCTAGGAGTCACCACTATTAATCAATGCATTATCAATATTAATTTTGTTTAATAATATGTAAAAGATTGAGGGTGGATGATTTCCTAACCCACCCCTATGTCAACAGCCTCAACACCAAAATCAATATTTTTATTATAAAATGAAGAGATAAAACAATAAAAAAACATGATCCAATCCATAAAGGGGGTCCATATAAACAAATGAAATTCATGATCTAGTTTAATAAAACAGTAATGTATATAATGGGACTCCTATTTCTTTATATAGTATTGAAATCCTATCCAGGATCCATAGGGATCACATGTAAATAGTGGATTACATCATATAATCCATTATGTTAAAAAAAATATAAAAGGGAATACCCATTGGGTTCCACATAATGATTATGAAGAATGAGAAATCCTACATGGGATCCTTTAGGATATATCATATGTGAAGGAATATCAATGGGGAACCCCAAACCCAGTGATAAGTCAAAGCATTAAGCTAAATCACAGGAAATGTTAGTTACCCCTGATGTTCATACATTCAATTAAAAAAGTTATATAATTTATTTTCATAGTTCATTGGTGAAATTACAATTAAGGGTCATGAAAATCATATGAAACCAAAAATAATAGATATAATATATAAAAATTCAAAAATACTATAGAGCATGTCTGATAGGCCACCTACCTATATTAATTACTAATCATTTAATTTCTAAAGTAGGGAAATATCCGCAAATTCCATTCCATGAAAAACCATGTCATGTTATATAATATTTCAAAAACACCCAACATAAAAAATTAAATATAAAATCATTATAATTAATTAATTAAGACAAGAAAATATTAATTTAATGGACTACTTTTCATGAAATATGCATAACGCCTAAAATCATACAGTTTTATCCCATCCAACCAGAACAAAGGCCAATGAATCCCTAACATCCAATAACATTTTCCCACCCACAATCCTCGAATAGTATCTAAGAAATAGTGTCAAAATATCCATTCAACTATATTAATTTAATCTTCAATGCATTATAAAATGTACATTATGATTTAAGTTGGTGAATTGATATTCCGAAAAGTGAAGATAACATTTTTTATCCTCTTCCTTGGAAGAGTGAAACCCCCATAATTTGAATCTGCTTCTACCTTTCTCTAGTGTAATCAATAATAAAAAGCAATTATTGGGGAATATTTTAGAGGAATAAGAAAAGGAACTCAATAGTTACAAATGGTTTCGAAGGATTGCCTCTTGGTTTCGAATGAACCTAATGGCATCCAATTCTAGCCAAGAATGAGGGATAACTCCCCATGAGGATGAGATAAATAAGGTTGTGTATGTGGGGGAGGAGGGGAAGAAAATGAGTTAAATCTGTTTATGGGTTGAAGAAAAAAATAGCAATTTTCCTAACATTAATTATATTCATTGTTTCCACATATGATTCCAAAACGAGCACCAACATTGCGGTTGTTACTGTCATGACCAGTTATCTCGCATAGTTTTAGCACACAGTTTAATATACAATTATTAGACCATGTTAATATACTATATAGGGAACACCCATCCTCGCCCTGTTACATTTCATGGTTAATAAAATGCTTTATAAATCATGGGACATGTCTAAAACAATTTTCAGACTTCCTACATGGATTCTTCTAGCAAGCCTAAAAGCTTCCAATTATTTTCTCTTATTTAAAAATATCTGGACGGTTTGAAATCATGGTTATATCTAAGAATTATAAAATCTTAAAACATGACCTATACCATTAAAAACATCATTTTCATTCCTCTAACCCCAATGATGCTCCTAAAACATCTATGTTACAATCTATGCTTCATTCCACATCTAAAAACACTACATAGAGGCATTTTAATAATTGAATTTCTACTCTAAATCTCTTATAATTACATTAAACATCAACTATTTGGAAATTTAAAATATTTTAGAAATTTATAACACGGAAAAACTAGGGAGCTTACAACCACCCCATTAAAAAAATTATCATCTCTGAGTTGACTTAGTGGGAATAAAAATGATCATCCTGATATACTTTGGTCATGAATTATGTAAGAAAGGCCATTTTCAATTCATAATTCCCAATGAAACTCCATGAAAAAAAATTATCATATGACATGTAACCTACAAAGACAATAAACACTCATAAAAATTAATAAAACATAGATAAGATTCTAACCCATCCTGTAAAATCCAAACTATGAATATTGTATTAGTGGATTGAGATAATGGAAAATGTTTATCCACACTATAGGTTCTTCATTTTCATCTACCAATTCCTTTCCATAGAACTATCACCTTTGATACGTCATATAGTGACATGTCTCTAGGGTCCTAATGAACCTCATTGAATTTTTATTAACAAGATGCATCTGAACGCTCATAAAGATCCATACCTTGATCCATGATTATATCTAATGATTGATCTACAATTGACCAAGCATGCCCGGATGATGATTGTTTTCCATTGAAAATCATGGGATAACCTCTAGTATTCACCATTCTTATCCTGGAATTCAAGATGTGGTTTGATCCAAAATTCATTTAACTACAATAAATAATGCAATTAGAAGCACCTTTTGATGACCATTCTAAAAAGAGATCATCTATTATAGTCGAAGGACATCTAAAAAATAATATGATTCCTTCATCCACAGGCATATCGAGATCCTTGAAAATCCCAATCATAAAAATCTATGACTAACACCGAGAGACATCTTCATGAAAACAAATACCTTTCCATTGTATAATTATTCCCTGACATGAAAACTCACTTCAAATTCACAATCAAATCTAGTTATAAATAATTCCATGTTATTTATGGATTATGATTCCAACTGACTGCCCAATGAATTGTTTCATGATCCCATTATCCTTATCACATGATTTTCATCGACTAGAAAATAACATCCTACTCCCCACCTCATGGAAATCGTTTTCATCCATAAAACAAAAAAGAGAGCATGACCATCACAACCTAATCCTTATATACTATATCAATCAAAATGGGCATGGATTAGAACATGATCATCCCAATAACTTACATAAACATTGTTCAGGACTTATTTACTCTTCCAAGGAATACCTTATATGATGGTTGTAAAATATTAAAAAAAACATGGGCCAACACTATGAAACAAACAATTATACACACCAAACTATCATTCTTACATTTATGCTACTCCTCGAGTTCACTTCCAAAGAGTGTTACATCCAACCAGATAAGATACATAGGTCTAATGACCTATAGTGGAATCATTCTTCACATACTCAATATGATTTATAAATAATGGGAATGATCATATCTATTTAATAGTTTTTTAATTTTTATTTGATAGGGATGCATTACTCTACATAGGACACACTGAAATCTAAATAGGTTTTTATTTATTTATCAAACTCCAGACATTATGTCTCCTTACCATGTGTAATTAGTTACAACCACAAGTAACATACATTCTTGAATGCTATTTACTCACAATGTTTTTTCTACCATGGATATAAATTCCTCATTTATGTTAAATAAAATGAGAAATTAGTCCACTAGAATTTATTGTGAATGATTATTACTTCTCTCCAACATGGTCGCATTTTAATTTACGGTTTAAGTAGTACAATTCTTAACCGAATCATATGATTAACAATCATAGCATTACTCCATGAGTTTTACATTACAAGTAAAAAATGTTTGTTCTATAAAGAAAGTCATTATTCTAATCTGGAACCTCACTTGGAACACCTCTTAAAAATTGTCACGTTACTGGTTATATGATCTATTCCTTGACTTCCAATCACATGGAGATATTCTGACAATGAGTGTCTAACCATTATTTAAAAATATTCTAAAAAGAACTCATTTTTAGTAGGTTCATGAACCTCGCCAATCTTACCCATTGAATTTGATTTCAATGAACATGTATCCTTTGTTCATTCTCCAAATATGAAGGCATCACCATGCCTATATCTCAAAACATAGCCACCTAAAATAAATAAGTCTCAAAAGGAGTGTACAACCAAGATGATATCCTTTAAAAATCTATAAACATGGTCCATCCATGCTCACAGGTTACCTTGGATCAAATCTAAATTAAAACCATCAAGTTTTTGGTCTAAAACCAAGGTCTTATAGGTCTACTACCTAACCGTATTGTTCAATTCTCACATGAGGGTCACTATGCCTAACTAACTATCCCAAAAGGTAAAACCACACTAAGGTGACATATCATGGGGAATCCCCCAATCTCCCATCTTATCTCAAGGAATCTAACAAACCATTAAATCCTCTATTTGGGAGATAATGATAAAATTATCCTATTTTGGTCAAAAAATATTAGGCATTAGTTTACTGGGTCCATGATATTTACATAGAATTATCATAATTAAAATCTCATGGAGTATCGTTATATAATTTACAAAATAATGATGAACTAACAGACAAAAAGAGTTTACTTATAGTAATACCCCCCTGAGGTTCTAGTTCACTAAAACAATTACATATTTATCAATATAACAATAGAGGACCAGAAGAGAAAACTATATCTGATGTAGAAAACTATAAAATTTAACCTACAAGGACCATGAATATAAACAGAACATCATATCAACCATTTATGTAATAGATCACTATCATTATTCAGTTACATAGAATTTCATTCCCAGCTATGTAGGAAAAAACTTTATAGGTTTCTACTGTAAAATAATATAACTGAGTATAAGAAACAATTCCCTATAATGGTCCATTAAATGGAAGGTACTAAAGGCCTAAATGACTATGTCATGCATAAAATACTCATCACCAATTGTGATAACCAAGCATATAAATGAGTAAATTGGAGAAAAAAATTAATCTATTGGGATATAATATACACACCAATCAATTATTCCTACCTAACCTCTAAATACATTTATGATCCATCCTTCTTGATAATTCTTAGGCCTCATACTATCATGTCTCTAAAACTTGGAGAATGTCAACATGAGTACACCAATGTAATGGAATCCTGGGAACAATGTGAGTAAAAAACATTATAAGGACCATAAATGTGTTCCCATAAATATCCATCAATATGTTGTGTTTGTAATTATGATATAAAAAATATATAAAAATTAATAAAAAATAAAACTAAAATTTTGAATGAAAATAAATACGTAAATTAAATTCACCAGAACTGATCCTTGGGTCAATGATCTTGATTGGACACACAAACTTTAGCCTAATTCATAATTTCTCTAAATATGGTTTCATCAAATATATTCACATAATTGTGTATATATATCCACAAATATAGACAAAATATTTATATATGTATATGTTAATAATATGAAATATAACATAACTAAAAACAACCCATAGTCGATCCTTCTATATGTAATACTGATCAAGAAAATACATCCTTCTTTAAATTCTAGGAAATTCATCAAGCAATCTAGATCAGAAAGGGAGATGTACATCCTAGCCATAGAATCACCAATAATTTCATCTAATTACTACAATGAAGGATTTCATGTATCGATAGAAGGTCCATAAAAGATGATTCCAATTGACTGTGTCATATGCCTGATGTATGTTGTTCCATCACTAAGAGGGCCCAGACCTAAGGTAATTGACCAAGGAATCCTATTATAGGGCATGGAGACCATCCAAAGAAAACATGGTATAATATAAACGTGCTAGGTCCTAGGCCCAAGATCATTGACCAAGGAGACCTCCTTGAGTAGATATAGTGCATCTACAAACCAATGGATATAATAATGACCTACATAGGATGGGATCCATGTCAATTGACCAATAAATCCACAATAATTCTATAATGTGAATCCATTTACAAAAAAACAAAAGGTTCCATAATATTATACATTTTTTTCCCATACCGTATTTCCGCTAATTGGTTACATGCCATGAAATTCATATACATAAACAGGATAAGAAGTCATATTGTAGAAAGTACATGTAAGAATCCATGAAATATACAACATGATTTTAGGATCGCCATCCAAAATATAGTAAGTGCCTATGAAAATCATCATTTGATCAATTATAACTGATAGATGGAATAAAAAAGATGGGTCACGGAATTCCAAACCCAGTTCTATATCCATATCCTCATGGGAATACAAGTACGATACAGGTTCTAGAGGACGACCAGTACAGTCTCTTCGAAAATAAATAATGCACACGCTCACGAATGGCCAACCATTAAGTTCCGAGGTTATTACATAGTATAGGAATCCTATTATAAATCCCTTGGGATCACTTGTAATTGTATGCAACCATCATGGGATCCATTGAATAAATACATAAGGTAAAACCTCTATGAGTCCTAACAAGGAGTTATAAGTAGGAAAAATGTAACATGTCATTATCTATGTCATATCATATGGGGAGGCATCACATAGGGGAATGTAGAGATAACTGTTCAGTAAAACAATAATTATGAAGCACATGGGTTGTTATTAACCCCTAATATTAATCCATTTAATTGTAAATTAAATATATTAATTTAGAAATTAAATTGGGTAAATTTTAATAGTGTTCTTATACATTAGTGGACATAATATGAATAAACATACTAAATAAACATGAAAAAATAATCTAGGTATGATACAAAAAACCACCTACCCATAAGAATCATTAACCATTTAATTTCCAAAGGCTAGAAGTAGCTTCTAAGGCATATCCATCATTAACCATGTAATTATTGGTCATGTTTACCCAAATAACACCATGAACAAAAATTTTAACCAAGTTATAATTAATAAATTAATTAAATCCAAGTAAATTTTATTTAATTAAAAACTCTATTTAACATTAGTATAACTCCCAAAAAACATATCAATTGATCCCATCGCACTGAAATGGTGACATAGTTCTCACTAACATCCTCCAACCTAGAAACAACATCAATATATGCCAACATCAACACAAAATACATAAATACTATCATTTAAAATATATTTTAATCTCAAAATCATTTTAAATTCACTACAGTGAGGTAGAGTAATTAAATATCCTATAATGGAGTGTAGAAATCATCACGTTTCATCCACATCTTATGAAGGGTGAAAACCCAATCATTGGTATCAAATTATACCATGATATAGTGTAATCATGATTTAAAAACATTAACTTGGGAATACTATTGGATCGAATATATAGATGTATGTCTATTAGATGGAACAATACAAGAGGGGGTGAATTGAAGGTTTAAAAAACCTTTGAGTTTTAGCAACTAAGAGAATAGTTTAAATGATCTTAAACCAATAAAAATACAAACACCAACAATTGTATTGAATATAAAAAGGTATGATGTTTTGTAATACTAATGAAATGTAAAACAATTATATTCAGGATAAATACGATAATCAGAGTAATATAAAGATGAATGATTCTACCTTAAAGCATATAGAATCAATACAATATGTAATAGAATGGATTTAATTGAAACAATTACAAATGTATAAGAGATTGTAAAGGAAACAAAAAAAATTTCCTTTCTAATACAATTAGCAGCGGAAATGTAAAAGAATTAAAATTCTTTTAACCCAAAGAGAAGGGTTATCATTTCACCTAGGATAGAAAGGTCTGTCTCACCAACCCTTGGTGAGCCCTCGATACTATGATCGGTATGTCTGTCTGCCTTTCCCCGGAAGCCCTCGATAGGATGATCGGACCGTCCGTCTGCCTATCCCCGGCATCCCTCGATACGATGATCGAACCGTCTTTCTGCCTATCCCCGGTAGCCCTCGATATGATGATCGGACCATCTGTATGCATATCCCTGGCAGCCCTCGATTTTTAGGTAATCGGCACCTCTGTCTTTCAATTACTTGAAATCCCTCGATATGATGATCAGATGCACAAGGCACAAAGCATGAGAGAAGTCACAACATCTCTCTCTAGATATTGATAGAAGTAAAGTATCACAGTTGTATCACGCTTGTTCTTAGTTTTCTGTTTTTCTCTCATCTTCAAATGACCTCATATTTATAGGCCTCGGGTTCCAACTGTCACATCTCCTCCAATGGTCATATTTCTCCGAAAAACTCGGAGGGACTTGGACACCTTGCATCATAACGGTCATATTGAAACAGAAATCATGACATTATTTTGATTAGTTTGTAACTAACTCAACGACATCGTATTGGTAAGAAAAAGATGTATGAATAAGATAATCAAGAGTACAATTTAAATGAATCATGTGTTTTTGACAAAGTACCAAAACAAGTATGTAAAAAATGATATGAGAAGCAGAGTCAATAACAATTCCATATTCAGTACAATCAGCATGTTCAGTACGAACAACATGGTCAGTACGATCAGCAGGGTCAGTACGATCGGTAGGGTCAGTACGATCAGCATGGTCATTACGATCAGCATGGTCAGTACGATCAACATGATCAGTACGATCAGCAAGGTCAGTACAATCAGCATGGTTAGTACAATCAGCATGATCAGTACGATCAGCATGGTCAGTATGATCAGCATGATCAGTATGATCAGCATGTTCAGTGCGATCAGCATGGTCAGTACGATACGATAGAAAAGGTTAGTCTGATTAATAAGACATTTGTGATTTCCAAAACAAAACATAGAAGTCAAAAGAGGTCTTTTGACTCAACAATCTCCCCCTTTTTGGAAAGCACAACACACAAAGTAAATATAACAAGAAATACTTATCTCCCCCTGAGTTATTGGAAACTCTTATGAATAAGAAATTGAATACAACTAACTCCCCCTTAGGTATGATCTTTCCTAAGGATTGTATTTGTAGATTTTCCTTAGGATTGTTGTAAAGAATTCTCCCCCTTTATAAAAAATTCTCCCCCATTTAAAAACATTCTCTCCCTTTGTAAACATTCTCCCCCTTTGTGATTTACAAAAAGAAAGTGGTAATCTTGAATTGTCTGAAGGAGTTAGAAAATAAACACAAGATAATGGATAAAAGAAATTTCATTACGATAAAAATCAACACTAAACAAGAGAACAAATACACGTCACTTGTTTTCTCTTTCCTTCTCCTTTTTGATCAAATCATGAATAGTCGCCTTAATCTTTTTTATCTCCTTCTTGTCTTCAGAAATAGCATTACCCTAAGACCTGAGAAGGTCTTGTTGATCAGCAAAGAGTTGATCCTGATTTCTGATTGTCTCTTCCTGAACTCTGATTACTTCTTCAAGAGAATAAATTCTATCTTGAAAAATCTTGTTATCTTTGGATAACCCAGAGTTTTGTTTCTTCAAGAGAACTATTTCATCTTTGAAAGATGAAAATTTTGAAAACTCAGCCTTAACGGCATTCAATCTCTCCTACAAGTCTTTTACTAAAGGAACAACGGCTCATTGAGAAGACAAAAGATTCAACCTTTCAACCGTTTCTCTATCAAGCTTATTAAAAGAAATTGAAAGCTCATTTGAAAAACTTCTTATATATTCAATTGCTATCTCATGATCATTGATTGAGCACTATGATTTGTATGACCACTTGGTCATCTTGTTGCAGGTCTTCTTATGAGCAACCGAACTTTCTGAATGAACATTCAAATTGGCTTCAACTGACAAAACTTTCTTTCTTAATTCTTTTACAGAGCCAAACTTCTTCTTTTGATTGTCAGTAATAAAATCAATCTTCCCTTCCAGCCTAGAGAAATATGGAATAGTCTTCTCAACCCTTCTCAAAACTTGGACAATATAATCACTCTTCTTGAGAGAGATTGTATGTTCTAAATCAGTATCTTCATCGTACGAAGCCAGTTCATTCGATCGGCGTGAGTCAACAACTGGCTGTTTTTCTTTTTCTTTTTCTTTCTATATACATTCTTCTTCCACTCTATCACTAATGACAATGACTTTATCAGTATGAGAGGATTGAGCACCTTTCTTTTCTTGAAACGAAATTCTGTCCGGAGTTCGTGCTTGATCAGCACGAGGAACTTGTTGAATATTTTCACTTTGCTTTTGAACTGATTCCTCTCTACTCTTCTTCGAACTCTGAAGGAATTCTAAATGAAAATCTTCTTCCTCTTCTTCAACTTCTTCTATCTCTCCCATCATTTGTTTTCCTTTTTCTTTCTCAAGAAGAATCTGTACGATGGGCTCTTGATGCACTTCTTCCGCCAGTTGAGTGCTAGCATCCTCAAAGATTTTCAAGACTTTAGAGATATCAAGGTCCAGAGCATTTCTTTTCAAAACAGTTTTCTTTTTCTTTTCAGCCTTAAGGGTTTCTTCTACACTAATTCTTTCTAAAAAAGCCTCAGTCGGGTGAAGACCAAACTTTGTATCACCTTCCTTTATCTATTCCTTATCCTTTCTCCATTTAGCTACAACCTCCTTACTGTACTTTGGCTTCTTCATAGGCTTTGAACTGGTTTTCGGATCAGAATTTTGAGTAATACCAGTAGATTTAATGTCTTTGGCTGGCATATGTGCGGATTGATTCTAAGCCGATTCAGCTTCTACATCTCTGAAAAAATGTTTTGAATTCTGATCAAAACTAACATTCAACTTCTTCATAGTACTTTTGCTAATCCAGGAGGGCTTTAAATCTATCAACTTCCCTTTCAATGGAATGTTACAAAACTTCATACTCTCAATAATAAACTTTGTAAGAATGACTGGATACATAATCAAATGATATTTGATTGCCCCTGACTTTACATTCTTAATTGTTTCGAAAACATATCCCATGAGATTTACTTTCCTCATATTTACTAGATAGTCAAGCATAAAAATATCAGAAACTTTCAGAGATTCTATATCCCCTTTCCTTGGGATAAGAAAACCTTGCATCCATAAAGTCACATAACGATTTTCCGGGGAAAGATGAGACACTTTCCTTTTCTCTTCATTCACAACAAATAGAGACTTCTCGGCGCTTTCTCTATTAAACGTTCAGACTTCCTCGGGTAGTTTATGAGATGGACAGAAAGAATCCCCTTCTGTTGGGACATTTAGAAAATGTGCTACTTGTTTCATAGACATAGATAGATTTCTATCGTACACCGTAAAATTGATAGTCATGTCTTTGTTGAAAGATACGGTTTTATAAAACTGACAAACTTCATCAAAGAGAACCAGATCTTGAGAAATAGGCCTTTCAACACACAAATTCTCCCATCCTTGAAACAAGATAATCCTCTTGATAGAAGAATCATACGAATCATAGAAGTCGCGGGAAACATACATCTCCCTTAAAAGGTCTTTTTCTAAGAAATCCTTAGAAGACATATCGCCAGGAGTGTTGGCAGAAGACTGAGACATAAGGATGCTGCCGATAAAAGATCGTACGATGATTTAAAACCGTGGAGTAGAGCTTCGCCTCAAAACCTAAAAAACGACATGGGTTTGGGGAGGGGGGGGGGGCTATTTATAGGCAATAAAGAGTGATCGTTGATCTTCTACGGTCAAGATTAGAGGAAAAAAGATCAATGGTTAGGATTAAAAATGAATTAAAGGAAAAAAATGGAAAGTACCTGCCGGAGAATGTAAGGCTATTTTTGGTTTTAGTAAAGTTCAAAAGAAAACACAAACGTATGAAGTAAAAGAATACTATCAATCATCATATCGATGGAAAACATAGTCGTTACCATTAAAAGACATGCCGATGGAAAAAAAACATGTTACCATGAACTGACAAGCCGATGGAAAAAAATCTTATTACCATGAACTGACATGCCGATGGAAAAAAATCTCGTTACCATGAGCTGACAAGCCGATGGATTACAATCTTCTTACCATGAACTGACAAGTCGATGGAAAACAATATTTTTACCATGAACGATCAGTACGATGGAAGATAAATTCATTACCATCATCGGTCAATACGATGGAAAAGAAATTCATTACCATCATCGGTCGATTCGATGGAAAAGAAATTCAATACCCTCATCAGTCGATACGATGGAAAAGAAATTCATTACTGTTATCTATTAGGACGATGGAAAATAAATTCATTACCATCATCGGTCGATATGATGGAAAAGAAATTCATTACCATCATCGGTCAATACGATGGAAAAGAAATTCATTACCATCATCGGTCGATACGATGGAAAATAAATTCATTACCATCATCGGTCAATACGATGGAAAAGAAATTCACTACCATCATCAGTCGATACGATGGAAAAGAAATTCATTACCATCATCGGTCGATACGATGGAATAAATAATATAATAAAACTATCATTAAAATAAACAAATAGGTATATATTACGATAAAACTATCAATACGATAAACAGAAAAACAAAAAACACATACCAGGAGAGTAAAAGATCATAAGACAAACTAAACATAGTAAGAGATGTCCTCCCCCATTCAATGGGAGTTATTTACTGTATGGAGAATTGTAAAACATGAAGTAGATATGAATGATTATTTTAATGTAATCATCCATAGCTTCTATTTTATAAACTCTAATCTATCGAATGGTAATGGCTCTGTAAAAATGTCAGCAAGTTGTTCTTGTGTTCCGATAAATTGTAAGATAATATCTCCTTTTTGGGTGTGATCCCTAAGAATGCGATGCCTAACATCTCTGTGTTTTGCACGAGAGTGGTGTGATGGGTTCTTTCTAAGAGCTATGGAACTAGTTTTATAACAAATAATTTGAGTTTTGGAGAAACTCAATCCATAGTCAGTGAGTGTGTGTTGCATCCACAAAACATGAGCATAGCAACTTCCAGCTGCTACATATTCAGTTTCAGCAGTGGATAGTGCTACTGAGTGTTGTTTCTTACATTACCAAGAGACCAGATAATCTATTATGAAATGACATGTTCCAGATGTACTTTTTATATCCATTCTACAACCGCCAAAATCAGCATCTAAAAAACTTTTTAAAACAAAATCATTCCCAGAAGAGTTAAAAAGACCTAAATCCATAGTGCTTTTTAAATACTGAAAGATTCTCATTACGGATTTTAAGTGATACTCTTTTGGATTAGATTGATATCTTTCACATAAGCATATGGAAAACATTAAGCCTTGTCAACTAGCTGTGAAGTATAGAAAACATCCTATCATACCTCTGAAAATTGTTTGATCTACTGGTTTCCCAGTTTCATCAAGATCAAGTGTATTTGAGGTACCGATTGGAGTGAAAATACTTTTAGTTTTGTCATATCCATACTTTTTGATTATGTATTTAATATACTTATGTTGAGATATATATGTTTCTTCTGGTTTATGAGAAATTTGAAATCCTAAAAGGAATGTTAACTCACCCATCATACATATTTCAAACTCAGATTTCATTAAATTTGAAAAAGAATCAGTTAAAGATTTCTGAGTTGATTTAAATATGATGTCATCAACATAGATTTGAATAATCAAAACATTTTTGTTTTCCATTTTTATAAAAAGGGTTGGATCTGCTGTACCTTTTATATAATTTTTTTTAAAAGAAATCATGTAAGTCTATCATACCATGCTCTAGGATCTTGTTTAAGACCGTATAGAGCCTTGGTATGTTTGAAAACATGATCAGGATGTTTTAGGTCTTAAAAACCAAGAGGTTTTTCGACAAAAACATCTTCTTGAACAAAACCAGTTAGAAAAGAACATTTTACATCCATTTGAAATTGTTTGAAATTAAAGTATGCTGCAAAGGCTAATAGAATACGAATAGATTCAAGTCTAGCTACAGGAGAATAGGTTTATTCATTATCTATTCCTTCTGGTTGATTATAGCCTTTAGCAACAACTCTTGATTTATTTCATACAATGATTCCATTTTCATCACCTTTGTTTCTGAAAACCTATTTTACACCAATTACAGTTGTTTCTTTATGTCTATCAACTAAAGTCCAGACTTGATTCCTCTCAAATTCATTTAGTTCATCTTGCATTGCTTTGATCCAATCATCATCACCTAAGGCCTCACTTGGACCTTTTGGTTCAAATTGGGAATTAAAAGCAAGATGTTAAACTTCATTTCATAAGGAATTTCTGGTCCTTACAGGTTGATTGACATCACCAATGATGTTATCACTGGGATGATTCCTAAGAAACAATTGATTTGGGTTTTCTAACTCCTCTTCATCAACATAGGGAATAAAATCTTTCATTGTAAATATTTCAGGAATCCTTTCTTGAACATTTTCCTCACCAGAGTGATCTTTAAATAACGATTGATAAACATTTTTAGAAAACACATCCAAGGATGTAGGATTGGGTTGGTTGAAAACAAAAGGATCAGTTTCATCGAATTTTACATGTACTGTTTCCTCAACAGTACAAGTGTTTTTATTGAAAACTCTATAAGCATTAGAAGTTGTGGAGTAACCTAGAAATATTCCTTCATCAGATTTTTGTGCAAATTTGGGTAGATTATCTTTTTTATTCCGAATGAATACCTTGCATCCAAAACCCTTGAAGTATGAATCTTTAGGTTTTCGGCCAGTCCATAACTCGTAAATGATTTTATTAAGAAATGGTTTTGTTAAAACATGATTTATAGTATAACAGGCAGTACTAACAGCTTCATCCCAAAAGTGCTTAGCAATTGAGTATTCACTTAACATGGTTCGTGTTATTTCCTGAAGAATATGATTTCTTCTTTCAAAAACACCATTTTTCTGAGGAGTTATTAGAGCTGAGAAATTGTGAGTAATACCTTTCTTACTACAAAAAGTTTCAAAATCAGAATTTTGAAATTCACCACCAATATCACTATGAATAGTTATCAACGGTAGGTTTTTCTTATTTTTAACTTGGTCTCTAAAAGTTTTGCAATAGGAAAAGGCTTCAGATTTATTTGTGAGAAATTAGACCCATGTAAATCTAGTAAAGTCATCAACTAAAACAAATACATAGTATTTTCCTCCAATGCTTCTAGTTTGTGTAGGACAAAAATGATCCATATGCACTAGCTGTAATGCATTAGAAGTTGAAACTTCATTAATTGAATTAAAGATAGTTTTATGCTGCTTTCCAAATTGACAAGGATCACAGACTTTTGATGAATCATATATAAGGTCTAGTTGCCCCTTCACAAGTCTTTTCTTTTAGAGTTTACTAAGGTTTTTCAGATTACATTGTCCTAGTCATCTATGCCATAGCAATGATTGGTCTTCTATTTCACTTAAGCAGAGTATGTTTTGGATCCTAAGGTCTTATAAGATAATAGTGTAAACATTATCTTGCGTAGGGGAAGATAGAACGAACTCATCCTTGGAATTGTGAACTAAACACTTATCATTTCGAAAATTCACAAGGTAACCTTCATAACATATTTGACTTATGCTGATAAGATTATGCCTAATACCATCAACCAATAAAACATTTGAAATAAGAACTTTTCCAAGAAATACGATATTACCTATACAAACAATCTTTCCTTGATCATTATCTCCAAAGGTAACTTTTCCACCTTCTGTTTTGATAACCTTTTCAAAGAGATCTTTGTTTCTAGTCATGTGTCGAGAACAACCACTATCCATGTACCAAATGTTCTTATTGGTACACTTCTCATTTTCTGGAAAAAGAAACAATTATTTTTTCGGAATCCAAACTTGTTTGGATCCAGAAGGGTTAGATAAAAGAATTTTAGGAATCCACATTTGTTTTGTAGAAAGAGCATTATGAAATCCTAAAGATTGAGTTCTGTTAAGAGAACAATCTCTTCTCGAGTGTCCACCACATTGACACTTAGAAAAAAGTGGCTTTTTGAGGTACAAAATAGTTATTACTAAAACCAGGTTTGGATTAAGTACAACCAAGACCAGAACAATTTCTCAAAGGTCCAATTTGAGAATACCTCTTGTCAGAGTTATCCTTTCCATGAGTAAAATTTGACTAACATTTTTTGATGGAAAAAATTTCTGACTTTAGTTTTAAAATGAAACTCTTATTTTCCAAAACATTTGAATTTGAACTAGTGTCAGGCTCTAAAATAATTTTCTTTGATAACACCGTTTCAAGATCCTTAGAAAGTATATCCTTATCAGATTTAACATTCTCAAGGGGTTTTAAAATATTTTCAAAATCAGAAGTTTTCACATCAAGATATTTAGAAAGATCTGATACTTCTTTAGTTAAGATTGAAATTCTAGAATTTTCTTTCCCAATCTTCTTCTTGAGTTTGGAATTTTCATTCTCATGTAATTTAGAAAATCTAGAAACTTCTTCAAAAGTACGTAATGTATCATCTTATGATGATGAAGATTCATCATTTGAAGATTCCTAACATCTATTATCAGCATAATTTTCATTCAAGGAGACATTTTTAATAGCTTCAGCATTATGTACCTTAGCCATGAGACAATGATCTTCATTTGGTAATCTGGCTAAAAGTCCAATATTTCTCTGTCCTGAAGACTCATATTCTGAAGAATCATCTGAAGAATCACTACCACTTGCACTCCAAGTATCATTTTCCTTCAATAATTTCTTTGTCTTATAAAACCATTTTCTGTTTCTTTCAGAGTGTTTCTCCCTTCTATCTCTCCTTTTCAGTAAAGGAAAATCAGGCCTTATATGTCTTTATTTCTTACATTCATAACAAGTTACCTCTGAGTCTTTCTTATCCTTCCTATCTTTCTTTTTGAATCTATATTGGAATTATTTCTTTCGCACAATCTTGTTCATACTATGAGAAATATTGGATAACTCATTATCAGAAAGATCACAATCACTTGAATCAGATATAACATTCTTGGCTTTGGATCTTGTAAGCCTTTTAGGTGTTTTAACTTTAGATGCAAAGGCTACACTTCCATTCACATTCTTCTTCTTGTTGAAATCAGCATCTCTCTTCATTATTTTCTCGTGTTGTAGAAGAGTTCCAAAGAGTTCATCTAGAGAAATCTGGGAACATTTTCTATTTTAATCAATAGCTATCCTTTTTGACTCCCATTAATTTCGCATTATATCTATAATTTTATCAACTAGTGCTTCATCATCAAGACCTTCTTCTCCCATATATTGTAAGCTGTTGACAATTGTTATAAACCATTGTTTCACTTTACATACCAGCTCTCCATAAGGAAAAACAAATCCATGATACTCTACTTGATGCATTGCTCTTCTTGTTTCTATAACCTTGGTTGTACCAAAATGAGTAACTTCTAATCTCTTCCAAATACAGTTGGATGCTTCACATGAAGATATCTGACTGTATATATTCCTGGTCATAGAGCATAATAAACAATTGTGTACCTTGTAATTCAGTTGATATTCTTGGGTCTCTTGGTTAGTGAAAGTACTGAGTTCTTTGTCAGGAATTTTGTAACCTCCAGTAAGCATAATAAAATTTTCTATGCCAGTTTTGATCACAAAAGTCATCATACAATCTCTCCAATACTCATAATCAATCCCATCAAAGATAGGTGGTCTAGAAGGATTCAGATTGTCTATTGACCCAATATTCATTCCTTCCATCTAAAAACAGTATCTTTTCCACTCCACATGTGAGTGTATTAAGTAGAAAAAAAGAAAGAAACAAAACAAGTAATACAAATCAGTGGAAAACCTGCTCTGACACCAATTGTTGGATCGAATATATAGATGTATGTCTATTAGATGGAATAATACAAGAGGGGGGTGAATTTTAGGTTTAAAAAACCTTTGAGTTTTAGCAACTAAGAGATTAGTTTAAATGATCTTAAACTAATACAAATACAAACACCCACAATTGTATTGAATATAAAAAGGTATGATGTATTGTAATACTAATGAAATGTAAAACAATTGTATTCAAGATGAATACAATAATCAGATTAATATAGAGATGAATGATTCTACCTTAAAGCGTAATGAATCAATACAATATGTAATAGAATGGATGTAATTGAAAAAATTACAAATGTATAAGAGATACAAAAGGAAACAAAAACAATTTCCTTTCTAATACAATTAGCATTGGAAATATAAAAGAAATACAATTCTTTTAACAGAAAGAGAAGGGTTATCCTTTCACCTAGGATAAAAAGGTCTGTCTCACCAACCCTTGGTGAGCCCTCGATACTATGATCAGTACGTAGGTCTTCCTATCCCCGACAGCCCTCGATACGAAGATCGGACCGTCTGTATGCCTATCCCAAGCATCCCTCGATACGATGATCGGACCGTCTGTCTTTCTATCCCCGGTAGCCCTTGATACGATGATCGGACCGTCTGTATGCCTATCCCTGGCAGCCCTCGATTTTGTAGGTAATCGGCACCTCTGTCTTTCAATTACTTGAAATCCCTCGATATGATGATCGGACGCACTAGGTACATAGAATGAGAGAAGTCATAGCATCTCTCCCTAGATCTTGACAGAAGGAAAGTATCACAGTTGTATCATGGTTGTTCTTAGTTTTCTTTTTTTCTCTTTGCTTCAAATGACCTCCTATTTATAGGCCTTAGGTTCCAACAGTCACATCTCCTCCAACGGTCATATTTCTTTGAAAAACTCGGAGGGACTTGGACACCAGGAATCATAACGGTCATATTGAAACAAAGAGCATGACATCGTTTTGATTAGTTTGTAACTAACTCAACGACATCGTATTGGTTAGAACAATATGTATGAATAAGATAATCAGGAGTATGATTTAAATGAAGCATGTGTTTTTGAAAAAGTACCAAAACAAGTATATAATAAAAGATATGAGAAGTAGAGTCAATAAAAATTCCATATTCAGTACACTCAGCATGTTCAGTACGATCAGCATGGTTAGTACGATCAGCAGGGTCAGTACGATCAGCAGGGTCAGTACGATCAGCATGGTCAGTACGATCAGCATGATCAGTACAATCTGCATGATCAGTACGATCAGCACGGTCCGTACGATCAGCATGGTTAGTACAATCATCATGATCAGTACGATCAACATGGTCAGTATGATCAGCATGATCAGTACGATCAGCATGCTCAGTACGATCAGCATGGTCAGTACGATACGATAGACAAAGTTAGTCCAATTACCAAGACATTTGTGATTTCCAAAACAAAACATAGAAGTAAAAAAAGAAGACTTTTGAATCAACAAATACAATAGTATAAGAAAAATAAAATGAATTCATTTTTTACTAGTATAGTCAAAGGATTACCTCATGCATTACAACACACGTGGCATCATCTGATTCCTACAACAAATAAGGGATGACTCCCATAGAGAAAAGAATAAATATTATTCACCTGGAGGGGTGTTGGGGATGAAAAAGAGGTAAACCCATGGCTCAGAGGGGAAATTCATTAAATTTCCACACAATAATGATCCACAAAAATAGCCCTCACAGTTTCCCAAACTGTTATCCAACCATGTGGTTATTAGTCTTTTGTCTCTCAATTTTCATGGTTGCAATATACGGTTTAATAGACCATGTTCCCACTTGTGTCTCTTGTGTCCAAAGTGTTCTCTACCTCACATGGTTGTAGAAATGTTTTAGTTAAACCATGATTCCAATATGAAACATTTATAAAGAAAATTACAGGCTTTTTTCATGGTTTCCTCTATCATGTCACACTTTTCATTAACCTAGTTTATTTAAAAAATAGTCTCCACAATTATAATTCATAGTTATAACTAACAGTGTGCCAAACATGAGTCATGATAATTACATCAAAACCATTTTTTGGGCCCTGAACCCCTAGAATACCCAAAAAATAGGAGATTTACAAACCAAGCTTCATTCCATATGAAAACAATATTTAGAGGCATTAAAAACATTTATTATCATTTCCAAATATATGATAATTATTTGACCCCTCCATTAATAGAAATTTCAAAATCCTTAATATTATTCAAATAAAAAAACTAGATCTTAATATTAATATATTTTTTTAGTTTACATATAATATTGGAATCGTTTTTTAATGGGTTTCAATTTTATTTATATTATATAAATTAAATTATATAAATAAAAAATTAGAATAAGTGTATCACTATTATCGTGGTAGATATCATTAATCATAGTAATATAAAATTTATAACTGAATGTGAAATTTTAAATATTAAATAGTAGATAAATATATTCTAAAATATATGAATAATTTTATGAAATTTACATTCAATGTGTTGGAAAATTGACCTAAATGTTAGTTCATGTATCATATAATCCCCATTTTTATGAAAATACTAATTTTAATGAAGGAAAGTATAATCATCATAGAATTATTAATTTCTATGATTCTAATGAATTTAAAACATTTTATATCATTCATTTATTATTTATCAAAAAAGTTCTGAATTAAAACAATTCATTTAATAATTTCATAATTAAATTAACAAAATAGTCAATAATTAGTTTTCATTAAAATGCTACACAAATTTTCAAAATTTTTCAAATGGATTAATAAATTCAAATGATAATTTAAAATGATTTAAAAATTTGTAATATATAATTTTATATAATAACATTTCAAAACCATATAATACATATGAAATTGGTTGTATTAGAAAAAAAATGTTTTCACTCCTATCATGAAAACCAATTATTTTAGATGGATCATAAAATTAAATAATAAGGTAAAATTATTTTGAATAATTCCAATAAAAAATTTAAATAATTTAATATATATTTTGATATTGATAAAATATTATTTTCAAAATAAAATATATAATATAAAAAATTGGTTTTAATGGAAATAATATATTCAGTACAAACTCATATTAATTTTTTAACTTATAAAAGTAATTACATTCAATGGTATTCCATATTAGTTATTTCTGTAGCATTATAAAATTTTCTATCGTAATAATTTTTTTGGGTTTTTATGTCATATAAATCATGTGACAAATAATTTATAGATCATAGTATGTATTTTAAAGGATCCAAAATCGTAGTTCTTCAAATTATACCCCTTTAAAAATTTTCATATTCTAAATTTTAAAAATAATACATTAAAAGGAAAAAATATAAAAGTTATATTATAAACTCAATATATATGTTGTATTATGATATACACCTCATTATATTTGATACGACTATAAAATTAACTATCTCTACTAGGGAATACAAATGATCATAAAGACATACGTTTGATGGATTGGTTTCATCCATCTTGACTCAACCAAATACTAAATCAAAATGGTATTGAAAAAATGAAAAAATATTAAATAATTTTAATATAAATTTTTATTCCTACAATGTCTTCAAAAATATGAAATTTATTTTAAATTTTGATACATTATATTCAGTTATTCTTATTCTTTATTGACCTATAACTATCTCAATTATGTGTAGGTAGCATTAAGATTTGATATTATACAATTATCTTCCTGATTTCTTAATATATCTATGAAACAAGTCATAAATTATATTGTAAAATAGTATATAATCCAAAAAAAATAACCAATGGGAGTGTATTAAAATGTCTATAATATTAGTCCCCTCTTTTTTAATCATGGTGATGATCCATTCAATTATACACCAACCATTTACACTATGATTACAACTGGGTGTATTTGTGCCACAACTATATCAAAATATTGATTCTAGGTAGGGATTAATTTATAGGGAAACTATCTACTCGGTAATTTAAAAATATTTCATGGAATCATTCTATATTTATAGTGATATTTTGGTTTTCATAAATATGATCAAACCTTATCTTTAAATTAACTAAAAATATCAAACAATAACTAAACCATTCTCAGATTCCAACCATAGATACCCAATATAGTAATGAAATAAATATTATAATGATACGATTATTCAATTAATACATCTCAAAAACACTAACACACCATAATTACTAAAGGGTTTAATGTATTAGAGATTAGCTACATAATAATATAAATATAAAATAAATAATCTATAATTGTGCTCCTATAGACCCAATTCCATATATCTTATATGATATAATCATCCTCAGGTCCTAGGGTAAGCATCATGTTTCCGACCTAACGATAGTTTATGATTTTTCATACAATGCTCTATTTGAGACATATTAAATTTTTAACAAAAAAATAATACATTAAATATTATTTAATAACATTATCTAATAAGATAGTAATCAAAACGTTCTATGTAGTCAAATTTTATACTAATACTAGGATAAAAACTATATCCTAGTCCTATCAATTGTCTCAGATTTCCCATAAGACGCACCATTTTGGTGTTATTTAGTTATTATAAAACAATTATCATGTCTAATATTATATATTTTTTAATTTTTATTCCTCCTTCCTAGAATATTTTAAAGCCTCATAATATCCCAAAAACATAAAGACTTATTCTAAAAATACTCTATTGAAATTTACAAAGTGTTAATTGATCTTTTACCCTTCTGAAAATGTTTTATCATTCTTTCTGTTATTTGTCTTTGTTAAATAATGTTTTTCACATATGAAAATTTTAATTTATAAAAAAGTGGTCATTTATTATCATTTTAAAGTTTTGGATGTTACAATTCTCCTCCTCTATCAACTTCTCATCCTTAAGAAGTATCTCCAGGGTTATCTCTTGAAAATCTCATGTCACTGATCCTGAACATCAAATTCACGATCCCATACCTCTTCCTGGATATTCACATGCATCCACCAAATCCAGACTAGTTGTATCGTATTACCTGAAAATGCCTTACTTCTTTTATATATGATCCACATGACATTATCCTCACAAGATGCATCAATTACCATCTCTACATCCTCACAATCTAAAACATGTGTAGGGACAGGTATTCATCTATGAAGTAGTGACACAAGGAACATGTCATGCATACAAACATATCATGAAGGGTGTTCTAGACAATATTCTACATCCCTTATCCCATCAATGATATAAAAGTGTCTAAAATCACGTAGTTATAGCATTCCATGATTCCCAAATATATGTGAGAAAACTGTGTTGTCATGCTCAACAAACCCTTATATCGCACAACATCCTCCAGGAGTCTCCTCCTTCAGTTTTCATATCATATTTATCTACTATTAGTGGGTATCAATATCTTGTATATCAGATGATCTCTCTTTGAGGCCTTCTGAACCACATTGGGTCCAAAATATGTTTCCCCACCTCCCTCATCTAATCAGATCTATGAGTGACACTCCCTCTAATAAAGACCCACCCAAGTATTCATCAAAATCAAAGAATCACAACTACTATTTAATGAAAACTCAAATATGGATAGTTGATCATATAATGATCATACATGGTATAGAATGCAAGCATGAAGCATATCATCCAATATGTTTTTGTTTCGCTCTGACTTTACATCGGTATGAGGATGTTACACCGTGACCAATCTTTACATAGCCCCCAGGGATTTCATTAACCCATTCCAGATGATTTTGGTAAAACATGTATCTCTATATGAAAGAAAATACTCAAAGGTAGTTCATGAATGTGCACAATCTCCTAGACATAGAGCATCCCCATTTCATCAACTGAGTGAGTCTCTCTAGTCTGTAGTAATTGAGAAGACTTATTTAACTAATGTAACATAACCCAAATTCATAAGGACTCGTTGATGTCCTAGGAAACATTTTCACAATACCAATCTTGAATTTCTCCCACTTCCATATAGGTATTGTGAGTGAATGAAATCATCCACCAAGATTCTATTGCTTGGAATTCCACCTCTAATTTTTTACGCATCAAAAGACAAAACAAGAAAGGGTTATCTTCCTCTAAACCCCCAAAACTCTCACCTAAAGTCATAATAAATCTTTCTCTTTCTAGGAAGTATTACTTATCTAGAGGAACGATAATTTTTAATAATAGAATCTCAGATTGAAGTAGGAACTACTACTCTCCCATGTTCCATTTTCATGTCATCATTGTCCATCGACCATCCTGTAATTTAATCTTCACCATCTAGTTCTTCGCTAATTATTGAACACTATGAGTTCATTTTCTATTTGACCATTACCTAGTCCATATGCGAGGATATGACTATTAAGGGAGAGAAAGACATATACCCATGGTCCTCCATTGAAATCATCATCCATTTAACTAGTATACCAATCAAGCATCACTGTTCCTATAAGGACCAATAACCATGTTCTTACGCGGCATGTGTCCTATGGATACAAAATCTTCTATGAAATTTTCCTTCCCATCATTAAATTTGATATAAATATTGAACATTTATAGATACTCAACTCAGTGCCTCTCTCTCAGATTTAAGTCCCTCTTTGTGGAGATATAGAGAAGGCTCATGTGGTCTATCTAAACAATAAATCCAATAAAAAATAGATAATGTCTCTAAAATTTAAGAGAGTGGACCAGAGATAGAATCTCCATGTCATATCAAAGGGAATTTATTCTTATGGGGTTATAGCTGATGAGTCCCATAGGATACTACCAACTCTATTTTTATCAGCAACACTTCTAGAACAACACCTGATTTAATTTAGTACAATGCATATCTAATCCCATGGTCAGGGATTTTATGAACTGGAGAAATCGTCAACCTTTTCTTTAGATCAAGGAAGAACTATTAGTAAAGATTTCACCACTAGAAAATATCTTTTTTCTTTGATAGTTGTTTCCCAGTAGATGATATTCAGCAGTAGTTCTGGAGAATCCTCTAGTAATATCTTGAAAATCCCTCAAAGATACTTATATCAAACATGTTTTAAAGACCATTCCATGACACGAATTCATAAAACTTATTTGATTTTACTATTATACCAATACCTAAAACCATATATCCATGTAAATTCACCTATTTAATCAAAATGTCACAGTTTGAATGCTTGGTGTAATGCATGTGCGCTCGAATCGTATAGAGGTCTATCTAGGGGTACATAAAATGTGGTTGTTCTTTTGGTGAGTAGATGAAGATAAAATCAATTAATACTAAAATAAATGATTCTTAGTATGGATGAATGATTAATTTAGTGAGGTCTATGAACATAGTTTGTTCATTTTTTAGCCCAAACGACGCCACTATGTACTCTTACATTCCATACATATTCTAAAATTATGTCATTGAAAAGTAATACAAACTAACTCATAACTTGTGATTACCTGATAAAAGTCCAGTGTTGAAGAACCAATATCTCCTCATTTCTGATTAAAATGATCAACGACCATGTTCAATGGATAAAGGTTCATTACCTTAACCTGTTTCAGGTTTCAAGTAATTAACACATTGTCGAATTATATGATACACCTTATTGATAAAAAAACTATTGAATCTCATGTTGATGTAACTATATTTATAACTCCAAATCATACATTTGATCCATTATCTCATCCACATAATTTTTAATCTTATGATATGGGTATTGAAAAAGTTACACTCCCCCAATGAGTTCATTTTCATCTTAACATGTCAAACCTTTAGAGTATCTGTTAGGTCAAAGAGTTTGATAAGAATATCAAAACCCATTCTTTAGCATCATGAGATCCTATGATGCTATTTAAGGATGATGAATAATGGATTTGGAAATAATTTTATATTCAACCACAAATATGTAATTCCATTTATAGAAAATACAATATAATAAAGACTTCAATTTGAGGTGGCCCTACTACATATACCAAAATGAAGGTGTGGGAGAAATATCTACATCATTATCCTATATACCTTGTTTTAATGGTGATGACCACCCCTCACAAAAATATTTTGGCCTAATTGACATTTAGTTATATAATAAACATCTTCTAGGACATGAATGAAGCAGTCCATAAAATAACAGAGTTATTACCTAAAAATTTAATCCATCTATGGGATCAAAAAATGTTTACCGTAACCTTTCTTTGGGATCCAACATGGTTTTTTGGGAGTCTACCCTTAGCCCAACATATACCCCTCCTAGAACTAACCCTTGTTTCCATCCCTAGATTTTTTTTAATTTCAACATATATTTACTAACAAAAAAGCATGATCATTTCAATTAATTAATTCCAATTATGATATATCACAGAACATGGAAAATAGATATTTCACAAAAAATAAACTATCCCAAATAGATTTCATAAATCCAGACATTTAATTAATGAACAACGATATAGTGCATCAATGTGTATATATATGTAATGTGAACCTACGTTCATATTCATGATTCATGAACATAATAAAAATATCATTAATCCCATATCCACATCATGTACTTCATACGATGTGATTTTTAATCAACAGTAACAGCAAAACATATGTTCCCCAATTAATGGAAACTCGGATGGCCAATATATAGTTCTGGTGAGAGAATAACATAATTTTCCTACCTAAGTCTCAACCATTATAACTCCAGTGAATCAATTCCCCAACTAAAAATAGAAGAAATGTTAGTTTTTCCGGGTTCCTATGACACATTTTGTAATATCCCAACCCCAACCATGGGGTTCGAGTTAGAATGTTACACAACATCATGTAAGACTCTCTCTAATAAAGTGGATTCTGACTAGTAGTGATGATCTCATGTGGAATATTGGGAAGGCAATAGCCTATGTATCATGTCATATGATCAATAGTCTACAATTAAAAATATAATAATTATTCTGAGTAACATGCGGAAAATTAAAGATGAAATACAAGTAATGAAAATAAAGAATCTCTCATACATGGAAAGCATATCTAAAACAAATAGATATGGTAAAGTAAATATGTAAACATATGATCATCAAATGTCAATCATCCAATTATACAAGATCCATGCTTATCTTCCCAACTATCTGTCATATTTCCCTTTCCAATCACTATATCCCTCATTCAGTCTACAACAACATCAAAAATCCCAAATAAGGTGTGATTAAAGGTCTAATTAGGACACCACCAATGAACCCTTAACCTAAAATGATCAAGTATTCATGTGTATTACATTATAATATACATTTTTAACAAAAATAGAAAATACACAATACGAAACTGAGGGTTTATTCTATAATCATGTTATTAAAATCCCTAGATGTACCTGTTTCAGTTCCATGCTGAATTGATTATTATGCTATTAGATGAAGCATTGATTATCCCCAAATATAATGAGTCATTGCATCCCATCATCATGTGAAAATTAAAATCAACATTAATTCTCATCCTGATGCTATTATCTCTATATATTCTAGGGAATGAGAGCTAATAAACATCCCTTATTTATCGAGTGACATACTAGGGGCTGAGAGTTAATCATCATCCTTTCATCACTGAAGCATATACTAGGTACCAGGAATGAGTCTGTATCCATTTTTTATTGAGTAAAAATCTAAGCACCGAGATCAAGTTAGCATGCCCTCTTCATTGAGTTCATAATAGGGATTGAGTGTTAGTCAGAATGCCTTAGATATTGAGTGAATCATACAACATCCCCAAGGAATCGTCACATACCAAACTCATGCATTGCTCCCTCATTGTCACTACCACAAGTCATGAAAACACCCCCTCCAAGGGATAACATGTCACATTGATCCACCTATCTTGGGTTCTAAGAATTATACCACATGACATACATAGAATGTTGGGTATATGAGAAAGAATAACATCTCACCATAAGTAATGTAGAATACAAAATACATGTTATTAAACATCAAAGATGAATAAAATTGAACAAGAAATCATTATATCATAATGATTATGGAAAAACACAGACACACCCACATGAAATCAAAATCTTTCATTGTCATCAAATATTTGTATACACATAATCATATTAGTAGAAACATGTGTAAATAATCCCAAAAGGTAAGGAACTTTCTACCTCAAAAGTCAACAACATTCATCAAATGGTAAACCACCTTGTGTGGTACATTACACCTCCTTATTATCTTATAATTGTAATCCTCAGAACATAAATGATTAATGTTTTTCGAAGGTTCCAAGAACTAGTACTCGTTTTTTAATTTAAAAAATAAATAAAATATCACATGCGGTGATGCATTATATCTTCTCTATAATTTCCAAATTACCATGTTATAATTATTTTTTTCATAAATTCTCATAGATTATACTTTTATAATTATATATTTATAATTCCTATTAAATTATCCTTTAATAATTATAAGTTGATAAATTCACTTAAATCATCCTTTTATAATTATATTATATAATTTTCAATAAATATTATTTTTATAATAATATATCTACAATTTATTTTATTTTATCCTTTAATAATTATAATTCTATAATTATTTTTTATTTTAAATGTCAATTATAATTATATTTTACAATTATCTCTGATAAATAATTATCCACCCATAATTATCTTATTATAATATATTATTAATTATCTATAGCATGATAGAATTTTCATAAATTACTATTACATCATTTTAAAGGTAAAAAACATAATAGTATTACACATAAAGGATCCAATGGTTTAGTGTCTTGGGAAATATAGGACCATACATAGAAATTATGACAATATGAATAAACATTGATTTAATTTATTCTTCTCTAGATTCTTTTGTCACTTGTCCTCTCCTTAGTATATATAGAAACATGAGGAAATACATTAAAATGGGTGATCTAAAATCTTTGTAAGAGGATAGATAAAAATAATATAGCATGGGGTGAGAAATACATGACATAGGTATAGAAATCATGAACATGAGGGGAACATAAATAAAAGCATTTAAATGTGGAAATGCATAAAAATGAAACATTATGTTTCAGTGGTTAACTACCACAAATAATTTCGAAAAAAATATAGAATCTTGTTCACACATCATTTCACATATACGCATGAGATTCATCACTTTACCCAATGCATTGGAGTGCTGCATAATTTTGGGTGCGCCCGTCACTTTGAAACATTCATATTGCGCGATATAATTCTGGGCACACCTATCACATCATAACATTATCATATTCATGATTGCCACAGAGAACACATATCAAAATTGAACATAACAAACCCATGTAATGGAATGGGTTTTATCTCATAAGAATATATTCACAAACATTGGGTTCCCAAAAGAAAGAGGGAACAACATACTTGATACAAGAACTATTAATCATGAATAAGAGGTAAAAGATGAGTTCTTAAAAGAAGAGTTCTTTTAGAAAACATTTGGTTTGACATAAACATCATTAGAAAACATGTATATCCTAGAAAATTTAGTATAATTATGAAGAAATAATCTTTATGGAGTAACCATATCAAGATGGAGTGAATTATGGAGAACCCGAAGGATGAAAATTGAGTTCGAGATTTCCCCTTACCTTGTATCTGAATGCTTCCTTCCCATTAATGTCATGTATAATGAAATTATATTCATTAATTAGAAATTATATAACCATTTAATCATTAATAGGGTTCATTATGGTTTCATTTTGTGATTTTATGTTCCTTTGAATGAGTTATAGAGTTTAAAAACATTGCTCGGGAATGTTTGTTTTTATGGTTTTCTTGAGTGGTTCACTTGTATTCTTAAATTGATGTTTGGGTAGAACATGGGTAAACATGCAGAACTGATATTACATGTTATTAATGATATTAAATTATTTTTAATGATATTATAATGAATCATATTATATCCATGTGGATGAATCATTAGATAAGAATTAAATGATGATGGTTTCTGTTAATTTTGGAGATTTTTCGATCACAACAAACTTGTTTTAATTTAACACTCAGTAATATGTACATAAGTTAGTTCCAGAACTTTAAATAGGACATAATACATATAATATATTCTATTTCAACCATAAAAATGGTTTCATGACCAGATCTGATGGTATAAATGGATGAATAAAGCATGTCATTCTTGATGGTCCTAAATTAACACCTCAAGAACAAAGTTCTCTTTAATAAAATAAAAGAAAGAAGGAAAGGGATGTTGGATGATATATTATCCCATTATAATAATAAAATTATAGTATATGTATAATACTGGAGTTAAAATACCATTTGGTGATGATAGTTGGGAGAGAGATCAATAAATGATCTTGAACATTAAAGGTAATTAAAGGAGAAGAGGGAGAGAAATTACCTCTTGAATCCTTCTTTTGATAACCACATTAAGGGCCTTAGCTTGGTATTTTGATGAGACCAGAAGCTCTGGGACGTGGGGGAGTCACTAGGGAGGATGTTTTGGTAGAGTTTAGAGAAGTCTTGGATTTTGAGAGGTGTGAGGGAATGAGGGTGTGAAGGGTGGTTTTTATATTGGAGGGGAGGGGTAAATTTTGAATATTTAATTCATTATTTTATTATTTCCCTCACGAAAACCAATAGTATTGTTTCATGTGACCTATAATAGTAATAATTTCATATTAGTTCGAACCAAGTATCCTTGCATCAATTTTTATGTCATCAATAGTTTATTTTACTGTTAAATTGTATATATGGTATTTTACCATATTTCACTATTCATAAAAAATTCGAGTTTTTCAGAAAAATACCAAAAATATACCCTAACAATTTCTCAAAGTGTATAATTTAAAAATGAAGTCCTTTTTTCAAAATTAATTTTCTATATATTATTAATTTAATTTCTAAATAATGTCATAGTTAATTTGATAAATATCAATCTTAAAGGTGCACTTAGTTTTATTTCTCCTTGAAATTTAAATTAAGATCTCATTATCTTATTTCCTTAAGAAAATAAAATAATATTATTATTTACTATTCATAATTGTCATATTAATATTCATTTAACTATTCATAAGGGTATGTTACTATTTACCCAAAAAACAATTTTGTTCTATCAGACTCCAAAAATCATCTTGAACACAACCGTGTATAATGGATTTTCAAAATTCTAAACACAAAATTGAAAATCATATGTTTAAAGGTCACTTATCACTTATTATATCATTATGTTGTACATTAAGGTGATTTTATGATATAATTTTAAGACGTGAATTTTCATTGAAAAACTTTGGGTCATTATATTTTCCCCCCCTTATGAAATTTCGCCCTCAAAATTTCATTTTACAAAAACAGGTGAGGGTACTTCTCCTTCATCGCCTCTTCCAGTTCCCAAATTACATACTAAAACTTATGGTTCTCCCATAACACTTTTACAAGGTGGGTTTTCTTGTGGCGTAGAACCTTATCACTTCGGTCAAGAATCTTTACTGGCTACTCCCCATATGAGAGATCATCTTCTAGCTGCACCACCTCTGAGTTTAGTACATCTGAGGGATCAGGTATGTACTTCCTATGGAGTGATATGTGAAGTAGATCACAAACTTGAGCCATATTTGGTGGAATTTCAAGATGATAAGCCACGACACTTATGCGGTAAAGGATTTTGAAGGGGACAATATACCTTGGGCATAGCTTCCCATTATTCCCAAATCGCATGACTCTCTTCCATGGAGATATTCGAAGAAAGACTTTATCTCCAAAGTCGAACTCCAAGTCCATTCAACTGTTGTCAGCATAGCTCATTTTCTGACTTTGAGAAGATTTGATGTGTTTCTGGATTACGTGAACCTTCTATGTTATCTTTTGAACAAGATCAAATACAAGTAGCTTTCGTTATCCAACTTCATCCCAATAGGATGGAGTTCTACATCGCTTTCCATACAGAGCTTCATATGGAGCCATCTGAATACTCGAGTGGAAGATAATTTTGTATTTGATATAAGCCAATGGGAGATGTTGATCCCATCAAACTTTGAATTATAGAGAGCAGTCTTTAAGCATATCTTCAAGCATCTGAATTGTGCTTTCAGATTGGCCATCAATTTGGGGGTGATATGGCGTGCTGAAATTTAATTCAGTACTCAAAGAATGGTGAATGCTCCTCTAGAATTTAGATTTGATCCTCAGATCATGGTCAAAGACAATTTATAGTGGAACATCGTGTTGTCTCACCACTTCCATCACATATATCTTTGCAAGTTGTTTAAGTGAGAGATCTTCCCGAATAGAGATAAAATGGGCAGTCTTGTTGAGTCATTCAACCAAAAACCATATCACATTAATTCCCTTTTAATTCTTTGGGAGACCCATGACAATGTCCATAGTATCATTTTCCCATTTCCACATGGTTATAGGCAATGGATGCATCATACCTTTGGAATTTTGTCGCTTAGCATTGACTTGCTGACATACCAAGCACCTTGATATATATTATGCAATCTCCTTCGTCATTTTGTCCCACCAGAAGTATTCCTGGAGATCATTGTACATCTTGGTACTCCCAGGATGGATAGAGAAAGTTGAGCTATTTAAATTTTCCAATAGCTTATTCTTTATCACGGGTGATGAATGCACACAAAGTCGTGTTCCAAACCGAATCACACCATCATCGTCGATATGGAATTCTTGCACCTTCCCTTCTTTTACTGATTTCACCCTATTTTGTATCTTCACATCATCCGTTTGTGTTTCCTTAATCTTCTCCTAGATGGATGGTTGCAAAATAATTTGGGAAAGGTAGGATGTATCCCCTGCCCTTATGATTTGCAAATCAAATCATTGCATAACCATGAAGATAGGTTCGTTCTCAATACACAAAATGGATAGAGTAGCAGGTTATTTTCTTCTTAGAGCACCAACTACCTTGTTCCCCTTTCCATGATGACAATGAATAGAGAAATCATAATATTTGATTTTCTCTAACCATATCCTCTTACACATGTTGATCTCATTTTGTGTGAATATATACTTTAGGCTCTCGTGGTCAGTTTATATGTCACACTTCTCACCATAAAGGTAGTGCCGCAAGATTTTCAAGGAAAAAATCACGGCTTCCAGCTCTAGATAATGTGTCGGGTAGTTCTGGTCATTGATCTTAAACTGTCGTGAGGCATAGGCTATCAGATTTTCGTTTTTTATGACTACACAACCCAAGCCTTTCATTAAAGAATCACTATATATTATAACATTTTCTCCACCTTTCAGTAGTGTGAGTATAGGTTCAGTGATCATACTTCTCTTTAGCTCCTCGACTCTCCCCTCACATTCTTCCATCCCGACATACTTTACCCCTTTCCTTGTTAACATAGTTAGCAGGCATAACAATCGTGAGTTGTTTCTCACAAAACGTCATTAGTAGCAAACTAATCTAGGAAAACTACGGATTTCTGCGACACTAGAGGTCCTAGGACATTATTCAATTGCCTTTTTCTTTGAAGGATCCATATAAAATCCCTCACTTGCTATCACATGTCTCAATAACGTTACTTGCTTTATCCAAAAGTCACACTTTTTGGACTTTACATACAACATATAATTTCTCAAAGTCGCCAACAAAAGTCTTATATATTCTTCATGTTCCTCCTTTCTCTTAGAGTAGATGATAATATCTTCGATAATCACTACCCAAAAGTTGTCTAGGTAATTTCTAAAGACTATATTCATCAAATCCATGATGATATTAGGGGCATTAGTAATTCCGAAGGGCATCACCAAAAACTCATAGTGCCCATACCTTGTATAGAAGGCATTTTTCTGAATATTTTCCTTCTTCACCTTTACATGATTATATCCAGAATGAATATCCACCTATGAGAAGTATTGAGCTCCTCTTAACTGATAGAAAAGGTCATCAATCCTTGGAAGAGGATACATGTTCTTTATGGTGATCTTGTTGAGTTTTCGATAATTGATACACAACCGCGTCGTTCCATCATTCTTCTTCACAAAGAGAACTGGTAGACCCCAAGGTGATGCACTAGGGAATATAAACCCTTTTTCCAGATGCTCTTGAAACTTCTTCTTTAACTCTTCTAGTTTGATAGGAGACATCCTTTAGGGACACTTAGAGATATGAGTAGCTCCATCTATGAGTTCAATTGAGAACTCTACCTCATGATCCGGGAAAATTTCGGGTCAATATTCTAGAAATACATCATTGTATTCCCTCATGATGGGCATTTCCTCAAGGTTGGCACTTTCCTTCGACTCAACCATTTGGGAGAGGTATGCTTCTTCATAGGGAAACAACACCCACACAATTGACGGATTTTTCAAAGGAGATTCACGATCTTCCTTTCATTTGTAGAAGATCCTAGGATGGTTTGGAATATGAAAATATATTTTTCCCCAACAGTTGATAAGTGGTCTATATGAAAAGAGCCAATTCATTCCCATTATAGCGTCGTATTTCACCAAGGGAAGTATTACGAGATTTACCGAATGAATTTTCCCACATACTCCAACAGGAGATAAGTCAAACGCTTGGGTTGCAATGATTTCACCACTTGGTGTTTTTACAGATATCACAACATTAAGGTTTTGGGGATTCGATTCTATAGTTCTAGAAAACTATCAAGAGATAAAGGAATGCGTAGAACCAGAATCAAATATGGCTTTTTCTATTCATGAGTGAATAGGAAGTGTAACTTGTAGGACTTCATTATCATGCTCCACCTCTGCAGTACTGATGGCATAAGCCTTCCATTGTTCCTTTTGCATTGGTGGTTGCTGATGCTGATTACCCCCAGGAACTCAAGGTTTAGTGCACTAGTTTGCATAGTGCCCTTGATCCCTACAGTTGTAGCATTAAACCATGAGTCATTCTATCCTTTCATCTCCTACATTCTACTTCCTTTTCATGTATTTTTGACACTCTTGGCCAGGGTGTCTTTCTTTCCCACAGATGAAGAATTTCCCCATCTCTTTGATGCAGTTCCCATGGTGCAACATCCCACATTTTCGGCATTTGGTTCATTGATTTTTCTTCCCGCCTTTGTCATTAGATCCACCAGCTTGAAAATCCATATTTATTTTCTTATCACCATAGCCATGGGACCATTCTCTAAACTCCATGTCCACTTTGAGAGAACATCAAAAAACAACTTAATAACTCCCGAAGTCTCGAATTGCAAGAGCCTTTCTAAGGTGTGGTTTTAATCCACTAAGGAATCTATCAATTTTTCTATCAGTGTTGATAACAAATACAGAAGCGTAACTTGAATGCCTAGTGAAATTCACTTCATAGGTTGTGACAGATTATCTTTCTTTTGGCTTGAGCTCTATAAATTCTCTCTATATCTTCTTATGAAGAGTCCATGGGAAATACGTATTATGAAACATTATCTTAAAGTCTTACCATTCCATCTCTTCAATTTCCTCCCTTGGAGTTGTATTATTAATCAAATCACACCATTGATCTGCTTCTCCATCGAGAAGATAAACAAATAGGTTCACCTTGTCCATCTCAAAATAGTAATGAACAGAAAGGATCTTCTCCATGGAGTTCACCTACTATTCCGAAACTAGTGGATCAGAAGATCCACTAAACGTCAGTGGTCGTTGCCGCATAAAACATTCGATGGCCAATTGCTCCCTCTTTGGTGAAGGAGGACGTTACCAATTATTATGGTTATTGTTCATAACCAGAGATAATTGGGTAATAATCACCATGAAGTATTGAACTCCACCTCCCAAATCATTGGGGATGTCATTCTGGCCATGGTTGCATTGGCCCTCACATGAGTTGTTCGCCTGATTTCTCCTAGTTCCCACCATTTTGTAAAATAAGAAAGTTTAGAACCAAAAAAAAGTAAACATGTTATGAATAAATTATTCATTTAAATTTTTTTTAAAAAAATATAACATATGTGACACCTATGTAAATTTTATTGTGTTCTTACTTGTACATAGTCTCATGTTAGAGGTTTTCTCTAGGGTTCACTAATCATAATTCCCAAATTAACTAAACCATTCATATGATACCAACTATACCATCCCAGCCTTTTCTTATATTACTATTACATCATTTAAATGTAAAAAACATAGAAGTATTACACATATAGGATGCAACAGTTCAGTGTCTTGGGAAAACATGGACCATACATAGGAATTACAACAACATGCATAAACATTTATTTAATTTATTCTTCTCTATCTTCTTATTGTCACTTGTCCTCTCCTTAGTATATGTAGCAACATGAGGATATACATTAAAATGTGTGAGCTAAAATCCCAGTAAGAGGATAGATAATAAGAATATATCATGGGGTGAGCATAATCATGACATAGGTAAAGAAATCATGAACATGAGAGGAACATAAATAAAAAACTTGAAATTATCAATGCATACAAATAAAAAATCAAATTTTAGGGGTTAAATATCTCACATACATGTGAACCATGATAGAAGATTTTTCACACATTATTTCACATATACTCATGAGATTCATCACTTTACCCAATGCATTAGAGCGCTGTATAATTCAGGGCCCACCCGTCACTTGGAAACATTAAAATTTCACTATATAATTCTGGGTGCACCCGTCACATCATAACATTATCGTTATCATGATTTAAACATAGAGAAGATATCAAAAGTGAAAATAAATAACCCATGTAAAGGAATGCGTTTCATATCATAGTAATACATTCATAAGCTTAGTGTTCCCAAAATAAAGAGGGAACAAAATAATTGATACATGAACCATCATACATGAATAATAGGTAAAAGTTGAGTTCAAAAAAGAAGAGTTCTTTTGGAAAACATTTGGTTTGAAAAAAACTTTATTATAAAAAATTTATATCCCAGAAAAAGTAAGATAGTTATGAAGAAATGATATTTAAGGAGTAACCATCTCAAAATGGAGTGAAAGTGGGAGAACTCGAAAGAAGAAAATTGAGCTCGAGATTTCCCCTTACCTTGTATCTGAATGCTTCCTACCCTTTATTGACCTGTATAATGAAATTATATTAATTAATTAGAAAATCCAGAACCTTTTAAACATTAATAGGGATCATTATGGTATCATAATGTGATATATGTTCCTTTGAATGAGTTATAGTGTTTAAAAACTTTGCTCAGGAAAGTTTGTTTTTATGGTTTTCTTGAGTGGTTCACTTGTATTCATAAATAGAGGTTTGGGTAGAACATGGGTAAACATCAAGAACAGACATTACATGTTATTAACTATATTACTGGAGTTTTAATGATCTTATAATTAATCATATAATATCCATGTGGATGAATCATTAGATAAGAATGAAATAATGATTGTTTTGGTTAATTTGGGCGGTCTTTCGATCACAACAAACTTGTTTTAAATTATCAATTAGTAATATAATCATAATTCATTTCTAGAAAATTAAATAGGACATAATACATATAAAATATTCTTTTTAAACCATAAAAATGGTTTCACAGACAGATATTAAGGAAGAAATGGAAGAAGAAAGCATGTCATTTTTGAAGGTAATAAATTAACACCTCATGAACAACGTTCACTATAATAAATTAAATGAAAGCGTGAAAGGGAGGAAGGATGATATAATATCCCATTATCATCATAAAATTACATTATATTTATAATAATGGTGTTACAATAACATATGGGGCAAGATAGTGGGAGAGATATCAAGAAATGAACTTGAACATGAAAGGAAATTAAAGGAGAAGAGGGAGAGAAATTACCTCTTGAATGTTTCTCTTCAGAACCTCTTTAAGGGCCTAAGCATGGTCTTTTGATGAGACCAGCAGCTCTTGGACGTGGGGGAGGGGCTATGGAGGATGTTTGGGTAGATTTTAGTGATGTATTGGATCCTGAGAGGTGTGAGGGAAGGAGGGTGTCAAGGGTGGTTTTTATAGTGGACGGGAGGGGTAAATTTTGAAAATTTAATTCATTATTTTATTATTTCCCTCAAGACTACCAATAGTATTGTTCCATGAGATCCCTAATAGTAATGAGTTCATGTGAGTTCTTTTAAAGTGGCCTTCCATCACTTGTGATTTCATGAATAGTGTATTGAGCTGTTAAATTGTATATACAGTATTTTACCATATTTCACTATTCATCAAAAATTCATGTTTTTCAGAAAAATACCCAAAATTTACCCTAACCATATTTCGACGTGTAGAATTAAAAAATAATTTCCATTTTTCAAAATTAAATTTCTATATATTATTAATTTTATTTTAAAATAAATTCATTCTTAATTCGAAAAATAACATTCTTAAAGGTGCACTTAGTTTTATTGCTCATTGAAAAATTAATTAAGATCTCATTATCATATTTCCTTAAGAAAATAAAATAATAATATTATTTACTATTCATAAGGGTCATATTACTATTCATAAGGGTATGTTACTATTCACCCAAAAAACATGTTTATTCTATCAGACTCGAAAATTCATATTAAACACAACTGTGTGTTTCAGATTTTGAAAATTCCAAACACAGAAGTGACAAACATATGTTTAAAGGTCACTTATCTCTTAGTAGTTCATTATTTTGTGCATTCATGTGATTTTATGACATAAATTTATGATGGTTATTTTCATTGAAAAACTTTGGATCATTACATTATCATTTGATAATTTTATATTATTACAATATAATTATCCTTAAATAACTTATATAATATTATATTTCAAAATAGCATGCAAATTTTTTAAAAATATAGTTAATTATTGTAATGAATTTTCAATTATTTTTACCTTGAAAATCCATGCTATTAAACATTGATAATTTTTTTCCATAAATTATCCTTTGATAATCTATGAATTATCTTTAGATAATTAGAAATAAAGTATCATGTGATAATTCCACATGACTATCATTTAATAATTACCTTTAGGTTGTTCTATTAAATTTTCATTTATATAAATTGTAATAATTATATTTTGATAAATTTTTTAGATTATAACCACAGCATAAATTTCTAGTGTACGTATCATTGGGAAATTCTCTATATTATCCATTTAATAAACAAACTAATTATCCTTTGATAATTTATTTCTAAAGACTATAAAATTATAATAATTTGACCTCTGATAAAATTTTCAAGATTATTTTTATAAATTGTGCTTTTATCAGCCAAAATTATCCTTTATTAATTTTTTATTAATTTTTTTAATTATTTGATAATATATATTTTGTTATTTTTTATCATTATCATATGTTAATTTCTTATAAATAACAATTAATTTTTTAGGTTTTGTATCTCAGAAAGAGGAGTAAAATGAAATTAAATAAAGACCCTCCCATAGATTCTCACCATGCCCAAGGTTGGGAGATCTAACTCCTTGAGGATAAGAAAAGAGGTTGCATACATGAACTGATGATTGTGATCAAAGTCATGGAAGATGTGGGTTTCTTGAAATCTATGATGTAGAATAAGAAATAATACCAAGGTGATCGTCCATTTTATGAACCCCAAAAATGAATCCTTGAAAACCCCAAATTCAACATCTGTTTTAAATATCAGATTCAACCTAAAATTGAATGTGGATTTTTTAGATTTACCCAACTATGTATTTACAACAATTTTTGGGTTAATATGAATTGAGATCCTATATTTTCAATCAACCCCAAATCAAATAATATTGTTCATGCATGTTTAAGATTATGATAAAATAAATAAACCTATTTCATAATTATATTTGGATTTAAATATAAAATTAAATTATTTATTTAATATAAAAATTAAATAACATTAAACATATGTTGGGAATAAAATTTATTCACAGCTTAGGGTAAACACCAAATTCTAGACCCAATGGTGGTTTCATATTACCCATATGGAGCACATTTTGTGATATATTAATCATTCAATATTCATAAAATGTAATACATAGTTAATTTAAATAAATGGGTTATTTTTAGGAGAGAATAATCCCAACGTTTGATGCATACAACTGTAATACCTCACATAGGGTAAACACTTTGTTTCAGACCAAACAGTTGTCTCATATTTTTCATATAATGTACCCTATGAGAGATATTAAATTATTTTTTAAAAAATGAAATATAAAATATTTTTCAATAACGTTATCTTATAAGAGGGACATCCAAAATATGACATCATTGTATTTTATACACATACAATAGTAAAAACTACATCCTGGACCAATCATTTTTCTCACATTTCAAGTAAGATTCACATTTTTTGAGTTATACAATAATTTTTAAAAAAACTTCTCCTATTTAATATAATATAATTAGTATTTTCATTTATCCTTCTCCAATGTTGTAGGAGACTCACAATTTTGCACCAAAATAATGTCCTACTGTGAAAATATTTGATTGAATATTCCAAAGTGTTCACTAATCTTTGATCCTTCTAAAAATATATTAACAAAATTTTATGTTATTTTTCATTGATAAAACATTTTTTGAATATAAAATTTATAATTTATCATAAATATTGATTTTATTCTCACTATAAAAGCATGTGTTTACTACTCAACACCTATTTCAACATCTCATCCTCATTGAGTATCACGAACATTCATTATCAAACAACTCGGTCACATAGCTAAAATATTAGACTCACACTCCCATGTCTCATCCTAGATCCCCCATCATTCCACCAAAACATAAATAGTGTTGTCACCATCCATCATAGTTCCTTCATAATGCGATATTTGATCCACAAAAGACAATCCATCCAATATGACTCAATCCCAAAATCAACATTCTCATAATCTATAACTTGTGTAGGGTCAAGTATGCATCTCTGAGGCTATAACATATAAAATATTTTGTGTATACATTGATAGTTAGAAGGTAGGTATACATGATATGAGAATGACCACATATCATTAATGATATAAAATGGGTCTAACAAAACGTTGTGCTGGATTTCACTACTTCCCCATATATTTGTTCCTCAATACTGGAGTCATCCTTATGAAAATCTGATCATTCATAGAAAACACCAAGGGTCTCCTCTTTTAGTCAGGATATGATTTATCTCTAATCTAGGTGGTGAAAAATCGCTTTCTTATCATATTCACTATCGTTGAGGTATTTTAAACATACAATGGCTAATAATTGTTACCTCACCTACCTAATGCCAATGGTTTTGTGAGTGACACGACCTCCCACAAAGAACCTTATAAGGTTCCATCAAAATAAAACCTTGGAAAATATTAATTCTGGAAAATTTATTCAGGGATATTTGATCATCCCATGATCCCCCAGGGTCTATCACGCAAGCTTGAAGCATATCATCCAATATGTGTACCGTCTGCTCATATTTTAAATCAGCCTGAGGATGGTATGTCAAGCTTAATATGAGATGAGTCTATATGGATTTCATGAAGCCCTACCAAAATTGATCCTCTAATCAACAATATTTATATGAAAAAAATATCCAAAGGGGCATCAATTAGTTTCATGATCTATCAAAAATATAACTTCCCATGCTCTTCCTCATAATGTTTCTCTATGATCAATAATATGCGATAAAACTTCTTTAACTGATAAATAATCACCCAAATACGTCACAACCCCTTTAATACCAAGATAAAACCATCACCAATCATATAATGGCATCATCTCACTTTCACATAGGTATCTGGAGTGCATGCAAGTAACAACTTGGAATCTGGTGCATATTATAAACCCAATGACATGTGAGACATCGATAGAACAAACTAGAATTTTCTATCTTCATCCATTTGATCGGAACAATCACCTATTGTCACGACAAATATTTGTATCATTAGGATTTATTTTCCATCTAGAGTTATGGTAATAATTCATCATCTCCTCTATGATGGCTGTAGTGACTACTACACTTCCCTATTCTAAATTCACCACATCATTTCCCATCGACCATCCATGTATTGACTCATCACTAGCTAGTTGTTCACACAATATTGAACCCTCTATGTCCATTTCATATTCATCCTTTACATATTTTTCAATAAAGGACGTGAAAATCAAGGGAAAAAACTATTAAAACAATGGTTATACAAGGGAACCATCATCCATTCGTCCAATAAACTCATGATTCCTTACTATTTCTCTAAGGACATATAAAAAAGTTCCCACTCATCTTGTTTCATATGGAGAAGGAATTTTCTATGATATTTAAATTCCCAAGAGAATATGTGATCTCAATGTCAATCATCATTAGATATTCAACCCATCACCTCTTTCTATGATTCTTGTCAGTGTATATGAAGATATAGAAAATTCCCTTGTTGTGTGAGTAAATAATAAATCTATCACCAAATGGATATGTTCTCAAACATTTTGAGGCCTAGACCACTAATTCCTGCTCCAATTAATGTGTTGGGAATTTATTATTATGGGTTTATAGTTTAGAAGACCTATAGAAACTAACTAATCTTTTCACATAGGCAGCAATCCCAAACCCTAGACTAATGAATCATAGTACACTATATAACAAATCCAAGGCATATGAAGTGTCAGTACTAAAGATGTTTTATCGAACATCTCTTTTGGTAAAATAAATCCTCTTAGCACTGATCTATCCACTGGAACATCACTCCCTTATTTGTCACTGATGACATTGGAGATTCTAGTTTTGAAAATTCATAGATAATCCTCTAGTAATATCATGAAAATCATGGAAGCTCTTTATCTCAAACACATTTCGAGGATGTTTTCATCACATGTATTCCATTACAATCTTTAGGATTACTGTTATACATTTTTCATACCTCACATGTCTTTATAACCTCACATATTTAACACAGATGTCACATTTTAACATCCTAGGGTAATTCTTGTGTGCTCTTAGTGCATTAACGAATATCACTAGTTTCCATGAATTTTTCTTTGGTGTTAGTGATTAATTGAGGATATCATTAATGATTAATATAATTAAAGAGTACAAGTATGGATGAAATTTTTTTTATGAGGTCCGTGAACATATCTGGTGCATTCATCCACCCAAACAACACCACTAAGTTCTCATGCAACCCATATGTGTTCTAAAAAGCCATACTGGGAAATTCAACCACTTTAACTTACAACTTGACATATTATGACCGATAATTAATCTTAGAGAACCACCAAATCCTCATAGAATATTGAAAATATCATCAATACCACGAAATGGGGATCAGTTATTTATCATCACATTGTTCAAGATTTTGGTAATCAACGTATAACCAAAGACTATGATCCACCTTCTTGAAACAAACATAGGTTAAAACCATGGTGAAGTACTTTTATTTCTAAATCTATGTCTTCCATTTGAACGTTGACCTTCATCATCTCTATTGTAATCGTACGATATGGGTATTGAAAAATATTCACTCACAACATGAACTCAATCTCATTTTAATGTGTTAGTCCGATAGAGTCACTAATAGGTAAATTATTCCTAAAAAAATATCACGACCCATTCTTCAGAATAATGAGATCCTCTAATACTCTAGAAGGATGAATAATTCTAGAGTTTGAAATCATTTCATATTCGAAAATAGTTCTGATATCATATTCCTATAATTTTAACTGTGAAAAATATTTCTAATTGAGGTGGCTCTACTTCCTATACCACAGATTTGTTGTGGGAGAAATCTCAAATTCATTATCCAACATGTCCAGTGGTAATGGAAATGCCTCCCCCTAGAGGAATTATTTCAGCATACTTCCCAAGTAGTTATATAAGATACAAATTCTGTAACATGAAGGAAGAACTCCATAAAATAATGGAGTTGTTAGGATAAACATGAATCAACGTATGTGACCCCACAATGTTCACATTAACATGTATATGGGATCAAATAAGGTTTTTATAGGGGTCCACCCATTACCCACAGTATACACATCCTAGAACTAACCCATGTTTCTATCACTGCTTGTTCTTCACAGTAATCATATATATACTAACTCAACAACATGATCATATTGGCTAACTAATTTCAATAAAGATATATCACACAACATGAAAACATAGATATATCACACAAAACAATATATCCCAAATAGATTGAACAAATCGTGGAATTTTATGAATTAACTACTATACTGTAGAAAAACATGTACAAATATTGAATGTGAACCTAATTTCCTATTCATTATGCCTGAAAATAATCTAAATCAAATATATTAAATATTAACATACTGCACATCACTCGAGGTGATTTTTAAACCACAGTAACAATAAAACTAAATTCACCTACTATATGGAAACATAGAGGACCACTATATAATGTTATCATTGAACTAGCATTGTTTCCTTTCCAGCAACCCAACAATTCTAACTCTTATTTACCCTATCCCCAACCAAGAAATTATAAGAAAAGTTTTTGTGTTTGTGTGAATTTGATACCATCTTGTAACATCCCAACCTGAACCACCAGGTCCTATCTAGAATGTTACCTGACCTCTTGTGCACCTACACATACGCAAGTGGTATCCGAATAGTAGTGAGAGTATTGAGAGAAATCTTAGGGAAACTATACCCTTTGTATAATCTTATGGGATCAATAATAAAAAATAAAAAATTAAATAAATAATCATAGTAACATATAGATAATTAAATATGACATACAAATAATAAAAATAAATAATCTCATGTATGTTCAATGCATTTCCAATAAAAATTATAGATCTAAAGTAAAAAAATAAAATATGGATCTTCGGATGTCCAACCCATGTTTTCTACTAGCTCAATGTTCCTCTACCATGCTATCAACAATAGTTGTGTTTCCCTTTAACAAAATCGTCATGTAATCTACATGGTCATAACAATTAATTTGTAGTGAGTGAGTAAAAGACTCATTATGACACCACCAATGCATCATTAACCTGATATACTCATGTATACAATTATATACCATGATAGAATAAATTTGTAACAAAAATAATAATTACACAATCCAAAACCAAGAAGTCATGTTCTACCCAAGATTCCACAACCCTTAGGTGTTCCTATTCTATAATATGATGGATATATAATCATGGTGATAGGAGAAACAATGGATCTTCAATGAGGCTAACAAATCATTCTTCTCGGTGTCATGTCATCATACCACTAAATATTAATTCTCCCCCAGAATATTTGTTATCTTTATATACAAGGGAACAAGTACTAATTATCTTCCCTTATAAATCAAGTGACATACTGGGGACCAATAGATACTCAACAATATTTAGTCATATAATCATACACTAGGGAATAATAGCTAGTTAGTATGCCTGTTCGGTTGAGTAACATACTAGGGACCGAGAGTTATTCAATTCCCCCCTCTTATTTGAGTTCAACCTAGGGACTGATGGGTTTTCAGCATCCTGTAGCCATTTAATTCCTCACATGACATCCCAAAAAATCCTCATATTCCTACATCATTCATTGGCCCCTCATTGTCACTATCACAAGTCATGCACACTACCCTCTAAGGGATAACATGTCCTAATGATCAACCTGAATTGGGATGTGTGAACAATACCACAAGGTATATGTAACTAGTATGATGCATATTAATCATAACAACTCATCATTAGTAATGCAGGACACAGAACACATGTGATCAAACAACAATCAAGAATAACAAGCAACAATTACTTATTGTTTAATAAGAATTACATGCTACATGCACACCAACATGAAACCACATTTTATCATGGTCCTGAAAAATACACCTATGTATATTCATAATAATGTAAACATATGTAAATTATACCAAAAGTTATGGATCTTCCTACCAAACAATTTGTTGATGCATAGGCAAGGATAAACCACCATGTGCAGTTCTATACACCTCATCCAAGTCTGATCAATGTTATGACTAACACATCAACGTGCAATGTTCGTTAATGGTTCCTAGAACCAATACCAGTTATTTTATTTCCAATATAAATAAAATATCACATGATATGAAACATTCTATCTCACAGATAATATCAAAATTATATTATTATACTTATCATTTAATAATGTCTCATAATTAATCTGTTTATAATTATATTTTGATAATTAATCTTATATTATCCTTTTATTATTATAATTTGACAATTTCTTATAAATTGTCCTTCAATTAATATATATTTGTATTACTCGTTAATTATCCTATTATAATTGTATATTTAGAATTTATAAAAAATTATCCCTTTGTAATTATATTTTTAGAATTGTTTATTCATTGAATAATCCTTTTTTATTACATTTCATAATTATCTTTGATAAATAATTACGCACTCAGAATTATATTATTATTATCAATTATTAATTATCATATGAAAATTTTATATTATTACATTATAATTATCCTTTAATAATTTGTGTAAAATTATCTTTGATAATATTGTTTAGTTATTTTTTGACAATGGAAGGTAATTATTGATGTTCAATTTCAATAATTTATCAATTGATAAGTCATGAAATTACACATTTATAATTTAATTCCTTAAATAATACTTTACTAATATATTATTTATTATCTGATAATTTTAAATAAATCATCCCCCAATAATTCCACATGATTATCATTTTATAATTATCTTCATGTAATTCTATGAAATTATCATTTCTACTATTCTTAGAAATTATATTTAGATAAATTTTATAGAATATATCCTTCGAATAAATATCCATTGTATTTACCATTATTAAATTATTTATATAATCCATCGATAAAACCATTTTATTATCATTTGGTAATTTTTTCTATAAATAATCCTTTAATTATAATATATCCTTTCATAAAAATTTCTTTATAATTCCCATATGTTATTCTTCTATAAACCAAAAATATCCTATAATGATTATTAATTAATTATCCAATGATTATTTCATAATATATCTTTTGATTATATTTTTATAATTATCATCTCATATTTTAGAATAAATTATCGATGATAATTTTTCGAATTCTATCTTTCCATATAAGTAAAAAAAATAAATTTAAAAAAACAATCACCATGGAGAAGGTGGTGAGATTGAGCACCTTGAGGATGATCAATGATGTCACACAGATGGACCAATGATAGTGATCAAACTCATGGATGATGTGGGTTTCTTGATCTCGATGAGATCGACAAACAAATAAGACAATATAATTTGGCCATTTTAAGAACACTGAAAACGCAGCCCTGAAAACCCCAAATTCAATATCCATTTTAAATATGAGATTTAAACTAAAATAGAATGAAGAGTTACTAGTTTTACCCGAATGAGTAATTATTATGATTTCAGGGAAAAATATGTTTTGAAATCCCTGGTTTTGAATCAACCATGAGTCCAATTGTAATGTCCCATTTCCGGGTTCCACCCTGAGGTTCACCATACCCTGTTTGCCACATGGACTCAATCACATTTCCCCAAACACCAGAGGCTGTTGTCTAGTAGTGAGGTCCTTGGGTGTGATTGTGGGGAATCTATGCCATCATTGGAAGAGTAACACAATAGAAATGAACATATATACAGTTGTGGGAACTATAATAGCATGCAATATATAAGAAGTAGAGGAATGGAAGTAATAACCTAGAGCATATATATATATATATGATTCATGATACATATGTCTATGAAAACAGACATACACGTCACAATGCTATAATACAGTACTAAACCAAAGTACATAAGAAATGAATATAAACATCTCCATAGCATTGCAGTCCTCAGCTTGGTCTCAGGCTCCCCTAATCCACAACAACCAAGTAAATCAAGTAAAATGGAACTTTCCCATATTTGGACTTGCAGTAATTCAACCTATTTAATCCCAAAATCATGAACCAAACAAGGCATGAGACGAATCCATGTAATCAACCACCCAATGATCTTTGAAAAATAGTCAATGAATATATATGACATGCAATAAGAAAAAAGAAACAATATACAAGGAAGAACTCAAAAGGAACCAATACTATATTTTAAATGCATTTCCTTCCATATATAAAGTAAGAATCTAATCAGTAACAAGTTACGCATTAGGATGTACTCAGATGGTGTCCCCTATAGTTCAACCAGACAAACATAAGTAACCCTTTAGGAATATCTCACAGTCTAGCCCCTCTGGATCAGCATTTACAAAGATTCTCTAAGGAAGAACCCACCGTCAATTCCCCATGTGGTCTTTTATCGGTAAAATACAGACACTATGGGGAATAAATCATTGTCCAATTCCCCCTATGGTATCAAAACGAGGAACTACAGACACTCTGAGGGAACACTTATGTCCATCCCACTATATGGCATCACAACGTAAACTAAACAGACACTCTATAGGAGCCCTCAACATCCTTTCTCCCTATGGTCTACTAAACTAGGTTCCCATAGCCTGGTGTAAAAAATCATGAACAAACGATATATGGAATCCAATGTAATCCACAATAGCTACTTAACCAAACAGTCTACATCATATCACTACATGTCCTATAAAATCACTCAATCCTAACAATACTACGCCTGGAAAACAAAACAACCTAACATGAAAAGCTTGACCAAATAGTTAAAATAAATAAAATAAGGGAAACACATCCATAGTAAGTTAAATAACCATATTTACAAAAATAAATCCTCTAATAAATCACAAATATAATAGATAACAATAATAGGACTAAAACCCATGATCATGCAATTACAAGTTCTAGTATATTGGGAACTTCTCCACATAAAAGTCAACATCTAACTATGGAAAAGCACAAACCCCCTACCTTAGTGTTATAAAGATGAATAATGATAGGATAATGCCTTGAATCTCCCTATAACAACATTGATATACAAAAAAATAAAAATAATTCCACTAACATAACCTACTAAATAAACAAGGAACTAGGCTCTAGAAGAAGTAAGAGATTACCATGGATATTACAACACTGTCGATGATGATCGTCTCATAGAAAAGATGGTGAGTTGAGGGAATGGATAATAATTGGTAACCACATATGTTCTTGTATGAGACAAACCTTAATGAAGGGAGTTATTTTGATTAGACGTGACCCCAGTCCGTTTAATGAAATAAAAAGAAATTATATGACCTATCCTTTAAAAGAACATGGAATGTACTTTCCTTTACCAGGCCACACATTAGGAGGCCTCCAGGTCACCCCACACAACCATTTACATGGCCATTACAAATTCGTGTACTTGACCATTACACGAAATGTACACGGTCACCCGCGGTAATCGTGAACCTGGTATATACTTATATGTACACGACCTGTAATCCTAAAATTTCTGGATTCTCCTATATTCTTCAAAAACTACAGAAAACAAAATTCATACACGAATATAAAATCTAGGCTCTTAAAAACATCCCCCCTTAATGAAATTATTCCCCTAATTTCCATAATATGGTGGCGTAGAAGAAGAATCCTCGACTTTCTTCGACCACTGTGATCGTACGTCGGCCTCCCTCTCCCAAGTCACATCATGTACCAGCCTATTCTTCCGTAGTACTTGTACTACAGTAACAAACAGACTAATGAGAACCTTGTCATTTTGATAAATAATCTAGACATGATGCTCCTTGAAAGACTCATCCACCTCCAAGTCAACCTCCTTGGGTTGGAAAACATGAGACGAGTTAGAGAATAAACTAAGTAACTAAGAAACATGTCTGATGTCGTGCATAGCACGATTCCTCTGAGGTAAATACAACTGAAAATAAACATTCCTAAATCACTTCAATACCTCAAATAGTCCAACATATCTCAGTGAAATCATGAAATGTCTTATAATCCTCTTATGTCCAAACCTTGGTGTGACACTCAGAAAAACCATATCTCCAACCTCAGACTCCAGGGGTCACCTCCATCTATCTGCATAAGACTTATGTCATGACTATGTAGTTTTCATCATCATCTGAATCAAATATATCATCTCTATAGTCTTTTGGACCAGACAAGGTCACATCATAGCTGCCTCTCCTGCGTCCAGCCAACATAGGGTTGATCGGCATGTCCTACCGTACAAATCCTCATAAGGTTCCATCAAAATAGTTTCTTAAAAAATAATATGGTAGAAAAAGTCAACAATAGGTATGTTGGTCTCCCAAGAACCTCCAAAATATATGATGAATTAGAAGCATGTCCTCAAGAACCAAAATTGGGTTCTCGGAACTGCCATCTATCTCTGGATGGTATAATGTAGTCAAAAGTACCTATGAACCCAAAGCTTTAAGTAGTCCCTACCAGACATGAGAAGTAAAACGTATTTCCCTATATAAAACAATGGAATGTTGAATCTCTTGTAAACTTACAAAATCTTGGATGTACATCTTTCCCAACACATCAACACTAAATGTCACCTTGATTGGTAAAAACTGTGCAGCCTTTATGAGACTATCAACGAAAACCCAAACTGCTGCAAATTCCCTACTGGTCTCTGATGTTCCTCCTTCACCGGCTGACAGATGGAACACATCATGAAAGACCCATCAACATTTCTCTTCATACCTGGACACCAATACTGATGATGTATATCATGATACATCTTGGTGACACCAGGATGAACTGCCCAAACTGAGGAATTAGTGTCCCACATTAGCTCCTCTCACATGTCAACCGACATCCATACGTACCCCTAAAATTTCAATATTTCATCCTCTTCTATGGTCCATCATTAAACAGGGTCCTCTCCTGAAACTTTTACATGTAGTAATAGGCCTTCATAATCTTATGGTTTCCTCATTATCACTCAATAAAGTACAGGAGAGATAACCACCACATAAGAAAGAAACGGCTTACCCTATCTCTCATGCACCTCCAATTTCATCTCGGAGAACAGGGCCATTAGATTCCACTCACTATTGGCCCCCAGAACTACCTCTATCTGAGTCTTCCTGCTCAACACATCAGATACTTTGTTACCATTCCCAGTAAATTAGGCAATATCAAAGTCAAATTACTAATGGTACTCAACCAAACATCGATATATCATATTCATATCATGCTAAGTGAAGATACACTTGAAACTTTTGTGGTTGGTGAAAACAAAACAATGATCTCTTAGAATATAATGTCTCCCACAACGTAAATAATGAACAACACCATCCAACTCGAGATCATGCGTCTGGTAGTTTATCTCATGTTGCATCAATTGATACGACCCATACACAACTACTCCTTCTCGCTACATATTAACAAATCCAAACCCAATAACAGATACATAATAGTACATGGTATAGCTCTTTCCCTTTTCAGGAAATACTTGTATCAATGCTAAAGTCAACATCTCTTTCAATTCCTGAATGGCTGACTCGCAAGAATCTGACCATAGGCACTTCACACCCTTTTAGTCAGGCCCTTTAGTTTCACTTTTATGTGTGATTTGTCTTGTATGAAACATATGTAGTAACCATACAACCCTTGAAAAGAATTCACCAAAAAGAAATAATTTGTATTATCATAGTATACTAATTCTATTAGTTTTCTGGGTCTACTGATACATCTATCTCTGAGATCACATGACACATGAAGTAAATCTGGTCCTTCCAAAAGTGGAATTTTGAGACCTTAGCATATAACTGATTATCACTCATTGTACTAAAAACGGTCTCAAGATGGGTGGCATTGTGGTGCATAGTGTGAGAGTACACCAAGATATCATCCATGATGACCACCTTGAAGGCATCCATGTATGGATGGAACACTCCGTTCATCAGGGAAATGAAAATTGAAGGCATGTTCATGAGACCAAATGACATAACCACATACTTGTATAGACCATACCTACTGTAAAAGGTTATAATAGGTATATTTAATGGACTAAAGCGCAATTGATGATAACCTAATCTCAAGTCAATCATCGAGAACACCTGAGGTTTTCGATGTTGATCAAAGAGATCAACAATCCTTGGTAAAGGATATCGATTCATGACCATAAATTGGTTCAACATCAGTTATTACCCCGAACGTATGAAGGTACCATTCATCTTCATTGGAAATAGGACATGTGAACCCCAAGGAGATGTACTGGTTTGGATAAATCCCTTAACCTGTAACTTGTCTAACACATTCTTGAACTCCCGTAACATCTATGTATCTATCTTAAAATGGGAAATGGACACATGATCCTCTCTTGGAACTTTCCCAATAGAAAATTACACCTCCCGCTCTGGAGGAAAACATGAAGATTCATCTGGAAAGACATCTCTGAAATGATCTACCACTGGTGGAATGTCCAACTGTGATGTCCCCAGGTCATCAAGATATAGACCCTAAATATGGGATTTAATTCCCCCAACCCGTGAAGCTCGGTTCCTGATTTACTCACATGGACATTCAATTTTTCTTTATGGAGAAATGATATGACCTATCATGATGTGAAACTCACCCTACTATGATAATAGTCAAAGACTTCATGTAATGGAACTTACCAATCAATTTTGAGAATGATAGGGTAGCCTATCCTCTATATGATATAGAGGTTCTATAATATGTGACACCAACCAACCTCAAAAGGGTGTTCATTGCACTGATGTACAATATCCATTTTTGTTCCCAACAGAGTGTCCATCGCCAATATATAATCAGAATAAAATAAATAGATCCCAAGGCTCTCCACAATAGAAATAGATATAATGCAATGGGATACCCCTGTTTATAAATGTGAAGAAGATAAAACTGAGGCAACTAGGATTCTTCCTCGCTCTGTAGAGAGTCCAGTATCCTTCTCTTAATGGGTCCTCTCCCATGAAAATGTTTGGCATGCATAGCGGCCCTATTACCCTAACTGACCACAATAATCTAATCCACCTTTTTATCGCTGAAAGACTTTAGACTGGCTACCACAACCACGACATCCACCTCAGCATGAAAGGTCGGAAGAACTCTAGTTCCCAGGCTGATACGGAAAAAGTGGTGATGTTCCCAAAGGAGGAGTCAATGAAGAACACCTATAACTAGTATTTGGTGAAAAAAAATCGAATGGAATGATGAATATGACCAATCTTGCCACAAGATTGGCACTCCATTGTTTCTCTTAGGTAATGACGCTTCGCAAGCCTGCTCTTCACGCACTGGAAGCACACCACTTGGCCTCCAGAAGAATCATCCTGCTTCCTCAGATCCCCATGCATAGTATCCCAATAGTGATTATTTATATAAAAAAATAGTGGTACCAACACTGAATGTCATGCCGCCCTTGCTCATAGCTTCAGAATAAATCAGATTGCACTCTGTGATCATCGCTTGGTTAACTATAAGAGTGAAATAAATCAACTTGAAGATATTCACCTGAGATCGGATTTTGGGCCTGAGACCATCCCCAATCTTCCATGCCAGAAATTACTCATCACCTCATGATATGGATGTGAAGCACCACAACTTTTTGAAATGAGACGAGTACTCTATGACTGAGAGAGTACCCTTATATAGACTCATGAACTCTCAGTCACAATTGGTCATCTAATTCTTCAGGAATATGTATTCATAAGAGGCACACTGGAACCTGTCCCACACCATAACATGACGGTGCCCCACCTCATAGATCACATACCACCATCTCTTGGTAGAGTCATGAAGCATATATGTAGCGATCTTTACCATCCTCTCTAGAGGCATCTCTAAATGCTCAAAGATAGAAATCATGTCTTCTAAGTAGGACTCTGAAGCCTGAGGTCCTCCTTCCCGTGTGAAGGTTGGAGGATGCTGCTACTGGAAAACTCATGACAATTATACCATTGACGGGGTTAGATGCGGTGCTCCCTGGAAGGTCTACATGAACCTCATAAACCCCTATCAGAACTATGTGTTAGAACCAGTGTCTGAAATGATGAATGGTTCCATGAAAGGAATGACATGAGGATATACTAGTATTCCATGTTAATCCATGTCTAGTGTCTTATCACTGCCCTGTAACTGGCATACAACCAGAGGACATCTTAGCGTCATGAATCTACAATGTCAAGTGCATATCGTAAGAGCAAACTTACAAATAAATAATCATATAAGTGCAAGAAAGTAATAGGAAATGCAAAGAATTCATGTTTTTTAAGACATGGATATATGACGTGTATAACCCTTACACAGCGTGTTCCTTTAATCTTTCACATAGGAATGTACTTCTGCCAAAACTGGTAGTGTAAAACACCATAGACACTATGTTTTCTCCCAATACACAATGTGTACTTGATCCATTTCCCCTTATCGAGTTCTTCTACACGACTAACCCACATTGTTCTCCAAGGATATGACTACAGGGAGTGTTTGTGCCATACACGACATGTACCACTAAGGTTTCACCTTCCCATGTTGTTATTCACATGGGTGGACACACGACTTACTCTAAACATCATCCTTATGCAAAACACAATGTGTACTAGAAGTATTTCACCACCCCTTATTGTTCATTTCACGGTATGATAAAATGGTTATAGTATAGGGGGTCCATAACCTATGTTTTATCCATATTTTTTTGTTAATCACATAGGTGGACACATGGTGTAAGAAAAACAGATTCTACATCCATTAGACAGAGTGTTCAACTAAATAATTCCCAACTCCATGTCTCTTACCACAAAACAAGTGACATGAATAGATATTATACGTCATATACCAACAGTACACGGTGTATAATTAAATAAAAATGTTCCTTCCCAAAAAAATGACACATAGTGTGTATTTTTCATTACATGTCATGTATTTAGGGGTTTTCTGGATATTATGTATCGGAAACTACTCTGAAACACATAAATACAATAAAAATAACATCGAAGTGCCAAATTCTGATTTGTAAGGACCCATACTCCCCTCTAATAAAATAATGTCATCATATACAAGTCATATACAAGCATAAAAGTGAAATGATCCACCAAATTATGATCCATGATGGGCCATAACACCTCAAGAACCAATGTTTGGAGTTCCATCAAATGAAACCACACAAAATACAATACCCTATCAAATTTAAAGTATTTATTCAATTCATATATCACAACAGCATGCATATCGAGCACAACATCTATCACAACAACATACAATTTCTAATTAACAAAAAATTGGATGAAAAATAAGCATGAAATCTGATCTGTATCCAATGCCTATATGATGCATGAGTTGGAATAAACTCAACTAATCCGGTTTCAATAGAAATATAACCTCAATAATATCAAAAATAATAGTACAAAACATGCTAATAACCTAATAGTGAAATCAAATCAGCTGAATATTTGTAAAACAAAAAAAATTAAATAATCGAGGTAAATTTTCTTTTTTCTATACACGGGTTAGCTACCCCTGGAAAAACAAATACCGATTACCTATTCCATTCTATAACTGGATATAGGCTCTATATAGTATGTCAAGAGGAAAATAAATCCCCCGATACCATTTTGTAACCTCTCGGTTCTGGGTGCCACCCATATGTGCCCCACACCTAGTTGGTCAGATGGCCTCAAGAACATTTCCCTAAATGCTAGAGGCTAACGACTAGAAGCGAGGGCCTTGGGTGTGACAGAGGGGAAACTATGTCCTAATTGGAAGAGTAACACAAAAGGAATAATAGATATACAATAAATGAAACTTTAACAGCATGTAATAAATAAGCCGTGGAAGACTGTAAGTAATAAACTGGTGCATATATATATATATAAATGATTCATGATACATATGTTTAGGAAAACAGCCAACCATAGATGTCACAATGATGGAATACAATTCTAAACCAATGTAAAAAAATAAAAATAGGTTAACAACTCAATAATATCGCAAGCCTCATCTTGGTCCCATGCTCCCCATCTCTACATCAATCAATTACCTGAAGTAGAAGGGAAGTTTCCCTTATCTAGATCTCCACCAATATAAACTTTTTTAGTCCAATAGAATGTCCCAAACATGGTGTGAGATGAATCCTAGTAGGCCACCACCCAAAGATCTATGCCTAATAGTCAGTAAATATATATGGTAGGAAATATGAAATAAGAAGTTGTAGACAAGGAAGTACTCAAAAATAACTAATCCAAATGTTTAAATGCATTCTATTTCATAATTCATGTAAGAAACTAATCAAAACCAAGTAACCATCTTGGATGTAATCACAACCATTCCCTAATTTTTCAAAAATACAATCACAAGAAACCCTATGGGATGTACTCATAGTATAAACCCTCTGGTTCAGCATTCGGAAAGACTCTCCGAGGAAGCACTCGATGGCAATTCCCCCAATGGTATTTTATCGGTAAACTATAGATAGTCAGGGGAAGCACCCAACATCCAATTCTCTATATAGTCTCACAAATAGGAACTAGAGACACTATGAGGGATCACTTAAGTCTATCCCCCTATGGTCTGGCAATGTAATGTAAGCAGACACCATGGAGAAGCTCTCAGTGTTCATTCTCCCTATGGTCTACAACACGTGATCCCCATATCCCTTTGTAAAAAATCATGAACATATGGTATATGAAATCCAGATTAATCCTTAAAAACTAGTTGTCTAAATAGTCTACATCATATCAAAACATATCAAAATAAATCCACTCCATCCTAACAATACTAGGCATGGAAAACAAAACAACCTAACAGGGAAAGCTAGACCAAATGGTCAAAATCATGAAAATATGGGCCACTCATCCATAGCAAAGAAAATAACCTTATATACAAATATAAATCCTCCACTCAAGCACACATGGAATAACATAAATTATAGGGCTGAACACCATGATCACACAACACCTCGTTCTAGGGTATTGAGCACCTTTTCACATAAAACTCAAAGACTAACTAAGGAAAGGCACAATCCACCCAACTCAGTGTTATATGGTCGATATACATGATGATTAGGAATTGGATTTCCCTAGATCAATGAATATGTACAAAACCATCAAAAAAAATGTAACATAAGATATCCTGCGAAATTAGAGGAAATAAGGAACATGACTCTAGAAGCAGGTAGAACATATCGTGGAGATTCCAGTGAAATCGACGACGGTTGATTTATAGAACGAATGATGAGTCGGGGGATCAGAGAAGAACCCCCGGCCATGGACACTCCAAGAAGAGACATACCTAGAGGAAGGGTGTACTTTCAATTAGATGCGGCAGAAATCCATTTAATGAAATAAAAATAAATTACACGACGTTTCATTTAAATGTTCATGACATGTCTTTTAAAAGTACAAGGCTTGTACATCCCTTTACCATGCCCCGCATTAGGGCACCTGCAGGTCGCCCCACACAAATGTGTACATGGACGTTACATGCCTAGTACATGGTCACATGTGAAAACCAATTAAATGACTTGTATTTACAAGTACCAGATGAGTACTTCTAAAATTTTCAGATTCTACTCTTTTTCTCAAAAACACCAGAAAACTAGATTCATACCTGAAAAGAAGATCCAGATTCATACACTAATAATTGTGGTCATTAATGTTAAATTGTGATTAAAATAATAAAATAAATTAATTATTTAACATAAAAATTAAATAACATCACTCTTTAATTGGGAATAAATTTTATTCTTGTATACAAGACATTTTCCAATTTGCAAACCCATTAGTGATATCAGATTTCATATAAGGAAAACTTTTTGTGATATATCAAATATTTAATAATCTAAAAACGGAATAAATAATATATTCAAATAAAATGGGTTATTTTTCAATAGAGGATACCAAACATCCTACAATTACAAATGTTATTCATCACCTAGGGTGAACATTATATTTTAAACCAAACGGTTGTCTTATATATATCATCTGATGCAGTTTCGGACCGATATTATGATATTATTTTAAATTAATAATATATTAACCATAAATTAATAACTTTATCTCACAATAGAGACATATAAACGTTGTATGTATTATAATTTTATGCCTATCATAAGGGAAAATATTGTTTTATGGATCTATAAATGGTAATATATTTCCCGTAAAATGCCCCATTTTCGAGATATTCTATTATTTTAAACAATTTCTCATACATAATATACTATACTTAATATTTTTATTTCCACTTTATTGAGACTATAAAATACATGGAATCTCACACATTGACTAAGAATATTTTACTAAAAATATTCGATAGAAAATTCCCTTGTGGTAATTGTGATTTTACCCTTGTAAAAATTGTTTAAAAAATTTTATGTTATTTTTCATTGGTAAATCATATTTTCCACATATTTAATTTATAAGTTTTCAAAATTGGGATATTTTTATCATTGAAGAAATCAAGATATTTGTAACATCCCAAGTAAGTAATGAATAATAAATATTTTTATCTATTTCTATTAATGAATAAGATATTGTTTTACAGGCTTAAAATGAAAATAAATCTAATCTTAAGCATGGAATACAATAATATTTTTAAAAGATTGTTTTACTGCCTTTTGATGGAAACCCATTTTTAAATCTATCTTTTGACAATTTTATAAGATATGTTTGTCAAAATAAACTTATTCTTTATGATTGGGACATCAAAATTTACTTTGTGTGAATTTTTGGTATTTTTCTGACAATGTTCACTTTTTTAATGAATAGTGAAAAATACTGCATTTTACATCAAAACTGCTTTTTAATATAATTTATTTATGTGATTATATTATATTTTGAATTGGGGTTGAAGTGAAATTAGAATATATTTTTACCATTTAATCCAATGGTGGTCATTGGAATCAATTTCACTTTGAAATTGGACTTAAATTGGTGTCAATCTTTTGATACTTATTGTTTCATAAAAACACGCTATTTGCTCTGACAGTGGGAATTAATTATTAAATTAATTAATGTGACTTATATGTATTGAATTTTGTAAAATATACTTCATTTTTGAATTCGGAATATCAAATATAGCTTAGGGTGAATTTTTGGTAATTTTCTGAAAAACTTCAATTTTTGATGAATAGTGAAACCACTAAGTGGTAGTTAAAGAAACTGATTGTTCGTTTAAATGAAAATTTTCCACTTTTGTGTTTTGAATTTCAAAAATCAAACATACATGGTTGTCATTAAAAGTAAAATGTGTTTCAATGGGATTAAAATAATTTTTTTGGTGAATAGTAACTTATTATGTTTTTAATCGCGATTAGTGGTAATTAGTGTAGTTTAAGGTAAAAATAATGCTTTAATAAAATGAGATGATCTTGAAACATGTCCTAACCTCATTGGCTGTTTCATGGCCGACCAAGACAAGCCATGGGTCAACTTGGGGACCCCATGGAGACACTTTGGTTGGGAAATGACATAAATAACGTTTTATTAAATGTTAAAGTAAAAATGACACAAACAAGAGAAGTTTTACTAAAACATTTTTTACATGGTGTAATAAAGATCAGATTTTTTATTATAAATATTAATTGGAAAGATAAAATGATTTCCTACATCATGGTATTTTTTTATAATTTTTTGACTTTAAATAAAATAAATTATTTATGACATAATGATGATGCAGCGATGACCTCATTATTTAACGATTTAAATAAAATGGAAAGATAATGAAAAATATAAAACCTACACATGGCAAAAACCAGTTGGATGAGTTTACTTCGAAGCCTTATCAACTTATCCTTGAATTATAGCAATGTGGGACCATTTTAATCCGAAACTCTTTTTAAAATAAAGTAACTTATCGTTACTTTCCAAAAGAGCCCCTCCTCTCCTCTTATAAAAGGCCCCCACCTCTACCTCATTTCACACACTCCTCAAGCCTTTGGCTCGGCCAAACCCTGCCCATTTACTCTACCCACATCCCTCTCCTCATCCTAGAGGAATCCCTTTGGGCAGAATCATTTCAAAGGAATCCTCTAGGCTCAAATCAAAAGGAGTTACACTTTTAAAGGTAATTCATTCTCTCATGTTCATTTGTTTTATTTTTCTTCTCCAACCTCCTAAACTCTTTTTATTTACATCTTTTGTAACAAAACCAGTATCTTAAATATACTAGGATGTTTTTATAAGATTTATTTGATCTAAACTCTCACACAACTACATCAAATGGTTAAAGAACATACGGTTTCCGTGGATGGCGAAATTCTGCCTCCCGAAACGATGATTGTTCAATACTCATTTAACACCTTCAAATGTGGCCATTATGATATCACTATTTTTATATATGATATATGATATGTTTATGTTTTCCTTAAACTTCTGTTTTTTTAATTTTGTGCATACCTTTATGGTTTCCATGATGGGTAAACATGATATCTTCATTTTAGGAAGTGCGGACTACCGCCCCCTGAAAGTGATTTGATTCGTTAATACCATATGTGGGATGTGTAAAGGATAAAGATAATGATATTATATATGTTATTATACTGGAATTATAATATACTCTTATATCATTATGATTCCATTCTAGAAAATACGAAATAGAAATGGTAGTAGCGTTCATGCGTACGTACGGCTTACCATCTCCATGAACGGTGCATTTCATTTCATACCTCTAAATGTGATGTAATATTATAAATACATGTATATGATGAATATATATGATATATATGTTTTCCAAATCATTAATATCATTCTGGATATAATGAACCTTTGACCAAATTAACAACATGTAAGTGTAAGAAGTCTATTTTTGACTTAAGAACCAAATACCGACAAAATGAACATTATTAACTTAAATGATTACATGATGTTCATAACATGGTATAATAGGAATAATGAACTTGAAAAAGGTTCATAAGCAATTATATATTAACTCAATTTTATTATTCAGGAGATTAAAGAACGGTCGGGTCAAGTCGGATACGAGGTATGGGACTTCCTCTCAATCTCCTTTCATTGGGGCATATTTTATTTTATACACAACTTTCTTTTATACGGTGTATTAACCACTTTGACTTTTACGTTTATTCAAAAGGAATCTTTTTTATAAGAAGCGTTTACTAATCGACAAAAGGGAATGTTTTTGTCGTACGTATGCGGCGACAACGACTTCTCTGTCGTTGTGACCGTTATTTGAGTTTCGGCTTCCTCTACAAGCCATACCTTATTTTTAAAAGAAAAATAAATACCATGTTTTACTTTTCTTTTATTCTGGTATTGAAAATGGTGTTCACAATGTTTATTTTGTGTTGTATTGATATCTTGTGATTGAAATGTGGAAATGTTATGTTTCCTTTATGCATTTTTTATGTGATACGATTATGTTATTGTTCTTGGGCATTATTATGAAGATGGGTGGTTCCGTGATAAACTAAGGGTGGGTGAGCTCGATATAGATCTCTAATGCATTGGGTAATGCGAATGAGTGAAATGTTAAGGTTTCTCCGAAGAGATTTTTGGGAATATACTGTGATGGGTATTCCAAAAGTAACCAAGAGGGTTACTCCCTACGTAAGAATGTTATGAATGCCTCAAGTTACCTTTATGTCTTATGATTTCTATGATTTATTCATGATTTTATGAGGTATGTTAAAGTGATTATGTTTTATGGGTAAAGTATGATCTCATCCTTATGTATATATGTACCCATGTTTCCTTTCCATATTTTAATATCCCTTACTGAGCTTTTTATGCTCATCCCAAGTTTTTTTGAAAAGTTTTTCATAGGTCAATGGAAAGGTACATGATATGATGATAGTGTCAAGGAAGTGTCAAGAATGAATCCATGATTTATTTTAAATATGTTTCCATTGATGGGAATGAATAATAATATCTTTATGTAACCACTTTGTTTATATGTGGAATGTAATGCAATTTTTATGATCTAATTCTCTAAAACTCTAAACCCAAAAAGATCCTCAATGTGTAATCTTGTAATAACTCAAGATTAAGTAAGGATTAAGGCAGGGGCCTTATAGTTGGTATCAGAGGTCGGTTTAGATAACTTTAGGAGTTTGAATTTTATTAAATGATTATCCAAAATATTTTTTTTTGAAATGATATAGCATTTGAAGATTACCATGTTGCTTCATCTAAGAAATGTTTGTTCAGAATGGTTTTCCGCAGAGGAAATAGGGAAGCAGTGCTAGGAAGGCATACAGAAGGAAATAACCTTCCGAATCAGTATCCAGAAATGGTCGGAATTAGAACTGAACAGTTTTTTTGCAGTAATGGTGCAGTTGACTCAAGCGATAAATGGTGGTGGTATCCATGCATGAGATCAGCCAGATCAACCGCAGAGGAACATGTCAGTGGTGGAACATTTCATGAGGCAACATCCACCATAATTCAGAGGATCATCTGACCCTGTGCTAGCTGAAGGGTGGATTAAAGCACCGGAGAAGATTTTTGATTTCATGGGGTTTTCAGACAATCAAAAGGTTAGTCTTGCTATTTACTGTTTGGAGGGTGAAGCAGATCAGTGGTGGTCTATGGTTAAAAATATCAGGGATGCCGATGAGATTGATGCTCTTGACTGAGATGAATTCAAAGGTATGTTTCTTGAGAAGTATTTTCCTAAGGCTGTTCGACTTAGGATGGAAAAACAATTCTTGGAATTGAGGCAAGAGGAAGACTCAGTGGCTGCCTATGAAGAAAGGTTCACTCGATTGGAAAGGTGTGCTCCAAATTTTATCCAAGACCTTGATAGTAAATTCAATCGTTTTTACTCAAGATTAAAGCAAAAATATCGAAGGGCATTAGCTTATCGTGAGTTTAAATGTTATGAAAGGCTTGTTCGATGTGCTGAGAATGTGGAAATGGAGTTTTCCGATGACCAAGTGTTCTATAACAACCAGCAGAAGAAGAGACCAAGGTGGTAGGAGAAAGGTAAGAATTCTTCAAAAAAGTCTGATGGTAAGAGAACTAAGTTTCCAGTTTGTGATAAATGTGGAAAAATGCATGCTGGGGAATGTCTTCTGAATTCTGGAAAGTGCTACCGATGTGGTAATATGGGACATAAGGCTCGCGATTGCACTGAAAAGGATCAAGGTGAAGGTAAGACCAAATTCGATTTACAGTTAGTGAAATGTTATAAGTGCAATGAGATGGGTCACTATGCAAATGAGTGTCCGACAAAGAGCTTGAGTGATGGGAAGTAGTTAGACTACAAGCAGAAATGGGTGGTGAAATCCTTTGCAACTACTTCAGCAGATGTCGGGCCATCAAATGAAGTTGCATCAGGTACTTTGTTTGTTTTTTCAGATTATGCCAGTGTGTTGTTTGATTCGGGGTCTACACATTCTTTCATCTCTGAAACCTTTTCTAGTAAAATGGGAATACCATCTCAAGAAATGACTCCTGAACTTTTTGTAAAAACACCTGGGGGAAATGTTGAGGAAAAAAGAATATATAAGAATCTTTCTATCCTTATCTGTGGAAAGAACCTACTTGCAAACATTATTGTTCTACCTCTAGTAGAGTTTGATGTTATCCTGGGTATGGATTGGCTCTCTATTTACCATGCTAAGATTGACTGTAGAGCTAAAGAAGTTTCTTTTCAGAAAGACATTCAGTTTGTTTATAAGAATGAACCCTTACTTTTGATAACATATCAAGAGGCCGAGAAACTTGTAAAGGATGGAAATGAATGTTACCTTGCACACGTCATTGAAAATAAAGGAACTGTTCAGATTAATGATGTGCCAGTGGTAAATGAGTATCCTGATGTTTTTCCTAATGAGTTGCATGGAATAATACCAGATCAGGAAGTTGAGTTTACAGTTTAATTAGTTCCTGATGCTAAGCCAATTTCAAAACCCCCTTATCGAATGGCACAAATTGAACTTTTAGAGTTGAAGGAGAAATTGCAAGATTTATTAGAGAAAGGTTTCATTAGACCTAGAACATCACTATGGGGTGCTCCTGTTTTATTTATTAAAAAGAAAGATGGTTCTATGAGACATTGCATTGATTATAGAGCCTTGAATAACATCACTGTTAAGAACAAATATCCTTTGCCTCATATCGATGATTTGTTTGATCAGCTCTAGGGAGCTCAGTTTTTTTCAAAGATTGACCTGAGATCGGGGTACCATCAGCTGAAGGTAAAGGAGGCAGATATTCCGAAGACCATGTTCCGTACGAGATATGGCCATTATGAATTTGTAGTAATGCCTTTTGGGATAACCAATTCACCTACTGTATTCATGGACTTAATGAATAAAATTTTCCTTGAGTTCTTGGATAAGTTTGTGGTGGTTTTCATTGATGATATTTTGGTGTTTTCTAAAAGTAAATAGGAGCATGAAAGATATTTAAGGGTTATCTTGCAAACCTTAAGAGAAAAGAAACTGTATGGAAAATTCAGCAAGTGTGAGTTTTGGTTGCAACAAATTTCTTTCCTTGGTCACATTGTTTCTAAAGTTGGAATAACTGTTTATCCTGCAAAAACAAAAGTTGTGGAAGAATGGCCAAGACCCAAAAATGTAACCAAGATTCGTATCTTCCTTGATTTGGTGGGATATTACCAAAGGTTTGTTAGAAATTTTTCACGGTTATCTAGTCCAATGACTAAGCTAACTCGTAAGGGTTTTATGTTTATCTGGACAAAAGAATGTGATGATTGTTTTCAGGAATTGAAAAGAAGATTGGTGAATGCTCTAGTTTTGGAACTACCTTCCAAGAATGGTGAGTTTGTTATATACAGTGATGCTTCATTGAAAGGACTTGGTTGCGTCCTAATGCAGAATGATCAGGTAATTGCTTATGTTTCACGACAGTTGAAAACTCATGAGGTAAAATACCCCACACATGATTTGGAATTAGCTGCTGTTGTTTTTGCTTTAAAAATTTAGAGGCATCATTTGTATGGAGTAAAGTGTGAAATATACACCGATCACAAAAGTTTAATGTATATATTCACTCAGAAATAATTGATCATGAGACAATGGATATGGCTAGAATTAATTAAGGATTATGATTGTACAATTCATTACCATCCGGGAAAAGAAAATAATGTGGCTGATGCTTTGAGTCGAAAAAGTAATGCTTCATTAACAATGTTGCGTTTGGAACGTGATCCTTTGGTTAAGGATTTGATGAACTTTGGAATAGAAGTTGTTGGTGCAGGAAGTCCTTCTGTTTTCTTTCAGGTATTAGTAAGATCTTATCTATCAGATAGAATCAAGCAAGCACAGAAGCAAGACAATGAGTTGCAGAAAAAGGTAGAGCTGGTTCAGAAAGGTAAGTTTCCTAAATTCAACATTGATAATGATTGTGTTTTGAGATTTGGGAAGTGATTGTGTGTGCCTTGTGATTCACAGTTGAAAAGAGAGTTGTTATGTAAAGCTCATAGTTCTCCGTTTTCAGTTCATCCGGGCAGTACTAAGATGTATAGAGATCTGCGGGAGTATTACTGGTGGGATGGAATGAAAAGAGATATTGCTGATTTTACTGTGAAGTGTTTGACTTGTCAGCAGGTTAAAGCAGAGCGGCAGTTACCGAAAGGGATGCTTCAGCCTTTACCAGTGCCAGAGTGGAAATGGGAGAATATATCCATGGACATTGTTGTTGGATTTCCGAATACATCTCGAGATAATAATGAAATCTAGGTTATTGTTGATCGCTTGACCAAATTTGCTCATTTCCTTGCTAGACGAGATACTTTCTCTCTTGACCAACATTCCAGTTTGTATCTTAAAGAGATATTTAGGTTACATGGAGTTCCTCTCTCGATTGTATCGGATCGTGATCCCAGGTTTACTTCTAACTTTTGGAAAGGCCTTCAGAAGTCGTTGGGTACTGAATTAAATTTTAGTACAGCTTTTCATCCTCAATCAGATGGGCAGTCAGAATGAACAATTCAGACCTTGGAGGATATGGTACGAGCTTGTTCTATGGATTATCAGGGATGTTTGAACCAACATCATTCTTTGGTTGAATTTTCATATAATAACAGTTTTCATTCCGGTATACAGATGACACCATTTTAGGCATTATATGGGAAGCGGTGTCGAACTCCAGATTTCTGGGATGAAGTGGGTGAAAGGAAGTTGATGGGACCAGAATTGGTAGAAGAGATGGCAGAAAAAGTTCAGCTGATTCAGAAACACAGGAGAACAGCTCAGAGCAGGCAGAAGAGATATGCGGATAACCGGAGGAAGGATCTATCTTTCGAGGTAGGTGATCATGTTTTTCTCAAGGTTTCTCCTTGGAAAAGTGTGATGAGATTTGGTAAGAAAAGAAAGCTAAGTCCAAGGTTCATTGGACCATACGAAAATATGGAGAGAGTTGGATCAGTTGCATACCGAGTGGCTTTACCTCCAAGTTTATCTCAGGTACACAATTTTTTTCACGTTTCGATGTTGAGAATGTATATTCCAGATCCATCTCATGTTTTGAGTCCAGAGATAGTTCAAATGGAAGAGAACCTATCTTATGAGGAACAACCGGTCCAGATTTTTGACCACAGGGAGCAATTGTTACGGAATAAGGTGATTCACCAGGTAATGGTTTTGTGAAAAAACCACATGATTGAAGAGGCAACATGAGAATCTGAAAATTCAATGAGGGATCAGTACCCCATTTATTCGATAAGTAAATAAATTGCGGGGATGGAATTTTCTAAAGGGGGGAAGGATGTAACATCCCAAGTAAGTAATGAATTATATTTATTTTTATCTATGTCTATTAATGAATAAGATATTGTTTTGAGGCTTAAAATGAAAATAAATCCAATCTTAAGCATGGAATATAATAATATTTTTAAAAGATTTTTTTACTGCCTTTTGATGGCGAACCATTTTTAAATATATCTTTTGACACTTTTATAAGCTATTTTTGTCAAAATAAACTTATTCTTTATGATTGGGACATCAAAATTTACTTTGTGTGAATTTTTGGTATTTTTCTGACAATTTCACTTTTTTAATGAATAGTGAAAAATACTGCATTTTACATCAAAACTGCTTTTTAATCTCATTTATTTATGTGATTATATTATCTTTTGAATTTGGTTTTAAGTGAAATTAGAATATATTTTTACCATTTAATCCAATGGTGGTCATTGGAATCAATTTCACTTTGAAATTGGACTTAAATTGGTGTCAATCTTTTGATACTTATTGTTTCATAAAAACACGCTATTTGCTCTGACAGCGGGAATTAATTATTAAATTAATTAATGTGAATTATATGAATTGAATTTTTTAAAATAGACTTCATTTTTGAATTCGGAATATCAAATATAGCTTAGGGTTAATTTTTGGTAATTTTCGGAAAAACTTCAATTTTTTGATGAATAGTGAAACCACAAAGTGGTAGTTAAAGAAACTGATTTTTCGTTTAAATTAAACATTGCCACTTTTTTGTTTTGAATTTTAAAAATCTGAAATACATGTTTGTCATTATTAAGTAAAATTTGGTTCAATGGGATTAAAATAATTTTTTGGTGAATAGTAACTTATTATGGTTTTAATCGTGATTAGTGGTAATTAGTGTAGTTTAAGGTAAAAATAATGCTTTAATAAAATTAGATGATCTTGACACATGTCCTACCCTCATTGGTTGTGTAATGGCCGACCAAGAAAAGTCATGGGTCAACGTGGGTACCCCATTGAGACAATTTGGTTGGGAAATGACATAAATAACTTTTTATTAAATGTTAAAGTAAAAATGACACAAACAAGAAAAGTTTTACTAAAACAATTTTTACATAGGGATATAAAGATCATATTTTTGTTTATAAATAGTCATTGGAAAGCTAAAACGATTTCCTACATCATGGTATTTTTTTTATAATTTTTAGACTTTAAATAAAGTAATTTATTTATGACATCATGATGATGCAGCGAAGACCTCATTATTTAACGATTTAAATAAAATGGAAAGATAATGAAAAATATAAAACCTACACAGGGCCAAAACCAATTGGATGAGTGGATTTAGAAGCCTTATCACCTTATCCTAGAATTATAGCAATGTGGGACCTTTTGAATCCAAAACACTTTTTAAAATAAAGTAACTTATCTTTACTTTCCAAAAGTGCCCTCCTCTCCTCTTATAAAAGGCCCCCACCTCTACCTCATTTCACACACTCCTCAAGCCTTTGGCTCGGCCAACCCATGCCCATTTACTCTCTACACATCCCTCTACTCAAACTATAGGATTCCCTTCGGGCCGAATCCTTTCAAAGGAATCCTTTAGGCTCAAATCAAAAGGAGTTACACTTTTAAACGTAATTCATTCTATCATGTTCATTTGTTTTATTTTGCTTCTCCAACCCCCTAAACTCTTTTTATTTACTTCTTTTGTAACAACACCAGTATCTTAAATATACTAGGATGTTGTTATAAGATTTATTTGAGCTACACTCTCACACAACTAAATCAAATGGTTAATGAAAATACGGTTTCCGTGGATGGCGAAATTCTGCCTCCCGAAACGATGATTGTTCAATACTCATTTAACACCTTTAAAGGTGGCCATTATGTTGTCACTATTTTTATATATGATATATAATATGTTTATGTTTTCCTTAAGCATCTGTTTTTTTAATTTTGGGCATACCTTTATGGTTTCCATTATGGGTAAACACGATATCTTCATTTTAGGAAGTGCGGACTACCGCCCCCTGAAAGTGATTTGATTCGTTAATACCATAAGTGGGATGTGTAAAGGATAAAGTTAATGACATTATATATGTTATTATACTTTAATTATAATATAATCTTATATAATTATGATTCCATTCCAGAAAATATGAAATAGAAATGGAAGTAGCGTTCATGCGTACGTACGGCTTACCGTCTCCATGAACTGTGCATTTCATTTCTTACATCTAAATGTGATGTAATATTATAAATACATGTATATGATGAATATATATGATATATATGTTATCCAAATCATTAATATCATTCTGGATATAATGAAAATTTGACCAAATTAACAACATGTAAGTGTAAGAAGTCTATTTTTGACTTAAGAACCAAATACCGACAAAATGAACATTAATAACTTAAATGATTACATGATGTTCATAACATTGTATAAAAGGAATAATGAACTTGAAAAAGGTTCATAAGCAATTAGAGATTAACTCAAGCTTATTATTTAGGAGATTAAAGAACGGTCGGGTCAAGTCGGATATGAGGTATGGGACTTCGTCTCAATCTCCTTTCATTGAGGCATATTTTATTTTATACACAACTTAATTTTATATGGTGTATAAACCCCTTTGACTTTTACATTTATTCAAAAGGAATCTTTTTTAAACGAAGAGTTTACTAAACGACAAAAGGTAATGTTTTTGTCGTACGTATGCGGTGACAACGACTTCTCCGCCGTCGTGACCGTTATTTGAGTTTCGGCTTCCTCTACAAGCCTTACCTTATTTTTAAAAGAAAAATAAATACCATGTTTTACTTTTCATTTATTTTGGTATTGAAAATGGTTTTCACAATGTTTTTTTGTGTTGTATTGATATCTTGTGATTGGAATGTGGAAATGTTATGTTTCCTTTATGCATGTTTTATGTAATACGATTATGTTATGGTTCTTGGGCATTATTATGAAGACAGGTGGTTCCGTGATAATCTAAGGGCGGGTGAGCCCGATATAGCTCTCCAATGCACTGGGTAACGCAAAGGAGTGAATTGTTAAGGTTTCTCCGAATAGATTTTAGGGAATATACTGTGATGGGTATTCCAAACGTAACCAAGAGGGTTACTCCCTACGTAAGAATGTTATGAATGACTCAAGTTACCTTTATGTCTTATGATTTCTATGATTTATTCATGATTTTATGAGGTATGTTAGAGTGATTATGTTTTATGGGTAATGTATGATCTCATCCTTATGTATATATGTACCCATGTTTCCTTTCCATATTTTTATTTCCCATACTGAGCTTTTTATGCTCATCCCAAGTTTTTTTGAAATGTTTTTCACAGGTCAAGGGAAAGGTACATGATATGATGATAGTGTCAAGGAAGTGTCAAGAATGAATCCATGATTTATTTTAAATATGTTTCCATTGATGGGAATGAAGAATACTATCTTTATGTAACCACTTTGTTAATATGTGGAATGTAATGAAAGTTTTATGATCTAATTCTCTACAACTCTAAACCCAAAAAGATCCTCAATGTGTAATCTTGTAGTAACTCAAGATTAAGTAAGGTTTAAGGCTGGGGCCTTATAATATTACAATGGGACTTTGGTTCGGGTGAATTTCATATGTGTTCTACTCCACATTCGTTATCATTTTAGTGTTGTTTGGTCAGTTAGTGATTTTTTACAATTTATACCTTTTTGGATTTTAGTATTAAAATTTTAAGTTATTTATTTATCAATAATAATTGCTTAAATAGGTCGTCATGGACTCAGCAGCCTTCAGTATGATCTTGGAGATGATTTATTGATCATTATTTTAGGTAGGTCACATCTCTATTATTGTATCAATAAGTAATTGGTGATTTGATGTTCTAGTTTGACAATTATATTATCTTGCTACATAGTATCATGAATCACTTTTGTTTTCTGACCAAAAATATAATGGGATTGCAAAAACAAAAATTGTCATGATAAACCACATTATTTTCAAAATGGGATAATGATGGCCACCTGGTTGAAGAATAATTGATGGAAGTCCTGATAAATTGTTAGGAGTCCTATGTTGTATTTATAAAATTAAACTAATTTCCATTTTAAAATTTACTTTAAAATTTTTTTTATCATTGAACATTTAATTTCACTAAAAATAGTGGTGATTTGGAAATTTAATTTTGAAATGGGATTTTGTTAAATTATTGGGGTTTTTAAGAAGATTTTACGACAATTATTGACATGTTTACAACATCAATGTAGAATTATATTATGCCATTAGAAAATGGATCAAAGCGGTGATTTATATGTTTTTAATGGAATGTTTGAGGGGGTTGGTTTGAGTTAGTTGTTCTACATTTTACATTGAATTGGGGATTCACTAATTTACAAAGCATTTCGACTACGATACCTTTAGTTATAATTGAATGGTATTTTTTTAATGTGTTCTTTTGATTCATTGTGCCTTAAATATTTATTTTTGTATTATGTTCAGTTCTTATTATGTGATTTTTAGATATAAAAGAGTATAATAATTCTATGTGGCGATAAGAAAAAAATTATGAGGTTGGATATGACTCTAGATTATTGTCATAGATTTAGTTAAATATGCATCCATGAGTGACATGGTCTTGTATTTGAAATCCATGAATAATATTGTTGGTTTCAACGAGAAATAGGTATCCATTAGTGATATAGTTCGGCCTTGGGAACCCATTAGTGATATAGTTGACCTCAATTATTATTGTGGTAGAAATGTGTTATACAATTTAGCCTTGGGAAACCTTGAGTGGTATGGGTGGCCTAGATTATGATTGTGGAATCCATAACTGATATGATTTCTCTAATATTAGGGCATTGAAATCCATATCTAATATATTTTCTCCATGGGAATCCTTGAGTATTATAGTTTTATCTATGATGCCATGAGAATTTAAACCTGATTGAGATGATATAGGTTGAGAAGTGGTATATAACCTATATTTACTGATAACAGATTATCAGTGATTGGGATGGGGGATGTCATATTCTGATAAGGTGATTCTAACTCATGGAATTTAGACCAATAATTTCAAAATTATGTAGGTTCAAGATCATTATAGAACCCTACCAATTGTCCTTAGGTATATGATGGGACATTGGTGGGAGATGATAATTTATTTTGAATAAGATGAGTTAAAGTGTGTTCTTGTGTGTTAATTGTGACTTATATTAATAGGTTGGTTTGTATCATGGATATCATCATAGATTATTATATATATTTCATAGACATACAATTGATGACATCATCTGTTAAGATGTCATGGAACAAAAAATTCTTATTGGATAACTATAATAACCCTAACCGATGAATGTGACAAGATTTTCAATGTTTTTTGGGTAGAAAATACAATTTTATATATGGAAAAGAATATTTCATGGATCTGAACATGCATTTTTGTTGTTCCAGGTTATAAAGGACATGGATACTATATGACAATTATATTGGTTGGATTAAAGGTAATGAAGTTTTCATTTTCATTTGTTATCTGACATTTTCTATCCAGTATATAACTTCTTTATAATTCCAATTATACCATGTAATTTATTTATCTTCATTTTTATTTTATATAACATATAGATATATTTATTATCACAATATGAGAATGATTTTCTATCCCTATTTTATGTTTATTAGTAATAGAGAGGCCCTCTATAATGATAGGCCATGTTGATTTTTGGAAAATTTTAGCATCAAGCATGGATTTTATCTAGAGTTAAATTCTTAAAAAACAATGTAAATACCTTGCTACAGATCACAACCATATGGTATACATTGAATCATTCTTATAGTCTTGAGGGGACCACTCATTGAGCATCATTCATGTGGTCCATGCAGCGGCATTACATTATGGGTTCCAAAAACAATTATTAGTCTATAATAAAACAGGGGAATATTTTGTGAGATTAAAACCAATCCAAAACTGATTGTATCTTTCTAATTAATAAATTTATTAAAAGTATCATAATGTATTATATTGTTAGAAAAAAAACATTATTTGGATGTTAAAGTAAAATACATAGGAATCTAAATTCAATATACTATTTTTAAATATATCATGATACTTATTATATATCAAAATGTTTTATAAAAAATGATTTAAAATGTTTCAAATTATTATTATATAAAAAAGATGTCATCATAGTTACAGTATTATTAAAAACATATTTTTTCACTAATCACCCAAAAATAAATCATTTTAATAAAATCTAAAAAATCACCCAAATATAGTTTTTACATAAATATTGCAATATTAAATAAATTTTATAAAATTTGAATTTTAAAATATATATATTTTAAATTTAGATAAAATTATATAATATAAATATATGAAAAATTTGTTAAAATAAATCTATTGAAATTTCAATTATTTTTTTAAATTATAATAATGAATATGAATATAAAAAATATATTCCTGAATATTAATAAATTAATAAATTTTGTTTTTTTATGAAACCTGAGTTGTCACAAAAAAACTATATTTATAAAAAATATTATTTATGCAATAAGTGTTATTTTCTAATTTTTTTTAACAAATTTATAATATAAATATGATAAAATAGATTTTCATTTTAGGAATTAGTAATTTTAATTTGGGAAATAAGTACACTTTTTTTATAGGCTAAAATTTGTTACCAATGTAAAGTTTCTTTACCAAGGTAAATGTGAAATTTTTATTTTCAATGAATTGTTTTCATAATATTCAAGTGTTTTTACCTAAATAAAATATATCTATTTCATTAAAATTATACATATAATTGAATTTTATAATAATCATGCACATATGTCAAAAATAATTCAATTAATATTTTTTAACAGATAATAACAATAACCCTTAATGAATACGAATTCAATTCTCTGAATAAATATCTTTTTATAAAAATTAAAAATTAATTTATATATTATTTTAAAATAGATAATAAATTTACTTAGATTCAATAAATCCAAATATTTAAATAAATATTTTGAGATTTTTAATTTTTGTTCATCTTATATTTTTATTATAATATATATTTCTATTGCAACTAATTAATCAATTTAAAAAGTTGTAAAATGTTGCAAATTACCATGAATTAATTTTTTTAATAAAACTAATATTTAAAAAATATATGAAAACACCATTAGTTTTTGAGATACTTTAAATCAATAAAAAATAATATTTCATCACCTTAATCACTTTATAGTCATCTCAATCCATCACTACCCTTATCATGACTTAAATTTCTACAGAAATATCCCTTATTTTCACCAATAAAAAGATAACACTTTTATACCTCCAAAAATGGTTTTTACATTTCAATACATATTTAGTAAGAACAAATATTTCCTCTCCCAAATCCTTCATATACCTTTTTTAGCTTCTTATCACAAAAGAGGAATACAATATTCATCATTTTGAAGGAGGATGTGATTAGAAGAACCACATTAACCAAAGTAACAAGTAATTCTCTATTCTATTCATTTTGTTTCTATAAAATATACTATTAAGAATCATTATAGCCTAAAATTGGGTTATATTAATATATACATGTCTATTTTTAAATTATATTTCCTCAATATTGTCTAAATTTCATACACATTAGCTAGTTTTAACACATTTATATTTAGATCACTCATTCAAACTTCTTGAATGATCCTATAACCTTACCATGAGTAATTATTATGATATCATAAATACTTCTAAAATAATTCAATAGAAATAAATATTATATTATTTTAATAATTTTATATTGGGAATATGTATGTGTAAATTTAATAATAGAATCAATTATGTATTAGTTGTTTGAAATTAAAAAAGTGAATTTAACTAATCTAAGTGAACCATCTCCACATATTCCATAAAATGAATATTGGGTTTCAAAACTATATATAAAAAACAAGGTGACCTCCTAGGAATTAAATTTAATTTGAACAAAAGATCAATGATCATGGATTAGAATCATCACAAAAAATCTAAAGTAGAACATATGAGGTCATTAACAACCAAATATTGATTTTAATAAATAATGACAACTGATTGGATAAAAAATTTTTTAAATTAATCTTATAAATTAATATTAATATTAATATAGTAATTATATTTATTATTAAAATACCTAAATTTTTTATATACGAGGGTAAAGTGAATATAAACAATTAGAATGGAAATGTAAGGATTTTTCCTCTCAATTTCCCTTAATAGATGATTATTTCCATGTCAAAAACATATTCTTAATTTACATGATGTATTTACCATCACACACTAGTATTGTATCAAAAATAAATTTTCACCATTCTATTTGAAATTTCATATCATAATAACCCAATCATTATATTCTGATTCATATAATACCAAATTTGTAAGGGTTTATTATCCATATATTATATTCATTATGATATTCATTATATTGAGAACTAGTTTTATATCTTGTGGAATGTATGAAATATATTTGGTGTTATATAACCAACTTATGGTACATTATATTATCTTTTCATTTGAATATTTGAGTATTAATAAAACCTCTTATTAAATATTTCTCATTTTTATTAATGAAATTTATGAAATTTATGTCCTACAATACGTACCACATTGACAAGGTAAAATAATATATCTATATGGTAAGAACATTGAAATGTCATGAAGAACCAAATAAATATAGTTCAATAGTTATATATTATACTATTATGGGACACATAGAATGAGTACTATATGGAAAAATCACTTTTAATCATATAAGGATTATTCTAATGATATTCACACTTTATAAACTCCATTCATAGAGATTTGAAAATAACCTCTATTAAGAATTAAATTTATTTTAGGTCTCTTAATATTCATATATATGATCTTATTTAATAGTAATTATACTTAGTGATTGCTTTTAATTGATGTTATGAATCTAAGACAAACATATATTTCATAAAAAATAATGATTTAGTTCATTATGATGTTGGATGTGATGGGTGCATCATGAGTGATGTCTTTTTAATGAATTAGTTGAGGTTGTATTGTTTTCCACTCATATATGTGAATGTTTATATTTCGACCATTTTATTAAAATAAAACCATTTCATTATATTCTATAGTATTCGTGTAACAATGATTTTATTTCAGATCTTTTGATGAAATATTCATCGATTGAAAAGGCCATTGACATTGATGTGTGATTTTAAAGATGAAAAATCTTGAAAAAATAATATTTCTCATAGTAATAATTCATTTTCGGTTTTAGACATTAAGACATTATATTCTATCTCTTGGGTTCCTTATCCCATTTCTTGATGCAAACATAATATCAATGAATAGTTTAAAGTGTTTTCTTAAAGATTGTAAATGTATTACGAAAAATATTTCTATGTAATTAGAAAATTTAATAAAATATCTAATATTTTAAAATAATGAAATAAATGTAATTTAAAGTTTTTTTATTGAGAAATTATTTGATTTTTTTTAATTTAATATGCATGATTAATTATTTTTTAGATAATAATTATTGGATAAAGGGGATTCCTTCAACATTAAGGGTTCAATATTGAACAAGGCTAGCCCATTAAGTCCATATTCAAAATATGGTTCCAATGTAAGGCCTTCGCAATGGAAATGGAGTGAGTCTCATGGGGGAGTAGACTTTTCCATCTAGTGGCATGCAGGGAGGAGCCAATCACTGCATAGGAGAACCTAAACATACACGGTATGTGTTTGCCGGCATGACTCATGTGAGTTTGTGTTAGTGTATTAGGGTCCCACACATGAGTGGTCTTCTGTCGAACAAATTATGAACATTAATTGATAAAAATGTGATGTATACACACTTTTTTCCAATGTGGGACACAAATAACATGGGCACTATGGAACTTACCAAAATACAATTAATCCATGATTCATCCATAGTCATTATTATTGGACATTTCCCTACACTACCTATTCCTCCATACAAATCTAGAAAATACCTATGTCATCATAAAATTAAATAGAGTAACCATGAACACCACCTATGAGTTACAAGTCAAACTAAAAAATGCATTTTTAAGGGTCAAACCACCATGGGTGACCTTAGAAGGTTCAAACGACAACCATGATATAGATATCGAATCATCCTACCATTGTAAGAGTTGGAGGACTATTGATATAGTCTTGTAAAATAGAATAAGCTCTTACCTGTGGTCAATATTTATCTACTATAAATAAACCCCACTACTACCATGTTGAACTGAGCTCATTCACACCATTATAATTTATTCACCAGAATTCAATATATGATTGTAATTTTTGAACACTGGATATTTGTTGTTGTCTCTATAAAAACAATCCCTATGTCTTATACAGTTTATATAAAATTAAATAGTTGATATTTATTTCAAAAATAGATGAAAATAGATATAGTGAACTGAGTGATATGAATGATATTAAAAATATATAACCATGTACCATTTATATGTAGGGGCTGAGTCACTACTTAAGAGATTTTAATATAGGAGAGTCCAATTATTGATGTTCTTCTATTTTTTCTTATATTCTTTTTTATTAATTAATTTTTATTTTAATGATCTTAAAAAAAATTAATTCTTATATTATATCATTTATTTATGTGAACCATTTTTCTTCTTTTATCCTTATTCTTCTTCTTAATCATTTCGTATTATGTAATTTAAATTATTTTTTTATTCCCAATTTCTATAATTTCGTTATCTCTATCTCTTATTCATATTATATTTTATTATTATTATTTTAATATTTTAATTTTCTTATATCAGTTACATTCTTCCACCAAGTGATACCTTACTCCAAAAAATGGAAGGTCAACTTGAAGCTTGGCGTTGGGGGAGGATTTGTGTTCTTGAATTATATTAATGAATTATACATGTATTAATATAGTTTTTTGGTATATGTGAGTAACATTAATGTGTGTGATTATTATTCACCATTACATGAAAAACATGTCTATTTACATTGTTTTATTTTAGCATTTTCTCACCATCATATTGTACATAAGCTCCTCATAAAATGGAAATGGGTAGTTCAATGGATCAAATGAATGATGATTGAGCTAGGCCTTGGAATAAGTCAAACTCCAAACTATGGTGTTCCACCAGGGTTGATTATATGATGGGGATCAATTTATATTGCTACGGAATTCATGTTTTCACACATTCTAAATAATAGATTAGAAATTCATCTATGAGATTTCATAATTTAATTCTCAAACTGAACATCAATCAAATATTTATGAATATGGATAGAATCGCAAACCAAAACATATTAGAAATTATATTCATTCTTATCTCATCCTTTTTCCATTGCATTTAATTTATAATACAATGTCTTATTAATTTTTTTGAATATAACATCATCCAAAAAATATTTTTGTTTCATTATAAAAAAAAGAATTATAAAAAACTTTTTCATAGGTGATTTATATTATGTATGTTGTGAATTTTGATGTTCCTAAAGTGTGATAACCCTATTTAGTTACTCTTTTATGCATATGAAAAATGAAACTTTTCATTTTCTATGCCCTGTAAAAGTAAGGCATTAAAAATAGAACCATTTGTTGTGGAGATAATATGTTTTTTTATTAATTTTTTTTTATTTTCACATTATAGATAATTTTTTAGTAAAAAAATTATATTCATTTATATATAATGTATTAAAATGATTATTAATCTGCATAGACTAAAAAATCACAAGTTAAAATTAAATAAGATAATAATCATATTCTACAGAAAATTATAATTTTCTATTTTTTAGATAGATCAGTGGAAGAACACCACAAATATTCATTGAAGTGTAATTTACAGATCTTATATTGGAACATAAAAAATTCTTCATGTTCACAATCTTTGAAGGATTGTACATATAGTGTAATGAACTTTATGATTACTTCTTGGAATTTTACTAATAATTTACCAACATACAAGTATGATTTTTATTATGTTATCCCAACAATTATAATGATTTTCGACATGTGAAATATCAAGAACAAGTGGTATACAAAAAATTAAAATATTATTTTCTATATATTGATGATATGATACATGATATAAGGGAATATTTAATAGATAACTGGGTATTTCATTAAATACCTCAAGTAAATCAAACATGAACCAAGGAATAATCCAAAGGTAGTGGTGGATTGGATTTCCCCAGTCATCATTGTAGCTAAAGAACCCAATTATGCAAAAAATATATATATCTAAATATTCATTCCACCTCACTCAATAAATATTTAAAGAGGTATATGATAGATGATTTACTATGGATTTATGAAAATGGATCAAGTTAATATGACAAGAAATTTGATCTATTGGTTAGAAATTAAACTAAAACATGATTTATGTATCCCTGTCTATATAGTAGAAGATGTAGAACAATTTTAAATATCTATAAAATTAGATTAAAAAGAATCTCCTTATGAAAATTAATTTAATAAAAATATATAGAAACCCTACTAATTTCCTACATCCACTGAAGTCCACCTTCAATTGGATCATATAAAAAAATAAGTGATTTAAGATAATACAGATCAGGGTGTTAATGTTTCTTAAACTCTCAATAAATTAATTTTACACCATATAAATTGTGTATTAACAACCATTATATTGAATTTTTAGATTTGTCCAACCCATAACATTCATTAGAGGAAAATGATGAATCAACATATACACTTACTGAGGAATAAATGAAGCTCCCTGATTTTGATTAACATGTATTTGAAGAAACTCACGAGGATGTGCATATAGATTATATTGAGGAAACTAGGAAATATGACACTAAATATCAAAAGTATAATTTTATTTTTGATTCTAAATGTTGATGTTTTGTTGATGTTAAATTACATGATCATTTTATCTTTGAATATTTAATTCCTACATCCAACCATGATAATGAAATAGAAAATAAATAGTAGGTTACATAAGTAAAAATTACGAAGGGGGATAATTCATAAATAACCATACACCCTCCTTGCAAGTTATACATAACTGTGAAGGGGATGGATTTGTTTTACATAATCTGTAGACTCCATAAAAAGAATATAGAAATAGAATATATGGAAATACCCTTTTGGTGGTTCAAATCCAATAACCACCGCACACTAAAAAGTTATTAATAATAGATGGATTTACATTATTTAGGAAGTCAAAAAACTAGTTCCCCCTGGGAGTATTAAATGAAGTATTATCTTTATGTTTTCTTCTTAGGAATTTATAATTCAATTTAATTTTTATGAATTAGATATACCCCAATCCATCAATAATTTTGAGTTTTAATGACGTGGTCCTTGAGTTTTAATGACTTATTATCTTTTTAGGGCCAATGAAGGAACATGGAATCCCCAAAATAGTGGTGGAAGTTGAATAATTCTTCATTATAAAATGGAGTTAAATTTTGTTTAGAATATTTTAATATGTATATATCATTATTTAAATAAAAATTTCTTGTATAAACTATAATTTTTTTTACATCTCTTTGAATGCATGATTTACATGAATTATGTAGGAGACTTTATTTTTATAGGAACCCAATGATAATATGCTTTAGATTTTTATAAAAGTTATATTGAATGTGTTATGTGTATATTTTAATTAATATAGAGAAGACTGAATATTATTATGATGACATATTATTTTTGGGATTTTTTCTATTATAGTAAAAGAAATTTACTTTCCATTTTTTATACACTGAATTTCATAAATTCCTTTGAATTGATTTTCTTATTATTAGTAAAAAAAAGTGAAATATTATCTGAAATCATATATTATTTTTTCAAGAGGATTTTTATGTCAAGTAAATCCTATTTTCTCTTGATTATATTTCTTTAATAATCTTGGGGAATGCCACTTGCTAGAACATGCATTGAAACATTTCCACCATAATGACTGTTCAAGAAAAAAATGTGTGAGTAATTTTTATTAGAATGACCTTATCCTTGTAAATCACCTTATATGATAATATTTTTTATCCCATAGAGAACACAAATGACATTTTTATTGATGATACAAATTATAGGAATTTATTTCAATTTCTACCATCTTCATTGTATTTTTCTTGATATTTTATTGTTGAGGACTAGTGGTGAGAATGTCATTGTGAAATTGATGCACAATATTGTAAATATATCGTGTGGGGAGATAATTTAGTTATTCAAAAATTGAATAATAAAACATTATTCATTCCATATCTTATTAAAAATATAAAAATAAATTTTATGTGACTTCGAAAAATAATCTCAATTACTAGATCGATGATTTATATCACACATTTTTTGGTGTTGTGTGTGTGAGTCATTTTAAGAATTAAACAGTTAAAAAGTAATAAAAAATAACTTAAAAATTTTAAAAAATTCTTAATGTTCATTAAAAAAATATAAAAGTACAAAAAAATTAAAATATTGTACATCATTCCTTATGAATCCTTTTTTCATGACCATTTATTTCAGATTGTGAAATGAGAGTTTTCATTTTGAATGGATGTTTTTTATTACACAATTACTTTATATATGAATTTTTATACAATAAGAGATAAGTCTAACCATTGGGACATAATGTATTATATCAATTTCACCAAAACACAGTCCATAGAGTCATGTGAACCATTATTGTATGTCCTTAAGATTTTATGTGCCTTTAATATTTAGAATGTGGATAAAGTAGTTCCTTTGAAATCATATTGGTAACGAGCATGTTTTAAAGTTATGATCATAACTATAGAATAATTTATAACATTGGTGATGAGTGAAACTATTCAAAGTGATTTGATTCTTGAATTGGAAATATTAATAATAAATAACATAGATACAATAAATAATTATTGGATAAGTTCTTCCATTATTAAATGGTTGGAAGTAAAATACATTGATTAAATATTTCGTTGAAATGTTGGAAATTGAATTGTTATTTTTTGTGGAAGAGGAATTTATTATCATTGATAGTTCATTATTTTTATTTCCATGAATATTGAATATTTTAGATTTTATAACCTCTTAAATTTTTTATTAGATATTATTACTAAAGGATATCATATCTTATGAGTGGGGTTATTTGACCTAATAATTTTTCTTATATAATTTTATGTGTTTTGATAACTATTTTCAATTGTTTTCAATGAATATTCCTTGATAATTAAATAATTTTTTAAAATACTGGAAAATTTTATATAAATAATTATAATGAATTTATATTTTAGTTTTTAATAAAATATTTTTTGTAATGCCACAATATTTTATGGAATTTGTTTTTTCAAATTAATTTCCATATTTGATATTTTTCAATTCATGTTACAATTGAAATAGTAATATATATATATATATATATATATTAAAACTAAGTAAAAAAATTCCTTTCACATGAAACTATCTTTAATTTCACCACACGCATCATATAATAGGCTTGTTCTACAGACAACACAATCTTGGAATGCGCTACACGGAACACCAACATAGAGTATGTTACAAACAATATCGATTATATACAAAACATCATTTTATTTTTTTAAATATTTCTATCAAGTTAGTTACAACCTAGTAACTAAAAAATAATATTATGAATAGTAATAATGACTTTTAAAATATTTTTATAATTTTTTTACAAATAAAACATATTAAAAATTGCAAATATAATTTTTGTAATGACTTTAAATGTCTATAAATACTATTTTCTCAACTGAACTACATTTTATGTCTTTATATGTGGAAAAATAATTAATTTTAGTTACATAAATATTAAATAGGAGAATATAATCTTAATTTATTAATTGATAATATGAAAATTTATCTTAGGTTGTATTTTTTCGGATGTTTCTGAGAAACATCATTTTTTGATGAATAGTGAAAAATACAAAATTTAAGTTAATAATTTCTTTTTCAATTAAACAATTATTAATTGTATATGATAATTTCATAATTTTAAGGTAAAATTAAATATATTATAAATCTATTAAAACAATTTAGGTCATTTTAATCAATACAACTTTTAAATTAAATATAAAAACATATGACACTTATGAATATGTTTCTACATTAACAACCTATTATTTCGTTTCATCTATGACATTTGCATAAATATTAATTTTTACCCATCTATAAATTTAATTTTTTAGAATAGACTTACATCATTATAATAAGTATAATATTTATATTCTAAATATATCTATTTAATTTCATACCAAAATTATCATTAAATGTGATTAAAATTAATCACAATGATTAAGGTCAAATTATGCTTAATTTGGGACTGAAACTCAATACTAGGGGCCCAATGACCAATAATGTTGTCAAAAACCCATTTAATGGACATATTTCGTTAGAAAAATATACATTATTTATTTTCATTGTGTATTTATGTTTTTAGGTAAGAACATGTCTTCACGAGACTTTTAAAAAAATCCAAATGATCCCTTCTCCTTCCCTATAAAAGTACACCACCTATCACTCTTATTCACACCATTCCAATATCATATGATATTCCAAAAGCTTCCAAATATACTTCCAAATATACATAACTTACAACTACAAGGATACAATTGGGTAGCATTGAATCAAATGAATCATTGTTTCAGAAACCTATAGAAGTTTTCTCATTAATAGGTAACCTCCTCTATCAAGCTCAGTTATTTTATTTTCATTATAGACACCCTCCATTAAAATTATTCCATTACTGAATAAAAATACAAATATATTAAATATTCTCAGATTTATGTATGATAAGGGTTCAAACTATAGATACACACAAATCCATATTTTGGGTAATGATTATATTGAATATGTGTACACCAATCTTCTACCTCACTAAACAATGATTGTTAATTTTTCCTTTATCACCTATCACGGTGGATAATATGATAGAAAAAATATTTATATATGTCATATATTATATTTATTATCTATTTAATCTTATTTGGTTCTTTTACAACACATATATTTCTACATTACATTCGGGGTTAATATGGTAATTTCATTTGAGGAAGTGTGGACTACCACCCCTCAACGTAATCTGATTAATTCACACAATGCATATAATGTATGAAGTATGAGTTTATTAAACTCATATGTTATATGTGATATAATAATTATAATATAATATTTATATATATACATATATATATATATATAAATATTTCATCTTCCTTCATTCAATATGACAATAAATAGGGAAACCTCGTTCATGTGTACGTACGACTTACTGTCTCTATGGGTGGTGTATTCAATTTAGTGTATGTATATAATATAGATTATATGATAAGAATATAATTAATTTAAATTTTTTTTATATAATGTTTTAAATTATGTAAACCATTATATATGTATATGGATAGTGGATTTAAAAAAATAAGACTAAAGCAAAAAAAGAGAATATTAACCAAAGCATAACCTTTCCATGAAATTGATAACAATAGGTTAATATATAGTCATAGTAAATACATATATGGTATTATATATATTAATATAGTTATTTAAAATATTTATAATGTATTTATTTTAACTATAAACGCGTTTTTTATGGGTACGATTAGAGTAAGGGTAGAAGGTTAGGGGATTTCATCTCTCTTTTTAATTATGTGAGACACATTACTTATTCAGCAATCACTGATTTGGTGTGGTTTATATGATTAACATGATTGTATTTTATTTTTAGATTCATAAATTTATTTTCATTTATATATCCATTATATTATTTTTATTTCATGGGGTTTAGTTTCAAATGTTACCATTTTAGTAAATTAGTTTTGTCTATGTTTAACTTCTTTGAGATAGATGCCATGCAAGGACCCAATATTTTTATATGAGGTGTAAGCATCTCCATTTAAATATTATATCATAAATATAGATGAACTTATTATATTTCAAGACTCATGTGATTTGAAATTCATACATGTGGATTATTGTTCAATTGTACAAATTTGTAAGAGTTTATCGATACAATCTCATCACTTTTCATGATTGATAATATGTTTGATTACTTTGATAAAATAAAATTATCAATACCTAATGAGAACTCGTGAATTTCATTTTCCATTAGACATTCATGATATATTCATTCATTGTACCATTTTCACACTTTTTTAAGTAAGATAATAAATAAATTTCATTCTCGACTTTACACTATCATTAGTCAGAAATCAGTAGTCCTTCATAAAAGTTTTCCATAAATAAAATTTTCCAATAGTCTAATATTATCCTATGATAATTAAATTAAATTTATACACCAGTTTTAAATTTAAAAAATGTCTTATTAAAAAGTAATCTTCTTATCATTTTTTTCTCGAGGCACTTTTCATACCTTTTTACAGTGCTAATATAATGTTTTCCAGGTATGAATTTAACCTTCCATCATAACTGACAATCCATTGATGTTTTTTTTCAAGAATAAAAGATTATTGTTTATAAATGATTTTCTGATAATATTATGGAATGTAATTGTATTTGTAATTGTCTTTTTAATTAAAAAAATTTTCATATATATTTATACTTTTCAATACTTCCTTAAAATTTTATCAAATTTAATGTTAAAGAAAATGATTTAAAAAATGAGTTATGATTTTAAATGTATTTTTAATGTTTTTAATTTTTATTTTATAAGTTTTAAATGATATTTCTCTTAATAAAAATTTTATGCTTCATTTATATGTTTTAATGGAAAATTATTTTCAATATTACATTATATATTTTCATGGGAAATGCATTTAAAAATGATTTCAATAATATATTATAAGTATTCTTGGGAATAAAATCTAAAAATGTTTTCAAGCCTTATTTATATGTTTTGGAATTATTTTCAAAAGAAATGGGTTTCACGAGGTTTTATGTTTTAAATAGTGTTTTTAAAAGAAGAAAACATATTTTCCCAATTAAATGATTTCACTATATCATTACATATTATATTTCATCCAAGATGACAACAGTCAATGTTCGTCATTCCCTTCTAATAAATGATACAAATGTTCCATTCATAATCCATATTTAATGGTTAATGTTTTGATGGAATGATTCTTATGATACCTATTTCTCTTCAATAGGTTATATGCTTTTAATGCCCTCTTACTTTCAAAGGATATGATTTTGATGAAATTATTATGAAACCTTTCTTTTTTATAGGTTATGATATGATTAATGGATTATATAACCCATTTAATTTTAGGTGTTATAGCATGATTGTTTATGATTTTGTGGAACATGTGAGTATAATTTGATTATGTGATGGGTGAGAGACTATATCTCCCAACAATTCATTGGGTAATAAAAAATGATTTATGATCTAAAAGTGTATACCTGAGGGCATCACAAGCCCAAAATAATAGGGTATTTGAGAGGAAATCCTAATCCCAAAAAATGAGGGTACTCTGGAGGGAAACCCAAGCCCAAAACAAGATGGTATATGAGAGGATATCCCAAGACCCTAAAGATATGGTAAATATGAGGAAATATCAAGCTCAAAATAAGAGTGAATATTGAAGGCCTTCCCGATTGTGAAGCGGGTACACATGAGGTTAACCCAAGATTATCATTTATAAAGGCGTTAATAAAATACTTTGAAATATTGTTTTTATATTATTATGTGTTTTCCAAGATTCTTTGTTCTATTAATGTTATTATTTCATGGATTATGTTCACTATTTACATATGATTAATCTATTACAAACTCTCAGTATTTATTATGATATCTAATATGTGGGGTATGATAATAAAATATTATAATCATGTTCCATACCATTTTTTTCATTTTATGTGTATTCATTTCCATTATCTACACTTATTGAACATATAAGGTCACCCATTTCTTATGTATCCTTTATTTAATTTATGAAGAAATGTTTTTGGTTGATGTACTAATGACAAGGATATTTATTGAAGATGTCAAAGAACTTTCACCAGGATAGATTATTTTTCCTTATTTTTAAATACACTAATCTATTATGGTTCATAGGCATGTATTTTTGTATTATTCTTCATATTAATCTAAAATGATTTAATATCCATATATTTTACGACCAGGGAGCTATAGTTTGTATCAGAGAAATGGATTACTCAACCCTTGGAAGCTAAAACTATAAAACTTTATTGATAGCCATATTAGTATTTTAAAGAATATGTCAAGGGATTTATCAAAGGATAAGTCTATGTATGAGGAAAAATACAGGAAAATGTCCTGTAATTTTGGGAAATGATAGAGTAAGTGGATTCCATGAAATAAATCATTTTCATGATATTATAAGTGGATGTCACTCTAAAACAAATGAAACTAGGAGTAACAACTTGGAAAAATGTTATAGGCATAACTCAGGGTAAACTGGTACACAAAAACAAGTCCTAATACAGACATGGTTTGATACGTTTAAGGGTTAATCTTTGGGAATTCACAGACTCTTCATAAACCATGATGAATTATTGATATATAATATGACTATGAATAACATAGGATAAACCAAAGGTGTTGTCAATTAAAAGGGTAGTGACATTCTTTTGACATCCTAAAAGAACTTTTAATTGATTATATTGATTTCTTCTATGATATGTGTTACAAACCCCATGATTCTTATTTTAGTTAATATAGGAAACTAGAATCAACCGTGTCATCAGTGAGGCTGTTTGATAGTATGATGATTATGAGAAATGAAATAGGATAATGACTAGGGAGAACGATATATCGATTATGGTGAATATGATATCTCGATATATGATTACAAATGTGAACATAGTGATATTCTTAAGACACATCATAAGAGGAATATGTAATTTTAAAAAATAAAAAATTATAAATAGAATAGAGGAAAGAATTTTCAGTTACCTTCAAGTCAATAAGAAGGGAAAATGACCTAAGAGTAAGACCTAAAATGGGGGAAAATGCTATCACCAGGGGAACAGGGTTAAAAAGTGATGTATTTTAATGGATTTCAATGTCAAGTTTGTGGAGAACATGGGAATTACCCTAATAAATTCCCATATATAAAAATATACTACTAAACCACATAATGAACCATTCCATACTAACAATTAATGTGGAATAATTGAAGTAGTTATGTATTTTGATCCAATATTTATGAATGGTGAATTATATAAGGATTATTATGTTTATGTTTCTCTCAAAATATTTTAAAGGATATTTATAATAGTTATAATAGACAGTAAATGCGATTTAATGGGAAGGTAATATTCCTATGAAACATAATATTATAGGATAGATACGTATTAATGTATTCGAAATTATTAGATAATGATTTTGGGTTAAGATTCACGATGGATATAAATATGTGAATTGGATGGTACTAATTACCCTAGATATGATTATTGACTGCTTGAATAATATGTGTATGTCATAGTCAATTATTTTTAGAACTTATTTGATTTAATGTATATATGCATTAGTATTTGGAATAAATATGAACTGCTATTTTTGAAAAGTATATAATGTAATTCATCTTATTACCATGTGTCAAGAGAATATACGATAAGTGTAATCACACATCTAGAATTTGAAAACCATTAGATACATTGTGTTTTATGGGAGATGAATCTTATTTTGATTTAGTTACATTATTCATAATGTTTTGTATGTTCATATTTGGTTTATGTTAAAAGTAAACCATTTATGGAAGGATTATGTTAATCCTCAAATGATTTTTGTGCGATTAAAGTGATATCTCACTATATGAGAATTTATTTATGTTTAATAACTTGTGTTAACCATTCATTGGGATGATAATTGAAGGTAGATGGAATGAAATATCATTCTATTAATGGATCTCATGATATACTGGTTCTTCAAGATTGAAAAATTCACCAACATTTCCTCGAATAATAGAAGAAGTGGGAACTTATCAATGTGAAACAAAAGGGAGTTATTCTATATAAGAAACGAAATCAATGAATTTATGTTTATTTCCATCTATTTATAGATAGTAAAAAATCCCACAAATCTAAGAAAAGGATACTGAAAACTATTTATCATTGCATCTTTATTTATGATCAATCATTTGGTCCCTAAGATCATCATAAATTTAGGGTTTTGTGATCAGTCACTTATGTTGCATATATTCTTGATAAAAATACATTAGAACTATATTGTTTTATTTTTCTACTTTTTCTATGTTTTCACTTACCACTTATGTTATCCTATTTTTAATCCCAGGTATAGGTTAATTTGGGCACCCTCTATCTATCTAAAATTATATTATAATGGATGTTTTAGTATTAATTTGTACGATGTGGGATTCCATGAAAGGATATATTAAATATTAATCATTTAATAACCCTAACATATTTTGAGGCATAAATTCATTTTACAGTGGTATAATGTAACACACCATGTTTTTTTGAAATATTATTTTTTTTCAAATTAATTTATATTTATGATCTTTTGAATTTCAAGTTAATCTAGAAATAGATAAATATATATAAATATATTCAATTCACTATGTCAAACTTTTATTTCACATCACACCAATATGGGATTTTCAACACACAACACAAAATATCAATTTGATACATGTAATAATAACATTGAATGCACTACACACATCACAAATTGGTGGTACATTACATGAACAACTAACTTCTAGAAAACATCGTTTTATTTTTCTAATTATATAACTAGTTTTGTTATAAACAAGATATTAAAACATTGTAACATTGATAGAAATAACTACTTTTGAAATATCATTATAATATATATATATATAACATATTTATAATGAAATATTTTATTTGATGTAAAGTATTTATGTGTTTACAAATACTAATATCTCCAATGAACTTAATTTCATGTCCTTATATGATAAAACAAATCTAAACACATAAATGAATATTATTTCAAATAATATACTAAAATATTAAATTTAGAATTTAAAACCTATCATAAGGTATTTTATTTGGGATTTTTTTATAATAAACATGCTTTTCTGATGAATAGTGTAAAATACTTCAATTTAGTTCGTAATTGGATTTTTGCTTAAATAATTTTTATTTTAAAAATATACATTAAATTCTTTTATGGTCACATTCAATAAATTATAAATATATTAACTATATTTAGGTCATTCTTTTCAATTTCAATAGTTTTTACTTAAAAAACATGTTATTTTGTCCCATCTGTGAGATTATCATTTATATTATTTTTTCCATTACAATGAAATTAATTTGAAAAAAAACAAAAAAATAGTACTAGTTGAAATGTTTTTGTCCAAATTAGAAAATTTAAATTAGTTAAAATTTTTTTAGCAAAAATGATTAAAAATAATCACACCAACTATGGTCAAATTTTATAATAATTATGAGATGAACCTTAATCATAGGGGCCCAAATGACCAACAAAATTATCCAAAACCAATTGAATGAAACTATTTCTACCATTAAACATTATATATTTATTTTGTTGTGTGGTATAGATTTTTATATGTAAGAACATCAGTACATATAACATGTTTTCCAAAATTCCCAATGAGCCCTTTACATTACTTATAAAAGGCCATCACATTTCCCTATTATTCAAACCCATCAAACCTCTTAGGTTCCAACATGATCTACCCTATATAAATCATAAAATACAGCCTTCCACTTATAATATTATACTCAGGATGAAGAAAATACCAGTAATCCTTTCTTCACAAACCAATAGTAGTTACGAGATTAAGATGTATTCTCATCTCTCAAGCTTCATTCTTTTATTTTACTTTTTCACCCCTCCACTCACTTTGTTCAATCATTTTATATAACATAAATTATCTTAAATATACTAAAATATTTCTATTCTATTTTTCTACCTACTCTAACAAACACTTTAATCTAATTGGTGTCAAATTTATTGTCTATGTGTATTGTGAACTACTGTATCACTAAATGATTTTGTACATTTTTTAATTAATGCCTCTCCTGGTGGAAATTATAATAAGAAATATGTTTATATAATTAATATATTATATTTATTTTGTATTTAAACATATTTATTACTTTTACAACATATATCTTTTTTTCCATCCATTTGGTGCAATTATGATAATTTCTTTTTAGAAAGTGTGGACTACTACCCCCTCAAAGCGATGTGATTCATTCAAAAATTGTACGGAATGGATTAAGAAATGTTTTAGTGAGATTATATGATATAATAATTCTATTGGTATAATTATATATATACATAAATATATATATATATATATATATCATGTTCTTTCATTTTTTCCATTCGATAATAAAAACGGAAACAATGTTCATGTGTACACACAACATTCCCTCTGCATGAACGGTGTGTTTAATTTCATTATTAAATAATATATTGATAATTATAATAATAATATAATGAATATAATGAAATTTATATAAATTTATAAATAATTTAAAACATGATAAATGTATAAGTACAAATGATATAACAAATTAAGGTACAATTGAAAAACATCCCAAATATTACCTGAAACATATCCCTAAAATGAAATTACTAACAATCGGGTAATATAAAGCCATAATTTATACCTATAATGTATTGGAAATAAGAATATTTTTCATTAAATGATTATAATAAATTAATATTTATTATACATGAGGTTTGAATGAGTACCATGAGAGTAATACAAAAGGTAAAATAATTTCAACTCAATTATTTATTCCTTGGATAACATTCCTTAATAAACACTTACTTATTTTGGGTGGTGTATATACTGACCATGAAGGTTTAGTATAAATTATGGTAAATTTAATGTGTATTTATATATCGTTATTATGAGCTTTATTTCAAGGCATTTGTGTTTAAATTGTTACAACATAGGTTAGATAGTTTTGTCTCAGTTTACCTTCTTTGATATTCATGCCATGTTATCCACCTATGATGTTAATATGAAGTTAACAATGTGCCATTGAAATTTTATTTCACAAATCTCCTTAATTTACTTATTCTTTTTTCTACATGTAATTTAACATTCTTACATGGGATTTATGGTTTAATGTTACAAAGTATAATGTGTTTATTGAATGAATCCTATCACTTTTTGGGAATGCCTATTTTTATGATTACATTGATGAAATATTATGATAAATCCCACAATACCACTATTGGATTTTATTATCCTCTAATTAATCATGATATATTATTACATTGGTCAAATTTTTACATTCTGTGGTAGGAAAAATACTTATGAAAGCGATTATATGAAAGCTCGACATTAACCCATATTTTGTTAGAAATCTGTGTTCCATGAAACTAGGTTTTAAAAAATGAAATGTTTCCAAAAAATAATGTAATCTTATCCAATAATGTTTAAAATAAATTTCAACCCATGTTTTAATTTTTTATATTAAAAATTGTTTTTTAAAAATGAATCTTCTTGTTGTTGTCCTCTCGAAGATGTTTTCTATACTTTTTACGATGTAGATGGATTGTTTAGCATGTTTAGATTTTTCCCCTGATAATCACTGACAATCCCTTGAAGCATAATTTTTAAGATTAAAATGTTATTAATTTTAATTGAAAATTTTTTCTTAATAGTCTATAAAATAAAAATTTTATATTCATTTAAATGAATATGGGTTTCACTATTTTTATGGATATCAGTTCTTCACATAAATGTTTTCGAATCTATTTTTAAATGAAAATGTATTCAATTTTTTTTATATTTGGTAAACTATTATAAATTTTTTTACACTTTTTTAAATAATTTTTCTAGGAAAACAGGGTTTCATATCATTTTCATGATCCATTTATATGTTTTCAATGATATTTTTTTCAAAATTATATCAGTAATATTTAAGAATAATTAAAGGAAAATATATTTCAAAATGAATTTAACCATTATTTCTATGTTTTCGTTGACCTTAAAAGGAAATTTTATTCAAATTTTTTATATTCTAAAAATTATTATCATAGAGGAAAGGATATTTTTCGTTAATAATTTTTTTCAAATCATCATTCCATGTTACATTTGTGGATGATACACATGCCACTATAATAAATTATCCAAAGGTTCCATTCAAAATACTTAATTAATAGTTTATGTATTAATGTAATGATTCTTATGGGACATATATATCTTCCACATGGTATATGTTTTTGAAACACACTTCTTTTCATGGGTCATTCTTTACATGAAATTATTATGAAACTGATCATTTTTTAATGGATAAGTTATTATTACATGTTTTGGAAACCCATTTCATTTCATGGGTTATTACATGATTGTTTAGGATTATCTGGAACATGTATGTATATTTTCATTTTCTGACTTGTGGGACCTATATCTCCCAACAATTCATTGGGTACATATATGTGGTTTACGATCTGAGAAGGTACATGGGAGGGCATCCCATGATCGGAATAGGGGGTATCTTAGAAGAAATTCTAAGCCCAAAATAAGAGGGAACACAAGAGAAAATACTAAGAACAAAATAAGAGAGTATATAGAATGAATTTCCATGCCCGAAAAAACATGGTAAATGGGAGGACAACCCATGAACAAAACAATAGTGTAAATAGGTGAACATCTCAATCCCAAAATAAGAGTGTAAATTAGGGGACATCCCAAGCATGAAATAAGAGGGTATATTGCAGTACATCCCAAGCCCGAAAAAATGGGTACTCAGGATAGAATCCCAAGAATAATGTGGAGACACATGTGATTAACAAAAGCCTAGCATTATACAATGGCCTTGGTAGTCTACCTTGACATAGGGTGTTTACATTCTTATGTGTTTTCCATAATTCAATTATTTTTTCCTTTGTTATTATTTCATTGATTATGTTAATTTTATCTGTATGATTCATGTATTATGAAAATTAAATATTTATTATGTTCTCTGATATATAGGGTATGATTTTCAAATGTTATTCTCAAGTTTCGAACACTTTTTTTCATGTTTTCTTACACATTTCATTTATTTACCCATATTGATCATCTGAGCTCACCCCATTACTACATTTCCATTCCACAGTTTATGATGAAAATTTTTAGGTATATTTTTTGGATGTGGTGATCTTTACCGGAAATATTTAAGAGCATTAACAAGGATAAAATATTGTGTTTCCATGTTTACAAAGAAAACACTGAACTATCGTGGCCCACAGGAATGATTTTATAATGTACCAAATATTCATATACAATGATGTAATATCCATTTATTTCAAGCATGGGGGACTATAAAGGTTATTTAAAATTATTTTGGATATTTATTATATTTGGATTAATGATTTTATAGGTTTATAAAGTTGGACAATAAGGATATCCAAAAACATTAGGGCCTAGAAATCCATATCGACAGTATGTGAGGTCCAGGTAAAAAATGAAATCTCAGGGGAGGTCCTAAATATTGATAGAGGGATATAACCTCATGGGGGGTTAAGACTATGAATCATGTGTCCAATTGGGGGACATATAGTAACACATGCTTAACATAAAAGGATATTATATCATTTTAGAGGAATATTCAATATATTTTAAAATTACATGTATGGGAATAGAAATAGATTATTTTCCATGGAAACATGGAATATTAATATTATATATTGATGAAAGATATAAAACATCCTAGTTAATGATCTTCACCTTTAGTACTCTTACCTATTACCGTTCTTCATAACCTGGGGAAAGGATACGTAATAAAGTAGCGAGAAATGATTCCTATAAAGGGTAAACACGAGAGTTATGTAAATAAAACAAGATCATATGATTTTGAGAACATGATAGTATAATTAAAATACTATACCCTAAATATAAAATATCATAAAATTGAATCACAGAAAATTGATTTGATCTTCATAAGACATAAATCAAAAAAAATAAATGAACATTTGTAATGAGAGAATAACATTGGCATGAGAAATATACTATTGGAATGCATATCAACTTAGAACATTATGAACATGTTTAAATATAAACATGTTCTGTAATTAAGTTTAAAACATGAAATCAGGCCCTCAAATAAACTTACAATTATTCAGCCAGGTCCACACATAACATTGATATCATGTAACCATTTTAATCCATAACATCATGTAGATGTAATAATGTTCATTCATGAGGCAGTGAAAATATAATAATGATCGTACATAAACTTTTTGACATGAAACCTGGTCTACACATATCATTGTGAACAAGTAATCGGGTTCACACATATCATTATGTACATTTAATGATGTTCACACATAAAATTATGTATTGTAAAACTAGTCCATATATAACATTTTCAACATGTGATCTGGTTCATCAATAACATTATGAACATTTTATCAGCTTCATGGAAAACATGATGAACATTTAATCAAGTTCGTTCTTACACTTATGGACATGGAACCATGTCCACACATGACACTAGGAACTGGTAATCGGGATAACACATAACATTGAGAACTTGTAATCAGGATCACACATAAACTTATAAACATGAAACTAGGTCCATGAATTCCATTGTGAACATGTAATATGGTTCAAAACATAAATATATATTAATGACTAATTTTTCATTATTCAATGCATTGGAGGGAGACATATTTCTTGCAAGTCATATATTGAAATAATACATATGTGTTCTAAAAGATAAAAAATTCATAATATCATAACTCTTGAAATTAAAATTCAATTTTAAACAATTTAACCTATCATTATGATGGAAGAACACAAAAGATTCAGAATCATATAATCATATAATAACCCATTTAATTATGTGAGTATCATAATAATTTTATCATGGTCTGACCCAAGGAATAGAAACCTATTTCCGAACAAATTGATTGTCATAAAATCATAAACTATATCAATGGTATGACCCAAAGAATGGTGTATTTGTATCGTATCCCCATTAAATCATAAACATTATCAATTTATGTCATATTAGAAGGAATATTATTTTTTAATATTACTTGGATAATTTCATAATGAAAATAACCTTTCATTATATATCATTAATTGAAGCATAAAATATTTTCATAATATTTGTCTTTGTAAATCACATTGAGAAATTATAATGTGTTCATTAAAAGTAATTGAATATATTAATTAGTAAAATACCCTCTTCTCTATGTAAAATTTTTTTATAAAATATAATAAATTTGGAGAAAAATTTTAAATGAAATTCAAATTCAAAACTTATAAAATAATATTGGATATCACTGAAATCTTGTTCATTAAAAATGAAAATTTAAAAACATATAAAGAAAAATTTTATAATCATTAAAGACACTTATAAACAAAAATTATATTTTAAATCTATTTTCCTTGAAAATAATCCTGAAAACATATCAAATAGTATTCATTGAGTTGATGGTCACGAAAATAGAAAAACATGTACATGCCAAATATTCCATCTCCAATTTAAAATGTTATGAAATGTACCTCAATCGAAAAATGATAAGAAGATTTATATTTTTAAAATCATTATGAAAATAAGTTAAAATATAGATAAAAAATAATTTCAATTGAAATATGAAAATAGAATAATATTATTTATTATTTTTGAACGTAGTTTTGAAAGAACAAAGATTTCTGACCGAAGAGGGTGACAAAGTTGAATTTCATTAAAAACAATTTCTTTATTATATGTATAAGGCCCCAACCTTAAACCTTACTTAATATTGAATTAAATGAATAATTCACCATGAGGATCTTTTCAGGTTTAGAGCTTTAGATAATTAAGACATTACTATTAAATCTCAAAAGAATTACAAAGTGGACACTTCTAATAAGTTTCCATAAAATAAAAAATCTTAAAAAGAAACATGTCAAGTTCCATGTTTTAGATAGAATGAAGTTTCCTTGATCCCATCCTTGACCCTATTCCACATTAAGTCTTGTGAAAAACCTTTCAAAAAAAACTTGGGGTGAGCATAAAAATCTCAGTAAGGGATACACAATGAATGAAATCTGTTAGTTTATCAAAATGACAAGTAAACCATGTATACTTTATCAAAGTAACACTTTTCACCTTTATGAAGTAGTAAAAACTATTCACTAAATAAAAGATCATTACTTACCCTTTTGTAACCAAAAGATTAACATAAAACCCATATAAAGATCACATAACATATAAAGGTAACTTGGGACATAAACATACTTAAATGGAATAACTATACGGTCGACTTCCACACATATCAGTTAATGGATTATCCATACGGCCAAAATCCATAACCAATGCATTGGAGGTTATAACATAACCACCCATCCTAGTATTCATGATACCACTCGTCATATGGTTTATCACGTAACCACCCGTCAAGTGTTCAAGTACCATTATAAAATCATATGGCATAAAACAAATATAATGGAATGAAAACATTTCCACAATTTGATCACAATATATCACTTAAATATATTGACATAAAAAATCCATTATAAAAACCATTTTAAATACCAAAATACATAAAAGATTATATAGTATTTATTTCATGTTAAAAAACATTACGGCTTGTTGAGGAAGCCAATGACCAAATAATACTCGCGGCGGCGGAAAAGGTAGCTGTCACCATGTACATTAAAAGAAACATTACTTTTTGTCGTTTAGTAAAAAGATTCATTGAAAAAGTGTCATTTTGTATAAAATTAAAATTTAAAGGGGTTTATACATAGTATAAAATAAATCTTTGTATTCTAGCAAAATATGCCTCAACAAAAGAAGATTTAGACGAAGTCTCTTACCTCGGGTCCGACTTGACTTGATCATTCTTTTACGTCCTGAATAATAAACATGAGTTAATTTATACTTGATTAAGAACCTTTTTCAAGTTCATTATTACATTTGTATCACTTATTACCATGTTATAAACATTATGTAATCATTTAATTTTTAATGTTTGTTTTGTTGATATTTGGTTCTTAAGTCGAAAGTGGACTTCATACATTTAGATGTTGTTCATGTGGTCAAAGGTTCATTATATAAAGAATGATATACATGATTTGGATATAATATATATCATATAAATATCCATTATATACATGTATTTATAATATTAAATAATCATTTACAGGTAAGGAAATGAAATACACCGTTCATGGAGACGGTAAGCCGTACGTACGCATGAACGCTACTATCATTTCTATGTCATATTAATGGAATTAAAAAAAGTGAGAGATATGTATATTTGAATTCCAAAATTTTATTAATCATTTAGATTTAACATACATCATATATATCCATTATATATATGTACTTATAATAGTACATTACATTTGGGGATAAGAAATGAAATGCACCGTTCATGGAGACGGTAAGCCGTATGTACGCATGAACGCTACTTTCATTTCTATCTCATACTTTAATGGAAAGAAATAATAATTATATAAAGGTATATTATAATTACAGTATAATATATTATATAATATCTTTAACTCCATACTTGATACATCCCACATATGGAATTAATGAATCAAATCACTTTGAGGGGGCGGTAGTCCGCACTTCCTAAAATGAAGATATCGTGTTTACCCATAATAGAAACCATAAAGGTATACCATAAATGAAAAATACAGAATCTTATGTAAAACATAAACATATTATATATCATATGTTAATATAGTGACATCTTAATGGCCACCTTTGAAGGTGTTATATGAGTGTTGAACAATCATCATTCCGTGAGGCAGAAATTCACCATCCACAGAAACTGTATGTTCATTAACCATTAGATGTAGGTGTGTGTAAGGGTAGCTCGAATCCATCACATAACAACAACCTAATATATTTAAGATACTGTTTTTGTTACAAAATAAAGTAATAAAAAGAGTTTAGGGGGTTGGAGCAGCAAAACAAAACATAAGAACACAAGAGAAAACAGGACCTCTAAAACGGGTAACTCTTTTTTATTTGAGCTCAAAGGCTTCCTTAAGATTACTTCTGCCCAATTTGAGGATTCTAGGAGTAATAGAGGGATGTGTAGAGACACAATGGGTAGGGGTTGTCTGAGCCAAAGGCTTGAGAGGTGTGGTAAGGTGGTAGAGGTGGGAGCCTTTTATAAGAGGAGAGGAGGGGCACTCTAGGAAAGTTGTAAAAGGTTACTTAATCATAAAATGATTTTTGGATTTAAAATGTCCCAAAAATTATCTATTTCTAGGATAAGGTGATAGGAGTTAGAAATATACTCATCCAATAGGTTTTTGACATGTCTAGGTCTTAGATTTTACATTATCTATTCATTTTATTTAAATTATAAAATAATGAGGTAATCGCTGCATCATCATGATGTCATAGATAAATTAATTTATTTAATGTATAAAAATTATAAAAAAATATCATGATGTAGAAAATATTTTTAGATTTATAATGAATAATTATAGTAAAAAATATGACTTGTATAACCCCACTTTAATTTTTTTAGTAAAACAACTCATGTTTGTGACATTTTTACATTAACATTAAATAAAAAGTTTTTAATGTCATTTTCCTACCAAAGTGGATCCATGGGGTCCCCAAGTTGACCCATGGATTTTCTTGGTCGGGAATGACACTTAAAATAATGGTAGGACATGTTTCAAGTTCATTTAATATTATTAAAAAATTAATCTTACCTTAAATTACACTAATTACCTCTAATCGTGATTAAAAATTTAAAAGTTACTATTCACCAATAAATTATTTTAATCCCATTGAACCACATTTTTCTTCTTAATGAAAACCATGTATGTCGGATTTTTGAAATTCAAAACACAAAGGTGGTAAAATTTCATTTAAACAAAAAATCAACTTTTTAAGTACCACTTAGTGGTTTCAGTATTCATCAAAAATTGATGTTTTTCAGAAAAATACCAAAAATTCACCCGAAGATATATTTGATATTCCAAATTCAAAAATGATGTCTATTTTAAAAAATTCAAAACATATAAGTTGCATTAATTAATTTAATAATTAATTCCCGCTATCAGAGCAAATAGCGTGTTTTTAGGAAACAATATATATCAAAAGATTGACACTAGTTTAAGTCCAATTTCAAAGTTAAATTGAATCCAATGACCACCATTGGATTAAATGGTAAAAATATATTCTAATTTTACGTTAAAAAAAATAAAAATATAATCGAATAATATAAATTAAATATATTAAAAATAGGTTTTGAAATAAAATACAACATTTTTCACTATTCATTAAAAAATGATCTTTATCGGAAAAATACCAAAAATATACACAAAGTAAATTTTGATGTCCCGATTCTAACGAAGAATTTTATTTGGTCCAATAGAATTTATTAGAGTGACCAAAACAATATTTAATGACGTTTCTCCATCAAAAGGCAATAAGTGGACCTTTAGTGATAATTAGAGTATATATGCCTAAAATTGAATTCTTTTCATATTTTAAGCCTTTATCCTTTATTGGGTAAATGTAAAAACATTTAACAAACATATATAATCATATTGTAGTTATTTCTATTCAGTCCCACCAATACAATGGCAACGGGTTAACTACCCTTTAAAATTATATTATTTTATTACTAGTGTGCAACGTAAGATTTCAAGAAACTCTTTTTTGCGTATTGGGTACGCTATCAAACATAGCAGCCCCTTTAAAGTAAAATTAATTTTTAATTCGTTAATGTTAATAAATATGAAAATGTATTATTCTTTATTTACCTGGGATGTTACATCCTTCCCCCCTTTTAGGAATTGCGTTCTCGTAATTTTATTCACTTATCAAAATAAGTGGAGCTATTTATCCCTCATAGGATTTTCAGATTACCACATTGCCTCTTCGACCATATTTTTTATCCACAAAAGCTTTACCTGATGAATTATCTAATTTTTCAACACATTCTCTCTTTGGTCAAGAATCTGGACTGGTTTTTCATCATAAGAGAGATTCTCTTCCAACTGAACTACCTCTGAGATCAAAACATGAGATGGATCTGGCATATACTTTCTCAACATATGAACATGAAAAACATTGTTTACCTGAGATAAACTCGGAGGTAGACCCACTCGGTATGCAACTGATCCAACTTTCTCCAGAATTTCATATGGTCCAATGAACCTTGGACTCAACTTTCCTTTCTTACCAAATCGCATCGCACTTTTCCACGGTGAAACTTTGCGAAAAACATGATCACCAACCTCAAAAGATAGATCGGTCCTCCTATTGTCTGCATAACTTTTCTGTCTTCTCTGAGCTGTTCTCATGTGTTTCTGAATCAACTAAACTTTTTCTGCCATCTCTTCTACCAATTCTGGTACCATCAGCTTCCTTTCACCCACTTCATTCCAAAAAGCTGGAGTTCGACACCGTTTACCATATAATGCCTCAAACAGAGCCATCTATATACTGGAATGAAAACTTTTATTAGATGAAAACATAACCAAAGAAATATATTGGTACCAACTTCCCTAATAATCCATGGAGAAAGCACGCAGCATATCATCTAAAGTCTGAATTGTTCATTCTGACTGCCCATCTGATTGAGGATGAAAAGATGTAATCAAATTTAATTCAATACCCAATGACTTCTTAAAGCCCTTCCAAAATTTAGAAGAAATCCTGGGATAATGATAAGATACAATGGATAGGGGAACTCCATGCAACCTGACTATTTATTTAAGATACAATCTAGAAAGTTGATCTAGAGATAATGTATCTCGAATAGGAAGGAAATGAGCAGATTTAGTCAAGCGATCAACAACAACCCAGATTTCATTATTACCTCGAGATGACTTCGGTAATCCCACAACAAAGTCCATGGATATATTTTCCGATTTCCACTATGGCACTAGTGAAGGCTGAAGTATCCCTTTTAGTAACTCCCACACTGCTTTAACCTGCTGACAAGTCAACCACTTCACAGTAAAATCAGCAATATCTCTTTTCATTCCATCCCACCGGTAATAATCCGACAGATATCTGTACATCTTAGTACTGCCAGGATGAACTGATAACGGGGAACTATGAGCCTCATATAACAACACATTCTTCAACTATGAATCACCAGGCACACATAATATCTTCCCAAATCTCAAAACACAATCATTACCATTTTTGAATTCAGGTAACATACCTTTCTGAACCAGCTCTCCCTTTTTCTGCAACTCGCTGTCTTGCTTCTGTGCTTACTTAATTCTGTCTGATAGAGATGATATCACTGATACCTGAAACAAAACAGAAGAACTTCCTGCACTAATAACTTCTATGCCAATGTTCATCAAATCATTAACCAAAGGATCAAGTTCCAAATGCAACATTGTTAATGAAGCATTACTTTTTCGACTCAAAGCATCAGCCACTTTATTTGCTTTTCTCAGATGGTAATGAATTGTATAATCATAATCCTAGATTAATTCCAGCTATCTCCTCTATCTCATGTTCAATTATTTTTGAGTGAATATACACTTTAAATTTTTTTTGATCAGTATATATTTCACATGATACTCCATACAAATGGTGCCTCCAAATTTTTAATGCGAAAACAACATCAGCTAATTCCAAATCATGTGTAGGGTAATTTACCTCATGAGTTTTCAACTGACGTGAAGCATAAGAAATTAAATGATCATTATGCATAAGGACACAACCAAGTCCTTTCAACGAAGCATCACTGTAGATAAAAAAACTCACCATTCCTAGAAGGAAGTTCCAAAACTGAAGCATTCACCAATCTTCTTTTCAACTCCTGAGTCAACTGAGCCATCACTACAATGAACTATTTATTTTTGATTCTGACCATCTCAGGATACTAATGTGAAAGGTCATTTCCCAGTATATGCCTTCCCAGAAAATCCGTTCTATTTACTCTAAAAAAACCATTCTTAACACAGAAATATCTTAGGCGAAGCAACATGGTAATCTTAAAATGCTATATCATTTCAATTTTACCATAAAAAAATATTTTTAGATAATCATTTAATAAAATTATAACTCCTAATGTTATATAAACCGACCTCTGATACCAACTATAAGGCCCCAGCCTTAAACCTTACTTAATATTGAATTAAATGAATAATTCACATTGAGTATCTTTTCAGGTTTAGAGTTTTAGAGAATTAAGACAACACTATTACATCTCAAAAGAATTACAAAGTAGACACTTCTACTAAGTTTCCATAAAATAAAAACTCTTAAAAAGAAACATGAATTGTTCCATGTTTTAGATACCATGACGTTTCCTTAATCCCATCCTTGACCCTATTCCACATTAATTCATGTGAAAGACATTTCAAAAAAAAACTTGGGATGAGCATAAAAAGCTCAGTAAGGGATACACAAATAATGAAAACTATTAGTTTATCAAAACAACAAGTAAACCATGTATACATTATCAAAGTAACACTTTTCACCTTTATGAAGTAGTAAAAACTCATCACCGAATAAAAGATAATTACTTACCCTTTTGTAACCAAAAGAATACCATAAAACCCATATAAATATCACATAATATATAAAGGTAACTTGGAAGATAAACATACTTAAATGGAATAACCATATGGTCAACTTCCACACATATCATTTAATGGAATAGCCATACGGCTGACATCCATACCCAATGCATTGGAGGTTATAACGTAACCACCCATCCTGATATTCATGGCACCACCCGTCATATGGTTTATCATGTAACTACCCGTCAAATGTCCAAGTACCATTATAAAATCATAAGACATAAAACAAATATAATGGAAAGAAAACATTTACACACTTTGATCATAATATATCACATAAATATATTGACATAACAAATTCATTATAAATCCCAATTTCAATACCAAAATACATAAAAGAGTATATGGTATTTATGTTATTTTAAAAAACATTATGTCTTCTTGAGGGAGCCAAAGAATAAATAATACTCGCGGCAGCGGAAAAGGTCGTTGTCACCGTGTACGTTAAACGAAACATTCCTTTTTTTCGTTTAGTAAAACACTTCTTAGAAAAAGAGTCCTTTTGTATAAAAATAAAATTCAAATGGGTTTATACACCGTATAAAAGAATTCTTTGTATTATAACAAAATATGCCTCAACTAAAGGAGCTTGAGACAAAGTCCCTTACCTCTGGTCCGACTTGACTCGATCGTTCTTTAACGTCCTGAATAATAAACATGAGTTAATTTCGACTTACTTAAGAAATTTTTTCAAGTTAATTATTACTTTTATATCACTTATTACCATGTTATAAACATTATGTAATAATTTAAGTTATTAATGTTTTTTTGGTCGATATTTGGTTCTTAAGTCGAAAGCCGACTTCTTACAATTACATGTTGTTCGTGTGGTCAAAGGTTCATTATATCCAGAATGATATTCATGATTTGGATATCATATATATCATAAATATCCAGAATATACATGTATTTATAATATTACATAATAATTTAGAGGTAAGAAATAAAATGCACCGTTCATGGAGATGGTAAGCCGTACGTACACATGAACGCTACATTCATTTCTATGTCATATTAATGGAATTAAAAATAAATGATAGATATATATATTTAAATTCCAGAATTATATTAATCATTTCGATGTAACATACATCATATATATCCATTATATATATTTACTTATAATAGTACATTACATTTTGGGATAAGAAATGAAATGCACCGTTCATGGAGACGGTAAGCCGTACGTATGCATGAATGCTAATTTCATTTCTATATCATACTTTAATGGAATGAAATAATAATGATATAAAGGTATATTATAATTCCAGTATAATATGATATATAATAACTTTAACTCCATCCTTTATATGTCCCACATATGGCATTAACGAATCAAATCACATTGAGGGGGCGGTAGTCCGCACTTCCTAAAATGAAGACATCGCGTTTACCTATAATGGAAACCATAAAGGTATGCTATAAATGAAAAATACAGAATCTTAAGTAAAAAATAAACATATTATATATCATATATAAATATAGTGACATCTTAATAGCCACCTTTGAAGGTGTTATATGAGTGTTGAACAATCATCGTTTCGTGAGGCATAAATTCGCCATCCACAGAAACATTGTGTTCTTTAACCATTAGATGTTTGTGTGTGTAAGTGTAGCTCAAATACATCACATAAAAACATCATAGTATACTGATGATACTGGCATTTTTACCAAGGAAAGTAATAAAAAGAGTTTATGGGTTTGGAGAAGAAAAATAAAACATAAGAACACAAGAGAAAACTTTACCTTTAAAACGGTTAACTCTTTTTGATTTTAGCACAAAGGCTTCATTGGGAGACTTATACCCAATGTGAGGCTTCTAGGTGTAAGAGAGGGATGTGGAGAGACAAAATGGGCAGGGTTTGTCCAAGCCAATGTCTTGAGAGGTGTGGGTAAGGTGGTAGTGGTGGGGGCCTTTTATAAGAGGAGAGGAGGGGCACTCGTGGAATGTTATAAAAGGTTACTTTATCATAAAATGATTTTCGGATTTAAAAGGTCCAAAAATTATCTATTTCGAGTATAAGGTGATACGAGTTAGAAATATACTCATCCAATAGGTTTTTGACATGTGTAGGTCTTAGAGTTTACATTATATTTTCATTTTATTTAAATCGTTAAATAATGAGGTAATCGCTGCATCATCATGATGTCATAAATAATTTACTTTATTTAATGTCTAAAAATTATATAAAAAATATAATGATGTTGTAAATATTTTTATCTTTTTAATGAATATTTATAGTAAAATATATGACTTGTATAAACCCACGTAAATTGTTTTTTAGTAAAACAACTCATGTTTGTGACATTTTTTACTTTAACATTAAATAAAAAGTTTTTAATGTCATTTTCCTACCAAAGTGGCTCCATGGGGTCCCCAAGTTGAACCATGGATTTTCATTGTCAGAAATGACACATCCAATAAGGTAAGGACATGTGTCATGTTCATTTCATATCATTAAAACATTATTCTTACCTTAAATTACAGTAATTACCTCTAATTGTGATTAAAAACTTAAAAGTTACTATTCACCAAAAAATATTATTTTAATCCCATTGAAAAAATTTTACTTTTTAATGACAACCATGTATTTAGGATTTTTGAAATTCAAAACACAAAGGTGGTATAATTTCATTTAAAAGAAAAATCGGTTTTTTATGTACCACTTAGTGGTTTCACTATTAATCAAAAATTGAAGTTTTTATGAAAAATACCAAAAATTCACCCTAAGCTATAATTGATATTCTGAATTCAAAAATGATGTCTATTTTAAAAAATTCAAAAAATATAAGTTGCATTAATTAATTTAAAAATTAATTCCCGCTGTCAGAGCATATAGAAGGTTTTTATGAAACAATGTATTTCAAAATATTGACACTAGATTAAGTACAATTTCAAAGTAAAATTGATTCCAACGACCACAATTGGATTAAATGGTAAAAATATATTCTAATTGTACTTTAAAACAAATTAAAAATATAATCTAATCATATATATAAATTATATTAAAAAGATGTTTTGAATTAAAATACAACATTTTTCACTATTCATTAAAAAATGATCTTTATCGGAAAAATACCAAAAATTTACAGAAAGTAAATTTTGATGTCCCGATTCTAGAGAAGAATTTTTCTTGGTACAATATAATTTATAATAGTGACCAAAACAATATTTAATGATGGTTCTCCATCAAAAGGTGATAAATGGACCTTTAGTAAAAATTAGAGTATATATGCCTAAAATTGAATTCTTTTCGTATTTTAAGCCTTTATCCATTGTTGGATAAATGTAAAAACATTTAACAAACATATATAATCATATTTTAGTTATATCTATTCATTCCCTCCAATACAACGGCTACGGGTTAACTACCATTTAAAATAATATTATTTTATTACTAGTGTGCAACGTAAGATTTCAAAGAAACTCTTTGTTGCGTATTAGGTGCGCTATCGAACATAGCAACCCCTTTAAAGTAAAATTAATTTTTAATTATTAAATGTTAATAAATATGAAAATTTATTAATCTTTATTTAGCTGGGATGTTACAATATTAATTAAGAAAGAGTGTAAGAATGGTACCACTTCATGAAGATGTAATGAATAAATATAGGACAAGAAAATTCATTATATTTATTTAGAGAATGATCATAATATTTTTTGAATGTAAAAATAGTCATAAATATTACTAATAAAAAATGTTATTATATAAATAAACTATTACCACTTTATTAAAAATTAAATATAACATCGATGAAATAATAACATTATATAACGATTAAAATATTATGAAAATAAGCAATTTCATGACATAACATGTAAAAGTTATGTATATACACCATAAATAAGAATATAGGTTGATATCATGGAATTTATATCAAAGAAGGGAAATTGAGACAAATTTAGTTTTCCAATTTGGTAAATTTTGAACCATTAACCTCATGGTGGAGAGATCATCAGATGGATAAGTAAATAACCATAACAACTAACATAAGAGTCATAGAATACATTTTGGGGTGTTATATACACAACAAATCAATAATATGCAGTGGATATATAATACATCTCACATAAATAAAAGTGATACAATAATACCCTAACCTTAAGTCTTGACATTCTTCGTACACATTCAAAATTCATCTTCATCATGTAACTCCTTTTTCTTTTCAACAGAGTGCTTCCACGGTATCCGATATATATAATTTGAGGCTTCTATTATTATGAAGGGTAATTATTCACCTTTTTTGGGCATGCTATGGATTATCCAAATGTATTGAAAGGTGTGAAGAAATAGGGAGGAGTGAGTACAATTCTATGGTGGAGGATTAGTGGGATTCTTATTAATACAAAAAGGTATAAACTATTGAGAGGCCTCCATTAAATAATTATCAACCAATAATTTTATTTTTATTATCGTAGAGGGTACATGTTTGAAATATGTCTATCTAATGGATTTTGGAAAAGTTTGAATTCCCCATAAATTAAATATTAAGTACCATGAAATCTTGTTTTTTCCATAATCACTAAATTTAATTTTATTTACCTTAACTAGTATTTTTGGTCAATTTATTTTAACTTTTTACAAAATTGAATATTTCTTTATTCCTTTTGTGGAATATATTTTTTGAAATTATAATAATAGAATTGATAAGCATTTATTTAAAATTAATCATAAGAACATGATGTCACAATGAGTTTTTATGTGAAAACGTTTAAAAGTGTGGATTGTTTTTATAACCAATTTCAATGTAAATTTTAATTTAATGACCGGAATTGGATTAAAATATTCTTAATTTATATAATTTTAATTTAAAATCAGATAATATATAATTTAATTATATAATTAAAATATATGAAAATGAAGTTTTCAATTAAAATTCTGTATTGTTCACTCTTCATCACAAAATGAAACTTCTTGATGGAAAAAAATAACCAAACAATTTTATATTCTTTATAAAATATGATGTTTATTTTGTCAAATAAAATTTATAATTGTTTCAAAATTTAGAGTTAAAATCACTTTACAATTGAAACATGGGAAAAGTATCTTGATAAATATACATTTTTATATTCATAAAATTGGATTTATTATTATATTATGTTTATAAAATATATTTTATGAGATAAAAATAATTTCTTCAATATATAATATATAATTTTTATTTAAATGTCATCAAAATTGGTTTTTTGAAATTATTGAGATAAAATGGTTTTTTACATATGGAAATAGTTTTCTTAAAATGGAATTACCTTATTTCCAAAAAGATAATTCTTTAATGCCTAAATAATTCATAATAAAAGGTTGTATTTTATATACATGTGTAAATATTATTACCACACTCTATTTAATATTAGTTTTAACATCCATTCCAATGACTAGGTGTTAACAATAATAATTTTTAATAAAATTATTGGTACTATATTGTGGCTCTTTAATACCAAACCATATGTGTAACACATGATATTGGAGGAATTTTTAATTCTGTGCAACACAAAACAAATATATTTCGTTGTGCACCAAAATATAATTTAAATGTTTGTCTTAGTGAAAGATTAACTTAAGGTTGTATATAATGCAATCCCAGCCTAGTTATTTCCATTAAAATAATTATATTTAGTGTTGTGTGGTTTGAAAAATTTCAAAATGATTAAATTATATCAAAACAATCCCAAAATGTTTGTGTGTCACTTTATACACTAGTTAAAATGAATTTCATCCACAAAATTCATCTGGTTCATCAATGGTTATAGAGTGGAACGTTCATTTTATAGAAAACAACATCATAAAAATGGAAACTAAAACATGAATTAATAATGTAATGTTATAAACCTTATAGTTTCTCAAATTAACTCAAAACTACTTTTAAAAATATGATATCATAGGTTCCATGTAGAAATATGGATTGTGAAGGAAAATATTTATAATGAAAAATGATTATCATACATGTATATTACATAATTTTAGATTAATATTCTGTACATTATAAAAAATACATTCATGGGGACAATAATAGTTTAGTTTCATTGGAAACATGAAAAAAATATCCAATCCTAGTGAAAGATATTTAACAACACCAACAAAGATCTCCACCTTTAGTAATTATACCTAATACCATTCTTTATTACATGGGTAAAAGAATCCTAAAAAATTGGAGAAATCACATTCTTGTATAGGGTAAATAAATGAAATGTTTAAGAATAATGTTATTGAATGTTTAGGGAAATTCATAAAAAAATTTGAAGATCAAACCCTGCATATTAGATATTATAATATTTATTGTCATTTCATAAGACACTGATCATAAATAAATGGGTAGAGTAATATGTAAAAGCATAAAATAATAATAAGACATATAATTGTTGAAGAAACTTATGTGTATAATAACTCTAGGTCATTGTGGCCAACTAAGGCCTTTTTAAAAGGATATGAATGAATTAATTACATGTGTACCAAATTCAGGGTTGGGATTAACTCTTGAGTACCATCTAATCTTGGGGTTCTGTTGTACCATTGTGTACCCTATTGTTTTTTAAATGGCATATCCTCTCATATACTATATTTTTTTGGACCTAGGAATGTACTCCCATATACCCCCTTCTTTCAGTCATGGGATGTCCTCCCATGTATCCTCTTACCTTGGAATTTGTATTACTTTCTTGGTACACTAATGTTTTGGGCATGGGATTACCTCCTGTGTACCCTTTGATCTAAAAAAACAATTATCAATAGCCTAGTTATTGGAGGGAAATATAGGACCCACCCATATCATAAATAAGTCATAGATACATTTTCCATATAACTATAAACAATCATATGATAATTGATGAGATGAAATGGGTTTTAAAAATATGAAATAATATGATAACCTGTGGAAATGGATATAGGTTTCATAATCATTTAATCATATGAATAAGATTTTAAGGCGAAACAGATTTTAAAATAATATATCTGAGGAAATATAAACAGATTACAATAACATATAACTTGTGAAACATGAAATAATTTCATAATGATCATGACAATAAACATAACCCATTTAGAGAGAGAATATGAATGGAATGATTATATCATTTCTAATAAAGACATGAGTAACATTAACTAAAGTCATCTTAGATGGAAAATAATTTTTAAGTATCATTCAACATCATTTCCAATGGGAAATATCTTTTCATCTTTGAAAAATAATTTTTAATACATAAAACCATTCAAAATCATTTTATAACAGAACACCATAAAAACATATAAATTAATCGAAATCATTTTGTATGGCTTTTTCATTTAAATATTATAAAATCATATTCAAAACAATTTAAAACCTTATTTTTGGAAAACGATTTGAAAATGTATTATGAATGATATAAAATTTTTTACAAAAATTTTCTTCTGTAATAAATTTGAAAACATATAATAATATCTTGAAAATGTTTTTAGAACCTTATTACTTCAAAAATTAAGATAGAAGCCTGATTTTTTTAAAACCATTTCTTTGAAATTATATTGAAACATAATAAAAAATAATTGAAAACATTTTGAATACCATTTCATTGAAAACTTACAAAAAAATCCTAAAAATATTTTTAAGGAATCTTATTTAAAAATAAATTATAAAACATTTTCGTATAAATTTCCCTTTTAAAAAGAAATGGATACATTATATGAATGAAAATGGGTAAATCCATACATGTTGTACAAGGGAAAAAGATAATCTTCCTTCTTTGTAAAAAAGTTATAAAAATTCCATGTTCTAAAAATGACAAGAAGATTCCATTTAAAAAAGTGGTAAAAGATAAGAAGGAAAAAACTCATTTGGAATATTATAGGATAATTTTATAATATTGGTAAAATACCTTTTTGAAAAACAGGGTTTTGAATGAACATTGATTTCCGACAGAAGTGCGGGTAATGTCAGGATTTATTAAAATCCCTTTCATAACTATCTTATGTAACGAAGAGTATAAAAATGATACCTATACATGAATATATCATGAATAACCATATTATATGAAATTTCATTAATCTCCCTGAGATATGTATCATAATATTTCAATAAAGGTCTCATAAACCTAAACAATCCAAAAAAGAGTTGATAATGTTTCAATAAACTCCAATTAATTTGTAACATTTAACAATACTTCCATTAAAAAAAATTGAAATTACCTGAATCGTAAAATATATTGAAATAATTTAGTTTCAATATAGTACATTTTATATGAACCTATATAAACCTCAAAATGAATTTAGGTTCATAATAAAATATGTATCTCAATGAAGAAAAATTTAGACAAAACTGTCATATTGATTTTGTAGACTTTGAATTATTAACCCTATGAAATAAATATCATATAATGAATATATATTATCACCATATATTTATGCATAATAATCATTTAACACTTCCATGGGAATTATACATACCACATAAAAGGAATGGGTGGTATATACAGCATGTACCTCATTGAAATAAAAATTTATACAAACCCCCTTACCTCATGTCATTACTCTCATCGTACTTATTGAAAAAACATGCATGATAAATATAAATTTATTATAAATATTTAAGAGAAAAATATTTTTATATATAATACCATATATATATTTAATGACTTTATATTACTCTATTTTTATAAATTTAATGTTTCGGTTACGCTCCGGGTAATATTCACAATGTTTTTCACCTGTGTCTTGATATGTTATACCCTTGGTTATTATTAATATTTATTAATTTAATGAGTTTAAAATATGATATTAATATAATTTCTATTATTTATGTTATTATAATAATAATCTATACAATATGTATGTTTGAAATTGATTGTACCATTCATTGAGGTGGTAAGTCGTATATACGCAAGAACATTGTTTCTGTTTTTTATTGTCATATTGAATGAAACAATGTACATGAAATATATGTATATATATATATATTTACCATATTTTTATTATATAATGTATATCATATTATTTCACTAAACCCATCATTAATACATTCCATGTAGTGTGTGAACGATTCACATCACTTTGAGGGGTAGTAGTCAAAACATCCTCAAACAGAATTATTCTATTTATAAAAATGGAAAGTAAAAAAATATATGTGATTTAAAAGGAATAATTAATCTATAAGGAATAATAAATATAATAAATTACATATATAAATATATTTTATAAAATAATTTCAACCAGGAGAGGTGGTCATGTAAAAATGTACAATAATCATTTATTGAGGAGGTAGTTCCTCGTACAAATAAACAATAAGTTTGTTTCCCATTATATGGATTCGTGTGTCAGTGTGGGTAAAAAATAGAATTAATAAAATACTAATATATTTAAGATATTTGTTTTTTATACAATCATATAAGTATGATGGTTTGGAGGTTGATAAGGAAAATAAAATAAATTATCTTGATAGAGATGTTACCTTTTTATCAGGGAACACATTTTAGTTTGTTCTGAAAGGTTTTCTTTATATTGAATGATTCACAAGGAGTGGATTATAGGAGTGAGGGAAGGATTTTTAGAGCATAATTTTTGAGATATATTCTCAACCTAATATGATTGATAGGAATGAATAATAGGGATTTGTGGTGGCCTTTTATATTGATGGGAAATGACATAAAAATAATTTTTTATAAAAAAGTTTTATGTACCCAAGTTATTCAATTAAAAAATTAATAGAAAACCATAAAATGAATAATTTGAGCTTCATGAAAGAATAATTTCAAGACAATGTGTGTTGGGAATGTTTATTGTTCGTTTTGGGTCTTAGATTTATGGTTTAGTACTTTATTAACCAATTTTTTCTCTTAAAAGTTATAATTAATTTTAATCATTTTCACTAATCATTTTGGTTAAAATAAAATTACCCTATTATAAAATATAAATTATTATAATTCCAAATATCTAATATCCATTTCCAAATTATAACCAAATAATACCCAAATATTCATTTAAAATAAATCCAGGTTAGTGGATGACACTGTAGGGTTTGAAAGAAAAAATCAATAAAATATTACTCTGTTTTTATATCCAATTTCAATATAAAATTAGTTTCAAAAAACTATATTGTATTAATATTTATAATAAATATATAATCAAAATTTTAATCAAACATAAAATATATTTTCTCCTTGTAAATAAATTAAATGAAAATGTAGTTTTAAATTAAAATCTAGTATTTTTACCTATTTATTAAAAGACGAGACATTATTATTATGTCTCACATCAAAATATTATGTTTATTTAGATATAATAAATCTATAAAGCTTCCAAAAAATTAATTTAAAAAGGGATCTTCATTAACAAGTGATAAAAATTCCTTTTATTATAATATTGGTTCTTATGTATGAAATTGGGTTGGTTCTTATCTTATTTATAGTGAATCTATTGTATGAAAAAAATATTTTATTGAATAGATTAAATATATATTACAATAATATAACTTAATAATTTTAATTAATTTAATTTAGTAGGTTAAAATATCTTTTCTAATATAAAAATAATATGAATTTTACTAATATTCAATTTGATTATATATTCATTTATAATTAATTAGAAATCTTTGAATTCATAATAAATTTGTAAAAACAATATGTCATTAAAAATTAGTTTTTAATTCTCATAGACATTAATTTAAATTCAACATTATATATTGTTATTTTCAATAATAACATTTTAGTGATATATATATTTCATAAAAATCAGTCATTCCTGTTACAGAATCCATTGAGGAATGCCATTTTTTGCGTCTATAAAAACAAACCTAAGTGTTTTATGTAGAGAAAGATAAAATTTATGTTTCATGTAGTGAACTATTTACATTGTTTTGTGTATAACTCAAGTGAAACATACTGATTTAATATAAAATAATCAATTTTGCAGTGTTGTGTAAAATGAATACTATCAATAAGATTAAATTAATTAAAAATGATAAAAATTTAAATCAGAAAATCTCATGGTGATACACTCTACCCCCCCCCAAATGAAATTCTCTATCGATATTCATTTGGTCTATCAAAGGATTAATAATTGTATGTTTCATTATTGGAAACCCACATCATATAAATGGATACAAAACATCTCGTAAAAAGGGATTGTTGGAACCATGACGTTTACCGATAGTAACATATAATTAGGTATCCACATAGGAGAATATATTATAACAGTTAAAGTTATACATGGGGGAGACAAGTATATATTTATAGGCAATTATTGAGGTCATCAATCACAAATAAAGTTAATGGTAAATGAAAATTTGAGTGACATAGAGTCATAAATATGTGATGATTTTAAAGGCCAGTGGTTCAAAATTTATGGACATACTTGAAATAAGGTTAATCACAAAATAGACTCTCAACCATAGTTTTTAATACAATATCAATACATAAAATCTTTAATTTATGTTTAACATAAAAATTACAAATACTATTGAAATAAATCCTTAAAATCATTTTATCCTTGGTTCCCCCATATAAAACAATGTAACACGTAGTTTTCAAAATCCAAATTGTTGAACGACCTCATAGTATATTCTCTTGAATCATGGTTAAAATATTTAATACCATAAATACAATATTAAAACATACATTTTTCTTTATTGTAATGATTACTGAATATATTATTTAAATCCACGAAGTAATTAACTTACAACTTGATTATGTATTCCCTTTTTTTCAATAATTAGTTCCATGATTATTCCTATTGTCCAATTATTATTAATATCCAAAAATTGATTATCCAAAGTTCATTATGTAATAAGTAAGGGTTAATTCATCCAAATCAATATATTACCTTTCCATGAAATCACGTTTCTATGTCCTAACAACCATTTAACATGTCCCTTTAAATCCATAGGGAAATATTATACAGAAAATACCTATACAGTTCATGATTCACATAATATAATCAATTAATTAGAAAACATTAATATTTAATTAATCCAAATTTATTCATAAACAATTACTCAAGCTTCATCAACTTATTCCTTAAAACAACAGTAAAATAAAATTAAATATGAAACATGTCTTAATGATCCTCATACTTAATCTTATCATTCATCAAATGATTAATATAATAAATACTATCAAACCACACATACCTTTCACACGTTGTTTGCAGTGTCATTATCATCAGAAGTATAACCAATAACAATACCACCTTCATGATTTTCATCATATAATTTGCACTAGGGAAACCGAGTTTCACTATGATCATACATTCCATATATAAAACATTCATTGTTAACCATGTTCCTTCTTGTTCTCTCCATTGACTAAAACCATAAACCATAGGGTGAGAAACATATATAATATAAGAAATCCATATAATAAAGAAAATTTAATTATATGATGTCTAAATCGTGACACCTGGATTTTAATAAATTAAACCCTAGGTTTATTCTATGTTGTTGATAGAAATATTCTATTAAAATCCATTATAATATTTCATGATGAGTTTCGGAAATTCCAAAGAATATCCCCAGAGACTGTCAAAATGGGTATTCAGCATTCCCTATTGTCATTTACTATATTACCCTGAGTAAGGCTCGAGATATCTTGTTATAGTTGTTACCCATAGATGAATATGTGGAAGAGCCACATCCACATGTTGAATCCATACAAAGTTGTATCTCTAAGAAACAACTCAATCTATCATTTACTAATATTACAAGAAATTTTCTAAAAAGGATGACTCATCCTTATACTTATTTATAGAGACATCCCCATACATATATATTGAAATAAAATAAGGGATCTCATTAATATTTTCTCATCATAATTTCAGAAGATTGACTGAACCTTTAATATCATATTAACTATAGCGACCCAGGCTTAATATTTGTCGATATTACATCATTTTCTGTGAATATTTAGTACATTATGAAAATAAATTCATGTTGACCATAATAGTTTAGTGTATTTGAAATCATGGAAACAATATATTTTATCTTGATGAAACATATTCAACATCTCCCACGAATATCTCCAATATTATTACTTCTACATAAATCCTTTTTTCATATCCTAGGGAAAGGAAACATAGTAATGGGGTCATATTATATTCTAGTAAGGATAAATAAAAGAATTGAATTATTATACAAAAATAAAAGGGTATAGAATTATGAAATAACATATAAATATCATACCATTCATATTTTAGATCATAATAAACATTGGCAATTCCCAAGTTATGAATCCTACAAAATAGAGACCATAATCCATGAAAGAATAAAATATGAATAAAACATTGAATTTTGGAAAACACATTGGCATATAATAACCCAATTTCATGTAATCATACCAAGTCATTTGGAATGTGTTAGGATTGGGATAATCACCTATGTACCAGTGTAGTAATTGGTATTACCTCCCATGTACTCTCTTATTTTTTCCTTGGGATGCTATCTCATGTACCCTATTATTCTAGGATTGAGATGACCTATAGTATACAATATTATTTTACGATTCAGATTCTCTCTCTGATATCCTAAGGTTCCTTTCATGGGATGTCCTCTTGTGTACCCTCTTTCGTTAAACGTGGGATTTCATCTCATGAAACTCTTTCTTATTATTGTGGCATGCCCTCTGATTTACCATTTGAGCTCATAAAACATTTATCATTACCCGATTCATTGGAGGGAGATATGGGTCGCAAACATATTATATTGAAATCATACATACATGTACCAATAAATAGTAAAAAATCACATAATAACCAAGGAAATGAAATGGGTTTCATAACTGGGGAAAAATATTCATGTTTAATAATAATTTCATCATAACAAAAACCTGTGAGAGAGAAACAAATTTTAAAAAATAACAAATGAAAGAGAAATATATTTCATTAACATATATATATATATATATATCATATAATAGGAATCTATTTCATAAATATAATGATATTAATAATAAACCATTAAGAGAAAGAATAGGAATGTAACATTGAGATCATTTTTGACAAAGGCATTATTAACATCAATAGATTTAATTTTAGATGGATTTTTTTTTGAAATATCGATAAAAAATGTGACTTGTGGAAAATATCCTTTATTATTTAAATATTTATTTATAATACATAAAATCACACGAAAATAATTTTATTATAAAATAATTTGAAAACTTATAATGAATAATTGAGATCGTTTTTGAAATATTTCTCATTAATCCTTTTAAAATAGGATTCAATGAACCTAGATAATCAATTTCTTAAAAAAAATTGAGAACATATAATGAATAATTGTAATTATTTGTAAAACTGATTCCTTAAAAATGATATTTAAAAATTATAATGAAATCAAGAATTTTTTTAAAATTTTTTTACTTCAAAACATATAATGAAAACATGAAAATGTTTTGAAAACTATTTGATTGAAAATATATTGAAAACATATATATACAGCATTATTTTTTATACAATTTCCCTTGAAAATATATAAATTATTATTGAATATGTTTTGAAAATAAGTTAATTTGTGAGACATTTATAAAAACAGTCATGAATAATAAACTTTTAATAATGAAACTAATGCATCATATAAATGATGATGGGGAAATCCGTACACACTATATTAGGTAAAAATAACATTCCATTTTCACTATAAATGGGTAAAATATTGGCTAGTTCATAAAGAGAAAAAATATTCCCTTGAAAAAAAATTAAAATATAAAAAATGGATAAAATGACTTCTAAATATTAGAGGAGAATCATACTATATTCATTGAAACCCTTTTTAGAATCATTGTTTTAAAGGAACAAATATTTCCGAACGAAAAGATGGTAATGTCAGTATTTCTTAAAATATCTATTTTTATTATCATATGTACTAAATAGTATAAAAATTGTACTATTTCATGAATATATAATGAATAACCACATGATATAAAAAATCATGAATTTTCTTGGGAGATGGATTTTAATATTTCAACAAAGATATCATCATCATAAAAAATCTCGAAAAGAGATGATATTATTTCAATAAAATCTTATTATTCATTAACATTGACCCATACTCCCATGTAAGAAATTGAAATTAAATAATGAATAATATATATTGAAATGAATTTGTTTTAATATATAAAATTTCAAATCAAATTATATACACATTGAATATCATGTAAGTTAATTAAAATAAATGTATCTCTAAGAAAACAAATTTAGAGAAAACCATCTTACCGATTTGTTATTTTTTAAAACCTTAATACAAGGAAATAAATATCAAGGATTGGAAATGTAAATAACCCTATATTTAGGTATAATATTAATTTAATACATCAATGTTAATTATACACTACACATAAGTGGAATAGGTGAGGAATAACGTATGTATCTTATTGAAATACAAATTTAGAAAAAGTCCTCTTACCTTTTGTCCTTACATTCGTCACACTCATTAAAACCACATGATTAATAAAAATAAAATCATTATATATATTTTAGAGAACAATATTATTTTATTTAATAAATATTAATTATTGATTAGGACATTATATTTTCCGATAGTTATAAATTTTATGGTGAGGTTACGCTTCAGGTAATATGCGCTATGTTTTGTTCTTATGAATTAATTTATAATATCTTTGGCCCTTATAAAAATATCATGATATAAAAATTGTAAGAAGTTATATAAGTATAATTTATTTTTATTATATTTTTATTATAATTATATATATAATATATTATTTTCAAATTTAATACACAAACCAGGGAGACGATAAGTTTTACGTATGCCTGAAACCTGTATCCATTTTTTATTATTGTTTTGAAAGAAGAAAAGTACATGAAATATATTTATATATATTTTTATTATTGTAGAACTATTATATAATATATATCATATGTTTAAACTAAATCTATACATAATATATATCATGTAGAGTGTGAATGAATCACAACACTTTGAGGAGGTGGTAGTCCAAAATTTTGCAATCAAAATTATCATATTAACACCAAATGGAATGTATAAAACTATATTCAATGTAAAATGGGAAAAAAGATTAAATACATGATAAATATAATATATAAAATATATAAACATATTTTCCATCATAATTTCCACCTTGAGGTGTGTTAAAGGAAAAATAAAGAATCATATTTTAGTGTGGTGCTAGTTCACCGTACACATGAACAATATGTCAGTTCCCCATTAGATGGATGGGTGTTCAAGTGTGGGTTGATAAATTACCATAAATAAACCCATTATATTTAGTTTTATTTATTAAATAAATCATGTAATAAATATATTGGAGTGCATGTGTAAGGAAAATAAAATAAAGGATCTTGAGAGAAGTGGTTGTCTATTAATCAGGTAACTCCATTCTGTTTGTTCCAAAAGGATTCATGGATTTATTTATGGATTAGTAAGGGCTTCTAGGAGAAATTTAGGTATGTAGAGAAGTGTATTCGATAGATATTAAAATAAAATACTAGTTGTGAGTGGTTTTTAAATGAGATTCAGATATTAACTATATATAGGGAAGGGAAATGACATGCATAGAATTTTTGGAAACATGTTCGGTTTTCCCTTGTTTTTAACAAAACAATCATTTGAAAGAAAAATTGAATATCAGATGGTTTGTAGTTGAATAATTTATAGAATTTTGTTCTTGGAAATGTTTTTATTTTGTTTTTTTGTAATAAATTTATGTTTTTATACATAATAAATAGAATTCTCATTACCATTATAATTAAAATTATTAACTTTCACTAATAGTTTTGATAAAAAATTAATGTTAATCATATTAGAAATTATAAATTAATCTGATTCCAATTGTGGAATGTATTTTTCCAAATTATAGTCACTAAAGAAGATGAATTTAATTTAATGTTAATAAGACTGATATAATGATAGTACATGGATTTAAAGTAAAAAGGATCATATGTTTTCTATGTTTTTATATCAAATTTCTGTGTGAAATCAGTTCAAATGAAATAAATTCTATTAATTAATAATAATTATTATTATCAAATTTAAATTTTTAACCAATTTAATATATAAGTTAACCATTTAAAAAATTAAAATATATATTCGATTTAATTAAAATAATTTCTTTTAACTATTCATTAAAAAATAATCCTTACTTAAAAATATCAAAAATTTATCATAACCTAATTTTTATAATTCACATAAAAATATGAAGTTTATTTTTAAATATTAAATATAATTAATTTCCAAAAAATGGATTTAAAATGGGTTCACCATTAAAATGTGTTAAAACTACCTTTAAAAATTGGATTTTCTGCATAAAATTAGGTATTTTATTATCACATGTATAGAGAATCTATATGATGAATATCAGAAATATTTGATTAAATAAATACAATTTATATTCCCTTAATAGAACATAAGAATTATAATTATTTTATGTTATTTGGTTAATATAACTCTGTTTTTATAAAAATTATAATAGTTTGCTTTGTATTCTATCATTTTTCATATTCATTTCTAATTAATTTATAACCAATCAGTTCATCTTATATTTGTTAAAACCAAATACGTTAAGAAAAACTAGTCATTACTATTACTAATTTCTCATTTAACAGTTATGTTATATATTATTACTATAAATAGTATCATTTTAATGATATACTATTGTTTGGTAAAAATCGGCCATGCGTGTTGGTCAAGCAGTCGAGGATGGTTTTTGCTGCGAATAACACATTCTAACATCATCTTTCCATGTAGATAAAAATAAAATTATTATTGTGTGTAGTAAAAAAATAACTCTTTTTCCATATAATGGAATCCAAATCTATTTCATTAATATAAAAATATGTTTTGTTAGTGTCACATGAAATAAATAATATAAAAAAGAAGAAATTAATTATAAAATTAAAAAAATATAAATATAAATCACTATATCTCAGGGTGTTACCATATTACTATAAAGTCATGATTGAGAGTGATAGTTTAAATTCATATGATAAAGTTAATGAATAAAAATCAATTACCATATGAGTCTTTAAAAGGGCATAGATATCTTCAAAAAGGATGTTAACATGAAATACCATTGTTCCAATAATCTTTTTGAAAACATCGATTAATTTGTATGAAATGATATACTTACATGATTTCAGGAAACCCTCAAAATTTGTTGTGCCTTGAACAATTTTCACATCATCATTTATTCTATGAAATGTTGTTGAATTTATTTTCCTATGGACTTATCTTCATTGTGCATTACAATATATGATTTTTTATTTTTCCCCTCAAAAAAATATAATTTAATTTTTTAGTATCAGTTGTAGTTCTATTAGGAATAGAATCTATAAATATTTATAATAACCCACATTAATTAATATAAGAAAATGCTGGTTTCATAATCATCATCTTCATCTTGGAAATAGTTATTATTTTATTTTATTAATTGATACTCATCCTCTATCCCTTCTATGTTTCATAGAATAAAGTATGTATCAGTCATTCAAAATGACCATTGGTGCCTAGTATGGGATTAATATTTCTTAGGGCAGTTAAAGAAAAATACAAACTAAAGATAAGAGGGATGAGCCATAATGAAAAATATTAAATAATAATTGTTCTAATGATAAAGAAGATAAGGGTGAAAGTTTTCTATAACATTCACATCTTGATTAAATCACATTATAGCACCTTTCAAAGCTGAGTAATTATTTTCATAAATTTATTTTCACATTTCCTTCAACGAAAAGTAAAATAAATTGAAATAAAAAAATTATAGTTACAATTAATTAGAAATATATACAACATTCACCTTTTATAAAAAAATATACAATATTTATTTATTTATTCATCATATAAAAATAATAATTTTTTAAACTAATGGGATGGATATGAATCTAAAATAGTTATACTCTAATTATTTAAAAAATTAGTATGAATAAAAAGTTAATTATTTTAGTTAATTTTCAATACAACATGAATACAACAATTCCAAAACCCATTGTCTATGTTTATGTTTTTTTGAAGAAAAAGTAGTTCTAAATTTTTTGTGAACATTTTAATTTTCATGGTATATAACAATACTATAACATATAGACAAAAAATTTGGAGAAACTATACTTGTACACTGATTTGGATGATACTTTGGTTTATGTATCATTTGATATGAATACTAGTGTAAATGATGATATATATCCCATAGATAAAATGAAAATGGTAATTCAATATGACATTCGTTCCATTCCAATGTAATTTTGGGGGTTTAATATAAATTCTAAGATACAGTTGTGTACATGTTGTACTAAATAAAAAAACTATGATGTATTAAGTTACATAATTTTATAGCTCCATGGATATAGAGAGACACCACCTTCACAAAACTACCTGGTATCCAGAATGATATGCTACAAAAAGAAAAGTATCTTCCATGGTGAACAATTTTTACTGATTGAATTCTACATTCAATGTGTAGGGTCTCTAAAAAAATACATTCTTGATTTTTCATAACTAAAATTTTGAAATATACCAGGAAATATTCATCATGAATTATCTACAGATGGAATTTACCCATATGGAGTACTGGGGAGTACTCTGTATACCTAACCCATCATGTTATTAAATAGTAACATCCTTACATAGTTATTCTTTAAGATCAAGTACATTATGTTTTCTATTATTATATCATTCCAAAATCAAACTTATAATTATATTGATATCTATGTTGCACCTCTAATCGAAGATCTCTAATTGAATTATTGTATATGTGTTACATTGTATTGATTCTCATAGAAGTAAAGAATTAAAATTAAGAGACATGTTTTATAAGCTTTTAAATGAATTTATTTATTATGTGATTTTTTAGGCTATATAATTAATGGAATATTGGGGTGTCCCATTTTTGATGAATTAACATACAATTTTCAGATGAAACATTCCTTAATGATTCCGTGTTTAGAACATCTAAAATCCTTTCATCAATGAAGTAAATACATATCCTATATAATATCTTTTTATGGGAATAGTAATCATGGTATAACATCATCTCCACCAATGGTTGGTAAACTATACAATAAATAAAAATATGTTGAAAATATTTTCATTAGTCCATATTGTAATAAAATTATGAAATCAAGTCGGAATAGGTGATCACATTTCATTGAATTACCATACTGTAATTTGTTATAAAATATAATTTTTTTCATGTCATAAATGTTTAAAAAATATGTTTGATAGGGTTATTGGTGAATTACAAAATATTTTTAAAAATGCATAATGAAAACAAGTTTATTTTGATGATGATTGACATGTGGATATTTAAATAGTTTGGACTCATTAATGGTAATGGGAATAAATTTAATTATCCACCATATTACACTCAATCCATATAGGATCTAATTAAATTTGGCCATTTCTATAATGATGTCAATATTTTAGAGGGTTTTTTATAAAATATCTATGTTGTCTTATATATATATATCCAATTTCTTCTTTATAGGTAGTAAATTCTAATGACTATCATTTTTTAATGGAAAATTCAAAGCATGTTTTTTTCATTGAATTCTGTGTAAAAATTTAAGACATACATTAACAAGACTCTACTTATATTGAATCAATATAAAGTATCATTATGGACACGAAAAAGTTTTCAATCAAGAAAAATAAGGTTGTACACATATTTTGTGGATTGAGATGTCTTTCCAACAATCATTCATTAATATAATGGTCAGCATTATTTCTAAAACGGTAATAGGGGTAAAAATATGTGGTCCTATCCATTATATATGGATTTATACCATTGAATGGTATATGATGATTTTTAGATTGAATTTCCTGAATTGAAGTCAGCTACAAGGTTGTATTATACTTCATAATATTCTAGAATAATCTGTTGAATTCTGAACAGATTACCAATCAGATGTTGAAAAAATATTTCTATCATTGACTCATCATAGTTGATGCCTTATAAGTGAAGGGATTTATAAAATAGGTGTTGTTTCAATTTCAATTTAATAGAATGATAATGAATACCCTTGCATTTTATATAATAGTTACGAAGTTAACCCATATTTTGAATCCCATAAAACTATTCACATATATTTGAATCCATCTTGGGATGAAGGTTTGATATAAAATACACATAATAAATATCTTATATGATTGTTTTAAAATAATTTTTTTAAGCAATTATTTGAAAATCAAAATTTAATTATTGAATGACTTCGATGGATAGAAACGGGACTAAATGAAGATGTTATAACTGATATTGGTTTTGTAATAAATGGGTATACATTCTAGAAATAATTAATAAATGACTTCAGTGAAGTCGGAAACAATGGATTTAGGATTATATAGTAAGTGATCCAGATATATCATTCTAAGGAAAAAAATCTAGTCTATTCGAATATTTCATTTTGTGGGCTTATCGAATAGATATATGAGTTGAATTATACAATATTTAATGTGATTAATTTCTGTTGAATATTGGTTGAAAATGAGAATGTAGTGAAATTTGATCAAAAGGGATTCATGAAGGTGGCTTCAAGTTATGTAAGGAAAATGGAGAGCCATTCATAATTGAAATACATGAAGTGAAATTATTTTTTGGCTTAAATATAACAAAAATAAGTAGTTTGATTGCCCTTATGGAGACAAAATGGAATGTAGGGTATGATGAAAATTCAAATGAGGATGGACCGCTCATTGGGAGATCAAAATCTGTTCCTTTTGATTACCCTATGGGCACTATATTATACATTATAGTGGACCACATATATTTTATTTGGATTCCCGATAGAGTATAAAAACCCATATAACATTTTAAAAAAAATTATTTAGTTTAATGATAAGGTAATATTTTTTTCTAATATACAATGAAATTCTTAATAAAATTATATCTTCTATACTTTCTTTAAAAAAAGTAATTTAAAAGTTAGATTACCAAGATATAAATTTTATTATTCACATTATGATGTTACCAATCCCATGAACGAATAAACGATGACAAATTAAACCCTTTGGGAAGAGGAAAATGTAATGTTATGATATGAATTCACTATTTTAATAAAAACTTGTATATTGAATATTTTATTTAATATTCATTATTCATTTTAGGTTTGTGTTTGATTTAGATGTTTTTTATATATTTCATGCCTTTTTTCACAAAACGTCCATAAGATTATTCTCCCTCAATAAATTTTCATCCCATGAGTATTGAAATTTATCAATTTTCTTTATTTTTTATTCACAGACTTCATAGGATGAGAGAAGTAACTAAATCTTATCAATGAAAAAGGAAATCTTGATGTATTAATGGTAAAAAATCTACACATAGAACTAATATATTATTTCATATTTTTGATTAAATTAATTTTTTTATTATTACCCACATAAAATTTTTTCCTATATTGGTGGATTCGTTTAATATATTTGTTGAGGTTTTTTTTGAAAGTACACATGATCATAATAAATTGGACATTTAGGCTATATTTAAAACAATTAATGCAAGTAAATGACTCACTAATGTTTAAAACCATCATCAAAAGTTGATTTCCACATACTTTTTTAATTAACATTTTCATCAATTTATCTAATTTTTTAACTTAATTATCTTATCATTATTATCTAATAACTCTTTAGTTTTTTATAGATATTTTGGAATGCCGTGTTTTTATTTAAACAATCAATAACAACCTAGAAATTATATTTTTTACCCATATATAATGGATTCGGAGTCCACATGATTCCTGAAATGTGAAGTGTTTTGTGTGGGATGGAGTTTCTCTTCATTAAAACTGATACGTGTTCTCTATTTTCTTGATTTTTGAATATAATTTAATAATAGTACACATCTCATACTCAATAATAAACTCCTCACATGGATACTTAGTGTTCTGGTTATGAATATAACTATATGTTTTTAGTTTATAGATCACATTTTAGTTCAAAAAAAACACATCACATACTCAAAATCATGAAAATAATTCTGATGAACTATTTGTTAAAATTAGTATTGGTATAATCCAAACTGAGAAATTCATTCTGATTGTCTGAATAATATTTGAAAATGATCCATACCTTATTTGGGATGTTTATGAATTATTTTCACCTCAATCTGACACCCAGTGTGACCGATATGAATCCAAGTGCATACTTTTTTTAAATTGACAATAGTTTTAATAATAAACCTGACATTCTAAATACTAATAAAATTCATTTATGTTACATTGATTCATTAGGAAAATGATCCAGATGTCATTTGTGACATGTATTAATCATAAAAACCTAAATATGATAAAAAATTTCTAGTATGACTAAAAGTATCCTCACCAATTTAAAATTGATATTTAAGTTCAAAAAGTGTCACTCACTTAATGATGAGAAACCACACCCCTATTATAATGATAAATTATTAAAATGACACATAATTAATTTTTTATGTCTAGGAATAATTCTCACATCAGTCCATCATACTATGTGATTGTATGACTCAATGTGTGTGTTTCTAGTTAAAAATACCATTTTAGAATAAAAAAAAGTGACATACTCAAAACTATGTAAACTCTTTCTTATTATTTTTTTACATTTAGAAAAAAATTAATAATCCATTTGAGACATTTTTGAAACATACTAACCTCAATTTGACTCATAATGTGATATGTGTGACTGCATGTGCCTTTTCATTTAAAATTGACATTGGTTTTGGTAAAAAATAAAATTGGCATACTCAAAAATAACAAAATGACTACATATTGTTTTTATAATTTAGGATTACTATATATATAGATATTTTAATATGTCTGAATCAGCCTCATATCAATATGATACATAGTGTTTCTAATATGAATCAAAGTATCATTTATAAGTATAAAATGAAAATTCTTGTTCAAAATGATTCACTCACTAAAAACCATTAAAACACACTAGGATTATCAAATAATTTATGAAATCAATTCATATGTAATTTTTTGTCTACATAAATCATTCTCACATCAAAATGACAAATTATGTGGCTGGTATGAACCAATTTATATGTATCCAACTTAAAAATAAATTTTATTTAAAAATACATGTTACATACTCAAAACCATGAAAATTAATTCTAATTGTTTTTATACACAAGTAAAATGATTTGAATTTGTTTATAACATATAGAAATAATATTTATATCAGTAATATGTAGACTGTGACTAATATGACTCCATACATTCCTTTTTATTTATATTTTCCATTGATTTTATTGAAAAACAAATGTTACATAGTCAAAACCATGAAAATTAATTTACATTGTTTTGATTATTTATGAGAATGATTTATATGTCATTTGGGACATATAGGAATTAGCCAACCAATAGACAATGATCCCAGTATGACTTACAATTTTTGTTATCTGTTTCAACATGGAATCAGAGTTCAAAAAGTGTCGATCACATAAAAGTAATAAAACAAACTCTTATTGCCCTAATAATTTAGTAAAAGGATTCCTAAGTCATTTGTGACATGTAGAAATCAATCAACATCAAACTGACCAATAGTTTGACCATTATTAATAAAGGTTGTGTTTCCCCTATAAAATTACATTTTATAAAAAATATATAACTAGTAAAGTCAAGATATATCCCACTCATTTAAATTGTTTTACACCTAAGTAAAATAACCCTTATTTTATATGGGATATTTAGGAATCAAGTACACCTAAATATAACACATGGTGTGACTGGTATAACTATATGTTCATTTTTTATTTAAAATTGAAATGTATTTTAGTAAAAAACAACTGATATATTAAAAAATAAGAAACAAATTATTATTATTTTGATACAATATGAAAATGATTAATAGGTCATTCCTGATGTATAGGAATATTTAATACCTCATTTTGATACATGATGTACCAGATATGACTCAACATGTCCATTTATAGTTTAAAATTGAGATTTTAGTCGAAAAAGAATCACTTGTTGAAAACATGGAAAACACACTGGAATTTACTTTGTAATTTAGTAAATTGATTCATAATTCAATTGTGACGATTAATAATAACTCTAATATAAAACCATAACTCAATGTCACTGGTATAAATCAAATTGTATGTTTCTAGTTTAAAAAGTCATCTTATTAGAATAAAAAAGTTATCTACTCATCCTAAGGAAACACATTTGGATTGATTAATTACTTTAAGAAAATGAGTTATAAATAATTAGGGATTTTTTGAAATCATCCACACCGCAATATAAATAATAGTGTGTCTGATATGGATAAAATTGCATCATTTCAATATATTTGAGTTATTTTAATTCATATGTTTATCATGTCACAAATACCAGGGAAGAAATCCGAGAATGATTATTCATAATTCAATGTACTATTATATAAATTATTTTCCTATAATTTTTATCTTATATTTCGTTTATGAATTTTCACTGAGATAAATCTTGATGATTAAAAAATTATCTTCCAAGAAAGAACCATAAATAAATGAATCTCATATAATGTGTTCCCAATATGACTGAAAATATAGTTTTAAATTAACACACTATTTTTAATTGACTAATATACATAATTAGAATCATCATATTTTCTTCTAATAATGGTATTTTATTTCATGGAGTGGTGGTTTATTTAGTTATATCATGTGTCAAGGTGTGGGGGAAACGACAAATAAACAATGATATTATTTGACGTATTTGATAATTTTTACTTTTTATTGTAATTTCATGAACATTATTTTTCAAATTTCTATAATTTTATTGCTTGTAATTGTATTATAAATTTAATTTCATTTAAATTATATATGTTTACCTTAAATTATTTCTCTCTGGTGATATTTCAATATATATTGTGTGAAATTATAACACAATGTAGTTCTCCATTTTAAAAGAAATTTTTAATATCTCGTGTTCTTTTTTAATTAGATATTTCTAAAATGTTCATGTTTTACCCTAGTATTATGAAGTAACCCATCCAAATATATAGATCTGTCTTCCAATAATAATATATGAACCTATATTATTATTCTTTTTACATTCCCCATGTAATTAGGGAGAGTTTTGAGTATGATATTACTAGAGGGATAGCCCATGAGAATGTTATCTAGGGGATATGTCAAAGAAATACTTTGAAATTTGATATCAATATAAAAATTATCCAAATAAAACAAGCCTTTAGATTCAAGTATTTTGTGTTTTTGAATATAAATTAAATGTTATTATAAATTTTTTTAATAAATAAGCATGTTATAATGTGGTCATCTCACATGATATAAAATATTATGTGTAAATCATGTATTTTAGCACAAAATTTGGGAGTGAGAGTTTGTACATATCATGATAAATATACAATCAAAACTTAATATTGATAAAAATTTCAAAATACAGTGACTGAGATAGTTCTTATTATATTTACTTGAATTTTTACTACATTATAGGTGATCAAAAGGTAGTTATACAAAAATTATAGTTAGAATAAATTTATTAGTTTTTAATGATATTATCCAAATGTTCTCCATCTAATAGTATATTGGATGTTGACGTAGTCACATTTTTGGTGCAATTTAATGGTTATTCATATTAATTGAAAAATGATTTTCATAATGATATATAAGTCATATTCATGGGTTATATCCAGAACAAAAATATACTTGATGAACATGGTAAATACATTAGTGCTATCAAAGGATTTATATTCATGGAAAACAAGTGTAATTTTATTAGGTTTTAGTGAATTCATAATGTTAATATATTATTTAGATATTTTAATATAAAATATAAACACAATATGGTATTTTGGTAATCAATACCACAAGATTTCACAATATCAAAATTTTTAATATCGTTGACACATGCAAATTCGAACTATGGAAATGGAAACAATATAGGATATCATTAAGTATAATTAAATATCATGTACCCTCAAAATAGTGTGATATTGTGTAAATGAGGTATGAGAAACATCATATAATATGACTGTAGATTTATTAATAGACCACCTATATTCTGAAATACCAATCACTAAATATCATTAGAAGTTACAATATAGAATTCAATTACATTGTTAGTAGTCCACAACATTGTCCATAATATTTTATGACATATAAAAAGTTTTTCAGTCATAAAACATTTAGAAAAATGTAATTTTTTATATTTGTATATTTTTACTTCATCCTAATAACTTAACATTAAATTATAAGTGTCTGTAAATATAAAATCCTATTTTTCAATATCATATAAATAATGAAAAGTATGACTAATGTTTTTAAAAAATAAAATAATTTTTTCTTATTAGTTTATTACTTTATATAATTATATATTTAAATGTTTTTATATTAATAGATTTTTACGAAAAAAATTGTAAATTATATTTTAGTACATAGTGTCATTCATTACATTTTATGCGCAAAATCATAATATGTCACTTGTATTTTTATTGAACTCTGTTTTTTATTAGAGTTATTATCATGAAAATAGTTTATGGGTATTACTCTATGGAGTTATCTTGAATTTATTTGTATCTTGAGTAATGTCTCCCTGGGGAGGGGGACATGGGGCAAGACTACAAACAATCCCACAGTCTAATACCTCAATCTTTAAATGTGAGGAGTTATCCATCTATCACATTGGGTATACTCATGTAGATATTTTTAGTCTCATGTAATTTTAATTTATATCATGAAATGTTATTGTTCCTTATATATGATAATCATTTTAATTTGAATGAAAATTAATGGATTCTTATTTTTGGTGAGTAGTAAAAATTTGTGTGACATGTAATGACATACAAATTAATGTTGTTTGAAAACATTACATTGTTAGATGGAATAGATATTCCAAAACTAAATCATTAATATAATCTATAAAAAATGAATAAAACATGTGAAAATAATGATTTCATGATTAAAAATATGTTTAATATGATTGTTACATATATTAACCACGTGAAATTTTTAATGGAAAAAATTCTAACTAATATGTGTGAGATTCCTTTCTTTGTGGAACTTGTCAAGAAATTAATCTTGGAATGGGGTATGTTATGAAAAATTTGTGTTCATATAGGTTAACTTATATAATGAATGAATAAAATTGATTATCATAAAAGGTTTAAGAACCTCTTTATGGAGTTTTATTTTGATTAAACTAACTAGTATATACTAGTATAATTATGTTCCCCCATGATTATATTTGACAAAAACTGTATGATGGATTTTCATATGGATTTATTTTTTCAACTATCCAAATATAAAAAATGTTAGGACTAGAACCATTTTCTAACATGAAAGCTATGTTGTGGTAGAAATGGTAATGTGACATAAAAAATTATGAAGTATTTATCATAGATCACTAAATAGAAATTATGTATTGGTTTATAATTAATAGTTCTTGTTGAATAATTAAAATATATTGGGGAAATTGTATAAATCATGATATCCCCCATGGATAATTAATTTTTAAAGATTATGGATTACTTTCTAAATATATTTCTGTGATCAATTATAGTTATAAACTATAAAAATGTAATATTTTTTTTGTTATTTTTATATTTTTTCTAAAAATGAATCATTGAAATCATCTAAATGTAATTTTTATTGAAGTCAAATTCACTAACACATACTCATGTGTATTAAATATGTGGGTTTAATCCCATATTTTTTCTAAAAAAATAGAGACTGTGGGTGATAATGTAATTGAAAATGGGTTATGTTGATCTTTAACTCCCCAATGGAACCCTCAATTTTTCATTAGAATATTAAAATAAAGATATTTCATTATGAAGTTTATTAATTATAGAATTTGAGGAATGATATTATTTTCCATACCTAAGAAAATATTTTAGTATCTTTTTTTCAAAGAAAGGATTTTCATTCAATATTCATAACAATAGTTTTTTGCTATTAATCATTGAAACTTTTTTCACCTTGGGAATGTAATTAACTTTTTACACATTCAACATATAGATAGTACATTTTATAAAATTCAATGTATGTTTTTATAATATTATTTCAGTCCCATGTAAGATCACATGGAAGTGGTGCTCTTAGGTGCCTCATTAACTTTAGTAGTGACATTAGTCTATGTATATATGGGTTTTGAATGAGACACAAGTATTAAAAATTTGAAAAGTAAAAAAATAGAACAAGTATAATAATGAAATTGGAATAATTATTAATATTATCTTATCAGGTTGGTGAGGTGAATACATTAGTAATGAATTCACTATAATGTTTTTTTAGAGGAGGAATACGACCATGAAAAACATGTATATTTCAATGACGAGTCAGTTTTTAACACTTTTGTGATTATTTTGTTTTGACATGACATAACCAAAATTACAAAAATTAACACATTTAAGTAATCCCATTTAATATATTGGAAATATTTTATATAATCCATCTAAGAGAATTTTTATATTTCTTAATCTGGTTTATGTCATGAAAATGGATTATATAAATTATAGATTTATTGGTATAAATGTAGAATGTATATAATTTCATGGATTACAAATTTTATGTGTTCTTGAAATAGATGTTCAGTCATTTCCAATGTGAATTGTGGATGAAGTGATAACATAATAATTAAAAAACATATCATGGTCTAGTGTGACATATCAATAACTGAATATATATTTATGCCTCAAGGATAATTATAATGAGTTAATTTTCATAAAAACTGATCCTACCACCTACCGATTCACCATTAATAATTTAAATTACGAGAAATAGTTAAAATCCATAGATTTTATGATGGGGTCCATGTAGAATTTCAATTTTTAGAACATAGTGGATAAATATTATAGGGTATGTCCCATATAGATCATTTGGGTTTTATGTATAAAACCATGCATGGATTGTGGAACCTCAACCTATAAAAAACTACTATGTTTTAATTATTTAAAAAAAATCAGTTGTATTAACATTGACGAAACCTTGCACCTATAGAGATGATAAATTCAATTGACATAATACTTCATCATATATCTCTTATGATCTTATCATAATATGTAGATATCAATACAATCATAGTGAGAATCATTGTATTCTTTTAAAAACATCTATAATTAAAGGATATGAACAAAGGATATGTTCATGGTACTTAGGGGAGAGGATGTACTTTTTATAAGAGGTAATATAGTTGAATGTTTCTATAAAATTATAGTTTATAAGAAATACCAATATTTTTTTTTAGAATGGTGGGGAAATTTATTGGAATATTTCTATATAATATATCACACTGATGAAAAATCAAAATAATACTACATATTTTCATCAAATGATTTGAAGAAAGTTGTTTAGATCAGAGAAATTATTTTTGAACTAGAAGTAGTTGAAATAATCAAGAGTTAATTCATGTATTAAATTGATAATAGTGCGCCCATCACTCATGATATAGGACCCTGGTCTAATTGAAAGAACAAACACATCCTTCACAAATACCCTATCATTAACAAGTTGATTGGTCATGGTGATGATAATACTTATGTGGTGCTTATAGATAAAAATAATGTAGTTATTCTGAATAACACATTAGATCCATAGATAAATGATTTTTATGTTTAGTATCTTGTTATATAACACACAGTATCAAGATATAATGTGTTCATAATGTGATAGGATTTAAAATAATATAAAACAAAATTTATTAATGATTCATGTGTACTGTAACAATGATTGCATGAATAGTGGAAAAATAATATCCCTAATCTTACGCAAATAAATTATCATCAGGAAGTATTATGGGGTTTTGAGAAACAATAATATTATCTTGAGAATAATACAGATAATATAATAAGTAGAGACTTATTATTTGGGATAACATCCCAAGTATGTCGTCTGGGTTGTTACACAGTCATCAATATATATATGGTTATGGTATTATTATAAATTTTTTAACCTAATGATGATGGGGTACCTAGATTAATAATTTTGATTCATCGACTCATTCTCTTCCATTTTTTTGATAATCAAAATACACTTTATATGAACATGACTTTACACGAGGTTATTATTTTATGTATAAATTAATTTTCTAAAATTTTTATTTATTTTATAATGTAGGAAAATTGATTTTTTGAGATTTGATGTTTTATGTTAGATTATATTATCCAATTAAAACATATTTATATTAATATATTGTATGCTCATAAAAATATTTGTGATGAAGTTATGTCAATCGATATATAGAGATTATGCTTCCATTAATGTTATAACTATCCTCATATATTATGTAATTTTACCATTAGAGAGAAATATATTATAAAGATTATAAAATAATGAATAAAAAAATGAAATCCACAATATGTTTTTTTGTACTCTAAAATATTCAAGTCATTTTTCAGTTGTGATTTATCTTATTGATGATAGTGCTTCAGATCAGGGTAATATTTTATTGTCTGAGTTTCAATAAGCTACCTCATTTATGTATTTTAATATAGTGAAATTAATCTTTCTTATTATATTCATTATGATTACAATCATTAATAACAATAAATTCAATAGATATTCAGATATATTTATATCTGATATCTATTGATCGGGTGAATTTATTAATATAAATACGTATACTGTTATGATGGTATTGATCAATGGATTTCAGGTATATGAAGAAATAATCACCTTTTGATAGGTTTATTGTTGTGGGGTTCAATAAATATGAGGATATGATATATTAGATAAGGATTATTAGTCCTTTTTACAATTTTGGTCAAATTAGGATGTTGGTAATAATATCATGGTTTTATATTAAGGGTTATTATATTTACCTAACACATTGCTTTTAAATTGTTCTATATTTTACATAAAATTTTTGTTCTTATATTTTTTGGACATTGTGATTTTATCACAAGTATTATTTCCACTGTTCATACTAATTTAGTGGAATAGGGTTATATTTTGATAATTTTAATCTCAATAACATGTAGTTATATAAAATGATGATTTTTTATATGATCATACAATTGAATCTCTAATTAGTTTAGACCATGAGGTGGATAGAAATTTGGATTCAATATTATGTCATAAATTCACACCCCTCATGTATCTTATTTATCTTATTTCAGATGAAAATCAATTTTTTATTAATGAATATCCCTACAATTGTATATTTTTTAATTATTAATTACTAAACATATTAGGAATTTTTTATTTTTCATCATTTTATTAGACATACATATCATTTTATTAGTTTTTTAAGGAATAACTTTTCAATCCATTAAAAAGATGAATCCCAATATACCATCTGTTTTTATAGAAAATTATTATGAGTATAGAAATGATCAAATGAATAATTATATTATTATTACCAGTGTTGAGAATTATATCACAAGGACAGGAAAATACAAAATATAAGAGAATGATATTTTAATGTTTACTGGAGAAGATAACATTGAGTTTCTCACTAATTATAAAGTGAAAAATACTTTACTATGATTTATGACTAGGAATATATACAGTCAGAATATTCATGTTAAATTGGTAATCGATTTTTCCATAAGTTAAAAATTACACACTTTAAAACATAAAATATTATTGACATCAAGAGAGATACACCTTGAGTAAATAATAAAACATTTTATTTTTATCCTAGAGAATTTATTTCCCAAATTCATTTGAGTTTTATGACTATGGATAATATTTTATTGTCCCATGAGGTGAAGGAATATTTGAATAGTCCATTTTTCAAAAAAAATGTTGATATACATTTGGTGGTGTAAACTCAAATCCTAGAGCGATTAATGATACTAATAATTTCACTAAGATGAGTCAGTATGAATTAATTAAATCTCTAGGAAAATAAGAGTATAGAATGAAAACAGATGCTGGGAAATAGAGGAAGAATAATAGAGTGTCATTTTCTTATAAAACATATGTTATTAAAACAAAATATGTTTTTTTGAATAATTTTTAATGGAAATACAATATTCATTCTGATTATAATGAATCTGATGAAAATAGGAATGTCTTTTATAAACAAGTGAATTAAATCAATAAATTTATCAAGATTAATTATTTAAGGAATGATCATCAAAAATATCTAAGGAAAATATATATGAATAAATACTATTACGATGATCTGTGTTATGAATATCTAATTCATGGGCATAAACAAGAAAATATTAATATATTGAAGAGGAAAAACATGAAATCTAATAGTTTTTCTAAAATAAAATTATATAATGTTTTAAAGGTGTTAAAATTTTGTTTTACTAGTAGATGAGATAATAATTTGTGTTTATCATTAGATGAAATCAAAGAAAATCAAAAATAATTTGGTTTATATAAAACTGTTTTTAATGATAAAACATTTATCATGTCTAAGGCAACAACTAAATCTATTTTAATATTTTCACATATTTATATTTATTTTTTATACATTGGATAATGGATTTTCAATATCATATGACATTGAAAATGTTTAGTCATTAGAATATAGGGAATATATTCCTACATATTAGAAATAGTTTTTTTTAATCTCATATAAAAGGAATGAATATTCCTCTAAATATTTCATTGATTTTACTAAATATGATATTTCTAATATAAAAAAACATCAAAAAAACATCAAAATTTCATTAACATATACTGAAAATAGATTAAAAATATTATTCTAATTTGACCTATAGATATTAGAAATTTTATGTTATTCTAAATATTTTGTTCGATGATTGAACAATATTTTGTCAAATTTTAATTCCCAAAGATAAAATGTCAATAAAATGTATAAATTAAAAAAACTACCGTAATATAAATTAGAATATGTAATAATTTTATAATGTTACATTTTTAATCAGGTATCATTATTCCAAGAGGTTCACCCTTTTGTTACAAATATAAATCTAGGAAGACATTGTATTTTTTTTACAGAAAATATTATATGTCCATAAACTGAATAATTTTCAACATGGATTGTTGTGGTTCTCCACATATAAAAAGAGACAACGATGACCTCTAAAACCATGAAAATTGGGTGGTTCAGTGTATTTCATAAGAAATAATGGAATGAGTGAAATCATTTGAATATGTGATTTATATTTTCTAAAAAAATAGAAAATTCAAATGTTTTTTTATGTGTTATGTTTTATAATAATATTAGTTTTTGTGTTCTATAAGACAAGGGTTTCCATGATAAACTCATTTATCAGAAATGTTATGTCAGAGCTCAGATGGAAAAATGCTATTTTCTTCATTGTCTTGATAATGTATAAAAACTAGAATTAGAAAATCATAGACCTTAGAGTTTATATATTAAATTTAAAATGATGAATTATCTATTATTTTTCATATAATTATATTTCACAACATGTTTTTTACACTAAGTATTCATTCTAGGAATGTTTAATTTAGGGATCTACCTAAAATCACATTTACCTCATGTAGATTTTTTGACCCATATCCACATAGTATGAATATTAATTATAGACATAATACAATTGTTAATGTACCCAATTCTTAATCCATGTAGTTTTGGAAATTGATTTATTTTTTCTAATTCAATGGGGGAATAAGGAAATAACTATGTGTATATCCTAGTTTATGATTATCTCAGATATATTGAGGCATATTATCTCAAAAAGTGATTTAATGTATTAAAATTATTTAACTATACTATCAATACCATATAAATATATATATAATTAGTATCAATAGTGAATGTGGTGGATAATATTTAAATATTAATTATAAATTTTTTTTATTAATAATAGTATTACACAAAATTCTTCCCAAGGAATAACACATCATAAATATTTCATAGATGAATAATGAAATAGAATCCTTCTAGAAATTAATATTATATATGAATAATATATTTCAATAAAATTTCCATTTGAAGAAGTTAGTTTTTCCTATTATATAGTAAATCAGTTTTCAATTTTTCCTTTTTCAAATAAAACAACCTGTGATTCCCTGATTAATATAAATCCATGAAGATAAAATTTAGAGACACTATTTGTAATGTTTTTTTAGAAGATTAAAAAACAACTTCAAAAATTTTATAGAAAGCCTTATGAAGGCTTTTATCATGGTTATTCCATAAATAGTATAATATATGAAGTTCATAATAAATGAAATTAAATTTTTTATATAACCATTCATATAAAATTTTATGAATGTTATCTTTTTATTGTTTTTTAAAATATTAAAAATTTAGATATGTTGATGATGTTTTAAAAATTAATTTCTTTACTTTGATAGATGTTTTACCATAATCATTTATAGTAAATTGACCAGATGTTATTTCAATTAATTTTCAATATACTGAAAATACACCGAATGATTTATAATCAAAATCTATTGATGGAATTAATTTTCTATTGTAAAACCACTTGATCTTATGTGTTTATACCATTTATAATATAACTGGGTACTTAATTGAACTAGAAACATCGTACATTTGATACTACTAGATGAATTGAAGAAGCATATAATCGTAATACACAATCTTTATGAGAAACTAAAGCGATACAGTGTTAACAATCCTTAATTAAATTATAAGTAGAATATATTGACTAACTTACAACCCGATTCATTTTTTGGTTTAGTTTTATTACTAATTATTAAATTCCATTTACAAAAAACTAATGTATTTCTAATAAAATAATTATTTTTTCCATTATACACTATTTTTTATTCCATAATAATAAATCGGTATCTCTCATAGAATGTTCTGTAAATGATGTTCTTCAAGTCACATATTACAAAATATCATTTATTCATAATCTGTGTAAATTGAAACATAAGATATAGTAACCTCAAATTCCTATTTAGGGTAAACATGGGAAATATTCTATGATGACCCCGAGTAAGAAAAGATAATATTATAGATCGAAAACGTGGTCATAACTCCAGAAAAAATACCAAAAAATTAAAAAACTATATATTATGAGTTATGACATATTTCATTATTTTAACAAAATTAAAGTATGATAAGTGTTTTTAATAGTCAACAATCAATCATGATGAGTGTGAGTATATCCTAATATAATGAAATAATTTTTTGTAATACACATCAGCATAGATTATGAATTCATTAGTTATGGATAACTTAGAGGACCATAATAGTGTGAATAATACCATATTTTATTTGGTACACTGCCCATTAATATCATTTCATTGGTCACTACTCAATGTAATTATGTCCATATTGAACAAATTCCCTTATTAGACTGCGATCCCTCCCAATTCTATAACATATTATCTCTTGAACATAAATCATCTCACGATGAAATATAGGGATATATAATCATAGAATGTCAATATAAAGTGAATAAAACCACATAAAATTGTTCAATAAGATCATAAAACAATCATTATTTCATCATAGATTAAACAAATTGGGGAAAAAAATATATTTTATGAAATCATATTTAATTGATCATCATCATAATCCATCTGAAAAAATATAATGGATGATATCATAATATCATATCAAAAATTAAGCATAAAATTACATCATATAAGTTCACATGGATAAGAAATATATTTTTAAAAATAATTTAGAGTATGATATGAAAACAGAGATGATATATATTTTTTTATAATATTTTAAAATTATAATAAAAAAAATTCATCAATATTTTTTTATAAAATATTTTAAAAAAATAATGTAATCCTCCTGATTATGTAAAGAAATTATTGTAGAAAAATCCATTTATAATGTATTCATTAAAAGATAACATTGTTTAATCACTTTTGTAAAATTTAAAAATGATTCATACAAATAACCATTGGAAATATTGATTTTAAATGTTGAAGTAATCAAATTATTTTGAAAATAAATTTTTTAAAACATTTAATAATTGGTAAAAACATTCATAAATGAATTTTAAGAAACTGGGTATAGAAGATAAATATTCATGATAGAAAAATGAAGAAAACTTGTATTCTATTCATAAAACAATAATTTTGATCATTTTAATTAACAATGATCATATAATTTAAGGACAACATGAAAAAAATAATAATTAATGGAGAATAAAATTTAGGGGTGTTAAGTTACAATGTTTGTATAATTACCCACTTTCAAATTTTAAAAGAGATAGTCCTAAAAGGAATTAAAATTGCTACACAAACCCTTACCTCTATAATTATATTTCTTATTACATGCTACAAAATAACTATAAAATAGATTTATTTTTTCTATAAATCTATTTATACACATGTTTTTACATATTATATAATATTTTATTACCATATTATTTCCTATTACCCATTTATTAGAAATTTTACATTAAAATGGCCATTTTAGTGTTAGATATTCTATTCCCCAAGGATGGTTGTGTTTTAAGGTTTTGATACATGAAAATTGACAAATATTTTAGAATTTATTAAATATTATTAATTTCATGAATATTAAATTTATTCATTAAATATGATTTTATAATCATTTATATATGGTGGGGATGATAAATGAAATAAATCAGATACTATAAATGGCAGTCTATCTATATGGATGTGCGATTATTTCAATTACAAAAATGGAAGTAATAATATAATATAATATAATTCACATATTAACACATAATATTTTTTAAAATAAAATATATTTTAATGAAATATATCCTTTTGAAAATCAATGAAATAGAAAAATAAAAATGAATCACATTACTTCGGGGATGTGGAAGTTTACATGCATAAATGAGTGACGTAATCCATTTCCCACTAATGGGAGTGTAACAAGGTCAATATTATCTTATATTTATATAATAAAAAATGTATTAAAAATCATATATATAAATATTAAATATATTATTATAAACTGTATTACAAGGGTATGAAAAATAAAACACATCACTTTTGAGAGGAATTATTCCAATTTTATGAATGAGTAATGACTTCAATTACCATAAGATAGAAAAGAGGCATCAAATTGTGTCACCGTTATAATAAAAACATTTAATTATGGTAAATATAGATATTTAAATGTTTTAGCATCATAATAAATGATTTGATGTGTTTTTATAAATATGAATTTTAAAATATATTCGTAAATGAAATTACATGTTCGTTGAGTATTTTCTTTCATATTAAACATAAACAATCATGAATTTCTATATTGTTGATACAAAAACCAACTGTTCAATGGGATGATAAATGATATGTTATAATTGTTGTAATTTAATAAACTCGAGATTTTATGTTCTATCGATATGTGAGAAGTTTATATGCCTCTATATAAGTAAGTGGTGTGCCACCCTTATAAATATAATGAACAATAAAATATAATATAGTTACTCTTATGGTAATTTTGATCAAAAATATAAAATTTTATAAGACATGGTAGGTGTGGAATATTTCCATTCATCTAGTGAGGTTTAAGAAAGTGTATTATGTTTTTAAAAAACATTAATTCTTTGGTTAACTATCCATTTTAATATTTTCTACCTATACCATAGAAAATCATTTTAATCTTGCAAAATAGACATTAAGAAAAAAATAAGTTATCCTCATTAAATAATATTACATACCATAATTCACAATATATAATCCTTTGTATGTCATTAAATTCCTAGATGTGTAAAAAATTAAATCCAACACCCACAAACAAAACACAAAAACCCGAATTTTATTGAAAATAAATTTTTGAGACAAAATATCATATATCAAATTCCATGGCAAGAAAAAATCAGTTAGTTGAATATTAATAAATGTTATTTAATATATTTTCAATGATTTTAATTAAAATATTTCAAAAAATATTTTTTAATTAAGTTTATTAATATATAATAAATTATTCCTAATGAAGTTTGTTTTTATAAAATAGGTATCTTTAATATCAAATGAATTAATATTTACATTAAATTAAAAAATATTTAATTTGTAAATAATTAACAATTTTCAAATAAAAAAATTAATATATTTTATCAATGGTTAGTAGTGATCAATATATTTTATTTAGATAATTAAAATATATACAAAAAACTTAATTATTTAAAAATTAAATTATTAAAAGGTTTTATTCTTATTAATATCATTAGAGTAAAAATATCCTAACAATTAATCAATATATTTCTTCTAAGGAAAATGAAAATAAATATTTTAATTTTTTTACACTCAGCTATCAAAAAATTATGTTATAGTAGTAATATTTAAATATTAATATTGTAATTTTTATGATTAGTGTTGTGTGTGGAACACTTAATCAAACACAATAATAATTTAAATTAATATATATTAATATAATGGACCTTTTTATTCTAAAACCAATAAAATAAATGCCATCAACATAATTTTTATCCAATGTATAATGATCAATGATTTTATTCTTTTCTAGAATAAATTCAATGGAGTTGATAATATAAACAAGTGGAAAGAAATATCATTTGATATATATTAATTACATTATAATTTGATAATTAATTTGATGTATATGTTAAAACTATGCCAATTATGAGTTCCTAGTTAATTTTTTAACCATTTGGGTGTAAAAAAACTCATAAATTGGAATATGTTTTAAAAGAAATACATTCATAACTAATTGATATTTTACACATAGGACTCGATATATTTATTCACAGCTTACATCTATTTTATGAATTATCTTACCATCCAAAAAGAAGATATGAGATAATATAAAGTATATATTTTGTCCCATGTTTTTAAATCTCTCATTGTATTTTCAGCATTATTCAACCTTTAATTCAAGTTAATTAGTAAAAAACCACGCTGTACTTTTCAGTTCTCGAGCATTAAAATTAATTTCTATGAAATTAAATGATAAAAAAGGGGTTGGATTATTTTCCTTCCAATCCTACATAGTTTCCAAAACCATGTATTTTTTCATATTTTAATGTGTTATATAATGTTAATAATGATTATAATTAATAAATATGACACTAAACTCTAATACCCTAACTAAAAATCTCAATGTTAAAATATTCGTCGACGATTAAGTTATCAATTATCCCCAAATAAATTTAAACATTCATAAAGTCGCATACAAAAATTTATGTATAATAATAAAATATTCTAAATAATAAACTAATAACCTCCCAATTTATCCTCAATCATCCTAAAACCACAACCAAATCATATATTAATTAACATGTAAAACATATATTTATTTATCAAATAAATTCCAATAATTTAAAAAATTATTATTCTTACTTTGATTAGTTAATTTTTCAATATATGGAAATTTCTAAAAACTAATCAACAATGTACTCATAATATCACATTTTATTGCAATTTTATACTATACTATATATTCCTAGAAAAAGATAACACCTTTATTATCATTTACCATGATTCCCCCATTACAATATATTATTTTAACATTAAAGGTTATATGTTTCTCTTAACATATACCACTAGTATCATTATTCAAAAATAACATTACACTAAATAACATTTTAAAAAAAAGTGTTACATATAGACTAATGATATATTATAACACACTAAAATAATCTAAAAATGTCACCATCCACCATAATATCCCATAACATAAAACAATAATGGGATATATATTTATTTAAATTTATGATGATATTTATATTTAATATCCCATAACTATATCCATGACTCAAATAATATCTACTATTGTTTACTTATTATCCATTAATGTCAACAAGACACTCTTCTAATACCAATTGAGAAAACCAGAGACCCCTACACCTAGAACCATTGTTAAAAAAATATTATTTACACCGAGGATTAGATACGAGTTTATGATATCCAATTTCAACCATACATTATTTCAATAAAAATAAAAAATATATATTCAATTATAGAAAAAATATATATTAGGTTTATAGTTTTATAAAATTAGGGAAAAACTATTTATGTAACAGTTCCCATGAATTTATCATCAAATTCCCATTTTTTCCATTTTAAGGGGTTTTTTATATAATATGGAATCAACAACTCCCAAAAAAATAAATGCATGAGACAGTTATGAACATATATTAAATAATATTTTTCTTCATAACATGGGTCTATGTAAACGTAGTAATGTGTTAGCCCAAATGATCAGTACGAGAAAACATGAGGGTATCAATCGATGATCTTGGGTCACCATATTAAATGAATATTAGTATGAATACATCGTCATGAATTATAAAAAAAGAATTTATATGTCATAGACCACAATCCATTATTTATATAATAAATATTTTTAATAATAAAATACATGAGTCATATGTGTATCAAATTATCAATAATAAATCACGAGCCATGAGAGTATAATATATGAATAATATATAATATATTGTAATACAAATAGGAATATAAAATTAATTTCATAGCCATTGAACACCAACAATAATTTCATAGCATATAGAGTCAAATAGTTTATTCAGTTCAATTTCACTTGACATCTTTTTTTTCATCAATGTTCCTGTCAATGAATATTGTAGTATGTATGTCCCCTTTGGGGACATGGTTTACTCTCTATTCAATTTTATTTTATCTATTTAGAAATAAAAAAATACCGAATTTTTTTTGTTCTTTTTATGTCCATCTCTATAATCCACATAAAAAAACCATATAAAAGTGTTTTATAAGATTATAAAAACATTCAAACTTTCATTATTTTTTAATTAAATCATGGGAATGAAATGGGATTTCGAAAATAATCTTTGAAAATAATCATAATAATAAATCTAGTGAATGAAAATTGATGATATAATAAGAACATATCCCCAATGATGCCTAAAATTATAAGATATATATTAACCATTATGAAAAATATATTTTATAAAATCTTTAAAAATACCCTTTGAATATCAAGAGAAAATATCCCTTTTCATATTCCAACTTATAAAATGATAAATTCCCATAAATATGGGTGTAATATATTTAAAATATATTTATATATTTTAAAGGAAGCACCATGAAGATGTAAATACATGTCTATTATAAAATAGAGTCATTACAGATATACTAAATGATGAACATTATTTTGACGCTTTTATAATGATTCAATGTCAAGCCATACAATAAAATGTTAAATAGTCTATTTTTAAATTTTTTTATGATTTTAAATATTAGTGAACATGAATATTTTAAAAAATTTATTTATAGTTTAAAAATGTATTTAAATTTAAATAACATTAAAATAAACGAGAAAGATTTTCAATTGAAATGAGGATATATGGTCATGGTTTCCTAAAAATAATTCCATGAAATTTTCAACCGCCAAAAAGAGAATAAAAGAATAAAATGAAACACCCTAAAATATGTAGAGAGTAAAAAATAGATATGGATTTAAATATAGGGATCATATTATTTCACTAATTTATAATATTTTATCGATAATATGAAAATAAAATGATATCCATATATAGAATCTTACATCAAGTCATCATGTTCATTTTCTTATTTTAAAAACTATTATTTTATAATTTTATTTTTATTACAGATCTAAAAACACCACATAAATATTTATGATACAATATATCAATTTCTTATAATTTTACATTAAAATTTAATATAAATCATTCATTGAAGTTGACATTTCTTGTCAACCATTCCCCTTTTAATGCTAGTTTCATCTTGATGGTTCTTGTCCTTATAAATTGGTTAGGGTTCATGTTATATAGAATATTTTTCCAATTATAAATATCATATTTATTAATTTTATTTCTTAAACATTTATATAAGTCCATGATGAAATTTTTTTTAAATAACTTCATGGAGAAAATAATCTTCTAGTATACATGGGTGATGTTTTGATTTTACAAAAAATAGAAAGATTGATTTATAAAAAATATTAAATAATTTAATAATTAAAACAGTGTTATATATATAATTTACATTCATAAGTTTATCCTAATGACTATATAAGTTAATATGAAATAAAAAATGAATAAAATCTTCTTGTGGAGGTGGTAGTCCATAAATATAAATCAGAGACATTATTATTTTCCATAATATACGAGGTTAAGATGATACATAATATTTAATCATTAAATAATAATAATAATGTCTTAAAAATATTTATATTCATCAAAAATATAATTATAACTAGTGATGTGATGTTGGTATGAAAAATGAAACACATATCCCTATGGAGGTGGTAATAATCATTTATTCACAAGTAACATTTTTTTCCCAAGATGATGGAATGGAGGTGGATAATAGTCAATCATGTTAAATAATTTTTTTATTAAATTAATGATAATTATCGCATAATGATATCATTTTTTGTATTATTGGGTTCATTTTTAAGAAGAATGATCTTGAAATGCATTGGTCAATAAAATTAACACTTCATCGGGCAGCATCATATATAATACAACTTAATCTATATTGAGTAGTTCTTTTGGTGGGACCAAAAAATAAAGATAATGGATAGTATTGATATGATGAGATATGGGAAGGTGTGTTGCAATCTATTGTTCTCAAGTGGTTTCGAGTTGTTAGAAAAGGAGGTTACATTTTATAAATTGGATAAGTGTTACACCTATAAATATTGTGGTATTTAAAATATAATAATGTCACATATTATAGGAATGTGGGTAAAAAGTATCAAATTATATATGATAAGGTGACATATTTATACATCCAGTCAATCAATGATATTTAAGAATGTATTTTTTAAAATAATCACTTAGGATAACATGCATTTTTTCCTTTGTAACTAATAATTTTTCTAATATATTTTTATCATGTTAACTATTTGTTGGGGATAAAATAAATTTGAACATATTTCTTAAATATTAGTAATTTTATTCAAAATTTGGAATAAAATTTAAAACATTAAATTCATAATTGTGTAATATTGTATGTATAATTTCTCCACAAAAAACCCATAAATTTTTTTTGAGAATATATATTTTAAGCGATTAAACAACATTTTTATCCTTCTATGCTTAGTAAAAATCCATTATATTAGTTATAATATATATACAGTCGAATATAATGACAAAAAATTTCAATAAAATCTTACAAAAAATATTATTAATTCTATTTAGTAATATGAAATACATTGAACATTATAAGTATTGTTTTCATAAAAATGTATATTTTTCATTAAAAATACATAATCTTAAGTTATAACTATTAAATAAACAATGTATAAATGATTATTAAATTTTATTTATAAATTCTAAATATATTTCCACCTTACTGAGTAGTGATAAATATATTTAATTAATTTTAAATGTACAAACATGTTAAAAATGAAATTATTTTTGATACATTGTCGTATATGAGTTTCTTTTAAGAATTGAAAATCATGTATATATTTCATAAAAATTAATTTAAACATTTTCATTTAGTAAATAGTTTATAAATATTTTTTAAAAATTCTTTAAATCATATTCATACCCACAAATATAAATGTTATATGTTAATTGGACGATCTAGGCACAACGAAAGCACATGAAGGGTCATGCCCAACATCTTGTTTTGTTATGAGTGATGATTAATCGGATATATGAACATTGATAATATTGGTAAAAATTGAATTGAATTAAATAATATAGATAGGGGATTGAATTTCATAACCAAGTTCACAATCATAAAATTTTATTGATAATTATTTTAATAAATTAAGGAATTATCAGTTGTTATTTCATTCTTCATTTAGGGATAAGAAAATAGTTCTATATTCTATTCCCATTAAATTTAATTAATAAAGAGTAGTTTCCCTCTAGTGTTGATCTACAAGTGTTCCATAAATACTTGAACATAACATTAAGAATCTATGTGTTATATCATGGTAGATCCTATTTTATTGGATTGTTCACCTTTAATTGCCTTGAGAATCACATCCAAGGAGTTCTAATAGATCACTTTGGACATGAGAGTGGCAGGTGGAGGAATATGTATCATCATTTTTTAGAGTGTTCTTGGAGAGAGATGTCTGTAGTACATGAGATGATTCAATCCGGCTTATATTGTGCACAACAGAAATGAATGGGGTATTTTGGATATATAATATAGTTAATATTAAATTCCAATAGGGATTATAAATAATTATTTTCACATGTTACCTTTAATATTAATTTAATACTTTGAAAACCTCCCATGTATAAAATATAAATATTATTTTTATTTTGTTGAGAAACACTTAACTATTGAATTAAATTAGATATTATTTAATCAAATCTTATTCATTATTTATTTTGTGGGACCATTAAATAGCATCTTTCATTTACCCATCATATTAATCGAGCTATGAATACTGTATATTTATTTCCATAATAAATAAAAAAAAATTATTTTATAATAAATAAATTAATAATATATTCAATAAATACAAAATAAATATTTTTTTAAATAATGTTCTTACATTGTATCTTCTTTAATAACTGGTGATGGAATACATGCGATCAAGATAACATTAATAATTATTAATCTACATGTAGAATTAATATTTATTCAACTTGTTAAATATTAAATAATAATATATTATTTTACTGAGATTCTTAATATAGTTATAGTGTGACCCTCCAAGCCTTTTTCCAAATGGATTTGGGTGAAGAAGTGTTGTGCCCAAGTGAAGTAATTGCATTTGTTGTCAATAACTTGTCATGGTGTGCCATCTGATGAAGTACATCTTGAAGATTGATGATTTCAGAAGCATTAAATCTGACGATTGCTGAACTGATCGTTAAGTTCTAAGAACTTGTATCCTGATGATACAATGTCACAACATGATTAGAAGACCATGCATTGTACTGACAATGCATGAGGAGTTGAAGAGATCCATCCACAACTTCTAAGTGGATGAAGTGGATTAATAAAGTCCATGCACTATCACTTAGTGCATGAGAATTTGAAGAAGATCCAACTTGATCTCTGATTGGATCATTGAAGAATTTTGATGAATTATTTGATTCAGGAGCATCGGTTGAAGGAAGAACCTTCAAGAATTCCATTCCTGAATGATGAATATATGTTGAAGAAGGATGATGAATTCTAATAAAGAGGAGGAAGAATGGCTTAGAAGAAGGAGGCATTTGGCAATTGGCATATTTTTTATGGAGGAGAAACTGGGAGGAGAAACTGGTTTTTATAAAGTCTTTATTCTATCCTTTGCCAAAAAATTAGGCCAGCCGAGGCACCTTGGGGGGTTCAACCCCAAGGCATGGGCACTAGGGCACCACGCCCGGGGGAACCCCGTGGGGCGAGCCAGGGCGGCAGGGGCGCACCCACAGACACCGCAAGGGCGCCAGGGGCACGCCCGGAGGAGCGCAGGGAGCATAGTGGGCGCTAGAGCGCGCCCGTGTGTGTGCATGGTGGGCGCTAGAGCGCGCCCGCAGGGAGCAAGGTGGGCGCAGAGCGCGCCCGCAGAGAGAACCCGGTGCGGGGCGGCACCGGGAGGGGAGGAGTTTCAACTGGCGTGTTGAGGGCAGCTCCAGGGTAATAAAGCGCGAGAAAACCGCGCCCCGTTTCGATGTGGGACGCGGAAAATTTCCCGGGATTGAATCTGAGCCGCACATCTCATCGCGCGTCTTATTTCCGCCGCACGATTCATCCGCCGCGCCCCCGATTTAATCCGGCCGTCCGATACATCTCAAATGCCCGATCCGACGGCTCCCGCTTCGTCCTCAACCTCGAGCTCGGCCGAGGCATCTCCCGCGACGCCACTGAACCAGAGGCCTCCCGAGCACCCGTTTTCGAGCATCCGGCCACCATTTTCGAAACCGAGACGTCCATTGGAATCGTCTGGACCTACTGAACACATTCATGCCTAAAAATGACCATGCATGCGATGAGAAGAAGAATTGGAGATTCGGCCGAGGCAAACAACGTTGCCGAGGCCATGAGGATTATGCTTTGCATATGTTTGGATTAAACAGAGGCTTGCATGCGTTTTAAAATGCATGCACGTGGATAAAGGAGAAGGAGAAGAAGTCCGCGTTGTGCAGAGAGAAAGAACGAGATTCTCGGCCCGCGTTTGAAGTTTTCAAAGAACCGGAAATCTCGGTGGATCGATATTTACATCCCGCGGATGTTTTGAGGATTCCTCTGCCTATATAAAGAGAGGCCGAGACCTCTGGATTTGCTGCTGATCCTTTGGATATTTGCTGTCCCGTGAGCGCATCTCTCTGCCTCACGAAGTTTTGAAGCCTCCGCGCAAATACCTCTTGCGTGGCTGAAGTTCTCGGGACCACCCGAGGTCCCGAAGGAGTCCCTTGCGCGCAACTCATCTGCGTGACAAGAAGAAGATTTGCGCGCCCGCGGTTGAGGTGCTTTGCACCAAGGCTTACGCGGCTGCCCCTTGCAAAGACCTTGCGCGCCACTTTGTATTTCATTGGACTTGCGCGACTTGCACCTAGCGCGCCTCTTTTGTGGGCAGTGGGTGTGCACCAAAGAAGACCCGAGGCCACACCATATCTTGTGTGTGTGAGATGTGAAGAAAAGGCCAAGGCTTATCCCTTGTGTGTGCACAAGTGAAGAAGAACACACCTTGAGTGTGTGTGAAGTGAAGAGCCCGAGGCTTGTGACTGTGCAAAGAAAGGAAGAGGCCGAGGTTCGGCTTGTACCCATTTGAGTATATTCAAAATGAGTTGTGCATGTGTGCACAAGTGAAAAAGAGTGACAACACATAAGAAGAAGAGGAGTACACACCTAAGTGTGTGAATGCAAAAGAACTGATCATTCTAAGTGATTGGTTTTTGGTGAGCAAGACCAACGAGATCTTTTGAAGACTGTTGAAGCTACTTGAAGTTTTGATCAACACCTTTGAAGAAGTGAAGTGGAGCCATGATGAAGATGATGTTGTGGAGTTGGGGGGTTTAACCAACTTGTAATTGGGGGGTATAACCAATTACTGTGTAATCATCTTTTGGCATAGTGAAGAATCCGTGTTGGGGGGTGTAACCAACACGGCAAGGAGTAGGTCTTTGTACCGAACCTTGTAAATCTCTGTGTTCGGTGCTCTCATTATTACTGCACCACTAAAAGAGTAGATCTAGGCTTTAACCAGCTGCAGAGGTTGAATTGATAAATCAAAAGGGAACAATTCATAAAAAGAAAAAGTTATCACTGATTCACCCCTCCCCTCTCAGTGATCACAACCGATCCAGGCATTTCAAGTGGTATCAGAGGGAGGTTACCTCTGTAAGGATCTACTTCTGAGAAGATGGACAATCTGAATTCTGTTAATAGTAGGGGTGTTCCTACATTCGATGGAAAGAATTACCACAGCTGGAAGAATCGGATGTTACCCTACCTTCTATCTCTCGGCCTTGAAGTTAGAAATGCAGCCTTATTTGGATTCCCTCCTCTTGATAATGAAGCTGCTATGACACTCGAAGAGAAAAGAAATATGGAAGTTGATGGTAAAGCTCAAAATGCCATTCTTATGTCACTCTCAGAAAAGGTATACACAAAAGTCATGGGACTCAAGAATGCTAAAGAAATTTGGGACAAATTGGAAAGTAGTTATGAAGGCAACATGAAAGTCAAGGAAGCCAAATTACAGATTTGGAGAAGCAAGTTTGAAGATGTCAAGATGGGAGAAGAAGAAAATATTGATGATTATTTCACAAGAGTCAATGAAATTGTCAGTAACATTCGGGGCTTTGGAGAAAAGTTGGAGGACTCCACTATTGTTAAAAAGCTTATGAGAAATTTTCCTGACAGGTTTGACCCCAAAGTCTCAGCATTAGAAGACAGAGATGATCTCTCTCTTGATGAACTACACAACATTCTCATTGCATATGAAATGAGGAAGATCCCAGTATTCAAGAAGAAGATCAAGGATGAGATGGCTTTTGAGGCCATGAGACAACTCAAGATAAAAGATGACGAAGTCCTAGAATCAAGTGATACTGACAATGAAGAAAAGGATGAAGATCTCAACACGATTATTTCTCTTTTTTCTAAAAGGTTTGGAAAAGCTAAATTCAAGGGAAAAGGGAAATCACCATCGAGATGTTTCAATTGCAATAACATCGGACACTTTGCTGTAAACTGCCCCAAGAAGAGATATAGTGCTCCAGAAGTTGAAGATGAGAAGTCACAAAAGAAGAAATGGAGTAGATACCCAAGAGAAGGAAACAAATCAGGTGTAAGAAAGAAAAGGTTCGTTCCAGGTGAAAGAAGAAGCTATGTAAGCAAAGAGGAAGAATCAGACTCTACTTCAGCCAGTCAATCAGAAGAAGAAACGAATTTTATGGCTCATGTAGAAAAAGGGTTTGTTACCTGCAGCAGTGAAGATGATGAAAGTGAACGAACAGAGCTTGAATACAGATTGAAAGATGAATTAATGGCTTGCCTTGAACAGAACACTGGACTCAAGAAAGAGAAGAGATTGTTACAAAAGGAAACCAAAAGGATGACTGAGGAGTTGGAAGAATGTATGAAGAAAGAGACAATGTACATTGATGAAATCAAGAGACACAAACTGAAGGTAGCTGAGCTTGACAAGATAGCAAAAGATCTTGAGGAGAAACTTCACCTCAAAGAAGAAGAGCAATCACTGACACATTCCAAGTGGATTGAAGCACAGAATAGCTTGACAAAGATGAGAGAAGACTTCAACAAGGCTGTTGAGGTCAAGGCAGAATCATCTCATGCTGGTGCTCAGAGGCAGGTCAATTTACCGCCAAGTAAATCTCTAAATACATCTGTTATTTCTAACAATGCAGGCTCAAAGATAAAATTGAGACAAACATGGCATGAACCAACCTATGTAAAATCATCTTCAATGGAAGAAAGGAAATCCTCAGGAAGGACTACTCAAATCTTGGACAGAAAATTACAACATGACTCTTATCAACAAAGAAGGTCAAGGTTCAGAGGCTACTGCTGGTGTTGTGGTGTGTTTGGACATAAGGCCTATGCATGCTGGTATAACATGTCTCGTCCAAACATGAGGCATGAGTCAAGGGGGAGACATCCTGAAACCCAGAGTGTTTTGCAGAAAGCATCAAAACCACCAACTCAGAACACATTTGACTGCCTGAGTGAAGCTTGTGGAAGATGTGACCAACAAGGTCATAGAGCTGATAAATGTCTGACAACTCTTCCTAAACAAAAAGTCAAAGACATGAAAGGGAAAGGCATTCAAGAAACCAATGATGAAATCACATGCTTTGCTGAAGTGGCTCTAAAAGCCAGCAGTAAAACCAAGTCATGGATTCTTGATAGTGGATGCTCATCCCACATGACTGGTGATACAAAAATTCTAAGCAACATTGAAAGTCATGAGGGAGGAACCGTGGTGTTTGGAAATGATCGTTCTCTGAAAATCAAGGGAGTTGGAAAGGCTATGATTGCAACAACAAATCTTAAATCCAATGATGTGTTGTTTGTTGAAGGATTAAAGCACAACCTACTCAGTGTAAGTCAATTATGTGATGATGGACATGAGGTGTTGTTCCAGAAGGACTCATGCATCATCAAGAGCTCAAAGGATGGAAAAATCATCACTCAAGGAAGAAGAACCACTGGAAATCTATTTCAAATTGGTGATCCCATCAATTCTTGTTTTCTTAGCTCTAAAGATGAAAACAACCTCTGGCATAGAAGACTTGGCCATCTTGGCCAAAGGAGTATGAGTAAACTTCTGAAGTACAATGTTGTACGAGATCTACCCAAATTAAAGAGAGAAAGAGATGAAGTCTGCGACACATGTCAGATGGGAAAACTGACCCATAGGTCACACAAAGGAGTTGATATCATGACTACTAGGCCTCTTGAACTCATCCATACAGACATATGTGGACCGATGAGACAGAAGTCTACAAGAGGAGATTTCTATTTTATAACCTTCATTGATGATTACACTCGGATGACCAATGTCATGTTCATGAAACACAAGTCAGAGGCAATCACGATGTTCAAGACTTTCAGAAGGCAGGCTGAGAAGGAACTAGAGCTCTGCATCAAGAAAGTAAGATCAGACAACGGAAAAGAATATACCGGTGATGTCTTTGAAAACTATCTGGTCAAGCATGGAATCAAACATCAATATAGTACACCATATACTCCACAACAGAATGGAGTGGCTGAACGAAAGAATCGAAGCATAGTTGAAATGGGGAGGACTATGTTAGCTGAGCATGATATCTCTAAGTTTTTCTGGAGAGAAGCAGTATGCACTGCTATACACATACAGAACAGATGTCTTCTGAGACCAGAAACACAAACGACAGCCTATGAAATGTGGTTTAACAGAAAACCAACTGTGAAATATTTCAAAGTCTTTGGCAGTCCCTGCATCATCAAGATTAAAAACATCAATCTGGGAAAGTTTGACGAAAAAGCTGAGGAAGGAATCTTTATGGGTTACCTACCTAATGGAAAAGGCTACAGATGCTGGAATAAGAGGTTGAATAAAATGATTGACTGCAGCGATGTCATAATAATTGAAAACAACACCAAACCATACACTGTGGATGATGATGACTCAAAGAATGACACAACCTTGGAACAGAAGAATGCAGAATTACCTGAGCCAACACCAACTGCTGGTGAGATCAACTCTGAATATACCAGTGATGAAGATGAAGGTAATGAAAATGGAAGAAGAAGATACAACAAATTGAAGAAGCATGTTGACACAGAAAATGTCCTTGGAGACCTACAGTCCTCAGTAAGAACTAGAAGAAGATTGAGATTGGAAGATCAGACTGCACTGGTTTCTCAAGTTGAACCTCACACGGTGGCTGAAGCAGTTGTACATGAGGAATGGATACAAGCTATGCATGAGGAACTCAATCAAATTGAAAAGAATTCCACCTGGGATCTTGTGCCAAGGCCCAAAAATAAAAATGTTATTGGGACAAAGTGGGTGTTTAGGAACAAACTCAATGAAAAGGGAGAAGTTTCCAGAAACAAGGCCAGACTTGTATGCAAAGGATATTCACAAATGGAAGGAATCGACTTTGAGGAAACCTTTGCACCAGTTGCAAGACTGGAAACTATCAGAATGTTCTTGGCAGTTGCAGCACACAAGCAGTACAAGGTCTATCAGATGGATGTGAAATCTGCATTTCTAAATGGAGATCTTGAAGAAGAGGTGTATATTGAACAACCAGAGGGATTTTTGCTAGACAAAGATGGCAGTATGGTGTGCAGATTGAGAAAAGCCTTGTATGGATTGAAGCAGGCCCCTAGAGCCTGGTACTCAAAATTGGATGGTTGTCTTAAAGACATGAAATTTGTCAAAGGAACAGTTGACAGTAACCTCTATGTCAGAGAAATGGCCAATGGTACCCTCATAGTCATTATCTATGTGGATGATATCATTTTTGCTGGTAACAAGGAAGGACTATGTGAAGAATTTGCTGAGCAGATGAAAAGAACTTTTGAAATGTCGATGCTTGGTCAAATGACATATTTTCTAGGATTTCAGGTGGAACAAAGACAAAACTCCATATTTCTTTCACAAGAAAAGTACGCAAGGGACTTAGTGAAAAGGTTTGGAATGGAAAGTTCAAAGGAAGTCTCCACACCCATTTCTGTCGGAACCAAGCTATGTAAGGATGAAGAAGGCAACAATGTTGATCAGAAAGAGTTCAGAAGAATTATTGGCAGTCTACTTTATCTCACGGCTTCAAGGCCAGATATAGCATATGCAGTGACTTTGTGTGCCAGATTCCAAAGTGACCCAAAAGAATCTCATTTAACTGCAGCCAAAAGAATCCTGAGATATGTTAAAGGAACCCTCAACTATGGACTCTTATACAAACACAGTGCAAACATACAGTTGTTGGGATTCACAGATGCTGATTGGGCTGGTGATTGCACTGATAGAAGATCCACATCTGGTGGAACCTTCTTTCTGGGAGAAGGATGTGTTAGCTGGTACAGCAAGAAACAAAATTCTGTAACATTGAGCACAGCTGAAGCAGAGTATGTGGCCGCTACACATGCATGTACTCAAATGATTTGGATGCAGGTGCAGCTAGCAGATTTGAGGATTAAAGCTGAAAAACCATTGAGGATCTTATGTGATAATCAAAGTGCAATTGGGTTGTCTAAGAATCCTATCCAACACTCCAGATCCAAGCACATTGATATAAAATATCATTTCATCAAAGAAAGGGTCGCCAATGGAGACATCAAGCTAGACTACATTCCTACTCAAGATCAGGTGGCAGACATTTTCACCAAAGCTATGCCTACAGAAAGATTTGTTGAATTGAGGCTGAAACTTCATGTTCAGCCTTCTACTCTCACTTGAGGAAGAAGAAGGTCCCTCCTTATTCCCTAAATTTTTTATATTCTTGTACTTACATGCAGGGAATTGAAGGAGATGAGTGCATCCCCTGAGGGGGAGCATTGGTCGTTGAAGATGTGCAAGTTCCACAGGCTCTATACTATGAGTATGGCTTTCATTCATCCCTTTGCATTTGTTGGCCAATAAGGGGGAGAAATCATCAGGCACAAGGCACACGACATTCTATCAGTGTGCTTCGGAGTATTGACAACCAAATACTCCGAAGGCACAAGGCACACGACATTCTATCAGTGTGCTTCGGAGTATTGACAACCAAATACAAAGGGGGAGATTGTTGTGCCCAAGTGAAGTAATTGCATTTGTTGTCAATAACTTGTCATGGTGTGCCATCTGATGAAGTACATCTTGAAGATTGATGATTTCAGAAGCATTAAATCTGACGATTGCTGAACTGATCGTTAAGTTCTAAGAACTTGTATCCTGATGATACAATGTCACAACATGATTAGAAGACCATGCATTGTACTGACAATGCATGAGGAGTTGAAGAGATCCATCCACAACTTCTAAGTGGATGAAGTGGATTAATAAAGTCCATGCACTATCACTTAGTGCATGAGAATTTGAAGAAGATCCAACTTGATCTCTGATTGGATCATTGAAGAATTTTGATGAATTATTTGATTCAGGAGCATCGGTTGAAGGAAGAACCTTCAAGAATTCCATTCCTGAATGATGAATATATGTTGAAGAAGGATGATGAATTCTAATAAAGAGGAGGAAGAATGGCTTAGAAGAAGGAGGCATTTGGCAATTGGCATATTTTTTATGGAGGAGAAACTGGGAGGAGAAACTGGTTTTTATAAAGTCTTTATTCTATCCTTTGCCAAAAAATTAGGCCAGCCGAGGCACCTTGGGGGGTTCAACCCCAAGGCATGGGCACTAGGGCACCACGCCCGGGGGAACCCCGTGGGGCGAGCCAGGGCGGCAGGGGCGCACCCACAGACACCGCAAGGGCGCCAGGGGCACGCCCGGAGGAGCGCAGGGAGCATAGTGGGCGCTAGAGCGCGCCCGTGTGTGTGCATGGTGGGCGCTAGAGCGCGCCCGCAGGGAGCAAGGTGGGCGCAGAGCGCGCCCGCAGAGAGAACCCGGTGCGGGGCGGCACCGGGAGGGGAGGAGTTTCAACTGGCGTGTTGAGGGCAGCTCCAGGGTAATAAAGCGCGAGAAAACCGCGCCCCGTTTCGATGTGGGACGCGGAAAATTTCCCGGGATTGAATCTGAGCCGCACATCTCATCGCGCGTCTTATTTCCGCCGCACGATTCATCCGCCGCGCCCCCGATTTAATCCGGCCGTCCGATACATCTCAAATGCCCGATCCGACGGCTCCCGCTTCGTCCTCAACCTCGAGCTCGGCCGAGGCATCTCCCGCGACGCCACTGAACCAGAGGCCTCCCGAGCACCCGTTTTCGAGCATCCGGCCACCATTTTCGAAACCGAGACGTCCATTGGAATCGTCTGGACCTACTGAACACATTCATGCCTAAAAATGACCATGCATGCGATGAGAAGAAGAATTGGAGATTCGGCCGAGGCAAACAACGTTGCCGAGGCCATGAGGATTATGCTTTGCATATGTTTGGATTAAACAGAGGCTTGCATGCGTTTTAAAATGCATGCACGTGGATAAAGGAGAAGGAGAAGAAGTCCGCGTTGTGCAGAGAGAAAGAACGAGATTCTCGGCCCGCGTTTGAAGTTTTCAAAGAACCGGAAATCTCGGTGGATCGATATTTACATCCCGCGGATGTTTTGAGGATTCCTCTGCCTATATAAAGAGAGGCCGAGACCTCTGGATTTGCTGCTGATCCTTTGGATATTTGCTGTCCCGTGAGCGCATCTCTCTGCCTCACGAAGTTTTGAAGCCTCCGCGCAAATACCTCTTGCGTGGCTGAAGTTCTCGGGACCACCCGAGGTCCCGAAGGAGTCCCTTGCGCGCAACTCATCTGCGTGACAAGAAGAAGATTTGCGCGCCCGCGGTTGAGGTGCTTTGCACCAAGGCTTACGCGGCTGCCCCTTGCAAAGACCTTGCGCGCCACTTTGTATTTCATTGGACTTGCGCGACTTGCACCTAGCGCGCCTCTTTTGTGGGCAGTGGGTGTGCACCAAAGAAGACCCGAGGCCACACCATATCTTGTGTGTGTGAGATGTGAAGAAAAGGCCAAGGCTTATCCCTTGTGTGTGCACAAGTGAAGAAGAACACACCTTGAGTGTGTGTGAAGTGAAGAGCCCGAGGCTTGTGACTGTGCAAAGAAAGGAAGAGGCCGAGGTTCGGCTTGTACCCATTTGAGTATATTCAAAATGAGTTGTGCATGTGTGCACAAGTGAAAAAGAGTGACAACACATAAGAAGAAGAGGAGTACACACCTAAGTGTGTGAATGCAAAAGAACTGATCATTCTAAGTGATTGGTTTTTGGTGAGCAAGACCAACGAGATCTTTTGAAGACTGTTGAAGCTACTTGAAGTTTTGATCAACACCTTTGAAGAAGTGAAGTGGAGCCATGATGAAGATGATGTTGTGGAGTTGGGGGGTTTAACCAACTTGTAATTGGGGGGTATAACCAATTACTGTGTAATCATCTTTTGGCATAGTGAAGAATCCGTGTTGGGGGGTGTAACCAACACGGCAAGGAGTAGGTCTTTGTACCGAACCTTGTAAATCTCTGTGTTCGGTGCTCTCATTATTACTGCACCACTAAAAGAGTAGATCTAGGCTTTAACCAGCTGCAGAGGTTGAATTGATAAATCAAAAGGGAACAATTCATAAAAAGAAAAAGTTATCACTGATTCACCCCTCCCCTCTCAGTGATCACAACCGATCCAGGCATTTCAAGAAGCATAAAATCAAAGCATAGCATCTAGAAAAACATAATGGCATCGATGGTGAAATATGTTAATGTCACAAAAACACAACAACAAATTCAAATGATTATTATATAATATAATTCACATGTCGCAATATATCTAATCAAACACATTTCATGTTAGTGCCACCAACCTATACGCTCCACGTCACTTTCAATGACATCCTTGAAATTGAACATCCCTATAGAGTACTATGGAAATGGTTTAATTTAGGATATATCACTTCTATATAGGGGATAACATATCAAATTCCATTAAATAAATGAAGGTAAAAATCCTATCTCTTGTTATTCATTAATTCAATTTTACTCATGACACACCCATAATATCCTATATTTATATGAACTTTTGTCATCATAATTTTTATCAATACATAAATGTACATGAAATATATTATTAATAAATAATAACCTTTTATTTAGAAGGATCAATACACATTTATACATATATGGACATCTAATGAAACATACAAATATGTATTTCTTAGTAGCGAGTCTCTTTCTCATAATATCGTACAATGGATATTATGGAGGGAGTACCCCCTTGAGATGGTGCCTCAATGTACTATTTGTCTCTACACATTATGTACTAAATCATTTATATCCCTAAATTATATCATTCTAATATATGTCATATATTCAAGAATAGTGTCTTTGAACTTTTAGGGTACACATTATAGTAGGGAATTATTATGATATTTTAGTAGTAAAACTAATCTTTGGACAATGTCACATACTTTATAATGAAAAAGAAAAACCATTAATTCATTAATAGTATATTAATTTTAAAAAATATGAATATATGTTATCATAAATAACATAAAATTTTGTTTTATGGAACAAACTCAAATAGTCTCCCACTTTCACTACATCCAACTGCTAATAAACTTTAGTCTTCTAGCTTTCACATGATAATCATGATTCTCCTGAGATAGGACTTTAGTATTTGGGTCATCAAATATCTATTCTGTGAGAACTCTGATTATTATGAATTCACTCCTCAAACAATATTCCCTCAAGATGAGATATTTGTCGAGTGTAGTCATTGTTCATTAGAGTGACCATGGATATTTTTCAAGATCCATAGTTTCAGTTTTTTCAAAATATAATGTCACTGGGTCTTTATTTCTATGTACTACATCAAGATCATGGATAATGTTCTATATCCTATAGGATTCCTTGTGTGATGACCCAGACCCCCCTTGGTCCCTTCCTTTGCCAAAATCTGGATCCTTAAGGGGTGCCGATCGGTGCGACCGATCGGTGAGACCGATCGGTGAGACCGATCGGTGTGACCGATCGGCAGAACCGGCCGACGTCACCCGGCCTTGCCAAGTTGTTCCAGTAACGCTCCTTTTTCGCAAATAGGGTTTCAAACCTTATTCTGCCTCATTTAAAAAAATGTCTTAAAGACCCGAAACGCGCACAAAAGTTTTAATTAAATACTGAATCAACTCTTGAGTCATCTTAGACCGCCCAACACCATTAACGATGAGTCAAGCCGCGTGGTCAACCCACGACATCCACGTCTTACGCGGTTCAGCATTTTTATCTCAACCGCCCTCGGCTCTTATAAATTAAGGGTTAGTCCGTGGTTTCTCCCTTCCTCGATCGTGGCTCTTCTGGTGCATCGGGCGCACCGCGTCGTTATCCGTGAAGTTCTGCCTCCCCCCCGGACCTAAGCGTTGGTTGTCTATCAGCAGGTAGGGAATTTCTCTCATCTCTCACTTTTGTGTATCATGCGGGGTGGGTGTTATTTTGTTCCTATGGAATTGGTTGAACCGAACCTTAAAGAAGATAGTAAACAAAGTTCTAAATAAAGAAGGGGAAGGGGTTGTGATCGTTGTTTATGCTTTATATTATGATCATCCTTTTTAGTTGTGCTGATTTATGTTTCTCTGAAAATTGAGGCAGTTGGTGGTCGTTGTATGTGCAATGATGAATCCCCTCGTGATGTTTTAAATGGGTTGCTCAAATTGTGAACTCCTGCTGTGAAATTGGTTAATCACGTATACCCAGCTGAATAAATTGAAAGCACCAGGATCAACCCTTCTGTGATAACTCCCGGTAGAACACACGGAATTTGAAATCATGGAGTGTGTTAAGTCTTTTAAATCTGAAATTACCCGGTGGTTGTGTGAATTTGGGGATGGGATTCCCTGTTGGTATGGTTTCGGTGGTTGTGAGTTGGAGACCGGGTGGGTACTCATTGTTATCACAAATTGGGAAGAGATCCTCTCTTGACAGAACCGGGTGTGAGTGTTTTGGTTGATCCTTGATTTTGATGCTTTCCTTGGTTATGCATATGGTAGTTGCCCAGTAGTGCTTAAACATAATTGAACATTTTGACTGAACGTGAAACAAGAATGGGAAAAATGGTTTTTGTGGGCAAGGGTCGTGAACTGTGACTCGGACGCAGTGGTGTTGTGTTCTGTCGGTTGGCTAGGAAAACCTAAGCTTTGGGCGAGTGTTTATTACCTATATCTATACTTTTAGTTTTGTGTTTCTTATTCGTGCCCCACCCAAGTTAAGCACTTATGTACCGAACACCCCCATTTCATGGGGGAGGGTGTTTTTCCCAACACTATTCTTGGTGGCTGGTTATTAGCTCCTTTTCTGCTCCCTTTCCCGGATAGCCCAAGTATCTTCAGGCACGCTGTGATGGCCTGAGGTCCATTATTAGCCCAAGAACCTTCGGGCATGGTAGTATTGTGGTTGTCCAGGTGTGTGCGGCAGGTTGTTTCCCAAGTGTCTTCGGGATGAGGCCCAGGTGTCTTCGGGCGTGACAATTGATCTTCTAGCCCAGGTGTCTTCGGGCGTGGTTACGTGAGACATTTGAGGCCCAGGTGTGTGCAGGCGGGAATTCAGCAGTGGGACTACGTGCGGTTGAGGCCCAGGTGTGTGCGGGCGGGAATTCGGCAGTGGGACTGCGTGTGGTTGTGGCCCAGGTGTGTGCGGGCGGGTGTGGCAGTGGGACTGCGGTGAGAATGTCGGGATTGGTCCGATGCGTAGGATGTCTCAATAACCAGTGGGAAAGTGGCGCGGGGTACCCAAACATCGATGTGCTCTGATTATATATATTACTTGACTTGCGTTATTTGGGGAGCATGCCTTGGTGAGGCCAGGGGTGGTTAGTTTACCTTGAATAGGCGTTTGGTTTGCTCCTTTCTCACGGGACTTTAGCACGTTCCCCCACTTGTGCATGAGAGTCTTGGTTTTCCCTACTGAGTGTACTTGTATGCTCACCCTACGTTTACTTTCAGGTTTCCAGGAGGACTACCAGGGATGTGCGGGACCCTACTAGTCGGACAGTTGGAGTTGTTGCTGTTGTCGTACCTTTGTTTTCATTTGGTATTGTACTTTGAGGTTTTATATTCTTTTGTACTTGCACCTTGTTGTAAACTGTTTAAACATGCATGGGGGCTTTGTTTGGGTTTATTTATATACACTTGTTTCTCTTCCTTCTTGGTGGTTGACTCGTCCTATTTTCCCGATCCTAAATAATAAAAAGGGTAATCCCTCCCATATTTGTGAAAACTCATACCCTTGGTGCTAGTCGCCACCCCGAGGCCTACTGGAGGCGGGACTCGGGGGTCATTATCTCTCCTACAACTTAAAGAAGGAAGGGCCTGACAATCTTCTGACCCTTCCCTCTTTTTGATGAAGGCGGGTCGTGACAGAATGGTATCAGAGGCGAGTTTGAGAGGTAGGATGGAGTATGGAGTTAGGCACAGTTAGGATTGCATGGGATGGTAAGGCAACAACGTTGGGTGACCTTTGTACGTGAATTAGGCCAGGGAAGACCGGCTAGGACACGGGATTTTAGGGCCACCCATGATCCGATGCAAGGACTCTGGGCCTACCGAACAACCAAGTGAGACCACACTGACTGCAGGGTAGAGACCCTAGGAAAGGTACATGCATCATAAATGACTTGTGTTCTTATGTTTCTGGGATATTTTGGGAATTAAGAATAAATTTAAAATTTTAAGAAGTTTTTCGTTTATTATGCACTACTTGGGCTTAGGAATTCCTTGTTTACCTTGTAGCTATGGAACCTGGGAGGCGACCGCGTGTGGTACATGCGATTGAGGCCCCGGAGACTACTTTAGTCGATTGGCAGAGAGCTGATCGAGAGAAAGAGGGCGACCAGTGGCAGAAGACTCTTCGGGCCTTCCAGCGACTGGCCCTCGAGAATTATGAGGGCAGCAACTCCGATATGAAGACGGAAGGCTGGCTAGAGGAGCTAGTTATAGCCTTCGGCCTGATTCGGGCCCCGACCGAGTACTGGGTTCCTCTGGCTGTTAGCCAGATGCGAGGGGTGGCACGTCAGTGGTGGATGCTTCACCTGGGGAATAGGAAAGAGTCTGAGGTTGCTTGGGCGGATTTCGAGAAGGAGTTCCGGGAGGAGTTCCTCTCCTCGACAATGAAGGCGGAGAAGAGGCAGGAGCTACTCTCCCTCCAGCAGGGGAGCATGTCCATGAGGGAACTTGGAATCAGGTTCAAGGACCTCCTACATTTTGCTCCGGACCTCTTTCTCAACCAGGAGTCTCGGGCAAGACGTTTGGAGGAGGCGCTCTGACCCTCCCTACAGTATGTTGTTACCCCCCTTTACCCTTCCGACAAACTTAGAGGTCCAGAAGAAGGCCGAAGTGGTGGAAAGGATGCATGCTCTGGGCGTAGTGTCACGAGAAAGGATCCAGCTGGGACCATCGAAGGGGAAGGCCGTTAGCACCAGGCCTCCTGCATCAGGACCTTCCAGGTTCCGACCCACAGGGAGCAGACCGCAGCAGTTTCAGTTTCGATCCCCTGGCCCACGTTCTTTCCCTTCAGGCTCGGGACCACGATGCTTCATCTGCGGGAGCCCTGGACATCTACGGAGTCAGTGCCCCGATCGGGTGCAGTACAGCAGTGGCAGTCATCCCCAGCATCCGCCGCAGCAGCAGCTTCCAGCCAGACCCTTCCAGCAGCAGCAGCAGGGACAGCGAGCTCCCGTTCCTCCATAGGAAGACTTAGGAGGAGGAGGCCGACCTCAGGGCACTCCCCAGGGACCTCGACCAGGGAGTGGTTGGGGAAGTGGCCGACAGCCAAGGGGCAGGGGAGCTGGGCGTGGACAGTTACACACCGCAGAGGCAACAGTCCCAACAGGGCCAGAGGTTGTTCAAGGTACGATCAATGTGTTTAGAACTCTTGCTTATGCTTTGTTCGATACCGGAGCTTCGCACTCCTTTGTTGCACCCAGTCTAGCCTGTGCCTTGGGTCTAGATTCCGAGAGACTTCCAGTGCCACTGGTGTTGAGCACACCAGTCGGAGGTCAGACCGACTTGCTGTTCGTTTGTCGGGTATGTAGACTGATGTTAGGGCCACATCAGTCGGTTAGGGATCTCCTTCTGCTACAGATTCAGCCATACGATGTCATCCTAGGCATCGACTGGCTATTTTCTGTGTGCGCCGTCATCGACTGTTTCCAAAGAAGGGTGGTGCTCTCAGGTTTGGACGGCCAGCGTGTTACCTTCACCGGCGAGCGGGGCGGTCCGAAGGGAAACAGGAGAAAGGAACCTCTCCTCTCCTTGTTGACCGAGCTGACAGTGGAATCAGTAGATGCTGAGATGGTGGGAGTGCCAGAGATCGTCCGCGAGTTTATGGACATCTTTCCTGAGGAGGTGACGACACTACCCCCTCGACGTGATATTGAGTTCGGGATAGACCTACAACCCGACACTCGTCCGATCTCGATGGCTCCTTATCGGATGACACCTTCGGAGCTACGAGAGTTGCAGATACAGATTGAAGATCTGATGAAGAGGGGTTATGTCCGTCCGAGTGCGTCACCATGGGGCGCTCCAGTCTTGTTCGCAAGGAAGGAGGATAGTGGCCTCAGGTTGTGCATCGACTACAGGAGGCTGAATCAGGTAACGATCAAGAATCGCTACCCTCTTCCGAGGATGGATGATCTTTTTGACCAACTAAAGGGGGCAGGATGGTTCTCGAAGATCGACATGCGGTCCGGATACCACCAGCTGAGGGTGAAGCATAGCGACGTCCTGAAGACGGCGTTCAGGTGTAGGTATGGGCACTTAGAGTTCGTGGTCATGCCCTTTGGTGTTACGAACGCCCCGGCCGTGTTCATGGGGCTTATGAACTCCATCTTCCCGGAGTACCTGGATCGGTTTGTGGTGGTATTCATCGACGATATCCTGATCTATTCAAGGTCAGAAGAGGACCATGCAGAGCACCTCAGGACGGTTTTGGAAGTCCTCCGACAGCACCAGCTCTATGGGAAGTTTTCAAAGTGCAAGTTTTGGACACGAGAATTGCACTTCCTCGGGCACGTAGTGTCTGATCAGGGGGTAGCAGTCGACCCATCAAAGGTTGAGGCAGTTGTTTCTTGGGCAGCACCCAAGAATGTGGCGGAAGTCCGGAGTTTCCTCAGACTAGCAGGTTACTACCAGATATTCGTACCCAACTTCTCCCGAGTAGCAGCCCCTTTGACGGCTCTGACCAAGAAGGACCAGGTTTTCGTGTGGAGCGAGCAATGCGAGTCATCCTTCAGCTACCTAAAAGAAAAGCTGGTTAGTGCCCCAGTGTTGAGATTACCAGAAGAAGGGATGGACTACGAGTTATTTTGTGATTCTTCGGGACATGTCCTGGGATGCGTGTTGATGCAGCAACGAGGGGTGATCTCTTACGGGTCCAGGCAGCTACGCCCCCATGAGCGTAACTACGCCACCCATGACCTGGAGTTTGCAACGGTCGTTTTTACGCTAAAGTTATGGCGGCACTACCTCATCGGGGAATGATTTGTGGTCTTCACAGATCAAAAAATCTTAATGTATATATTCTCCCAGCGGGACTTGAACTTGCGACAACGGAGATGGGTGGAGTTCCTCCAGGACTACGACTTTGAAATCTCTTATACTGAGGGCAAGGGCAATGTGGTGGCCGATGCCTTGAGCAGGAGGACGTAGAAGGATGCGGTCCGAGAGTCAGAAAATGCCTGGAAGGAAATGGGGGAGTTGGCTGCCTTACACCTGGATGAGAAGATGGATAGTGGCAGAGGCTGCCTATATCAGATGATAGTGTAGTCATCTCTGTTTCGAAAAGTGGAGGAGTCTCAGTGGGGAGACCCCGAGTGCGAAGGGATGCGTGATCGGGTTGACCAGGGCGATGCTCCAAGAGAATGGACAGAGGACGGTCATCATCGGATGCTTTTCCAGAAAAGGTTGTTTGTTCCAAGAGTGATGTGTGGCAATGTTCTCAGTGAGTTCCACAACTCACCCCTGGCGGTGCACCCAGGAGTTACCAAGATGTACCAGGGGCTGAAAAGGCAGTTCTGGTGGCCCAGAGTTAAGCGAGCGGTGGCCGAATTTGTGGCTAAATGCTTAGTATGTCAGCAAGTGAAGGCTGAACACCGGGTTCCAGGCGGCCTACTGCAGCCTTTAGCTGTTCCCGAATGAAAGTGGGACGAAATCTCAATGGATTTCATCACGGGACTACCCAAGGTCCAAGGAGGGTGCGACGCCATCTGGGTGATGGTGGACAGGTTGACGAAATCGGCCCACTTTCTGGAAATTAGGGAGTCAAGTACTGTGGATGCTTTGGCACGAAAGTACGTGAATGAGGTGGTGCGGTTGCATGGAGTTCCGAGGTCTATAGTCTCGGATAGGGATGCACGGTTTACCTCGCAAATCTGGAGAGGATTGCAGCATGCGTTTGGCACCCAGTTACGCCTTAGCACTGCCTTTCCATCCACAGACAGAGGGACAAACGGAGCGCACCATCCAGACCTTGGAGGATATGCTACGGGCATGTGTTCTGGACTCAGGAGAGTCATGGGTGCGATACATGCCTCTAGTAGAGTTTTCCTACAATAATAGCTACCACTCTACCATCGGTATGGCCCCGTTTGAGGCTTTGTATGGGAGGCCATGCCGTTCACCTGTGTGTTGGACCGAAGTAGGAGAGGCAGGCATCCTTGGCCCGGAGGTGGTGCAGGACACGACAGAGAAGATTCAGCTCATACGGGAAAGGATGAAGGCAGCCCAGGACCGACAGAAGTCGTATGCTGATACCAGGAGAAGGCCCTTGGAGTTTGAGGTTGGGGACCATGGGTTCTTGAAGGTCTCCCCGCGGCGTGGCCAATGGAGGTTCGACAAAGGGGGTATGCTTTCCCCCAGATTCGTCGGACCCTTCGAAGTGTTGCGACGGGTCGGCGAAGTGGCTTACCAGCTAGCGTTACATCCGCCGCTGCTAAGGATACATGATGTCTTTCATGTATCCCAGCTCCGTCGTTATCTGCACGATGATTCACACGTCCTTGATTGGGGTGAACTGGACATCGAGGACGACGTAACCTTTGTGGAAAAACCCGTAATGATCGAGGATCGCAAGGAGAAGGTGCTTCGTGGGCGAGCCATTCCCTTGGTTCGTGTGTTTTGGAGACATGGCGGGCTCGAAGAGAGTACGTGGGAGAGGGAAACACAGATGCATGCCCAATACCCCGAGTTGTTTTGAGCTTTGTTCCTTTTGTACCTGTTGTGGTAGAACGTTTGACTTTTAGCTATGAAATGTACTAGTTTATTTCCTCTGTTGTGTGTGAAAAGCCCCGGCTAAAGGGAAGAGGGAACCTAACCCCTAATCAAGACTCATTAAGGTGGATGCGACTTAACCCGTGTGGGCGAGTCAGTGCCGCCCAAAGCGGATAATATCTTGACATGGGGGAGGGGAACTCCCCAAACCCACATGACAGGGCGGTTTGGCGTGGTATGTTGCTTGGTTCTTGACAGGGGAGTGTTTTTAGTTAGCAGGGGTTCACTCCTAAGAGGTATCTTTCGAAGATGGTTGTTCGGACCCTCTCTTTCCTTCTGTTTTGTTGTGATTCTCGGGGACGTGAATCGTTTAAGAGGTATCTGATGTGATGACCCAGACCCCCCTTGGTCCCTTCCTTTCCAGATCCTTAAGGGGTGCCGATCGGTGTGACTGATCGGTGAGACCGATCGGTGCGACCGATCGGTGAGACAGATCGGTGAGACCGATCGGTGAGACCGATCGGCGGAACCGGCCGACGTCACCTGGCCTTTCCAAGTTGTTCCAGTAACGCTCCTTTTTCGCAAATAGGGTTTCAAACCCTATTTTGCCTCGTTTAAAAAATTTCTTAAAGACCCGAAATGCGCACAAAAGTTTAAATTAAATACTGAATCAACTCTTGAGTCAACTTAGACCGCCCATCACCTTTAATGATGAGTCAAGCCGAGTGGTCAACCCACGACTTCCACGTCTTACGCGGTTCAAAGTTTTTATCTCAACCACCCCCAGCTCTTATAAATTAAGGGTTAGGCCATGGTTTCTCCCTTCCTCGATCGTGGCTCTTCTGGTGCATCGGGCGTGCCACGTCGTTATCCTTGAAGTTCCGCCTCCCCCCTGACCTAAGCGTTGGTCGTATATCAGCAGGTAGGGAATTTATCTCGTCTCTCACTTTTGTGTATCATGCGGGGTGGGTGTTATTTTGTTCCTATGGAATTGGTTGAACCGAACCTTAATGAAGATAGTAAACGAAGTTCTAAAGAAAGAAGGGGAAGGGGTTGTGATCGTTGTTTATGTTTTATCTTATGATCATCCTTTTTAGTTGTGCTGATTTATGTTTCTCTGAAAATTGAGGCCATTGGTGGTCGTTGTATGTGCACTAATGAATCCCCTTGTGATGTTTTAAATGGGTTGCTGAAATTGTGAACTCCTGCTCTGAAATTGGTTAATCACGTATACCCGGCTGAATAAACTGAAAGCACCAGGATTAACCCTTCTGTGATAACTCCCGGTAGAACACACGGAATTTGAAATCATGGAGTGTGTTAAGTCTTTTAAATCTGAAATTACCCGGTGGTTGTGTGAATTTGGGGATGGGATTCCCTGTTGGTATGGTTTCAGTGGTTGTGAGTTGGAGACCGGGTGGGTACTCGTTGTTATCACAAATTGGGAAGAGATCCTCTGTTGACTGAACCGGGTGTGAGTGTTTTGGTTGATCCTTGCTTTTGATGCTTTCCTTGGTTATGCTTATGGTAGTTTCCCAGTAGTGCATAAACATAATTGAACATTTTGACTGAACGTGAAACAATAATGGGACAAATGGTTTTTGTGGGAAAGGGTCGTGAACTGTGACTCGGACGCAGTGGTGTTGTGTTCTGTAGGTTGGCTAGGAAAACCTAAGCTTTGGGCGAGTGTTTGTTACCTATATCTATACTTGTAGTTTTGTGTTTCTTATTCGCGCCCCACCCAAGTTGAGCACTTAAGTGCCGAACACCCCCATTTCATGGGGGAGGGTGTTTTCCCAACACTATTCTTGGTGGCTGTTTATTAGCTCCTTTTCTGCTCCCTTTCCCGGATAGCCCAAGTATCTTCGGGCAGGCTGTGATGGCCTGAGGTCTATTATTAGCCCAAGAACCTTCGGGAAGGGTAGTACTGTGGTTGTCCAGGTGTGTGCGACAGGTGGTTTCCCAAGTGTCTTTGGGATGAGGCCCGGGTGTCTTCAGGCGTGACAGTTGATCTTCTAGCCCAGGAGTCTTCGGGCGTGGTTACGTGAGACAGTTGAGGCCCAGGTGTGTGCGGGAGAGAATTAAGCAGTGGGACTGCGTGCGGTTGAGGCCTAGGTGTGTGCGGGCGGGAATTCGGCAGTGGGACTGCGTGTTGTTGTGGCCCAGGTGTGTGCGGGCGGGTGTGGCAGTGGGACTGCGGTGAGAATGGCGGGATTGGTCCGATGCGTAGGATGTCTCAATAACCAGTGGGAAAGTGGCACGGGGTACCCAAACATCGATGTGCTCTGATTATATATATTACTTGACTTGTGTTATTTGGGGAGCGTGCCTTGGTGAGGCCTGGGGTGGTTAGTTTACCTTGAAAAGGCGTTTGGTTTGCTCCTTTCTCACGAGACTTTACCACGTTCCCCCACTTGTGCACGAGAGTCTTGGTTTTCCCTACTGAGTGTACTTGTATTCTCACCCTACGTTTACTTTCAGGTTTCCAGGAGGACTACCGGGGCTGTGCGGGACCCTACTAGTTGGACAGTTGGAGTTGTTGCTGTTGTCGTACCTTTGTTTTCTTTTGGTATTGTACTTTGAGCTTTTCTTTTCTTTTGTACTTGCACCTTGTTGTAAACTGTTTAAACATGCATGGGGTCTTTGTTTGGGTTTATTTATATACACTTGTTTCTCTTCCTTCTTGGTGGATGAATCGTCCTATTTTCCCGATCCTAAATAATAAAAAGGGTAATGCCTCCCATATTTGTGAAAACTCATACCCTTGGTGCTAGTCGCCACCCCGGGGCCTACTGGAGGCGGGACTCGGGGGCATAATCTCTCCTACAACTTAAAGAAGGAAGGGCCTGGCAATTTGCTGACCCCTACCTCCTTTTGGTGAAGGCGGGTCGTGACACCATGGATAAATAAAAATCCACTATATAATCATGCTCTATAATAGAATCAGTGAAAATTACATTCTTTGAAATATTCCAACATACAGCTCCTCTACTGAGACTGAAAACATATCTTGAATTCTGATTTAGATCATTCTAACATGTTTTAAAACAAGATTCAGTATAGTCTCATATGACTAGCTCCACATCCCCTCGACACACACATATCATATCATAAATAATTCTTCGTTAATACAATATATCCTTAACATAAAACTATTATTTATCTTATGGAATATCATTATTTTGTACTAATATACTCAATGTATCGGTAACATCAACTCTATTACACACCATTGAAAACATGATTGATCCTGTCACTGATGTTTAAAGGTTCTTACTAATTACCTCTTTCTCCTGTTGTGTTTACGTACACAGTTTCTTAGAAATATTTAAACCATGTAAATCTATTCTAAATCCCCTATTTTATTGTTCCATACAAAATCTCTTTAGTTTTTGGTAAACATATATAATTCGACATAGTCCAATAATATACTCAGATATATCATGATTGAACATAATCCCAGGAATATAGTCTATTTCACCTAATTCAAGGATAAATACATGTTTACCAAGTCATTAATAGATTGTAAAATTGACATTTCATTTCCAATATGTAATATGTCATAATTATATAGTACTATTATGTTGATTGAATTTACACTAAGCCTATTGTAAACACATGGCTCACATTAATTCTTAAAAAAAAAATTTACTCATTGCATCATTGTTTCAAATGTTCTATGATTTGGATTGTTTTAATTTCCACTAAGGGTTCTTCGTAACTTGAAATTTATTTTAACATTACACAGAGTCAGAAAACCTTATTTTATTTTCAAACAGACATATTTTGGAAGGTTCCCATTGAAGAATTGACTTTTTACATCCATCTTCCAAATCTATTGTTTATTGAATAATGGAAATACATTGTATAATTATGAATAAACTAAACACGGAAAATTTTGAAAAGGTTTCATCATAGTCAGTTATATTACAATGTTCTAACACTTTATCCACTAGATTTTTTAAAATGTATTTACTTTACCTTCATGTCAAATTTTCCCTTTAATACCCATTTTAACACAATGGGCATTACATCAACTAGTGAATCAATGAAAACCCAACCATGGTTCTAATACAAGACATTTATTTCATTTTTTTTGGATTTATTCCATCATGATGCTTTTGAGAACACTATCACATTGTTGTAGGAGACATGATCATCATTATCTACAAATAATGAGTCACCACCTTCAGTGACTAGAAAACCATACCTAGATGTATCTCATAACTCTCTTGATCTCCAATATAGTAATTTTGTTTCAGGAACAACTTATTTCATGGTGACCTTTTGGATAATTTTTTATTACCAACTACTCTGTATCTTGAGAATCAAATACATATATTTAAATCAATGTCCCACTACTATTTATGAGTATGTGCACCCTATCAATAAAGAATTATTATGGGAGATGATCACTATCTTTACTAAGGGGTTATATAGGTACTATACCTTTATGCCATTGGAATACCCTATAAAGATAGACTTTGTTCCCAAGGGTTCCAGATTGTTGCTTGAGAAGGACTTAATTGTCCCATCGCTACCCCATACATTTGTATGAAACAAAAAGAGTTTCATTCCACTCTATAAATAAAATAAAATTCCATTTTGTACTTTATTAGGAACATCATTTAATGTCTTTTTCTAATTAAGTATTTTATTTACATAAAAAGATAATGGTAGATCTCTATGACTCTCATCGAGTGTACCATATCGAATAAGGTAAGGATCCTCCATTATCTAACAACATTCCACTATGGTGTGTAAGTTAAAGTGAGTTTAGAGAGAATCTAAAACTTCGATACATATTCAATGAAATATTGGTTAATATATTCATCACCTCGATCAAAAATAAGATTCTTTATAGTCATTCCATGTTTATTATATAATTAATTAATGATTTCCTTTAATTTATAAAAGGTTTCGAACAATAACTCATCAAGTAGACATAACCATATCTAATCATTTTATCAATAAAAGTTATTATATGAGAATAAAAACCATAATATTCTACTAGAAATGGTCTACAAACATCAGTGTGTACAAATCCTTGAATAAAAATGGCCATCTCACCCTATCCACAAAATGGATGTTTGGTCATTTTTCCTAGTAAAAAATCACAACATATTTCATGTGGTTTTAGATCATTTGATTCTAACTAACCATCATGATAAATATATTTCAAATCCTTATCATTTACTTGACCAATATAGTGATTCTGTAGATTTTTGTTACGTTAGTCATGTGAACATTATTCATTACCCATTTTAAATAAATATTTTCATTTTTTTAAAACATATAGTCTATTATGTCAAAGTTCCTTACCATAAGAGATGTTTTCTTTCTAAAATAAACAACTTTTATTTTATAAAATTAAAATAAAACCATATAAAATAATAATCATATATTAGTGTTGTTTATGTTTTCAGTTGGTATATATTATAATTCATTTTAAAAAAAATCACACACATTGGAAATGAATGTAGTTGTCACTAGTGGATAGAGAAGACATCCTTGTAACATTAGCATCTCTTAAATCCTCTCTCCTCTATCAATTGTTCAAATCTATATGGTTCCTAAATTTGGAAACAAATATGAGAACCACAAGCTATACCTAATAATATTTTGGAAGGTATTGAATTATTACACTCAATAATAAATGCACATTTAGCTTCCCAGTATATATTGGTTCCGTTACCCTTCATTTTTAAGGTATGGCACATGTAATAAATTTTACCTTATTTTCTATTTTTTCCTATGGATCTTCCTCCTCTTGGAAGAATGGTGATTGTGATATTTATACTTTTTTGAGTATTAGGCTGGTATTCTTTGTACTCTTTTTTATTATTCAGAATCAGGACCACATGTTTTCACCCCCCATTTCATCATCCTCATGGAGAATTAATTTATTAACATATGAAACAAACTTATAATTATTTCTCATATTTCAATTCGTAATAAAACAAGAAATTTTATTAGGATGTGATATTTTCAAGATATATGTATGAAAGTCATCCTGTAATTAAATTCCGAAGATGACTATGCATTCAATGTATCCAATATTCTTGACTACATGAGGTCTATCTGGAAAAGGCTCTCCAAGATCAGCTATATACAAATCATTGGATATATTGTATCACTATTATATTTCCTTATCTTGATATAGATCATAGTGTTGAGAAATCATTTCTTACACATCCATGTCTTCACGTTTCATAAAAATCTCATTGGTCAGGGATGATATGGTAAAACATTGAACATCTTTGGAATCATTCAAATTTTTCTCCTAGAGTGATAATTCATCATCAGATTCCACATTACATGGAGTATTAGGAATAGCTGATTTCATCACATAGAATTTCCATTCATGGTGATGGATAGAAAATAAGAACCTTTTCCACTAATGGAAATTCGTTGCAGTGATAGGTTTATCCTTCTAAATTATATATCATGGTAATATGATTGATGGAATGTTAATGTTGTTTTAAAAAATAATATGATCGAAATTTTATGTTTTTTTCTGATAAAATATAGAAAAATAAACAAGTATTTTAATTATTAATCTTCAATTATATAATCAAAACCCAATATCCCACACCAATGGTTTTAGAATATCCTATTTAGTGTACATTGTATTGGAAAGGATCCATATTATCTTTTTTGGTACCAATCATGGGTTGGTAAAGATACCTGAACGGTTATTGGTAGGACTTACCAAAGCAAACTACCTTTACTAACCTTTACTTGATCAGTTGACTAGACTCCACAATCAGAAAATCCTTAAGTTATATATCATCAATCATTACATCCCAGCTACATCAAATTCTTGTCTATAAGTTAACCCATAATGTGAACTATGTAAATTCCACCTAAGATAACATATTATAAATCTACTAAAATTGAAATCACCGCAACATTATATGGTAAGGAACTTTGATTTGTGGTTTGAATTGAACTAAGGTATTGGAAGGCTACCACGAATTAATATATATTTTAGGTATTTTATCTTTTTTCTCTAAATTTATAATTTTTATATATATCAAATGCTTGTTAATATTATGTGGATTTACTTTTTTGATTATCCATCTATTAGATAATATTAATGCATAAAAAACCTATTTTAGTTCAATATTTCAAGAATGTTAATTAATTCATTTAATTGATCATGAAAAAACATCAATTATTAAATAACCATGCACTTTATATAATTAAAATAACGAATTTGTTTGATCACAAGATTTAACTAATTGTCAATTTATCTGGTGGTTGATAATATAATCCTTAACCTCATGGAAAACACCTTCATTAAATTAAGGATCATGTAATATCTCTCAACATTTTCAGTCATGTATATCTCCTGTACAAATTTCTAATCGAATCCAAACATGAATAGACTCCACATTCATGGGAGCTCCATCCACAAAAAAATCTTTTAATCACATGTAGGTGAGGGGAATAGGGTTTAAATAAATGAGATCATTGTCATAGAGGCCCTTATATTATAATAGGAGAGTAGGAACTCATGTCAACAGTTTAATTTAATAATAATTTCTATGAAACCAATCACATACAATGGTCTAGTCTATAATCATGATCATCCATATTCATTCAAACAACTAAATATTTAATAAAACTATCATTCAATTCATATTTTTTATAATTAAGTTAAATCACACTAAAATCAATTAATAAATTCATTTATCTTCATTATCATTCTCACATCCTTGATATTATATGACATCATGTTTTTCAAAAAATTCAAATAAATTTGTTTAAAATTAATCATGTATATAAATGTACCTTTCATGCATCAGATTGAATACATGTCTGAATTTTCGGAACATTTATTATACTCATATATTGTTTACTCTTGTGACATATAGATTTCATTACATATCACGTACATTCATTATGTGCACTATGAACATAAATATTATATTGATTAAATTATTTTTTTGTCCCATGTTATACTGTAATGCACGTAGAGTAATAATAGATATACAACTCATATATGACACACAAATAGGAAAATTATAATGAAATAAATTAAAATTATATATATATTTATAAACCCTGTCACAAGGAGTGTCCTATGAACATCATGAAAACACACACTCCCTTGATGATATGATTGACAAAGTATAATTAATTAATTTTAATTCGGTATGATTTGGTATAAGTCAACAGTTTGTACAATCGATCTATATAGCATGTATAACTCCCACTATCTATATGAGGCAGATACCTAGGACTTGATGTGTAAAATGTGCTATAGAAAAATTGGAGTACATGACGTATGCAACATATTCATGGAATGTGGTCTCTAAGTTACATTGTCACTAGTTTGGTAGGTCATGTATGAAAATACATGACCCGTCTATAACTTAATGTACTACACACAATGAACGTGGGATATATGGGGTATACCCCAACAGACTGCGAACCAGGTTAGCCTTGCCAATATGTTATATAAGAAATCTTATTCACCATGATTATTCAATGAAAACAGTTCATATGAATCCCAAATTAATATATTTTGTGTTGAACACTGGTATATTGCATATATCTCTAGATTCATGGATTTTAATCTAGTGTTATCAACCAATAATTCTTAGCATATCTGGATGATTTAGTCAATTTTATTTCAATAATAAAATCAATTGTTTTATTTGATATTTGTTAAATTAATTATTATGAAAAAGATCTTAAAATTTGGATTAATTAATAATTAAACGTGAATTTAAATCTAAATAAATAAGGTGTAAATCACAAAATAAATTTTAAAGAAAAATAAATTGTAATGTCAAATAACAAATACCAGTTGATGGTTCATGGAATAGTACAACTGAATGATGGTTCATTTTCAATAGTAAATTTTATCTTGATCTATGATCAATCATATACTATAATAATGACAACAGTCATGATGAAATGAATTTTAAAAATGAAAACATATACGGGATATAATTTATGATATAAGAACATGATCATCACATTTTGTTAATAATTAATTTAATCCATTTAATAATTACCAATTTTGAATTATTCAATAATTTATGGATTTCACAATAGATCGATGTTGTACAGTTTCTATGTTTTAGAAATCAAGATAATATTCCTTGTAGAAGTGACCAACATGTGTTCCAAAAATCTCTAAATGTCTATATAGGAATATCCTAGTGATTTAACGATCTATCCCATTACATTAATTTTTCACCATTGATCTCATTGAGAATTGATTCCAAATCATAATCCTTAATCTCTCTAGACTTGAGAGTGGGATGTGTCAGAGCATCACTCTCCTCTTGTATAGAGCGTTCATGGAGTGTGAGATATCTAGTGCATGAGAGGATTTTCTCGGGCAGTCATTGTGAAAAAAATTAATTATATCTATTGGAAGACTAATATAATTTGGTTTAAATACCACTAGGGTTTATTAATAAATATCTTCCCAAGAGACCATTTATATTTATTTAATCCCTTATATAAACCCATGTCTAAAAAAATAATAATATTATTTCTCTAACATGATATTTACTTGAATATAAAATTAAATATTATCTAATCTAAGAATATTCAATATTTTTTTAATGGACCTAAAATCTATGTTTTCCATTTTTTACCATATTTTTTGGGCCTGGAAAATGTTCATTTATGGAATAAATAAATATCTCATCATTATTCACCAATAAATAAATAAATATTATATTCACTAAATATAAAATAAATACTTATTAAATATTTTACTCACATTAAATTCATTATAATGACTGGTTATTAAATTTTTGAGCTCAGGAAAACATGGGTTATTTTGAAATCAAATGCAGGTACAATATTTATTCATCTAGTTAAATAATAATTTATAATATTCTATTTAACTAATATTCTTGATTCACATAGTTTGTGACCATATAGTCCTCTTTTTCAGTGGAATAAAGATAAGTATACTACTTTTCAATTTTATATTTAGAAACACACCAAGGCACCCATTGATAAATAAGTTAAACCCATAATGTCAAAATACCTCAAAATATTCTTACTATGTAATATAATCCCTTTGTTATGATATCGCTAATCAACCAGTTGTCATGCTAATGCCATCAACGTATGTGCTCGATGAATCATTCTTCGACATCCGAGAAATAGAAATATCCCATTGAGATCCATGTCCATGGATATATTTATGATATATCATTTACAAAAAAGAGGCTGAGATATCAACATTCACTATGAAATAGAAAGGAAAAATCATTATTTATATTATTCATTAATGCATTATTAATCATGAAATATCCAATGTTGTAACATCCCAGGTAAATAAAGAATAAATAATTTTCATATTTATTAATATTTATGAATTAAATATTAATTTTAGTTTAAAGGGGTTTCTATGTTCGATAGCGTACCTGATACGCAACAAAGATTTTCATTGAAATCTTACATTTCACACTAGTAATAATATAATATTATTTTAAATGGTAGTTAACACATAGTCATTGTATTGGCGGGAATGGATAGAAATAACTAAAATGTGATTATATACGTTTTTTAAATGTTATTACATTTGTCCAATAAAAGATAAAGGCTTAAAATATGGAAATAATTCAATTTTATGCATTTATACCCTAATTTTCACTAAAGGTTCACTTATTACCTTTTGATGGAGAACAATAATTAAATATAGTTTTGATCACTCTTATACATTCTATTGGACCAAATATAACTCTTTTTTAGAATCGGGACATCAAAATTTACATTGTGTAATTTTTTGGTATTTTTCCGATAAAGTTCATTTTTTCATGAATAGTATAAAATGTTGTATTTTAATTCAAAACCACTTTTTAATATAATTTATTTATATGATTAGATTATCTTTTGAATTGGTTTTAAAGTGAAATTAGAATATATATTTACCAATAAATCCAATTGTGGTCGTTGGAATTAATTTCACTTTGAAATTGAACTTAAACTAGTGTCAATCTTTTGATACTTATTGTTTCATAAAAACACGCTATTTGCTCTGACAGTGGGAATTAATTATTAAATTAATTAATGCAACTTATATTTTGTGAATTTTGTAAAATGGACTTCATTTTTGAATTCAGAATATCAAATATAGCTTAGGGTGATGTTTTGGTATTTTTCTGAAAAATTTCAATTTTTGATGAATAGTGAAACCACTAAGTGGTACTTAAAAAAATTATTTTTTCGTTTAAATGAAATTTTACCACCTCTGTGTTTTGAATTTCAAAAATCCGACATACATGGTTGTTATTAAGAAGTAAAATGTTGTTCAATGGGATTAAAATAATTTTTTTGGTGAATAGTAACTTATTAAGTTTTAATCATGATTAGAGGTAATTCGTGTAGTTTAAGGTAGAAATAATGTTTTAATAATATGAGATGAGCATGAAACATGTCCTACTCTCATTGAATGTGTCATGGCCGACCAAGAAAATTCATGGGTAAACTTGGGGACCCCATGGAGCCAATTTAGTTGGAAAATGACATTAATATCTTTTTATTTAAAGTTAAAGTAAAAATGACACAAACATGAAATGTTTTACTAAAACAATTTTTACCTAGGGTTATACAAGTCAGATTTTTTACTATAACTATTAATTAGAAAGATAAAACGATTTAATATATCATGATATTTCTTTTATAATTTTAGAAATTAAATATATTAAATTATTTATGACATCATGATGATGCAACGATTACCTCATTAATAATGGATTTAAATAAAATGAAAAGATAATGTAATATCTATGACCTACACATGTCCAAAACCTATTGGATCGGTGGATTTAGAACCCTTATCACCTTATCCTTGAATTATATCAATTTGGTACCTCTTAAATCCGAATATCATTTTAAAATAAAGTTATTTTCTTTACAATCCAAGAGCGCCCCTCCTCTCCTCCTATAAAAGGCCCCCAACTATACCTATTTACCCACACTTCCAAAGCCTTTGGCACAGCAAAATCCTTCCTATTTTGTCTCTCCACATCCCTTTCTTACTCCTTCAAGCCTCACATTAGGCATAAGTCTTCCCAAGGAAGACTTTGAGCTCAAACCAAAGGGAGTTACCCGATTGGAAGGTAATGTCTTCACTTGAGTCCTATTGTTTTATTTTTCTTCTTCAACCCCCTAAACTCTTTTTATTAATTTCTTTTGTAAAAACTCCAGTATAATCAATATACTAGGATTTATTATAATATGTACTGGAGCTACACTTAGAGATGCCTACAACTAATGGTTAATGAACATACTGTTTCCGTGGATGGCGAATTTCGGCCTCCCGAAACGATGATTGTTCATCATCATTTTAACACCTTCAAAGGTGGCCATTAAGATGACACTATATTTATATCTGATATATAATATGTTTATGTTTTCATTAAGCTTCTTTATTATTCATTTTGGGCATACCTTTATGGTTTCCATTATGGGAAAACGCGATATCTTCATTTAAGGAAATACGGACTACCGCCCCCTCAAAGTGTTGTGATTCGTTAATGCCATATGTGGGACATATAAAGAATGTATTTAATGTTATTATATATGATTTTATAATGGAATTATAATATACCTCTATATCATTATTATTTCATTCCATTAAAGTATGAGATAGAAATGAAAGTAGCGTTCATGCGTACGTACGGCTTACCGTCTCCATGAACGGTGCATTTCATTTCTTATCCCGAAATGTAATGTACTATTAAAAGTACATGTATATAATGGATATATATGATGAATGATACATATAAATGATTAATATAATTATGGAATTAAAATATTCATACCACTCACTTTGTTTTAATTCCATTAATTTGACAAAGAAATGAAAGTAGCGTTCATGCGTGCGTACGGCTTACCGTCTCCATGAACGGTGCATTTCATTTATTATCTCTAAATGATTATGTAATATTATAAATACAGGTATATTCTGGATATATTTGATATATATGATATCCAAATCAGGAATTTCATTCTGTATATAAAGAACCTTTGACCACACGAACAACATGTAATTGAAATAACTCCACTTTCGACTTAAGAACCAAATATTGACAAAAGAAAAATTATTAACATAATGATTAAATAATGCTTATAACATGGAAATAATTGATATAAAAGGAATAATAATCTTGAAAATGTTCTTAATAATGTATAAATTAACTGAAGTTTATTATTCAGGATGTTAAATATTGATCGAGTCAAGTCGGACCCGAGGTAAGGGACTTCGTCTCAATCTCCATTCATTGAGGCGTATTTCGTTTTATACACAACTTTATTTTATACGGTGTATAGAACCCTTTGACTTTTACTTTTATACAAAAGGAATCTTTTTCAATGAAGCGTTTTACAAAACGACAAAAAGGAATGTTTCTTTTAACGTACGCGGTGACAATGAATTTTTCCGCCGCCGCAAGTATTATTAGGACTTTAGCTTCCTCAACAAGCTGTAATGTTTTTAAAATAAAATAAATACCATATACTCTTTTATGTATTTTGGTATTGAAAATGGTTTTTTAATGGATTTGTTATGTCAATATATTTGAGTGATATATTGTGATCAAAGTGTGGAAATGTTTTCTTTTCATTATGTTTGTTTTATGTCTTATGATTTTATAATGGTACTTGGACATTTGATGGGTGGTTACGTGATAAACCATGTGACGGGTGGTGCCATGAATACCAGGATGGGTTGTTACGTTATAACCTCCAATGCATTGGGTATGTAATTTGGCCATATGGCTATTCCATTAAGTATTTATGGAAGTTGGTCATATGTATATTCCATTAAGTGATATGTGTGGATGTCGACCGTATGGTTATTCCATTTAAGTATGTTTATGTCCCAAGTTACCTCTATTTGTTATGTTTTATTTATATGTGTTTTATGGTAATCCTTTGGTTACAAAAAGGTAAGCAATGATATTTTATTCAGTAAATAGTTTTTAATACTTCATGAAGGTGAAGGTATTACTTTGATAAAGTATACATGGTTTACTTGATATTTGAAAAACTAACAGTTTTCATTCTTTGTGTATCCCTTACTGAGATTTTAATACTCACCCCAAGTTTTTTTTTGAAATGTCTTTCATAGGACTTAATGTGGAATAGGGTCAAGGAAGGGTTCAAGGGAAAGTCATGCTATATAAAACATGGAACTGGACATCTTTCTTTTTAAGGGTTTTTTTTATTCTATGGAAACTTAGTAGAAGTGTATACTTTGTAATATTTTGAGATGTAAATGTTATGTCCTGATTCTCTAAAACTCTAAACCTGAAAAGTTCCACAATGTGAATTACTCATTTAATTCAATATTAAGTAATGTTTAAGGACGAGTCCTTATAGTTGGTATCAGAGGTCGGTTTAGACAACTTTCGGAGTTAGAAAATTGTTAAATTATAAATTAATTTATGGTATGACTGAAATGATATAGCATTTAAAGATTACCATGTTGCTTCACCTATGATATTTCAGTATTAAGAATGGTTTTTCATAGAGGAAATAGAGATGTTTTTTGGGAAGGCATACTGAGGGAAATGACCTTCTAAATCAACATACTGAGATGGTCAGAATCAGAATTGAGCAGTTTACTATAGTGATGGCTCAGTTGAATCAGGTGATAAGTGGTGGTTGTCTAATTGATGATATTTTGGTGTTTTCTAAAAGTAAAGAGGATCATGAAAGTCATTTAAGGGTTATCTTTCAATTCTTAAAGGAAAATAAACTATATGGAAAATACAGCAAGTGCGAGTTTTGGTTACAAAAAATTTCTTTCTTGGGTCACATTGTTTCAAAAGATGGCATAGTTGTTGATCCTGCTAAAACAAAAGTTATTAAAGAATGGCCAAGAACCACAAATGTAACCGAGATCCATAGTTTTCTTGGTTTGGAAGGTTACTACTGAAGGTTTGTTGAAAAGTTTTCACTGTTATCTCGTCCAATGATTAAGATTACTCGGAAGGGTGTTAAGTTTATCTAGAAAAAAGAATTTGATGATTGTTTTCAGGAGGTGAAAAGAAGATTGGTGAATGCTCCAGTTTTGGTACTTCCTTCCAGGAATAGTGAGTTTGTTATATACAGTGATGCTTCGTTGAAGTGACATGGCTGTGTCCTTATGCAGAATGACCAGGTAATTGCATATACGTCATGTCAGTTGAAAACTCATGAGGTAAATCACCCTACACATGATTTAGAATTAGCTACTGTTGTTTTTGCATTAAAAATTTTGAGGCATCATTTGTATGGAGTAAAGTGTGAAATATATACTGATCACAAATGTTTAATGTATATATTTACTCAGAAAGAATTGAACATGAGACAGAGGAGATGGCTTGAATTAATCAAGGATTATGATTGTACAATTCACTACCATCAAGGAAAAGAAAATAAAGTGATCGATGCTTTGAGTCGAAAAAGTAGTGCTTCATTAACCATGCTACGTTTGGAACGAGATCCTTTAGTTTTTGATTAGATGAACGTTGGAATGGAAGTTGTTTGTGTAGGAAGTCCTTCTATTTTGTTTCAAGTATTAGTGACATCTTCCCTATCAGACAGAAACAAGCAAGCACTGAAGCAAGACAGTGAGTTGCAGAAAAAGGGAGATCTGGTTCAGAAGGGTAAGTTTCCTGAATTCAACATTGATAATGATTGAGTTTTGAGGTTTGGGAAGAGATTATGTGTGCCTTGTGATTCACAGTTGAAGAATGAGTTCTTATGTGAGGCTCATAGTTCCCCGTTTTCAGTTCATCCTGGCAGTACTAAGATGTACAGAGATCTGCGGGAGTATTACTAGTGGGATGGAATGAAAAGAGATATATCGGATTTTACTATGAAGTGTTTGACTTGTCAGTAGGTTAAAGTAGAGCGACAGTTACCGAAAGGGATGCTTCAGCCTTTACCAGTGCCAGAGTGGAAATGGGAAAATATATCCATGGATTTTTTCGTGTGATTACCAAAGACATCTAGAGGTAACAATGCAATCTAGGTTATTGTTGATCTCTTGACTAAATCTACTCATTTCCTTGCTATACGAGATACTTTTTCCCTAGATTAACTTTCCCGTTTGTATCTTAAGGAGATAGTCAGGATACATGGAGTTCCTCTCTACATTTTGTCCGATCGTGATCCCAGGTTCACTTCTATATTTTGGAAAGTCCTCCAGAAGTCGTTGGGTACTGAATTAAATTTTAGTACAGCTTTTCATCCTCAAAGACATGGGCAGTCAGAACGAACAATTGAGACCGTGGAGGATATGCTATGAGCTTGTTCGATGGATTATCAGGGAAGTTGGGACCAGCATCTTTCTTTGGTTGAGTTTTCTTATAATAACAGTTTTCATTCCAGTATACAGATGGCACCATTTGTGTCATTATATGGGAAGCGGTGTCGAACTCCAGCTTTTTGGGATGAAGTGGGTGAAAGGAAGTTTATGGGACCAGAATTGGTAGAAGAGATTTCAGAAAAAGTTCAGTTGATTAAGAAACACATAAGAACAGCTCAGAGCAGGCAGAAGAGTTATGCGGATAACCGGAGGAAGGATCTATCTTTCGAGGTAGGTGATCATGTTTTTCTCAAGGTTTCTCCGGGGAAAAGTGTGATGCGATTTGGTAAGAAAGGAAAGATGAGTCCAAGGTTTATTGGACAATATGAAATTCTGGAGAATGTTGGATAAGTTGCATACTGAGTGGCATTAACTCCGAGTTTATCTCAGGTACATAATGTTTTTCATGTTTCAATGTTGAGGAAGTATATGCCAGATTCATCTCATGTTTTGAGCCCAGAGGTTGTTCAGTTGGAAGAGAACCTCTCTTATGAAGAACAACCAGTCCAGATTCTTGACCGAAGAGATCAAGTGTTGCGAAATAAGGTAGTCCACCAGGTAAAGGTTTTGTGGAAAAACCATATGGTTGAAGAGGAAACGTGGGAATCTGAAAATGGTATGAGGGATAAATACCCCCACTTATTTTGATAAGTGAATAAAATTGTGAGGACGCAATTCCCAAAAGGGGGGAAGAATGTAACATCCCAGGTAAATAAAGAATAAAAAATTTTCATATTTATTAATATTTACGGATTAAATATTAATTTTACTTTAAAGGGGTTTCTATGTTCGATAGTGTACCCAATACACAACAAAGAGTTTCATTGAAATATTACGTTGCACACTAGTAGTAAATAAATATTATTTTAAATGGTAGTTAACACATAGCCATTGTATTGGCGAGAATGGATAGAAATAACTAAAGTGTGATTATATATGTTTTTTAAATGTTTTTACATTTTTCCAATAAAAGATAAAGGCTTAAAATACGGAAAGAATTCAATTTTAGGCATTTATACCCTAATTTTCATTAAAGGTTCACTTATAACCTTTTGATGGAGAAGCGTCATTAAATATAGTATTGATCACTCTTATACATTCTATTGGACCAAATATAACTCTTTTATAGAATTGGGACATCAAAATTTACTTTGTGTAAATTTTTGGTATTTTTCCGATAAAGTTCATTTTTTAATGAATAGTGTAAAATGTTGTATTTTAATTCAAAACCTCTTTTTAATCTAATTTATTTATACGATTAGATTATATTTTGAATTGGTTTTAAAGTGAAATTTGAATATATTTTTACCATTAAATCCAATAGTGGTCATTGGAATTAATTTCACTTTGAAATCGTACTTAAACTAGTGTTAGTCTTTTGATACTTATTGTTTCATAAAAACACTCTATTTGCTCTGAAAGCGGAAAATAATTATTAAATTAATTAATGCAACTTATATGATGTGAATTTTGTAAAATGGACTTCATTTCTTAGTTCAGAATATCGAATATAGCTTAGGGTGAAGTTTTGGTATTTTTCTGAAGAACTTCAATTTTTGATGAATAGTGAAACCACTAAGTGGTACTTAAAAAACAGATTTTTTGTTTAAATGAAATTTTACCACTTCTGTGTTTTGAATTTCAAAAACCGACATACATGGTTGTAATTAAGAAGTAAAATGTGTTTCAATGGGATTAAAATAATTTTTTGGTGAATAGTAACTTATTAAGTTTTAATCGCCATTAGAGGTAATTAGTGTAGTTTAAGGTAAAAATAATGTTTTAATAATATGAGATGAGCTTGACACATTTCCTACCCTCATTGGATGTGTCATGGACGACCAAGAAAATCCATGGGTCAACTTGGGGACCCCATGGAGCCACTTTAGTTGGAAAATGACATTAATATTTTTTTATTTAATGTTAATGTAAAAATGACACAAACATGAAATGTTTTACTAAAACAATTTTTACATGGGGTTATACAAGTCATATTGTTTACTATAAATATTCATTAGAAAGATAAAACTATTTCATACATCATGATATTTGTTTTATAATTTTTAGAAATTAAATATATCAAATTGTTTATGACATCATGATGATGCAACGATTACCTCATTAATAATGGATTTAAATAAAATGAAAAGATAATGTAAAAACTATGACCTACACATGTCCAAAACCTATTGGATCGGTTGATTTAGAACCCTTATCACCTTATCCTATAATTATATCAATTTGGGACCTCTTAAATCCGAATATAATTTTAAAATTAAGTGACGTTTCTTTACTTTCCAAGAGTACCCCTCCTCTCCTCTTATAAAAGGCCCCCACCTCTTCCTCTTTACCCACACATAAAAAGACTTTAGCTCGGCCAAAACCTGCTCATTTTGTCTCTCCACATCCCTATATTACTATTTCAAGCCTCACATTGGTAATAAGTCTTTCCAAGGAAGCCTTTGAGCTCAAACCAAAGGGAGTTACCCGATTTTAAGGTAATGTCTTCACTTGAGTCCTTTTGTTTTATATTTCTTCTCCAACCCCCTAAACTCTTTTTATTCATTTCTTTTGTAACAACACCAGTATAATAAATATACTAGGATGTTTTTATAATAAGGATTAAAGCTACACTTACACACACCTACAACTAATGGTTAAAGAATATACTGTTTTCGTGGATGGCGAATTTCGGCCTCCCGAAACGATGATTGTTCAACATCCTTTTAACTCCTTAAAAGGTGACCATTAAGATGACACTATATTTATATATGATATATAATATGTTTATTTTTTCCTTAAGCTTCTGTATTTTTTATTTTGGACATACCTTTATGGTTTCCATTATGGGTAAACGCGATATCTTCATTTAAGGAAGTGCAGACTACTGCCCCCTCAAAGTGATGTGATTCGTTAATGCCATATGTGGTATGTATAATGGATGGATTTGAAGTTATTATATATTATTTTATACTGAAATTATAATATACCTATATGTAATTATTATTTCATTCCATTAAAGTATGAGATAGAAATGAAAGTAGCATTCATGCGTACGTACGGCTTAGAGTCTCCATGAACGGTGCATTTCATTTCTTATCCCCAAATGTAATGTACTATTAAAATTACATGTATATAATGGATATATATGATGAATTATACATCTAAATGATTAATATAATTCTTTAATTAATATATACATACCTCTCATTTTGTTTTAATTTCATTAATATGGAAAAGAAATGAAAGTAGCGTTCATGCGTACGTACGACTTACCATCTCCATAAACGGTGCATTTTATTTCTTACCTCTAAATGATTATGTAATATTATAAATACATTTTTATGCTGGATATATATTATATATATGATATCCAAATCAGGAATGTCATTCTAGATATAAAGAACCTTTGACCACATGAACAACATGTAATTGTAAGAAGTCCACTTTCGACTTAAGAACCAAATATCGACAAAACAAACATTATTAACATAATGATTAAATAATGTTTATTACATAGAAATAAGTGATATAAATGGTATAATAATCTTAAAAGGTTCTTAAGAATGTATAAAGTAACTCAAGTTTACTATTCAAGACGTTAAAGAACGATTGAGTCAAGTCGGACTCGAGGTAAGGGACTTCGTCTCAATCTCCTTTCATTGAGGCATATTTCGTATTATACACAACTTTATTTTATAAGGTGTATAACCCCCTTTGAATTTTAATTTTATACAAAAGGAATCTTTTTCTACGAAGCGTTTTACAAAATGATAAAAAGGAATGTTTCTTTTAACATACGCGGTGACAACGATTGTTTCCGCCGCCGCGAGTATTATTTGGTCTTTGGCTTCCTCAACAAGCCGTAATGTTTTTAAAATGAAATAAATACCATATACTCTTTTATGTATTTTGGTATTGAAAATGGTTTTTATAATGGATTTGTTATGTCAATATATTTGAGTGATATATTGTGATCATAGTGTGGAAATGTTTTCTTTCCATTATGTTTGTTTTATTTCTTATGATTTTATAATGGTACTTGGACATTTGACGGGTGGTTACGTGATAAACCATATGACGGGTGGTGCCATGAATACCAGGACAGGTGGTTGCATTATAACCTCCAATGCATTTGGTATGGAAGTCGGTCGTATGGCTATTCCATTAAGTATGTATGGAAGTTGGCCGTATGGCTATTCCATTAAGTGATATGTGTGGAAGTCGACCGTATGGTTATTCTACTTAAGTATGTTTATGTCCCAAGTTACCTCTATATGTTATGTGTTCTTTATATGGGTTTTATGGTAATCCTTTGGTTACAAAAAGGTAAGTAATGATATTTTATTCAGTAAAATGTTTTTACTACTTCATGAAGGTGAAGGTATTACTTTGATAAAGTATACATGGTTTACTTGATGTTTGAAAAACTAACAGTTTTCATTCTTTGTGTATCCCTTACTGAGCTTTTTATGCTCACCCCATGTTTTTTTTGTAATGACTTTCACAGGACTTAATGTGGAATAGGGTCAAGGATGGGATCAAGGGACAGTCATGCTATATAAAACATGGAACTGGACATGTTTCTTTTTGAGGGTTTTTTTATTCTATGGAAACTTAGTAGAAGTGTCTACTTTCTAATCTTTTGAGATGTAACAGTTATTTCCTAATTCTTTAAAACTCTAAACCCGAAAAGATCCTCAATGTGAATTATTCATTTAATTAAATATTAAGTAATTTTTTAGGTCGGGGCCTTATAAACGTATCATAAATAACCACCAATATATGTATTCATGGATTTCCTCAATACATAATAGTACACGACAGATAATATTCATTAGTAATAAGAATAAACTATAAGGATCCGTACACACATCCAAAGATAGGAACATCCAATGACATATATAAATAATGACTTCTAACCGGCAGGTCTCATTCTAAAAACATCCTACACTAGATATTTCATTGGGCGTACTACATAAGAAGGAGCCTAAAAGTACTATATGTCTCCATGCTTGTTTTCCTATATCATGTATGCACATAAAATGTTATCATCTAGAAATTCAACATGTATTTAAGAATAATGTCAATGTTTTTTCAATTTATAATCATAGTGGGAAAAATATATGACCTTTTACTGTGAAAACTACCCATAGACCATTATCACATACTATATTACACATATGAATAATCATGATGTTATAAAATGTTTATTAATTTTTAAAAAAGGAATAAATGTTATAATAATGTACATAAATTTTTGTTCTAGGTCATAAAATTCAATATTAATGATCATATTTATATAATAATGTTGTTTCTTTTTGAAGTTATATGTTGGTTTTAGAACACAATATCAAAATAAATATTCATTTAAATTAATAAAAACTACTTTTTCTGGGAGAAATAAGTTAGATTATATAATTAATTTAGTATCATTTAATTTTTCATAAAATAAATCTGTTTCTTTTCCTACTAGGAATGGAAACTCAGGTTATCTCTCTACCATGAAAGATCTTTATATATAAATTAGAAGATGTTGTGTTCAACTAATGTAGATACATCACACGATCATGAAATTTTGTTTGAGTTTGCTTGATCACTAATTTATGATGTGGAATTGGTATTATTTGTTCTTTTAGAAACCCATCACATTCCTTAAATGAATAGAAGATAGATATATTTACCTTTTTACAATGGAACGAGACAGAAAAAATAGACACTATTATCAAATTTATCAAAATCAAACAACAACCGATTTAAATTTTAACTAAAAGGTTAAATTTTAAAAGATTTAAATTTATAAATAGAATTTCGGAAATATCAATTTTAAAATGATATATAATTCCTCTATTTTTATCATTATTATTGACATTTTAATGTTCATTGAAATTAGGGGAGTAAATTTCAATTAGGAAGAATAATTTGTTTTCAAATTACATTATTTTCTAAAGGAGTAATAAAAAATTAATGCAAGGAAAAATATAAAATTATTGAAAATATTTATGTTTTTCTTAACTAATAGTTCTATAAAAGTGTTTGTAGATTTTAGTTTCCTTTTTCAAAAAAAAATTGATAAGATTTTAAAATAGATTTTTTTCTAGAAACAACTTCAATCAATGAGGTCATTCTAAAGGAATCAATGAAAACCTTCTATAAAGAATGATCTCATTGTACATAGAATATATTTTTTACCTTTTCCATTCTAATATATAACACACATTCATTTATTAAACATACAAAGAGGACAAATGTGTATTCATGTGAGCGTTTTCATAATAAAAACAAACTCTTTATAAAAAAAATTCTCACTTCCTATTATACTTAAAATTCAAGAAGGGGGTGAAATTTGCAAAATATTGTATTAGTTTTTCAATGTTGTAGGAATACGATAAATTCAGGGGAAATTGTATAAGTTATTTTTGAAGGTGGAAAATAAAATAATTTAACAATCATTTCATTATATAATGACAAATAGATTTGTTTTACTAATGTTTTTTTACTATTGGGTTTTTAATTATTAATATCAATGGGTAATATACTAAATTCATTTAACTTTATAGAGATTATTTCATTAAAATAATATAGATCATAAAATATTTCATATATGTCTTGAACATTTCAAAAAAGGGGTTGTTATTGATTTAATAAATTATTCTATTCATTTCCCGAAAATTAATAATGCAGTCAACATGAAATTGATCTAATATGACATTGGGTTTTAGATTTCTTATTTAAAAATAAATGAAATTATTGTAAAATTTTTCATGTTTGTTTGAGTTTAACTCAAAAAATAAATAGAACATAAGATTTTTTTCATATTAAATTCACCAGATATAAGTGCATTGTATCATTACAAACATATGTGAAAGGATGATATAAAATTATGTTGCGTCTTTTGAAAGAGAGATTTAAAGCGTACGATTTCGTTTAAACAATCCGTGGAGAATTTATAATTTGACTATTGGAAGATTGTATCTAAATATTATGGTATCTTTTTTGATAAAATGTGAAATTACTAGGATGAATCTTTATACTATTTAATGCTTATGGTGGATTTTCTATTGTGAATCACTATATTGTTGAGAGAATATCCATCCGGTGAGACACATTCATTATATGATTTATTAATTGTTTCCATTATGTGATGTTTCATGGTAAAGATATTAAAATTTTACATTATATTAATTATATATCTGATTATAGAGATTGAGGTACTCTGATGATATAATGATGGAGATATATCTGATATAATGAGATTATGAACTTCTAGGGAAACAAAGATATATCATTTTCTATTAAACATGTTCATTGGATTCTATCTATAAGAAGATTCATTCACATTCCCATTTTTATATAGGTAATTTAATCCAAGGATAATAAATTAATGTACCCTAGATCATGTTTATTTATCCTGCATACACATTAGAATATATTTTTTTTGGAAATAATAATATATTTAGAGTTTAAATACCATAATATTTATTATATGAACTTCTTCAAAAATTATTGTATTTTTAATTTCATTAGGGTCAAAATATTTTTAGATATAATAAATATTTTATAACATTAATTTTGGTGGTATTTACTGATTTATTTGGAGAGTGTTGTCTTCTATGGCATAATTCAATTTTATTTATGTTTCTACTCAGATAAGTTTTAAACTCTTCAATAGTTAATATTTTCTATCAATTTACCCATTGAGGTGGATTAAAATATCACGTTGTGTTTCTGACCACAATTCAATTCATCGTGTTGTTTTCATAAATTGTTTTAATATGAAAACATTTAACCATAATTATTGGACACTATTAGTGTGAAATCTATTGTGTATTATCTAATAAGGGTTTGATGAGTATTTTTATGATCAACTCATCAGTTTTATCTAAAAAGATGAGTTTTTTATGCTCATGAAATATGAATATAAATTTTGACATTCATTGAATCCGTTCAACGATATTAATGATATAGACTAGTTGATTATTATGTTATCTGATTCTCTAAATGTTTGAGGTTCATGTAATGTTATATTATAATATATGGATTCCATTTTATTTAATTATTGAACAAAACATATTTTTCTAGAGAATCTATAAAGGGTGAGATAGTATTTAACAGATTGAAATTGTTATTTGTCTTGTGGTAACTTGATATCATGGGAAATGGATAATATATATACATAAATTTTATAACACATAAAATATTTTTTAATAGATCATATGAGAAACATTTTTTAAAGATATTGATCACCAAAAACCCCCTAGTAACTACTGTTATTCTGCATTTTTTTAGAAAAAGGAAAAATGTGCATCTGGAGACAAGATAATATCAACAGAGAGGAACATTTTTGAGGCATAATGTACTGAAACCCAATATCATCTACCCAAAATAAAATTACTAATTTTGGGGGAAGGGAACCTAGGAAACATATTCTTGTAGAAGGAGCTCCCTGGTTTTCCATAGATGCAAGAAAATCATCCATCATATTTCCTTCACAAAAATTGTGTGACACACTAGTGCCACTATTTTTCTTCTTACATTCATGAATGATATTTGTAATTAACCATCGGTGTGTATTCCATTCCTTGTAGTGAGATGTGAGCGTTCAAGTAATCCATTTCGACATCATAATGAGATATATTATATGATGGAAAAAACTCAATCCCATTAAGCATATAATTCAACAATTATGGAAGAGAGTCACCATTATCATAGAAGCAATTGAAAGGTATGATCTATGAGCCCATGCAGTCATGGACCACACCTCTATCTCACATAATGATAATACTAAGAGATCCATCAATGTTGAGCTCAAACCAACACACTAGAGGAATCCAAAATAAGCATCTATCCTTCCCACTAGAGATCTGCATGGATGGGGATGTTTTATGACCGACAATGAGCTTCCTTATACATTGAGTAGCCACACAATGGTTAGTTATAAAACCAAGGTCACCTACTAAGCTGCTGACCCGGACCAGATTGGAGAGACATTGAGCTCAGGATACCCTCCATATGTCTTCTATTTTTGGCATTCTAAATACATTGAAAACCTGAAGAGTGCGTCATAAAATGTTCCACCCTCTCTTACAACTTATTACTGAATCCTTGAATCCAAATTATAATAATAGATATCAAATTCTAAAGTTGAAAATGTAGACCAATAAGCCTACCAAAGTCACTCTAAACTACTTTTACCCAGTCTCCATAAAAAAGTGGTATTAGATAGATTCAATGTTGGGATGTCTAGTAAAACATAACATAAATATCAGATGAATCCATTTTTATGTAATTGTGTCATTAGTTAGCAACTACTAGTTGAGTGTACACCACATGAAGAAATTATATTTTATAGGTATTTATTTACACAAATTAAATACCTCAAATCATTATTCCCTATATTAGAAGCAAATAAAAAATGATATAGCTTTGTCACTAAGCATTTAGAAGAAGTACTAGTGAAAATTTGTGTATCAGGTTATAAGGATATTTGAATATTGGTACATTATTTACACTGATGTGGATCAATATTATTTTGAATTAAATATGGGTACCTTTATGCCTAATATATAGAGAATTTTGTAACTAAATATCCTGATAATTCAAGTGTGGTACCAAACCAATTTAATTTCTAGAAGAAAATATTCTCATCACCAATAGTCCATCGAGATTTGTATTGATGCTCTAGAATGTGTCCCATTATCATCCTCTATCGATTCGAAATATTCCCAATTGGTTCTCTAGAATCTTCAAAATATTGATTGGGGTTAAATTTCCCCCCAAGGGAAACCACTTCATGGACATCACAAGCCATTTTCCCCAAAAGGCTGAGCATGGTATCCACCAAAAATATTCTTATCCAGAGAGAAATATTTTTATAAATCTATGAAATATGATTTTCATTTTTTGTTTACTTATTTATGGATATCAGGGTTACAAAAATATTCTTTTGGATGTGCATTTTTTATACGAAATATTTTTTCCCAAAATGATGAGTTTATAATAATGCATAACCTATATTTTATTAGTTGGTTTCATAAAGGATTGGTTTATTTTGTGTTATCTCCATATGTGATTTTAGTTAATGCTTGATATTGGTGGATATACACTGAAAATGGGGAATATCATATTTATTTTGATTCCTAGATCATAAACAATGATATCTATGAGGTAAATATCATATATTAAAATATTCTGATTTCACAAGGAAACACAATATAATGAATTTGGATTATATCAGAGTATATGATTAGACATGTTCTATTGCATACATGGAATTAATGTGTCTCTAATATCATTTCCTTAAATGTTTTTTAGTTAAGAATCATAAGATGATTAATAAATGGCCTAAAATATTCACTATATTCGTCCAATGAATGAAATATTATATGATGTAATATGTAGGTTATATTAGGAGACATCTGATACAAGTAATTCAATTCAATTAATGATGATATTAAATGCTGATAGAAGGGAACCATTCAATTTTGTAGTGATTTCCAAATTTCATTAGAGAAGGCCAAAACCTTCTTCATCCTAAAATTCCACTCATCAAATTGTGACGGCACGTTCACAAATTTATTGTATTTATATCATAATGGTATAATATGAGATAAAAATCATAGTTTACTATGTTTGGGAACAGGAATCACACATTCTATACCTCAGTTAACATCACCAAATATACTCCATCCATGAATTTTGTAAAGGGTACACTCTATTTTCTTATATTTATATTGGTATATTTATTTTCCAATCATGTTGATTTTCGTGAAGACATATTGGGAATATCCATGGGTTGTTTCAATTTCTAATTCTCATGTGATGATCTATCCAATTCCATCATAATTATTGGTGCCATATAATATTCATTAAATATGTGGGGTTTCTTGTGAATTTTTATAGAGAGAAATCCAATTTCAAGTGTCTATTTCTTATATGTAGGAGTGACACAATATTATCAAAGAATAAAACTTATAATCCAAAGGATATGAATAATATGTAATTGTTATTTTAATATATCAAAAAATTTGTAATGGTGAAGCAAAACTATAACCAATGTTTCTAAAAAGTATTTTAAATAAATATTGAAATGTTTATAACGATGACATTATTGAAATATCATCAAACATGTAATGATGAAGTAAATGAATATATTTATGATAAATAGGACATATAATGATTTTATATTCCTCAATTGAAATGTACGTAAATTATAATTGGATTAATATATTTTTGGTGATGAGATAGAAGGATGATTACATGTGATCAAATCAATAAGTTAGGAATATGATTATTATATTTATTTCAAAAAAAATGATTGGAAAAATAATTAATGTAGATTATATCTAGATAATTTATATAATTATTCTCATGAATATTATGAATGAATAACTATATTTTTTTGAACATTAGTTAAGAATCATTGGAATAAAAATCCACTGGATTTTATAAAAGGGTTTAGACCACAAGAAAAAATCATGAGAAAATCCATTGACAGAATAACCATGAATTCATTGAGCATTTAATTTTCCAAAATATTTACTAAATAATAATTTATTTAATTTCACTACGGATACTTGTAATATAAATAGTAAATAGTGATTTCCAAATTTAGAGAAAAAATAGAATATATTTAGTGATAATTAAATATAAAGAAACAATTTGTGATTATGTCCTATACTTGTGATATGCTTAACTGAGATATATATTTTTGAAATAAAGATATTAATTCATATGATTACTGAATATTATTGAATATTTTGAAGTCCAAATAACATTATTAAATAAATTTATTAGAATCGTGGGTAATTATGGTGACCATCCTTCTTATGGTTGATTTTTTGTTGATAATTGGTGGAAGCTAATATAAAGAAACCATAAAGTGATTAGAGAAAATTTTGGAAAATTAGATATTAGTGGGATTGAAACTGTAATCACTCATAATATAAGTTCTTATATCTAAGATCAAAATTAATCTAAACAGTGATATTTGATGTCACGAACATTGGCTATAGTACTTTTAAAAGTACGTGTGTGACTTTTATTACATTAAATCAATTTCCTATTGATGTGATTGATATTCAAATGTTATTGGGTTGAGTAATGAACCTAACAAAATGAATAATTTATAGAACAAATTTTAATAAAAATATCATGATACATCCACTTTAGTAGTGATACATTAACACTTACATGGTAACTATAAAATGTCCAAAAATTCCAATGTACACCAGGATGACCTTAAACACTTTATGACTTCACTTATGTATTAAGACACTATAATACCCTTAAGCAATCATATAAAATCATAAACATTACAGTAACCTATATTTTTTTCTGGATAGGAAAAAGAACTATCGTAACCCCTCATACTATGATTTATGGTAATAAACTTTGAGTCACAACCACTAATGAATATACAAGGGATTTATCGAACCATTTTACTCTTTTATGACTGGTGTTAAACAATTGAGTTCCCCTACTTGGGTATGAACTACAGGTTCCTAAAAAAACACCCTATGAGGTAATCATTAGGAACCATTTCAATGACTGTGGGATTAATTAAAACCCTCAAACAGTCCATCAAATTTGTAATATTTATCCATAAAACTTATTAATATGAAATCACCCAATTTAATATGTATTAAATATAAAAAAATATGTATTATTATTGAGATGTATTTTGATCAAATATAGATAAAAATATAATTGGTATGAAAACTCAATAACATGATAACATATTTGGTGAAAATTATTCTCACCAACGAAATTTGAAATTTCACACATTAGAAACCGTGAAGGAGTTATTGAAGATATTGTTGAAATTTTATTTCCTGATACAAGAAAAATAAACTCTTATTCTTTAAAAATTATGAATTATATGAGCTAATGAGGGTGGGTATCTTGTTTTCACTTTTTAACATGATCACTTTTGTATTATAGAATATCATTAAATTTGAGGTATATTTTTCAAACAATAATTTATCTTCAATGGGTGCTTTTATTGTTTGTTTATTTCTTTATTTCACTCTTGATTTCAATAGAATTGTATTTTTAAATATTTTTGTAATGTTGTAATGTATTTTTTTAATGTTTTGAATTTTTATTTTGGTGGATGATTATTTTCCAATTATGTTATTTAATTCCACAACCTATAGGGAATATACTTTTTCATAATTTATTATTAAAATATTATATTATTTCAGGTTTATATATTTTTAATTTAGAAATTTTTTATGATTAATTTAGAAATATTTTTTAATTATATACATATTTATAAAATAATATTTTAAAAAATAACATAAGTTTTATGGATTTATTATAAGGAAATTGGTTTTATGATGAATCTAATAACACCTTCAATAATATCATCCAAATAATGTTTCAAGAATTTTAAAATAATGGATAATAATATATCGTTGATAAAAAATAAATTATTAATGAAATGAAAATTAAAAATGAATATTTTGAATATTTAGAAAGATTTAAAAAATAAATTTTCAATGAGATGATTTTATTATAAAAATTTACAAACATATATTTCAAATATTTTATTATCCAAAAAATTTCAAAATAATTATGATCATTATTATAGAAGGTATTTACCAATGATTCGATACATTCTATTATGGATTGAGATTAATGAAAACAACCTGGGTAATTAAGATATATGAAATATTGGGATATTCAAAGTGAAATAAATCCATATTTATTATACTAGAATCACCACAAATGGTTATAATTTTTATGAATAAAAATTAATGATTCTAATTTATAATATTATATTAATAATAGTAAATGTTTTACTATAAATTCAATGATAAATATAATTAAATGACACATAAGTATCAAAATTCATTTTATTACAATAGATGAGTAATTAAATGGGTACAATTTTCTAATATTATTCTCTATCACACTAATAAAAATGACCAATGAAAGAAACGTTTATATTAAAAACATTATGTATTATGAAAAACGAATGCATAACACCTCATTGAGTACACATATTATAGTATCAATATATATATTTATATATCTCTAATCACTACTATCTTAATATAATCATTTATAATAACCAAAAAGGCATTGTTTGATTAAAATAATTATTCCTTAATTTTCCTTTTAACTATGATAACTTTTTTTCAAAAACAAAAATTATATTTTAATTTGAATAATGAATTTAACAACACAAATTATTTAAGATTGAGTTAACCATAGGGATACCAACATGGACCATTTTATGGAATAAGTGATTTATATTTATAAACTCAAGGTTTATATAAATCATTTTAAGAAAATATAATCCTAATATATGATGTGAAGAAAAAATATTTATTAATAATAGGAATGTCTCTATTAAATTTTTTAATAATAGAGCATGGAATAATTTTATCCAAACTAGTTAAATATTTTTAATCTATTTTCAATTAAGACCTATCATAAAAATGTTTATTATCAATTTCAAAATTTAATTATCAATAATATATATTTAAATAAATTTATTATAAGGATTTTATTATATATTTTTTTTAATATTATTCATTTAAAATAATACTCAACATTGTCAAATTATTTTTTAATTAATGATTATCTCATTTATAATTATATCATTTACAAAATTTATTATTTTATTCTCTTTAGAAAACATTAACATTACTTGTTGTTTTCCAGAAAAATCTTCAGATTTTTTACAATTAATAGAATTTAAAAAATTAACAAGTAAAAAATTTATTATGATCTAGGCATTTCATCTTCACAAACATGGTGATATGTTCTTATTACTATACTATGTTTATACATTATAGTATAAATTCGAAATATATCCTTAATTTAATTTTTAAATTAAATATTTAAATTTTTTTATTTAAATTCTATGAAAATTTATATAGAGGATTTATATTTATCAAAACCTTGCATAGATCCTAGTTATGGATTAGTTTATAAATTCATAATCCCCCCTTTTGGTATTCAAACCCAAAAAAAGATTTTATACCATTTCTGACATGATAATTTATATCAAAGAAAAGCACTTCTTTTTTAATATGAACCATATCAATTATAAGGTAGATAGATATAGAATCTTACATTTTTTTCATAGGTATCAATTAATATTTTAATACTGTTGTTTTCCCCAACATGATAAAATTTGAAAAAATTATTATTATTTCAATTACTATATCTAGTTTACTTATACTATTTAAACCCACATACATAACAATAGAAGAGTTTATTTTTTTAATCTTTTTTTGAAATGATAAATTTTAATTTGAATTATAATGTATTTATCATTTTTTAATTTTATATCTCCATTGATATAATTATCCTTTATTCATCTCATAATTATTATAATCATATTTTTAATACTCATGGAATATGATATTTAATACTGTTAAGAAAATGAAATAAAAATTTTATTTGGAAAAACTAATATACTTAAAATTATGTGTAACTATAATATTTTCGACGACCATGAATCTGGTAACATAGAGTCGATTACTATATTGTTAAACATCCCATGTTTTAAGTGATAAAATTTCAAAACAATGACAAGTTAAATAGACATGGGAAACCAAATACATACATGATACCCATTTTAAATTTCAGATACTAAATAAAAAGTAGTTGTTTAAAACAATATACATCGTCGAATTGAAATAAAGAATTAATCTTCATGTCCTTGGGGAAAAATCAAAATAAGGGTAATCTCATGTATTTAGTAAGGTTCACACACAATGGAAGCTAAATGGATCATTATTTAGTAATAAATATGTCATGGAAAATAAATGATCACACATTACATTTAATCAATTACATGAATATCATATATAGATAAGGAATGATAAATATGTAATGTTAAAATAAAGAAAACACAAGTCATTTAATCAATAACTTGAGAAAATATGGATCCATATATAACATTAATTAAATAATAAAATCGAAATAATAACTAAATTAAAAATGGAGGAAATGTTAAATTTGGGATGCCTAGAACTCTTAAATCCTAGTATCTATAATTTTAAGACCCCGGAAAAGAATGTTTAAAACTATTTGTAAAATTCCATTAAATAATGTTGATAATTTTTATCATGATACCTATCGATAAATCGAGGGGATCTATAATTTTTGGTCACTCTTATCACCGTATGTACAAAGGTGACAATTAGTTCATCGGGAATGTAGGTTATTGTATTTAAATCAAGCCCAATGGAAGAATAAAGGTAATAAATTTAAACTATTAAAATACGATTTTAAAAAAAATTATTTCCTGATAACCCCTTTTAAAACATGTTACATAGGATACATTTCCAAAAAAATATTTACAACAACAAATAAATCCCATATCTCTATATAAATTAAAGAAAACTGCTTTTGAATTTTTATTGAAAACATCCATTTTGACACATAATAGAGTGATTTTATGAAAATCAAATTTTAAAATAAATTATGAGATAAAAAATCCATAATAAATCATTTAGAAAAATAAAATTTTATTTATTACAAATTTATAGACTACATTGATGTGGGTGAAACATATATCGTATTTAAATGGAAATAAGGTAACAATTTCCTATAATTTTTTTGAATATTAATTCAAGTACCATATGATGGAAAAATAGGATGAAATTATAGAACCTCTACTAAATTACATTGGAAAATAAAATTATTCATAACAGTGAAGGATAATTGATAAGATTCCTATTATGAGAATAAAGGGAATCCTAAAGAATTTTGTATTCCAAAATAGACTCTTACATCTTTGTTAACATTAAAATTAAAACACATTCAATAAAATGTACATGAATAAAAACAATAATCATCATGAAAAAATATGTATTAAAATAAAATGAATCAATGGGGAATTATATGCAACATATAATATTGAAAATAGGCATAGTAAAAAGATATATCTCAACGGAATGTGAATTTTGATGAAATACATCACCTCACATTTTTTCATATTTTTTAATTAGTTTCCCTTTAAATTATAATGGTTTTCATCATATTATTAATTTATACCGAAAAATATTCAGATATATTATTTGATATATGATCAAAAAATAACTTTTGACCTCATATTTGTTAATAATATCTCATTAATTTAATTGTATCGAGTGTTAATTTCCTTGGTTTCTCATGCATTTTTATCCTAATTTTTTTTTTATTTTTCATAGGAAAAACAAATAATCTTATAACATATAATACTGATATGAATATAATATTTACACATTTTAATTTAAATAGTTCAATAATTTAATGTTTTACTTAAAAAATGAATCATATTTCTATGAAAGGATGATAGAGTGTATGTATGCACGATCAATGATATAATTCCATTAATGAGTGAACTATTAAGTTTATTATATTTTATTTTTATAGAAATGATATCATGTTGTATTAATATAATATGTTATTTATTTTTATCATTATTAATATACAACATAGTCCGATATGGGAAAAAGATTATATCAGTTCATGAGTTGGTAGTTTAGTATACACACAAGTGATGTATTTGATTCACACATGATTGATAAAAGAATATATATACATTATTACATAAACACAAAACCATCTAGGTATATGTGATCTACTTATGATATTATATTTGATGACCAAAGATATATTTTATGGTTGTTAGTTAAGAAATAATAACAAATATCAATATAGAGAAGATTGTTATCTAGTAGAGAACCCTCCATTGGATCTATTTTAAGGACCGTAGGGTTACACATTTGGGGAAAATAGAAACACTATATTATTTAAAAGGTTGTTTCAATCATATTTCATGATGTTTTGGTTAGGTCATGTTGATTTAGATGTGTGAATAAGTGGGAGTAGTGAGTTCCATATTATAATTGAGGAGGAGAACAATAATGAATGTTTTTATATGACTAAAAGTTAACCACTTTTTTCACACGTAAAAAGGAACATAAATTACCCATTTTAGACTTTATATTTGATAAGGATGGAATATGGCCCTAAAATACAATTTATACTTGTTTTTGGTTTATTTTATCCATCATATTCATACGTTATCCTCTGGTAAACCTGATTTATCTTTAATAGTGGTAGTTTTTTTAGTTTTATTTTTAGTATTCATTTAGACCAAAAAATAATTTGACATTATTATATATTAATAATTATTCAGATTAACCATATTAAATCCATTTTATCTAATTAAATTAAAAATATCGAAAATTTTAGTTTAAATATAATCCCGCAAATCATGTAAAAACGATGTTTTCCAATAAATGCGTTTTTAATGAATAATATGATCATATCCTAACTAAATGATTATCAATCTAAGTGGGAACCTGGTGGAGTCTCGGATTATAGAAAGGACATGTCGTACTATGATTTATAGTCTTCAGATCGAGGGCACTGCTGACTATGTGAACCCGTTCGCCTCCTTCCTGTATCTTCTTTTCTTTATTAAATAAAGGGTCAGAACCATTTTCTTCTGACTTGACCTTTTAAAAAAAACCTAAATGATAATTAATCTTCATTATATGATTTTAAATAAATATATTCATAAATATAATATTTAAATTTCAATTAATTAATTTTCTATACAATTACATTTTAAATAATTAGTATTTATTACCATTATTCTATTGTAAACAAAAATAGTTATCTGAGGAAAAAAAAATTTCTTGAAAAATATATAATGTTACATACAAATGTTCTTATAATTGTATCTATATAATTTCTAGTTTCTAAAATTTTAATAATAAATAATGAAAAACATTATTATAAATAGAATAAGTAATATTTAAATACCAATTTATTAATTAATCATAAAATTTAATTTTCAAAGGAAATTTTCCAAAAAATAATTCTATGATTATATTTACTATGTACGTTGAAATTTTATTAAGATCAAATAAATTTATAATTTTATTCCATGAAGTTACAAAACATCAATTTTATATTATTTTTATCAAAATATAATTTTCACTTATTATAATTGAGTCATTGGGCTGAATGAATCACAAGTTATCAATGAGATTGAATTTATTTTAATGTGAATGGTTCATAAAGACATGGAGTGTCACATTAGTCTATACAAAAAAACTAATCCTTGAGTATTCATAGATGATAAATTCTAAATTAATGTTGTTAGTTCATACTCATAACATCCTCATGTTCCCAATATATTCACTAAATTATATATATATCTAAACTAATTTTACCAGCTAATTCATCTAACCCCTCCATAATTTCTAAATATAATCAAGAATATGGATGGTACATTCATATTAAGATAATTCATGATCCATTACTATTTCTCCAAATGTGATAATATTTTTTGGTTCTATCATTTTATTCTTTAACAATTATATATACAGAAAATCATGTTCTTTCGAGAGGCTCGGTGGTACAACTAAATGAAATGAAACAAGTAATATTAATTATATTATTTCAAAGGGTTTGATGAATATTCAGCTCAACATTAATTTCTTAATGAACCTTATGACACCCTTCCTTTTAAATATATTCAAGAAATCATGATCTCTTAATTTGAATTTTGAATCTATCATCTGATTGTGTGTATAACACTTTTCCATTCATTGAGATATAGTAATACATTTCAGAATATTCCATACCTATGTTGTTTTATCTTCATCATGTTCTGGGCATTTATGTTTCCATTTGGAAATTTCTCGCCAACAAGATTTAATACAACATATCATTCTATATAATGATTCATATGATAAAATTTGAATAATCGAATATAAAATATGATTATATAAAAACTATACTAATAGTAAATACCGATCCCACTTACCTTAAATGTAATTTGAGCATGACATAAATATGTTATCAATTGTTTCAATAGTACTTTCTAACTCTCCATCAGTTTCAGTATGGTAGGTGGTTCTCAAATGAATCATTGTATCAAGATACATATGATGAATTTTCTATAATATCGATACAATATGGAGACCAAGATTAGAAAAAAAATCATATTTGGTACACTATGAATTCATATAACTTCAATAATATAGATCCTTGGGAGGTTCTCTTTAAGTAAATCATAAATTTTAGAGTGGAAATTTAATCATTTGTTTAGGTTATAAAAAAAACACATATTACATCATTATTTATAATAGTATTTTTGGTCCCTTGATAAATTATATAGGAATGTCATTCCATTTAACACATAATAAATAGTAGAGTTTCAATCGATCATATTGAATACTAGTATCCATCCATCAAATAATAACAAACCAAAAAATAGGACACATGATCGTAAATTTTTGCTTCATGTTATCTCATTAAAAAAATTCCCTAAATTCCCTAAACTTAATGGTTATACTATGGTATATAGTGAAATTACATATACGAGAATCATCCAATAATATTACATATATATGTAAACCATAATCTCTTTAAAAAATAACAACATATTCACATAAAAGTGTTTTTGAACATACTTTCATTCACATCATTAATTTCATTCCTAAAAATGTCTTCATTAAATTTATAACATTCATGCTTTCATATAAATATGGTTTCACAATTATTTAAATATTTAGCTATTTATCCACTTCAATAATAATTCTAGTATCTATATTTACAATATCAATAAATATATGATCCATCTCAATCCTTATTTAGATGAAAACACATTGATCCTCCTTCCCAATACATATTCTACCTTATTTAACATCCATGGGTAGAAGTGTACTGAGATATACTAATCAATGAGTAGTTCAAGAAATCCTATTTCCCTAATTTTTAGGAAATTCATGGAAAATATGTCTTTTAGGATAATAAAATCGATGCATATATTATATAATACACCATAATGACGATGTATCTATACTTTCATGTAAATGATTAATGTTTTTAACTGATGATACTGTGTTGGATAGTTATTTTAATGAGTATTCAACTTACTTGATTCATATGAAATGAAATTATCATTTTTTATAAGGATAAAACCCATCTCATTCCATGATACTTCAATATTTATAAAAAAACTATCATTTCCTTAAGGTATACTAAAAATTCGATCACTGGATAATAACTTATTCCATTATTCGGAAAATTATACATAATCCAGTATCCATATGAAATTATCTCATTTATATGTATGAATGGATAATAGGGTATTCACTTGGGAAATTTTTAGAATGACTTATTGATATAAAAATGGTAAAAAAATAAGACTACATACATTAGTTATGTTTATTAGGGTAATTCATTCTATGAATACTTTTTTATATTATTGATCAACTAAAATTCTACCATTGGAGGATAAATAGTTGATAAATGAAAAATTATGAATAAATAATTCAAACTCATTAAATTTACCATATATCTATTTCATTCTAGGATTATTTAGTATAACTAGTATGTGATTCTTATAGACCTCAATTTTTAAGGAGATTTATTGGCCAAATGGCCACGATAGATTTATTAAAATAATAAAATATTACATAGTCCAAAATAATGGATTTTATTACATTGTTTCTAATAATATGGATCTGATTAGATGGCAGATCATTTAACTAACTCTGATCTGATATGATACCTTTTATCGAGATTCCACCTTCAATGGATTTATTTTTCTAATAAACATGAGTGATTATATAATTTGAAATCAAGAGGCATTTGAGAAAATCCATCCATGTAGTAGTGAGCTTCCAAGATAGATGTATTACACCATATTGAATAGTCGGTTCCATAGTGGTGTAGATTCAATAAAAAATGGATATGCTGGCCATCATACTAAGAAAAGTTGAAAACATGAATAACAATAATCATTTCGACCTCAAGAGAGTAAGAGTTTTTCCATGTGGAAAAGAAATAACTAATGAAATTAACCGTGTGTTCTCTATAAATAGAAACATATCCTTCTTGTCTCGGGTTACCATTTGATGCTCCATAGACATTGTTTTTAATCCATACTTTTATATTTACCCTCTACAAAATCTCATATAGACCCCACTATTCCTTATATTTCCGAGGAAATACAATTTTATTTTGGATCTTGAAGCCTTCTACTATATTGATCATATGATTTAGCTAAATATAGTTTTTCTCCAAAGCTTTAGGTATGAGGCATGTAAGTTCCACATGTATGTTGAAATTCTTCTATTAGTGTGTGATATTGTTATGATAATTCCAATGTATGTGAAAATGTTCTACAACATCATCCATGAGAAGGCCTTTGAGTTGAGGTGTGGCTTCTTCTTCTATATAATACCAATGATGATCAGAGATATTGAGATTATTAGGGAGATGAAATTTGAAGATTCCAATTAGAAAATTCCATAGAGATGATGTAGTGGCATGTGGCGTGAATAAATTCATGTTGTCATCCATGTGTTGATTGCATAACCTATATCTCGAACATAATAAAATTCCATGGGTTTGTAAGAAATCAGCAGTATGTAATTTATGGTGGGAAATATCCAAATAATATTCATTATCAATGTTCTCATCCAAGACTTTTCATAATATTTGATCCATGAAATTTCAATTTATGGTCAAAATTAGGAATGATAAAAAAATTTGAATCAATAATTCCATCCATTGAAATTTTCCTGATCAATGTATCCTTGTATGGGAAAAAAATTAATTTTGTTAGTAGGCTTATTACATTCCTAGACATCCGTTTGTTGGGAAGAGCCAAGAAATTATTAATAGAAACATTTTTATCTATATGGATATGTTGTAGATCAACTGAAGATATAAGAGTGGAGAATACTGAATTTTCAAGGCATAAATTCAAAAAGGAATCCCATTATTCAATCAAAATGGAATTAGACATAATATTGATGAAAAAAGATTTAATGTTTTTCATATTATAGTAACCCATAAAATAAGTAATTACATTTTTAAATTTTTTAATAAATCTATCACTAAGAATTCTAAGATCCATCAACTGACTACTTAGAAGGTTCCAAGTGAACGTGGCTTGAATAACCTCATTGAATAATTTTATGTTCTTGATTAACATTCCTCCCATATCAATGGTGATTAAAAATTTACTAAAAGTGTCATTTACTAATTTCTATTATAGAATATTTGAACTCAACAAAAAAATCATCATGCAGATGTTGAGATGATTGAGAATAGAGGTAGGTCATTTGTAAATATGAAGGAATGAATCAGTTTGTAAATATTAGTGTTATTAACCAGAAAAATTCTACCTTCTATGGATATAGAGTTCCCTTTCCTTGAACAACGATACATCTTGATTTGATTCACAATATTGTGAATTATTTTATAATGTCTCCCTTATAAGTGAATAACCCCAAGTAATTTCGTATAAATAAATCATTTTTAATTCCCAAGTCAAACAAGATTTGGGATCTTTTTCATGTGGGGATGTTATTTAAAAATTAAATATAAGTTGTCTTCTCAAATCATGGTCTGTCCTAAAACCTACAAAAAGTTAATGTGTTCTCTTTATAAATTATGTAGGTTTCATTTATTACCATACATAAAAGGATCATTTCATCATCATATAGAAGATGTCTAAGAGTGGAAAAGATCCTTGAGAGATAAAAAATATTTAGTACTCTCTAATCTATCATAGTAGTGTGAATTATTCTCAGGTAATCATAATCTTTGGAGAAATGGAGAGCATAGAGGTGGTCACATTGCATGACACCTATAAAGTATGTTAAATAACAATTCTTAGAGCCATTAATAAGAACAGAATTATGAGAGGACTCTAAAAGTGTTTTAACCCAATTAAAAAAGAATTCATTTTAAACAAATATGTGAGGAACCATAAAGAAGAATCCACATTCCATGGTGTCAAATACATTATTGATATTAAATTTAAGAATAATAAACCACCTATGATGGATTTCTTAAGGAGTTTGATACATTATGATGTCATGATGATGAAATCCTGGAAGGTCATTCCTTTCACCAAATAAAACACATTCCAGGAAACACATTTATTAGATATTTTGGTGAGTCTACATGAATGTAGTTTGGTAATAATTTTAGAGCTAGTGTTTCTGTGGGAAATTTGTCTGAATAGGTGAATCAGAGATTCATTTTCAACCATGGGAATGTGGCTGAAAAATTGTGCATTAATTCCATGGGGTATGTCACATGTATATAATAAGGATTTTTCCATCCTGTACACATTCAAGTGAATGACATATCATTTTGTTTTATAGAATGAATTAGTGAAACCATCTAGTCACGGGAAATATCATATTTATTAGTGAATACTTCTTTACCTATATCAATGTCAGGAATGATACTATTGAGTCTGGTATTGTACATATCACTGACCATTTTTTGAATGATTACATCATGGAGGTCCTTGTAGACATTAAAACCACTGAATGGTTGTTCAAATTAAGACACACTAATATTCGAAGGTGACTCCTCGTTGTCAATAATTATATCACCATCTCGCATGAGAGTGAGAGGTCTATATGCTTTCCATGTTTTTTAGAGGTAATTTTATAATTTGGTTTTTTATCCCCGTAATTTAATCATTTAATATTAAATATATCAATTTTTAAATATTATTTAAAGGATAATAGAAAATTTTTCATAGCAGTGACATCAATTTCATGATTTAAATTAACCTCAATCTACGAAAAGTGGTCTCAACATGAATCTTGTATAGAAGTGCCTCCTTAGAAACAATACATTTCATTAGTTTTTTGTTGGTGTCTATGCACTAAATCATTTGATTGTACATTTAATTATTCAACCTCATGATGAAATAATTTGATTAATATCCACCTTTATTATAGATTTATAAATTCTTCACTAGTTTACTACTATCATGGTAAGAGAACCAAGAATTATCAACGAGGAAAGGAAACCTAGGATTGGAGGTCCTAGTCATATTGAAGATCAAAATTGCATGATTATCAGAGTTAACCATAGGGGAGAAATTCATTAAATAGAATTCCATTTCTGAAGGTCTTGATCATTAGATAAATCATGATCATGTTTTCTAGAAACCATTATTTTTTCAGTTTATACACCAGATGTATTTCACCCCAACAAGATTTATTTCAATCATATTACATCCTTCAATGAAATAGATGAATTAATTTGAGGAGGGAGTTGGACGAAAAAATTACAAATTTCACTAGGACACATGATTTCATTTAAAACACCATGAATAATCCAAGATTATATATTTCTTTTTTTACAACTTTCAATTTTCTATAAGATAAATATAACATCAAGATAATTGTTCATAGGATAAACGAAACATTCGTTGAAGTGAATTTTATTATTTGATGCCTCATAGTTGATCAATAGATCATCTAAAATATAGAATAAGGCCTAAATGAAGGATTTATGATCATTATCCCATAATGTGAATGATAATAAAAGAATAATGTTTATGTGTCATAATAGGGAATCCCTAAAACATACATTTTTTTAAAGATTCATCCATAAAGAGTTTTGGATGAAACATGCATCTTAATGATATAGGGAATTATATAATTTTATTTAGAATAATAAATGATATAAAAATGAGTTAATATCTTGAATAAAATTAATAGTTTTATAAACTAATGATTTTGACTAATGTAACTACCACCCAAACATTCGGTACTTTCAACTCACCTATAGTGATCTCATGATCATGGACTCCATATATTTGTCTATTCAGTGGTATGTTACTATGAAATATGTGGAATTAGTGAGAATATTGACTTATATATTTTTAAATGTAGTAATATTGATCATTGATTTGTTTCTCCCTATTTCATTCATGATCCAGATGGCCATTATCACAAAACATGTGACTAAATCCCATGGAATTAATGCATTTATCGGGAAGTTTCTTTTATCATTTTTCACATAATGTATATTAGTTAATCATATTTTTAATCATTAATGGATTAAATTTCTGTTGGTGTTCATATATTTCTTAATCATTGGGTTCCACAGGAATATATATTATCAGAATAATTCCATCTCTATTTTGATGGAACATTAAACTATTTCATCATATGATGATGAAATTGAAAGACCATCACCCTTTTGTGACTTGGAATAAACACTACAATTAAATGGTTATTATTGAATTCAATATTTCTTATGTAATCCATATAATACAAATATACCCATGTAAAGGATGCCTCATATTCTATAACACATTCTTATTTCTTTTAATTTTATATGGAATATTATCTTCATTTCAATTCACTAATCACGAGGATGATTTTTACGAAATGATGTTTCCTTAAAATCTATACATGACATGTGTTCTATTTATACTTCCATCCATGTATTCTAATTCAATTTTCTTAATTAATTAACATTTTTTTTGTGAGAATACATTACATGTAAAGCCTTTTCCTTTTCATCACATCCAATGGCCAAATGTATTTTCTCAAGGGACATTATCCATTTCATAGCTACCACTAGATTAGAAGTCCAACTAAATGATTTGGGATTCTATCACATTAAGAGACCCAAAATATGAAAATAAAACAATGGAACAACATGTTTCTCTATTCAAGTAAGTTTATTTGTCATAAAAAGATTATATAGCCCTAATTTTGAAACTATCTTCTCACATACAATACAATATGTATTTGCTTGCTCAATATGAAAATATATAGAAAGGACCTAAGTATTTATACCAGTATTTATTTTAGGAAGAATTTCTAAAGAGTTTCATATACTAAATTTTATCATTAAATTATGAATTTAAATTCAAAATATATTAATTCAAATATGATGTAAAAATTAACCTAAATTTAAAGTTAATGAATTACTAACCTCAAAAAGATAAAGTACATTTATTTTGGGATACCATAATTTTAAAATACTTTAAAATGGATTTTAAATAAAATATTAATTATGCTAATAATATTCCCTAAGAGTGTAAAAATAGATTCATTGTAATGAAACACTCACCTTTCATGATTATAATGTCTAAGATATAGTTAATAAACTCATTTCAAGGATATAATTCCTTTAAATATCTATTCCAAAACAACATCAACTATTTTTATCTTGACAAGGATGCATTTTTAAGAAAAAAAACAATATATATTACAAATATTTTATGATTTTATATAATACATATCTTCAATATATTACATATTTTGATTCTCCCTAATTTAATTATTCAAATATAGTTCGGATGGATTATACTGAACATTCGTTGATACTATCTACAATAACACTTACTCCAGTCATATAGAGCCTGTCTGTACATTACTAAATTTTCATAGATAAATGTGTACAAATCTTAAAAGAGGAAGCAGTTTAAAAATAAAACATAATAAGATACACACTTGATACCAAAATAATAATGCGGATAAAAACTAAAATATAGTAATAAAAAATATTACATTCAATAAATTGCACATCATATCCCTATGAAAATGAACAAAATAGGGTGATCTCAAATCATTATTAATGTTTATATACAATGATATCGAATTTAAATAAATAATTTATATTTGATATGGAATGTGATATAACTAAAAACACATCAATCAAATCATTATCATCAATATCATAAATAGAGAAGGAATATTCTATATGGAAAGGTATGTAACTAAAATAACATTGCATTTTATCAATAAATTGACAATCAATTAAACCATGTATACTATAAATTTAATAAATACATGTTAAAAATTACTGAATTCACAATAAATGAAATATTTGATTTTGAATGCGGTGATCTCACACATCATCATATATATAAATTCAAGACCTTTTAGTAGAATGTATAAAACTATGGGTAATTTCAAATTTAATTTGGAAAACTAATTTTTCATTGGAGACCTATCAATGCATCATGGGGCTATATAATTCTATGTCCCACGAACCATTAGGAATCCAAATAATTCCTGATATATCAAATGATAGTTTTAATTAATGAATAATATTTCGAATCAAAAATTTATTATATTGAGTAATAAATTCATATCGATCCATGTTTCTCCAGTAAGTCTGAAAACATTCAATGTAAATGCCCCATTTATAAATGGAACATGGTTTATGAAATATTCTTATCTATGAATCAATGAATATGTAAATCTAAGAAAAAATTAATGTTGTAGTAAAAATAATATTATAAAATCAATCATCTTGATATAATGTTAATAATCAAAAATGTAATCAGGAGATGAATGTGACCATTGGTTCATCAAGAATATTGTTTTTCGAAATAAAATAATTTCTATTGGGATAATAAATCATGGATTTTAAATATTAAATTGAAATTAAATAAAATAATTTCCATTATATAACCAATATATAATAATAAATTTGATACATTGTTTCTAAAGTTTATATTGGAGAAAAAATCTATTAATTTGTGTACATTAAAATATTAATGTATTTTTAATATTTCATCAAAATGAATAATTTAAGAAGGTTTACATTAAAAAAAAATTTAAAATACAAGGATAACATAATATGTACATAGAAAATCATCTGATTAAATAAAAGTTCTTTTGTAAAATAATTTATTATAAAGTGGAAATGAATGAAAAATACATCCAATATAAATGAAAATAAAATAGGTATCTCTTTTAACTATTTCATCATTGTATTCATATAAAAAAGTTAGGAAAAACCAGATAAATATAATGTAATAAATTAAATTTCATGTGGATAATAAAATTAATGGATATTATTAAAAATAAACTATAATATTCCTTCAATTGGAAAATAGAATATCGAAAAGAAAGTGTTGTTATAAAATGTGTTATTACCTCTTTAGTTACAATTAAATTTTAACACGATGAAAAAACATAATTAAATTTAATAATTATCAATCATAAATAAGAATAAATTCATTTTGAATACATCAAGTTGGGAGTATATTCACCACCAAAAATACAATATGAGTGTTATAACAAATATATATCAATGGAATAGATATTGAGATCAAATCCTATAAAACATAATTTCATTTAGTTAAATGAAAATTAATAATATGTATGTATTTTTTAAACAAGTTATTAATTTATAAGAGAACTCTATTCCTAATTATATAGTATCATCTGACCCTTATATAACATTTTTCCACCAACATGTTAATAATATTTAATTATTATCATTATTTTGGATGTCAACTTCCTTGTTTTATCATTAATGTTTTGGAGAGGAAGTATGGTTTCATTTGAATATTATGTAAATAAGTCACATAAATAATGATAATTTTTTTATAAATATAATATATAATCTCTACATATACACTTTCCACAATTTTATAATTTTTTACATAAAAAATAATGGCATTTCTTAGTGGAGACGATAAACCATATGTACGAATGACCGACAATATCATTCCATTAATGGTTTAAAGGATAATAAAGTGGATGATATATTAGTTTTAATAACCTTTTATCATGTCATATTTATCATATATATTCATTATTTCCATCATTATTTTTAACCTCATTATTTGGCGATGGAAAGAAAATACATTGGTTCGAGAGATGGTAGTCCTCCAAACATAGATGCAATAGATTTGTTTCACATTTGAGAGAGATAGTTATAGATAAATATTATTACATAAAAAACTAAAATATTTGTATATCTTATATTTTTTTTCTATTTTATGTGTTGAAGAATATTTTATGTCTGTAAAGGAATAAAAAACAAATAACTTCATTAATAATATTTTCTTTTATTTGAGAATCCTCCATTGGATTTATTATTAAGGACCCTATTGTTTTGTTTTTTTATGAAGTAAAACACCTATAATATATATAGATGTTGGGAGAAATATTTTGGATGTTTTTGTCTAGGAAAAATGTAAATAATGTTATGAATAAGTGAGGTGAGCCTGTTCTCTTTCATAGTTGAGGAGAATCACACATATGAATTAATAAAATATTAAATTGTACCTGTATTTTTCAGGAACCAAAATTGTTCAAAATGTCTCAATATATAACAATAGATGATTTAGGGTAAAAATATACATTTAAATTATAAATTAAACTTTTCGTTAGGTCAATTTAACCCCAATCATCTTTTTTAACGAACATAATCCCCCCTTAATCTTAAAAGTAGTAATTAATTTTTAATACTTTTTCTAATCATTAAAACAAAAAATTAAGTTACATATATGATATAAAAAATATTTTAATATTATATATATGGAATTGATTTTATCCAAATCATTTGATTTTTTTTTGAAAACTTAATTTAAATTTAAACAACTAAATTGTGTTCAAATACGGGTTTAAAAACAGTTAATTGCATTAGATGGCCATACAATAACAATAGGTCTAGTTGAAATCATTTAATGGATTTGAATTCCCATTGTTAGACATTTAATATTAAAATTTGAATTAAATATTTCTTCATTAAATATAGTTTCAAATAATAAAAAATTATAGACATTATGACATATTAAACCAAAGTAGTTTTTTGAATAAAAAAATAGTTTTTTTGGAAAATATTCTTTCTTCCATCCAAATGATCTATGACAACCCTTCTATTTATTACACACATAAATGTAATTTATTACATAAAACATTCACTTGATACCACTTAAGATATTGATAGGTGAAGTATATTTGGGGCCTAGGAAAATTACATATCAACTTAAAACATGAAGAACACATCTTTATGGAAAATTTCTTTTACATGACCACACAAATTACTTCATACATAGCATTGTATGGGATAACTTGAGGACATTAAATAATTTTCTAGATATAAAACCTAAAAATGGATTAAACAAGTAATAATATGAATAATATACTATATGTTAGGAAATTGGCATATCAATGGAGAATAACTAAAACATGAACATAAGGGCGTGATATAGCATGATTATTATAACATTGAAATGTTGATACATTATTTAACAAGATATTCCCATGATCCAAGACTTATTTCATATGTATCATGAGTAAACACTCATTGAACAGGAATTTGTAGGGGTAAACCCTCAAAAAAACATTAAATATTATGATGCTAATCATTACCCAATGCATTGGTGCAGTATTAGGGCACACCCTTCATAATAATTTTATTTCATTCAAACGTGTTTCACAAAGATCGTACAAGAGGGATTCGTTAAACAAAATAATTTATTACATGATAATGGAATTTTGAATTAATAAATGAATGTATATAATCAGTAAAAAAATTCATAAAGTTGAATAGCCTTGATAGATAAATGGGCATAGTATTCACTAGAATATAAATTTGTCTTGAAGAATCACATTGCATTTTCAACAGCACGATATCGTTACATAAGAATTCATTAAAGTATTTGATGATAGAGAAAGGGTTATCTCTTCATATTTACAAGATTTGTATTGAAAGGGTTCATTTAGAAACATGTACCAACAAATGTAATGGAATTTAGATGCATCATATAAAAGAATGTCTTGAATTCAAATGAGAATATAGAAATTCTATACGGAATTTCGGCACGGTATGGGTATACATGGGAAAAGTTAATGAGATAAAATGGGGTATATAAAAATTCAAACACAAAAATGGGTTTATTGGTTAAGTTAAAAATCATACACCAACATTTTTAATTGAAATAAAAAGGGTATAACTTTATAATTAAATTTGACGTAAAATGAGAAAGGAAGAAATCCCTTACATGGAAGTGTGATCCCAAAGTCTTGGGAGGGGATTGTGAGATCCATCTTGAGTGCTTTGGGTGCCTTGGGTGGATTATTTATAGATAGAGGTTGGAATGGGTTTTTCGAGATCCATTATATCTTTGTGAAGATAGGTGGGAGCTTTTGAGGGTTTATATAGGAAATGAGAGAGAATTATTTATTATTTATATTTTGGACACCATACATTAAACTAATAAAAATCACAATCTGAACCATGTTTTTCGAACATGATGTTTTTACAAAGGGGATTGGAATACATTATTTTACAACTCCAATGTCCAAACATCTTAAAATATTAGTATTTCTTATGTGTAGGTGGGTCACACTCTGAAGGAAATCATTTTAAAAGTTAAAATCATTTGTAAGTTTTAGAGGGTCCACCAGGACACCATATTATAAATCAAAAAAATCTAAAATTGAAATATTTTAAAGGTAAACAATATATTGTCCAAAAATCATTTTTATATTATTTTATTACATCACTCTTGGGTAATTATTATTTCATAAACACATTATATATTTACATGGTACATAAATTTGACACAAAATGTTGACTATCTAGGAAAATTATGAAAAATTCACCATTGGATAATTTCTATGTCATGACTAAAAAAATATTCATTTTATCTAAATATTTTCATATATATGTGAATTTTTACATTTAAAATAAAAACCGGCATTTAAAGAATATTGATGGGTTTTAACAAAAAATGACTTTAAAACCATAATAAAAATCAAAATTGTATTCATAAAAATTATATGATTAGTTATATTTAATAAAATATAATTTATTAATAATATTTAATTTAAATATTTTTTAATAAAAATTATTTAATTAATCAAAATATATTTCATAATATAATATTAACAAAAAATACTATTTTTTTGTTAGAAGCTATTTATAAAGTAACAATAATAAAACAAATGTCTATTAACTATGAAAAAATAATGCACATAATCATACTTCTAGGTTATTGTTACATAACCACTGATAACACCCACATAATATTGAAGTCTATGGTGTGATATAGTGAAAAACTCTTGGGGAGGCTCAGATAACATCACTTAGGTGGTAATATCTATTATCTTTCACTTCTCTTGTAGGCGAGTCGAAAGAAGACTGAAATTTTGAAGCTAAGTTTGGGATTAGTCAAGAGTGAAGCCAAGTGATGCCACCACTTTTCTTAGCTCTGATAAATGGGCTTCTTATGGAGCAATTCTACTGGATTAGTCCGTTTTTTACTTTTTCGGAATAAATTGGATTTGTTATAGCCCTATATTTACACTATCATGCTATCATGGTTCAATGAATATATTTGTAATGGTTACAACTCATAAAATATGTTTAAAATGTAAAAACCTAAAACCAAGGAAGATCATATGTTATATAACAATTTTACATAATAAGAAATTTAATATATCAATAGGAATTTTCATTAATAAAAGTTTCGGTCGTTACAGTCCTCCCCAGTTAAGAAATTTCACTCTCAAAATTTCCTTTTACCATGCTAAAACAGATATGGGTTACTCTGCTTCATCACATCCACTAATTCTTACATTGCCTCTTAAAACTTGTGTTTTCACCACAACACCTTGACTATGCGTATTGTTTTATTTCATTGAACTTTTTCCCTACGATCTAAGATCTTCATCAGCTTCTCATTATAGGATATGTCATTCCTCAATGGCACCAAATCAGGATTGAGTACATTTGATGGTCTAGGTTTGTGAATCCTCATGAGTGAGACATGGAATAGATCATGTAAATGAGATATGTTCAGTGGGAGTAATAGTCGATAAGACAATACTCTAATGAGATCAAGGATCTAAAAAATTATGATGTAATATGGAATAATCTTTCTATTATTCCCAAATCTCATTATTGTCAGATACAATGATATGTTGTGGAATACCATGTTGCCAAAATCAAACACTAGGTATCCCCGATCATTTTATGCATATCTCTTTTTTCGACTCTGAGCAGCTTTAATGTGAAGCTAGATGGTCTTAACATTCACTACCATTTAATTGAGAATTTATGGACTTAGTAGTTTCTCCCCCCAACTTCATCCCAACATGGGGGTGTTAAACACCTCTTCCCATAAAGGGCTTCATAAGGACCCATATGGTGGCATGAGTACAAACTATTATTGTAAAAGAACTCAACCAAAGGAAGATGTTGAACCCATCCACCTTTTATGTCCATTGAGCATTCTTTCAACATGTACTCATGTGTTAGGATTGTTCATTCATATTTTCCATCAAATTGAGGATGATAAGCTGTATTGAAGTTCAGCTATGTATTTAGATCATGTTGAATACTATTCCAAAAAAAAACAGGCGAATATTGGATCTCAGTCAGATAAAATAGATAATGTTACTTCTTAAATCCTTACCACTTATCTAATATATATATGTTCTATTTGATCTAATGATAACTCACATCGAATTGCAATGAATTGTGCAACCTTTGTAAGACGATCCACAACAACAAAGATAGAATTGTTTTCATTATATGACTTTGGGTTTCTAGTGATGATGTCAATGGTAATGTTCTCCCATTTCCATGCTTGTATGGGAAATGGTCACATCATCCCCTTGTACTTGTACATCTCATCCTTCACTTGCTGATATACCATGCACTTTGATGTATACTCAGCGATCTCTTTTTTCATGTTATTCAACAAATCATGCTCTCAATAATCTCGATACATCTTTGTGTTTCCTGAGTGAATGGAGATGTAAAAATTATGAGCATCATCCAAAAGTTCATTATTTAACCACAGATATGATGAAACACATATTCGTGTCCCAATTCCCATAATTAGTTATTCAATATCATTAAACTCCGAGGATTTCATTTTTTTGATAGTTTCCACATTCTTCTAAATTTCCAAATCATATGTTTGAGCATCCTTTAACATTTCCAAAAGAAACGGTTGATTGATCATTTGTGAAAGGATTTATGATGTTATGTTATTTATGATTCTCCTATCCATTTTGAACAAATTTAAAAATATTTGATCCCATTAAATTCTCATCAATTATTTAATAACTGGTTCCATTCTACGTAGAGTATATGAAACCTTGTTAACTTTCCTATGATGGTAATGGATTGAGCAGTCATAGTCCTTTATTATCTATAACCATATTCAATCCCGCATGTTAAACTATTTTTATTTTAATATATACATAAGGTTTTTTGGTACGTATATATTTCACACATCTCCCTGAAGAGGTAATATAGCCAAATTTTCAAAGAGAATACTATTCCAGCCCAATCCAGATCATGTGTTGGATTGTTTTTATCTTAAACATTAAATTTTCTTGAATCATTTTCAATGACATTTTAATTTTCCTTCAACATAAATCCCATGACATTATTTGAAGTGTCACTAAATACAACAAAATGTTCTCCACTTTTCGGTAGTGTGAGAAATGGAACATTGATATGCCTCATTTTCAACTACATGAATCTCTCTTCCCATTCATTTCCCTAAAAAAACATTTATCCTTTGACAAGCTATCTAGTAAGGTTTTTTGTTGATCCTCATGCTCGACCATGGATTTTGATTATTTTAGAATATTGAATATAAATAATAACACAAATTTTTCAAGGTAATCTATAATGACCCTATTCATCATTTCCATGAAAATTGATGGAGAATTAGTGAGTCTAAAAGGAGTTACAATGAATTTTTAGTGCCCATACATGGTAATATCCCAACCAAGAAATACATCTTAGAGAAGTATTGTGCACCACAGAGCAGATCAAACAAGTCATAAATTCATGGTAGAGGACACTTGTTCTTTGTCTTGATTTTCTCTAGATCATAATAATCAATGAAACAACACATTAACCCTTCATTCTTGTTAACGAAGAGGACTGGTGGACCCCATTGTGAAGAACTTGGGCATGTAAGTAGTTTATCCATATTCTCCTGTAGTTTTCTATTCATCTCTTCAAGCACCACAACAGATATTCTATATGGATTTTGAGATATTTTTACATACATAGGTATAATATCGATTGAGAATTTAACATCTCTTCAGATTGGAAGACCATGAAATTTCTCCCGAAACACTTCAACAAATTGCCTCATAATAGGCATGCCTTCAATGATTGTTTCTTCTATAGACTCAAACATCCGAGAAAGATATGCAGATTCATAGGGCAGTAATATCCACATTTGAGATTTTTGTTTTTACTGAATATTAATCCGCCACCTTTCACTTGTACCAAATCGGGGGTTGATTCACCACATAGAGAGTGATTTCCCACTCATAGCAATTAATATTCCCTATATATAGGGAATGTCGATCCATGTTAGGAATTAACTCAAAATCCACAAGAGGAAGTACGACATGGTTCACTGGGATGTTCAATCCACAAATTATGCTAGGGGAGGAGTTAAATTTCTGGGATTCAATAATTTCCCCATTTTCTATTCTCTAGGACATCTATATTTCCATGATTTTTGGTTGGGTTGGCATTGTTATTCTAAACATTTGGGATACAAAAATAATGTGATTACCAGAACCAAAAAAAGTTCATTTGTTATTCCTGAATGAATAACTATTTTACATGACACCACTTCATTTTTGGGGTTCACATTGTTAGTAGTGATGAAAAAATCTCACCATTGCTGCCTTGGATGTTTTGGTTTCCTCAAACAATCCATGGCTTGGAACACTAGTTTTCAAAGTGACATGGTTAATTGTAATTGAAGCAATGAAAATATTTTGAGGGTCGAAAAGAGATTTCTTCTCCTCTATCGCAACCACATGTTTTTCTTGTCACCATTTAATGGAAAGGTTGTCTTCTCTTCCGCGCCTAAAGAATATCTACATCCCCTTTAGGAAATTTTTTGGGTGCTTCTTTGAACACCTTTTCTATGTGGGGTGCTGTATTTTCATATCACCGTTGGATTTATCCATTGGACAACAAAAAGTTTAGTCCTCCGTACACATATTATCTCCATGATACCTCTGAGATTCTCCAATCTACCTTTTTACCTTGAGGGCTCATCAAACAATTTAATCATAGCTTTCAAAGTCATGGATCAATATTGTAATCTGTACGCTAGGTTTTATCCCTCCAAAGAAGTGTTCGGCCTTTAATTGGGGGGTAATGAAAAAGAGGGAGTCATATCATGAAAGCCTTGTGAAATTTTCCTTATACTCTCAATGTATTTTTTTGTCCTTTTTGCCTTTTGTTTGAGGTAAAGGATGTACCTTTTCATCTTCAGTCAGAGGGAGTGGGAAACATGTTTATCAAAAAAAATTTTTGAAATCCTTCAATTGAAATGCCCTGATATCCTCCTCAATATTTTTATTTTTGATCAATGTACACCATTGATCAACTTCACCCTCCATATCATATGAATCTAGAAATACATTATTATTTTTGGATCATTGAATGATGGAGAAGATCTTTTTAATGGAGTTGATCCAATATTCAATAATGGAGGGATTAGTTGATCCATTAAAAGTAAGAGGAATTTGTATCATAAAGATATCGATTTGGACATTTTCTTTCATTAGGGGGTTTAAAATTCTTATTGACCCATGTTTTTATTCAAAACATGAGTTAACTGAGATATTAACATGACAATGTTTTTGATCCCCACTCCCATAAGATTGATAATCTCTTTATGAACAATGATCATATTGTTCATTGTATTGGTTTATAGAATGAGTCATCCGTTTACAAACCATAGTCTAAAATAAAATGAATTTTAGGTTTAACACATAAAGTGTATTCCAAAGGTAAAAAGTGATGACTAATGAGTTACATTTATTTCTTATCTTTTGAATTTATAGGCTTCAATATATGTTATCCACGATATACTTCCCAAGATATATTATTAGTGGAATTATATTATTCCCTGAAAAATGGTTCATATTAAGCTTGTGGGTTTATGAAATATTATAACTTATAAGTGTTGTAATCAAGAGTTCATCTGGTCCTGCTGTCGTGCACTAGTTCCTATTCGAATCTAGATCGAAGCTGTGTTTTCTAGTTTTACCGCTAGATACATCTGTGCCAGAGCAAACTCTACTTTCACTTATTGTGAATAGGATGTATTTTCATGAGAAATTACTTACTCATTACTCATACGAATTTATGGTTGTTTTCATTATACATAGTCTTATCTCCATGTATTTCACTAGGGTTTTCTAATCCTAATCCCAAAAATTACTAAACCTATCCCTTAATAGCAACTATTACTACCCTTCTCTTTATTTCACACATAATCATATTTTATTAAATAAAAACATAACATGATATAACATATAATATCTAGAGGACTAGGGTCATTAGGTATTAGGAACATTACATAGAAATAGAAAACATGAATTACATATCTTTATTGAAAGCTTCTTTTACTTGAAAACACACTTTCATTCATACATAGTATTGCATAGGGTGACCCGAGGACATGAATATGAAAAGGTGAGCTATAATGCCGAGAAAGGGAGTAAAAAATGCATTAAATTAATAATACCATACATATTATATAATAGTCATATCAATATATTAGAAGAGAAACATGAACATAAAGGCATCATATAGCATGATTATCATGACATGGAAATGTGGCAACAACATTTAACATGATATTAGCATGGTCCAAGGATAATTGAACATGGAGCATGTGTAAAACCAAATTACACTAAAATTAGCATGATAAATCTCTCATTGAACATGATTTTTCATTATACCAATCTTAACCCAATGCATTGGAGCGCTATCCGGGTGCACAATTCATAATCATTCCATTTCATGCAAATGTGTGCCGCAAAGATCATAAAAAATGGATTCACTAAAAATAAGAATTTATTATATGATAAAGTAATTTGGAATTAATATATGAATCTATATAATAAATAAAAAAATGTTTATAAACATGAATTACCTTGATAGAGAAATGGTCATGATATTCACTACATAATGAATTTGGATTTGAGAATCGATGTGCAATTTGGGCAGCATAATGACGTGACTAAAGGGTTCATAAAATAGTTAATTATATAGAAATGGGTATGTAATTTTATTTATATGAAATGGAAGGTATGGGGGTCATATATATATACATTTTCCAATATACGTAATGGAATTAAAATGCATAATTTCATATAATTTCATGAATTCAAATGAAAAAAGAGAAATTCCATAGTGAATTTCAGCATAGTAATGGGTATAAATAGGATGAATTAATGAAACGAATGTGGTATCTAACCATTAATACATAAATAGGGTTGTATGGGGGAGGTTAAAAATCCAAAGCCAATATTTTTATTTAAAACTAACAGGTTATATGCACTTAATGAAATTTCGAAGATAATGATAAAGGTAGAAATCTATTAATTGGAAGTGTGATCACATAGGATTGGGAGGGGCATGACAGATGCTTTATGGGTGATTGGGAACCATGGGAGGATTATAGATGGAGGATGAAAGGTTTTTGTCGAGCTCCAAATGTTTTTAGTGAAGAGTAGTGGTACCTTTGGTGGGTTTATATAAGAAATGAGAGGGAATTATTTATTATTGAGGTTTTGGACAACATGAATTAATCTAATCAAACCCAAAATCCAACCCATAGTTTTTTCCCATAGTTTTTACAAATGGGAGTGGAATTTTTTTTATTCCAATTTCTAAAATTCTTAAAATATTAGTATTTCCTATATGGAGGTGAGTTTCACTCACATGGAAATCATGTTTAAAGTCAAAATATTTTATAAGTCTTACTGGGTCCACTAAGGCATTATAAAATTTATCAAACAGATCTAAAATCACATTATTTTAAAGGGAAAACATATATTGTCTGAACAAAATGTTTATAGATTTTATTATATCACTATTGGGTCATTATGATGTCATAAAAACATTATATATTTAAAAACTATTTAATTTTTACCCAAAATTTAAACTGTCTCAAAAAACTATGAAAAATTCACAATACAAAAATTCCGACATCTTGATTCCAAAAATAATATTAATTTTAACGATATAATTTTTAAAATATATAAATTTTTACTTTTACAATAAAAATATATCTTTATTGAAAATTCATGGGTTTTGAGAAAAACACCATTCAAACCTTTATAAAAATTACAATTGTTTTCATAAAAATTATATTATATATTATATTTAATATTAATTAATTTTGTAATAATATTTCATTAAAATATTTTTTATTTCAAAAACCCATTAATTATTAATAATATATTTCTTAATTGAATAATAACTAAAAATACTATATTTATTTAAAAACTATATACAAAGTAACAATAATATAATGAATGTATATTCCCCATAAAAAAATAATGTACATAATCATAGTGCAAGGGTCTTGTTACATAACCCCTTACAACACCTGTATAAGACCAATTGGTAAGGCGTGTGATGTTGATAGAATCTTGGGAAGGCTCAGATAACATCGATTGAGTATTAATCCTTATTAGCTTCCACTTCTCTCATAGGCGGTTTTGTTGAAGCATAATATGTTTAATCTTGGCTTGGGCTTGGTCAAGATCGAAGCTGAGTGACGCCACCACATATCTGAGCTTTGAAAAATGGTCTTTGTGTGGAGAAATTCTATTGTATTAGGCTATCACTTCCATTGTTTGTGTAAATTGGATTTGTCAATGCCCTATAATTTTATTAATCATGTAATCATTGTCCAAATACTATATTGGAAACAATCAAAATATTTAACTCTAATTTAAAATAAAAAAACTTAAAAACAATTAACAACATATGTTATATAAAAATTTTGCACAAATAAGACATTTAATTATATTTAAAGTAATTTTCATTAATAAAAGATTGGGAATTTACATGATATAATATTTATTTATATTAAATTAATTTTTTATGATTATTTTTAAAAAAAATTATATTAAAATTTTATAAATAAATTTATTAATTTATAAAAACTATATTTTCAATTAATTATTAAATATTATTTCTATGGGAAATTTTTAAATAATCATTTTAGACATATATTGACTAAATAAGATAAAAATTGATATATATCATATAAAATTATAATATTAGTGCAATAAAATATTAAAATATTAATTTTATTATAGTTTTATTAACATAATTTTTTATTTATAATTGAGTCTGAGGTTTTTATATAATTCCCTGACCACAGATGTCTAGTCCTAGTGTATTATTTTATTACATTGGCAAGAATTCATGAAAACATTTACCAAAGGACCGAAAAGTTTATTAGTCATGTAATTCCAACTTACATACATTATACCCATAATACATTAAGATAATAAGAAAAAAAATAAAACAATAAAATATTCTTTTTCCTTAAAAGATTATTTGAAAATTTATTCTTCATAACCTCAGGAAAGGAAACATAATTCAATTGAGCTCAAATGCCTTTTCAGGGTACTTAAAGAGGAAGAAATAATGATTCAACATGAATAACAAAACATGGAAATGTAAATAACTAATAACGCATGACATTAAAAGAACTAGATAAGGAAAAATCAACAAGGAATAGTAAGAAACCGAAACACATGACTTTTAATAATTGAAATGAATATCAATTTAATCGATAGATATTTTGACGTAAAATATCATGGATGAAAAATAAGTAAAACTAAATAATATAAATTCCTTATTATGGATATCTATAATATACAACTAAGGCATCATATAGATTATCTAATGATTTTAACTCTTCATGATAAGGAAATAATGCATTCAATGCTCCATCATAGTAATCTTATACTATTAAGGATTCATGAAATGAATATAATACTATCAAGGCTTCATGTCCAAAAGCTAATACATTCGTGGAATCATTCCAAGAATCCAAAACTATCTAGGATCCGTTATGTGAATCAAATACTATTGATGTGAACACCTTACGAAAATGGAATACCGTTTCGGCAACGAACATATCCACATATCATAATATGGATATTAAAGTGATTATCCAACTGAATTATTATAATAAAGTGATTGTTTATATAGTAAATTAACAATCACTAATGATGTGTTATTTAAATGATAATCATTAAAAACACTCTTGAGGATAATAATATATAAACATTTCAAAGTGTCTCAAAAGACATAAAAATATTTAAATCATTGTCCCCATGATGGAATAGTATTAAAAAAATATATAATATCATGATAAAAATAATTTATTCATGATATAACATGTCAATGGTAAATATTTATCCAATATAAAAAAAATTTTATATAACAAAAAATTAGTCCCTAGGGAATATAAAATGAGATGAAATAACGTACATTATCCTCAGTTTTGTAGTGTGCTCTTTATCCTTGTGTATAGTGGTTCAAATATCGTCATAACATAAAGAATCGCTATAATATTTTAGATAATATCATTTATTAATTTCTTATAAAATCTAATTTCACGTTTGTTAACACTCATTCATTATTTCAGCTATTCAGGTCTTAATTTCCTAGTTATCTCAGGTTTATTCTGGATTTTAATTTGTTGTTCCTATTTCATAGATAATGTTTTCATAATATAAAATATTTAAACCATAATTTAATTATTTTATATATTCCGTAGATATTAATTTTGGATGATTTATAATGTTTTGAGATAAGAGGTGATATGCATCGTTTATGGAGATAGTAGGTCATACGTGCACATGATTGCTATATTGATTTTTTTTTGCATTAAAATAATTAAAAGTAAATAATATAAATATATTATAATCCCATTATAAAAACTATTTTATATGTGTCACATATTTTTATTAATACCATCATTTATATATTACATGTATGGCATGAACGAATCACACCGCTTTAAGGGGGTGGTAGTCCATATATCCTCAAATGAAATTATTATATTTACAGAAGATGGAGAGAATAATTATAGGTTAAAAATAAAAATTTAAGAACTATAAAGACATTAAAAATTTCAAATATATCATATATAATTAGTTTTTTTACTATAATGACCACCATTAGAGGTAGTAGAGAAGAAATTAGTAATCATTTTTTCGTGAGGAAGTAGTTCGTCAAACACAGAAACTATATGTTCGTTACCCACTAAATGGATATCTATGTAAGTGTAGTTATAAAAAATAAAATTAAGAAAATACTAGAATTATTATAATACTATTTTTTCTAAAATTATTTAATATGAATATTTTATGGGTATAATCATAGAAATGAAACAGTTTTTGAGAAAAGATGTTTCCCCTTAATTATGTAACATTATTTGGTTTGTAGAAAATGGATTTCATTGATGACATAATTATGAAAGGGTTAATTCATGGATTAATTTAGTTATATTTATATACTATTCATGTATATATTTGTTGATCCGAAGAGGCTTGATTGGATTAAATAAGGGGTAGAGTGAATTCTTTTTTATAGTGGATTGGGAGTGACACTCTTTAAATAAAAAAACATATTCATTAATGAGAAGTATAACATACCATATTTTCCTTCAAAATATAAAAAACATATTAAGTGTGAATAATGGATGATAAAAACCTCCAACACCCAAAAAATTGTTTCATTTTAATTATTTGGTTCCTAAACATCAATGATTCCCAATATTTAGCATCTTTGTTTTTATTAAAGCATCAACTTTTTCAACATTTGTAATTTAAAAATTAAGACTAAATTAAAGTGAATTTTAATATAATATATATATATATATATAATAAAATATAAATATAATATTTAATTTAAAAAATAAAAACCTTTTGTATTGGAAATAAATTTTATAAAATGCACTTCTAAGGTGTTAAAACATTAATTAAGCCTGGGTCGTGTTAACTATGCTTTTAAAAATATATAAGTTAATATGTTAATTATAAAAGATAAATTTTGACATTGATAGATCATATTTAATATTTATTAATACATAAAAATCACTTGGAGAATTTAATTTTTTTATTAATATTAAAACTTTTAATAAAATGTCATTTATTTTAAAATAAAAATATTATCAATTTTGAAATTATTTAATTAATTTTAGTTATAAAATATATATCCTATATTTGAATTCAAATATAGTATGTTTAATGATTTATAACATTATATATTCATCTAAAAAATATATAATTGTAATTATTCAATCTATTCACTTAACAAATAATATTTGAAGTATCGTTTATTTTATTTAGTTATTTATTGAATAATTATTATGTTGTCATATCCTATGAATGTTAAGTAACTAAACCATCCATTAAACTTTTTTAAAAATTATTATGATAAAAATAAATCTTTTATATTTAAAAATGATATGAAAAACCAGAAATATTTTTTTTCACATATTTCAATGTTTTATAAATTTTAAATGTATGAAAACATCCAATTTCTTCCTTTTAGTGGATTAACAGTTTAAATAGGGAGATTCCATTTAATAATATCAAAATACTGAATAAAAAATAAAAAATAAAAATAATACTATCTATTTATTTGTAGAAAAGTTCTTTTCAAAAATTTCCCAGGTCATTTTGGTCATTAAGACTGTGTTTTAGTCCCTTATTAAGCATAATTTTACCTTAATCTCTATAACTAATTTTAATCACTTTAACTAATTTTTTAAGGAAACAATTATGATAATCATATTATAATTTTTTTTTACTTATTTAAAAGGTGTATTTTTTTTTTCAAAATTCATATTACAACTGTGGGAAAATTATGATTTCCACCAATCACATAGATGCGGTCAAAAAGTGGGTTTTTTGAGTAAAAAGGTCAAATGTTCGGTATGTTTTTATATCTTATTTCAATATTAAAATTATTCCAAAAACCTAAATTGCATCAATATATTTACAATTTATATATGGTCATGATAAAATAAAATTTAAAAACCAATTCAGTGCAAACAATAATAAAATAAAAACTTTAGTTTTTAATAAAAATGCTTTATAATTCAATATTCCTCAAAATACAAAACATTCCTAGAAAAAATTCATCCTAATCTAATTTTGAAATTCCAAATTAAAAAAAGAAAATTGTTATGATATATTATTGTTAGATGATTTCCAAAATCTAGTATTGAATTAGTTACTCAATTAGAATGCAGTTAATCCCAATCGTGTGTCAAAATGAGCTAAATTAATTTAATGTGTAGTGAAAAATTAACATGGAGTATAATAAAAAGAGAGAAAATATAATAGTAATTCAAACATTAATATATTTAAATTTTTGGGGTGGTATGTTCTCCCCACCATATTAAAAATGTTTCCTCATAATTTAAACATTATATCATTAATCTAGGGATTGATGTTTGAAAATAAACTATTATTGAAAAACCATATATCATAAATATGGTTAATAAAACATATTATCACTAATTGATAAAAGAGGGTACAATGGACACATAATTATGTTCCCTTATAGGAGAACATATGTGGGAAATAAAAACATTGCTGCCAAAGAAAAATCTAACAATCATGTTTTGATGGACAGTTCTATAGAATATGGTTAAGAGAATATTACGAATCACAATGCCATATACATACGATGATCTACAATGCCATTTACTTCATCGGAAATAAGGATAATAGTAATATTTTATTGTTTTCAAGATTATTTTTCTTATGTTTTAATAATTATTTCACTCTCTATGATTATAAGTAAATAAAGATATTATCCACATTTCTAGAAGAAAATTTTAAACATTTAGTCATGGCTTCAACTATTTATACAGCATGTCATAGAACATGAAACATCATATGCGGAAGTAATAAATTAACTTGTTTAATATAATCCAATGATCAATTTAAACCATTTTATAAATTTTAAATTTTTTAAAAATTTTATGATCCAACACATTAGAAATATGGTCCCTAAAATACAAAATAAACATACCATTAATCTTTAATTAACATAATGCATGTCTAAATATTCAAATTCCAAACATGTGGATAATATCATAATTTAACCTCATAAAATAAGTTAATAACTTGAATCACAATAAAACCTTATTGGAAACATTCATGATTTATATTCTTTAAATATAACATTGATTATCACATATATTCCTTAAATTCATAAATGATGTAAACTCCATTAGTGATAGCACAAACCACTTGTTGAAAAGTTATTAATCAGTTCCATGGTGTATGAAATTATCCAAATCAATCACATATTCATCATTATGTCAACATAGAAAACATATTAAGTGTTTTATTTCCCATAATCACGTGTTTCCCAAATATTTACACTTTTTTATAAATAACATTTCATGGAAACATTAAGCATATGATCTGAAATTTTTTTTGAAAAAATATTATAGAAAAATACATATATATTCTAAAATTCTTATAACCATTACATCTCTAAGAAAACATTCAAATTAAATAATTCTTCAATATTTATGTAAATCATTCTTCATCATCTATGGGAGTATAATAACATGATCATTATCTAATAATATCATTTAATACATATTCCTTGGATGCTTGAGACATTGATTTTCATATTGTCCTGCCTCCTTGTACTTGAATAATTTTACATTGCAAATTTTTTTTCCTTTATGTCACGTGATTAGTGGACTTTTTTTCCACACATTTATAAAACTCCCATTCCTTTTATGAATGTATGTGGGTGTTTTTTTAAACAATTATCACACTTGGGAGAGTAATTCATTCCCTTAATCCCATAATTCATATTTCTCTCTCATATCCTCTTATAAAGTTTCCTTACTTCCAATACATAAGACATAGATAATTATTTACCTATCTCATTATCACATGATACTATTTCCTTGAATGAAGAAAATACCTTGGACACTACTCCCCTACAAAATGATAGTTCAAAACTATAACAGATGTGATACTTCATAATCAATAGATAAAATTAATTGGTGGAATTTTTCTTCCTCATACTACAATACATTTCTAAACAATGTCATATATTATATTAAATCAAATGATAATGTATAATTCCAATTTTTTGGACACGTCCTTGTGGGGCCCATTAGGTGAATCCCCAAATGTGCGTCCAATAAGCTAGGGGTTTTCACTAGTACTAAGTAGGTATATAAATAACATGGGATTAATTTTCAATATACCAATACACATGAACAAATCTCCAAACCCACAAAATTATAAAATATAAGAAATTCATAATGTAAACAATGTATTAAATCCACTCTATCCCACTATTAGAGTACAGAAGAGAGAAATGTGATTTAAAAAGTGATTGAATAAAATCTCAAAAAAAATGAGTCAATAAACACTTGTTTAACATATAGGTAGTGGTATTGGGATTTCTCTCTGAAGCTGTCGGAAAACCTTGGCCTGCTTGATCTCACTATGTACCATCCATTCATGGACCACAAAGGACTCCATCAAAGGGTCGATAATCTGCAAATTACACAACACATGTGAGTAATGGTTGTGCATGGGTGAGTATATAAATACCCAGTTATATAGCCTGAAACCATAAATCAATAAAAAAAGTAATGTTATTGTCACCACCTCACAGGTATATATATATAACAAATATAACAATAATATCTTGATATTATCAACCAAGACAAACAGTCTTGATTAATTCCAAACAACTACCTACCAACCCAAGGAATTCCTATATATGATTCCATAAATCAATCATCTTGGAGAATGCACTCTAAATATTGATAGCACTAAAGACTTCCCACCAAGAGGTACTGTTAATTGTGTACTATCATGGGAGAGATATGTTAATAGATCTAAAGAGATATACAATACAACAGATTAGAATCATAGACAAGTCCATGGGGTGATACTGACAACCCAATCTAGATTAACCCACAATGTAGTGGTTTAGTGCTCGCATACTGTTGGTCACGTCGATATCTAGAAATCCTCATAGGGAATGAAGAATGAACAGAGGAACACACTCGAGGCCTCTTCGAGGAATCCAAAAACTATATCCAGGAATTCATGTTGAATTGATCATAAAACGATGAGTAGTACATGATTTTTACCTATATTTAGGGAATATGTAAATGAAATGATCCTTGATGAAAAATGTCAAGGATATGGGTGACAAGAGAATTGGTCCATGTAAAAAAGTGTACACGGTGTGTACTAGGGTCACAGACTGTGCCCCTTGACACCAGGTAATTCCTGTGTACAATTACCAATGTCATTTCAAATAATCTTGAGTAGGATATGGGTGAAAAAAATTATTAAGGACTCACATGTCGTGTTCTTCCATTTGGGGTCAACCAATGTACTTCATTTGTGTGCTAGTGCTAGGCGTCAGCCCATGTATCCTTGCTCATGTATTAGTAAATGGGGAACTCCATGTAAATATAACACACTATGCTTTGTGGGGGATTACACACCATTTAGGAACCCATTTTATTTCATATTTTGATTTTATACCTCCTAGGATACATTCCATGTTATCCAATGATTAATAGATTCCATATATCCGAGACTACGTGTCATGTGTATCATCATTTTATAGAAATCCACGTTTCTCCTATACATGCCCCGATAAATATCTAGATCTCTCTCTAGCGCTAGTTTTTCCTTAAAGCAATAAATCAATTGTCCTCCAGTCCCTCAAAAACATAATTAGTGCGATTTGAGCCTTCATATATCCCAAAAAACATCATTGTAACCCTTCTTCATCGATGCCAAAAAGCAGAAATTTGGCACCCACCGTCATTTCCTTTACCGCTGAGGCCATAATTATACCATCATCGATTCATCCAGATTTTGGTTCTCCATTTTAAGATCAGTTTTCCTATAATATAATGTTCAAGGATCGACTGCTCAATGTAGGTGGAACAATGATGATTATTTATCAAGAATTCAGGAAATTGGGGCAGAAAATGCTCAAGGAACAAACTCGAGGATCAAACCCATGTTTTAAACATGAAATCCACAAAATATTCCCATTATAATGATGAAAAAAAACATGTCTCTTGAACCCAATCCTGATAAACTATACAAATATCATCCCATCCAGCATGTATGATCAATTTATAGACCAATATTTTCGTCGATTTGTTTGTGTTATTCGTAAGAATCAAGAACGAAAAAATAATTAAAATAATGTACCCTAAAATTATTTTAGATCACTTGTGGATTAATATTGGTCACTGCTTCATCATCATTTTTTAGATATACCAATAAACGTATTCAATGATCTCAGATCTGAAGTTTTGTCATTGCATGCCGAGAGGATTCCCCATATCTCTGTCTCTCTTGGTACTCTAGAGGATTCCAGGGTTATGACCCTCACCCAAGATCATTAAGAAAGGTTTTATTTAAAAGAAAAATATACTTATGTCATTTCCCCTATGAAATAAAATTAAACTAAATTTTTATTTAATTTATTTCATTCAATTTAAATCACTATAATGACATTCCACGGTCGACCCACACCGACCAATTTTAATTCATGCATAGGGTAAAGTCATTTTTCTGAACACAACAATGTCCTCATATTTGTAATCTTGGAAGCTGTTTAAAAGTTAATTAAATGTTTAGGAAAACCTCCCTTAAATGATATTTAAAATTTTCATATTTTTCAAACAGTTATTCCTGGCACACCTTTCCTCGAAATCACATGATATCTATGTTCTTGGTCTCAATATTATTCAAAATAATATTTATAAATAATATATCGAATATGGGGAAAATTACAACAAATATGTTGTAGAACATAACATTAATATATACTATGTAAATCATAGAATGATAATCTATTTTTACTTTTGGAAATCATTACTTTCAATTCCTTCCGAATGGTAGGTAAAGAAAATGTGTACTATCCAATATGTATCTTCAAGGAGTGTCAAACTAGGAGAATAGTAAGTACTATTGTCATTTACTAGGTTATAAAGACTTAGGCACGTCACATTTTTTCAAATTTGTTACTTCTAGGTACATTTCTCCCAAAAACACACTAATTTATTGTATCCGGAGAGGGATGTATTACTAAAAATATCCACATAATCTATTACAAAACAAATTTATATGATGTTTTTTTATACTTATCATAAATGAATATCTAGTTTTTCTCACCCTAATATTTGTTTTCTTAATATTATTTCAATGAATTTTTCTAAAATTCCATTGATAAAATATATAATATCCTGAACCCAGATGTCAGTTGTCATTTCATTATTTTACGACACCGGAATTTTTATGGGGAAACAAATATAGAAGGAATGTTTAGTTTACTATTCATGGAAATCATGTTTACATTCATGTTTACTATAATTCATTGGGTAATTATAAAATACAAATATGATACATAAAATAATTAGTTGTTTTGTGGAATTAATTAATGAACACTTATTCTTCATAACATGGGGAAATGAAAAATAATAAGGGTGAGATCAAATTCTCAGTAGGGATTATAAATAAAGAATAAATAATGAATTAATATGAATAAATTAACATAGCAAGGTAAATAACTCATAAAACATGGCATTCAAATAACTAGTTAAGTATAATTATTATGGAAATGTAAGAAACTAAAACACATTCCATTTTGTCGATGATCATAAAATGAACTATATCCGTAGACAAGCCGACAGTAAATATAATGTACGAATAATAACTAAAACTAAATGATGGAAATTATAAATTAATTATTTCTATAATATACGTGGCTTCAATCATGGGATCTAATACTTTCGAGGTTTCAATCCAAAAATCCAATACATTCTCAGATTCGTGATAGGTATCTATTACATTAAATGATTAATTCCATGAGACTAATACTATCAAAAATTCATACAAAAAACATTATACTTTCAGGGAATCATGGATAGAATCTAATATTATCATGATTTTTTTCCATGAATCTAATACTATCATAGTTAAAACCGTATGAAAATATAAAATGATATAGTATATGAACATTTCTATGAATTAGAATATAGATTTTAAAATAAATTTCTAATAAAATATTACTATGATGTTATTGTCTCAAAAAGAAGTAAAAAATAACTATGTATGTGAGATTTTGAAGATAATCATTAAGAACTCTCTTGATGGTAATAATATTAAATCATTCTTAAAGTGTCCCATATCACTTTGAAACATTTAAATCATAATCCCCCAGATTGAATATTATTAAATGGAACATATAATATCATGAGAATAAAAATATGTTACTAACTTATAAAACTACAATAATCATGTTTATGAAATCATATACTAATTCCTTATAATATTTTATTACCTGTTTGTTATCACTAATTCATTATTTTAACAATTTCGTGTGTTAATTTCCTAGTTTTATCTATTATTATTTGACTTTTTATTTGTTGTTAATACAAAATAGATTAATATTTCATTGTATCCATACAATAAAATTTTATATTATTATCATATATATTTATTATAGATTCATTTGAAAAATTTATAATGTTTTGATATATCAATTGAAATGTACCATTCATGGATATGGTAGGTCATACAAATGCAAGAATGCTACTATCAAATATTTATTATATTAAAGAAAATTAATGGAAAATGATTTATGAATATTATAATTACATTATAATAACTACATTGTATACAATATATTGGTTTATTAAGACTTTCCTTTGTGAATTCCATCAATGTCAATAAAAAGTCACCTCACTTTCAAAGGGCGGTAGTTCACACTTCTTAAAATGAAATTATCTTACTTACAAAAGATGTATATCATAAAGATATGTTATTAATCGAACATAAATAAGTATAAATAATTTATAAATAAAATAAATATTATATATAAATATAGTTTCCCTTATAATGGAAATTGTGAGAGGTGGTAAAGGAAAAAATAGAATAATCATCGTTTCGTGAGGCAGCAATTAACAGTACATGAAAGCAGTATGTTTGTTACCAATTACACTAAATTGATTTCAATTGTAGGTATACAAAGATGTATAAAAAATCCTAGTTCATTTGGGTTACTTTTTTGTTATAAAAATTTAGAATAATAATATTTCAGGGTGAGTAACATTTAAATAAAACTAGATAACTTGAGACAAGATGTCACCTCTTAATCGGCTAACACCGTTCGATTTGTAACAAATGGATTCCATTAGTAAATTTATTGAAAAAGGGATTAATTTTGGTTTATATTAGGTTTTATTGGAGATTAGTTTTTTATAATAATAATTATTTAATGTGTCATGCATATTGTGAGGTAGGGGTTGAGTACTTGTGTTTTTATAGTGGATGGTAGAGTGACAATCTTACAAAGACCAAAAGGTATTCATTAATGAGAGGTCTAACAAACATAATGTAAATAAAAAAATGGAAAAAACAATTATTAAATGGAAATAATTTCTGTTAAAATCCAACAAATGAAAAAATATGTTCTTTTTAATAATTATGTTATTTAACTTCTATGATACCACAATTATATCATTTTGTTTTTTGTGAAAGTGTCTACTTTTCTAACCTAAGTACTATAACCATTAAGAGTAAAATAAAATGATATTTTTTATAATATATATATATATAATAAATTATTAATATTATATATAGTCTCTGAAATAAAAATCCTATGTTTTTGGGGAATTTATTTTTAAACAAGCGCATGTCACACACTAAAACACAGATTATACCAAGGCCATATTAACAAACTATTTACAATATATCTATCAATATTTTAATTATAAGAGATCAAATTTTTTATTAATATATCATATTTAATATTTATTACCACATAAAAATCAATTGGAAGAAAATATGTTGTTGATTAATATTAAATCATTTTATAAAATATCATATATTAAAAAATAAAAAATTGTCATTTTTCAAATAATATATTTATTTTTATATTTATGATATGAATATAAATTTGTAATTACTATATATTATATTTTTTTGCTGCATGATATATCCATCTAAATAAATAAATAAATTCAATAATATATTTAACTCACTTCACTCTTAATATTTATAATATCATTTATTTTTGTTAATTATCAACAAAATAATCACTATGATGTCGTTCCCTGGGACATTTAAATAACTAAAACATCTTGAAAAATTATGGATAAATTATTATGATGATAATATCTATTTTATCATTCAATATTATAAGTATTACCAATAATATTATGTTATTTACACATCTCCATGTTTTATTAATGTATGAAATTCCCCTTTTTGATATTTTTTATGGAAACTTTTACATAGGTAACATCAAATAAATAACATCCCAATAACCCATTGAATTATAAAATTAGTTGATAAGGTCTAATTAATGGTATCCAAAATCATTTAAAAAAATTACCAGGTCGTTTTGGTAGATAAGAATATGTTTTAGTCCATTATTAAGTCTTGTTTTACTTTTATTCGACACAATTAATTTTAATAACTTTCACTAATTTATTTTTGTAAAAAAATTATGTTTCCCATATTAGAAAAAATATATATTATTGATTAAATACAAAAATTTCACTTTTTTGAAATTATTATCACATAAGTGAGAATATTAATATTATCACTAATCTCACAGATAGGGGAGGAATGCATATTTTTAGAGTAAAATGATCAAAAGATTAAAAATATTTATATATAATTTGAATAAACAATTATTCCAATGACCAACATTGGATTAATACAAGTATAATTTACCTATCAGGACTTCAAAATTCAATATAAAATGTAATTTAACACTAATAATTATATAAATGAAAAGCATATTTTTAGTTAAAATGAAGTATTTTTTATTATTCATAAAAATTTATACTTCTCAAAAAATAAAATAAAATCACCATGAGATAATATTGAACTTTGAAATTCAAAATTTATGTTTATTTTTATATATTAAATTTTATATAATTTTACATATTAAATGTTAAAATAGATACACCATTAAAATATGGGAAAATGAAGTCATGCATGCACCGCGTCCTTACTCAGTGTTGTGTGTAGCGTAATCAATTATTGGTTTGCATATAATGAGAGAGAGAATAAAATTAATTTTGAAATGGAAATGTTTTAATTTCTTAGTGTGTTTCACTTCATGTATTGAAATATTTCAAATATATTAGTTTTTTATACATTTATTAACATAGAATTTTCAATTAATAAAATTGTGGCATAAGGTTTTTATATAAAAAGATATCAATGTGAGATGATTTATTTAAAATGGATTATACCATAAATTCTGGGACGGTTATAAAAAATTAATAATAATATTTTATTATAAAACAATATATTTTTTCATAATACTTATAAATAACTAATATACCTACTAATGAAGATATCCAAAACATAATAAATTTTTTATCAACAAATTAATTTGTTATTAATGAAAATATCCCCCTTTAAACAAAGAATAATTACATATTCGAGTTTTAGTGAATAAATCTATGATAAATCATAATAGATAGTTTATATAGACTCTTATAAAAAACAAGAAAATTAAAATTTCAATTAGTTGTGTGGTATCTTAATATTATGATTCTAAATTATATTTTCATGTCTTATTAAAAATTATTTACATTAAAATTTTCATAAAGATAAAAACAGGTAATGTGTTTTGAATTTTAAATAACAATTAAGTACAATCAGGACCTCAAGTCAAATATTTTTTTCTTTATAGAAAGGTAATTAGAGGTGTAATGTTGTAATAGACTCAGCATATCAAAAAGTCAGTAATACTTTATAAGATTCAAATATTTTCATTGAAATAAATTATTCTGTTAATAAATTTTATCCTTCCAAAAAGAATCTCTAAAAATGAAAATGAATCTATCTATTTTTTTTTCATATATTATGAGTTTAATGTTTAATCAATATATATTTTAAAAATTAAAATATAACAAATAGAAAATTAAATCTATATAAAATCCAACTAGATTAATATTTTACGAAAGTTTTAAATGAACTATTCCAAAAGTGTAATATGAACTATATTATAAGTGGTTGGGGTAAAAAACAAAAAAACAAAATTTTTCACCCATAAGAATACCAAAAAAATATAATTTAAATATAATACTCAATAATTTTGTATGTGTTGACATTTTAATTAAAAATAATAATTATGAGTAAATTAATTAATTCTTATTATATTTGGATTTATAAGAACTCTTCACTATATTTCACTAATCCAAAATAATGTGATTATTTAAATCAATTATACTAATATCCCACTAGTAAAATAATCAGTTGTAATAGTTATCAAAAAGAAATATTCCATTGAAAATTTCAATGATATCCTAATTGTTAAAACATTATTTGTTAAAAATAGAATTATAAGAATCCTGAATATTATTATCATGTGATATGTCATATCGATGAAGAGTATCATGCTGAGGATTATGGAATACTTAATAACCAAATTTTGGAAACATTTTCCTTTTAAAATATGTAAAAATGATTATAAAATAATAATTTCTTCATAAATGGTTATTATATTAGTGAATGAAAAAGTGAAATTTATAAAGGAAATAATTTTGGCATGGTAGTAGTATTAAATTTCACAAAATTTTTGAATCAATATTATAAACGGAAATAAATTCTATTATATACAAATAATATTTAACAATAACTACATATTACAATATAATTATGGAAATATTTATTTTATCTCTTACTAAATTTTGATTACATAATAAACGAGTTACATATATTAAAATTTTAAATGTGTTAATTTCTATTGTAAATTGGGATACATATTTTTACGAAAATAAACATATTTGTGATTATTTTTTCTCACAACTCAATAAAGATATTAATAAAATAAATGGTTGATATATGGAAATTTCAATTTTCAAAATTACTGTTTTTTATAATGTTTAAATATTCATTATTGATCCATTTAGAGGGTTTTTACCATAATTCGTAATGAATTCATTGAGACCATATCTCTCTATAAAAAATCACTTATTTTATCACTAGAATCATTATCGAAAAATGTGGTTCATTATAATTTCCCATTAAATACATTTTAAACCATTCATTTAGTATTTAAAATTAGCTTGATGTAATTATTAAATATAAAGGAAGATTGAAATTGTAACATTATTTTAGAGAGAAAATATATTTTTAACATATTTAATATTTGGATTATATTTGCAGAAAAATTATAAAATCACAGAGAAAGGTAATTTCTTTGATCATCCACCATCTCAATAAATTACTATACTTTTCCTTCCCTCCATGATAAACCATATCATAAATGAGGAATTAAATTCCAAGAAGTTTACTTTAAATATTATTTTTACTCTATATTATTTTTACTAAATAATATAAATTTTCCATTGTTTTTTTCTCTAATATAATATGTTTATGATTTGTAAAATAACTCAACATTTATTATTTTAAGGAATCAATGTCATTCAGTTTTTTGTTTATCATTCCCTTCTATGATTATATTCATTCTAAATACCAAAATGAGAATACAGTTACCCATACATATCAGGGATTTCTAAATTTGTGGTATTAAGATGTATTGGGTATCGGGTTGAATTTCTAAGGATATTATTGGGAAAATTTTGTGTTTTAGAAAAAATTTCAACATGAACCTCATTTTACACCATTTGGGGGTGTGTTATGATTTTGTCTATAGTATTCTGGAATAGTTAATGGTATATGAAATTTTGGTGTCAAAATTGATGGTTAGGATTTTTTTCTCACTTTAATTGGATAGGGTATAGATTCTACTCATCGATTCATTATAGAGGTTTGACCAAGATATTTTGGGGTCACTATATTATGTAGCATTTTTTAAGGTGGATCATGTTGCATTATATTCATAGATGGGGGAATATTGGGGTTGAGGTTCAAGGATGCAGTTTTTGATATGATTATTGTAGTTAACTGATTTGTAGTCTGGAATTCCCCACAATATTGTGAAAATCCATTTTAATATCAAATTTAAATAATTATTAGCCATGAAAATTAAAATAATATGGGATTGATGAATGAATTCATCATAACAGAATTACCATGACCATCATTTTTATGTTATTTTATTCAAAATGTAATATTAAATTAATTGATTTATGAAATTCTTGATAATTCATTAAACCTCCTCTAAACTATTGGAATCCTTTAGATTTATTTTGTGTGATCCTGTACTTACAATCACATATTATTACCATTTTCTTAAACTAATCAATCTATTATTAAAGAGGATCACATCTACATTATTTTCAACTATTCTATTAACATATATAATTTTCAATGATTTTTGGGTGGTTATTTTTTAGTGATTCATAATAGTGGTATTTACGGAAAATGGTGTAACATAGGTCTTCAAGTTGATCCTTTTGAGTTTTGGGGTTCTCGATCAATGTTTTATCATAACACATACTCAGTGGTTGTTAAATCCTCAATTATGGATGGGAAAATGGTATATCTTTTATATTTATTATGTGTTCAAGTTGTACGGATGTGTATATATTTTTATTAGGTAGATTGTTCTATTTTCTTAATTATGATAAACAAATTATTAAAGGGAATCAGTTGGGGAATATTTTATTTGAATGTGTTATATGAGATCTTATTAAATTTATGGATAATTTATTCCTCATTTATTGATATGTGATTAAATTAATAACACATTTATAGTATTTATAAATATTAATTTAACCATTAAGATTTTTTTAATAAGATAAAATGGTTAATTGAATGTGACATATAGAATTATGGTGTTTGATTTTAATTTTTTATATATAGTGATAGGTAAATATTGATTTATAAACATAGAAGAATATTTATTATTGTAATATATATTGATTTACATAGTTTGATATTATAATTTTTATTGTTATCATGATGGGGTTGATGTTGTAGCGGCAGTGAGATAATTGTTAGGATGATTTTTTCATGAGTAATGAGAGACTTCGTGAATATTGTTATGAATGTGGTGTTAATGTTTTATTATAGTGGTTTAACATGGTCAATGGAAAAGTTAGTGGATAATTTCTTTATGGTGGATAAATTTTTTCATGAATAATGGAGTGTGATTTTATATAGGTTTTTTAGTATTGAATGTTGCTATTTTTGTTTGTTTCATAGTTACAATGAATTATGATTAATAAAATGAAAGGATTTTTAATGAAAATTGTCTGAACATGAATGATGGTTTAATGAATATATTTTCATTATAATTAAATTGAAATCGATGAATATAAATAGTAATAGTAATATGAATATAGAAATAGGTTTTAATTTGATAAAATGGGTTGTTTTGTTTGTTATGTGTCTGTTGTTGGGTGATTTGGTGGGCGGTTCTGTTTTAGCTAGTTATTGTATAAGTTTTTGATGTCTGAAGGTTGTAAGGATGTAAAAAAAATTAGTGAATACAACTATTTTTTTGGCCTTAGTTTAAAATTTTATATACATATATATAACTTCAATATTTAATGTTATTTTTTAAAAAAACATACATAGTGGTGTTTCCGGTAATATCTTTGATGGAGATGACTCAAATATTATAATACTCCCACTCCGCATTATCTCTTGTTAAAATGTAATAAAATCTGATTGATTGGGAATATTGTGAACTAGATGTAATGGATTGTGGATTATAGTGATTATAATGTGGTTTTTATGTAGAATCATGTTCTATGAATACATAGATTGAAAAGTTAATGAGGTTAATGCCCATTATAAATGTATATCAAACTGTCATAAGGATGTGATGCACTATAGTCATACCAACATATGAACTGTTTCACTATATTTTATATGCTTTTTTATTTCCATACAATGATTAAGACGTGATCGTGTTCATGAAGTAGAATTTTAATATATTGTTGTATGGAAAGAGAATGGATGAGTGTGAGAAGACATATATTATTTTGGGATTTGAGGCTGACTGGACAAGTAGGGAACTAGTTCTGGGTATCTTATTAACATATTATTTTTTATTATTATTTTATTTCTATAAAAGGATGAATTATTAGGTTAGTATGCCTTTGTATGGATTGGTGGTTGTCGACTAAATGAGATGAAATACTGATTCCAGTTTTGATTCACCATATATTAGAAATTGGGATTGTGGATGATCTTATTTAGTATATATATATACATATCGATATATATATATATATATATATAGTCAATTGTGTCTGTGTTTGTGTTTCATTTTATTAGATATGTAGTTGGAAATATTTGAATGGATATGTATTACAAACATTTGGTGACCATTGATCTTTCTAGAGTCACCACTATAAAATATTTATCTAAGTGTTTTTTTAATTTTTATTCCTTATTTTTATATTTAACAGCATTTTAGGATGATATTTTTTTTATAATGGAGTTTATTTTTATGTTTTATCATAATTACATCAGAATTTGGATTATAATTTCACTCTTCCATGTGTATTCACATTCTCAATTTCTTCGACCTACATTTCCCTTATTTAATGTAGTATAACAGTTTTAATCAGATAATCACTACTAAACCAATATGGGTTATAGTTGGGGGAGGGTGGTGATTGAATGGTAATAGAAATATATTTTAGAGTTTTTATATTGTTTGTTGTTGGACAATGGTGATGAATAAATGTGTTTTCTAGGTCAGTAGTATTAGTCAAACTTATTATGTAATTTAGCAATGGATACAATCTAGGACACATGAAATTTGGGCCCAGTGATAAAATAAATGAAACATTAGATTATTAAACATATTATGAAAGATATTTTTTATTACTGGATAATGTTGTTTGTTTGGTATGTGCATCATAAAATATAATGTATGTGGTAGAAATTTAGGATATTTTGGGGAAATTGAAAAGAATTTACTAAATTATCTTAAAAGAATTATCCATTAATAGATTTAGGGGTTCATTTACATTTTATAGATGTTTTTGGGGTTTTCCTTTTCTTGATTTGATTGTAGATGTATAGCATGATTCTACATTTGACTATATGATGGTTGACCAAGAATATTAGAAGGATTTATAGAGGAAATCACTATACATGTCCCATCCACTAGGAATTACAATAAATATGGGTGTTATCATTATTCATCAAATATAACATCATATACTAAATCATGAGATTGTAATCAATATGATACTTGTGTATAAGTGGAATTATATTCTTTTAAAAGCTAGTTTATTTGGAGGTGATAGTTTTCAGTGTTGGGAGTTGTTTTAGAGAGATCATGAGGAGTCAATGGTATAATAGGATGTTATTTAGATTATTTTCTGTGATAAATTAAATAATTATAGATTAATAGTGAAATTGTAAAATAAATTTTCCTCGCTTATATTAGAGATATTGGGAATAAGAGACCATGGAGACCGCATTTCAAATATTCATTGATTTCCTCCAAATATTTAAATAGATGAGGAGGATAGGAAATGAATTTTCAAGGGATATTTTTTCTCTATTATCTAGAATACTATAACCATAGTTTTTGTTCTAAAATATATTATTGTATTTGAAATGTAATAATTGTGGGAAAATATTTAGCCAATGGTTGGTTTTTCTTTAAAGGTTAGTAAACATGACTTTTGGATGAGTATGGATGTAGCTGGGGGATCTCCATTATTTATCATGTCTAGGTATTGAATGATGTGGAGTAGATATTATCATTGTTAATTTCATTAATTTTAGGTTGTTTATTATTCTTTAGTGACCATGAAATTTCAATATGAAATTTTCCATCTGAATATAAGGTGTTAAAATTATAAAAATAATATTGTATCAAACACATGAACAATTTAATTAAAACCAAGACCACATTTCCACATAAATATAGAACATTACATTTCAAGATACAATACACCCATAAATATTTTAAATGTAACAATTTGATTCTAAAAAAATTAATAAAATTATTATCAATTGAAAATATATTAGTCATTGTCAGGTATAAAATATAAACCCTTGAATATACAATAAATAACAAAACAAAACACAAATAAAATTGATTAACATTTTAAAAAATGAGGTAGTGAACCATGGGGGAAAATCTGAATGATTATTAAAGAATATAGCTTTTCTTTATATGTACTTTTAACCAATTGGGACTATTAAAATAATAATATGATTGTTTGAATTATAATGAGGACATTAAATTTTAATCTATATGTTAGAATGGCGATATAAAAATATAATTGTAAAATAACATAAAAATAATTCATGGATTCAAATAAGAAAATCATAATATCATAAAACTATAAAAAAAATTAAATTAAAAAACACAACTAAGTTGTAAATGTATTTTTGTTAATAAATTGCGTTTGTCAAATTCTATAAATGTTTTTTAGTTTCAAAATGATAAATAAATATTAAAAATACATATGGGGAAAATTGATTTTTTACAATGATTATTTTTATTTTAATAATTCTATAGAAATTATCCAACTGGGATTTTTTTGAATTATTTAAAAAAACCATCATTTTTTGGGTGAATATTTAAAAAAATATGTTTATAAATAATGCATATTTTATGAAATAATTATTATTTAATAATATTATAAAAATTATAAAATGTCTTTTTAATCCTTATATATATTTAATAAGTTAGGTTATTAATATAAAAATAATAAAAATATTTCCAAAAACAAAAACTAATAATTTCTACCATGTATAAAAATACAGAATATAATTAAACATTATTTTAAATTTTTATTCTGATATTTTGTATAAAATATTTAATATAATGACTCAAAATAATTAATTTAATAGAAATTACTATTATGATTATATGATATTAAATGAATCAAATGATACAACTATTACATGTTTTGTCTTGAAATAATACTTTTCTGTTATTTTAACCCCCCTAGCACCTCAACATAATGTATAAATACCACCTCCCACCACCTTTGAAAATCATATCTAAATCATTCTCATTTCACATGACATTCCCAATTTTTTTATCATAATTCCATTTATATTTCCAAATATTATTTGATCACATCGAAACCAAATCCTTATAGTCATTAACGGTTATATCAAAAGAGATACTTCAAAAAAAAAGGAATGGATCCTTTATTTTTCCTTTCATTTTATTACTATATTGGTTATTTCTTATATTCCATCATAGTAAAAGAATAATATAATTAATTAATTCTTTTATTGAAATGAATATATTTATATAAATGTAATTGAAATATATTATTTATAGTATATGAATAAATAATATCTCTCTCCTTATATTTGATATTAATATTAATCATGTGATAAACTCTTAAGAAGATGTAATCAATTCATAAATTTCCACTTCCATCATGAAATTTTAAGGTACCATATTTATAATTAAAAAAAATTAATTATATATTTTTTTATACTTCTATAAGTAATTTTATAAATGGCTAAATAACAATGATTCCAATACAAGAAACTATAAAAACAAATCTTAATAAACATGTCATAATCCATTTACTATTATAAAAACAACAAACCACAAAACTTTAATAATTATAATTGATCAATTAATCCTTAATTATATTATACACAAATTGATTAATTTCTATAAAATATAATTTAAATATACAGTGGGTGTAAATATGATGAAAAAAATGTTTCTTTAGAAATGTAAATGGTCAACCCTATGTTTCATTATTTTTTTTATTTTTTCCCACATAATTTCCTTTTGATTATCCCAAAATATATTAGAAATATATTATATATTTCATTTCATTCTATTATTCTATAGAACTCTATGAATAGTCTTTTTTATATTAACATTTATCCACATCATAGAGAATAATAATTTTCATTATTGCTTGGTCTCCTCCTTGAATATTCATAAGTTAATAATTCTACACGTCATGAACTATTATATTTTCATTGTAATTTTAAAAATTAAATTTCCAAAATTTGGTTTTCCATTTAGGGAACTAGTAAATTAAATTTCTAATATATGATTTTTTGTATCATTATAAAGCCATTTATTTTTTTATCGGTCCATTTCATGAATAAGAAAGAGAGATATATATATTTTTCAACATCAAATTCATGATTAAGAGTATATAATGAAGTGGTGGGTAAAACCAAAATTCTATATATATATATAAAATTTGTTCTGTAATTTGATATATCTAATGATAATATATATATATATATATTTGTGATTCAAAAAAAATCACATTATTTGGTTAGTTTTGTACAAATATGTTATTTCTGAACCATATGAAAATATTTTTCACATTATATATGTTAGAATGATGAAGTATTATTTTCCGATAAATTTATGTTGTTTCATTAATAATAATGTTATATATTTTTCGTAATTTTATACGAATTTTAATGTACGTATGATGATGATGTAATTATTTTGATACGATGGCTCTTATTATTATCCACACACATGTAATTAAACTGTATCATGTATCCGGTAATACCAAATTTTCCTCCCACTACTAAGATATTGACCAAATCATTCATTGGTGTATGATCCTATATTATTACTACTAATATTATGATTATGAAATATATTATGAGGACTATGATGAAAATTTTATATAAAATTTAAAATTATATATTTCATTATGTTATATGACAATAATTTTCCTAATGTGTCAATCCTCTTGATTTTAGGAGTTGTAATGTGATACATTATTTATTATAAAATTACTAAAATAATCATATTTGAGTGATTCCTGTTACGATGGTTGGTATCATTAAATGGTATAATAACTATGATAATTACGTTAGTAATGGAAAAACAAATTAAACAACTGGATAACAAAATTTATCAATGAAGAATTTGTTTTCTCATTTAAATAAATTTATTATCAACTGTTTCTGTACTCGTTTTTTATAACAATTTTTATTTATGAAAAAAAATTTCATTATGACAAACTAATTAACACTTTGTAATTTTTAAAATTGAAACAATTTTTTATATTATTTTCATCACAAAACCCCAATCCCAAAAAAACCATGAAATATTATTGTTTAAATATGACCGATATAAACCATCCAAAAAATTTGTAGGTGTGAGTAGAAATAACTAAAATATTAAATATATATATATATAACATAATTTAAATTTATTTTTAAATAATATTAAATATTAGAAATATTTACGTAGACAGTTTATTTTTCAAAAAATAAATTTTCTTGAAAATTGATTTGTATTTATTTTTGAGTAAATATTAAAAATAATTTCAGGAAAATTAATATAATTTTAATCTAAAAATGAAGGTAAATTTTTTAATTAGACATTCCAATATAACATTGTGTTAAATTTAAGGATTTTCTCAAAATACTGATTTTTCAATAATGGTGAAAATTACAAAAAATTCATTTACGGTCATTTAATTTCATTAATTAATGTTATTTTATAATATAATTATATTTTTAATTTCATGTTAATGATACATATGAACCATTTAATATATAATAATATAAATAATTTAATTTCAATCTTTAATTATCATGATTTTGATATTTTATTATTTTCTGGCATAAAAAACATTCCTATACAAATCAATTTTTTGTGAATAATGTTTTTTTATTTTAATTACATAATAACACACATAATAAGGGAATATATAAATGAAATTTATATTATATATATATATATTTTTTAATGAATATTTTTATATTGATAATTAATTTTCATATAGTAATTATAATATCATCTATGGAATGAAAAAAGCATTTACCTAAAAACCAATATTTTATCATGCATTGCTATATTTTTATTAAATAAATTTCTATCAATTATAAGAATTAAATTATAAAAAATTGATTTAATATTTAGAATTATGTTAATTAATATTATTTTACAAGGATAGATTAATTTTTTTTCATAATGATTTGTAAAAACAGTAAAACATTGTTACCACGTTAAAAGTCTAAATTGGGATTACCAAAGATTATATAATGTGTAATGTCCATTAGTTGAAATTTTCCTTATTACTGTATAATTTAATTTATACCGTGGTTACCTATCAAATGATATTTTCTTATTTATGGGAAACCTTTCTAATAAATTTATCATTATAATATTTTATGGAACGAAAAAATAAAAAATGTCACTCTATTTCATTTCATTTTCTTTTATATGATCACATTGGGACAATAATACGTTTTAAGTGGATATTAAAGTTAGTTTTATAATATATATTTTATTTTCCTAATGATTGTTTTTTTAATTTTCTTGACAATATAATTACACAAAATAGTTAAACTATGTTGAAATATTATATATTCAATTAATTTAAAAACATTCAAAATATAAAATCTAGATAAATTGACGAAATAATTTTGCTAAATAAATTTTATATATTATAATAAAATATTACGTAGGTGTTAAAAAAAATTCTTGTCGTTTTAAAATTATAATTTTATAAAAACATCCTAAATATACAATTTTGAAATTTTATTATAAATAATATGTTTTTAAATGATTTTAAACTCCTAGAATATTTCTTTGCAAAATTATTTGGTATATGAATTGATATATAATCCATGGTCCATTTAAGTTCCAATTAACTTTTTATATTAACGATATTTACCACTTAATTGATGAAACTATGGTGGCATATTAAATGTAAAAATGGGTTAACTAATGTTAAAAATGTCATAGGGGTCAAAAAATAATAATAATTTATCTAAAATTTACTATATGATGGGATTTAAAAATATACCTATAATACATTCTAATTATATCATTTTGTAGACATTCTCAAAGTAAAAAAATTTATATTATTTTGATATACCACCCCCAACTTCATTATAGATGTATTTTTTTAGGCTGAATAGAAACCTTCCAGATAATAATGCTTAAATCGGGGGAGACTACCAGAATAAGAGGTATGTTACATAATCATGTAGGTCGTTATTATTTTTCATTCCTCCTTCAAATATTATTCCCAAATGATGACATAACAAACTTTTTTATTTCTAATATATTTATATTTTAATATATTAATATCAGAACCAATACACATATCCTTATTCCATCATGTAGGAAACAAAACCATCGATCATGTCTAATACAGACTACAGACTCACGTACTAATATAATTCAGTTTCCATCACAACCTCTCATATCTATTTATAATTACATATATAAAGTACATATATGATATTTAAGATACATTTAGAATTATTGTAAATTAATATATCACATACTTTTCTACCCTTACATATATATAAAAATGATAACATCATTCATGCATATAGGTGGACTACCCCCTTCAAGAAATAATGTGATTCATTTGTTATCCTCATAAAAATTGTATACTATATATAACAGAATTTAAACAAATAATATTATAATTATGTTATAATATTAATTTTCTATCTATAATTTAAAACTTTCCTTCATTTCATAGAAGTCGAATATCCAAAAAACATCAGATCTATATTTTATTTATTAGTAATTCTATATAATATGGTATTAAGATAAATTAAATGAATAAAATATATTCAAAAATGTTATTAAGAATTTGAATATTTATAATATTTTTATTCTTAATTAATATAATGAACACATTTGAAGGTGTTTTCTTTTCAAAAATATATTCTAATGCTTCCCATAGAGCTATTTTTCTTCTAATACCATATTCTTATAAAAGTTTCAGAAAATTATTTATTTTTTTTCAAGGATTACAATGAAATATTTTCCATTTTTACATTCTATAATTTTTTTTAAAAGTAAACCTTTTTAGTTTTTTATATAAGTGATTGTTTATATTTAAAATAACATTTATTCTTTTTCCTTTATTTATTATATAAATCATTATTTTCCATCTCCATATTATTAAAATTATTGTATTCCTATATTTATATGCATAATTTTGAATTATAATGAAATTTTTTACCATTTCCCATTATTTAATGGATTATCAAATCAAATCTTTTAACTTATTTTATATAGAAAATTTTGGCTTTCAATATAAAAGTCAAATAAGATTGATTTTTTTAAATATTTATAAACCCATCTGCCCCTCCCACTACAAATACCCTAATTTTTTTAGTTATTAACAATATTGCATGTTTTCATCAGATTAGAAGACTTTTCACCATTTTATAATGAATTTAAAAATTTTGTTTTAAATGTAATAGGTATTTTGATATATAGGAATGTTTTAGTTATAGGTTTAATATATCTCTATAAACCACACATTTTTATTATGGTATAACCTATCACTATATAACTCACATAATTATTTTCATTTTTTTATTATTTTATTATAAATATTTTATATGTTCCTCCAAATAATATTTTATGGTTTCTACCATTCATATGATGGAATAATATGTATTTATAATTCATTTCTAAAATGTATTATATATGTAATATATATTGGTTATGATGTGAGGAAAAATAATGAAACACAATTCTTTCCTTGGGTAATTAATATTATTACAAATTAAGGTTGATTTTTTTTTGTAACACATAATCATAATTATGTTTTTATTAGTTCACCCAAATTAAAAATGATTTCATAAGGTTATTTTTTGTCTCATGATACATTATATATGGGATTATGGAGTAATCATATTCCACTATGGGACATTATCCACCATGGGAATGTTTCACTAAAGTTAGCCTGCACTTATGTTTATTTTATGTTTTTTGTTGCTCTAACAATTCATATATTTTAAAGATGATACGTTACCATGTTTATTATTATATAATTCCTTATTAATACTCAAGATAATATGTTTATAGAAAATTATATTCTATATTGTAAGGGTGTAAAATATATATATATTTTTAAAATGTTTCATTCATTTTTCATGCTTCAAAACGACCCTTAATAAAAAAAATTCTTTTAATAATTCATAATAATTGTGTAATGAAATTATTTTTGTAGTAATAATGATTTTGTAGGTAATAATGTGGTTATTTTTTGGAAAAAGAGTAATTTTGAAAAAGTAAAATATTTTATTAGAATATATTGGTTTATAAGTTTCTATAATTATTCATATGTGCCCCTTAGATTGATTTTTATGATCATCCAATATTTTAAATTTCATTCATTGGTTTTTGAGGGTGACTATAGGAAAGGATGAGATAAGGATAAAATTTGTGATGATATTCCAGGAAAAAATGAAAAATACATCATAAAAGTGATCCTTTGTGGGAAATTTTATATTTATTGAATGTATAAAATTTTTATACAGTATTAATTTATATAATGGTTATGACCTAGTTATCTAAAAATATAATTTATAATGATAGTAAAATGTAAGAATATTAAATATAGACTTAAATCAAAATATTATATAATGTTTAAGGATGAGTATTTACTGTTGGTATCAAAGGAAAAATTGATATAACTATTTAGATTAGGTTGTTTTTATGATTCATTATATTAAGAGTTATGGAAACACTCATGGGTTTATATATTTAATATTTTTATAAAATTTACTATATTAGAAACCCTTATTTATTTTTATCTGATAAAATTATATGTTGAAGAAGACAATTTTGTGGGACAATTATGTTATAATAACCATTGTTTTTAGTATGAATTTTATGAATATTATTTTTTATGAATAGTTCCTCCTCATATTATAGACAAAATATTATGGGTATTTATAACCTTTAGGTATTATATGATCATTAAAAATATGGTAATTATTTGATATTAAAATTTAGGAATATATGTTTTAATTTTTTTATATCCATTAAATTGAAAAGTGAATTTGTGATTAGTGATTATTTTTAATTGAGATTACGAACGATATATTCTTCAGAAATAATAAATTATTATGGAAAATACAATATGATGCGATTTTATTTGATGAATAAAATATAGAGTCTATTTTTGGAAGAAAATATTATTTTTATGTGGCTTTAGGGTGATTTTCGTTATTTATGTAGATTATAATTGTATATTTGATATCATATGATTATTATAAATATATTTTATGTATGAGATTTTATGTGTGACTTCTGTGAAATATTGAAAAATGAAAATTTTCACTTGGGATAATATGTGACAAAATAAATCTAATATTTTGTTTCAATCCTTGTAAATAATTTATTGAATAAATTTATGTTTAATTATTTATAAAATAATAAAAGATTAATATTAGGTCTTATTTATTAGGTTTTAGAGATTAATTTTTTATTCCTTTAGATGAATTTTCATTTTTTAGGGGAACTATATTACATTGTTGTATGAATTGTGGTTATTATTAAATAATAAATATATGAGGAATAGATTTTTTTCTTTTGTGAATTATGTGATCAATAAGTATTTTATTTATACTTCCATGAAAAAAAAATTAACTTTGATACTCATCGTTTGGATAAAATGATCAAATTGATATTGAAATTGATTAGTTATAGAAATTGGATTTTCAATTCAATATATTTATTTATGTTCCTTGTCTAAAGTGTAAATTACGTCATTATTTTTAATAAAAGTATCTTTGAAATTAAATTATATATTTTTACCTTCATTTCTAATGAATTGATTCTGTCTTTACCCCTCAATAGATTATGGGTGTGTGGAAATTAACATCCACATGTTAAGGTTATCTATCACTATTTATTAGTCATTGAACATTATTTTTCTACTCAATTACTATATTTTTACTTCCCATAAATGTCATCCATATCTTGGAACCAAAATATGTGCCATTTCAGGTAACCATTATGTTTTTCCACTTTCACTTTTTAAAAATTTTCATATACTTTATCGAATAGTATAGGTTTTTAAATATATTAATTATTATATAAATATAATTTTTTTCCAAGATAAAATCATGAGGGTTAAATTTTGTAAAATCAGTATAATGTAACGCCCTAAATTTTCAAAATGAAATCTTTGATAAATATCATATTTGATAAGGAACACCAATTCAAAAGGAAATATGAACTATTATTGAATTAATATGACCATTATAACGTACCATGTAAATTTATGCACATGAATATAATTAATTGTTTTTAATTATATTTAAATATATAGTAAATTTAATATTATTGAATAATTCCAATGGAAAAATCACATAAATTTTAATGAAGACAATGTATTCATCAACATGTAAATTTTATTAAGAAATTATTCTTATTTCATTCAATGATAAAAATATTTAATTATGTTTTAGAAAATTTATAATAATAATTTTATAAAATTGAATTTCATTTTTTCAATTAGAATATCAAAATTAAAATTGGTATAAATTTAGGTAAATTTTTCTATAATTTTAAAGTACATTAATTTATTTTTATAAAACAATATATAGTTATAAGTCCAGTTATATATTTTATTATCTTTTAAAGAATAATATAATCCATTTTATTTATAATAATTTTATAAGTTTCATTTAAAAAAGAAATTTTGAAATTTTTATTATGTGATTATTTTTAGGTTTAAAAATATTGTTTTTAAAAATAATTACCTTCATAAAGTTTTTCATTTAATTAATGAAAATTTACCATAATTAGGAAATTTACAAAATATATATATATGGGTGTTTGGGAATTTAAATTCTAATAATTATGATTTTATGTCATGTTATTAATATATAATCATCTATTTATTAAAAAATATATTCTCTTCAAAAACAAATTTTCATCCCGCATTGAGGGAGAATTAAAAAAAAAAATTCCATTTAAAGATATTTCATTTTTAAATATTAATTTATTTATTTAAATAAAGGTAATTATTAAAATATAATATTATGAAAATTTTTTATTCATAATTAATAGAAAAAACACGTGACAACAGTGATCGGGTAAATCGTGTTTACCATAGTTAGAACTATGTGAAAAGGCCATCAATTTTATCTCCAATCTTCTACGATCATAGTATTTCTTACTTTTTAAAAATATTAAATATATTTATTTTATTATTTGAAAATATTATTATACATTTATCTATACATTTTATTATATAAAGAAAACGAAAAAACATCATTCACATTTAAATTTTTCAATACTTTTCGCATAGGGATAAGAATAAGATGAGAGGGAATATTATAGTGAATTTTTATAATAACAAAATGTGTCTCATTATGGTAATTGTTTTATAATTTTTTTTGATAATATAATTACCTTATATTATAATGCAATGTCAGCATGATAGTTTTTTATATGAAATAATATATTTTTAAAATTTATAAGTAATTGAATTTCAAAAAAGAATCAAATTTTTTTAATCATAACATTTAGTTTTGTGGTATGTTAATAAATTCAAATTATTTTATCTTTATGATGTTTTCAAATTCAAATTAAATGAATACTTAAAAAATTTATATTAATGATATTTCATAATAATTAATATTTTATTAATTTAATAAAAAGTTATCAAAATCTTGTCTCTGAACAATTGATTTGGTCATAGTTAAAATTATTATTATTCTCAAATTATGATCCAACATTCCTTTTATGGTAAATATATTGACAACGAAAGAGTAAAAACGTTTTTATAGTGGTAATTATCAGAAAAATGATAATGTGAGTTAAAAAAAGAGATCGGGTAAAACAAATTATAAACATATCCAAATTGTATTGGATTACAATATTTCAACCCATAACAATCCTATATTTTAATTATAGAATTTTTGAGATTTATTAAAATGAAAACAAAGTTATATTAATTTAATACTTTATGAGATTCCAAGACTACCCCTATAATCGCTTATAAAAGGTTTCAACATATCATATTTTATTCACACTTAAAATGAAATTTAGACAACAATATTCTTAAAAAAATCCCATCTTAGCATATTTTCCCTCATTATAACGGTATTTCAATGTAGTGTACTAACCTTATATGGTATAATTTTAAATTAATAGCATGTTTTCTGATGAAGATGTATAATTCTTAAAAATGGATTTTCATTTTATTTATTTTTCCACTTCCTTTAAATATTATTGTACCATGTTGATATTTTACAGAGCTATCTAAAATATAATAATATATTATAATTTTATTGAAATAATCTAAATCTATATCCCTCTACTATCAATTGGAAAATCGAACCATAACTCTTGTATACAGAAGACAACTTCCTTCTAAAGTTATGTTGTTAATTTTCCATCACTAGAAATAATGACTATTTATATTGGTGGATTAAAAGTTAAAATATTATATTAATGAAATATTTTCAATTATATTAAATTAATATATCAAATATTATCATTCCATTAAATTCATCAATAAATGATGACATTATTCTTGAATGAGTTGGTACTACCACCTTAATGAAGTGAAGTGAATCAATTTAAATCACCACAGCATCTGGATGGAATATATGAGTGTTTTTAAAGAAACAATATGAAATATATGATATTATTTTAATTGTTAAATATAATATAATACTGACCTTCATTCCTTAATGATAATTGAAAATACAAACATTACTCATGCATACGTACAGTCCACCATCTATATAATTATAATGTAGTTCATTTTTTAAAACCATATTACATGGATGATTTTAAAAGTAAAATTTATGTAGCAAAAATATAATATTTTTATTATTATTCTATATATTATTGAATATTGACCTTATTGAACATATTCATATGAAAAAAATCATTATTGACATATTATCCAAATATTGACAAACCTGAGTTGTGAAATTAATTGATTATGTAATTATATATAACATTGTAATAAGTGAAATGAAAAGAATAATAAACAAGAAAATGAATATTAATAAAGAAAATAATTGAATATTTTAGTAGTCAGGATGATATGTAATATAGGTGAGAGGTTAGTATTTAGTTAATTTCTTTCATTTAATAAAATTAAATCTAAATTCTCCCTTAGAACTATTTTCCTTCTAGGAAATTGTTTATTTAAATATATATTGCAATTTTTTATTTATTAATAAATTGATTATACAAATAAATGTGGACTAAATTTTATTTTCTTTAAATTTATATTAAAATTAATTTTTAAGATGTTATAAAAGAAACACTTTACATAAAAAACCTTATTTTAAATGTTTCAAATAATAATATTCTTAATCTTCCTATTCCATATACAAATTCAAAAAAATTATATTTTAATATATATATATATATATTTCTATATATATGACTTATAAGGATAATTTTATGCCCCTTTTTTACATTTTTTAAAAGGTTTTCAAAAGGAATTTATTTACTTATTTTATATGGATAATCAAAAATTTCATTAGAAAACACAAAATTTAATTTTATATTTTATCCAACAAAACATCAACAAATTTTCCCACCACCAAAACCATTATATTATTTTTTTTATTCCCTATAATTATTTTTATGTTTTATATAAAAAATCTATATCCCTTTATTCTATGTATTTTCATAAATGGTATTAAATGGAATAATAATTTTGATATCTAGAAATGGGTTTTTATGGTTTTATGTGATCTTTGAACAATATATTTTATTTTGTGTTATAACCACTCTCTATCAAGATCATATTCTCATTGTATTATATTATTTGGATTTCTTATAATTTGTTTTTTTTTATTTCTATTAAATATATATAGCTTACAGTGGCTTCCTTTCATGGGGGTTAAATGTAACTCCCTAAGGATTTAAAAACTAATTTCAAGAAATGATACATTATTTTATTTAGATAGTTATAACTACCATTTAATCATAATATTTTAGCATCTATGTTTTCAAATTTGAATAATGATCATTTAAAATTATGATCAATATGTTATTTGGAGCCTAATGGTATGAAGATAATTATTAGTGCATTTTAACAAACAATTATGACTAGTAATATGAAAAATAATAAGACTCTAATGAATTGTAATTTTCTATTATTTATATATTTTTATGAAATTAAAATTATTATGACAGTTAAATTTGTCAAGGTTTTAAAAATGAGTTATAGATTTTAAATTGTTATTTTTGATTAAGATATGATTTTAGTTAGTGATTAAATTAATAATATTTATAAAATTATGTTCAAAAAATGGATTTCATTTTTGAATTATACACATCGAAAAATAGTTAGAGATATTTTATTGGACTTTTCTAAAATTCGTGATTTTTTAATACATAGTAAAATATAATAAATTATGATAAATTCTACATACTTGTTTTACTGCATCATAGGTGATGCAAGGAGGATTTATGACCACTTTCTGAGAACCAAAATGAAATTTTTACTATTTTGGGTTACATGAATCATTATTATTAATCGTCTTGTGCAAAAATATTAAAATAATACTTAAATTAATGTAAAATCCCTTTTTCCCTCCACTGTAAATACCATCTGCATTCTCCTCTTCCTCTCACACCTATCAGGACTTTTAAATTCTATATTTTTTATAAAATACCCTCACCAAGGCTCTTACCAACTTCATAGAACATTTTTTTCTCCATAATGCCAACACCAACGGCCTTAATGATGATATCTATTAGAAGAGATCAAGAGGTAAGAATCCTCTTTCTTTCTCATGTATTTTCATTCCAAATTAATTATTTTCTTGTACTAATGTTTTCTCCACTTATCCAGTAGATATGGAATATCCATAATAATATATATTATGTAGGTTAAATAGTACATGTAAAATATTCAACAACATCTTCTCTCTCCCTTCCATTTTGTTCTAAAAATAAAAACATCATCCACGATGTGCAGATTTATCGAAACTATGGAAAATGTATTTGAAATATTCACTATATCCGTCAAAGATTATCATAAATCCTTTTATGTGTTCAAATATAATTAAATTATTATGTTTTAACTTATTTTATGATATGTAATGAACTTATATTAATGAAATTAATTTATATAATGAAACAAGCTCATGATTATCGAGGAACCGCCAAAAAGGATCTAAAAAAATATAATTTCTATGTCAACTAATGATACATCATCATAATAGATAAAATATTAATTTATGGTATCATTATATATTCTAGAAATATATTAATACCATTTCATTCCACTTATGTAATTTCATTTCCATATGATAAGAAAATCATAAAAAACCAACCTTGGAAATCATGTAAAAATTGTTACAAAAATAATGAAAGTAAGAAAATACTAATAATAATTAGGATAAATGATGTAATTAAATTATCATATAAGTTTTTATAAACATGTTTTTTTTAATTAGTAATATAACTTTTTTAACCATTACACAAGATGTTTAAATGTGTTTTATGTAAGACGAACCCAAGGTAAGGGAATTCATAACCCAATTTCCATTCGTTGGGATGAGATTATAAAACCTTATTTATGGGGTATTAAAATTATTTATGTGATTAATATTGAACTTTTTTTATAATTATGTGTATTTGAGTTTATATACATTTTCCATCCAATACATAATGAATTTCTTCAATTATATGATATTTTTAATGTTCTTTTATTTGAAACTTTTCTTTAAAAATTATGTTTTACAAAACTCAAAAAAAAATTAATACAATTATTTATTTTGAATGAATATGTTATGGTTCTTGGAAATTCATTATGATTAATAGTGGGACATATATCTCCCTTTAATCCATTTGGAATGTGAATGTTAGAGTTCAACCGTATGGTTACTCCAAATGTAACTATGATGGTTTCACAAATTGTAAGGTAGGCGTGAGGGTCACAAATTATATCATATGTGAAAGGGTTACAATATTATGTAAGTAATTAATTAAGATATGTTTATAGTTCTAATTATGTTATATATTTTTTGTGTTAATTTCTTGTAAATCACATGTTTCACAATTTATGATTATATGGGTAACAACTATGTCTTTTTGGAAAATGATTTCATACGTTAAAATAATTCATGGACTACTGTGTTGTTTTCTTAATTTTATATCTATTTATGATATTTTTGTTCTCATACAATGTTTTTTAATGATTTTCATATGTTACAAGTTTTTTTATAACAAATACTGAATCTAAATTAAATGTTATGATGATTTTTCAAGGAAATCATATTTTATTTGTAATGTATTATAATTTGAGAAAATAGATATTGTTTATGTGTTAAATTCTATATATTAATGTGAAATGTTATGTATATATGATACCCAAATTTTCAAAAACTGTAAACATAAAAAGATCCTCAATATGAAAGGAAGTGAGTTCTTGAATAAATTTCATGATTATATAATTTAATAATGTCAGGTCCTTATAGTTTGGATCAAAGTATGGTTTTGATGAATTTACGAGTTAGGATGCTGTATTTAGAATAAATAATTGTTCTTTAATTTATGGTTAATTTTAAATGATTACTCACTTAAAGGAACCCATATTTCTTGGACATATATATGTGTGTTCAGAATGGTTTTCCACAAAAAAACAAGGAAGCTAAATAGGAGAGGAACTGATAGAATGATATCCTTTAAAATCTGTAGCCCATAATAGTAGGGATTGGAACTGATCTATTAGTAACATTAATGGATAAGATTATGTAGGAAATAAATGGTCGTGGCATCCATGCAAGGGAAAAACTAGAGGCACCACAAAAAAATTATGATAGGGGAACATTTTATGAGAAAACACCCTCTTGCTTTTAGTTTATCTTCTAATTTAGTTTTATATTAAGAATGAATTACGACCATTGAGAATATATTCAAAGTTATGGGTTCTTCAGATAACCAAAAGGTAATTCTTTCCATTAACCATTTTGAAGTTGAACCTAATCAATTTTGGTTAATGTTCCAAAATATTATGGATAGGGATGATATTTATGCCTTATAGTGGGACATATTTAAATTTATTTTCCTTGATAAATATTTTCTTGAGGTGGTGACATATAGGATGGAGGTAAAGATCCATGAATTAAAGAAAAAAGGAAGAAGATTTAGTGGATTTTTATGAAGGAATATTCACACGACTAGTAAGGTTTTCTCAAAAAATTATTCTGGAACATGATATAAAAATTAACTGTTTGTACTTAAAATTATAGCCGAGGTTTTGAAGGGAATTGGACCCTAATGAATTAAAAAGTTATGAGAAAAGTATCTGATGTGCTGAGAGGGTATATATGGGGTTTTGGGATGATCATGTGAACTTTGAAAACAAAGTGAATAAGAGATGTATATGGAAAGTATGGGTATAAGTCAACTAGAGAAATTTTATGGTATGAAATTATTGTTTCTAGTTTGTGAAAATTTTGGAAATAAGAACACAGGGGAATGCATTCCCAAAATTGGGACGTTTTTTTGATGTGGTATGTTTAGACATATGGCTAGATATTGTAATGAAAATGATCATAAGACTAATCCAGATAAATAAACTAGAATGTATTTTAAATTTTTTGAGATGGGTTATTATGCAAATGACTGCCCAATTTGGAAACTGAATGATGAAAAGAATCCATAATATATATAGAATGGTTTAGTGAGATCTTTTGGGACAATGCTTTTAGATGTTGGTCCCTCCAATGATGTTGTCTCTGGTACCTTGTTTGTTCACTATGATTTTTCTAATGTTTGTTTATATGAGGCCAACCCATTTTTCTATTTCTGAGGATATTTCTCATAAATTGGATATATCTCTTGAATAAATGAGAATGAAACATATTGCTAAAATAAAAGGGGGAAATAATTTACCAAATATGAATTATAGTAATCTATTTATAACGGTGTGTGGAAGGACATTACATACAAAGAATATTTTTACCCTTAGTAGAGTTTTATGTCATTCTGGGAATGGATTGGATTTTTGGTTATCATGCTATGACTGACTGTAGAGATAAAGAAGTTTCTTATTTGAAATTGTTCGAGTTTGCATACAAGAAAAATCCCATAAAATCGATAACATATCTAGAAGTAGAGAAATTATTGAAATATGGAAATGAAATATATCTTTCTCAAATTGTTTAAACAAGATAACAATTCATATAAATGGTGTGTCAGCGGTAAATGAATACCCTGATTTTTTCTTGATGAGATACACTCTTTCATACCTAATCATGAAGTCAAATTTACAGTTGACTTAGTTCTTAATGCTAATCCAATTTCAAAACCCCCATATCAAATGTATCAAATGAAACTGCATGAATGGAAATATTAGTTGCAGTATTTTTTGATAAAGGATTCATTCTTCCAGGCACTTCACCTTGGGGTGATACAAATTTTTTTAAAATAAATATAGTTCTATTAGACTTTACAGTGATTATAGAGTTTTGAATAACATCAATATTAAAAACGGATATCAATTTCCCCATATCGAGGACATGTTTGATTAGCTCTAGGAAAAGATAAATGTTTTTCAATGATTGGATTCAGATTTGGATACCATCAGATTCTGGTGAAGGAGGATTTCATTCCAAAAATTTATTTTCATACTAGATATGTGCATAATTATTTTTTTGTTATGCAGTTTGGGTAAAATAATGCACCAGCTATGTTGATGGATCTTATGAATAGAATGTTTTAGGTGTTATTGGATAAGTTTTTAGTTTTTTTATTGATGAAATAATGGAATTTTATAAGTGTAATGAGGGTCATTATAAACATCTAAAGGTTTTATTTCAAACCTTAAAGAAAAAAGATGTATGTAAAATTCTGTATGAATTATTTTTTGTTTCAACATATTTCATTTCTCGTGAACATTGTAAATATGGATTAAATAACAGTTGATCCTTCCAAAAAAAGTGATTCAGGAATGGACAGGACCTAAAAATAATATGGAGAGTCATAGTTTTATTACATTAATAGCTTATTACAAATGGTTTGTTAAAAAGAATGCAAAGTTATCAAACACACTATCTATGTTGATACTAAAAGGGGTTAAATGTATTTGAACAGAAGAATGTGATGTTTTTTCGGAACTGAAGAAGAGATTGGTTAATGCTCTTATTTTGGCCTTGCCTTACTGAAATGTTGTGTTTTTCATCTACTCTGATGCTTCATTGAAGGGACATAGTTGTGTATGGATGCAGAATGATGGGATGATTTCTTATTCATTAATGAAACTTAAACCTCACGAGTTAAATTATCAAACACATTAATTATAATTGGAATCTTTTTTTCATTAATAATTAGGTGGCGACATTAATTAGGAGAAAAATTTCAAATATATACTTTCCATAAAAAATTAAAATATATACACTCCGAAGGAATTATACATGAGGTTTAGAAGATGTATGGAACTGATGATGTGTTATGATTACATGATCAACTACCATCTGGGAAAATCAAACAATGTGGAATATGCCTTGAGTTGAAAAAATCATGTATCATTACACATGTTACATTTAGAACATAATCCATTAATTAATGAATTCAATATTTTTGTCTAAGAAGATATTAGTGAAAGAGATACCTCAATTTTGTTTCTAGTTTTAGTGCATTCATGATTATCATAAATAAATAAGAAAGTGCATAAAGAAGACCATGAGCTATATAAAAAAGGAATAATTGGTTAAAATAGGTATGTTTCCAGAATTTATCTTTGACAAATATTTTATTTTTATGATTTGGTAGAAGGGTTTGTGTGCCTTGTGAATCCAACTTGAAGAAGGATTTACTTTGTGAATCTCATAGTTCTCAATTTTCATTTCATCATGGATGTACTAAAATTTATAGTGACCTTCAGGAGTATTATTAGCGGGATGGAATGAATGGGTATATTTCTTATTTTACCATGAAATTTTTGACATGTCAATATATTAAATCAAAAAGTCCATTACTGAAAGGGATGCTTCATCCTTTTCTAGTGCTTGAGTGTAAATGTGAGAATGTATTCCTGGACATTGTGGTAGGACTACCTAAGAATTCTCAAGATTGAAATTCGATTTTGGATGTTGTTGAACGACTAACAAATATGAAAATTTTCTTTCTATTCATGAGACTATGTATTCAGATCATCTATCTCGACGGTAACTCAAAGAGATTGTCAGTTTATATGGAGTTCCTCTTTCCATTGAATCTGACTGGGATCCTAGGATCACATCTGACTTTTGGAAGAACCTTAAGAAGACACTAATAGAAAAATTAAATTCTTGTAAAACTTTTCATCCTCAATCATTTTGGTAATCAGAATGCACGATTCAGAATTATGAGGAAATGCTACATTCATATTTAGTGGACTAACATGGACGTTTGGATAATAAGCATTATTTATTTGAGTTGTTTTTTATAATAACGGTTCTCATTTCACTATAATGATATAATATTCTGAGGCATTATATGGGAAGAGGCGTCGAACACTTTCATTTTGGAATAGTGCTGGGGAAAGGATATCAATGGGATTATAATTACTAGATAATGTGACTGAGAAATTGAATATGATCTACAAACCCATGAAGAAAGATCAGAGCAGACTAAAAATTATTGTATACAATAGAGGAAAGACTTTTCTTTCAATGTGCATGATCATGTTTTTTATGTAATCTCACCATGGAAGAGTGTTATGAATTTTTTTAAGAAAGGAATACTATGTACATGGTTTGCTGGACCTTATAGAATCATATAAAAATATGGAAAAGTCGCTTACCGAGTAGGTTTTCCTTTGAATTTATCACTGGTACATAATTTTTTTAATGATTGGATTTTGAGAATGTTTGTTCTAGAATCATCTCAAGTCTTGATCCCAGAAGCATTTCAGATGGATGATAACCTTTATTATAAAGAGAAAGTAGTTCAGATTCCTGATCCAAATGAACATGTTTGCAAAAAAAGTTCATCCACTAGGTAATGATTTTGTGGATATCCCACATGGTTGAAGAAGTGACATGGGAGTCTGAAATTGCAATTAGGGATAGGTACACTCACTTTTTTGATAAGTAAATATAATTGCAAGTACACAATTTCCATATGGTGCGGATAATGTTACACCCCAAGGTTTTAAAAAGGAATTAAAATTATTGAAAATTTGTGTTAATTAGATAGTTATATATAGCCTCTAAATATAATTTTCCACTTCTATGTTTTGAATTTCGAATAACATTCAAGTACAATTATGAACTGTTGTTATTTCTAGTTTAATGGAACCAACATGAATTCGTGTGAATTGTAACACACCCTTACAAATAGTAATATGAAAGTAATGAATATAATAATGTAATGTTATTTTATTTTCATATGGATTTAAGATAATTATAATATGATTTAATTTTCATGGTGTTAGAAATGAGTTATTGATTTTAAATTGTTATTTTTTAATAATTTATGATTTTATTTAATATTTAAATCATTAATATATAAAAAGTTATTTTTAAAAAATGGATTTCGTTATTATATTCTACATTTTGATAATGGTTTTGGGTGATGTATGGGGTTTTTTCTAAAATTCATGAATATTTGATGAATAATAAAATACCATAAATTACGATAAATGATAAATAATTAGTTTACTACATCATAGGAAATGAAAGGCTAATGTAAGACCATTTGTTTCTAACTCACAAGCAATTTTTACTATTTTGGGTCACACGATTTATGTATATTTATGGTCTGGAGAAAAAATATTAAATTTTTTTTAAAATAATGTAAAATCGCTCTTACCCTCCACTATAAATCACACCCACATTCACCTCTTCCTCTCAAACCAGTCAAACATTGATCATTGTCTATGTTTTGAAAACTCCCCACCCCACGACTCTTTAACATTTCTTAGATTCTCTGGTCTATCCAAAAGGCCAAAACAAAATGCCTTAAGAAGGATCTCAAATAGAATAGATAAAGAGGTAATAATCCTCTTTTGTTTTCATGTGTTTCCATTCAAATTACTTTCTATTCTTATACTCTATTTCCATCCACGTATCAAGGAGGTATGCAATCCCTAGAATTAATTATATTATTTATTTTACCATGTTCATTTAAAAAATTAATCATCTCCCTTCCTATAATATTCTTCTTGTTCTAAAAATAAAAACACCATCCATAATGTGCTGATTTACCAAAATCGTGGATGATGTGTTTGCAATTTCCATTAAGTCTATCAATGATTATCGTAAAACCCATTCAATGGTACAAAAAAATGTAAAGGTTAATTTGTAAGATATTTTATTTTTGGTAATGAACTTGTATTCATGAAAATAAATTATATAATGAACTATATTGATTATTTTCAAGAACTGCCAAAAGTGTTTTAACAAATATCATTAATGTTTCCTCAAATGATCCATTATCATTTTTGATAAAAAATTATTTTTGGTATAATTATATATTATAAATATTTATGAATAAAATTTCATTCAACTTATATGATCCATTTTCATAATACAAGAAAATATAATATAAACTGTTCATGGAAATCCTGTTAAGAATGCACCCAAAAGAATGTAAGGTACAAAATACAAATAATTATATGGTGAAATGATGTTATGAACTGATCATATAAGGTGTTATAAATATGAACATGTTTCTGTAATAAGTTAAAAACACTATTTAAAACATTATACATGAGTTTTCAACAAGATTGAAGTCAGACAAACCTATGGTAGGGAATTAAAAATCAGATTTACATTCTTTGGGTTAACATTTCATTTCATTAGTTATGGTGTATTAAAATTGTTTTTGTGAATAATTTTGGTTATATTATGTTGAATTATATTTATTTATAGTGTATATACATGCCCCATTCACTCTATTAGGTATCACTAAAATAATTTGATATTACTAATGGGATTTTGTATTAAAATCCTCTTTTACAATTCTATATTACAAAATTCAAAAAGTAATGTTTTTATGAAAATTTTCATATTTTATGATTATATTATGGTTAATGGGAATTGTATATGATGAAGGGTGGGACATATATCTCCATTCAATTAATTTTGTATGTGTATGCTGGAGGACATCCATATGGTTACTCCAAGGGTAATTATGATAGTTGCATAAATTGTAATGTATTCATGAGGGTTAAAAAATATATTGTAGCTACTAGGGTTAATATATTATGTATATATTTCCAAAAGAAACCTTTATAATTCTATTTATGTTCTATATGATTTCCGTAAATCTCATAGAAATCTCAAATTTCACAATGTTTGTTTATATGGGTAACACGTATGTATTTTTGAAAATAATTTCATATGTTACAAGTATTCAGGGAATAATTTTTTCGTTTCATTTTTTATATCACTTACTTATATTTTTCTTCTCTTCCAATGTTTTTAAATGATTTTCAATGTTTATAAGGTTCTGCAAGACAAATAATGAACCCAAGTTAAATGTTTTTAAGATTTGTCAAGGAAATCATGTTCTATTTGAAAATAATTATATTTGTGAAGAAATTGATACTTTGTTTGTGGAATCAGCATTTTATGAATGTGGAATGTTATGTATGTAGTATATTAAAATTCTTTAAAACTCCATAATTGAAAATATCCTCAATATGAATGGAATTGAGTTCTTATAATGACCCTATGTTTCATCCATGGAAATCCCTTTTTAAAATTATGCATTATTTTATAATCACATTAGGAAATAGAATAACAAAAAATTCTTTAATAAACTACTGAGTGACCTTTAAACTTAATTAATCCATGTTTGAAATTTCAAAAATATGACATACACAGATGTGTTCAGAGTGATTTATTGAGTCTAGTAAACAATCTTATTTTTCTTGAATAGTAAAATGCCTTTATGAATAGTAATGTGACTCTTATGAATAGTGACATACACTTATAAATTGTACCCTCACCTATGGTAGTATATATATATATATATGATTTATGTGATTGTATGTTGTACCTATGTTTTATAATAATTAAATAAATTTTTTAGAAAAGATTTTTTTCAATTAAATTATGATTTCAATTAAAAATAAATTGAATCATATTTGAAAAAATATTTTGGAGAAATGGACTACTTTTTTGGATTCTACACATCGAAAAATGGTTAGGATGGATTTTTTGAATTTTTCATAAATACATGAATTTATTTTGAATAATAAAATACAGTAATTTATGATAAATTCTAAATACATGAATTATGAGGTCATATGCTTATGTATGGCTGATATAAGTCCATTATCTCGAAGTCGAATTACTATTCTTGGTCACATAATAATCTCTATTTATTCTCATGTGGAGAAACAAATAATTAATTAATATAATATTGAGAAAACCCCTCCCCCTCCACTATAAACACCACCATTCACACCCTCATTTCCTCACAACTCTCATGCTTCAGGCTATTTCTGAACTCTGCTGAAACATCATCCCAAGACATTTCCACCAGCCCATGTGATTTTGGTCTCATCATAAGTCCAATCCAAGGTTCTTTATGTAGGATTCCAGAGGCAATCCCCCCCCCCCTCTCTATTTTCCTTTAGCATCCTTCGAATTAAAGTTCTTTTCATAATCTCTCTCCACCTATCCTAATATATATGGTCTGGTAACTCTAGTATCATAAAAATAATTGAATCGTATGATACTACTGGTAAAATATATCATCCATTCCCTTTTCCTCTTCTTTTTATTTTGAAACATAAAACATTGTTCCGTAGCTGTTAATTTATTACCTTAAAATGACATGTTTCCATTTTCCTTTACCACATTCAGATCTGGTCAAGAAACTATTTTTATGCGTGAACCAGATTGTTTTATACCTATTTTATACTATTTAATTTCATAGAACAAACTTATGTACATATTACTAAATGAATAAACCAAACACGTTTGTTGTGGTCGAAAACCCGCATGTCTTAACCCAAACAATTGACATTATGTTTTAACTAATGATTCATCCACATGGTATATAATGTAATTCATTATAATGTCACATAAAATACTTTAATATCATTAAAAACATTTCATATAAGTTATGGATTATTATCCATGTTCTACTATAAATTCCTTTCATTAATACGAGTGAACCGTTCAAGGTGATGAGAGGATTAAAAAATTGATTGTTTGGCAATTTTCTCTCAACTTCGCCACCTTCATCGTCAACCATAGGGTTTCTTCAATCCATGAATGCACTGATTTATATTGGTCCTATTATGATCTTCTGTAATTTCAGTATTTGATTCGGAATGGGAGACTGCCTCTACGGTGTGCAAAATCAATTATCCAAATCAATAGACTGCTACGGTGGTTCGGCTGCAAGGCATCACCTTCATCAAAGCCCTTAGAGGTGTGGATCAATGTAATACCACGGAAACACATACATCCCTCTGAAAAATTCTAGATGATGAAAAATATGTTGTTGAAGCTGACCCCGAGGCGATGCAACAACACTCACAGATGTGTAGATTTTCGATAATGGGTCACATATCATACCTCAAAGGAGACAAAACATGGTCCAATCTGGAGCACAAAGCATGAATCAAACACATTTGGGGCTTCTCAGACTGGAAATTGGTTCCCATTGGAAAAGGGTACATCCAAATTCTATTAAAATCGCAGGAGGATCTTGATCATGTTTGGAGGTTAGGAAAACTGCATCTTAAGTCTGCAGTTCTTCATATCTCTAATTGGGACTTTATCTTCAACCTGAACACTGCTAGAAATACCATGGTTCATATCTGGGTGCATCTACATGGGATCAATTGGTTTTTTTGGCATCCCAAAATCCTCATTGACATCGCTTCTTGCATAGGTATGCCACTCAAAATGGATCAACGTACTTTGAATGCTGATATCAGTCATTATGTGAGGGTTATGGTCAAAGTTGATATCTCTGCTAATGTCCCGGATGCCATTGATTTCACTGGGAGTGAGTATAAAACTGTAATTCGTGTTGAAACCAAATGAATGTCGCCATACTGTGAGTACTGTAAGATCGTCATCCACTCTATTCAAAAGTGTCGGTTGGTGCAATGCCAAGTTTCTCAGACCATTGACGATGTATGGACAGAAGTTAATCGTAATAATTAGAATATAGTCTTGGCTAGGATGATACCTGATGCTCAAAAAATGCGCTCGGAAGTTTAGGTCAAGAATGCCAATATGCCGGGTGAGAGCTCGAGAGTTACCTTGGCAGAGCTTGTCAAAGCAGATGAAGTCACTGAATTCGACCTTCAAATCTCAGAAGAGATTGAATAGATGATTTTGGGAATCTTTAAGCTTCCTCTACATTCCTCATCAAAGGATGAGGTGGCTTCATCGGTTCAAGAGCATACTGAGCATGTGGTTTTGTCCAAGGATTCACATGATGTTCTAGAGGATTCAATATCAAAGGAAGCTATTCTTGTCGATGGTTTTTCCATGCCCACTCCCTAAGATGATTCTGTATGTGTTATCCCGGTGGTAAATGAACCACAGACAACCTATCATGAAAATGGATCTTCCGCGCTCACTTCCCAGGATTCCCCTCAAGGTATTAATCTCACGGATGATACAGTTTGCATCAATACACATCCTATTAAATTCTCAGATCCTCAAATTTCACCCTTGTGCATTATATCGTCTCCTCACAATGATAATGATATTTCTTCAAAGTTGACAGGGACAGTAGACATGTAGGCCACTCCGGTTTTGTCTTCTGTTCCCCAATCATGATCTCCACTCAAGATTGTTGATCCCTCTATGATCAATGATAAAGTCACTAAGTCTTTCACCAAAACAAATGAATGTGTTATTCCTGACGCTGCTAACCTTTTGTCTGATTCCCAATGAGAAAACATGTTTTGAATACTACTACAACCGCTTCCTCCAAACCTATGAGATCGAAGAGGAACCAAGGCTCGAGTGGTTCCAAGAAGAAAAAAAATATCCAAGGCTCCAAAAAAAGGTTTTAATGGATGTTATCTTTTGGAATTGTCAGGGTATAGCTAACTCTAGCACTATTTATGTTCTTAAAAGATCTATCTTGACTCATAAACCATTTGTTTTGCACTTACTGAACCAAAAGTGATTTTCTCTTTGAAGTTTATGTGCTTTTCTTCCTCTAGATATAATTTCATTAGTGCTCATAATAATAGTAATATTATTGAAACCCTCTGGGTTTCTTGTCACTCTTCCCTAAAAGATGTTAATGTTCAAAATTGTACTGATCAAATTCTCACTTGTGATTATTTTTTTGATAACCTCCATATGTACTCCACTTTGATCTATGCTACAAATCTCTACCAGGATCGTTGGCCCATTTGAAATGACATGTTACTCTTAGCTAATCCTATCTCCAACCCCTAGTTAGTTATTGGATATTTTAATGCTATCCTTTCCCATTGTGAAAAACAAGGTCCTTCGCATTCTCAAATCTCTACCACGGAGTTTTGATCCTCTATTGAAAATTATAATCTGATTGATGTTAACCACACTGGTGCGAAGTTTACTTGGTATAGAAGGAATTATTATAGGATGGTCGCAAGTAAACTTGATAGGGCCCTTGTGAATCTCTCGGATCTCGATACCTGGGACACCATTTCTAGAATCACCTTACAAAGACATTGCTCAGACCATCGTCCTATTTTGGTTAGCTTTCACTCTAAGAGTACCAAGAACAATATTCCCTTCAAATTTAACAATTCTTGGTCAGGGGACATAGAGTGTTCCAAGATTATTCAAAATTGCTGGAATTTGATGAGTCAGAACTCAGATGCTTTTTCTTGTTCTATAAATCTTAAGCATCTAAAACATTGTCTCAAGGGTTGGTGTACGGCTAAATCGAAGCAAATCATGAGGGACATATCCAATCTTGAGACTGAACTCAATCAATTACAAAATATTGTCACCCATTTTGACTTTTCCTCTGATCCTCAGCATGAGATCAACATTTCTATAAAGCTCAATTCCTTTTTAGTTCATAAGCATAACATCTGCAAAAAGGTTTTCATAACTATGTGGCTATCTGATGGTGATTGTAACACTAAATTCTACAATGCTATGCAAAGGGTTAGAAAAGTGTTTCATCCACTCTCCTTCTTAAAGGAAAATGACATCTTCTTGGACTCTAATGCCTCCATTTCTTCTCATGTGGTTTCTTATTTTGAGAATATCTTCAATGGGGTTCGTATTAACAAGGGACTCCTCCCCGGGATCATCCCATCCCTGGTCTAGGATGAGGATAATAAATTTCCCTTTTGAACACCCCATGACCATGAAACTAAAGATATTGTCTGTAGCCTCAACCCTAACAGTGCCCCGGGAACTGATGGTTTCAATAATGGTTTCTTTCAGCATCACTGGGAGGTTATTCAAAAGGATTCCTATAATCTTGTCAAGAATTTTTTCCCTAATGGGTTCTTTGTTCATGATATCAACACCCAATTCCTTACATTAATACATATGGTTCCCAATGCCTCTAAATACACATTTTTTAACCTATTTCCCTTATCAACTCCCTCTATAAAATTATTACCATGCTCTTGGCCAATAGGTTATCCACCTTTTGTAACCGAATTATATCTTGGAACTAATTTGGATTCATCAAGGGGCGGTCTATTTAGGACTGCATCTGCCTTGCTTCATAATCCACCAATGCTCTCAATAAAATATCCAGAGCAGGAAACATTGCAATTAAATATAACAATAGGAAATCATTTGATACTATCGACTGGGGTTTCATTTTTAATGTCCTTCAGGGCTTTTGCTTCAATGATGTCTTTGTTAGTAGGATCAACTCTCTTATTAACTTGGCATCAATTTCTGTCCGTGTTAATGGCTCCCCCAAGGGATATTTCAAATGTTTGAAAGGATTCGGATAGGGTGATCCCCTCTCTTCCATCCTTTTTTCTATCGCTGAAGATTACCTTAGTCTTCTCCTAACCTCTCTTTTGCTTCAAAACAAAATTAAACCCATCCAAGCAGTACGAAACCATAATGTCCTGACCCACCTTCTATATGCGGATGATATTATTCTTTTCATGAATGGTGGGAAACACAACATTCCCAATCTCAATGCTGCCTTATCTCACTATAAAGAGATCATAGGTCAATCCATTGGTTGGAACAAATCGTTTATCTTCTTTTGTAAAAATTTCCCCATTTCTAGAAAAAATTACATCATTGAGAGTCTTGGTATCAAAGAAGGGTCATTTCCTTTTACTTACCTATGGATTCCTATATTTTGGGGTAGGCCTAGATCATCATATTTTAATGATCTCCTTGATGAAATTACTAATCGTATTTCTTCTTGGAAAGGAAATCTCATTCTATGTCTAGTAGATTCTACCTGCTGAAAGCTTCTATTATCTCCAAAATGGTTTACTCGCTGATGATTTAACGATGGCCTACCAGTCTCCTCAAAAAATTCAATACCTATATAAAAAACATTGTCTAGACAGTGAGTATCCTTGATAAGAATATTGTCACTATTTTCTGGTCTAAATGCGGAAAACCCCTTGATAAAAGAGGATATGGAATATAAAACCTCAAGTATTTCAATGAAGCCCTCCAGGCCAGACTCACATAGAATCTAATAAATAACATATCTGAATCTTTTTCATTTCTTAAAAATCATTTTCTGGATAAGCACATGTCCCATAATTTGACTTATGTGAATTCTTTCCTATGGTTATCCATTAAAAACTACTTTTTCAAAATAATGCACAACTCTAGATGGATGGTTGACTCTAAAGGAGCCCTGAAATTACGGCATGATAAGTGGGCTGGAGTTCCCCTCAATTCCATGCCTCTTTCAAAATGCTGTTCCCGATTCTATTAACTGTACCATAAAGGATGAAATGGAGTACCCCCACTAAGACCTCCCTGATCATATAAAACATGTAGTTGATTACTACATCTTTTCGGATGATGATGACAATCTTATTTCGGAACCATCTCACAATGGAATCCTTGATTCCAAAAGTTATTACAATCATTTATTCTCCTCCTCTATGTTGAATTTTGATTTGTTGATGACTTTTGACAATCCTTGGATCAAACCATTCAAACATAATCTTGTCTGGCGTATTGCTCACAAGCGCTTACCTATGAAATTTTTCCTTCAAACCATTGGTATCCAACTTGGCTCTAGATGTCACCTGTTTCATCCACATAGAGAGGACATCAATCACTTATTTTTCTCTTATGCCACAACCACTGCTCTTTGGAATTTTGTTACTATCATTTTTGACTGAAGATGGTTATTTTCTGACTTTAGTTTCTCTTTACACAAATGTTTTGTGAAGCTGGATCTCTCGCCTCAGATTAAAAATCTTTTTCTATCCATAGTTGTAGAGCTCATCCATATTATCCGTTATGATAGAAATGATATTATCCACAATACCTCCTAACATATTCTAGTTGCAGGTCGGACGAGAATTCTTATTGCAATCAGGGATGTGTCCACCCTTCAGAAAGCCTCCTGCACTATGTCGGTTAGTGACTTTTTCATCCTTCATCGTCTTAGAATCAGTGGGATCTATAATCAACCGAAGCGCTTATTTGATGTTTTCTTGCATACTCCGATTCCTGGATGGATTAAAATCAACATTGATGGGAATTCTAACGGAAATCCAGGTCTTACGGGTTGTGGGGCCATCTTTAGGGACTCTCATGGGAATATTCATGGATGACTCATTGGGGGTTGTGGATCTGCCTCCGCCCTGGAGGCTGAGATGATTGTAGTGATTCATGCGGTCAACTTCATTATGCTTAGAGTTTGGAATAATATTTGTATTGAATGTGATTCCACCACCATTATCCAAGCTATTTGGAAAGGTGTGGTTCACCTTCCTTAGTCTCCTACAGCGCGTTGGAAGAAATGTCTTAGCTCACTCCCAGAGATTAGATACATTGCCACACATACCTATCGTGAAGCAAACATGGTGGCTGATGGTCTAGCCAACAAGGGTATCAACCAGGAAATTACATGGAGTGAGATTTTAACAATTGATCTCCTCCCTTATTATGAAAAAGATTTTAATAAAATTTCCTCTTTTAAACTCTTGTAATTTTCCCTTCTATTTTTAATAAAATTTTATGTCTTGTTCATTGACCAAGACATTGCCTTTTAAAAAAAGTGATTCGTTCAAGGAAACTATAAAAAAATGTTATTGAGCAATGAATTTAAACTCTCTAACCCATATGAAATCCCATAACTGAACATAATAAAACATTAATGAATATTATAATTTTTAAAGGGTTCTATAAATGTAAATTTAATAATATAATGTGGTTATACCAGATATTAATGCAAAAAAGTATTTCGGATACAAGTAAGGGGAAATTCTCGAACCCAACATTATTTCTTCAGGTTCTCCCTATTTAAATCCATTTTTGGTATGGTTACTCCTTAAAATTCATTTTTTCGTAGTTATATTAACTAATTTGTGATATACATGTTTCTACTTATGTTCATGAAAAACCAAATTTTTTCCGAAGGAACTATTCTTTAAAATAAACACACTCTCAAATATTGTTTCTTCTTCACTCATCATTGATTGTTCTATATCTAGAATGTTATTTATATTGTGTTTTGGGAACCCAATGTTTATGAATTTATGCCTTATGATTTTAAGCCCATTACATTCGAAGGGTCATTTTATGTTCATCTTTGACATATGTTCAATGAGGAATGCATGATATTGTAAATATTGTGGTGTGACTGGCGCACATGGAATTATATAGCGCAATATGGATTTAATGATGTGATGGGTGTGCCCAGAATTACACAGCACTGCAACTCATTATGTCATGTAACAAATATCATGTATTAATGGTAAATTAGGTGTCAACATGATTCTATAATTTTTAACAACAATGTGTTGTAGTTCACCACTTAGAAATGATTTCTTATTTTTTTGAATTTATACATTTCAGTTATTTTATTTATTATTCCTCTCAGGTTCATGATCCAATTCCGATTTACAATTCTGATCACCCATTGTCATAGTGTACATATCTATCTTGTTACTGGGCTTTTATCTCTCCCCTTTTTGATCTATATCTTTAGGTGACTACATGTACAACAGAGAAGCCAATATCCAATAATATTCTATAGAATATGGAATTAAATAAATGTTTATATTTTAGGTTGTAAATGATATGTTTTGTCCTTGTTTTCCCAATACACTAAAAATGTGGATCGTCAATGTGTAATACTATTATGTTATTTATCTTTAAAATGATGTAATATTAATATAGGAAAAGGTAGGGTCACTGGGGTTGATATCAGAAGCATGCTTTAGTTAATTTAGGAATTTGGATTTCTGAACCCTAGAGAAAACCTATAGTATGTGACCATGTAAAAATAGGCACACAAGAATCCTTACCAAAGGATTCCATATGTTATGGTTTTAGTGTAAATTTTTCAAATTAATAAATTATTTATTAATTACAATTTTACATTTTTTGGTCTAACCTATTTTATTTTTGAAAATAGTGGGAACTAGGAGAAAGCATTCCAGCTACCCATAAAAAGGTCAATTCAATGATTTCCTAAATGATATACCCAATTCGTTGGGAGGTGGAGTTAAAAACGTCATGGCGATGATTAACCAGACATCATAGGTTATGAACATTAACCATAATAATGGGAAACATCCTCCTTCACCTCAGAGGGAGAACCAAGTTGTAAAGTGTTTTATGTAACATGGACTATTGACGTTTAGTGGGTCTTATGATCTACTAGTATTAGAAAATTGGATCAACTCCATGGAGAAGATCAATTTTGTGCATCACTATTATTATATGGAGAAGGTGACACAATATGTCTATCATCTTGATTGAGAGGATGATCAATGGTGGGATTTGATTAAGAACACAAAACCATGGGAAAACATAGGAGATTGAATTGGACGATATTAATGTCATGTTTCTTAAAAATTATATCCCATAAACTCTTCATACGTAGATGAAGATAGAATTCATAGTGCCCATGAAAAAGGAAGGAAAATTAGTTACACCCAATGAAGTGAATTTCACAAGGACATCTAGGAACGCATCAGGTCTTTTATCATAAATGATAGATAAATTGACAGATTCCTCAGTGGATTAAAACCCCACATTCGACATGATATTTTAATTTGGGAATTTGGGAGTTATAAAGTAGTTTTTCAATGTGCTCTCAAATTGAATAAGGAGTTTGGAGAAGAGTCCCCTATATATGTTGATATGAAAAAATATGGGGTTTTAAGACAGATGATCTATTGATAATCATTGGAAGAATATTCAACATCCCACATTCCAAAAATGTAGGTTGTTTCATCATGGGAACTACCTCAATGGGATAGACAAATTTATCAATTGTGGGAAAGAAGGAAACCATTATCAATAGTGTCGAAATGAATTGAGAAGGAAGGAGAATGTAGTGGATAAAAGGTGAGCCCCGCCCATGGTCCAATCCTACAACTATAGGCTGCAAGGGGACTATGTAAGATAGTGCATGAAACATCGAGTCCTTGAGGGTAATCAGTGCCGACCACCACTAATGAAAACAATGGGAAGGTTTATTCAATTACTATATTATATGTGGATAATGGTAATGTAGTCGTACAAGGTACAATTATTATTCACTCAAAAATGGAAAAATTATTATTTGATTTTGGTTATATGCACTTATTAATATCATGCATTTTTTATAGAACTATAGAATCCAAGCTAAAAATACTTTGAAGTAGGGATATCTATAAAAACTAAAATCAGTTCAATCATTTCAACACCTGTGTATGAATCTTCTCCTGTTGATGTATGGGGGGATATTCATCCAACCAATCTTGTAAAACATCCCTGGGTTGAATTTGACGCTATAATGGGAATATATCAGCACTAGTACTATATTGAACATATCAACTATCAGGAAAATGATATATCTTTTCATATTCCAAAACATCTTATTCCCTACTAAAAATTCATGGAATAACATGATTCTACTATGAAAAATCCTTCAATGGTGTAGGTATTGATTCTCTACTAGAACGAATACCTCACTCAAATAGTTGAGTCAATGTAAAGCTTCAACCTAGTGGAAATTACCATTGTGAGGGAATAAAATGCTGTATTACTTGAAGAGTTGCCCTAAAATCCTCTAGATCGTGTCATTGATTTCAAAATAGAACTCATACCAAGAGATACTCTTATATCAAACTGTCTCCTATCAAACTGGATGAGTTAATGAAGAAGCTACACGATAATTTGGACAAAGTGTTCATACTCACTAGTTCATCACCTAGGGGTGCACCAGTTCTCTTTGTGAAGAATAAGGATTGACTAATGCAGTTGTATATCTATTATCGGGAACTCAAAAACCTATCCATAATGAAAACAAATCATCTTAAAAGGACTTATGACTTATTTGATAAGTTAAGAGGAGCTCAATACAACCCAACATTTTATATTTGTTCTAGAAATTATTTTCTAATAGTGAAGAAGGAATATATTCCAAAGACCGCCTTTTATAAAATATATTGGAACATTGATATTGTTGTGATACCCTTCAGACTCACTAATTCCCCTGCAATCTTCATGTATTTGATGAATATTTTCCTTATACATCACCTCAAAAAAAATTAGTTTTTATTGATGATATTAAAATATACTCCAAGAGAAAGGAAGAACATGATGTACATCTAAGACTTGTGTTGGTGATATAAATAAAGGATAATTTTCACACCATGTTCAGAATGTGAGACTTTTGAATGAATCAAGTAATGTTCTCGGGACATGTGATCAGAAGTTAGGGAATTTCGGTAGACCCGTAAAAAATATATCTGATTGATGAATGGCCCAGACCCTTTTGTACAACATAAATTTGTAGTTTTTTTGGATTAGTTGGGTACTACCAATGTTTTTTGAGAAATTTATCCCAATTTTCATGCCCACTAACATAGTTAACCTGAAAAGGGTTAATGTTTTTCTGGAAGGAATAATGGTAGGAAGGATTCATGGAGCTAATGAAAAGGATGATCACTACACCTATACTCACATTAATATATAGTGGGGAAATTTTTGTGATATACAATTATGATTCAATGAATGGCTGGGGCTGTGTAAAAATGAAAAATGATATTGTGGTAGCCTATGCCTTATGAAAGTTGAAGATCAATGAAAATAACATGGCCTTGTTATCATGAAATGTCAAAATCATTATGTTTTAAAGGTTGATTTAGAGTATAGGGAAGACCCTAGGTCATCTCTCAAAGTGAGTCTATGGATTTAGAGTGTGCGTTTTTAATTAGAAGTGTTAAAAGAGTGGTGGTTTTAAAATAACTCAATAAATGACTTGATTTTAAGAGTCTAATAGTTGATAAATAAAAGTGGTGTTTTAGAATTATGAGATAAGGGTGTAATTTCTAGTTCATTACACATCTTTGTGTGGTCATCATTTTAAAAAATAAACATTGTTTAATGGAATCATTTGGATAAGGGCTGTCAAGATCTCACCATTCGTATTGCCTCTTAAATGATGCACAATGAACCACCCCTTGACACAATAATTATGTTTCAAATGATTGAGTATAATTCATATCGAATAAATGATACCAACTCATACCTAAACCATATGTATGGGTGATATAAATAGTACGCTTGTCTTGTCAATAAGAAAAACCTGAGATTCCCAAATGAAATATCAACCCAATCGGTGTTGAAATAAAAAGTGTTTCACATAATTATAAAAATATAAATGAAATAATAGGACAATCATTTCAAGATAAGAAACAAGTGAAATATTTATAAAATAAATTACAAAAAACTATTAGAATAACATGTTCTCGAACTCCATCCCATGTGTGTGTTGCTCCCCCGAAATGACCATCCGCTATTTTGCTTGACATCGGGTGGAAGAGGAATCTTAGGTGGAACTATATCTTCATTCTTGTCACCCCTATGTGGATAAGGGCCTCCATAACTTCTAGGATGAGTAGAGGACTCCTCTAGAACACCAAATTGGAAGTACTTCACTCCTTGTCTGAACTTACAAATGGGGATCCAAGGGTGCCATTTTATTAGAAAATTGAATGGTGGTTTTGGGCACACAAATTTCATAAAACAACTAGTGACATGTGTTTCAAAATTCATATATCATTTTCTATCATTGTATAATTTGAAAACTTTTTTCCTCACCAATTTATTGTCTCCACCGATAGTTTGGCTCCATTTTTACATGTGGATCCCTATATATGGAAAGATCATTACACACCACTTTTGACTTCGTGCAGATTCGGTGTGCTGGACAGTTTAGGTTGGTTGGTCCACCATATGCCTGAATGAGTCTTGTTTTCATCCATATGAAATATATCCCAATGAATTTTGGACAATCCCAAATAAATTCAGCCCATTTGGATCCATGGTTCAAGATCAGTGTGCGGTTGAGTCCACTGGAATGCATAGATCTTGTGTATTTTGGACCATTTTTCTGGGACATCACAATGGGTCCTCCAACTCACCTCCTCCTGAAATGGAATAATAAAAACAACTATCTCTGAACGTTTTAATAGTGATAAAAACAAAATAAATTATTCAAACATGGAATCCAATTTTTTATTATTTTTATAATATTCAATGTAAAACAAGGTTAGCACAATAATGTAAGGGTGAAAATGAAACAGTGAATCCTTGGGCGATCACACCCCCACATCAAAACATTTTCAATCTTGGGAAAGTTCATAATTCCAAAATATACGGATCTAGATATTTCTATCTTCATAACCATTTTATATTCAAAAAAATTATTTCCTGATAGAAATGTGATAAAATCAAAAATCCCACCAAGGAATTATTCTCACTCATAATGGAAAACGACGTCTAAAAATTTTTATCCAAATGAACTTTAAAGGGATTAATTATACCAATAAAAGATAACATTTAAAAAGTTAATATTGTCACTAATTCTCCACCTGTGTGTGAGAAAAAATATAATGCTATTATTTCCACTTTTTATCAAGTAAATATAAGTAATGTTAGTACTTATCTAATTACAAGATCAATTCCATTGAAAATTCCTCACATATTTTGGAATCAAATTTCCAGACCCACTTAATTATGCATTCCCATTAATAAAACCATATGCACCCAACCTAGATATCCACATATGTTGTATATTTCATCATTCCCCTCATTTGTTAATTCTTCAAAAGTTGCAATTGGAACAAATCTCACATTCTTCTCCCCACCCATGTTTGATCTCCTCGTGACACTAATATTAATAGTTATAATAAGATCAAAGATCAATGAAGAGTGGTTTTCGACCTATCTAATATACAACCCCATTTTTTAGGGCGTTCAACAGTCAGATAACAGGAACAAACACATAGTTCAATATAGTATAGTAGTGAAATAGATCTAATAAGGAATGAACATATGGACAATTGGTTTTGTAATGTATATAAAAATCAACCTAACATGTATTTACCTTCTATTATGTAATAAATTTTCACACGTCATTTTAGGGTTCAAAAATGTGTGGAGAGATTAAGTGACACAATTTTCTATTAAAATATTCACAAAGAAATGAAACATTCCCCTCAAAGGTTTCAAATTGATACAACAATTTATATCATCTAAAAACAACCAATTTTCAAAACAATGTCAGACCACAATATTAAATTCTTTCAGAAATGAAAATTTCATTATATTTTATTAAGGTAAAAAAATTGAAATATAGAAATTCCACATGCATTCCCAATTACATCCATGATTAATGAGAATCATTTTCTGTGATAATGTAGGCATAAAAATGTTATTTTGGCAGAAAGGTGAGGGGGAGGGAAGATGGCATATAACAATACAATTCAGCAGGATAAAAATAAAAAATAATAATGATTATGAAAATTACTAAATAACCCAGGAATATACCCCCCACACCTAATGTGTAGAGTGTCCTCACTATAACAAAATAGAATGAGGGAAGGAAGGAAAAAACCTAGTGAGTTTCATTCATAAATTGCTTCTTGAACATGGAGTTCTTCCATCAGGGACTCTTGAATGGATTCATGGAAGTGCTTTAGCTACTTCCCATTGACAGTGAATGTTTTCTTGGTTTCATCATTTTGAACCTGGACAACACCAAATCGAGAGACACTAGTAACAATGTTTGGGACCAACCATCAAGAATGAAGCTTACCTGGATGCATCATCAACCTTGAATTTAATTGGTGAACCTTCTTCCTAATGGTGAACTAGTGATCCATTATAATATAGTTGTGGTCATCCTTGGTTCTCTACTTTTAAATCCTAGTGTTCTCATATGCATCTCTTCTCATTTCTTCCATCTCATGAATCTACAAGTTCTTTTGAGTAATTGCACTAGAAATATTGTAATTGCATTGTTTTATGGACCAGTAGTCCTTGTGCTCAATCTCAATAGGGAGGTGACAACTGTTTCCAAACACTTGCCGATATGGTGACATGCCAATGGGGGTTTTGAAAGTAGTATGGTAATCCCAAAACAAATCATCAAGTCTAAGCCTCCAATCATTTCTATTGGGTTTAATGGTTTTTTCGGGAATATGTTTTACCTATCTATTCGAGACCTCATCTTGACCATTGTTCTATGGGTGATAAGCAGTAAACACATGATGACCAACCCCATACAGACGCAAAAGTGACTACATTGTTCTATTGTCGAGATGAGAACCCTAGTCACTAATGATGAGACAAGGTAAGAGAAAGCTTTAAAATATTTGGGTACACAAAAATTCTACCACTAATTTATAATCATTAGTCTTTGTAGTTCCTGACACAATCAATTTTCACACATAATCAACTTTATGAAGAATTTACATGTTTACAATGGAATTGCGAAATATCCCCATAACGTCAATACCCCAAACATCGAAAATTTTATGAAAGATCAATGGTTATTGTTGAATTTCATTTATTTTAGAGACATTACATATTCTTCCACATAGTGGTAATGATTTACAAAAATCATGGTCTACCTGAAAAAGTGTTGGCCAAAAGAGACCAGAATAAAGGATTTTACGAGCAATCCATTGGGGTAAAATGTGGCCCCACAAGAAAGAGTGTGGCTGAATCTAAGGAAGGACTGAAACTCACTGTCGGGGATACAACACCTAAGGAATTCATCATTGTATGTGCACCAGAGGTAGGGGTCATCCCAAATAAATTAACGTGACTCGTGATTTAGACAACTGGCTTGGTTTTTGTTGAAACCAATAGGAATAAAAAATGCCACCAAATAATTTACAATTTTGGAAACCCAAGGAATAGAATCATCCACTTGGTATAATTGATCATCAGGAAACACGTCATTTATGGGAATAAATGGGGTTGAGTCAATGTCTGAGGATGGATGGATCCTACTGACACTATCAGCCACCACATTCCCTACTCCTTTTGTATCACTATTTTCAAAATTTAATTCCTATTGGAGGAGAATTCAGTGAATGAGATGTGCTTTGGCTTCGAGTTTTTTATGGAAACACCGGTGGGCTGCATGGCCAGAGAACACAATGACTATTGGCACTAAAAGGTATGAACTGAATTTTTCCACAAAAAACATGGTGTCATGGAATTCATTTTTATTTGTGGTGTAGTTTTCCTGTACATGGTCTAATGTATGTGAGGTACAAGAAATTACATGTGGAGCATGATCCACCCTTTGTTACAAGACTACCCCAACTCGATAGTTAGAGGTGTCACACATGATCTCAAATGGTGAATCCCACTTAGTTGGTTATATTACCATGGGCGATGGGAGACTCCATTTTAACTTATTAAAAGATTCTTCACATTCATTATCTCAAAAAATTGTTTTTATTTTTGGAGTTATTGGGAGAGGGGGAGTGCAATTCTACTATAGTATCGAATGAAATGATAGTAGAATCCAACATGGCCTAGAAAATACCACACATCCCATAATGTTTTGAGGAATTAAAGGGAGGAAATAACATTCTCATTTGATTTATCTACTTGGAAACCATCCCCATAAATGACATGTCCCAGAAACTATACCTTATCAAACTATGGAATGGAATTTCTTATAATTTAATATGTTATTATATTCAATATAGAGACGTATGACTAAATAAATACTAATCAAACATTCATCAGAATAAGGTCAATAACAAAAGATACCATCCATGAATGCTTTCATGAAATTATCAAGGTAACCCGAAAAATACTAACCATGCATCTTTGGAATGTACCTGGTTCATCACACAGACCAAAAGGCTTCCTTCTATTGGAAAATGATCAAAGGGGAAAGAGAATGTTGTTTTTCCTGGTCCTGAGGGGTACTATGGATTTGAAAGTTTCCAGAATACCCATCGATGAAACTGTATAAGAACATACCTGCTAGACTCTCTAGAATTTTTGTTATTGAATGGAAAAGGTAAATTTTCCTTCCTGGTGTGTTGGTTTATTCGTTGATAGTTTATGCAGACACTCCAACTATTCTACACACGAGTTGGAACCAATTAATTATTTTCATTTTTGATTACTACCATTACTATTTTTGGAAACTACTTGAATGGGACTGAGCCATTGACTATCAGAGAAGGGGTAAATGTTTTAAGTAGACAATAATTTTGTTAACTCCATTTCACAGCGTCTAAGAGGTTTGGGTTCAATAGATGGTGTGCCTGCCTCACTGGATTATCCTGATCATTTAAAAAAATAGGATGTGTGAAAATTGATGGGATAATACTAGTAATATCAGCATGTTTCCATCCCAATCCATGTTTATATGAATATTTTAAATCATTTGGGAATTGTTTCAGTTCCAATTAAGGTGGTTTTTGAAATTATTGGATTGTGTGTTAATAGGAGAGGTCCCAGATGTAATCTAACTTCTCAATGATATCGTCCTAATATGATGAATGATATTTTACATGATTAGTAGTATCATCGATGGTCATTGGATCCTCAATGTTCATGAAATCATCAATTAACAAACATGAATTAAATTTCTATAGACCACTACAGAAATCAATTCCAGATTCATTACTATGAATTTCAATGAAGGATGAAAAATCAAAAAGGGGATCGGGGTAATGATAAGAAGATTTTTCAAGGGAGGGGAGTACATCTATTGAATTAACAGAGAGATGGGAAAGTTCTTCTAATAGGGGATTTATGTCATCAATGATGTAGAAATGGATTATGTCACAACCAAATTCCATATATAATATTCCATTATGGACATTAATTATGGGGTTTTTATGTTTTCAAGAAGGTTCTCCCCAATATAATTTGGCTATGTCCATTCATCATATCATCTTCCATTTTCAGCACATAAAAATCAGTTGGAAGAATTAAATTTTTCACCATCACAGGAACATTATCTAACACACACGAAGGATGTACGGTACTCCAATTGCCCAATTGAACAACAATTCTCATGGGCATCAGTTCCCCAAACCTCAATGAATATGAAATGGAGTTAGGAATGACATTTATAGAAGCACCTAAATCATGAATAACATTGGAAAATTAATACTCCCCTTTGGTGCATGGAATCGAGAAGGTTCCAGGATAACTGCATTTTGTAGGTTGTGATGGTTCTATCAATGCCGAGACATTCCACCCTATTCATACCTTATAATCACCTCAATGACTCTTTTGGAGTTTACACATCTCTTTTAGAAACATAGCGTATCTTGTAATTTTCTTCACAACATCAATCAAAGGAATTTTATCTTGGAATTTTCTGAAATTTTTCAATATTTCCTTATCAAGTACAGTTTCCATTTGTTTTATAGGATTGATGGACCATTGGGTAAATGTAAGAGGAATGGGTGGGATATAAGACTCATCATCATACATTGTCTTTCCGTTGAAAGGGCTTCTCTCAAGATAACGATTTTCTTCTCTTGGACCATTTTTAGCATTTAGGTTGGTGGTTTCTTTAGGAGTGGATGAATCTAATAGAGGGTTAATTTGGGTTTGAAGTTGTTTCCCACTCCTAAGGGTTATGACACTAATATTTTTTATATCCCTAGGGTTAACTACGGGTTCAGAGGGTAGTTTACCCGACCCATGATTTTGAATTTCCCCCGCCAATTTAGCTAGTTGGCCTAATTGGGTTTTGAGGTCTTCTTTGTCTTCTTAGGTGGTTTGTTGGAATAGGAAATTGTTGGTAGCCATTTGTTTCACAATATCACCTATGGTAGGATCTGGTTTTAGAAGTGGGTAGTTGGAAAGTCCTTTTGGGTGGTGGTGGATGAGTACTCTGACCTTATTGGTTCCATGTTTATTGTGGTTGGTTGGAATACCGCATTTCCCATTAACATGGTTTTATTTCCACCCAGAGATGGAAGGATAGTATGGTTTCAACCTAAATGTTTGGTTATAGGGGCGTCCAGGGAAAATTTCCATACAACTCTTAGAAGTTTCTATCAATTGGGGGAATTGTATAGACTAATCTGTGTACGAAGATTAGATTCCACAATGGATGGGAGAAGAAGATTGAGATTTCCCTTTGAAGAGAGCGAGTATTCAGAAAAGGGTACTTACCTCTTCAAACTCTGTGTCTAGATTCATCTCAAATTCTGTACATTTCACCTCATGGACACCACTAATGGGTACGCTGGACCTTGTACTGAATTGTTTAGTGTTTTGAGCCATGTTATCAATAAAGTTTCCTGTTGTAATTGGAATATTCTCTACTAGTTCACCACCTACAGTATCACTAATTATGTTTTAATCCATATGAATTAATCCTTCATGAAAATATTGAATTAAATGTTGATTAGTTATTTGGAGGTGTGGGAAACGTGAACAAATAATTTTAAAGCATTCCCATTATTCATGTAATGCTTCCTCTTGTGACTTCCTTATACCACAAATTTCATTCCTTATTGTTGCAGTTCGAGAGGCTGGGTAATAGTTTTCAATTGAAATGCATTTCATGTCCGCCCAACATCAATTTGGTGAGTTAACATAGTAAATCCCACCTTTTTCAGTGCCTTTTCATGAAAATGAGAATTCTCTAAGTTTAAATTGTTCTTCATCCACATTTTTTGGTTTTAATATAGAACATAGAGTATGAAACTATTTTATGTTTTTTGGGGATCTTCTATAATAATTTCATGTAATATTGTAAATAAATGAATTAGACCACAATTTAAGATCAAATATGGGTCTCTCTCCTTGTATTTGAATGTAAGTGGGTTGGAATTGTTGGTAAAAAAATTCCTCAAGGTTCCATTGAAGCCTTTTTCAGGTGATTGTTTTTGTTAACAAAGTATACCTCTAGGTTGTATTGGTAGACCGAGCATATCATGATGTCTAATTTCATGAAAAATATGGTTTACATGGTAATTTGTCAAGCTCTATATTTATTATTGACATATTATGTTGACAAAGAATTATGACAATGGAATGGATGATCTGGAGGTGGTAAAAATAGAACATATCTAGGTGGCACTATTTTCAACTATTTGCCAAATTTTTCGGCATCCAAATCAGAAAATGTGGAATCATGATTCTGGAAAAGGAATATTTGTGAAGGATCATGGGTGGTTTGGATACTTGCGAGGGAGGCATGTTTTATGATCCGGACATCGAAAAATGGAAAAGTCATGAGGTGCATGCAAGATTTGGAATTGTGCATGGAATATGGAGTTGCACGAAGGAATCTTTCATTCAAGGTAGTTTTTGAGAGATGAAAATTGATAAATGGAAATTCAATGAGGTGCATGAAATATTTTTCAATGGGCGTGAACGAGGAGGTTCCATGAAAAAACATGTGCACCCAATACAACGTCACATGAGGTTTTGCGCACTCGAAGAGGAACTTGCACGACAAATTATTAATCTTCAGTGCAGGGGTCAAGAACACATTTAATTACAAGGTGACCCCCCTCATTTGAAAAATCTCAACACTAAGATTAAATCATAGCACCGAATCGCATAATCATTTCATGCATAGGGAAATCCGTGAATGATTTTGAGTGGCGTGCAAGCTAAGAATGTTGGGCATAAGATTTGATTTGCGTGAAAGAATGAAATTGCACCCAAAGGGGTTTTCATAACAAAAGAGGAATCATGGGTGCAAGGAATTAATGTTGCACACAAGAAATAGTAAGATTTTTACCCCTCACATAGTATGGGTTGCGTGAATGATTTTCAGTTTCCCAGTACACTCTGTGCAAAATGAGATTAATCTTCGGGTGAATGTTGAACTTCAACAGAGCATCTATCAACAGTTAAAGATGCAGATTTCATTAATGATAATGAAGAGACCTACATGTCTATAAACTATGAGTGGATCATATAAAGATGTAGTGATATCACATTAGTTGTGAGAGGAGTGAGTTCTCAAACTCTAGGAAGTTGTAAACCAGAAGGGATAGTGAGTCCACTTCAAACATCTAAACAACTGTGCGCTTATAAAGAATTTGGTACATCGACACATTTTCGGTGTATGCTCCTTGGTTGTATCCTAGTGAGGGTGAACCATGTATAATTCAATGATTCTTGTGCATGATTTAATTTATGTTTATAATTTTCTATTAGAATTAGAGAGAAGTGATATTTACTTAATAGTGAAACAAGATCAATAGGGGAAGTTGTTTTAATCTGTCATTCCCTGATTCACCCCACTCTTAGGGTATCTAACCTAGTAGACCTAACAGATATCAACATCATGAGAGGTCTGTTCTATTAATTTATGATTATTATCATCCATGTTATGCAACTTTATTTCAGTTTTGATGGAAATTTGGGATGAAGAATATGAAGGATGAAGAAGAGTGGCGAGGTTTTGTTTGTCCTCCTTCAAACGGTTCTCTTCCTTGACTCGGTGTCACTAACATATGATCCTCTTTGGTTAGGGTTCAGAAGGAGGTAAATCTCCCAAATTAGACCGTGTCATTCACCAAACCTACACAAAAAATAAATTATAACATCAAAGGATTGAAAATGTCAAAAAATATTCACAAAATTTACAAATATCTTAAAAAAACAAGCATTAACAACTGAATATCTCCCAAAAAATGGAACCAAAATTTTTCCGTGAAATCATGATACGTCAAAGTGATTTTGTTGTTTAAGTTGATTTATATTCTAGGTTAGACCATAGGTTGACTCTCAGGGAGCGTTGGTGGGTTTAGATTGTGCATTTCTAATAAGAAGTATTAAAAGATGGGTGTTTTTAAAACAGTTTAATGAAAATGACTTGATTTTATCTTTTTAAAAGTTCATAAATAAAATTAGTGTTTTAGAATTATGAGATAAAGATATCATTTCATGTTCACTACACATCTTGGTGAGTTCATAATTCGGATATATACACATTGTTTAATGGGATCCTTTGGTTTAGTGTTGTCAACATCACAACTTCCCTCTTGCCCATTCAACGATACTCAAAGAAGCACCCCTTGAAACAAAAATCGGGAATTCATGGTTTGGGTATAAATAATAGAGAAGAAAAGTTACCAAATCATAAATAAAACTTAGGTATGTTTGAGATAAATAGGTCTCTTTTCTTTCCCAATCGGAGCAACCTAATATTCCCACTACGAAATCTCATCCTAATAGGTGTTGAAATAAAATGTGTTTTAATTAATTATTAAAAGAGAATTGCAATCAGAGGAGAATAATTTAAAGATAATAAATAATTTAAATATTTAACTCACAAATTACACATAAATAGAAGATTATTAAGTGTTGTAACTCCCTCCCATGTGTTTGTAGATCCCTCAAAATGGTCTTCCACCATTTTGCTCGACATCAGGAGGAAGAGGAAGCTTCGGTGGAACTCCTTATTTATTATTGATCCCCCAATGAGGATAGGGGCCTCTAGAACTTTTATGATGAGAGGTGGACTCATCTGGAACTCAATATTTTCAGAACATCAATCCTTAGTTGAACTTCCAATTGGGGATCCCAAGGTGGAATTTTATTGGTGAATGGGAAGGTGGTTTTGAGCACAGAGATTGATTAAAACCACTTATCACATAGTTTTTTCCCTCTAGAGAGCATTATATCACATTGGATAAAGTAAAAAAGTTGTATCCCCACATCTTGATTGTCTCCACCTAATGTTTGGAACCATTTAGTCAAATGGAGTGCGAGATATGGACATAACATAGCACAACACTTTTGACTTCTTGCAGATTCGGTGTGTTAGACAGATCAGGCCGGTTGGGCCACCAGATGGCTGAATGTGTCGTGGATTTCATCATTTGAAATGTATCCCATTTCATTTTGGACTGGCCCACAAAATTTCATCAAATTTGGATTCACAGTTCAGAAGCATTGTTCGGATGATTCCACTTGTGTGCGTGGATGTTGCATAGTTTGACCCATTTTTCTTAGACATCGTCACAAGTCCTCCAAATCACCTCCTACTGCAATGGAATCATTAGAACAACTAACATTTTTATTTTAAATTGCTAAAAAAACAAAATAAATGATTAAATAATGGAATGAAATTTTTTATTATTTTTATAATTTTCAACTTAAAACTGGTTTAGAACAACGGTGTAGGGGTGGGAATGAAAGAGTGAATCGTGGTGTGATCAGAACTACCCCACACATGATTTCGAGCATGAAACCATGATTTTTTCCTTGAAAATCTGTGGAACTACCATTATGGTGAGATGTGTGACATATTCACTGACTATAAGATAATAATTTATATATTAACAAAAAATGAACATAACATGTGTCAAAGGATATTGTTTCAGTTAATCAAGGACTACTATTTCTCTATTCACTATCATCATGGAATGGCGAACAAGGTAGCTGATGCCCTATGCCGAAATGAACAAGATACTCTATCCATACTGCAGATTTAGATATGATTTTCTATGCAAAGGATGGATTTTTAAATCATACAGGAAGGGGATACATCCTATATTTCCAAAATATTTTCACAACCATCAATCCTAAAGATGATTATAGAAACACAAAGGGATGGTCTGGAGTAACAAGAAAAGGTGAATGTAGTAAAAGAAGGGAAGATTCAAGAGTTCTATATCGATGATGATTCTGGGATTTGGTTTTGAATGAGTCTTTGTGTGCTTTCATCTCCCAATATAAAGAATGATATGTTTGATATTTCACAATTCTCAACAATCTCTATAAATAATGGTAGCACCAAGATGTACCACGATCTCTACAAACACTTCTGGCAGGATAACATGAAGGAAGAGATTGTAGAATATATGACATGGTTCTTGGTATGTCAGGAAGATAATGTAGAGAGATAAAAGTAATAATGGGTGAAAAAACCATTTCCTATACCCCTGTGGAAATGGGAGAATTTCACTATGGACATTTCCACGGGTCCACTGAAGACGTCCAAGGAAAATAATGTGATATCAGTTGTGGTTGACCGACTCACCATGACTACCCATTTTATCTCAATTTGGGAATATCACTCACTTGAAAAATATAAAAATATAAATGTGAAGGATGTGGTGGGAGCTCATGGTGTTCCACCAGTGATTGTCTCTCAATATGATCCAAGGGTCACACATAAATTCTGGAAGAGTCTTCAAAAATAATTTAGTACTTAATTGAATTTTATCAAGGCATATCACCCCTAACTGATGTCGAATATAAAGGGACTATTCAAATTCATGAAGGATTGCTAAGAGATTACTCTTTTTAATTAAAAGGTGGATTGGGTCAGTGTCTCCCAGTGGATGAGTTATCATAAAACAATAGGTTCCAATCGAGTATTTAGATGGATCCATATGAAGCTTTTTATTTCAATTGATGTGGAACTCCAACCAATTGGGTTAAAGATGGAGGAAAAAACTACATGGACCTAATCTTGTGAAAGATAGGATATAGAATATTTAAGTCATAAAAAAAGGTAAATGCTACTCAGAGTCCGTAAATGATCTATATTAACAATCATTGAAGGGACGTGGAGTTCGACGTGGGAGATAAATCATTCCTTAGAATATCACCATGGAAGTGAGTCGGGCAGTTTGAAAAGAAAGGTAAGGTTATCCCGTGGTACATTCACCCCTATGATATCCTTGAACACATAGGATCCATGGACTATCAGCTTGAACATCAACTAAATATGGCACATGATCATGATATGTTTCATGTATCAGTCATGAGGAAGTATATACCGGATCACTCACATGCCTGAACTCAGAGGTCATATAGATAAAGGATGATCTGTCTTAGGAGGAGAAGTGAGTAAAGATTATAGATAAGAGAGACAAGGATCTATTAAATAATAAAAACCAACTTTTTATTGTTTTGTGGAGTAACTATGTGTTTGAACAATAAACATTGGAACAAGAGGAGGTGATGAAGGAGAAGTACCCTCACTTGTTTATGCAAAACGAAATTTCAGGGGAGAAATTTAATAAGAGGGGAAGAATGCAACGACCCAATGTTTTATACATGGAAATTCCTTCTTATAATTATGACTTATAATATAATCACATTAGGAAACACAATGACACATCATTTTTAAATGAACTACTATGTGACCTTTAATCAAATTTTTTCCAATGTTTTGTTTTGAATTTCATAAATCTGTCATACACAGTTGTGTTTAAGATGGTTTTTTGAGTCTAATGGAACAAACATATTTTTTGGTGAACGGTAACATAACCATTTTAATATTAATGATACCATTATGATTAGTTACATACCATTATAAATATTAACATCACCCATGATATTATATATATAGGATTTAAGTGAAAGTATGGTGTACCTATATTTTGGAATAAGTAAAAAATGGTTTACAAATTGTACTTTTCATGTAAATTATTGTATTAATTAAAAATTAAATTAATCATATTTAGAAAATAATTTTTAAAAATGGATATTATTTAAAAATTAAACACATCAAAAAATTCTTGGGGTGAATTTTTGGGAATTTCCAAAAATAGTTGAATTTTTATTGAATAGTAAAATATAATAATTTATAATAAATGATAAATACATGAATTGTGATTTCATAAGCAGATGTATGGCTAATATGAGGTCATTATATCAAGATCACATGCATATATTACTATTCTTGTTCATGGAATCATCACTATAACTTGTCTTGTGGAGAAAAAATAAATTAATGAATATAATATTGAGGAATCCTTTCTCCCCTCCAATATAAATACTACCATTCACACTCTCATTTCGTCACACCTCTACTGCTTCATGAATTTTCTAAAATATACCCACGAAACTTCCCTAGCCCCTTCAATACTTGGAAGATCTTATGGTCTCATCAAAATACCAAAATAAGGTTCTTTAAAGAGGATTCAAGACATAATTCCTCAATCTCACACTTAATTTAATTTAAATTCAATTTCAAGTTATTTTATTAATATATACCCACATATCATAGTACACATTTTATGGTAACTCTGTTATCAGATATATAATATAATGTTATGATAATAATATAAAAACATGTCGTCTAATATCCATCTCCTCTGGTTTTTTATTTTAGAAAAGAAAATGTTGTTTGTGAGTTGTTAATTTATCACATTCAAGAACAACATGTTTCCATTTTTGTTTACCACCATTATACCCAGTAATTAATACATTTTTATTTTTTAACCATATTATGATATATGTATTATATCATTTTTTTCTTGTAACTAACTTATGTACATATTACTAAATGATTAAACAAAACAAGTTCGTTGTGGTCGAAAAACCACTTGAATTAACCCAAATGATCATCATAAAATATTAACTAAGGATTCATCTACATGGTATATATATAAATTCTTTATAATATAATTTAGAATCATATAATAACATTAATAACTTGTAATATTATTTCTTGTATTTTTACTTGTGTTCTAAATGAACTTCCATTCATGAATACAAGTGAACCGTTCAAGGAAACTATAAAAATGAACGTTTCTAAACAATGATTTTAAACACTATACCTCATCCAAACCCACATAAATGGACTTAATAAAACCTTAATGAATACTATTAATATATAAGAGGTTCCTTAATTTTTTATTAATGAAGATAATGTGCTTATGAAGGACATTAATGTGAAAAGTTCTACAGATAAAAGGTAAGTGGAAATTCTCAAACCAAAATTTCATTCTTCATGTTCTCCCTTTTTCACTAAATTTTCTGAACAATTACTCCATAAAAATAATTTTTTCATAATTATATTAATTTTTTAGGGTTATACATATTTTATACTTTTGTTCAAGAATGAATAAATGTTTTCCAAAATAACCCTTCTTTCGAATAGACACACAATCACATATTGTTTCTTCTTCCCTCATCATATATTATTCTATGTCAATAATTTTATTCCATCACTATTTGGGGAAGCCAATGTTTATGAATTTATTCCTTCGGACTTGAAAATAATTAATTTAACTAGGTTATTTTTTTTATATATTTAACACATGTTTGATGTATTATACATGATAATTTAAATAGTATGGTGTGATGAGTGCACCTGGAATTATATAGTGAAATATGAATGTCCTGATGTGAAGGGTGCACCCAAAATAAAATATAAATATAGTGCATTAAGTAATGTGTAGAATCTCATGAGATAAAGGAAAATTATGTGTGAAGATGATGATAGAAATTTTCACAACCATGTGTGGTTGTGGACCACTAAAACACGATGTTTAATTTTTATGCATTTCTATATTTCAAGTATTTTATTAGTGCTTCCTCTCTTGTAAATGATCCAATGTCTATGTTTCGATTGTGATCACCCATTGTTATATTTTTAATATCTATCTTCTTAATGGGATTTTAGATCACACATTTTTTATATATATCCTTAGGAGACTACATGTACTAAGTAGAGGTCAGGATCTAATAAAAACCAAGAGGATAAAGAATTAAATAAATGTTTATGTATTATGTTTAAAATGTAATGTATGGTCATAGTTTTATAATGACACTAAACCATTGGATAATTGATGTGTAGTAAAACACTATTGTTTATCTTTACAATGATGTACTAGTAATGTAAAAAAAGGATATGTCACAATAGTTCTTCACTAAAATTCAATATTATGTATTGTAATATGCTCAGGTCCTTATATAATATATTCCATATATTTTTTTTATCAAAAACCATTTAATAAAATATATTTAGATAATTAAATGAGGATAGATAAAAACCCATTTCATTCCATGCATATCTTTTTTGTCCCATGATATGCTATGTATGTGATTACTGAGCAAACCAAATCCATTATGGACCATTTTCTACCATGTGATGTTGTCTTGGATGTTAGAAATGGCTTGTGTTTATTTAATGGTTTTTATTTCTTCGACATTTGAATTATTTACAAAATCTTATTACACAATGTAATGTTTGTTATGATCCTATGAGATTACATATGATATTATTTTTAAATGAAAGTATATCCTAATTTTTATGTGTGTAATTTGTTACCTTTTAATTAAGTATTTTGATGTTTTACATGATTGTAAAGGAACCGTTATGAGTTTTAATTTTCTTATAATATTCATTATTAAATATTATTTGAAAATATATTGTAGGAAATTTTAATTTCCTATGTAATAGAATTTTTATTTTATACCTAATGTTTATTTTTTAAAAACAAAAATCCATTATAAGTATTCCATAAATAATAGCGTTCCTTATTTCATTTTATATGTCCATTATGAAGCCTTTTGTGATCAAACCATGTTTTAAAATATTTTTCAAATTGGTTTACAAATAATTAGTGACATATATGAGTTTATGAAAGAAATAGTGATGATATTTCATGAAAATATAAATTTTATATATCAAAAAAATTTATTTTGGTATAAGTGGATACTAAATAGTTTTTTATAGTGTGTGATATAATATTTATTATTGAAATGTTGAGGGAAATGTTTTCTGGAAGTGTAAACCAAAATTATCATCAAATGTATGAAAATGAATTCAAGACATGAACATTGGGATTTTGTGTTGTTTACGGTTGGGTACTTACAAACCAACACAATAACCCATGTGATGGATAATAAGATGACTATAAAACTACATTTCTAATACAATGGGTGATGGAGTAAAAAAAATATTGTGGAACTTAACCCCTTTTACTAGGTTATGAATAATATCCTTTATTAATATAAATATGATCCTTCACCCATGAAATATAAGTTATCCATTAAATTTACCATTTAGAAAAACAATCATCATTTGGAGAATCTATAAACACACTCAGAACAAAATAATGGAATAACATAATTGAAAAGATATTTTTGTGGACTAATTTTCTTAGGGAGAAGAAGTTTAGAGTTTTATGAAACTTTAGATGGAGAATATTATAATTCATATACATTGATTAATAATTCTTTATTGAAGGATAATTGTGATGTAATTGATAAGAAAAAAATTATGTAAATATATTATCATATGTATTTACTTGAAAAAATACCATACAAAGATATTGACAGACTTTTTCGAGCTTTTATAAATGGTTTCTAAATCTTTTTATACTTATGAAGATAATATAATATCGTTTTTTGAAAAATGTCTATGTTTTATTTAATAGATGATAGTAGATTTGATATATTATTTATTTTTATGAAATCACATCACAATAACTAGTAACTGTTCAAAAAAATAGCAGTTTTAAAGAAGTGTTTTGGTGGGAACTAAAAATTTACATAGCTTTTTAGTAATATTCTCAAAGAAAATGTTATGGAAAAAAGGGATGGAGTTAAATCTAGTCGGATCATATTATAATGTTGCAAATTAGATATAACAACCTATATGACATTGATATATAAATATATACTTTGAAAATTACATAACTAGATTATGAAATGGATTCATTTATGAAAATATGGGATTAAATATCATGAATATCAATGGGACCTGAAATATATGACCAATATGATATTATAATGGAATGAACCATATTATTCACTACTAATAGATAAATGTATTGTTATTAGTAAAATTGGAGTTATAAAACCCAATGTCTCAAGAAAAGGGTCTTTGCGGGTAATGAATGTCAATTATGACCAAATCGAAGGGTGAATGAGATAAATTACTCCATTACTTCAATAGTGGTGGATAAATAACATCATGTGGTGAAAGATATTCTTAATATCCACCAGGGAATGAGTTTTGTGTGTTACTAAAATGAATTATATTATATCATAAAATTTTCCAGGACTATTTTATCACCTCGTTGATAAAATAATGTAGAATAATACATTAAAACACTTGTTGGTTAAGTTAATGCAACCTAAGTGTTGAACTCAAACACAATTAAAATACGTGGGATGATTATTTCTGTATATATGATAAATTTTCCATTAGAATAAATCAATATAGATTTAGAAAAAATTGGATCCTATATATAAATTATATAATATTCTAGGAAATATGGCATTCTGTTACAATCCCAGACTATCACATCCTCCATTAAAAGTATGAAGAAGATAACAAATATCCTTAAAAATTTATTAATGGTTTATATATTGATACCCATTGGAGAATAATTGATTATTTTTATGGGTTAAATAAAAATGAATAATAATTCTATAGGGAATGGTTATTATGGTTTAATATATGAATGTAATTCACTAAGAATTTAATGACCTTTCCATGGATGGTGTTGAATTATTAATAAAACGTATACTTGGTGTCTGATCGTAACCAATTATAATGTCATATCAAGTGTGTTATCAGGTATTTTTTGAGGCCTTTATGTACCTTTGATTTTGAGAGGTGGTTTTGGGTGCGTATGGGTGATCATTTAAGGAAATATAAATGATAGTTAGATGTTCATGTTTTTCTCATGATTTGAAATATTGTTGGAAAAAACCGTGCCAAACATGCAAAAGTAGAATGAGAGGTCCATATGGTTTTTGAACAGTTTGAAAAACATTCTCACCAGATCGTGCCAACGATGAATACATGGAAAAAGGGGTTTCACAGATGGATTATGGGTTTCTCTATCTGTGGGCCTCTTCCCAGGAAACCATGCCCACAAAAATTAATACATAAAAATCATTTTTAAAACCACCCAATCACTCTAAGGCCCCCATAGATCAACCTTGGATCAAGATTGATGTATTCTAGGTCTTTACAAAGCCTCCCCGAGTTATTCTATTGTGACCCAAAATCCATTCTTCGAGATCGAGAGCCCAGATTGAGGATTTTCTCTCCTCCCTGAATGTGGATTTCATCCCATTGCTTCTCCCATTATTTTTATAATAATTTTTTGATCTTTTCAGGGATTATCTCCCCAATTATCAAAGATATAATTCTATCAGTTAATATCTATATCTATGCATTTATATCTACATCTAGATTTGAATGATCTTGATTCATTTTATCTTAATTTTTTTAGGGATTTAGATATAGATCATGATCGACGAAATTGTGCAACTCAAATTTTTTGGATTTTTGTTGGGCTAACATCTACCAAGAAACTGATGTAGGTGGTCTAAATAGAATTCCAATAATTATTATTTTGTAACATAATCTTTAATTGAGATGCATCACTGGTAAATAGAATTTTGTATCATAGAAAAAATGATAGGTATTTCCAAAAATAGATATTTCAGAGACTTGTTATGGGTTAAGGTATAGTAGATGAGATAGTGAATTTATTGTGATGGGATAATCAATTGTTGGAAATTAAATATGGAATTAAGTATAGCTATGTAAGTTAAATAATTATGAGAATTAATTATGTTTCATGATGTTTACTAAAGATAACTAACTGATAGAATTAATTATGTTCCATGATGCGATATAACATTACAAATTGGGAGAATTAATTATATGACGAGATTTTTACTAAATATTATTAATTGAGAGAATTAATTATTTCGCATGATGTGATATAAGATAATTATTTGTGAGAATTAATTATTAGTTGTCGTGTTTTGATTGGAAAAATTAATTGTGATGATTTAATTATGGAATGAGAATGGTTTTGACTAATACATAAATTTTGAATTGATTAATGCGTAAGGTTATTAGTTAATTCTTCATTTAACTAATGAACATTTAAATGTTTAACTAATTGTTGGATTCGTAAAATAATAATGTAAAAAATTAATATTATTTAATGATTGATTAAATGGATGATACATTGTGTATTTAGACATGGCGTTCTAGGCCAATTAATTATTGGGACATTGACATGAGTTTCCACCTCAATAGTTATCCAACCTTGAGATTATGGGGTGTTAGGAATGAAAACCTAAACTGAATTAGTGTTGGGAATGAAAACCTAAACTAAACGTGAATGTAGTTCTAGGCATGACGAACCACACCATATTAATGAAAATAATTAATGATGATTCAAAGGAGACTATATTTATATGCATGATGACCCTCACCAGATGAATGATAATAATGAATGATGATTAAAATGGGAAACATGAATTGAATCTAGGCCAAATGTATTGATTTAAGATTAAATGATATCTTGATAAATATTTAAATTATGTATTATATTAGTTGCTTCATAAAACTTCATGAAAATTTTGTTGACTGGACTCATTTTAGACACCATTGGTGGTGGCCTACTAATTTGTGCTCAAACCCTATTCTGGATTCCTAATTGAAACTATAGTATAATATTTATTTTCAATATAGGATATGTTCAAGGCCTTTGGATAAGTTGTATATTGTGATTGGAGAATGTGAGAGGGAACTAAGCATGGTTCTGAACCGGCTTTGGAATCATCGTGTCTTTAAATTGAATGAATTGTAAAAACATGACATTTACATTGACCTATAATGTTTTACCATTCCATTGAGTATTGTAATTTCATATTTTGGTAATCATATGACATGAATTTTTTCTGGATATTTATATTCTTCTGCACATGGTAATTGTTATTTAATTTAATTGGTGTCATATTATCATAAAAGAGAGTATAATATACACATGAGTGACTTACGAGACCCTCTATATTAGTCAGAACCTTATGGAGTATGGGGATGTGTGCTTATGTGAATGTGGCCAGCCGACTCGGGATACCCTTCAGTGGCAATTAGGTTAGGAAGACATAATGTGTTATCAAAGGGGGTATTATTTTCTTTATTCTTCTTTTGTCTTACTCTTTTGGGAAAGGTAGATAAGAGACTAGGAAGAGTCGAGTCTTGGTAATGAACTCTTGCACGGGATTTTCAAACCCATGTATAAGGGAAATTCCATGTACTCAGGGTGGGTTTTTTTAATTGATTTTTGTTTTTATAGTTGGATATTATTTTACATTTGGTGACACACTTGTGGTGTGATGTTATATTTTTTAAAACAAATTATGAATTTTGATTCGATCCCAAAATAGTTATGATACGTGAATCTACTTGCATCATTCTAGGAACTCAGATTTGATGTAACAACCGTATTTCTATGAACTTAAGGGAAAATGGGTTATGGTTATTTTGTTGATCATGAACTATTTTCAATATTTTGAGAGAGAAATAATGATGCGAAATGAGAATAAATGGGTTTCTAATGAGAACCTAGATCGCTTAATTATGTATGAAAAATTAATTAATTATTGAATTAAATAATATGAGATAATGTGATTAATTAATATATGAATTAATTTAATAGAATGAATATACCCTTGTAAACCTTGACTTAGGAGTATGATGGTTTAGGCTAGTGAAAAGGCCATGGTGTTGACCCTATTGAGAGAAAATGGGGAAAAATGAGGAAACTTTTTGTGTTAGTTTATCCAATTAATTAAATGTTATAAAGTTGTGTTTTGAGACCCGAGACGTGTGTTTGACATTGCAAGGGTATGACTCCATGATGCTTGTTGAGGGAGAGACAGATGGGTAGGTCTGGAAATGAACTTCCAAACAAGGAGCTTGATGCACCATTGGTGAAAGATTACGAAGAAGGGTAACATTTCCTAAATAACTTTTCTCATTTCATGCAATTCATAGAGAGAGACCCAGGTCAGGTTTTCAAAAATATATTGGAATTGACAAGGGATTTTTAGATGTATTAGCCTCTTACTTTTACTAGAGAGGGTGGACCTAAGGGAGATGAATTCTGGATTAAATCCACAGAGATGACTCATGACTACTTTGTGACTCTGGATGAGAGGAGTTTCATATTGGATGCTTATATTTTGTGGTGTTCAATGAAACAATGGTGGGAAAATTAGGTGTGATCTAAAAAGGCCAAAGAGATTTTGTGGAAGGTCTTTCATGAGAACTTCTTAGAGAACTTCTATCAAGACACGCTTTGGAAAGATAATGATTTAGTGTTTATGCATCTGGAACAAGGAAGAATGTCCATAATAGAATACACTAGAAGTTTCATAGATTTATAGTGTTTTCTATGTCTTTGCTGGATGATGAGGCTTTATTGGAAAAATGATTTTACGATATACTTAAGTGTAAAATTGTCTCTCATGTAAATATATTTAGTTTGAAGAAATTCTAAGAAGTTGAGTTCTACTGGAAGAGGTGGTAGTGGCAGTAGACGTGCTGATTCCGGGAATGAGGTCCCGTATTGGCAGAGTGGTGTTACTCAGGGGAGTCATACGACTCCACAATGATGAGGGTAAGTACATTTATATTTAGATAAGCTTAAAATTATTTAGAGTGAGGCAGGTCCAATTATAGTGATAGGTAATATAATTGTTTCTTCTAGTATGGCTACTACCATGTTTGAATCTTGTTTCTCTCATTAGTTTATATCTGCAAATCTTTTTAATGGGTTGAGAATGGAGGTGGAGTCTATATGGATAGTGATAAATATTTATACACTATTTAGAACATGATCTAATGATATCTATTTATGCAGGTGCAGTTTTCTAGAGATAAGATAGTATCATTTCCATGGGCATAGCTATATATAATGGTAATCGAACTAATTATGGATATTGACTAGATAATCGCATAACGAACACGCATAAATTGTTATTTCATGAAAAAAAAACCTTTGTATCTTCTAAGGGTGACCAATATATCCTTCGTGGATAAATTAATATCAATGAAAGATGAGCTTGGCTAGTTAATCATCAACTGGGATAGATGTCATCCTATGTTGCCATAATTTTTTTGTGATGGGGGTGGTAGGAAACACTTCCTTCCAACAGTTGTAGAACTATTTCAGGATGTATTTTAAGAAGATATTTTATGGTTTCCAGCTGAGAGAGATGTAGAATTCACTATTTATCTCATGCCAAAAGTAGAGCTGGTATCTATTCCACCTTATAGAATGGCCCTGACTAAGCATCAAGAGAGAAAAACAAATTGGGAGGAGTTGGAGGATAAAAGGTTTTATCTTTTAAAGTACGTCGACCTTGGGGATCACATGTTTTGTTTGAAATGAAGGAAGACACAGGTTTCTGCTTATATGTCTATTAACAAAAGTTGAATAAATTGATTATGATAAACTAAAAATTTCTTCCATGTATCGATGATATATTTGACCAAATTAAGGGGTATTCATTATACTAAAAGATCGATATGAGTTCAGGGTATTATCAGGTGACTGTTTGGAGTTATGATATACCATGGACTTCTTTTAGAATAAGGTATGGCCTTTATGAATTTGTCTTAATTCCAATTGGGTAATAAAAATATCAAGAAATTTTTATGGCTTTAATGATCATGGTATTTCATTCATACATAGATCAGTTTGTGGTGGTGTTTGTGGACGACATCTTGGGGTACTCTAAGACTCAGGATGATCATGCTCATCATCATGACATCGGCTTGAGTACATAGAAGGAGAAGAAGCTATAGTAAAAGCTATCTAAATGTTAGTTTTGTATTTAGATGGTACACTATTTGGGGAATATCATATTAGAATATGGTGTGGAAGTGGACCAAAAAAAAGTGCAGGTAGTGATCTCTTGGGAGCATCCCAAGAATTGTTTTTGTATTCGAAGGCATTTTTGGATTAGTTCTGTAACATCCAAAGTAAGTAATGAATAATATATATTTTTATCTATGTCTACTAATGAATAAGATAGTGTTTTAGAGGCTTAAAATGAGAATAAATTCAATCTTAAGCATGGAATACACTAATATTTTTAAAAGATTTTTTTACTGCCTTTTGATGGAAAACCAATTTTAAATCAAACATTTGACAATTTTATAAGCATTATTTGTCAAAATAAACTTATTATTTTTGATTGGGACTTTGAAATTTACATTGGACAAATTTTTGGTATTTTTCTGACAATGTTCATTTTTTAAAGAATAGTGAAAAATACTACATTTTACATCAAAACTGCTTTTTCATCTAATTTAATTACATGGTGAGATTATCTTTTGACTTGGTTTAAAAGTTCAATTAGAATATATTTTTACCATTAAATCCAATAGTTGTCATTGCAATTGATTTCACTTTGAAATTGGACTTAAACTAGTGTCAATATTTTGCTACTTATTGTTTCATAAAAACACGCTATTTGCTCAGACAACAAGAATTAATTTTTAAATTAATTTATTTAACTTATATGTTTTTAATTTTTTAAAATAGAAATCATTTTTAATTCGGAATATTAAATATATCTTAGAGTGAATTTTTGGTATTTTTCTGAAATACTCCAATTTTTTATGAATAGTGAATCCACTAAGTGGTACTTAAAAAAATTGATTTTTCCTTTAAATGATATTTTACCACCTCTATGTTTTGAATTTCAAAATTCCGAAAAACATGGTTGTCATTAAGAAGTAAAATATGGTTTAAGGGGAATAAAATAATTTTTATGTGAATAGTAACTTTTATGTTTTTAATCGCGATTAGAGGTAATTAGTGTAGTTTAAGGTAAAAATAATGTTTTAATAATATGAAATGACCTTGAGAAATGTCCTACCATTATTGGATGTGTCATGTCCGACCAAGACAATCCATGGGTCATCTAAAGGACCCCATGGAGCCACTTTGGATGGAAAATGGCATTAATATCTTTTTATTTAATGTTAAAGTAAAAATGTCACAAACATGAGTTATTTTACTAAAAAGAATTTTAAATGGTGTTATACAAGTCATATTTTTTACTATAATTATTCATTAGAAATATAAAACAATTTCCTAAATCATGATATATTTTTTATAATTTTTAGACATTAAATAAATTAAATTATATATGACACCATGATGATGCAGCGATGAACTCATTATTTAACGATTTAAATAAAATGAAAGGATAATGTAAAATATAAGACCTAAACATGTAAAAAACCTATTTTATGGTTGTATTTCGAACTGTTATCACCTTATCCTAGAAATATATAATTTTGGGACCTATTAAATCCGAAAACAATTTTATAATAAAGTATCCTTTTTTACATTTCCAAGAGTGCCCCTCCTCTCCTCTTATAAAAGGCCCCCACCTCTACCTCCTTACCCAAACTTCCAAAGCCTTTGGCTCAGCCAACCCCTACCCATTTTTTCTCTCCACATCCCTCTCTATCTTATAGAAGCCTCTCTTTGGGCATAAGTCTTCCCAAGGAAGCCTTTGAGCTCAAGTCAAATAGAGTTACCCGATTTAAAGGTAGTGTCTTCTATTGTATTCTTATGTATTATTTTGCTTCTCCAACCCCCTAAAATCTTTTTATTCATTTATTTTGTAACAACACCATTATCTCTCATATACTAGGATGTTGTTACAAGACATATTCGAGCTACACTTACACACACCTACTTCTAATGGTTAAAGACCTTACTTTTTCCGTGGATGGTGAATTTCTGCCTCACGAAATGATGATTATTCAATATTATTTTAACACATTAAATGGTGTACATTAAGATTAAACTATATTTATATATGATATATAATATGTTTATGTTTTAATTGAGTATCTGTATTATTCATTTATGGAATACCTTTATGGTTTCCATTATAGGTAAACGCGATATCTTCATTTTAGGATGTGCGGACTACCGCCCCTTCAAAGTGATTTGATTCCATAATACCATATGTGGCACATATAAAGGATGGATTTAATTATATTATATATGATATTATAGTGGAATTATAATATACCATTATATCATTATGATTCCATTCCATAAAATACGAAATAGAAATAAATGTAGCGTTCATGCGTACGTACGACTTATCGTCTCCATGAACGGTGCATTTCATTTCTTACCTCTAAACATTATGTAATATTATAAATGCATGTATATACAGGATATATATGATATATATGATGTCATGAGTATAACTCTGGATATAATGGATACATGAACAACTTTTAACTATAAAGAGCATATTTTTGACTCAAGTACCAATGATCGTTAAAACGACCGTTATTAACTTAAATAATTGAATAGTGTTCATGACATGGTAATAAGTGATATAAAAGGAATAATGAACTTGAAAAAGGTTATTAAGCAAGTAGAAATTAACTCAAGTTTATTATTCAGGAATTTAAAGAATGATCGTGTCAAGTTGGACCCGAGGTATGGGACTTCGTCTCAATCTCCTTTCATTAAGGCATATTATGTTTTATACACAACTTTCTTTTATACGGTGTATAAACTCCTTTGACTTTTACATTTAGCCAAAAGAAATATTTTTTATATGAATCATTTTACTAAACGACAAAATGGAATGTTTCTGTCATTCGTATGCGGCGACAACGACTTCTCTGCCGTCGTGACCATTATTTGAGTTTCGGCATCCTCTACAAGCCATACATTTTTTTATAGATAAATAAATACCCTATTTTTAATTTCTTTTATTTTGGTATTGAAAATGGTTTTCATAATGTTTGTTGTTGTATTGATATATTTTGATTGAAATGTGGAAATGTTATGTTTACTTTATATATGTTTTATGTGATACGATTATGTTATGGTTCTTGGGCATTATTATGAAGACGGGTGGTTCCGTGATAAACTAAGGGTGGATGAGCCCGATATAGCTCTACAATGCATTGGGTAACGTGAAGGGGTTAAACATTGAGGTTTCTCCGAAGAGATTTAGGGAATATACTGTGATGGGTATTCCAAACATAACCAAGAGGGTTACTCCCTACGTAAGAATGTTATGAATGCCACACGTTACCTCTATGTCTTATGATTTCTTTGATTTATTCATTTTTTGATGAGGTATGTTATAGTGCTTATGTTTTATGGGTAAAGAATGGTTTCATTTTTATGTATATATGTACTCATGTTTCTTTCCCATATTTTAATAACCCTTACTGATTTTTTTATGCTCATCCAAAGTTTTTGAAATGTTTTTCACAGGTCAATGGAAAGGTACATGATGTGATGATAGTGTCAATGAAGTGTCATGAAAGAATCCATGTTTTATTTTAAATAGGTTTTTGTTGATGGGAAAAATGTATACTATCTTTTATGTAAACACTTTGTTTAAATGTGGAATATAATGCAAGTTTTATGATCTAAATCACTAAAACTCTAAACCTAAAAAAATCCTCAATGGGAATTATTCATTTAATTCAATGTTATGTAAGGTTTAAGGCTGGGGCCTTATAAGATGGTTGTTATAAGAGGTTCATCATTGCCTTTTCTCATTTTCATTAACCTCTTAGTAGTTTAAAAATAAAATGGAAAATGTTTTTTCGGATAGAATCATGCAAGAATGATTTTAAGGAGTTGATGAATCTCTTTACATCAGAGCCATTATTTATCTTACCTGAGTTAGTTAAGGAGTACACTATGTATTGTGACACTTATAGGTTCAGACTCAGAGTTGTGCTGATGTAAGTGGAAAGAGTAATTGCAAAAGGGTCTCACGAGTTGAGGCCACAAGAACGGAATAAACCTACACACGATATAGAGTTAGCAGTAGTGGATTACAATCATATGTACCAGAGGCATTATCTTTTGGGTGAAAAGATTAAAAATTTTATAAATCACAAAAGCTTGTAGTATATCCTTTCCCAACACTACTTTAATCTTCGGATGTGTTGATGGGTACCGTATATTAATTCATTTGATTTTGAATTGGCATATACACTGCGAAGGGGAATAGTGTGGCTGATTCCTTGAGCAAGAAAAACTTATACTCAGTTGGCAGATGAGTTTATCGGAGAGTGGAAGATGATTAATTTTCTGGTATAAATTCATTTAGTAGTTCAAGAGAGTTAGAAGAGGATGAAATTGGTTTCAATAGAAATGGATTATATAGTATTGAAAAAAATGAGGGATAATAAGTATGAAGATACATTGGGTATAGCATTAAGTGAAAGCTTTGATGGTGGGGAGACACCTTCATACGGAAAATATATTTGGATGAGACCATCTTTGTGTAAAATCATTTTATTGGGCCTACGAGTATGCTGGAGTATCTAATGCATGAATTTCATTCTTCATGGTGGGAACTAAACACATGGGTGGAAAAAATTTACTATGACCTATAATGATTGTTTTGCTGGCCTAGTATGAAAAGGGATATAGCTGGGTTAGTAACAAGTTGCTTCACCTGTCCGTAGGTGATGGAATAGAATCAATGACCTGGAGGACTATTTTATCCATTGCATATTCAGGAATGGAATTGGGATGATGTTAATATGGAATTTTTGGTAGGACTCCCAAAGACCCGTAGGAAGAATGTTGATATTTGGGTCATTGTGGATTGACTAAGTTATAACACTTATTTCCTATCAAGGTAACCTTTACAGAAGAGTAGTTTACCGAACTATATATGATAACGATAGATCATTTTCATGCGTAGACATAGACAATAGTTGCCGATCATGATTTATGTTTTATATCATCATTCTGGTAGGGCTTAAAGACATCGCTTGGTACACAATTTCTACTAAGCACGTCTTTCCACTCATCAATAGATGGACAGTCAAACCAAACCATAGAAGTGCTAGAGGATATTATATGAGTATGTGTGCTTGAATTTGCTAGTTCTTGGGAGAAGAACATGGCCTTTTCGATGTTATCCTACAAAAAAAATTTATCTGGGTACTATACAAATGGAGCCATATGAATAAATTTACAGTAGACCTTTTAGATCATCACAATGTTGAAAATAGGTGGGTGAGTCAGAACTAATGGGATTGACTCTCGTTCACGAGACATCAATGAAGGAACAGGTTAATCAGAAACATATTAATACAGGTCAGAGTATGCAGATGTAGTATGAGGATAGAAGGAGAATACCCCTAGAGTATATATAGGAGGATAATATATTCCCTCGCTTGTTTCCTAGATTGGGTCATGACAGGATACAGAGGCAGGGCTTGTTAGCACCAAGGTTTCTTGGACCGTTTGAGATGCTAGTTAGAATTGTGTCAATGGTGTAATTATTAACACTTCCACAAAAATTTATTGCAATGTATGAAGTTTTAAATGTGTCAAAACTATGAAGATATCACCTAGAATCATTTCATGTGATTGATTTGGATGAGGTTCACCTTGAGATATGTGTGCCTTTTGAGGAGAATCTGATATGTGTGATAGGTCATAGTGAGAAAGTGTTATGGGGAAATACCATGCCTTTAGAGCATGTGTTATAGAACATATAGGTGTTCAAGAAGAATATTTGGAACATGATGTTGTCATGAGGGCTCAATGGACCAATCTTTTTTAGATCATAATCATAATGATGATTGGTAGTGCAGCTCGAGGATAAGATCATATAAGGATGAGAAATTGTATGATTCTGACCTCTTCTAGAGTCATCTCAAGCACGTTGTCTTGTACTCTTGGAAGCTTTAAGTAACTTTGATTCGGAGTATTGGATTGGGGTGAATTTGGATCGTCGTTTATGAAAAACTATTGGTGAGTTGGTTATGCATGGTCAGCGCACGATTTAACAAACTGTGCAATCAATATATGCGATACATAAGAAACTTGATAGAAAGGTCCACATATTTTGATCAAGGATTGACAAACCATGCTACCAAACCATGCCAACCATGCATACCTGGACAAAGGGTTCTGCATGGTTGGTGAACGTTTTTCCCTAACTGTTTTCCTCTTCCCAGGAATCTATGTGAACATAAATTAATACCTGGAAATATTTTTTAAACCACCCGAACCATATGAGGCTATGATATTTGGACCTTGACTCAGGCTTGACGAGTTCTAGGTTTACCCAATGCCTCTCAGAGAGTTTCCAAGGTGTCCCAAACACCATAATTCTACATCGAGAGCCCAGAATAAAGATCTCTTCTCCTACCAGTATGTGGATTTCATTATGTTTCTTCTCTTATTAATTATCTTATCTTTTCTAGATCTTCTGATGTATGATCTCCATCGTTTATTTGGATCTAAATAAATGATTTAATATATAGATCTAAAATTTTGGATCTAGATATCGAATTGAATGATCTTGAAGCCTTTGATTTTAATTTTAGATTTAGTGATTTAGATATGGAGCTTGATCGACATCATTGTGCAGCTCGGATTTTGGGGATTTTGATTGGGCAAACATTGGCCACAAAAACTAAGGTAGGTTGTATAAATCAAACTCCCATTGTAATGATTTATAATAAGTGAATGTGATTAAATGATTTTCTATATTCCCTTGATTAATGATTTCTTAAATTTGAGTAATTAGTAAAGTGGAACTGAATTGTGTTGCCTCAGTGGGTAATTGATGTATGTATCATGGAACAAATGAAGGGGGTTTTCCAAATAGATATAGTAGATGTTTTTAGGAGTTGAGGTATGGTAACTGATATATTGAAATTAGTTTTTTAAGATAATTAATTGGGGGTAATTAATTATTAATATATGTTTGGATATGTAATATAAATAATGGTGAGAATTAATTATGTTCCATGACGTTTACTAAGGATAATTAATTGAGATAATTAATTATGTTCCATGATGTGATATATGATAATTAATTTGGGGAACTGATTATTCTCCTATATTTTTACTAAATATAATTAACTAAGATAATTAATTATGATTCATACAGTGATATAAGATAATTAATTGTGATAAATAATTATGAATTGTTGGGTTTTGATAGGGATACTTAATTGTGACGAATTAATTATAAAATTTGAATGATGTTGATTTATTAATTAATTGGTGAATTAATTAATTTGTGATGTTCTTAGTTAATTATTGAAATAACAAATTCCCTTTCAAATGTTTAAAAAATCATTTGATTAATAAATTTATAATGTGGAAAAATTTTATGATATGAATAATTATTAAATGGATGAGACTTGTTAGTGCTAGACATGGATTTCTAGACCAACTAAAAGTTGGGACATGGAAATGGATTTCCTCCCCAATAGTTATCCTAGAGTGAGATTATGGAGTGGTAGGCATGATGACATACACTAAATGAGAAAAGTAGTATCGGGACGATGGACCACACTCAATGAGATTGTGGTTATAGGAATTATGAATCACACCAAATGAACAAAAAAGCGAATGATGATTCAATCAACATTGTCGGGTTAGATATGAATACCTACTCTAGATGAATGATAATTAGGAATGTTGACACAAATGTGAATGATGAATTGAAACTTGGACTAAGGAGTTGATTAAGAGTAAATGATAATGTGATGATATTTTAAATTATTAATTGTATTTTTTTATTTATAAAACTACATAAACTATTTTTTACTGTATTAATTTGAGAAACAGTTGGTGGTGGCCAACTAAGTTTTACTCACACAATATTTAGGCCGCCTAATTTGAAACCCAGTAGACTTTGTTGTAGCTGGACTGAATAAAGGCATGAGCATTAGATAGGTTGCAGATTGGTATTGGAGCATAGGAGAGGGAACCGTCTGTGGTTTGAGACCCACTTTCGAATTTTGGTCTCTTTAATTTTAGTTTCATTATAGACACTTGATATTTTCATTTTCTTAGCATGTTTTATGTTTCCATTGAGTATTGTATATTCATGTTTTGGTAATAATATGAAATTGATTATTTCTACATATTTATACACATTGAAACTTGGTTATTCGTTATTTTCTTCAATTCGTGTTGTATTATGATAATATAGGGTATAGTATCTCCATGATAGACTTAGAAGACCTTTTCTTCTAGTCGGTACCCTCTGGCATAGAGGTATTCAAGCTTGATGGCATGTGGAAAACTAGATCGGGGAACCATTCCGTGCCTTCTTGGTAGGGATTTCAAACATAGATCCAGATACAAACAAAGATAACATAATGTATGACCATCATATATTTCATGGTGTTGATTAAGAATATACCATAGCATTTAAAAAAGGATAGTATAATCGATAATTTGAGGTTGTGTTCCACTAGTTCTCTTTATATAGAAAAAGATCGGATGATGCAGTTTCAAATATATATTCAAAATCTCAAGAAGATCACCATAATGGTACTGTATAAAATATATTATAATAATGAAATGTTTAACTAACATATAGTAATTGAATACATCCCAATAGTTGAACTTTTTGGATATCATCAGTTTAATATATAGAAAGAATATATTCAAAAGATAATAATATATATATGATTTGGAGAATATGATATTATTGTTATTTCATTTCGAAAAAAAATTCATGAATAATCCATATAAACATGATGAATATAGTCTTTATGATAAACAACAATAAATTATTGAAGGTATTAAATATTCATATTCCTATATACAAAGAGAGTAGTGAAGAACGTTATTGTAATAAATATAAAGTGAAGAATAATATAATCAAAAACAAATTGTATAGTATGTTCATCATGTTTGTCATTAGGATATAGAAAGTCACATTATATTTTAATTTCATCACAAGTGATGAATTTTTTCTTGGACATTCAATAAAAAGGGTAATTATGAAATGTAAAATCCCTATAACTGTATAAGATATCATTTGTTTTATGGGATTAATTAGATAATTCAAATTCATTGAGAAATATTTATTCGGAATTTTATTCCCAAAAAATAAGTTACCATCGTAATGGGTGATGTATATCTATCTATAATAAAGTGAATTTATATTTAAAGTGTATAATATGAGGATATTCACAACATGTGTACTCAAACTCCCCTAAAGTGGAAATATTTTTGTGATATATAATTATGATTAAAAAATTAGTGGTTTTTTACACATGTATAATGATTAAGTAGTAGTACATTCCTCTATAAAACTAATGATAAAACAATACTATTACCAAAATTCTTAGTCATATATTATTATTGTTTTATTTTTTATTATTATTTAGTGGACTAACCTCCATATAGAATTTTTAACATATGTATTCAATATAATATTTTGTTTTATATATTATCACACAATTAATTTAATATAAATCAATTGGGATTATTTGAGTTAATCTATGAAAATTAATTCTCATTATAACCCAAACATCACTGGTAAAAAATGATTTATAAGATCATAAAAAGACAATGAATATACCTATCCTAGAAATGGATTAAATAATATATTAATCAATATAAAAATGATGGATCTAGATATATTTTGGTTATGAAACATATCCTATCTCAGAAAATGATTTTCCATCCATCAGTCTAAGAAAAGATAATAGATTATTAAAGGGGTTATTTTGGAGCATCCAAATAATGTGACAGAAATAAAGGAAATATTTATGAATTTAATATTAATAATATAACTAAAATATGATGATACCTAATCACTACAGCCAAAATAGAGATATGAATACCTCAGGAATGTTCCTAAGAAACCAATGTGGGAACAAGTTCCAATGTTTGTCTCAGAAATTTAACCATAAACAAATATATTAATGGAGACCTATGTAATATAAATATATAATTCAACATCGATTTATAAATAAAAACATCATCTCATGAACTACAATACCATAACCTGAATGATATACAAAATATAAATATGAGTAATAATTAAAAAAATTCTTTCCTAATAACACATGAATCATGATCTAATGACCCAATCCTACGAATGTGAAAAATGATCCCACTTATAAGACATGTCTAGAAATTAATAGAGGCTCTATACACACTATAGTATAAAAATATGGCTTGTGTTAGATAATAGTAATTTTTCAAGAAGAATCTATATACCTCCCATTCAAGAAATTAAAAAAATCCTATTTTTAAATTCATTTATGAGATGCCTATATATATATATATTTTTCATATTAAACAAAAAATAAAATGGTTTACTTTGAAATCCATCTCCTGTATATTTGAAAACAAGTGCATGTATGAACAACACAAAAAATTTCTATTTATATTTAATAAAAAGAATTATAGAGTTTTATAACGTTTGTTATCTAATATAGTGCAACACACATCTTAATTACACATGAAACTACCCCAGGTTCTCATGTTTTACTCATCAAAATAAGAATCTCACAATACAGAATTTAATATTCCTATATAAATACATTTTTAAATATAAAAAAAGGAATATAAAATGCATCTTTATCCTATATAAATATGAAAAAATCCGTAAAATAATTTTTGACATGATTGAAAATACAAAAAAGTGAATAAAATAAAATTTATAATAAAAATTCCCACTGATATAACACCATTTTTAATATATATATAACATTATAAATATCTATGTAATATTAAAATTTTATTATGGAATTTAAATTTACATTGTATGTGTATCACTTGAAAATAATTGAAATCAATTTCTACAATATCATATTTTACTCGAAAAACCCTTTAAATTTTTATTTAGACACAATATATTCAACATCCCATTTGTAAAAATAACATACATATAAAGAGCGTAGGTTAATTAATATATATCTAAATTATATTAGAATTAACCATTATTAAAATGTTGAATTTTTTATATAATTCATGAAATAATTCAAATTTCATGACTAAAACATAGAATATGTGTAAATTTTAGTGGCTTAATTATTACAAAAACCATAAAGAATGATTTTTTCAAATAAAGGGATGTATTATTGAGAAATAAAAATTATTATAGGAGAATATTGACTTTATTCAAAATTGTTGTCTTTATGGACATAGAAAATAGAAAATTCATCCATTCAAATCTAAATTCTCATTTAAAATAAATTTTTTCAAAAACATGTCAAAACCTAATAAAATCCATGAACACCAAATAATGAAAGTTATTTTAGAAGAAGAATATGGAGATAAGTTAGATATAAGGGTATGATTACGAGATGAATCCATACATAGAGTTATTCATGTTATTCTCCACTATTATATCATGAGGTTAGGAGGAGGAGATGAGGGTTCCTTCCCTTCCCATACATGGGTGTTAAATAAATGTAGAGATTGTGGCACACCTCCTATCTATTATCAATTATTCTTTAATAATAAGTATAGTAAATTTATAATATTAATAAATTATTATTTAATATATAATTATCTATATGAACATCCATTACTATTATATATTGATAATAATAACTATATCACCCTCAATTGGATTAAAAACAAGAATCTATTTTAATATCTTGTAATCTAAAAATAATATTAATAATAACAATATATTTATTAATAACAAGTTACACATACAATTGTTCATAAATATTTATTAAACTATATGAAATGAAATAATAAATCATACAACAATAGTGATTATTGAATATAATAATATGAATGATCCATAATTTTATTATATAGGATCTAATGAAGTCAGGACCTAAAAAATAAAAGTTTCAAAAAAATAGTAACAAATGAATGATTAGTTATTATGCGTAGTGAAATTGTGCTTCAACCATGTGGTACTAACTGTCTCTCGATATAAATAGTTCTTGGTCGAATAAAACTGTTTCCACTAAGAATTAAGAGGCTATGTGTCCTTCAGTTTTTCTCAAACCAATCAAATATAGAATATTTATAAAAATTTAATATAAAAATTATTTATTAATAAGTAAAATGTGTATATATTTCAAAAAAATGGATGCATTTTGTTTCTTAATAGATTTTTTTATCATCACACGTGGACAAAATGATTTACTAGATATTGTGATTATATCATATTTAACTATCCATCATGGATGTACCATGTTGTAACAATATAATAAAGAGTAATTAAGATCTAATATCATAAAGAATGATATTAATGAGTATATACCAATGTTATTGGTATTCCAAATTTCTTAAAAAGTTATTCAAATTTGTAACGGGATTTCATTACCCATAAAAAAATGTATATATGGATAAATCACTAGGGAAAATTTCATGGGACATCAAATATAAAAAAATGAATCAATTCCACATGTGTTTTGGTGGATCTACAAACAATTGTTTTCCTAATTCACACTATTCCATAAGACATAACACTCAATATTATATTAAAATTTAATTTAATATGAGTGTTGAATCTACATGGGGAACCATGTTTGACCATATTTATGTAATATCCAAGGATAGAATCTTGGTTTTAGAGGAATTTTTATCATCCCAAAAACAGAGAGTTGATATTTAGTATGAATGAATGACCACAATCTGATGTACAATAAAAAAGGAATATTTGGTAACTTGAGAGTAAGGTATGTGATTTCATGATGGATATAAAAAATGGTTGGGATCAATATCTACAATTTTTTGATTTCCCATACAATAATTATTTTGTATTATAATGTGAATAGGTTCCTATCATATGAAATATGTGGGAAGACTAGTCAAACTACAACATGTTGGTATGAATATTTCGAGAGTAATATTTTGGAAAAAAAACGTTGGAAGTGTAAGATAAATATAGTTATAGCTATTAAAATTCAGAATAAATCATCTCATAGATGATATGGGAGCTGTACAAATAATCATATGACTGACTTGAATTCATAATTTAGATAAATATTTTCCTTTAAATATTAAAAATGATGAGAGTGATAATGTTTGGGAAGAAAGGAATCATCATCCCAATGTACATTTCCACCTTCATGATCCACTACCACATTGGTGTTAAGGACTATCGATTAGGACTTCTACTAAGCTATGATCAAGTGTATGACATGTTCCAAGATTCCCTCTTATGTATAAACATACATAAACACACATTTATAATCAATATCTGATTGGGTTAACTAGATGATAAACACTTTTATGAGGAACAAAAATTGAATATAACTATATCCCACAAATATAATAATATGAAAGTCATCCAATGAATACAAATTCAAAACCTACATTGTAATTGAAAATTGATTAACTTGTGCACTCTAAGAAACATCACACCCACCAACAACATCATAAAAAGAAGATAAATTTATAGAAATATTATTGAAATTTTTAATTTTTATAGGGTAGCATTAGATGCAATGATGTTAAGGATGAATGAGTTAATGTAAATGTATTTGTTGTTTGTATTGACCAAATATTTCTACCACAAATTTAATATGACTATTTGAATATTAACATGATCATTAAAACAGTAATTTGACATTTGAATTGTTAAAATAGCTAATAGTATTGTACAATTTCTTATAAAAAAATATTTACTATGATTAATGATATTAAATATTTATATTAGAGTGTCTTGATAAAATTTATAAATTAAGAAACTCAAATAATGTAAAAGTTATATTTCTAACAATGTATCTCTTAACAAATTTTATAAAAACATGTTTTAAAATATTTAATTACATATTAAAAGTCACATTGTTAGTAATATATTTTTAAAACAATGTGTATTATTTTTTAAATGAGTATATCAAAAGTATCCAATACATGGTTCTTGGATTTTCTTTTTGGTAAATGTAGATTTGGGGGTAATAGTTCACTACAATATTTCTCAAATTCCATTTGAGTTAATAAAAATTATATTTTAATAATATCCTATTAATTTATAAAATGTCTTTATATGTATATATATATATATATAGTTTAGTTAAATTATAAATTTAAAAATAAAAAATTTAATTTCCAATCCAAAAACATAGTATTGAAATATTTAAAATGTAAGGATACAATAATAAATTATTTTCATTTTATCTTTTCTATAAAATAAATAAATTTGATGTTTTGATGAGAATCATGTCATAAACTATTTTATTTTTATCCAAATGATGTTCATATTTTAAAATATGTCTGTTATAACTTTTCATGATCTGGAATAAATATTATATTCTGTTTTGGATTTCCAATATACTCCTTCATTAAATGTATAATTAACCCCACATTAAAATAAACACCTAAATCATTCCCACTTTACACTACTTAACAAATTACATTGCATTAAACCTCCCAATACCACTAAAGATATTCTTTTCTGATGTAACCTAAATCATCCAATCTATAATGGGTCATAGAAAATTTGAATCATAAAAAATGATGTATTGTTAATTTTCATTTAATTTTCATCTTATATTCCCATAATTTTTTTTAATACTTATTTAAAACACTATAAAGATAGATAATTTCTCTTTTGACATGATATTAATTATATAAATCTACTAAAAGTATATTATTTTTAATATTTGAATACATAATCTCCCCCTCCCACTAGATGTAAAAATTTAGTTAATAGTTCGTCAACTATCTATACTTACACTATATATTTATTTTATATCATCAAAATAAATTTTATCCTACATAAATTATTGATAATTTATAAATATTTTATTTATTTTATTTTTATGAATATATATTTATATTATCTAATTGAAAAATTATAAAAAAATTGAAATCATGGACTCTAGAAAATATCAAACAGTTCATGGAAATATGAAATCTACCAATTAATCATTATTAAAATTATAGAAAAAATTATTAATTATAATTGATAATATCAATAATGAGTATTAAAAACTTATATACTAATATTCTAATTAACAAATGTTGAATTTATATAGAAATAGAAAATGTGATGGATGAAAATGGGGAAAGGGTGAGGGAATACCCAACCCTTCCTTTATCTATTGCCTTTATCCTCTCTTTATCACCTTTATTACCAATTATTCTTCTATAATATCATCTAAATTCATTTTTTAATAATTTCATATTTTTGGAATATTCATGTTGTTACTTAATACAAGTGAACTCTTATACTTTATTAGAATAATATAGCCAAATAATTTACTCATTAAGTATCTGCTTCATTATTCTTTTGTTGACAATTCTAATCAATAAAGATTATGAAATTTTAATTTTAAATATAACACCATCTTTTATAAAATTTTGTTTTACGATTGATAATCCTTTGACCTTATTCTTTTAAACACATTTTATGGTATCAATATGAATCACATTGCCCTCTAACGAATTTAATTTATGTTTATGTTTGAGATATGTTTCGATTCTATGTGAAATACGTGACAATAATAATATCATGATGTGATGCATGAAAAAATAATAATATATTAGTCTAATTAATAATGTAATGTGGTATATATAATGAGATTATTTATGTGAAAATGTGGTATAATATTTCACATAATGATTTTTTAATTGTGTTCAAATTTTATATGTGAATATAGTTTTTTGTGTATTTACATTGAATTAAAGGGAATGATGCATTTTACTTTATCAATAATGATAAAGTGTTTATTTTTTATGAAAGTTACAAATTATATGTAATTTATTATTGTTTCTAATTTTATATAGGGAATATACTATTCATATGCTATGATGATGATGGCTAAGATCACCAATTCACTCATATTTATTGATTCATCGTTTACTCTATAGTTATCATCGCACTAAATGGATTTTAGCCCAATATTTCTATGATTATCGCTTCATAAGATTACCCATAATGGGGATTATTAAATAACACTGATTAAATAGTTAAAAGGATCAAATGAACTTATATATATATTTTTAAATTTACTCTTGTTGTATAAACCTAATTCTCTCATGATGTTAAAAAAGTTGATTTGTTTGAGAGCTAGTATAATTAATTTTTAAAATTTAATTAATTAAATAATCATGTATGAATGAATTATTTCATTATACCATGATTTACCTATTAGAGAATTATTCTAGTCTGTTTTTTATATCGAAGTTATCTATATGGATGGTTTTACCGACTCACTGTTTTTTTAGTCAGTGTGGTGTAGGTTGAAAATTTCTATACCATGTTCGATAATTCGTATCCTAGAATGATTGGTCACATAGCCTCATGCGTGCCTCCCCTTACACTAAAGGCTATTTAATATCAATGGGGGTCCAAGGTGGTTTAATGGGGTGACAATAGCCACATGATCATATCAATATATCTATGTAATAAATAAAAATATAAATTGGTAATAATAGCAGCTAGAAGATGATGATAAATAATACAAATATGATAAAAAATCAATAACATCAATATTGAGTATAATATATATAATTATATAACGGAGTGTCTATAAAAATTATTTTTTATTCCTGGAAATAAGAAGAAACAAATATAAATATACCAAAATAGCCAAATATACTAAAATTTAATATCCATATTGCATGATGATCCTTAGCTCTTTCCTTTTTCAACATTTACCATGAAATAATAAATCATCAATCATGAACTATGTGCTTTCTCTTGTCCCTAGCTATATCCATGAAGTCTATTCGGGTGCTAATCAGTGGCCCGAATAGGGCATGGCGCATACTCAGTCGGACACCACCTATGGTTTGTCTAAAAATCAATCATGTTAATGTAAATGGAACAGTGTGTGGAATAGTAATCATTACTGATCTACAATTTCTAATGAATCAACCATGTTAGATTCAGATCCCTATGGGAATCTATGAAGATCATTCCTATATATGGATATATTGAAAATTTTGATGTACCCTTACCATAATGTATGTATATTCATAAGAAATACGATCACATTCATAGATATACATACGGTATGGTTATACCATGCATTAGTTCCCTGGTGAACATATAGAGTGGCAAGGTGTCATATATAAAATATATCTAAATTGAGATTTGTAATATAGATAGAATAATAAAATGACTGAGGTTCAACCATGGAATTTGTGACCTCTGGAGTCAATCCAAATCCAAGTAATAACTCATTTAGTCTAGAAATAAGGGTTTAACTGTAATTTGAGGTTGTTCACCCAAGTCATTCCACTAATAATATTTCAAACCAATTTCAGGAAGCTCATCCACTGTAAATCTAGTGATAATGATATATGGTTCAAATGGTGGGAATAAGTGGTTCCATGTTTCTATATATGTCATGTTGAATCTAATAATTTTATCCATGCATTTCTAATATCAAGAAATCTGTCAACTGAATGATCAGTACAACACTGAGGAATTCACATATTGGGTTGAGGATTGTATTCTATGATTGGTATCCATCATTAAAATTGGTTCAATAAATCGTGGCGGTATCATTTATGTTCTCAAGGGATTCCCTTTAAAATAGAATCTGATCTTTAATCTTCACAATTCAATAATAGTAAATGTTTCCACAATAAAGGAACCATGTATTTGAATACGAATAATAAAATTATAAATGTTATAATAAAACCAATTAACTACTTTTATTTAATTCATATAATTATCTATCATCTATTGATGAAAATATTAATGGGTTTCAAGGAATCATTTGGAATTTTTAATTAATTCCAATTTGCCATGTCCATTTACAAATATAATTGTTAATTAAATAAGTCATGTATGTTGGTTAACCATTGTTTGAACATATAACTTATTCAATTCCCATTAATATATAGTGGAAAATACACTGTTGTTGTTTTGGATAATTATCCATATGGATGAAATTGCTTATGATAATTATCTACAATATACATGGTGTGGTTGAAGACCACCCAAATTATTTGTCATCTAAAAGAATCATTAGGATACCAATTTGGGTATATAATTCAATATATAGTAATTTTGGGGGAAATTCTCAGTTAAATTGACAAGTTTCACAATGAGAAAAATAAAGGCCTAAAAACATTGAAGTGAATTTTATAAGAAACATACCTTATGAATGAGGATGAACACTCATCTAGTATTGGACTTTATTTTCTAGATTGAATGATAATGGAAAAATATAATAAATACAAATACTATTATAGAATATGATCTTGAAAAAAAATAATTATGTTGATGAAAAGATAAAAAAGAAGTTAATGTAATGGAGAACTTATCAGTGGCTATCAAACGATATAGAGGGCACTCAAATTGGAGTCTGTATGGGGGAGTTCCAAAAATCTATTGAAGGCTATTGGGGGAGAATAGAAGGGGGAGTGGGGGGTGTGGTCCACATGAAAAAATGATATGAAAATGGTGTTATCCATTTTAATATAATGTAGGAGGAAAATAACTATGGCCAATTTTTATGTGGATCGTGGTTTGGCCTCACAGTTTTCTAAACCTAGCCCCAAATGTACGGTTGGATGTATCCACGGGATGACCCTTACATGGTTCATGCGAACATTTTTTCAACCCATGAGCACCCCATTAATCATGGAACTATTTTAGTAACACCCCCTCACATTGGCTAGTTACTCGATTAGAAAAACTAGACACATCATATGAACACCCTATGCATCCCACTACATCACATTGTATGGTTTGTCTAAACCGTGCAGCCTTAGGTTCACAGTTTCAAAAAACATGTTCATGGTCTATTTCCACTAAAACATGGATTTTTTCAAATTAAATAAGCCTATGAAATTATTTATTCTCTTCTAATATTGTTGGGAAAATATATATGAAAAAAAAGTAATTTAATAAATAATATATGTGTTTATACCTCAAATGATATATTTTTTGATTCAGTATCCCCTTTGTAAAAATATTCATCATTGAGTTTCCCTTTAAAGGGTGGATAATAATCATCTAAAAAGTGTTGTGTACATTAAGCATTATTTTTGGCCTCCATCATCTATGATTCATCATAGAGTCTATTGTTCTTTCATAGCACCCATACAAAACAGGCGGACTTTCCTCAGATATCTATCTTGTTTCAGTCCATGATGTGTATAGTATTCACATAAAGGGACACTTATACCTTCAAATAAACGTCATAATTATTTATGACATGTTATGGCTCTGAATATTCCAAGTGAAGTTGTGGATCATGGATAAATTCATTCATGTATTGGTACCTTTGTGGTAACTACACCTGATAGAACACTGAAATGACTCTCTATATAACATCAAATGGCCCAACGAATCGAGGTGAAGTGTTCCCTTTCTATCTAAATTATGGATGAACCATTCTATTAAATATTAAAAAGATTAACTGATCCCAAACCTATAACAATAGAGGTTATCGATGGTGGTCGGCATATAAATTATTCCTATACTAGGTCGTATCCATACACATCATAATCAACTAAACACACTATGATGTCTCCCCAATGTCCTGTGTTCCATGAAGTGTTCTCCCTACTACCTCAAACATATACATTGGTAATGCACATTTTCTTCTATATAAGGATTATTATAGAGAAATTTTAATCAATTCTAAAAATATATTTTGTAGTAAAATTTTAATTGAGGTATTTGTTCCCCATAAGAACCTATAAATTAAAGGACACATACATGAAGCAGTTTTTATAAAACAATAATAGTAATCATGGAAATTATATAATTATATGGGTGATGTAATGTTCTCAGAATAACTTGTGTACAAAACACTCTCTAACAACCATTCTAAAATAAATATCTAAAATGAACTTTTTCTTATACAAGAGTTCAAGTAACACATTAAATATGTACAATATCCTATAAATAAAACCTCTCAGTCTCATTTATATAAAAGTTCACTTTGATATATATAGAGTGTGAGACCATCATGAGCTTATAAAAAATCACCCATACCACATTATTTTCATAAGGGGATCTCCAATAATACAGTAATATTGTCGATATTAACATCATATAATTTAAACATAGGAATGTGTAGTGGATGTAAAAGCCCGATGAACCGATGACGTTCCACCTTCACTTGATGATAGGTGTAATACCTAGTAAAAACTCAGGTTTTTTCTTTTTTCTTACATGGCCATCATTTTTTTCGATATAGATGATCATACACATTTGAAATACTAGGGTGTTAAACCCATGTAGAAGCATGAATCTCTCACATCAATTCATATTAAACATTTATTGGAATAGAGATGTGTCCATGAATGAGTAAGAGATTATCATGATCAACGGTCAATTATGGTGTTGGATCTATACAAGATATTTTCTATCATATGTATAGGTCCTTCAAATATAATAACTATATCACCTCAACTCTATACAATATTGAAAATTGCATCACTAAATTTATATGGGTATACTTCTTTTGATACTCTTAGATATTTATGTTATCAAGAAAAAATTTCCATGATCTATCTCTCACTACTAGCCTCTTAAAGTACATATGTCTAATTCTTCTAGATTATATAAACTTCTATATAGTTACCCTTCCAGGGAATACAGATAGTCTCAAAACTGAAGGACTGTAGTTATTAAACCCACCCACTTTTCCTAATATTTAATTCATTTTTATTGGAGAAATACTTGAGGATTGTTTGAATATGTATAAATCAAAAAAAATACTTTCTATGAAAATAATTCCTCCAACAATGAAATTTGATCATTACAACCTCCAACTGAAGTTTGTGTGTAGTGTAATTTCTCTCATGTGGTATCAATTCAAGAGACTTGCAAGCCCTGACCCTATCTTCTTACATAAAAAATATCCTATCCTGATGCCTGAGGAATGAAAATTAACAAAATATCTTTTTCATGTATATGGATGAATCAGAATCAATGCTGAATTAATCCTCCCTTTCAACTCAAAAAATGATTCCTTACAAGCTTTAAATCATGTGAATTTCACATCCTTCATAGTGAATCCCATCATAGGATATTCTAGGTGTGAAATTTCCTGAACAATATTATCATAATATATACCCATCCATAATAAAATATGTATTTCAAAAATATTCATGGTCTCATACCAAGAAAACACGGTACATTACTTGTATATGTCACTAAACACTAGGAACAATGAATTTTTTTATTCAATAAGTGAACCATATTTCTCTACGAGTGAAATTTACTAAGATTATCATACCTATGTTTCTATAATAGTGTATTCAATAAAATATAAAGATTTTTTACATGGTCATATTGAGCACATGAATAAACTAAGATGTCGTCCATATAGACTACCAATAATGAATCCCAATACGATTGGAATAATGTATTAATAAAATACGTAAATACAACTAGTATGTTTATATAACGAAATAGAATAATGATATACCCATAAAGAACACAACCTATAGAAAATATAGTATGATGTATTATTGAAGGTCTAATTCATACAAGATGGTAACATGGATTCAAATTAATTTTAGATAAATCCCTCACTCCTCTGAGAAATTCATTGTTTTCATGATTTAAGAAAATAGATATTATTTATTGACAATCATCTGGGTTAATTTATAGAATCCACACAATGCATGGGGGTTCCATAAATCTTCTTGGTGAAAGGGAGCAGTGGACCACCAGGTGAAGTTCTTCGACATACAAGAACCTTATCTTCTACGTCATGTAGTAGCCTCTTAAGCTAATATAATTTAATAGTAGAAATAATATAATGTATATTGAATAAAAGTGATGCTCCTCAAACTAGCTCTGTAGAATACTTCATAGATCTCATAGGAGGTAATTTCAAATAAGAATTATAAAATAAATCTATGAAATTATATACTATATGTGGAATATAATTCTGATGTATTGCATAATCCTCATTCTAAAAGCCAAAAATATTGGATGTCACTCTACCCAATCCATGATTCTATGGTCATTCTCAACTATCCTAAACATCCCATTCACCCTTTAAATATAAAAATCATCAAATAATGATGTAAAATAATCTAATTGGAGTTAGAAATATACATATCCATGATAGGGGTCTATCCAATCCATACCAAGAATGGAATCTTTTCCAATAATCTTGATAATGAAGAGGTATTGTATAAAAACATAACATCCTACCTCAATGAGTAATTTATTTTACTATCATTCAGTCTCTAATCAAATTCTAAATTGAGATTTCTAGTATCATTATGTCACAAAAATATTAAATATATTACCCATGTCTTACTATAATTTTCATATAGAAAATAAAGTGAAGAAACTGTATCAAAAATAGAAAATACTAAAGTAAAGGCTACTATGATTTTACCTCTAACTATATATATTCTAGAACCAGACTCCACGGGTATAGGAATCACTGAATTGATCTGGATTGATCTGATACCTTTTATTAAAACCTAAATAACCTGAGTATACATTCTATACTGGTGTTTCATTTCCTCGAACTAGCCTCATAGACAACATACACTTCCTCTGTCTGTCCAGCCAAAGGATGTCCATCATCTGGATTGATTTCATGCTACAGATAATGTTCCAGAAGATATATCTGGTGTAGATTCTCTCCCACAAGGAACTGGTGGAATGAGTTGACATATGCTATGACGAAGACCCATTATTTTTTAGGGATAGACCTCAACTATGTCTCGATCACATAGGGTTATTACCTGATTGTCCCTACCAAACATATTCTTATAGCTAAGAAACCATCATGGGTACTATAGTCAAACCATATTGAGTTATACTACCACAATATATGAAATTATTCTATTTAATGTGTTCTTGGTTCAAAATTTATATGACATTAAACCAATGAAAAACTTTTTCCAAAGACTGGAGGAATACCTATGTCCATCCACAAATTTTCTCACAATATAAAACTCTTCATAATTGAAGGAAACTGTAAAATGTTGAATCATAGATAAGAAATATAAAAAATCCCTAAATAATAAGGATCCTAAACGTTGATAGAGTACCATCTTTGATCTGGCATCTCTTAGTGTATCTGGAAGGACAATTTTCCTATAGTACACTTAATATCACTCTAGACCATATCTCGATGTTGGGTTTCTTCAGTAATAACATCCCACCAATACATGGATGATATAGGAATCAGATAAACAGTGAGATGAAGCCTTCTCCTTGTATGTGTCTCCTGGTGATCAATGATCGATTACAAAGACTCAATCCATCTCTTGACAACCTTTCTACCATCATCCTTTATAAATCATGGTAGATTCTTCAGGTGAAACTCATTCTTAAGATCATCTATAATATGTCCATAAAATAGAGATCCTTGAATATTTTTTATAATTTGAAAGAAACCCTCATGAAACTAGTCCTCATTACCGATGTCTGGTATAACTTTAGGTGCCATAGGATGTACTACTAGAGGTAATTTTGGTTTCTCATAGACCACCAACTCTATATCATGGTCACCACCGCCCTCTTATAGATCTACTCAAGGAAATCATGGGGTTATAACACAAAAAATTATAATAACCTACCTAATATAAGATATCATAATGAAAAAATAATAGATAAAAGAATATTATATATAAAATACATCATATATAAGAGTCATGCTCTTTTACCAGCTTATAGAACTTGGTGTAGGAATCATATAATAAATAAACCAACGATAGAGATATTGAATACTTTACACTAAAATGGTTAGGTTGGGGACATGTTTCATGATTTATATTTGGGTACCAAAATATATTGTTCCCATTTCTTATTGTAGAGGAAAAATTATTTAAATTCCAACTTGAATCACTATCTAATGAAAACCATTTCCATTTCAAATTTGAACTGAACATTTATAAATTTTATATATCTATACAAAGGTACATTGAGATGCATCCATCATTTCCATGTTATAAAGTAATAATTTTTATATATTAAAAATTGTTCTATAAACTACTTCAACCAGGCTTTTAATATTGATAAATTTGATGAATCTCTATTCACAATTTATAGAGGCACACACACTCGTAAAACTGAAATTATCATACATAGAATCAAATCCATCTAAGTTTTCAACATTTTCAACTATTTGTGAATGGATCAAAATGAATATAATCAGATATTTAAGGTGTAACCAACTAACTATATGGGAAATTGAAATTTATGTTGATGATGAAAATTTAATTATTATGTTTATATATAACTAAAAGAAAAAAGAACAACCTCAAATACAATTTTAACCCATAAGTAATATCAAATAATAATACACATAGTAAGAATGAATGGAATGGAATATGCATGACATTTAAATCTCCAAAACTGTATAATGATGCATGAGACACTAACTCATTACCATGTCAGGACAATTATAAAAATAGATTCTACAATAAAAATAAAAACTAAAATACATTTGTGTCACCCAATTATGATGTAATCACAACCATAATAGGAATAATTTAGAACAATAAATCCAATCCTCCGAAATTTGTATTATCCACCATACATGGTTTAGGTACTCATAGGAATAGGATTATCACCTAATTCTGAAATATCATAGTATCCTTCATAAAAAACAAGACAATATGAAAAAATGAAATTAATCTCCACAATACAAAATTTGTAGCATCCTAGACCTAGTTAAATAATATGTAAATGAACCTAGTTTTTCATCAGGCCTCAATTGTCATTTCCATTATTTAAGCGGATTTTGGATAGTTTTGATGGTCCAAAGTGCTATAGTGGGGATTCTATACCATCATCATCATTGTAACACTATTTTGCAGAAAATATAAAAATAGTGGAAGCATAATACCACAAAAAATAAGATGATAAATCATCATGATATGATTAAAAAAATTAACAATATCCAATACCATATACACAATTATTTAATGTAATGTGTCTAAAGAGAAGAGAAATTCAAACATGGAAACCTGAATACAATTATACAAGTATATACAAATATACAAAAATACCAAAATTCTATATCACGATAGAATCAGAAGGCATTTATTTATCATTTCTCCCCAAGTATCATGCAATATTAAATCATGTAATGATAATCAAGAGCTTCTCCATACCCCTACATGTACGCACAGAATCTGTACTTGTACTAATCAATGACCCAAAATGTGTGTGAGATATACTCAGTTGAAAACCACCAATTCTTTATACAAAAATAAATCATATGAATATGAATGAAACCATTAAGTGTATATTAATAATAATTATTATACAACACGTAATGAAAAAACAATGTCAAACTGGGATCCTCATGAGATATTAGACAGAATATACCATACTCTGATTAAACTAAAAATATCTATATACCACTACAATATTATATATATTTATATACATAGGTAAGATAATAATAAACATATATTTACATGAATCTCCGTGGATCAGTAGTTATGTGGAAAAGTGTCCATAGAGTGTATCGATATGTCATGTTTCTCAGAGTTTTTAATAAAGAATCATAACAAGGATAATTTAATAAAAACATGTATGGTCAAACCGGTGAATATATGACCATGTGGGTCAACAAAACTCATAATAATAACTCGTTAATTTTTTTATAAGGGTGAAAGTGTAATAAAAGGGGGTATACCCAAGGAATTTCCATATAAAATAGTCTAATTAGGTATACAATGCTCATCCATAGTAAATTACCTACTAAAAAATACTGTTCTAAATGGGTTAAATCCATGGTGTTGTGTGTCTATATATTTCAATATTAATTCAATTAGTGTATCCAGGTCATTATAATATCTTGAAAACAGTCATGTGAATTTTCATTACAAAACCAATGAATTAATTTAATAATACATGGACTAGAATCTATTATGGAAATATCCAATGACAATTAGACAAACAAATCAGGGTGGCATCCTCTAACTGGTCAAGAAATTCTCTCAGAAATCCAAGTTTATCTCATATATGGCCACTCTATTAATAGGTAAGGGGTCCATCATAAAAGCACCATGGATGTGAATATGAAGGTTAACATTTTTCCTATTATAATAATTCAAATTTACTACTTTCATTTAATTCATATCATTACATTTCATTTATGGGTGGAAGGGTTTAAGGGTGGAAGGTTAAAAATGGCCATTTGTAATTCAATACTATTCAAAAAAGTCCATTTATGAAATTAATTATTAATTCAATATGTCAGATAAGGGTGTTATCCATGATACACCATAATAATTTATTAAATTCCAATTTAAAAATTGTTCCAAATACATCAATGGTGATTTGGATAATAATACATAAGGATGATAAAGAATATTATGAGCACAACCAATTGGCTAAAACATGTTGAGGTAGATGGCCACTCATATTAATAACGTTATTAAAGGGTAATTAGATTCTGATATAGGGAAACCAATTCAAGGTATGTTTATTTTAGGGACAATTCTTGGTGAAACCATTGTGCGACATAACAGAAAAAATATAGACATCAAGATGTTATGAGGAAGGTAGTATATTACTGACATTATACATGTGGTAGAACACTCATCCATTATTAAACTTTTTTTGGTCTAGATTGGGTGAAAATTAAAAAACAGACAAACTCAAAAATAATAGATGACATCATCTCGCATAAAAATAACTTTTTTGATAAGAAGATGAATGCCGATAAAAGATACAAGAATGGATAAATTATTGGTGGCTTTACAAAGTGACAGACAACACTCAAATTGAGTTATATATGGAGGAGTTTCTCAAAATATTATATTTGTTTTTGGGAAGAACAATGATGGAGGATTGGGTTGGGTGGTCCATAAGAAATAATGGTGAATAAAAATGTGTTATCCTTTTTATAATAATATAGGTCAATAAATTATTTTATCCCACTTTTTAAAAGATTCAATTTTTTTCTATATGGTTTTCCATACCATGCACTAACTGTGTAGCTAAAAATATCCATGGATATACCCACTCACTATTCAATCCCATGGTTCTTTCAAACCATACACTCCTTGTGTGCTTGGAACTACCCATGTGATGCCCCCATCAAATTTTCGTGGCATACAGTTATAAAAACTACATATATCCTATTAACACCCTCTTTAAGACACTAAAACATTCTATAAGATTATTCGAAAACATATGGCATCAGGAGAATGGATTTACCAAACCATAAATCCTCAAGATTGAAGTTTAGGAATACTAATAACCATACTTGTTCCCTTGAAAATAGTGTTCCATGCTCTAAACAATCCCCTGCCACATTAAATTAATTCTATATACCATAATGATATTATATAAGGTTAAAAAAAGGAATCAAAATTCAAAATTTAATTATCCATTACTTATATTAAAAAATGAATTATTATATAGGTTAAAACTTCTATATGTAGCCTCTAATGTAATGGCCTCTTATGCATTATTAGTGGTGGTAGGGAAAAAAATCATCTTCTAAATATGGGAGGGTTAGAGAATGTAATGGGAATAATCAATGTATCCTCTTATTAGAGGTAAACTTTTTTTTCATAATGGGTGTGTTTATTTTCATGAATTGTGATTAATATGAATAAGGTGTTGTCAGTTACATACCATAGTGTATCATGCACATAGAAAAAAAATACATTATCAATTATATCATTTGGTTATATTACAACATGCATAATTCATAGTTTCATTGTAGATATCTATGTATTTTTTAATTTACTAACATTTCTTGATATCCATTAATAGTGTTATGATACATCCAGTGTCCTTGGTGTTGTTGATGTTACCTTGTGGTCAGTTAGCCTTTCTGAGATGTATATGGGGCTTTAAGACCATGATTGTGCAATATTTTTCATATGAAAATATCATTTTGATGTTGATACAACCATCTAATTCCAATATCTGTTTTAATTTGTTGTATTCAATTTGATTTGTCATATAATTCATTTAGATAAATGTTATTTTCCCATTTTATGAAATGTGAGCATGTAGTGTTCATTTCTGAATTGAATCACCAGATGGGGTGATGTTTTATAGGGGAATTACTTAATCAAATGGTAGCTTAAATATTGGGATTCATAGTATATTATAAAATGGTTCCTTCTATTTTTATTTATGAGTTTAATAATGTGATTTTTAGTGATGATTAAATTCTAAAACCTTATCTAAAATTGATTTTATGAGACAATTGAACTGTATTGAACTTTTAATTTCATTTCCTTTTTATAAAATGACACATTTGAGTTTCTAGAGTTGTGGATTAAAATTGATGGTCAATTATAAAATTTATGTTCTATTAAAAATGGTTTTATTTTCCCTTGTCTTTCACTATTGGTGGTTTTAGGTTTATTATTTAATAAGATGGAAATTATTCTATTGTATTGTAAATATTACAATCTACTAAACCATATAATGGTGAAGAACAAATATACCATCCTAAGGATAGATTATATGTCACATTTTTTTTTGGATTAATTGAAATTCAATGTCCATGTTTTTTGATTTGTGTGAAAGAGGATGATATATCAATTTCTACCAACTATTTTCATAATGAGTACTTCTATTTCATTATTGTGATATATTATGTCAATAACACCCTAATGGTTTTTATGTGACTAATTAAATTATTGTTTTATGAAATCATAGATACTATTTTTATTGGTTTTTGATATAGAAATGGATATGATCTCTTATGACTCATTAAATTTATTCCCACACGAGAGTAATTATACCTTCCGTTATCTTGAATTCATAGTGGTGGTGTTTATTCTAATGTTATGGAGGAAATGTATAATTGGGGAACACTTTGTGGAAACCACATATTTTATGATTTTGAATTTTATATTTTCTCTATTAAATGTAAATATGGATCAACAATACATTATAAAGAACTTATTTTAATATGAATTTCAGAACAATCATACACCAAGGAAGGGATATGTGATAGCTTCAGTGATGTGTATGAAGTCCTAATGTATTATTGATTTTAGGTTTATAATTCCATGGATGGTGATGTATGATATTGTTTCATAGTATCTTTGTAGGGGTTATTCTTCGACAATTTTTCAATATATCAAAAAATTCAAAGTTATCTAATAAAATGATGGTATAAAATATTCATGTCACATATATTTAGTTGAAGTTTTTTCATAATTATGTCATATGTGAATTGGTTTCAGTGTTATTTTTATATGATGATAAACATTAGGAGTTGTTTCACAGACTGAATTTTGTTATGTAGGTGATTTAATATGTGCTTCAAATGAGTTTCATAGATCAACTCATACAGTTAATCTTGTTTATCCAAGATGTTTTATGATTTAAGGATATAATTTTAGATTTTGGGATGAAAATATTTGTGGCAATGTTAGTGTCTATGGGTTGGGTGTGTCTATAGTTAGAATAAGAATATCATATTGTTTATATTTATTCATTAGTTGTTGGATGTTCTGAAGTCGATGTGGAAGGAAATGAAACACCATATTTTCTAATATTATATTTTCATTCAAAACAATAACTACGTGGAATACATTCCATCACATGAACTAAAATGAACAAAATATATTCTATTGAGACAAAATATTATAATTCAAGATAGATATCAATTCATATTGGAATGAAAAAACCATTATTAATATAAGTATAAGTGGACCAAATTACTGGGTGAATATAATGGCCATGACCATGAAATTATAATCATAATGGGTTTCCTTGAATTTCACACCCTAGATTATAAATATAGACAAAAAGAATAAATTATAAATATAAAGGACATATCCAGAGTGAATTAAATTGGATCAATGATTTTATATATGTTTATATATATATATATATATAAATTAAATGTAACCATTGTATATTTTAATAGAGATAAAATTTTCCATATTTTTAACGTCTTTTTAAATTATATAAAGCCCAAAAATTTAGCAATTTCCATTGAATAAAAATGTTTTCTTGTTTTTTGGATGTTTTGAGTTTGAAATTGAAAATTGCAGAATTCTAGAAATTTAAATATTTTCTGTATCTTCTATAATTTAGGTACATATTTGTTTATATTGATCCAAAATGATTAATTCTACATTTAATCCTACTATGTTTGTGGGTACATATTTTTTAAATGGGTCATGTATTTATTGGGGCATTAGGTGGCCAAAATAAAGCATTCCTTGTGAATTTTTTTGGCCATGAGAATGAACCCCACCGCATTTCATGAGGTGTACCTCAGGATAAAAGACTCCCAATATGATTATAACACTTGGATATAAAGGATAAATAAATGTGAAGAATTTATATGGAGTGTTATTGGTAAATTCAAACATTTAATAAATTATTGAGTGTTCTAAATTAAGGGAAGATGGATGATCATTTATAACAGAATAATGTTTTATTCAATAAATAATTTATATTATTTTAGCCAGAAGTACAAATATACTAAAAATTTGAGGGTAGAACGAAAATATTTTTTCAAACAACATTCTTGAAAGTCCAATGATATTATTATTCATGTAAGAGGCCCCAAATAGAGAAAATATTTTTGGGGAGAGAAACTCAAATAGATATTTACATCATTCTATTATTTGTAGTTTAGTCATCACCATTATTTTAGAGGATGGTTATGTTGATGGAGTGGGATATGCGAGAAAAATAATTTTTAATAATAGGATTATTCCATGAATTTAAAAACCCATGAAGGAAAAAACTGATTGTGGTTGTGAGATGTGAAGGTCTAAAGACATTTCCCCTTTTTATTTGGTTCTTTTCATTGCAAATTGTTTAATTTTAATTCTTCATTCGACTTATTCTATGTTACTCTATATTTCTCATAATATGGTGAATTTTATGTGGTTTTCATAATTTTAAAATTACATTGGTGCTATATGGTTTCTGTGCCTGATGAGTTTAATTTGTTTTGGTTTCTGAGAAATATTTGGTTAATATGATCACATTCTTAAGAGAATTAGAACCCATATTAGTTGTATTAATATAGTATCAAGATAATTTTATTTTAAACACTGATTTATTGAGGTTTAAATAGTATAATTTAATTGTAATACATTTGTTAACAATGGTAAAGATAGAGGCCGAGGATCAAATTTTGTCCAATTATACCTTCTTTAGATTTTCCTTTTTAGTCCAGTTTTTATCTAATTTACAATCAGTAACATAGATTTGTTTTTAAAATATAATTTTATATAACATATATTTTTTTATTTTCATCTAAATTCCCAATGTTAACTCTAAATCATAACTACAAATAAATATAAAAGTGACTATTTAACAACATAGCAAGAAAACTACTGATGAGACAACCACATGGAAACCATTGTACTGTATTTTATATTGAAAATTATTAACTAAAATTCAACGAATATAAGACCCAACAAAATTTTTTTTCCTTTCATGAGATGTTTCATATGATATTTTTTTAAAAAAATTATACTATTTTAACAAATTATTTGAAATCCTAAAATATGGATAATCATTATGATTACATTTAGGCATTGTCTGATTATGATGAATATGTTGATCTATGTTATGTTAATTTTTTTGTTTCAAATTTAATTAATGTTTTAAAAAATCATCAAATTATTTTGGGGATTTGAAAAAATATTCATGAAGCAGTCAAAAAAATGAGAATTAATTACATTTTAATTAAATTAATTTAAATAAATGAAAGCGAAAATGAAATTAAATAAACTGAAAATATTATCACACCAACTTTTTATTTCAAGGAACCTTTTGTGTGTGAGTTAAAAACTGATTGGAAATCTCAATTTTCAAATTTTAAAGAATAAACCATAAAATAATAAATGATTAATTTTCCCTTAAAAAATAAAAAGTATTTGGAAAATCACAGTGCTGACTTTGTTGATAAAGAATGTTTATGAGTATCCCTGCCTTTATAAATAGAAAATTCAGAACTATTATATACATATTTGTCCAACTATAATGATAAAAAAAGACCCATTAATTTTTTATGGGCATATGAGATAACATGAGTAGTTTTATACATTCAATAAATCTATTTTAACAAAAATAGAGTTGGATACTGATAATCCACAATGATATGTCTCATATCGTGAAAATGTTTTTTAGGATTATATTTATTATACATTTCTAAATACTTCTCCCTCCATTGATTTAGTTTCCATTTCTTATGAGTGGACTTATTTTCAAGTTGATGTGGATTACAAGGCTCAAATTAAATAAATGTGTACCATTTTCAATACATTATAACAAATAAAGATACTGGTACATAGCATATTTTCAATCCAGAAATAATTTTTTAAGATGACATTAAGGATGAACCAATTATAGGAATTACATTACATTATCCAGTTAATGTTGTTTGTGAGTATAATGTGTTAAAATGTTTCATTTACATTTGGTTATCTTTTATGAGATGTATTTGGAATATAAAATTCATAGAAGGGAATCTAAATAATTTTTATTTTTAGATATTCTAAAATATTTGTGAGATAATGAAAATTGGAATTATTTATGTTTTGTTTTCGCATAAGGGACAAATTCAACCAACATTGATATTGGTGATGATTTAGAGGAACATATTGACTAGTGGTAGTTAACTCCTAGAACACACATGGCATTTCAAAATATGTTTTCATTCCATTTTATTTATTTTTATTTATCTTTCATTTGTTTTTATTAAATTTAGATGATTTTTTTCATGTATTTATCCATGGTGTAGCATATATTAGGATAGATTATGGTTGGTGCTACTCAATCAAATAAGGTTGTGTCATTACTATCAACTTGTTTTGTAATTTATTATCTTTGTGACTACTTATTATTTTATAATATATTAAAAATTAGGACATTGAAGAAAATAATTGTTGCAGGATGAACATACTGGCAAGATTAAATTTTTTTTTCCTTATTGTCATATTTTTTGCCTTCTACTTCAAATATTGTGTTAAAATAAAGTTAGATTTAATGATGATATTTGAAACATTTTCATATCATGTCAAATAATAAATTAATATATCCCTTGAATAAAAACATTATTTAATGGTGAAAATAACTTTGTTTCAAGTTTTATATTTATAAAATTTCATTAAAAGACATAGTCTTTTTTATTCATGATACAAATCTAACTTTATATATCATTGAATTGAAACTCATATGAATATTGTTAACCCATATGTATATCTTCTTCACATTCACATCATTTATTGAGATAATTAATCCATGCTTCTTTGAACTAGAACATTATTTATTTCCGTAAAATCTTAATAGAGGATGTTCTTTTCTGTTAACTTATTAAGGTAATAATTTACATTTTAAAGAACGTTATTCATGATTATCCTTTTAATTATGCACCATATATTAAATTTTATCATTGTGAGCCCTTATTATCCTTGTACAGCATATTAGGCTAACCACTTTACAATCCAGTTTTCCCTTTAGAACCTTCTCTAGAAGTTATAATGCATGATCTATTTTAACAAAAGTGTAGGGGAGATGAACTGTGGGGTGATAGACCATTTGATGGTACATTGGGTGAACATTCAAATTACAAAGATATTTTTTACTCTAAAAGAAAATTATTTTTTGAGAGATGATACTATCTGAATATCTTAAATGGAATGGAGTTATAAATCATTAGAGCCCTCAATGGAAGAATATTATGCCCCATCTACTACTTTCCAAAAGAATATTAAAAAAGATCAATTTCATGCTAAAATATTTATTGAATGGGATAGAAAATTAATTTTCAAATATCCTCAGATCTGAATATCATTGGAGGCCAGTCAAGATGACAAAATACATGAGTGAATATTAGAATCATGCATTTTTTCATTAAAAAAATTAGGACCCTTGTTATTTGGCATATATATTTTTCAGAATAGAAACCCAAAAACCATAAGCCATAGGAAACCCTAAAAAGGCATCATTGTAATATCATATTCTTAGATTGCATCTGGTGGAGATGTAGAAAATTATCAATCTTATGGTTACTCTTACATGTGTTTGGGTATGAAAATCCATGATGAAAATACATATTTTTATGCTAAATGAATATTAATGTAAGGTATGTTTTTTGTGTTCATGGGAGAAAAAATGAAGTGTAAATATATTTAATGTGATAAATTTAGAGCATTAAATATATTTTCTTGAGGAGGAATGATATCTTTTTTTTCATGATGATAAATTGGTGAAACACATTGGTATGAGTTCTAAATATTCCATGATTTTATTTTGAGGCCCATTTATATAGGATTCTATGTTAAATGTGTGGCATAATTGATAAATCTATGTTGTCCGATTTTTTTTATTTATTTAAATTATTTTAAACCAACAAATTTAACAATTTTAGAGGAATAATAATATTTTTTTCATTTTTCTGATGATTTGAACATGAAATAGAAAATTGTATAGCTCTATAATTTTAACATTTTCCAATAGAATTTGGAAATTTGGAGTATTTTTTATATATTATTCCAAATAAATTTATTATATATTTAGGAATCATATATTCAAGGTCTACATATTTTTCAATTGGTCTTTTTATTTATTTAGACATATAGAATCCCAAATAAATCGGGCCTTGTGGAATGTTCTTTTGGATGGAATAATGGAAAACCACATTTTATGAGGAATAACTAGATCTAAAATACTATAAATGATATTATCCCCTATCTATGAAATATTATTGAATTTAAAGAATGCATGATGAATCTAAATCTAAAATTAACTCATAAAAACACTCATTCAGTGAGTAATAATAACGAATGATGAATGTTCATTTAGTACATAGAATGTTTGATTCATTAAATTATTCATATAATTTTAAACATGTGTAAAAATAAACTAAAAATTATATGTTCTATTGGTATTATTATTTGAATCAACATTATAGAATTGGACAAGAAGAGATTCGACCAAGAGGAGGACCCAAACAAAGAAAACATTTTGGGTACGGAAACAGGATTGGAGATTTCGAGCCCTCTTCCATTTATATTTTCATATTCACCATAATTTGAGATGATAGATAAATTAAGGGAGTGGGTTATTCATAAAAATTTAATCTATATAAGAGGTGTATTCTATAAATTTATTAAACCATGAAGTGATATATTACCATTAGTGGTGTGATTCGAAAACCTGATTCCATTTATACATTTGAGTTTGTTCATTTCATTGTAAAATTTTCATTTTCAATTTTCATAGAAACCATTTTATTGATTAAATGTGGTATATTTCATTCTTCATAATAGTAATTTCTAATTTTTTTGGATTTAATATGATTTTATGAAATTAATGTTCTTTCTATTGTTGTTTAAATCTTTTTGTGAGATATATCCTTAATACCAGATGAGTTTAATTATTTCTGGATTCTCCGAGGTCATTAAGTTATCTGATCTCGTTCAAAATAGGATAGTCACATATATTTTATGACTCACTAAGTTATCTATTTAATTTAGTTGTATAACCTGAGGTATATATGTTTAAAATTGATAATTTAATTGTAATACATTTGTCTACAATGATAAAGGGAGTATTAGAGGATAATGGTTTGTCCATCACTGTCTTCATCACCATATCCCTTTTCAGACCAGTTTTCTTTTGATTTCTAATCTATAATGGGGTTTTATTATTAAAATATGTTTTAATTGAATTTTAAATTATTTATCTCATTGAAAATAAAATATTTTAGTTCAATATTTTAAATAAACAAAATTTACAAACTGACTGTTTGCCTTATTATCCTTCATTCTGCACATGAGACAACCCTATAGTCACTACATTACTGCATTTTGTGGGGAAAAATTATTTATAGTATATTTCTGAAAAAAACCCTAGAATAAATTTGAAGTCATTTCTGGAGACATTTCATATGTTTGTTTTAATTTTTTTTGGAATTTCTATTAAATTTAAACATAATTTTAAATATTAAAAAACAAAAAAATATATTTTCACAATTATTAATTTTATATTTGGAAGGATTATGAACAGTAAGAGAAATCTATTTATGATAGATTTGTACTATTACAATTTCAAAAAAAACGCTTGAAAGGAAAAAAAAATAGGAATTGGTGATTCAATAACATATTCTCAATGTATTCAAAAAAATAGGGATTATTTTAAAATAATTAAAATAATTGAAATAACTGAAAGTGAAAAATGATGTTTAAGAAATAGAAAGTCTTATCCTACACAAAATTGATGTTTAAAACCCATTTGTTGGTGAGTTGAAATCTAATTTAGAATCTCCTTTTTCAAATTATAATTATGAAATATTCTCTTATTTCAAAATTATTGTGTCCTTATAGACTAAAATGTATTTGTAAAATTATGGTGCTCCCTTTTTTGAAAATGAAATCATATGGTAATCCCCAGCTTTTTAACCCAAAAATCTAGAATCGGCTTCTGAATATTTGGCTGTAGAGGAAGGTAAAATTGTGTTCTAAATTATTTAAGTGAATACAAAGGCACCTAACTATCTTACTATATTCATTAAAAGTACTTTTCACCCTATAATAGAGTTGGAACCAAAGAATCCATTGGGAGATGTCTAAATTCTTAATCAAAATTTTTCAGATTTGTTTATAATAATTTTCTAAATGTTACTCCCTATGAATATTTAGTACCAATTGCAACTATGTGGATTGATTTTTAAAATGATGGGGATGTCAAGGATGACATTGAAGAAAGAATGGTGTTTTCTTTTAAATATACTGAACACATTAAGATTTTGGTATAGATAATATTTTGAAAGAGGAAATTATTTTAAAAGATGAAATTGAAGAAAGATCATTACCTAGAATTTAATTTCATCAATATGTTGAGGTTTTTTGTGAAGTTAAATTGTTTTAAAGTGGATCTGATTTTTTTTTCTAATTTTCAATATATCATGGAAAAATCAAATTTATAGAGGAATAAGATGGAAAATTATTTGCAGAGGTTCTACGAGTTTTGTATGTAAAATAAAATTAGAATTTTATTTGTTGGTTCCTAAAGAAACAATGGCACCCACCTTCAGATTGGGGATGGTCTCCTATAACTTCCTTAATAGGGGAAATTAATTCATAGTAGCCAAATTTTATTTCAAACAATGGTTTAATTTCATTTCAATTTTTTAATTATCTTTCATTTCATTCAATAAAATTATAATTCTTTCTTTTGTTTTACATCTATTATTCCGAGTTGCGACTCCAAGGTTGATAGCTCATGGCTGAAACTGCTCTGTAAAAATGTGGATGTCACTTTTTTTCCACTTTTTTTATCATGACTTATCCTATTTAATATAAATTATTATATAAGATATGCACAATAATGCAATTGTAAAAATTAAGCAATGTTAGTGAACATGATTGGTATATTAGTATTTATTATGTTTTATTTTGAAATTTTATTTTTTTAAAATATTATGTTAAAAAACCTGTGAGAATAACTGATGAAATTTGAAACATTTGAAATGTTTTTAAATAAATAACCCAAATGATCCCTTAAAACGGGACATAAATTATTTTTGAAAATGACATTATTCCATGTTTAATATTATGAAAATTTCATTAAAAGAGCAATTATTTTTAAATCACATTCAACATATCAATATCTTTATCTTTGAAATATATTCATTTGAGGCTTATGAATCCATTTTTACATCTTCTCAAAATTTTCCAAATTTTATGAGAAAATAATACATGATATTTTGACGTAGAACATGATTTATTTCTAACAAAACATTAGGTTTTGGAAGATGTTGATATAAATGATTGTGGAAATTATTTTGATTTAAAAGTCCTCTTTCTAGAAGTATAATTTTAATTATATCCCACTATGTAAATTTTTTCATTGTGATCAATTAGTATCCTTGTATATCCTTTTATGTTTTCCACATTACAATCAAATTTTTTCTTTTCCAACCTACACCTGATGTGAAAATACATGATCATGTTTAAATTAATTGTGGTATGAGATGACATGTGATGTTCTACCTCATTAGATATTTTTTTTTGGGTGGAGATTTATGTTTTTAACAGATTTTTTTCTTCTGTAAAATGTTTATTTTAGAGTTTTTCCTTTTAATATCCGTCAAAGGAAAATGATTTGTTCCTTTCTGGAGATTTCTATTGAAAAAACTATTTCCGTATACAGATAATTCTAAAAAAACGGAAATGAAAATTTTCATTTTTCATCTACAATATTGTTGTAATTGGATGGATAAGAGATTTATAGTTATTCCCAGAGAAAATTTTATCCATAGGTATGTAAGGAGGAGATGACACAATAGTGAGAATTTAAATATTGAGTTTTTTTAAAAAAAGATCCATCAATTTTTATTTGGCCCAATAATTCTCCACATTTCTAACCCACCAACGTTAAACAATAGAATAGGCATGAAAATTACCCCTAATAATCACACTTTTTTGTTAAAATTTTTGGAGATATAAAAATTATGATGCCCTTTGTGATTATTTCTTGATTTTGGATGTGTTAAACCTTGTGAGAATCCATATAGGTTTGTTGATGGAAGATTAATTTAAGGTAAATGTGTTGTGTTCATGGGAGGAGATAAAATGTGGAAATGGATTGAATGAGATTAATTTAGAATTTTAAATATTTGTTTTTTATATGCCATGATATATTTTCCTTCATGGTGATAAAATGAAGAACCTTGTTGGTATATGTTTTGAATTTTCCTTGTGATGATTTTGATGCTCAGTTGTCTAGGATTCCATGTTATATGTGTGGGGGAATTTATAAGGATAATATTTCAACAAATTTATTTGTATATTTTAATGATTTAAACCCAAAAAATTTTATAATTTGAGTTAATTAAAAAAATTCTTGGTTTTGGGGTGTTTTTAGCTTGAAATTGAATATTCTGCAATTCTTTAATTTTATCTCTTTTCAATAGATTATGTACATCTGGTATATTAGTTATATATTGATCCAAAAGAGAATGATTATTTATTTATGATTCTTATATTCATGGGATTCATATTTTTCAACTGGTATAATTATTTATTCGAATATATGGAAGACCCATTAAATAAATCTTCATGGATGTTGTTTTAGCTATTAGAATGTAGCCTACCACATTGATTGAGGCATAAATTAGGATAAACCCCCAAATGGGATTATTATACTTTTATTGGATTTATTAAATAATATTATGCCTTCTCGATGAATATCATTGTAAATTGTGCTCTTTAATTCATTCTTTGAGAGTATTTAAATAGAGATAGATGAAATGTCATCAAGGATAGAGAAATTTTTCATTAATAAATAATATATATCATGTTCACAATGTGTCGAAATTATATGATATTTGGATGGTCAACAAATATTATTATTTCCAAAAACTTATAACTTACTGATTGGAGATTTTGTTGGGAGGGGGAAAAAATAGACAAAAAATTTTATGGAAAAAACTAGACCTTAAATTTATAGACCTCCCCACTTCATATTTTCGTCTTCAACATCATTTAATGGGATTGTTAGATTGAGGGAGTGGTTTGTGATTAATAAATTATTTTTTTATTAGAGGTGTATTTAATGAAGTGATCAAGACATGATGGTTTAAAATCCAAGTGATGGTGGAAAGTGAAGATCAGAATTCAATTCCCCTTTTGTGTTTTTTCATTTCATTGTGAACTCATTCATTCTGAATTGTCCTGGAAAAGGTTTTCATGATTGAAGGAGGTATCATTCATTCATGTTTTAATTTTTTTCAAAATTATTATTTATTAATTTTTTTCGTATGATAATATAGTGGGTACTATAATTGTTTATATTTTCTTGTCAAGGACTCTCATTTGTGCCAGATGAGTTTAATATATTTTGGCTGCTCGGAGGACATTGGGTAATCAGATCACATTAATAAGAGGAATCAGAACCCCTATTTTAGGTCTCAATATTTTTTCTAGTTGACATAAGTTTATAACTTAAGGTCTTGAGTTATAATTTTTTTTAATTTAATTAGAATACATTTCATAGTTATGATAAATGGAGAGTTTGAGGATCGTAGTTTTTCCACTACTGTCTTCTTTAGCATGTCCTTTATAGTCCATATTTCCTCTGATTTTTAATCACTAATGTCTATTTATTATTCAAATATGCGTTTATATAACATAACATTGTTTATATAATTTCAAATTATGACTTTTAGTTTAGAAATTTAAATAAAATTAATTACCTATGTGACAGTTTTCCGGCTTAGTCGGTAACCTCGTCGTGAGACAACAAAGTGGTCAATAATGTAATAATTTTACGGGAAAAATTATTGAATAGTGATTTTCAAAAAACCCCTAGCATCAATTTAGAAAAATTATGAAAGAGGTTTCCAGGAAAATTAATTTCATTAATATTCTTAGTGTTTTCACAGATAAATTAATATTTTAAAAATATTTGATTTTCATAGTGATTACTATTATGCATATAATGATTATGAAGAATATGAAAAGCCTAGTCACGATGAATTTCTAAATATTAATTCAAAAAATTTACTAATGAAATGAATCAAAGTATTAAGAATATTGAAAAAATATTCAAGAATAATTTAATATAATTTTAATTCCTTACAATGAATCAAGTGAATTGAATGAAAAAAGTGAAAAAAGATACTCATAATGTGGAAACATTATACCACCCACTATTGATGTCGATGCACATTTTTTTAGATGATTTAGAAATTGATTTGGAATCTCATTGTTTAAATTTTATTGAATAAATAATCATTGAGTTAAAAATTGATGCATCATTTACAATGACATGTATTTGAAAAATTATAGTGCTGAATTTGATGAATATGAAATTTTAGGTGAATCCACACAGTTTGAAATTAAAAATTACAAACATTTATGTGAATATGAGTCTAAATAGGATGATATACATTATCCATTCAATTTTGAAGATCATATGGAGGAACCTAAGATATATCCTACATTCAATACATCTATTTTTCACTCTGAAAAAGAAATGGAACCTAAAAATCCCCATAAATATGTCTCAATTATTGATCCATTTTTTTTCAAAATTTTGTTAATAATGATTTCAATACTTCTCTCTATGATGATTTAGTTCCCTTTTTTCTATGTGGAATTATTTTTCAGATGATGAGGTTTTCAAGGATAAAATTAATGAATGAAATGTTTTCCCTTTTGAGAACACTTGAACACAAGATGATGGTTGTACAGAGCTAATTTTAGAAGAATAAATAAATTTTCAAGATGAAATTGAAGACGATTCACTTCCTCGAATAAGCATTCATCGACCAATAGAGTGATTTATAGATATTAAAGTATTGGATGGTGGATTTCATAGTTATTTACCAAATACAATACATCATTGAGACCTAAAATTCAAGGAGTTGAATCAGAATTTTTAGGGATCTAGTAAAATTATTGTTAATGATGAAAATTAGAAAATTTGTTTTTGATGTTCATAAACCGAAAATTGCACCCACCTTCAAATTGAGGATGAGAAGCTATGACTACGTGACTAGTGGAAATAAATTTATAGCACCCACTTGGGCATTAAAAACATATATATATTCCATTATATTTCATTTTTATATACATTTCATGGATTAAAAAATAAATTGTTGATTTGTTTTGTCCCTCATGTATGTTTCGATGTTAGAGAATCTAGGATTATAGATCATGGCTACTACTATCCACCAAAAATATTTTTTGTATTTCCTTCCGACTTGTTTTTCATATCATATGAAATTGAATTAAAACTCTTATATAATATATTCATAATGAGGAAATTTAAAAAAAGAGTGTTGTGGGATGAAAATTCTTGGTAGATCAAGATTCTGTGTATTTTATTTATAAAATTTAGGTGCTTTATTTCGAATATTGTATTCAAAAAACATTTGATCTTAAATAATGATATTTGTCACTTTTTCATCAGATTTCAAGGAATAAATTGATTTATATATTGAACATTATCAAAAGTAAATATATTAAATGAATTTGATTCAAGTTTAATATTTTGATAATTTAATGAAAAGACCACTATTTTTTAATTTTCATGCCACATATCCCTATATATTTCATTGAAATACCATTTCATTGTAGACTATGAACTAATATTTACATCTTCTTCATATTCACCTCATTTATTTATAGAACAAATCCATGGTTTCTTGAACTATAACATGATTTTTTGTTTCAAAACATGAGATTTGGGGTGGCTGATATTTAATAGATTGGGGAATTTTTTTAAGCCACCTTTTCACATTTACCCATTTATTTAAGTCCCACCTTGTAAATTTGATCATTGTGATACCTTATTTTCATTGTACATCCTTGTAGGTTATCCACATTACAAGCCAATTCTCCCTTTAAAATCAGTTGTAGAAGTGAAATTCATGATCATGTTGGCCATCTTTGTTGGTGGTTGATTTTTGGTATTCTACCTCATTTGATGTTTACATGGTTGTGGATTAAAAATAATAAGATATGTTTTCAATAATATAATAAAATTTCTTGAATTATTTTCCCTTCTAGTTTTCTCAATGGAAATGGATTTGTGCCTGTCTAGAGATATTAACAGAAGACTCAAGTTCTCTATCTATATATTTAAAAAAAGAAGAAATGTCATTTTTTTGCTGAAATATCAATTTAATTGGATGGATATTATATTCTAAATTCTTTTTATATCTAATTTTTATTAGAGTGTAGAGAGGAGACCATAATTTATTGAAAAATAGAATCTAGTAGTTTTTCTTCAAAAAGTGTAAAACTATCTTTTTTCGGCCTCGTGATTTTTCACATATCAAACCCACCTATTTTAATCCAAAAATTAAAAATGCAAATTAATCATGATAAACATATGATCTTGGATCACATTGAGTATGTAACACATAAATATTTTGTGAGTCAAATTTTTTTGAATTGATTTATTCTTTTTTATGTTTCTCATTTCAGGCAACACTTGAAATAGATTAATATAAATTTGAGCACTATGTTTTGATTCTGCAATACAGAACCTAAAATTAATCTTTCATGACACGAAACATAAATTTTAGTTTTCTCTACATATAAGGCCATGATTATCATTCCTTAAATAGAAAACTAACTTTCCTCTATGTCTTGCGTAACATACATGGGTGAGTTATACCTAAAAATAGTATATCATTAAAATGTTATTTTTTTTAAATAATAAGTTATAACTGAGATTTTATATTAGTAGATAATAATATTATTAACTAATTAATGAAAATATTATTGATTGAAAAAATATATGATTACTTAATATGTTACCAATTATTTATAAATGAAAGTGAACATTGATAGAATATAAAAGAAAATATTATAATTTTTATAGACACAATGATGTTTTAACCTAATAAATTAAATCAATAGGATATAGTGAGTCATATTATTGTAATATAAATTTTCTATATGAAATAAAACATTTTTTATATTCATCCAGTATACTATATTAACAATTACTTAGAACAAATCCATTTTGTTTCTTAAAAACTATATTTTTTGAAAATGAATTTTGTTAACTTTTAATATAGAAGTTATTTTAATTTTATTATTTTATAGATTTAAAATATTAAAATAAAATTCATATTTGGAATAAAAACATAGAAATTTTGTTAGGATAGTGTTTTAGAATTTTTCGGTATGGTTTAATTTTTTTAATGAATCCTTAAAAATACATGATTTAAATTCAATATTATATTATATTATAATTTATTTATAAGGATAAATTATATATAAACTTTTTATTTAAATAATTATATCATATTTTTATCAGTTAACTGAATTTAGTTTATTATAATCAATTTCACGTTATCATTGGGTATAAAAACATAGCAAATTTTTGGACGTTTTTAATTTAAAACTCACAGTGTCGTCCCATCAAGAGCATTAATATAAAATTAATTTATACCACTTCTATGGTTAGAATTCGAAAAACTTATTAAATATTTCGAAAAGTATTATTTATAAATTTTATTTTGATCAATTTTTTTTGAAAAAAATTAATACTGAAAGCGATTAAATTTATTTACAACGATTTAGAGAAAAATTAGATTAATAATGTAATAAACCCTAATTTTATAACCCAAAACGACCTACAGACTTTTTAAACACCAATTTTATATATTCTTGTCATCCACTAAGACTCAAATTATATATATTTTTTGTTTTTGTATGGACTATGTTTGGTAAAAACGTGGGTACACCTAACTTCTTTACAAAAAAGAAAAGTGTGTCCTTTCCCATCCCTATAAAAGGCCACCACCACTACCTATTCATCACACATATACAACCACAATGTTTTTGGAAAATATTACTTAATAATACTCTAAAAACCCATACCATCAATGTAGAATACTCCCAATTGGTTGAAAGAAATCCATAGAATCCTTTTGGCCCAAACCAAAAGGAGTTACCCTATTAAAAGATAACATATTCTCTCAAGATCTAATATTTAATTTTATTTCCCCACCCACTACTCTCACTTTATTTCATTCGTGGATAAAATATTAATATCTTCAATTTAATATTATTTTGTTAGATTATTTATTCGACCTACACTTACAACACCTCCATCTAATGGATAACGAAAATACAGTTTACGTGTAAAATAAATTACACCCTCACAAAACAATTATTGTTCATTTCTCCACTTCCCTATATCATCGTGGAAATTATACATGAAACAGTGTTTATATATGTCATATAATATATTAATTATATTTATAATCTTTTCTATTTATTTTACCAAAATTATCATTTTTAACTTTCCATTTGGTGTATATATGATTGTTTTGTCTGACAAAGTGTGGACTAACTCCCACTCAAAGCATGATTCATTCACGGACTACGTGAAATGAATTGAGGATGGTTTTAGTGATGTTACATGAGATATATAACAATATAAATGTAATTTAATTATATAATATACATATATTCATAAATTTATTTTTGATTCATTCAATAAATATGAAAATAATAAAAATAGTATTCATGGGTACGTATGACTTATTGTCTCCATGAATTGTGTATTTTTTCTCATACTTATATATTATATAGATTATTATAATACACAACTACTGAATATACGTAATATATATATATATATATCATATTTTACATTCTGTGATCATTATAAATGTATAATGACTGAATATATAACAAACTAAGACACATGCGATGAACAAACCAGATATTACATGAAGTGAAACCATAACAAAATATTATTAACAATATGGTAATACATGGTCATAATTAAACAATATATGGTTATAGATATAATAATATGGATATTTAAACAATGTATTTTAAATTAATATTTATTATACATGTTGATTTAATGAGCACAACAAGATTCAATACACATGTTATGAGACTTTCATGTCACTTTTTATTTTTATTATATCCATGCTTTACTCACCACCCATTCATTTTTTGTGGTCTGTATAATTCCCATGGATTTATTTTGTGTTTTATTATACTTAAATTTTAGGTTATTTACTTATGAATTTTTTGAGAGTTATCTCATGAGATTTATCTTTCAAAACATACCAAATCGGTAAAATAATTTTGTCCAAATTTTCAATCCTTAAGTCACATGCAATGTTATACACCTATATAATTAAAGATATATATATATATATATCCATTGAATTGTTATATCATGTATCCTATAATTTTAAAGTTATTTTTGTATTCAATTAATTTCATTTTATTAATTATTTGTTACGGTCCAATGTTACCATGTGCTAACAATATATTTAACCAAACTAATCACTTTTAAAAATAGTTTTTATTTATTCTTTATTTGATGAAATAATGTAATATATCTCTAACGAAAATTCATGAATTTTCTTGTAATTAGTTAATTAATGATATATTAATGTATTGGTACAACTTTTCTACTCATTGGTACATTATATAGATGAGAATTTATTTTTTTGAATTCCTGAATTGTCCCACTCTTCGGTCAAAAAGTTCTCATCCTTAAAATAAATGATTTCTAAAAACGGTTTTCAAGAATATACTAATTTTATAATAAAATATTTAAAATAATTTTTACCCTTTTGTCTATTAACAATGTTTTAAAATGAATTTTCTTGTAACATTCTTAATGATTCATTCTTCTATAATTTGTACAATGAAAAAAGAATGTTTTTAACCATGTATGACATGTAAGAATGTTCACATCGTCAATTATTAGAAAATTTATTTTCATGCATAAAAGGATTATTTTACAAAATAATTTAAAATATATTTTCAAGGGAAATTATTTTAAATTATTTTCAATATAGATTTATATGTTTTTAGGAAAATTTGTTTTAAAAAGGTTTTACATTTCAAAGAGCCTTTTTCAAAGATGAAATAATATTTACCTCAAGAAATGATTTCAAAATATACTTCCAAGTTATATTACAGATAAGAAAACATGTGTTGATGTTAATTTTTTCCATATAATAAATGATTCAATGATTCAATTCATATTCGTTCTTGAATGGTTCGTGATTAAATGGAATGATGCTTACATCACGTATTTCACTTCCAAAGGTTTTATGCTTCTGAAACCCACTTCATTTCATGGGGTTTTCATACATGAAGTGATTATGAAGACTATATATTTTCATTAGTTATAATGTGATGAAATTTTAATTATCCCCATTTCATTTCATTTATTATGATTCGATATTTATAAAACATTACTCTTTTAATAGTTTATGATAAGATCAATGTTTTATTATCTTGTGGAAAATATATGAATGATTTTATTATGATAAGGGTGAGTTCTATATATCATTACAACAAATTATGTAATAATAATATGTATATGAGCTCAAATGTTACATGGTTTATATCCCAATGCCGGAAACAAGAAACTACATGACTTGTAGCACTATTCCAGAAAGTAAAAGGGTACATAAGTTATATCCCATGCCTGTAAACAAGAATGAACCTTGTCAATATCACAAACCTAAAAGTAAGAGGGTACATGGGTTGTAGGCCACACCCAAAAAAATAAGTTAAATGAGTTACTATCCCAATCTCAAAGTAGTTACAGTGGTTAGAACAGAAACCTAACATATATTAATTGCCTTAGTAGGTATCCCTGATATAATATTTTATATTCTTATGTACATATGAAAAATTCCTTGTCTTATTCCTATATTATTATTTCATGATATAAGATTTTAATTATATTATGATCTATTTGATATTAAATTCATATCATTATTCATATATTTAATGTGCATGGTGCGATCTTCAGAATTTATGCTCAAGTTCCATACCCTTTTTTCGTGCTATTCTTATGTGTTTCCTTTATTTATCCTCTTGGGCATCTAAGATCATTCATTTATAATATTTACTTTCTCTGAGGTAGAATGAATTTTTTTGGTATATGTACCAATGGTGTAGATATTTATGGGAGATGTTGGTGATATTTCACATGGATAAAAGATTTAGTTTCCATGTTTCCAAGGACTCTAAAGTATTATGGTCTTCGAGAAAGTATTTTTTTATTTTGTTGAATATTAATCTAAAATTATTTAATATACATGTATTTTATTTTAGGTCAATTATAGGGTTGTGATGCAGAAATTTATGAATCCCATGGTGATTCATTAAAGTGTTTGGATGATTAAATCATTGTTTAAAATCAATATTTCGGTGCCGAGTGATCATTAATGTGAGGTAAGTGTGTTTTATTCATGCGTGGAGAAAAGTAATGTACATGGATTTAATTAGGTGAAATGAGAACATGAAATATTTTTTTTGATAAGGGATGATATATTTTTCTTCTTGCGGATAAATAGGTGAACGTTATTGGTATGCGTTTTGAATTTTCCTTCATTTTATTTCCATGTTCACTTATCCATGTGTCTATGTGGTATGTGTGGGATAATTGATAGATATAATATTTCCTTAATTTTTCATATTTATTTCAATTATTTAATATCCCATAATTTAATAATTTAAGAGAACCAGATTTTTTTTATATTTCGTGGATATTCTATGCTTGAAATTGAAAATTTAACAATTCATAAATTTTTACTATTTTCAAAACTTTCGTTATTTTGGTTGTATTTTTTTCTATATTTATCCAAATTGAGTGATACATTTTTTAGGATTACAATATTCATGAACTAAATATTTTTAAACTGGGAACGTATTTATTCAATCACATGATGTTCCAAATAAATCAGTATTTGTGGAATGTTTTTCCTACTAGCGTAATTGACCAGACCAGATTTACCAAGGAATAACTCGAGCACGAATAATCCAAATTATATGGTTCCACCTATATATGGATGTGGACTAAATAAAGAGCATTCATGATGAATATTAATGTAACGTTAACGAATTAATGCATTCTATTATCAAGTCCTTATATATATATATATATATAATGTCTTTTAATACATATAATGTTTTCATTATTATAAAATTTATATCATTTACAAAATGGGTTAAAATATTCATAAATGTGAGGGATAGATCGATAATATTATCTATATAAACATTCATGATTGTCCCCAGATGATATTTATAAGGGGGAATAGATAAAAACCCAGTGTAAGTAAACTTGAATAGAGATTTACATCCCTCTTTTATTTATATTTTCATCTTCATCATCAATTAAGAGGATGTTTAGATTAAGGGAGTGAGATATACTAGACAAGTTATTCTCTATAAGAGGATTATTATAATAAATGATCAATACAGTAAGGTCTAAAATCCCTGAAATGGTGGTAAGAGAAGATATTTAGGCATTTTAAATATTGATTTTCTTATTCTCACATCAATATCTTTCCTTTTTAATTATAATGGAAATATATTCCCTAATTAAAGGACATAATTTTTATTAATTTTTCATTTTATTATAAATTATTTTGTATTATTTATAATTTATTTTATTAATGAGAATTATCTCATCATTTAAATTACATTGGAAAGGTATCTCCTTTGAGCACGATGAGTTCAATTTATTTTGGTTGATCATATGTCTTCAGGTAATCAGATCACATTCGTATTAGGATTGAAACCCATAGTTGATGCATCAATATGGTGTATATTTAATTTCTTATTAAACCATGAGTTCTTGAGGTATAAATTGGATAATTTAATTGGAAATAATTTTTCGACGAAGATAAAGGGAGTGTCATTGGGTCTTATTTTTTCCCCCACTGCATTCTTGAGCTTGTATTTTTTTACAGTTTTTTTATAATTTTTAATTTGCAACATAGAATTATTAATTAAAATTGGTATTGAGTAATATAATTTTTTTCACATTTGAATTCCACAATTTGTTTTATAAAATTTCACTAAAACAATTTTACAAAGAGAATGTTGGTCTTCTTAGCAAGTAACATCTTCAACAGACATCCATGTGGTCCCTAATATAATGGATTTTAAAGAGGAAATTTCTAAACAAGAGTTTCATTAAAAAAACTGCAGTTTCTATTTTGTTCCATTTCAAAGGATTATTTCCTATTTTATTTTTAAATTGTTTTCTAATTAATAGTATTATAACAACAAATTGTAAATCATAAAATTTAATAAATGTTTTTTCAGAATAATTACTTTTATACTTGAAATGATTATGAACAATATGATGAGCCTACTCATGATGAATTTCCAAAATTAAATTTTAAAAAAATACTGTTGAAATTAAATAATTTAATTTATTTATTGAAATATATATTCAATAATTAATAAAAAACAATGAATTCATTTCATTTAATGAAAATAATTGAATGAACTAAAAGATACAATACATATTATTGAAATGGAAAATATTTTCCCATCAACATTAAATGATGAGGTACATTTTGTTGATGATTTGAAAATAGATATGTAGAATAATTTTTCATATTTTAATGAAAAAATCATGGATGATTAAGAAATTTATGTTTCCTTATAAAATCAATTTTATTTGGTAAATTATGGTGGTGAATTTGATGGAAATGAAATTTCATGTGAATCCCCACCATTTGAAATTGAAAATTGAAAATTATTGTCAAAATATTTGGATAAAAAGAAAGATAAAAATGTTCCATTAATTTTTTAAATATATTATGGTGGAAGCAGATCTAAATCAAACATTCAATACCCCTAATCTTTACTCCCAAATAAAGATGAAGCTAAGATTCTACATGGATATTTCTCGACTATAGATCCATTTTCTAGATTATTTGTATAATTATTATCTAAATGATTATCCTAGTGAAGATATAGTTGGAAATTATTCTAAATGGTTTGGTTTTATTGATGATGAGTATGTTGAGGATGAAATTGGATAAATAATGGTGTTCCATTTTGATTAAAATAAAACATATGAGGATGGAGTTAATTGGATAATTCTCAAATAATAAATAAATTTTGATGATGCAACTGAAGGTAAATCACTTATTGGAATTACATTTCAACAACCAGTGGAGGGTTTTATGAAAATATATTATTGGAAAGTGCATTTTACAATTTCATTCCCCCTTATTGTACATCAATTGATCATGAAATTCATGGAGGAAAATATGAAGATATATTATTTTGGGAGATTTTAAAAAATAGTTGAAGAAAATTGGAAAATTTTATTTTTGTTGATTCATAAGGAAAACGACGCAGCCATATTCATATTAGGGTGATATGCTGGAACTTCATGACTAGTGGAAGTAAATTCCTAGTACCCACTTTGGGGTTCAAACCATGTTTAAAATCAATTTCATTTATTTTTATTTATGTATCATTTATTTCAATAAAATTTGGAGGCACTTTTTGGTTTTTCATATAGGCTTCCATGTTGTAGCATCTATAATGATCGATAATGGTGGCTTCTGGTCTATAATAATATTGTTTTCTCTATCATTTCCACCATTTAGGAAATGTATTATATTATTTAATTCCAATTATTATATTATATATATATCATTTGGACATATTAAAAAATTTGTGTTGAAGGAGGAACATGTTGTTTTGATTAGGATTTTGGGAATTTTATTTTTAATATTTATGTGTTTTTTTAATAATTGGATAAACATATTGTGAGCATAGATTATGATATTTTTCACTTTTGAAAAACATTTTAATGAATAAAAAATCTGATCCCATGAAACTGAATGTAAATTTTTTATGAAAAGGGATTTCTTCATGTTCAATATTTTTACAATTTTATGAAAAGACATCTGATTTTTTAATTACATGCCACATATAATTGTCTTTATCAATGAAATTACATTCCTGTTAGTCTTATAAACCCACATTTAAATATTATTCACATTCAACTCGTCTCTTGATATAACCAATCCCTAATTATTTGAACTAGATCACACTTTATCATATCTAACTTAGGATGAAAAGGTCTTTTTGAGGGGGACTGTTTTCTTCAATATATTATTTATATCATTTTCACCACTTGTATAAATTATCTAAAAATTCTATGTTATAGATATAATATTTTCTATAAAAAATTATAGAGTGTTCCAAGAGGATATTAATCTAGAATGATTCCCCAAATAGAGAAACCATTTTTCAGACAGAAACATGAAAATATATTTCTAGGCCTCCTCTCTTCTTATTTTCATCTTCACATTGATTTGAGAGGATGGTTAAATTGAGGGTGTGGGATGTCTTGACCTTTCCTATAGGTCATATGATGTGACTACCCAAACCACACCTTCCATAGGCCAGGAGCTAGCGACTAGAACCATGAAGATACATCCCTAAAAGGGAATGAAATTCAATTAAATAGGAACACAAGAACATAGAAAAATCTAAGGAAAGGATATTACTAAGTAAACCAAACCTATCATAGAGAAACCTACTCAATGTAAATTGCAAACTAAAAAGTAAAAAGAGGCCATAATACAATCCTCAAACCAAAAATTAATGTATAACTGCTATGTTCTCTCTGCGCATACCATACATAAAGTGTAAGTGGAGGACAACTATTTGTAGCCATAAAGTAAGTCACGTATGACCTGCATCACTATGATCAACTGGGTCCCGGACCACCAAGATCTCCGCCGAAGCATCGGTCACGTGGACAAGACATGGCATGCATGAATGAAGCCCATTCAAAGGTGAGTAACACAATAATCAGCAGAGACATAAAACTACACATGAATGATCACAAAGAAGGAAAACATAGAAAGATCACACATTAAGACCACAAATAAATTATAGATCACACAACGTATAACTCAATGTATAGAAATTATGGTTTATATGTTGTAAAACTAAAACTTCAAGTATTATTGTGGAAATCGCCCTTAATTATCTATAAGTTCTTCTCAGATATGGGACCACTAAGGTCTAGTCAGCGACTTGGACACTAAGGTTTTCTCCCATACTGGACCACTGAGGTTTTTATGTCTAATGGAACACTAAGGTCTGGTTGTCTACTAGACCACATAGTTATTCTTGTCTTCTAGACCAATGAGGTTTTCTCACCTCCATGACCACAGAGGTATGCTCTCTTACTGGACCACTAAGGTATTTCCATCTATTGAACGACTATGGTTCGAGTGAATGATAAACCACTCCGGTATGCACATATATTTGACCAGCTGGATCACATGGAACTACGCATCTCTCTTCCATTTGGATCACTTTTACCCACTCATCTCTGGGCTTTAGGGATCACAAATACCCACTCACCTCTTAGTCCAGTAGGATCACATAGACCCGCTCATCTCGAGGGAGAGTTGGATCACCTAGAATTGATCTTCTTTAGGCCATCTGGACCACTAAGACCCACTTAACTATTGGATAGCTACATCGCAAATATCTCCTCATCTCTTGGGATAACAATATCACATAGAACCACTAGTCTCTCAAACATTTGGATCAATATATCCCACTCATATATAGTATTTCAAGATTACTAATACTCGCTCATCATATCCTTCACATCATAACTAGCCATAGGATTCCTTCTCACATTGAATTTGATTCTATGATTATATTCTCCTCATGAAATCAGTCACATCCCAACTAAACAAAAAAATTACTTAGATTATTCCGAAAAGAACATCTCATGGGAAGGATCCCAATTCCATAGATGGCACATAAATCAGATGCCTGGTCTGAAAGATATTAACATTTTAGTAAACAAGGGTTGGTTGTGTCCAGGCCCAGTCTGACCTAGTCAGCCTGACCCAACAAACCTGGCTCGGTGGTGCTGTATGACCTGACCTGGTTGGTATTACCCAACCCTACCCGGTGGAGTCTGGGCCGACACGGTATGACATGGCCGTTGGGATAGGCTCATTTGGCCTTACTGGACCTGGTCTGGTTTAGTCGGTGGTCCCACTCATCGGGTCACCCACCGACCTAGTTTCATCCATCCCAACCAATAATAGGTGGGCTAGTTTTTTCCTTCCAGGGCTGCCCAATGGCACTGTTTTCCCCGTCGGCCAGGCCCGTATCGGTAGGCCATCACTTCTTGTGCTTGGGGTGCCTAGTGGCCCGGATCATGCCACCATCCCAACCTTCCTGGAATGATCATTCTCCCCCTACGCAAATGATTTCTAGGATTCATGTTCATACCACACGGGACCGGCTGAGGTCGGCTGTCCCTTCATGACAATCGGTCCCGCGGGGACTGTCTTCCATGGTCCTCCGGCATGGGCCACTCCTCCAACACGGTGCCCTACCTACGCCACCCTCTATCACTGGTCGTCTCATGTGGACCAGTTTCCCATGTGGCCTGTAACATTTTTGTGGGTCCACCTCGCCGCTGTGGTTGGTGGATCGCGTGGTGCCTCCGACAAAACTGGGTGACCAAAACTACTTGTTTCTTGTTGCCGGCCTCCATGCTAGTGGCACCTGTCACCATCATAGAATTTTTTATTTTTTCCACCTCCCACCTAACATCACGGCATGATGTCACCACCGTGGTAGGACACCGCGAACTCATGGTGTAACCCATCTGGAAGGAGTCTCCTCGGATAATGTGGCAATGCCATTGTGTCATGAAAAATGGGAAAGACGAAATAAGAGAGGAGTAGAGGGATTCACACATAGAAATCCCTAAACAATGATCTGGGTTTTTCGTTGTCTTGACCTAGTAGAATTCTTGTTTAAAGGATCAAGAAAACATATAAATAAAGAGGAATATTAATTTAAATTGATATTCCCTTTTATCCCAAAACATTATACATCTCACTCAAACAATCGCTCTACGGGTTAACATGCTAGTGAGTTACCATGTGTTCATCATTTAAAAGAATGAATCAGTAAAAACAAAAAATAAAATAAAATAAAACACCTTACGTGGTATAGAAATATTGGTATAGGAAGGATGAGATAAGACTCCTATGTTCTTCATTCTCGATCCACAACCCACCATATCTGGTGATTTTTTGAAGGGTGGAAGAAGGTGAGTTCATTGTTCATTTAATTAACAAACATGAATCACCATTTCTATTACCCAGTATTGCAGCATCATTATGCTGAATCATTAACAATGTTCATTAATGAGATTCATTATCACCTCATAATCTCACTTCATCATTGATGTTCCACTACTCAATGAAAAAGAAAACAATTAAAATTAATTTTTACGTTTTTTTATTTTTCATCCAAACTGTCTGAAAATTAACTTTCTAAATTAAACTGCACTAGTAGAGGATAAAAAATTACTAAGGGAGACATGACCTCACGGCCTCAACTGTACTCTCATATTTCCGATTCAAGATAAAATTTGGTGGTTAAAATGATTTGAAAATGAAATAATTGTTACTGAAATATTTTATATACGGCCAAAAACAACATTCCACTTTAGGCCCGCATTGGCTAATGTTAAGCCCTTTCTACGTAAATACATATGCTTTAAGTTCATTGATTCCCTCATTTTTTTGTCCATGCACTGGTTTTAATGTTAAGAAACCCCCGCTCAATTTTTTTAAAGAAACTTATTAATAGTTAGAAAATATGTTTCGGATACTCTAGGGATCAGAATTATATTTCTTCTCCTAGCCTAGTCTCGAAATAATCACATTTATTTTTCAAAAAATAAAATCATTGAATTTTGGGGTATCACATTACTCTACCATTTATTGAATTATGTTCTCATAATCCTAAAAATGAATAATCAAATCAATGGGGTTACTGAGCATTAATCTAAGCCTCCTTCTCGCATGTGATCTAATGGAGATTCATGTTCTTCCATTGAACACGCCCCATTATTAACGACCATCAAAAAAGGGTCCTCTCTTGTCAATCATCTTTCTCTAATAGGTAATCCATGAATGTTTCCATGTAGTCAATCTCCATCTCACTATATTTGATGATGTGAGAATATTGTGCATGTATCTCTCTATCTAATATACATTGAATACATCATGAATCCCCTCTAAATGCGGCTGTAGAGCCAAGAGGCATGCCACCTTGGCCACTAAATGTGGTATTTGGAAAGGTTCGATGATCCTTGGAGATAACATCCCACCTTGGCCAAATCATTATATCCCTCATCAAGTAGAGAATCGTTGAAATGTGTGGTCAAACGATTCGAACTCCAAGGGGTCTAAGTCCTCTATCAGCATATGAATTATTTTCGATTTATGAAGTCATCATCTGCACTCAGATGACCGCCACCTTCTCAATGGTAACATGTACCATCTCTAGACCCATTTTTAATGACTCCCCTGAGACTGTTTAGATAAATGGTGACCTACAAGTTCATCTGTATAGTGACTCGGTAGGTGTCATACCAATGGTGGAGTGGTAGATTTTTATGTACGCAAACTCCACAAGAGTTAGGTGGTATCCAAACTATGTCCAAAATCAAGAACTAAATCATGATGCATGTCCTCCATGGTCTGTATGGTCTGCTCTATCTGACCATTTTCCTATCGGTGAATTGATGTGCTCCAGCACAGTTGAGTCTCAAACACCCCCCTTCAATCCCTTTTACAATAGGGATTTAAAAAGAGAATCACGATATGAAACTATAGTATGTGGGACTCCATATTGTCGAACTATATCCAACACATAGAGGTGTTCCAATATATCTACATAACCATACTCTCAAATGTGTAGAAAATGGGATAACATGGGGAGTCATTCTTCGATCACCCTGATTCTATTGTACCCCCTGGATGTATGTTGTAAGAAGTTCATGAATTCTAGTGATATTCCATTCCACATCAACCCCAGTACCTCATGGGATTTTTCAACCTATTGGAACCTCGTGCATAGCCTTAACTCACTGACAGGTGAGGCATCTCAATACAAACTATGCCACTGCCTCCATCATCCCCAGAAAACTGTACTGACGTCAGAGGTCCAAGTAATTCATTGGAACACCTAAATGCACTACCAAAGAGGATGTATGGAAGTCCCTCAATACATACATCCACAAATCCACTTATACTTTATTACATACTCTAAAAATAATCACATGCTCCCCACCTATTGAAACTCCATCAGGATCTTGTCTTGAGGGCATCTGAGCACATGTAGTCTCGTAGATAGCGTCATCGAGTTTCACCTCCATGACATACTATTAGAGTGGAGGAGAAACTAAATTAAAATGAATATAAGCATAATCATTTATATCCAAAAAATGATATATGATGTGATTCCAACTACATTGATGCCTCGTTCAATTGTTATGACTTGTTCTCTTACTGATTGAATCTACCACCACGTTCCCCTTAAAATGAGTACAAAATATCTTGAATTCATTGACATGGAGGGACTATATCCAATTTCAATATCTCAATATTAGATCCTTCTGAGAAATGATATGCATGAAACAATTTTGGTTAGAGGAGATGATCAACCATTCACCCATAAGGTAGTGTCGACAAATATTCAATATGAAGACTACCAATTCCAAATCAAGTGAATGAGTCACATTGTTTTTGTCATGTTTTCTTGACATTCATGAGACAAAAAATTCATGTAATGAACTTGAATATATACACAAAAAATCCTAGTTCCGGATGCATCCTAGAAAAAAAGTAGCCGGTACCCTCCTCTGGAAACCTCAAGATGATATCACTAGTCAAGATATGCCTTAGTTTTTGAAAGCTCTTCTAGCATCTTTCATTCCACAAAAAGGGTTTTAACTTATTTTTCAATTCCATCATGGGTGTTTCTACTCTAGATAATTTATGTACAATAATCCTATAGTACCCAACCATACCATGGAAACTCCGCACCTCTGTAACACTCATGGGTGGATCCCAACCAACTACCACCTCGATCGTCACTGATTCCAACAAAACTCCTTCATATGAGAAGGCATTTCCAAGGAACAGGACCTTTGGATTCTGTAACTCACACTTAATGATCCTTCCCTAATTCTGGTTCTCTTGAAGTGTGTCCAGAACTATCTTTAGGTGTATCGTGTGCTCCTCATCAGACACTGAATACACTATGATGTCGTCAATGAAGACAACAAAAAACTTGTCTATGTATGTGTAGAATATCGTATTCAAGATTACCCTGAAAACTACTGGGGTCGTTTTCATGGAATACATCATCACTATGTACTCGTAGTGGTCGTAGCGACATCTAAAATCCATATTTGAGATATCCTCATCTCGTACTCAAATCATGTGATATCTTGATATGAGTTCTGTTTTTGAGAACAATCTCACTCCCTTTAGCTGACCAAAGTGGTCATCACTACTTGGTAGAGGATACTTGTTCATCATGGTCACAAATTTCAGTATCCAGAAGTCCACAAATATCCTCAAGAATTCTTCTTCATTATTGGGAAGCAATACTGGTGCTACCCACGGAAAAATGCTTGGCCTTATTAACCCCTTCTTCTATAAGTCCTTTTACTATACCCACTTCTCCCAAAGCTCATTGGGAGACATCCGATATGCAGGTGTATATGTCAGTGTTGTCCAGGGGGAAAAATCAATGAAAAATTAAACCTCTTCATGTATTAGGATGGTTAAACTCCACCATCTCCACACCGAGCCCTACAAAACTCCCACATCTAGAATTTCTATCTGGTCATGTGGCATCCTCACCAAGCCAAAGAATCATGTCACCGTATCCATCCAATCCGCAGTTACCATAGGATCGATATATCCCCTAAAACTAAAGGATTCATGTCTTTAGATGTCATGTAAGGCATTGAGCCTATGTGAATCATTAACTATTAGCGCCGATAGTAACTAATAATTTATGGGAAGTGGTATCATTGAGACACATATTGAAGTTAAAATTTCAATGAATTTTCCCAGTACCAAAGCATCATTAATATGTGGACCATTTCTTTTGGTCAAACACTGTAATCCAGGATGGATGTCTATGTAGAGTAATATTTAAGGGTATCATGATGAACCATTATTAATACATTATACCCGGTGAGCTAACTTTAACTCAAAAATACAATGTAAAAAACACAAAAGTATAAACACAACCAATGTTTTGATGTACCGAGTCAGAAAGCTGAATTCAAGGTCCTAGTTTATTGAAATGTTATCCACCTCTCTAAAATTTGACTCCCTGGCCTGAAATCCAAAATCAAAAAACATAACACTATTTCCCAATCAATATTCACTGTCTCTTTGTTCTTCTGGTTGAACCAAACCCCTTCGATACCAATTTGTCATTACCCATTCCCAAGGGCTCATGCCGTGACTACCCAATGTCTGCCTTCCATATGCCAAGGGAAGACAACTATCACTGAGAAGTCATATCAAAAATGGGATGCCATTTCCTTTAAACTTGTACGCATGCAGACAATACAAACTGCGGAAAGGTTTACACTATGTAAATCCCAACTATCACTCAGACAACTACTGAGTGTATAGTGAAAACTAAAAAGTAAAAGGCAGCCAAAATACAATCACAAAACCACAAAGGAAATTACAACATCCAAGGTATTTCTACGCAAACCATACCTGATGGGTATGTGGAGGGTAGATATCTGTAGCTGTATAAGTACATACCATCTCTCCCATATCACTGGGAACCACTAGCTCCCTGACCTCCAAGGTCTCCGTCAAAGAATCAGTCTCTTGAATGAGACCCTACACATGTGAATGTTTCCTTTTCATGGGTGAGTGATACAATACATAGTAGGGACCCCAAACCATAATGGAAAGGCCACAATTCAAGGATACAAATAATGATCACACAATAAGATTACGAAGAAAAGAAAACTCACACTAGGTATAACGTAAATTATAGAAATTAAGATTAATCAGTCATAAAGAAGAAACATCTCGTACTACTTTGTAATTCTTCCCTGATGAGCCACTATATTATTCTAAACTATTATACCATTGAATTTTGATTGGAAAATGGACCACTGAGTTCTACCCTTCTGCTAGACCATTGAGGTATACTTGTCTGTTGGAAGACTGAGGTCTACACAATTATTGAACCACTGAGTAATGCTCGTCTGTTGGACTAATGACGCCCACTCTTCTGCGGGGCCAATGAGGTCTGCTCATCTGCTGGACCACCAATGTTCGCTCCTCTACTGAACTGATGTTGTACACTCATATGTTGAAAATCTATGGTACACTCATCTACTAGACCAGCTGAATCAGGTTGTCCAACGCGTATTTGGGTCAGGTGGATCACATTGACCAACTCGCCTCTTGGAAATATAGACCTCTAATTCCTTCTCTTCTTCTGGGATAGTTGGATCACATCATAATTCGGGCCCGTAGGATCATATAGAAATTCTCATATCTGGGATAGATGGATAATTTAGACCTACTACTTTATGCGCCAGTTAGATCACTAAGACCCCCTCCTCTCTTGGGCTAGTTTTATCACATCGACATGATCATCTCTAGGACAACAGGATCACCAAGACATGTCCTCTGTTGGCTAGTAGGATCAGTAAGTCCTGCTCTTCATATCCTTCACATCACATCCAGTCATTGGATTCCATCTCATAGAATGCATGATTCCAAGAGAATATACTCTTCCAGCCATCGGTCACTATTCAAATTCAACAATATCTTACGTAGAGTATTCCCAAAACACTATCTTGTAGAATGGGTCCCAATTCCGTAGAGTCCATGTAAATAAAAAGCCCGGTCAGAATGATATTGGTGTTTTAGTAAACATGGTATGGATGTGTCCAAGCCCATTTCGACATAGTCGGACCATCCCAACAAACCCATCCCAGTGTTCCCTCATGACCCGACATAGTTCGGCTGACCCATCCCGACCTGAGGGGTCTAGGCCAGTCCACCCCAGATGTTGGGCCAGGCCCATCAGATCTTACTAAACCAATCCGGGTTCAGTCTTGGGACCATCCCTCTAGGACATCCAACAAACTGGTTTCAACCAGCGAATCCCACAATAGGCACGTCAGTTCATTCCCTGCTCGTGCTACACAACGGCCTTGTTTTTCTTTATCGGCCCAGCCCACACTGTAGGCCTATTATCAGCTTGTTTGTATGCCCACTGTGTGTCTAGTCTATGCCTTACATGACAGGTTATGGCATGATGCCCCTTCTCCACACACGTTCCCATAGTGACTGCCTACCAGCCACCAACTACAGCCTGCAGATGCAGCATGCTTTTCCAATGCAAGGCCCTAGTGATGTTGCCTTCACTCACCGATCCACTCTTGCATAATAGTTTCCACTACATGGCTCATGAATTTTCCATGGGTCCAGCCCGTTTCCATGGTCTGTGGACCATGTGGTGCCTCTAATGTCCCCTGGGTGGTTGGGTATGGCTATGAGCAGAAACCAGCCTCGATATCGGTATCCCCTGTCACTATTATAGTACACTGCCAGCACGCCACCTACTACTTTCCGCTGCAACCCGGTGCCACTTCCACAACTGGCTACCGCCACCTCCTGCCACTATTGTTGCCTTATCCCACAACCCTTATATCTGGTGCCTCCTTTTATGATGCCTCGTTGTTTTTGGATCACGATGAATGAGAATAATGAAAGGAAAGATGAGGGGAATGTTTCACACATAGAAGCACCCACATAATGATCTAGGTCGTTGATCATGTCGGCCCGAATGCATTCTGGTTGGTAGGATCATGAAGAACCAATAAATACGGAGGAATAATCAACAAAAAATATATCCCCATTTTATCCAAATCATTACCCATCCCTGAAGAATGATTGATTAGTGGGTTAACTTGTATATGAGTTAACTTGTGCTTTTCGTTTATGAGAAAGAATGAGGAAAAGAAAAAAGTCATTTAAAATTATTTCCAATATTTTGGATATTATTATCGGTCGAGTAAGAATGAGCTCACACACCACAGTTTTACATTTTGGATCCACATCCCATTATTTCTAGCTATTCTTAGATGGGTAGATGAAGCGACGTTCGTCATTTATCATTTCCACTAACCAACGCCTGCGAGAAATTCCAGGAGTGTTCCACCAATCCTGGATTGGTTTTTACGATATTATTTGGTGATTGTTAGTTAGAAATTAGGTGACTCTAAGTTGTATAATCGTTATGCTAACTCAATAATGAGGTTCATTAATGTTATTTATCATCACCTCATCATTGCACCATATCACTAGTGTTCCAATGCTCAAACATGAAGAAAAAAATTAAAATTACAATTCACGTTGATTTAGTTTTCTTCCAAAAATTGAAAATTGACATTTACCCACACCCGCGATGATCAGGGTTTAGCTCTACATAAGTCAAACAAACCCTCACAAGAACAATAGTACTATCAGATTTCAAATGTGAGTAACCATTTATAAATTATAATATTTCAAGAAAATTAATATTTACATGATTAGTTTATGTGTACCCAAAATCTACTTACCAATGTAGGCTCGTGTCAGAAAATTTTAGGCCCTCTCAAAGAGAATCTTGACACCATGAGTACAACGGTGCCCATAGATTTTTGATTCGGGAACTAGTTTAAAATATAGAAAAACCATGTAGCATGATTATTTATTTAACCTAATATATAGTTCAAAAAGACATTCAAGTCACTCTGGGCCTTAGAAATACTTGTCGTCTTAGAGCCTGGTCTCAAAATAATCCCATTTAATTTTTTAAAAAAAATCCTTGAAATATCGGGTATTACATTGTATATGATGATGAAGTTATGTTATATAAGAGGTTTATTCCTCGTTTTAATTAGGCCATGAAATGAAAAATCCAAGAGGTGGAGGGTATTAATGATTTAAATGCATTTTCCTTTTTAGTTTGTTTGTTTCATTGTAAACTCTTTCATTTTGAGTTATTCTTGAAACTCTTCCCTCAATTGATGTATTTATATTTTATTTTTATTTTCAATTTTATTGTAAATTATTATGAATTTCAAGTCAACTTATTGAGGTAATATTTTTTATCTCATTGTTTAAATTTCTTTGGCAAGGTCTTCCTCTCAACACAATGAGTTTAATATTGTTTAGTGTCTCTAATTCCATCAGGTAATCAAATCATTTTTATAATTGCATTATCTTCCATATTTGAATAAAAAATATGTATTCTAGTTAATATATATTAATACCTTGAGGTATTTTTGTATAAAATGGATAATATAAATAGAAGAAATATTTTAACAATTTTAAATGCAGTGTTCGAGGATCATAGATTGACCACCGATGTTTCCTTTAAAATTCCCATTTCTATTAAATTTTCTTCATATTTATGATCACTATTATTGATTTATTAATGAAATATATTTTTCTATAATTTAGTAATGTTTAACTCAATTAAAATCCATAATATTATTTCTGCCTTTTTAATAAAAAAAATTAAATAACTGATTGTTTTTATGTATTGCCTATAACCTCCTCCTGATACAACTTCATGGTCATAAATGTACTGTATTTTACGTGGGAAACATTTTGAATATAGTTTCACAAAAAAACCAACATCAATTTTGGACAATTTATAGGGAGGATTCCTAGTTTTTTTTAATTTTTTCTGAATTTTAATTTTATAAACTAGTAATTCAAACAGATAATAATTTGATGTTCATAGTAATTACATTTATGTGTGGAATGATAATAAACAATATTAGGCTACAAGTATTGATGAATTTGTTAAATTTAAATATTAAAAATACCCATGAAATGAAAAAATGGACTCTTTTTATTCAAATGATATATTCATGATGTAATGAAACCAACAGGGAATTATTTCAAATTAGTTAAAATTATTGAAAGAAATGAAAACACAAAAATATAATGAATAAATTAGAAAAATATTCCCACCCACATTGATGATGACGAACATTTGAGGATGAATTTAAAATGGATTAGGAATATTCTTTTTTAAATTTTGAGTAAGAAATGATCTATGATTAAAAAATTGATGTGTCATTATTAAATCAATTGTATTTGAAAAATTATGGTTCTTACATTGATGAAAATAAAATATCATGGTAATCCCAACTATTTGAATTTTAAAATTAATAATATTTGTGTGAATATATGTTTTATGAGGATTTTAAACATGATCTATTCATTTTTAATAGAAAATGGAGGACCGTTATCTACATCTTATATTCAATATAACTATTTTCACTCCAAAACAGTGCTGGCCTCTATGAAGAAAAAGGAAGATATCTCAAATCATGATCTAATTTTTCCAACCTATTTTTCTAATAATTTGGTAAATTATTCCCCCTGATCATAATTAGTTTGCATTTCTTCTCAGTGGATTTATTTTTTCAAATGATGTAGATTTCCAGGCTTAAATTGATGATATAATGGTGTTCCCATAAGAGTACACCAGAATACATGAGGATGGTGTTACTGAGAAAAATTTCAATGATGAAATAATTTTAATGATGATGTTTTAGATTAATCACTTCCTGGAATTAATTTTAATAGTTTTATGAATGATTTTTTACTAGATAATATTTTGGAAAATAACAATAACATTTTTTCCTCCTTATAATACTTCATTGTAACATCAAATCCATCAAAAATAATCTAAATCAATTTAATATTGGGAAATTCTATATGTTTTTTGAGAAAAATGAAAATACAAAAACATTTTTTAGTTGTTTTAGAAGAAAATAATTGAACCCGCATTCATATTAGGGACAACCTTCTAGAACAACCTAACATAGGGCTGTGAATTCCTAGCACACATATTGGGATCAAACCAAGCCTTATTTATATATTATTTTATTTTTCATTTCTATTATTTATATTAAAAAATTTAATCTTTGATTTGTTATTCATGTTGGTTTCCATGATGAAAAATCTTGGTGGATAGCTCATGGCTTGTACTAAACTATAAAAATCAGGTTTCTTATTTCCTTTCAATTTTTTCCCCATATTATCTTCATGAATTATAATTCTTGTATAATTTATGAAAAAGGAGTAAATTTTAGAAAATAAGTGTTGTTGGTGGAACATTTTAGGTATATTAGGATTTTGTGTGGTATATTTATGAAATTTTTTATGTTGTATTTTAAAAACTGTCTTAAAAAACATTGTGAGCTCAAATGATGATCTGTTCTACCTTAGATGATCATTTCACTGAATAAACCAATTTAAACACTAAATATAAAAAAAGGAACACCTAATATGAAATTGTTTCATGTTTAGAATTTTTAAAATTTCATGAAATGGCCTCTAATTTTTTTATTTCATCCCACATATTAATGCCTTTATAATTGAAATATCATTCATGTAAGGATTCGAGACCCATTTAAACATCTTCATCACATTAAAATCATCACAGGAGAGATCCAATCGATGTTTTTTAGCCCTAAAATGATTTATTACATTCAAAATAGGAGGGATCTATTTCTTGTGATTTTAACTTATAGAGGATATTATTTTTATTTTAATACCTCATTTTCATAATTATCCATTAAGTTATGTCATACCTTGTACATTTTAACATTTTGAGCCTGTAGTATCCATGTATATCCTATAAGGTTGTTTAAATTAATAGAAAATTGTAACTTTCTAACCTTTTTTAAAAGTGAAAAAGAAAAATCTAGTTGAATACAAGTGTGTGAGGGGGGGGGGATTACATGTTGTGGGATACCTCTATGGATATTTCTTTGGTTGGCGATTAAATTTTTTAAATGATTCATTTTCTATAGGAAAATGTTTTATTGGTAGATTTTTCCATATGGAGCTCTCAAAAGAATTGGATATGTTCCTTTTTGAAGCTCTAAGGGAAGAATGTTGTTCCCTATATTGAGCATTAAAAAAAGAGAAGATACAAGTCATTTTTTGGTGAAATATTGGTGGAATGGGATTAAAAATATATTATCATACATTTTCTGAATTTAATTATTTAGGATAGTATGGAGGAGACCATACTTGTGTGAAAATTAGAATCACATATATCTCTTTCAAAAAGTGGAAAACAAAAATTATTCAGCCGCATAAATCATCACATTTGAAAACAAAAAACCTTATGCCATAGAAATAAATGAATATTTCTATGAATAATCATATGTTATTGGATCACATAGAATGTAGATTATAAAATTAATGAATTGTTTCTTGATTCATTCATGAGTTTACATGAGAAAATCCTTATTGAAATTCCATATTTGTTTGTAGAGAGAAGATTAATGTGAAGTAAGTTTATTGAGTGAATGAGAGGAGAAAAGAAGTGTAAATGGATTGAATGGGCTCATTTTATAAAGTGAAATATTTTTTTGATGATACATTATATGTTTTTCTTCATGGTTATAAGTTGTTGAACCTCATTGGTATGTGTTTGAAATTTACCTTGATTTTATTTTGTTGCTCGTATTTTCAAGAGTCCAGGTTCTATAAAATGATTTATTTAAATTGATAATATTTAGTAAATTTATCATTTCAATTTAAATAATTTATAAATTATAAATTTAACAATTTCCGCATAATGAAAATGTTTTTAGATTTTTGGGATGTTTTGATCAAGATATTGAAAATCAAAAAATATGGTAATTTTAACTACTTGTAATAGCTTATGTATTCATGGTATAACAATTTTTATATTGATCCAAGTCATGTGATTATTTAGTTATGATTCATATATCAACACTCATTATATTTTTTAATAGTTAATGTATTAATTCATAAATGATGAATCTAAAATAATTCATAATAAATATATTCACACTTATATAATCACTAATTAATAGTACATATAATTATGAATGCATAGTTGTTAAATTTTCATTCCTTGATAATTTTTTCTATATATATATATATTATTTTCATTTAAATATAAAAATATGATGATTTTGAATGAAATTATATTAATTAGAGTCAAATCATAAACATTGTCAATATGTTTTATGGATGAGCATATTCATTATCTATCTTCATTAAGTTCCTTCTTTGTATCAAATTTCATTTTGAAATGAACACCATATAGCTTTTGAAATGACAATTTATTGAAATTTCATTGAAAAAACCCCAATAAAATGAACCATTATCTACTATGTAACACACCAATATGAATAAAAAGATCATAGTTGGTGTGAATCATTACCTCCACTGTACCTCCCCATACTATAAAGGTTTCTAAGAAGCATATTGGTCCTGATTGATGTAGGGGGGAGTGTATACCCTTATTGTCAATAAACATACATCATAATCATAATAACAAAATAATAATAAAAATATTAACAATGGGACTAAAAAACATTATATGTTATGGAAATTAAAGTATCATAATTTCATAAATGGTAACAATCCAAGGATACTAAATGTGTAATGTAAAACCATTTTAAAAATATATTATAATAAGAATAATAGATGTTATAGAAATTTTCAATAGAACATACCGAAATCACCTATGTCACAACAGTTCACAAATTAGCTACATGGAATGGACCCTATACCCTTCCATAGACCCCAAATCATAATTTTTTTCAAACACAGAAATGAATTCAGGTGAATCCATGAAACAAGAAAAGTATAAAGAAATTGACAGTATCCCTATTAGAATCTCTATATATATCAATTTTTGTCCCAACAATACCATGTCTTAGAATAAATACAAGAAAAAACAATCTTCTAATGTCACCCTTGTATAGCCCTTACAACTAAACACAAGATTCATATAACTACAAAATCTCCTAGTGGGTTTTTGGAGTACATAGTCCTCCAAATTTAAAATTATTTCCTTAATAGTATTCACTGAATTAGAGGTTACATCAACATGGTCAAATTATTCCTCAAAATTTTCTATAACCACCCTTACTCCATTAATGGTAATTTACTTTCAATTTTCTAACTTTGATATAGATACAATTCTTACATCCCTAAAATATCAATCAGTTTTGTAGCATTGGAGTGACAGATATGTACATGATACCAATTTTAATTTTATAATAAAATAAATATCATTATAACGGATAAAATTTACATTCTAATATCTCATTAAAATAGTTTTTCTACTAATTCTAGGGACTGATAACAAGATAATGGGGGGAGGGATTCTCATTAATTTAATATAAAATATAAGATATCATGATTAAAAAAGGATAAATCAATATGATATTGTAAATAATTTAATAAAAAATTAATATAATAATAAACATGAACACAAAATTCATCCCTTTGTAAAATAATAATAATAATATCATATATAACAATAACGGAATTCTTAATTAAGGGAAATATAAATATTGGGAAATATGATTTAAGAAATCATGATATGTATATCTTAAAATCACTTATATTATGCTAACATAATGCGTGGGTATGTAAACACTAAAAACCAATGTCATTTGGATAAATATATTATTCATCTTAGACCCGTTAATAAGGAATAAGGATGTCTATAAAAGGGATAGAACCATGAATGCATGTAGAATTAAAATGACATATATATATAATGGTAACATCAATTTATAAACAATATAATTTTCAATAATTACCTTTTGGAGTAATAAATAAATAAATATTAATATTTTACACATTAAATCAAACAATAATAAAAAAAGACCCATATAATTATTGGATACAGTCTATGGAATAATCAAATAGATAATAAATTTTTTTAAATATTTAAGAGATAATTAAAGTCCAATTATCACAAATATGTTATTGTTTTAATGTAATTTATATTCCAAAAAATTTAGTAAGAGATAAGAGATAGAAAATGGTTCATCTGAAATATAGGTTTTGTAATAAACTATGGCCTTTATAGAAAATAAATAATATGGATGGGAAATAATAAAATAAACATTCATTAACGAGTTATCATTATAATACCATTACAATTTTATTTATGAAGATTAATATTGTCAATTGGTTAAAATGGTGGGGACGTAAATTAATGATGTATATGTTATAAATAGTTATCATGGATTTTTAACAATAAATTAAAAAATTACCCTTTCTGGGACAATTGGAATGATAATTTCATAACATTAAATAATTCATGTATAATAAATTTTTCCATAAAAAAGATTTATAGTAATAAAATAAATATTTTAATATAAATATGAAAAATATTGTCATAGAAGAAGAATATATGTGACTTAAAGGGAAATAAAATTTGTTAGTGTTATAAATAATTATTTTAATTTTTCATGTTCTAAATAGGAGAAAAGTTGGAATAAAATGTGGAAACCCATTTAAATATATAGAGTATAAAGAAATATATGGACTTTATGATGGATTTATAATAATATTCAATCAAAAAATATTAATTAAATTCCCAAACAAATAGATTTTATAATAAATCCTTTCAACTTTAGTCACTTTAAAATTACAGACCATTGAAATAATAAACATGAATTAAAATGTATATCAAAAGGAATAAATATTTATTCATTTCGTATATATATATGGAAATAAACTCGACACATAATATTATTTCGGTGCATAATATCAAATATATATCAATGGATATTGTTTCTTATAAAATTCTCTTACAATATGATTTAATTTTGTTGAAATTGATTTGAAAATATAAAGAATGCCATTAAAAATCATATTTTATTATAATGGAACCATATTAACATTAATAATACCATATACTATAATATATAAAAATATATAACTCATTCAATTATTATAATTCATTACTATCATGGTTTATGGAGTTAACATCTTTGTTTTCTCAAGAATGTTTTGTCATGGATTTTCACATTCTTATCAATATATTATACGTACATAATCCATATAATTTTATTAATATTCTAAATATAATATTTATTCATTATATATGTTTTTAGAATCATTATTTATATTTTAACTTGTAAAATGAGTCATATTTCTTCGTTGAGATGGTAAGTCACACATATGTGTGGGAGACATTATTGATTCCTTATTTGATGAAAGGACAAAAAAATTGATTATATATTAAATTTATAGAAAAATATAATGTCATATGTATCATATAGAATCAATATTTCAATAATTAACAATATCTATATGGGTTTTTTATGGAAAAAAAATTACATATGTCCACAGGGTAGTAGTCTACCATACACACGAGTGGTGGTTTAATTTACCACATGATTGAGAAAGATATGGATACATATTATTTCATATAAAAAATAAAAAATCATAATATGATTGTTACTAATTGAAATATTTTTTAATTATTTATTCATAAATGAAGGTCATAAAAGGATACGTAAAAAAAAGAAATAACTTGTTGAATACAATTATATTTGTTTACAAACTCCTTTATTTTCTCTTTTAATTAAAACAATATTGGGTTGGTATTTTGGAAATCCGAGAAGCATTACGAAAATGAAAAGGATGTCCGGGTGTTATTCAAGTTAGGTATGGTGTTGATAAAAGGATTTCATATTTTAAATATGTTAGTGGAGTAGGATCCCATTTCTAATAGATGTGATTTTCACATTTGTAAATTTTCATGGATTAATAATAAAATCATGTCAAATTATTAGATATATGGATAAAACAAGATAAATAATAGAATTAGAAAAGGTTGACTCTGAAATCAATCCAACCAATTCGGTTTCATGAGGTGTTTTGGTAACTATATCCCATATATTTTTATATTATCCCTCGGTAAACATGTTTTATACCAAACTATAGTAAATAATGATTACCAGATTTATCTTCCATTATAAAATAAATTTAGATGACATTATTAAATAATATTAATTATTAGTGTTCCATATACTTAATCTATTTGATTAATTTCAACTCCTATATGTTGTAGAATATATTTTTATCTTAAACCCAAGAATCGGGTCAACAAACACTTTTTCACAAAATGTATCATTCAATCATCAGATGATATTACATTAACAATGTTACAAGTAATCATAATTATATATATTTAAATAAATATATTTATATTTATAATTTATAAAATTTATTTAAATTATTTATAATTAATAAATATTTAAAATTATATAAATTGTTGATGTTATGCCATACAAAATTTTTCCAAAAATATATATAGTTTTACCTCCAAATAATTTTATATTTATTTCAATATAATTGATATAGAATGTTTTTTAGATATATATTAAACCATATTATTTTCAACAATATTATGAATAGTTAAATAATTATTTTATTTTATTTTTATAAAATAATCATATATGAAAAAAATTAAAGACTCAATTTAGGATTATTTTCAAAAAGTAGGTTTACAATTTATATTAATCTAATAAAATTATGATTTTTTATTCCTTAAATTAATAAAATCAGATTTCATTTATGGAAATAAAAAATTAATTTATTTTATTTTATGCTTGGGTATTTCATTCACCCCTCTTATAAAATTTTTATCATAATATTTTTCATAGATATTACTTTTTAAACAAATTAGTTCCATAATTTTTCATAATATCATCTTGTTCTCATTTTCAATCTTCTATTTTATTATTTCTCTAATATAACACTACACTTCATGTAATCTAATAAAATTATAATTTATCTATTCTATCAATAATCTAGAAGGGGTCCTTAGCGTAGAATAGGTTAATTTTCCTATTTTATTCCATCAGAGGTGAGAACAAGAATCGTGTTTGGATTGTACATCCATAAAACAGATATATGGAAGACATCATGTTTTTTTGAGAGACATCACGAACTTTAAAAATATAAGATACATATCCAATTATTATCAAAATATCATTAGTTTCAATATACATGGAGATCCATTTTCATTTCCTACCAAACCTTATAACATCCTTCCAAGCTGATAATTTCAAGAATACATGAACTCCCATGATAAATTAAAAATCATTCCATGTCTTATCAACATATCTATTTTTTATTGACTCATAATTTTGAATGTATATCTGAATAGAGTTTAACTTTTGCACTTTCTCTTACCATGTTTTAGGAATTCAATTTTCCATTCACTAATTGCATCCAAAAATATTAGAGTATGACATCTCTGACTACATAATACTTCATATGACACCATTTGAATACATTAATGAAATATATTTTTATAGGAAAAATTTACCAATGATGAATAATAATCCCACATAAATTAAATGTAATTTTATCCTGATCTGAACATGTATTCTAGTGTTTTAACATTTCTTTCTAACTATCTATCAATTAGAGTATTGTAAGTAGTGTTAAAATATACCGTAGTATCAACATCATTCTAAATAGTTTTCCAATGTTTTGATTAAAATTTAGGATTGTGATCAGGAAAAAATGAAATAAGTGCACCATTAACTCTTACAAGATTATTAATATAGACCATTTTGATGATTATAAGATGTAAATATTCTCATATCATAAATAAATTTTCATTTTTAGTTACAAAATCTATTAAAAACCCTTATTTTATCATTCCTTTATAGATTATTTAATAATATTGTGAAAAATATAAATGAAATTTCATACCATTTCCATATAGTAATATATTTAGGTTTCTTTAAACCTCATGGATATTATATATCATACTTAATAGATTCTTAAAACAATTGATGCATAATCAAAAAAAATTCACTTCACGTTATCCCACCAATAATATATACAAAAATCCCTAAATATCATGGTGCTACCATATTGTATAAGGAAATTCATAAAATTATAATCATCCAGTAATTCCATTTTAGACTTATGTATAGATCGAACACATAGTATCCTTCTAAATTTTATAATGACTTCATTTGAGTTGATGTGTTCCAATTTTCCATTATTCGTGACATTATTTTTCTTTTCAAATTTGTCATCATTTGCTTGAGATATTTTTATCTTTTTCAATAAATATGATTTGAAAATATTGTTAAAAATGATTTATGTTTATCAATACTAAATAATTCCCATATCCATGTTTACTTAATCTATGATAACATGATCCTAAAAAATTATTATTTTGGTGATGAATCCATGATCATTAATACTCTATGAATTTCCAACCATTTTATTCCTTTCATGGGTAATAGTTTATGAAAAAATATTTTTCCTTTAGTAACTTGTGCCATTAATGTTTCTTAATATTGAGTTATTTCTGTGACAAGATGAATTTTAGGATCTTATGTTCTGTTTATATATCAAATCTTCTACCATATAGATTTTTTGTCTACAACATAAAATATAATATTGAAACCGAAAACTCAAGATCATGTGTAAGATAGATAAATTAATGATTATTTATCTCCCTTGATGTATATGTTATAAATTTATAATTCTGTATAATGAAACATCCATGTCCCTTATTTAATGAAATGTTATATACCATAAATCCATCATTTCCTGATGGTAGATTAAATATAATTCATTGTTCAATATCATCAATAACTGACCATAACATTCATCACATTCCTTTTTCTATATTAAATTTTCCCCTTTACTTGTATGATTTGGTTATTAGGTTTTCTAATAGGGAATTGTTTTGATAAAATCCCACATACTATCATAGAATACCAATGAATATATATACATTGGTTATGTTCATTTATATAGGACATTCTTTGACATCTATTTTCATTATTTGATCAACAAAGATCCCATCCATGGAGAATATCTGGCCAATAAGAGAATCCATTTGATTCCAAAATCCAAACTTGATAAATTTACCAGGTAAATGTCATCCACTTAGAGTCTTAATAACGATATGCAATTGATTCTCACGGTCCTTATTAAGTTTTTAAATCAACAAGATATCATAAATTTATATGATAACAAAATCGTCATGATATTCAATTAATACACATTTCATTAGGTCTAAAAATATATTTTTAATTATTTAATTCAAATTAAATTACACTAAAATAGTATTGTCAATACATTGTTTGAAATATTGTCTTCAAAATATCATCCTTCAATACTCATAGTTGATGATACCTAGAATGAATGTCATTTTTTAATAAAAAAATTAATCTCTGAAAATTTTATCAAACAAGGAATCAATATGAGGAACATGATACTTATTATTTATCATTAGAGCATTGATATCACTTTAATTAATCCAAAACCTCAATGAAATTTCATTCTTATTTGTGATAATAACACAAAATCCCCAAATTGAATCACTACATATTATATATACCTTAGCATAAAAAGACTCCAATTTATTCTTCAACTCCACTAATTCAATAGTTACAATTTTATAGTGGGTTTTTGATAATGGTATTGAATAATTGATTAAAATTGTTTTAAACTCAACTTCATGCTCTGGTATATACCCAGGTAATTCATTAAAAAGTAAACCAATGTATTCATGTAAACTAAATATATTCAAAATTAATGTACTAACATCTAAATATATAGTTTTTTCAAGGGATATGTATATAAATTACTACGATAATGATGTCTCCACACTAAAGATACAGTGTTACACATATTCTTCAAGAATTTTAATTTCCTTCTCTTGAAAATAATATTTTTCATTAAGTTTTAAAACATAGTACATAACAATGGTTATATAATATTTATAAACATATATATTAATAAATAAATAAAAAATTAATATTTATGTGCCATAATGGGAACTGTCTAATTCATCCTTATTGTTCTGACATTTATAGTAAGTGTTTTGGTTGATGAAACACTTCTTCTGGTGGTTTGGAAATTTCAGATTTTGGTGGACGATAAATAAGATATAAAAGAGTGAAAGTATCTAGAATAAAATAATTAAATAAAAAAATTGAGGCTATGTTTAATTAACCTTCCACAGTATTATTTCAATCATCAACCCTGATAGTACTGATAGAATAATTGGGACATTCTACACATGGCCCCATCTATAGTATAATCACTCGATTATTGGGATATTGATTTGAATAATTCTCCCATTTCAATAATATTGACGTACCAGATAGAAGTGGTATCATTATTTCCCTATCATTAATTTTCATTATGACCGTTATCTCTAAAATGGTAATAAACATTTATTCACTTCTATCAATTTTCAAAAAGAATATTTCCAAAATTTTCACAACATTGAAATTTCTTCATAATTTTCTTCTTCTATGAAATATTAACTTATTATTTAATTCAAAGGATCTTATATTTTATTTATTTTCATAAAATATATAAGATCTAATATGTTCTTAGACTATTTTGATGAATCCTAAATCTAATTCATTATTTTTGTAAAAATGTTCATTAAACCAATTCTTTTAAGAGAAATTGATTAATCCCTTCTTGGAATTAGAAAATAAAATATTACATATTATATATATATATTATGTAACATAACTTTAAATATTTTTAGTGGTTTCCTCATATACTGATTTAGATTCTTCTTAATTTTTTATTTTTTATGAGGAACATTCTCATTATTCATGTTCGATACCCATGATCGATGTAATTACCAAAGAATATTTCGTCAAATGATCTCCATTATATGGGTTCTATTTTCTCATCCTCCCATTTATTGTTGATCAAGTACCACCATTTAACTGTATCACCCTTGGGATAATATAACTCCAATATTACCTTTACCCTATTATTATATAACAAGGCTAGAAATGTCCTTGTGAGAGACTTGAACAATTTATCTTTTACTAATTATTTAGTAGTTTCTCAATGTGATAGAGAATTATGTCACATAAAATAATTCAATATAGGTGAATCATGATATAGAACATCATATTGATCCTTATTTTCAATGTTATTAGTTATATCCTGGGTCATGTTCCCTATCAGAAACCTAATCTGCTAAGATCCCACACTAATTGTAATTTTATTCATAGTAGATAAATTTCTAAATTGAAAACATGTATTTTTTCCTTCCATTCATCCAAGATCATTTTTCATACAATATAATATGAGAGATTAAATCATGTAGTTATAAATTTTATATCAATGAATATAATTATAAATATGGATTAAAATTTAATATATGTTTAAAAATTATGCATTTATACTCTCATAATAATATACACTCCTTCTATAGGAATCCCTTTAAATTATAAAAATAATTCCAAATACATAAAACTGGTTTGTAGAAAAAATTGAATTATCCTAAGCATATCCATTGATATTTTACAATAATGAGCACAATTTGGGACAATTCACTACGCAGTATAATGATGGTTGATATAAACTTAAAGAAACATTTTTAGGGTTATTACCCTGAGACTCAACTATGCCAAAGCTAGATCAATTGGTTTTAGCAAGGAATGGGTGTATTTCATTGAAAAAATATATAATATACATTATTTCTTTACATTTATGAAATTATTCCACAATTAGATATGTCTCAAAATCCAATCATTGTGATATTATCGCTAATAAATTTTTTTGTTTAACCAATTTCGAATATTTTCTATTAAACATTTTCTGATACGTACCATAAAAACCCTAAAAATTGAAACATAGAGTCAGTGTAAACGTTATTAAAAAAATCATAGATTCAATGGTTCAATTCCTAATGGGGAAACAATTTTAGTAGTCATGGAGATCCATATACATAAATTTTATCCAATATATGATTTGAATAAAATTTAAACAAAAGTAGTGGAAAAATTCTCCATCCTTGAAGTCAATCAAAGAATTCATCTTCATATCATGGTGAAAGGGAATGAAATAAGGGTGAGATTAAATTCATATTATGGGATATCTATAAGAGATGTTGTAAAGATTAACTATGTTGTAAGAAATATAAACAGTTAAATAATTTAATATAAAGTCCATTTTATCAATAACATGCATAAGAAATGAATCAACAAATAATGTTACTATAATATTTTATTGTATAATAATAAATAATTTCTCAAGGAAAAATTTTCGTAATATTGGTTATCATTATATTAGATGTAATGATATCTATGGAACTAGTAACTTATGCTATGTCAGTTAAATTGATTTGTGGGAACAACCAAAAACACCATTTATTTGGCCAACTGATTTGTCTCATGAAAATTATAGATACATTGATGGGTTATCTATAATAGGTTCCCACCATAAACTTCATGTCCAATTTATTACATATACATAGAATTATCAATTCAATTCATAAATAATATTCATCATTAATAAACAAATATATGGTGTAATAAAAAAATATCTTGATTTTCCCATGTCAATTAAATTTCATTAATAATAAAACACCATACGTAAAAATGGGACATGGTTGTTGAAATAATCATATAAATGATAAAAATATATATGTATTTAAGATAAATATAATTTCTAATTATAAAATAGATTTAATTTTTTGAGAGAATACAACCATTTTTTTAATTGATAACATATGACCATCATTTCATTATAAACATTGGTTTTTTATTAAAACCACATCCTTTAAAATATAAATAAAATGTAAATAAAATATTAAAATAATATTTCATTAACGATTTTTCTTTATATACCTATCTAATATATGTCGAAGAATATAAATATCAAAAAATCGTTATGGTGCAATGAAAATATGTTCCTGTCATATAGATTAAAAACATTCTTTTAAATTTTTTGTATATAAAATGGAAAATAAAATTTCATAATTCAATATAATGATTATATTCATACCTTTTAAAAAGTTAAAACTAACATAAAATATCGAAATAAATAATTTGAGTAATAAAAAATAATTTTTCTAAAATAATTTCAAAAATTAAGGACATGGAAGAAATAAATTTTTGGACAAAACAGATGTTAAATTAAATTTTCATTAAAAACACATTTTCTTGAATGAAGATCCAAAATTGGATAAAATTTTGAATAAATTATGGAAACTCGTTAATTAAAAAGACTATAGGAAAATATATTTATTTTATGAATGATGGATTATGAAATTCCTCCAATACATATTACATCAATCCCAAAAAAGGTATTTTAATATAAATCCTTACCTCTTTGGTAACAATTAAATTTTTACCCCATTAATTAATAAAAAGGAATGGAAAAATCAATAATTATTAATAAATAAATATTATTGTTAAATATATCAATGTTTTAGTATATAAAACTCTTAAATTTTAATATGTGAATAATATACATTATATCTCAATAAAGTGGAAGTTGATATGAAATTATGTCACCTCACACTTATATTTAGTTGAAAATATTTTAACATACTATATAATGGTAATAAGCATGTTATTAATTTATAATAAAAGAATTTTAATATTTATAATATTATATATTATCCTATGATAACATCTTATATTTCATTCGTTGATAATATTTCATTATTAGAATTGTTCTAGTTGTTAACTGCTTTGTTTTCATATTAATATATTTTCATGGAAGATAGAGTTCTTGTGAATATGATTTAGTTACATTGTTTACAGAATTATTTTATTTTTTTAGATTTCATATTTACTTATTACATACATTATTGTAACCAATATTGAAATTTTATCATTGAAAATCGGTCACATTGTTTCGCGAAGTCGACATGCCTTATGTACGAATGATTGATGTTATAATTTAGTAATGTTAGAAAGGTTATTGAAGTAATATATATGTTAATTTACCAAGATTGATATCATGGTTTTATTGTCTTATAAATTAATTATTTCCATATTTATTAATATCCATGTGAGTTGGTGAACGTAAAAAATTACATCAGTTTTCGATGAGGTAGTCTGATGTACATACAATATGTGGTTTTATTTAACATTAATCTGAATTAAATTGATAAATATTATGCCATAAATATAATAAAATATTATTTTATGTTACAAATCTATGTTATTACATTTTAATTATAAAAAATTTTGATGGTTTTAAAATAATAAGTAAAAAATTAAATTTCTCAGGGAAGACAATTTCCTTTGCTTAGAAAATATCCCTTTTGGATCACTTATGATGGATCCTCTGGTCAGAATATTGGGAATAAAAGCTTCTCTAAAACCAGAATATGTATTTTGAGAGATAATTTTGTATATATTGTGTTATTATAAATGGATTGATATGGGTGAATTAGTGAGAGTTATTTGACCATTTATAAATGAGGTCAGTTGCACATCTGTATGGTTTCCATGTTTAATAATAACATCTTGTTAATTTTCCTGTAATATGGATTATAAATAAGAAATATTCAATTTAGATATGTTTATAGAAATATAAATCATAAAATGGGTTTTTTTACTATGTATTGGTCATTTAAACTCGTATATATATAGATTTACTACTCAGTAAAATAGTTATTGACCTTAATTGTAATGATTAGTGTTTTTTAATATTACTTTTTATTATGAAAAAATTTTCTATTCAACTGGTTATCTAATATTAATTATGTTTATTTGAAACATGTAATCCATTTAACTAAATTAATTTCAATTAAATAGAAAAAAATAATTTAGAAATAAACCACCCAATCTTGTTAAAAAATATATTTTTTAAAAAAATACATTGTTTTAGAAAAAATATTATATAACTTTGACTATATGATTAGTAGTATTAATTATATGAATATAAATTAATATACAAAAATATATTATCTACAAATTTATTTAATATAATTCATCATTAAATATTAATTTAATTATTTTAAATGGAAAGATATTATGCCTTCAACATGTTTTCTAAAAATACTATCTTTTACCTAAAAATGTTCTTCTAATTATTTCAATAAAATTGAAAATCTATAAATAGTTAATTTTTAATGTTATGAAATATTATTATAAAAAATGTTTTTATTATTTTAGTACTAAATTTTGAAAATAATTATATCAACTAATTTTTAATCTAATCTTTTACACACACATTATAATATTTTTCTTATAGTATAAGTCCAAAATTGATATTCATAATATCAATTAATAATTAATGTGATGTAAAATATTTAAATGATAAAGCTATTTATGTTTTTATGTAATATAACATTAATATAAAATATTTGAATATATGAGATATATTCATTGTACATTTTTAATCCCTAAAATTATGGAGGATACTAAAGCAGTATGTCCCGAGAAAATTCAACCCATTTCCTAGAAACTATTCTTTCCTGAACATGAACTATATTAGAGTCCCTTATTATTAATGTACTACCACCTGATAATATAGAGAGAGAAAATGTGAAATATAGAATTAATTCTCATATCTATTTTTTTCTCGAACAAAAGAGTCCCTTGAGAAGGGGCATTATGAAAATCGTCAACCATTAGCCCATACATAATTTTTTTAGGATGTCTTATGAATAATAATAAGTGAATTCTTAGAACCCATATTGCTTCTTATATAATTTACCAACTCAAGTATAGTATCATATCACATAAGTTATTTCAATAGAAATACCATTCATATTAAGAAATCCACAATAATATTCTATGTAATACCCTAGACCTATTCCCAACCTTATGTACCTAAATGCTTGTCAAAAACATATATATATATACATATCAACATGAATAAATAAGATCAGAAAATCTAAATATCTGTATAGTTTATTAGAAAATTACAAAAAAAATATTTATACATTTAAATAAGTGAACTATCATTAATATAAATTAATTGGTATATAGGAAGTGTGATCTAATATCATTTCATGATGAATGAAATCTTTGAAATCCCATAAACAGTAACAACACAACATGATTAGGTTTATCATGAAATTGTAATTACAAAATGGAAAGAGTATTTCCATCACTAATACCTCTAATGTTTTTTCCCATGTAGTGGACAATAATACTTGTGAAGTCGATACATGCCACACATATAAAAAACAATGTTTTATCTTTATAGAAAAAAATTATTGAATGATGAAAAGAAACCTTCCATTTTTAAAACATTGTAATGACATAACATGAATCACCAAATACTTATAAATAATCTATATGACCTCATGTTAGACTTGATATACAGAATGAACTATTGATAAGATGTGAGGGTATGAAATTTTCATTGGGGATATTTAATCTCTAATAAGAATATGCATACACCAAAATCAGAACAAGATAAAAATAAAAATGAAAAGAAATTATAGTGGAACAAATTAACAAATAACATTATATTAGATTGCATGTCATGTACTATTAGGATATTAAATGTAATATGTCGAGGACCCCGAATGTGGAACCATAACTAATGTTATTTTAAAATATAATTATATGGAAAATGTAATTGAAATTTCCTGGATTACATACCCAAATAACATTTTTCACCACATCCCACATTCACATTTACCATTTGTGTGAACCATTCCCTTCCATGGATCGTAGATCATGAGTATTGTATTCACATAAATATGTTCATATAGGGTATGAGTATAAACCAATTAGGAAACCACTGATGTGTGGTTAATTTATATGAACAAAAATTAGTGGTTTATTCCATGATAATATGTAATTTTGAAGGAAAAATCAATCATGTGTTGGTTGATAAAGAACTAACCAAGATTCAACCATCCATGTTCATACATATTTTGGATTCCTGGATAATGGAAATTCATAATAGAATTGATGGAAATGTGTAATTCTTAAAGACACTATTTATATATATGCATACAACGTGACCTAAAATATCAAGTAAGGATATAATTCCATTATTCACAATCAATAGCATAGATTATGCCAAAAGGTAATCATACCCCATATCTACCTAAAATAGAACCATAAGTATATCATATCCAATGTCCCATTAAATTCATGAATTGAGGAAATCATACCCCTTGCCTATCTATGTGTCAATCAAGATCATAATCACATTCTAAACTTCCCCCCTTTAATGTATAAAAAAACCCATTATGATCCACATATCACTTTATACTAGATGTAATACCTCCACATGTCATACATTCACACACAACATGTTATAACATGTATATGATCAAAAATATCATTTAAAGAACTACTCTCAATATCCACACACACACACACATATATATATGATCAATATCAATCATGTTTCTAACATGATATAAATAAAAATGAGTTAAATATGAATAATGAGTCTCATAACTAAGAAAACACACTTGAACACATTCATTCATCGCCATAGATAAAACATTATATAAGTGGCCTATATTATTATGAACATACTACCTTAATAAAATTTAATCCAAAAACTGTGGTCTTCTAAGTGTCGATACAAAAATCATACCCCATTACTAATAAAATAAAACCCACACACCAGGGATCCATATTACCAATCGCAGTTCATCAAAAAATATATTTTATAATAATTTTAAAAATAGAAACAATGATAAAGTCGTAGAATCATATCACCATAACTAGAAAAAATATTCCTTATTTATGGGTCTGGATCAGGACTAACTAATGTTTCCTTACACTCTAGATCTGATGATGATTCATATGGAATAAATTATTCAAATATTCTATCATAATAGAATTCATATATACTAACATGATTTTATAGACCAATATTTTCAACCAATAATAAGATATCTATAAGAAACATGATGAGTGGAGAAGAATTATATATTAAATTGAATTATCAAAGAACAAGGTGCTATATCAACACAAATTATAATTTAGAGGGAGATTAATATACATGAATATCGATTGTATTCCCTAGGTTTTATATCCATAGCTATATGAGGGTGAATGAAGGGTTTCTATCTGGTAGTGATATAAAAGAAAATTTTTGCAATATTTAAATTCCAATTACCAATTTAGTTAAATATTTTACCAATATATTCACTTGAAATTTTACTCCCATTAACATACCAAGTTAGAAAAGTTATTTGTAAACAAGACTCCATAGACTATGTTCTATGTATTATTTAACTTTTTTCTAGATTTGGACTACATTCTATAAAATGTGAGATTGTTAGACATAATTGTGCACTAAATATGTGCCATTTAGTATCCCATGAAATCATGATTTATGGTTTCCTTGTGAGAAAAACATGATTATCCCAAACCATGCACCCCAATATAATCCACTAAAACCCTGTAAAGCAATCCAAAATCATGACAAAAATTAACCAATAAATTCTCAACTAAAAAAGAATATGTAAATGGCCTGAGAGTAGGAACAATTCACTTAAATGTAAGGGTATTTGTATCCACTATAGGACCACTCATTCTATTTTGATATCACATCAATATTTAATCATTTTCTTCTCTCCCAAATCCCTTCTATATGTTGAGTAGTATTTAGTTATAATATGGAACCCATATTCTTTATTCTAAAGTAACATAACTAAACGTGAGAATTCATCATGTCTGTATCAAAAATATTCTCAAAATGATCTTTATCAGTCTTATATCCACCAATTGTAAGTATAATTTCACACTATAATTTTTTAATTTTAAAATCAATATTCTTTCATAAACTAATATTCCTATTTTATAATTTCAATTTATTAATCAGTTATAAGAATAGTATGTTGTTTTTCGGATTGGTTCAACTTCCTATATGAATTATTATATAATATAAAAAAAATTTAAAATTATTAATAAATATATTTGTAACATTAAATATAAATAATAAATACATATAATAAATATGGATCAACATGGAATAAATGAAACTTAATAACTATTATTAAGTCACTCATGGTAATTTTTAAATTAACCCAAAAATTATCAATCATGGATGGGATTATAATAAAAAATACACACCCCATTAAAATAATGAATAGGGTAATATATAAATCATTGAAAAATATTTATTCCACAATATTTTATTTATTCTAAAAATGAACATTGTATCAAATAACGGGGACCGACATCGACATTATGAAATTTTTTGAAATAATCTTTACCAATAACAGTTAATGATGAAAATAAAGAATAACTACATAATATACATGTAATGAATGATTTTAATTTAATTATATATACTATAATAGATATGTATAAGATTATCATGTAAATTATAAATATTATTATGATTTTATATAATAAGATAATGAATATTTTTAGAATACTTAAGTAACTGAAATGGTTTCTCTAAAATATCAATTTGAAATTTAGATTTTCTATGATTATGTTTTATCGTAAACCTATTTTATTTCATTTATATATTACAATATTTTATTTATAACTCATCTAATTATAAATGTGGATTAAAAGAATTCTTTCCATTTTTACTCTCCTTGGAAGAAAAATCTATAGAAATAATGGAGATAAATGAGAACTAACATTAAGTCTTCTATTAACTCAAAAATAATCCCCCTCCAAGAGTATATTAATTTTATGATCATATTATCTTCCATTATTATACATCATTTATTTATTATGGTCACTTTATTCTTCCTTTTATATACAATTAAAATATTATAATGGAATCTTCTAAATGTTTTTTATAAATTTATTTTGCATGGATAGTTAATTTCAGTAGAAAATGTTAGAATATTTTTTTTAAATTATTTATTTCAGAATTCATTTTATCACAAAAATTATTGGATTTATTAATGAAAACTATTCTAAAATATATTTTGTTTTTATATTGAAATTTATATTCCCATTACATTATATCATTTTTATATTAAAATAATTTATATCAAAATTAAAGTATAATTCTTTTTTTTAAAATAAATATAGATGATATTAAAAAATAAATTTTAATCTATGTTAACATCCAATAATTTTACATAATCTACAATAGAGATATAGTCTATTAATATCATCCACCATTTTTTATTTATTTATTAAGATAATATCATAAAATAGTTTTTATTATTCATATTTTTTAGAGGTAAATTATTCTATGATGGAATAAAAAATATTTTTGTTTTTAAAAAAAGAACTCAACTGTATATTTTATAATTATGTGATTTGTAGGTCAATTAAATCCATAAAATTACATCATTAATGTTTCTTATATCATGATATCAATAGATTACAAGAGTTTTTAACCCATGTTTAATATTTCTATAGAAAATAAGTTGGAAAGACATGTTTATTAAGTTACTGGTTGGTGGTTAGAATAGTATATTATGAAATTAAATTCATTGTGGTTAAAGATGAAATATATTTTCTATTTATGTTTATTTTTTGATACTAAATTATTTTATTTATTTTATTTTTAAAATTCTCATGAAAAATAACTTGTGTTTTTTACAATCTAATTACTCATGTATTGTATTATTTTATATCCTTTCACCGCATATCATGAATTAAGAGATATGATTAATTATGTATGATTATGTTATGTTCTACAATGAAACTTTATTATGTTATCATACCAATATAGTCAACTTATGTTAACTTATTAACAAGCATTGATATCACATATTATTACCATTACTGAATATATTAGATATCCCTTTAATATATTTCCATTACATAAGTAATAATGAATAGTTGTAAAAATAATGAGTTTCAACAGGTATCACAAGGGAATAAGAATTTTGATTGATGTTCCAAATTCGGTAAAATAAAATTATAGGTTTCTAATAATGAAATACAGTTATCTTATACATAATGGGTTATTATTTATTATTATATGTAACTAATAATCATTCATAAATAACAAAAATATATATTTATGAAATTATGACATTTCCAGAGTTGGTATTTGGGACTGATTTTGTTATTATTGTGGATTTGGATATTAAAAATAGTTTTGTATATAATAAATCAACATAAAATATAACAAAAGTGTTGTTGGATAAACCTGGAATTCCATAGTTTGAAATGAATATCTATATTTTTTGGAATTCATTGGATTTCTCTTTATTTTTCATTATATTTTGTAATATTATTTTTCTATTCATTATAATCACATTAAATTTTTTATAATAGAAAATTGATAGATCTAGGAGGAATACTGTTAATAGTCAATATTTGTTAAAAATCAATGATTTTAACAAAGTGAATATAATATGAATATGAGATAGAGTGGAAAATATCATTACAATTCTTTTCTATCTTTCTCAAATTACGTATAGTAATGAAAATCAGGATTAACTCTTCAAAATTCGAAAGAACAAACAATAATCCATTGAATAACTGAAGAAAAATGTATAACACCTTTTATTGGTCTTCTAACCAACTAATAACTAAGTAATAGATGAATAATATGGAAACAAATAGACTATGATCTCATGTGTATGGAGAAAAATTGTTTTTAGTCATTTTTTAATTGGATGGTGATGTAGATCAATAATGGAAATTCATTTAGAATAAGTCATAAAAGAAGGAATTTTGTCATATTTAATGGAAGAAATGTAACATTATATTAATCACTATGTTTATTATTATAACTCACCACAAGAATATAAAGATATTATTTATAGATAAAAGCTAAATGTGTGTTATTCTATTTGTACCTTTTAAGTAAAAGAGACATGAATTTGAATGTACATTGAATTTTTCTATTGAACCTAAGGGAAAATTTATCATTTAATTAGGATCATAACACCAATTATTTGAAATGAAATGTATGTTATGGAATTTTGAAACTATGAATAAATTTTTTGATGTTCTTCCAAGGTAGAAATTGATATTGGACACTCTAATTTTTTCATTTTTGGGGTAATGGAAGAAAAAAAATGGAATTTTGAGTAATCATACATTGTCAAAAAAATATCTAAATATTAATATTACTCTATAAGAAAGTTCATCTAAAGCATGGGATGATTATCTCAAAGGATATACAGATATTTCATGTTTTAATGAGAATTTTAGGAAGCACATTAATTTCAATGATATTGTAATATAAAGATTATATAGTATTTATATCATCATTCAATATGGTATAATGTAAATTATGATGTTAAAAATAAATGGTAATGATGAAATCATTTCATATACAACCATGAAAATGGGAGATCACCACTATGGATTTCACTATATGTTTTCTTTAGAATTATATTAATTATAATACCGTTATTGTTGTGGTGAACTACCTTAAAAATCATTAAATGTAATTATTATTCAAGAATATTCATTACTCAATAAACACTCTATGATTTGTATAAAATAGGTCGTATGGATGCATTTCGTACCATTATCAATTACATCAAAATTTGATCTATGGTTTAACAATAATTCTTCAACAAACATTATCTAAAAAGCTAAGAATTATCAAATTTTATCATCATCAAATCAAAGGACTTTCAAAAAGGATCTTTTAAACACCAAAAAATATGTGAATTCAATTTTACATGGATATTATAGAATGTTTGTCTGAACACATTCCCCAGAGAATCTTCTAATTTGAGACCAATATATTTTATACCTATGAAGTAAAAATATATGAGGATTCGTATGGTAATTAGTATTGAAATCCAACATTATGGGATGTTATTGGAGAGAATAAGTTATCAAGACAATATCATTGTCAAGAAATATTATATAAAACTCCAAACAATCTTTACATATTAATTCTTCGCAAATTCAATAGAAGAGGTATGTTGATTACAAAAATGAAATAGGGATATTAAAGAAAGAGTAAATGTTATTTATTTAAATATCACTATGTAATTGGGTTATAAGAATCAAGAATAAATGAAATGTGATTGATTGGTTCATAATTCCATTAAAATTCATAGATAATTGAGGATTATAGAAAATCAAAATCACCTTACAGGGAACCTACCACAAGTTCATAATATGTATCGCATTTACTAAATTATGTAACAGACAGTCTACACTTATATAATTGAAATGTAGTACAACTGGATCATAAAATCTCTTACATGGGAGGGATGTTTGGAATCATGGATAGCTGAGAAATAGTTATATTAAATAAGGTCACCCATCTAATTATTGTTTTGTAGGGAAATCATATTTCTGAGGAGGCTATTTTTGAAGACAACATTGTTATATGTTTTATGTACGCTAATTTGGTTTTATCAAAGTAATGAATATATCTTGGAAAATTTTCTATAGTGTGTGTACAATGTTAAAACGTAAAATTTTACTATGAATTTTCCTTTAAAATTAATATTTATTTTGTTTTGTTTTTTTCAGAGACATCCAAAAAATAAAACAAATAATGATATATTTTTTGTTCTAAATGTTATATTTCTAGATAACCATTTATAAATTTGGATAATTAAATATAAAATTTAATTTTGAAAATAAAAAATGTAATAAATAGAAATCTAAATTAAAAAGACATGAAATTAAAATCATTATCATAGTGATGTTTAATGATGGCCATAACAGCAATTAAAACTGTCCAATAACGAAAATAGATAGAAAATTAACTGGAATATTTAGAGAGATGTAAATAAGATGAATTATTTTCCTTATTTTTGAGATATTTCTTAAATGAGTGAAATATGAGCATTATATATATTGTCATACCATATTTAGTAGTTTGGAATGTGGTCATTTGATATTTTGTTGTGGGTATTGTATCTATCCATTAAAGTACATTGAATCTGTGTATTATTTTGTATTAAACTGTTATAATTAAACTTATAATGTATAAATAATGAAATAAAATATAATTTTTTTAAATATATTTAATTATATAAATTTATTTCTTAAAAATTAGATATTATTATTATTATTATTATTAATTTTATGAAATAAATATATTAGTTTATTTCTGAAAGTAAATTATATATTTCATTACCATCTCACAACTAATATAAAATGTATGGAAGGCGAGGAATTAATTTTAAACGTATATTGTAAAAAAAATCTACCATTTTTGGAAAAAATATTTTTCAATTAATATTTTTATTTATTGGATACTTTTATTTAAATAATTATAATGCACTACATTTAAATGATGAATGTAATGCAATTTATGAAAATTTTTCAAAACTAATTAAATTAATAATTGATATGACAGAAGATTAAGATCATTTATAGTTAATAAATACGTTTTTTATAATATATATATATTTTATATTTTTCTAAATATTAGATGTTTAATATATATAAAATCTATTATAATAAAATGATTAAAAATGATATTGAACTCTTAGAAATTAGTTAAGTAGTTTATTCTCAATTTTCACCCCAAAATTATGTTAGTATTGTAAAATATTTAATTACCGAGAAAATAAAGAATCATCTAAAATTATTCAAATAGATGAAGTCATAAAATATCATAAAAATGGATATATATATATATATATATATATATCATATGTATGGGGGAAATCTTGTATTATACCTGAAATGTTTCAATTTTATATCCTCTTTTCTTTTAAAATAAAAACCCTGCCACTTAAGAAATGAGTATTAGCAAAAAAAATCCACTCAAAATTACAATTTATAAGGACACATCAACCACCACACAAAAAACTATCATGATATTTATTAAAATTTGTAATGTTTTCATATCTCTATCATCCAAATTGATTCAATGCATTGGGTGTATTCTTATTCGATGGGTGAAACCAAAATCATTCAATTACCTTCTCATATAGACTCTTTAGTATTAATCATATTCCATAAAAATGGTATTAATTTAATATAATTATGATATTTTCATGGAATATATTACCAATATATAAATATAAAATCTAAATCATTTATTAATATAGTATTTTCTTGTTTTGGATGATTCACCCACCTACATGAGTGATTCTATATTAACAACTCCATTTTAATCATAAATAAGTACCATGAAATTAATGCCAACAATATATGATTTAAGTTAGTAATATATTTTATGAATATGGTCCGAGAAGGATGACCTAAAATTTAATCATCATTATAATTTAATACATTTATATAGGTAAATTTCATTAAAAAGATCAAAATGGATTACATTCCCATAAACCATACCCATAACATTAATCAAATGATTAATGGAAAATATGAATAAATAATAAAAATATTTCACTAACATATAAAATGTGGTAACATGAAACATGTTATCAATTAATGGGTTCCAACATCATCATTACAAAAAATTTATTAAATATTCATCACTAAAGACATCTGGTAGATGAAAATAAAAAATAACAGAAAAATATATGAGTAATGAATTATTATAAATTAATTGTATAAAATGTGATATATATATATATTAATAAATGGTTTTGATAAATTATTATTATGATTATATTTATTATACAATAACATAAAGAGTAATGTGTAAAGGTAATGAATTATTTAAAGTAAAAATTTATAATTGATATTATCTACATTTTAATTACTATTTAGGAATATTTTAGGTTATTTATATCTAAAAGTAATATATATTATTAATGGTAATTAATGGGTTTAACATGTATTCGTAGAATTTTTCATCTCATAGGTTTACAAAAAACCAATATAATTCTCATAAATATGTAATGTGCGATCTCCTGATTACTTTCTATAATACTTATCTTTCATCTATATATTGTTTATTTTTTCTTATGATCCTCCTACTCAACACAGAAAATAATGTCTTTAGATCAAATTTTATGTTAATTTCTCTACTTTATTAATTTATAATAATAATATCCTTAGTGATTTCTATAAAAATAGTTTTCTAATAAACTCTTGAATAATAATAAAATTGTATAAGGGATCTACATTGAAAATATTTTTTCATTCAATTTAATTCATTATTCATCGGTCATTTTCAATATAATTTCATCTAAATTTTGAAAGAATTATTTTTTATATTTACTCCCATTCCATTATAAAATTGTTTTCATCTATAATAAAATTTATCTATTTTAATGAGTAAATATCATTATTTCTGAATAAATTTTATGCCATACATTTAAAACAATTTTTATAAATGTCAAAATTCTTTACTATTTGTTATAATTTAATTATAATGTTTTTTGATAAACATTATTTTTCATAGTCGTTATTATAATGTGATATATAATTTTATAGGAAACCCAATTCTTTTTTGTAAGATAATTAATCCATGATAGAATTAATAATAATTCCTTGTTCATGTGGCACACCTATGTATTGGTTAACATTGCGTGTTGGTGTTTTGTAATTCAACTAATTGATTGGGTATAGTTCTATATCACATGACATCTTGATAATACATGGTTTTGTATCACAACACTAAAAATGCTTATGGGGAACAAGAGATATGTCCAAGAATAATATATTAGTGGATGGTTGTTTTCATAGACCATTACAATATAAATTCCTTAATGATTTTACGTGACATATGTTAATTATTTTTATGGTTATTATTAGGCCCCATTCTTCTTCATATATTATGATATTATTGATCATTATTTTTTATACATTATATCACACTCTTGTAAACTATCTCTAATTAATTTCCAATCATTATTCAATGAGTTGTGATTTATGAAATATATTTTGTTAGGTATCATCTTCTTTGGTTATGAAAAAATAATATCATTATATTCTCAAAACTACATGATCATCTCTTATTATCCTATTATCATTTTTTATATCTCTTATATTAACCCCAATAGGAATTTGATCTCAACCATTTGATTAGGTGTTTCACTTTCATAGGTGTATTCAAAAAATGTGAACTAAAAATAAATACCATTATAATTTAGAGATGTTATTCCACTATGAAAAATTATTTAACCCCTTCAAAAATTTATTTTAAAACTAAAGTGAAATATATTTTTGATTCCAAATTTACAGATGTTTATAAATCCACTGCTAAATTTTTAATCTTGTTCATGGAATAACTTTCAAAAACATAAATAACATAGCTATATGAATCCCCATAAAAAATTTAAATATTTTTCTCAAAAATCTCAATTCAATAGTGAACCATAAAATGCATGAGTAAGAAGAACATGCAAGTTTCTATCAAAATCGTTATGGATTAAAGTACCTATGTTTAAGATAAATATGTAAATTAATTTAGTATTAAATTTCTCATTTCATGATTAAAATATTATTATATTTTATCCATTATGTTTAAATTTGTTTCCCTTTATTTACCATGAACTAGAAAGTTATATAACCACATCACAAGCCAGAAATCCATATCTAACTCATATTTGATGTATATTTCATTATGATATTATAACATAAGGGTATAATTGGTTTTATTATTTGAATATTTTAATCTTTTATGGTTGCACTATGAATGAAATTTATAAAAAGTAGTTTTTTTGTCTGTAGTCATTCAATAAGTCTAAATAAGCAAGAATTTTAATGAAATAATATTGTCAAAAAGCTTATATTTTTAAAATTATGTGAAACAAAATCATCTTGTTCACTGAAAATAGAAGGGGATTAATAACTATTGTATAGTAGTGGGATGTTGACAGAACATTTTTATGAACAATGAACCCCAACCCCCATCAAAAAAATTGTTTTCCCAAAATATTATATAAAATGGGGAAATATGGATATCTAAGGAAGTTTAGTAAGACATATTTTATGACTAAATAATTAATTTACAAAAAATACTTCCAAACATGAATTATTTTGGGGTCTATATCATTGATAATTGAATGACAAGGATTCCATTATTTAATATATACATGGAATCATTCATATTTCAATATATCGTTGCAAAACTCCCCATCTACATCGTACTTTTTTATGATATAATAACATTAATTCCTAATATAACATAAATATATAGAAATTACTAACAATTAAAATAAATCTATGACTCTTTTATAATATATATATATATATATTTGAATTTATCTAACACACAGAAAGAATATTATATATTTGGAAGAGAAAATATTTTCTAATAATCCATATTTTGGGATGTATCAAACATTCTATGGAGGAAGTTGATTGTATAAATAAGATCATGGAATAATTTGTGATTAAATACAAGAATTATATAATTTTTATTAATAGTTATTATGTAATGATGATATGTTTGGTTTCCATGTTATTTAAGGTTTAGGGATTTTTAATTTTTTTTAAATTTACTTATTTTTAATTTTCATCCCAACGTTTCTAGGAGACCAAGTATTCAATATGGATTAATTGTTAGAGATCATATTTACATCACTTTTACATTTCATTTCATTTAATTAATTTAAACCAATTTTAATTTTTCCATAAATTCCACATTTTTAATGTTTAAGAACACTTTATAATTTACTGAGAAAATTACACAGTTCATGATTTGTAACTATTTTAATCATTCAATGAACTAATTGGAAAAGATATGACTTTATTTATTCCATTTCAGTTTTCTTTTAAAAAATATTTTTTAACTTGAATGGGAAACATTTTGACTTAGTATTGTGATATGTAAATTAATTTGCATGATGAATTCTTATACATAATATTTCTTATGATATGGATTTCAAATAAGATACGAGGAAGATGAAAATTTTGGAGGATTGTATGATTCGTAGATTTTTTACAAGAAGGAATTATAATTATTAATTTATTCTATAAGGATTTTGTGAGATGACCCCCTCCCAACAAAGTGTACCCCTTCTGGGCCAGAAATGTGAGAAGGGATATAAGGACCTCTGAGTCCCGCCTCCAGTAGGCCCTAGGTTGGTGACTAGCACTGAGGGTATATTGTATACACAAATGGGTGGCATTACCCTCTAAGAGAACACATGCGGAAGAGAGAGATAAGATAGACACCAACAAACTCTATCTTCGAACTAAAATTTAAAAGAAACCCAAGTACATATATAAAATGCCATGAAAAAGTACTACTACTGAAGGGAAAAACTACAAGTGCCCAATATAAAGTAAAAAAACAGAAGCGACCACATGCCCGAACAGCTCCTGCAACCCCAAGCTAGTAGAAACTAGCTTGATCTCCAACCTACTCCAGGTGACCTGAATAACAGTTTATATATTCTTAGGGTGAGTATAAAAATATACTAAGTGGGATCCTCCCTGAAGCCTCTCATGAAAAATTAATGAATGCATGCTAAAGTATAGTGAACAACCAGTGAAACTAACTCATCACCAAAACAGCTATACTATGTTCCCAACCTCACCATGGCGACTCTCACCAAGTAACACATACAAGAATATATCATATAATAATAAATATGAAGGGTACCCCTCTACTACTTCCCCACTGGTTTTCCGCTTTTCCCCAAAGACATAAGACTTGTGCATCTCTCTCCAAAGGCTTGCCCGTATACACCAGGGCTAAGCTCTACAATATGCACCAATTTCACCACAAAGGTTTTCCCGCAGACACCTGGGTGAAGCCCCACACAGTCCTCACACCCAAAAGTAACCAGGTAGTTTCTTGGAGACAACACATCTTATATAACGTGTATCATATGTCAGGTATTATAACTGAATCCATTACATCCCATACGCCGAGTAAGGATCGTCAAGCCATTACAGCCTATACATGTTATACCTATAGTAGTCCATAGGATACCATATCCAGAATATATGTGTGTGAATAATCCACAATCCATTACAAACCTCTACACACATATATGGGGAAAACTAACTGTTGTTCCATATGGCACTAGTATCTACCAAGAGAAGAGAGCGGGGTAAAAGGGGGAATTCATCCATTCACTCTCTCATCGGAATGTTAGGGAAAACACACACACCCCCCCAGGGCTCAGAATCCTCAGGGTGCCAGTTTCCCTTACTGAAAAGGTGGAGTATCGTATAGAAACACAAAAAGTACAGAATATAAAATAACTCACAACTACACTATGGGCATAACATAGTCTTAGACACAACTACATCTAACGTCTCTTGGACTCCGGGCTGCCACTTCTATGACTACGTATCCTATAAGCACAAAACCATTTAAGGGATTTATTAGATTACTTCATTCCTTTTATATCAATTCAACTATACGTTAATTAATTATTCAAACATTAATTATCCATGAACAATTTTACATTTTATTCCCTTAATTATCACATCCAAAAACCAATGTCCCCTCAAAAGTTCTCATCCTCATCATTTAGTTTCAGCAACTCCAACCCCATGGTTTAACATCATTTATTCAAACACCCTTTATAGAATTACATTCCCTTATTCCCAGGCATAATAGAAAATTATCCTATGCTACTAGACACAAAGGGGCTCGACATGGTGAGTTGATGTACTACCCTTCGAGTCATTTCCACCTATTGAAAGAGAGGAGACCCATTCTCCCTTGAGAGGATAAACATGAAAATCACGTGGCATACCTCGCATGTCTTCACCCCTTTCAGAAGAAGGGTAAGCAAGACCAGCTGCCTCAAGCAGAGGGGAAAAGCAAAGCAGATAAATGACCAAAGAATATACAAGAATCCAAAAAACACATCCATACCATTCCATCATCCCTGGAGTCCTCCCCGACACCCACATGCACAAACCGATGCATCTTGCCACTCTAGGCATCATCTGCTTCCACAACCACAAGGCCTCCATGCCCCCAAATATCACAACACCCTCCCAGGGTCACATCACCGCACAAGCAGTAGGAAAACAAACATCACCTCAAAAATTGGGCTCTTGGCCCTTTAACAAGTCATAAAACCTTCATACATCAAGAACCAAAAGTTTTCAGGTTTACCAACCAACTGAATTAAACACACACATTATAATCCATTGATTAACATCAACTTGGAACAACATCCACAACAATAACAACGGGATTCATTTACATTCCTCTTTATCTTTATCCAATAAATTATCCATTAATTCCGAATTTATTTTCTTTATCAATTTCATCAATAGAAACATGCTAACAAGCAAGGAATAGATATCACAATATCTATAAAAACAAGAGGTGAACCATTATCCCGACACCAAGAAACAACATGCGATCAATCAATTTATTTTTAATCCAGATCAAGTAATTAATTAGGTCAATTCCATTATGATCCATAGGGAAAATCATTCTATGTCTATGATTTCACATAAACAGTTAGAGAAGCCATGAATCCCATACCTCATAGGTTTTTGAGGAAAACCACAACGGTTGAAGAACGCCCAAGAAACCGGGTCGATTCATTACAAATCCTCCTTAGATCTCCTCTCCTAACACAACCATGATCAAATCTCATCATTTTTTATATCCGCACGCTTAGATTTACCCATAACAGGTGTATATCTACAAAACCGAGAGAAGAGGCAGACTAGATCTAAGTATATATATGAAATCAAGCAAGAACGACCACATACCTCAAGAAATCGGCTTCGATTCGCCAAGATAATCCTCTGGATCACCTAAAAAATTATTTGGAGAGGTTATTCTACCTCTAAGGATGGGTAATCCCACGTTATGTCCGCTTAAAGGCTTAATCAAACCATTTAGAGGCAAAAGAGTTCAAGTCCACAATTTTAGTATCTAACATTAAGTGCCCGCACGGTTAGGCGGCACTGTTTAACAAACTGTGGGCTAACCGTGCGTTATCTTATGCCTCTCCAATCACTTCTCGCATGGTTAGTCTGCACGATTAAACAAATCATGCACTAATTATGCGTTATCCACTGCCTCCAGCACCAACCAAGCACGGTTTGGCTGCACGGTTTATACAACTCGTGCACCAACCGTGAGAAAGCTATTTCCAATTAACATTCCTTAAAAGTCCACCCAAATGCACCCCTGAGTCACCTTGATCCCCCGAAACACCTCCAGCACCACATTTTCACAAAGTAATGGACCAGAAAGGTCCATCCCATTACATCAAATACCTCTCAAAACACTCTCATCCTCAAGATTCCAAAACCCACCTAAAGAGAAAATGAAATAGGGTCTGAACAACCACCCATTGAGATACCTCTCAAAAGAGAGCAAGCCACCAAAGAAAAAAATGGTTCCAACTCATAATCATGTAAGTTCCACGACCACCAAAACTAGAATGATACACGAAAAGAGTTGAACATCAATCAACTCTTGGTACTGAGGACATATCTATGAGTCAAGTTCCCAAGTACTCTCTTACAAGCCGTCGTGTCACCACTAGACATGAACTAAAGGGATAGAATGCCCACACAACACCTTCTCCTTGCAGTCTTGGATCTCCACATGTCGTTCCTCAAAGGATGAATCATCATCAACATCGATATCTCCCCACCTGATGATGTGAGAATCATCATGAAGATAACAACGGAGCTGTGATACATGGAAAACATCATTTATCCGAATCATCTAATGGGGAAGTGCTACATGGTACACCATGGCTTCAACATGAGATAACACCACAAAAGGCCCAAAAAAATGGGGAGAAATCATACTTCCATGACTAAACCTTCACTAACCATGACAGGGAGTCACCTTCAGAAACACATGATCCCCATCATTAAACTCTAAGTGTCTCCTTCTTTGAACAACATAAGATTTATGATGATCTTGCGTTTTCTTCATCCTCTCATGAATCACCTGAACTATCTCTATTGTCTTCTACAATAGTTACAATCCGAGAATTGCTGACTCTCCGACCCCAGTCCAGCACATCGGATAACGGCAAGGCCGACCATACATGTCTTCAAACGGTGCCATACCAATGGTTGAGTGGAAACTATTATTATAGGAAACCCCCCAACAAGGGTAAGTGCCTCATCCATGAACCTCCAAAATCAAGAACAGATGAGCACAACATTTCTTCAATAGTCTAGATCGTTCGCTCTGTCTGACCATTCGTTTGACGATGAAAAGCAGTGCTAAGGCATAGTTGTGAACCAAAATCATGTTGGCTACCTCTCCACAACCTAGAGGTAAAACAAGGATCTCGATCAGAAATGACCATCCTAGGGACTCCATGACGTCTCGCCTCCTCCTCCAGGTACTGCCTCGACAAAACCTCCACTGAGCTTGAATCCTTGATTGCTATAAAGTGAGATAATTTCGTTAAATAATCCACTACAACCCAAATAGCAGCATAACCTCCCAGAGCTCGAGGTAAACTAGTAAGAAAGTCAATTGAGATGTCCCCCCACTTCCACTGAGGAATCTCTAATGGCTGGAGAAGACCACTAGGAACACGGTGTTTAGCCTTCACATTCTGGCAGACTAAACATTGAGACACAAACTCTGCAACCAGATGCTTCATCCCATGCCACCAAAACTGACTCCTCAAGGATCGGTACATCATTGTCACACCAAGATAAACTTATAAAGGAGATCCATGGAACTCTCTCAGGACCGTCTCGCGCATCTCAAAGGAAGCATAAATCCTTCCATGATACAACACTTTGGGTTGTTCATCCTCAGAACAACCATCAGTGGCCTTCCCACAAACAACTTTGTCTCTCCAGACCTCCACCTCAAGATCCCCCAACTGGGACTCTTCCACCTTCTTCACTAGGGATGACTACACCGTCATCTAAAAAAGACAACTTCTACCCCCAACTTCTCTCATATCAAGATGTAATGCTGACAGTTCTTCCATTACTCTCCAGGAATCACCATATTCACGCACATCATCACTACGTGAAATTTGGCACAACACATCATCCTAAACAATCCCTTTTCCAGGTGTAAAAAAAATTTCGAAGTCTTATTCCCGTAAGAACTCCATCCACTGACATTGTCGTAAGTTCAAGTCACACTGGGAGAAAACATACCTCAAACTCTTATGATTAGTGAAAACCACAAAGTGTTCACCAATGAGGTAATGTCTGCACAACGTCAGAGCAAACACCACGACTTCAAACTCATGATCATGGGTGGCATAGTTGCATTCTTGTGGATGTAACTGCTGATACCCATAAGAAACTACGGATATCTACTGCACGAGAACACAGCCTAACCCCAGATGTGAAGCATCGTAGAAAACATCAAATTGAAATCCCTCAGCTAGAAGACAAAGGAATGGAGCACTTACTAACTTCTCTTTTATATACTAGAATTCTTTCTGACACTAATCAGTGCATATGAAAGCCTGATCATTCCAGGTCAAGGAATTCATATGAGTTTCAACTCGGGATAAATTGGCTACGAACCTCTTTAGTAGCATGTGAAACCAAGGAATCTTCGCACCTCTGAAACTGTCTTTGGGGCTGCCCAAGATACAACTGCTTCTATAATCAATGGATCCACATCTACTCCATGTTGGGACACAAAATGCCCCATGAAACAGTCTTCTCGATCCCAAAACTCACACTTCGACATCTTCCCGAACAGCTAATGTTGACGTAGAACACCCAAAACTACTCGTAGATGCTCTGCATGCTCCTCCTCAGATGTAGAGTACACACGAATGTCTTTGATGAAAACTACCAAAACAGTTTCCAGGAACTCACGGAACACAGCATTCATCAATCCCATGAATACCACTAGAGCATTCATCACTCCAAACGACATTACAATGAACTCATAGTGCCCACGACGACAACGGAAAGCAGGCTTCGGGATATCTGAATCCTTCAAATGCATCTGATGATATCCCGACTGCAAGTTGATCTATGAGAACCAACATTCACTCTTCAGTTGATTGAATAACTTATCAATCCATGGAAAAGGACAACGAATCTTTATTGTCACTTTGTTTAAGTGACGATAATCGACATACAACCACAAGCTGTCATCGGCCTTCATCACAAATAAAACTGGTGTACCCCATGGTCACACACATGGCTGAACAAACCCACACTGCAACAGACCATGATGCTATATATGTAGCTATCTCAACTCATAAGGGGACATCCTATATGGATACATAGAGATAGGAGAATATCTTGGCTGTATTTCGATCCCAAACTCGATCTCTCGTCGAGGAGGTAGTGTTGCAACCTCTTCTGGAATGAAATCCTGGTACTCCTCCATGACCTTTGGAAATGACAACTGCTAAACCTCGGAAGAACTCCGCACTATCTCAGTCTCCATGGATGATAAGAATGGTATGCGCCTATGACCCATCCGAGGATCTCGCTCAGCAACAAACACCACTTTCTCTCCATCCGCACCATAGAAAATGACCTTCTTCTTGAAGTAATCCATGATAGCCTACAGCAAACACAACCAATCCATGCCAAGGATGACATCAAATGGTTGTATTCATAAACATATGAAATATCCCCAAGAGCGGTGTTGGCCCAACACTTGCTCACAATCACTTCATAATTCAAACAATTCAGATTGACCTCCAACTGGCATAATCAATGCCAAGGGCACTAGAAGCCTCTCTACCTCATGTCCCAAAGCATGGAAAAGGGTAGGTGATGTGAATGAGTGTGTCGCACCTGAATCAAACAAGGCATACATCAATGTAGAGAACAAGAAAAGGGTACCTCAAACAACATCTCGCTCGTCTGGTGCTGACAATGATAGAGCATGAAGTTGTCCACAACCTCCTCCACAACCTCTCGGGTCCTGATGACGACCACCACCCCAGCTGCTCTCTGCTCTATAAGGACGGGGAGCATCATGGACCTGTCCTCTACCTTCCCCATCTACCCTCTTGTGATCTAAAAATAGTGAAACCTACTATTGTTACTTCCTCGAATGGAACTGCTTCAATGGAGGAACATAAAGCGTAGATCCTGGTGCACGATGAACGCTCTGAATGGTTAGTCACTCCCGTTAGTTATGTCCATGACCACCACAAGAAAAACAAGCACCTGGTCCCTTGGAATAGGCCTGAGGATTGCTGCATATGGAGAAACGACAAGTGAAGGGTTGGAACCTACCCTCGGCTGAATGAAAACACTTCTTCCCTGAAAACTAGGAACCCTAGACCATAACTCTTCTTCGTGAGGAATCATGTTGATTCCCCTCTTGTGATGATCTAGTCCTGGCCAATGTACTCTCAACAACCTATGCCCTCACCATCACCACTAGATATGTTTTTAGCATAAATGGGGTGACCTGGTGTTGGATCTCTGGACGCAAAGCCTCCTTGAAATGCCTCGCCCTAGTCTCTTTATATGGTAACAGGTCCGAATGATATCTTAAAAGGTTCCTGAAATGAATTCCAAACTCTTGAATATTAGATCTCCCCTATAGAAGGGTAAGAAGCTCCTTCCGACTAGACGGCTTCGCAATCGAAGAATGGAAATCAACTCTAAACTTGTCTCGGAACTCATCCCATGAGATCACTGACTCCTCACAATCCTCGACGAACAACAACCACCACTGCCTTGCTGCTCTAGGAAGCGTCGTCAAAACCAAGGACAGCTAGTGGTCCCTCCGAGAACTGATCAAACTGAAGCTTATATAAACCTCCTCCAACCAGTCTTCCGTGTCTGCATCTGAAATTGATCCCTCATAATTCGGAAGACTCTGGCGTTGAAACTCTCAGAGTGTCTTCCTCGAAGGTTCGACGTCGTCAACCTTTACCCTGTGGTGATCTGCTGGAACAGCCTGCTGGACATTTTCTATACAAACATGTCAGGGACGTCAACTTGGAGCCATACCTGTAAAATATAAAACACATAGAGCTCCTAAGCCTGGAATATTGAAGACTCAAAATTAATTAAATAATTGTTTTATTTTATTCGTTTTAGGTTAACCGATCCCAAGGTCTAGCCATTCAAAAATAGGCATAAAGAAGAATGAGGCATGATCCATTCCTAGGTCTCTACCCTACAACTGATATCACCTTTTTTAGTAGCCTTTTTAAAATTAAAGGTCTGTGCGACAGATCATAGGGGGCCCTGAACGCATATGTCTCAGCCGATATATAGAGTTTACCACACTTGCTAAACATGAATGGCACGCTTTCCCTACAAACCCATGCAACCTCACATGTGCCTAACTCCAAACATCATCTTATCCCTCAACCAAACCACTGATACCTCTCTGGCATGACCCGCACCCCACAATGTGTACCCCTCCTAGGCTGAAAATGTGAGAAGGGAGATAATGACCCCTGTGTCCCACCTCAAGTAGGCCACGGGTTGGCGAATAGCACCATGGGTATAATGAACACACAAATGGGAGGCATTACCCTCTAAGAGAACACATGCATAAGAGAGAGATAAGATAGACACCAACTAACTCTAAGTCAGAGCTGAAATATAAATGAAACCCAATTACATATATGAAATTCCATGAAAAAGTACTACAACTGAAAAGTAAAACAACAAGTGCCCAAAAGAAAGATAAAATAGAAGCGACCACAAGCACGAAAAGATCCTAAAACCCCAAGCTTGTAGAAACCAGCATGATCTCTAACCTGCTCCAGGTGACCAGAAAAACAGTTTTTATATGCGTTGGGTGAGTATAACAGTATACTCAGTAGGATCCTCCCTGAAGCCTCACGTGTAAAAGTAAAGAAAGCATGCTAAATCACTGTGAACAACAAGTGAAACTAAATCATCACCTAAATAGGTATACTATATTCCCAACCTCAGTATGGCTACTCTCACAAAGTAACACATAAAAGAATATATCATATAATAAAGAATATCAAGGGTACCCCACTACTAATTCCCCACTAGTTTTCCTCTTTTCCCCAACGAAATATGTCTTGTGCATCTGTCTCCAAAAGCTTGCCCGTATACACATGGGCTAAGCTCCACAATCGGCACCATGTGCACCACAAAAGATTCCCCGCAGACACCTGGGCGAAGCACCACCCCATCCTCACAACCAAAATTAACCTTGTAGTTTTTGGGAGCCACCACAACTCGCATAACATGTATCATACGTCAGTTATTATACCTCAATCCATTACATTCCATACGCCGAGTAAGGATCCTCAAGACATCACAACCTATACACATTACACCTATACTATTCCATAGAAGAATATATCCAGAATATATTTTTGTGAATAATACACAAGCCATTATACCCCTCTACACACATATATGGGGAAAACTAACCACTGTGCCAAATAGCACTAGTATCTACCAAGAGATGAGAGCGGGGTCAAAGGGGGTAGTCATCCATTCAGCCTACCATCGGAATGTTGTGGAAAACACCCCACCCCCCAGGGCTCAGAATCCCCGGGGTACTAGATTCCCTTACTGACATGGTGGATTAGTGTATAGAAACACAAAAAGTACAGAATATAATAAAACTCACAACCACATTATGGGCGTAACCTAGTCTTTGACACAATAGCAGCTAACGTCTCTTGGACTCCAGGCCGCCACTTCTAAGACTTATTATCCTATAATCACACAACCATTTAAATGCTTTATTAGATTACTTCATTCCCTGTTTATCAATTCCACTATACGTTAATTAATTCTTCAAACATTAATTAACCACGAATAATTTTACATTTAATTCCCTTAATCATCACATCCAAAAAACACTATCCCTTAAAAAGTTCTCAACCTCATCATTTAGATTCAACAACTCCAACACCATGGGTTAACATCATTTATTCAATCATTCATTACAGAATTAAATTCCCATATTCCCAGGCATTCTAGAAAAGCATCCTATTCTACTAAACACAATGGGGATCGACACGATGAGTATATGTACTACCTGTCGAGTCTTTGCTGCCTATAGTAAGAGTGTACACCCATTCTCCCTTGATAGGCTAAACACGGAAAGCATGTGGCATACCCCACATGTCTTCGCCCCTTTTGAAATAAGGGTAATAAAAACCAGCTGCCTTGAGTAATGGGGAAAAGAAACGAAGATAAACTACCAATGAATCCACAAGCATCCAACAACCACATCCATCCCATTCCATCATCCTTGGTGTCATTCCCGACACCCACATGCATAAACCGATGCATCTCACCACTATAGGTGTCATCTGCTCCCACAGCCACAAGGCCACCATTCACCCACATATCACAACACCCTCCTAGGGTCACATCACCGCACAAGCAGCAGGAAGACGAACATCACATAAAAATGTGCTCTTGGCCCTTTAACAAGGCATCCAGCCATAAAACATCATCAACCAATATATTTCAGGTTTACCAACCAACTAAATTAAACATGCACATTGGCATCCATTTATTAACATCAAGTTGGAACAACGTCCACAAAAACAACAACCAGATTCATTTACATGCCTCATTTTCTTTATCCAATTAATTATCAATTAATTCTAGCTTTACATACTTTTTCAATTTCATCATGATCAACATGTTATCAAGCAAGGAATAGATATCACACAATTTAGAAAAAAAAGAGTCAAGTCCTTATCCCAACACAAATAAACAACATGTGATCAAACCAATTCTTTTTTCTTTCATTTCAAGTATTTAATTCGGTTAATTCCATTGTGATCCACAGGCCAAATCATGCCAACCGTACGATTTCACCTAAAACATTAGAGAAGCCATGAATCCACTACCTTAAAGGTTTTCGAGGAAAACCACAACGGTCGAAGAACGCCCATGAAACCAAGTCGATTCACCACGAATCATCCTTAGATCTCTTCTCCTGACACAACCAAGACGTAATCACATCATATTCGACATCCACATGCTTATATATACCCATAATGGGTGTAGATCTAAGAAACTGAGAGAAGAGGCATAATATATCTAAATAGATATATGAAATCAAGAAAGAATGACCACATACCTCAAGAAATCGGCTTTCATTCTCTAAGAGAAGCCTCCAGATCACCTCAAAAAAGCTTGGGAGAGGTTCTTCTACTTCCAAGGAAAGGTAATACTGAGTTATGGCCTCTTAGTGTCATAAACAAACCATTTAGATGAAATGGAGTTCAGATCCACAATTTTTGGATCTAACATTGATTACTCACATGGTTATGCCGTACGATTTAACAAATTGTGTGCTAACCATGCGTTATCTTCTACCTCGCCGAACAGTCCTCGCACGGTTAGTCCGCATAGTTTGACAAACCAAGCGTTAACAATGCGTTATCCACTTAATCCCACACCAACCTTTCACAGTTTGGAATCACGGTTTATACAACATGTGCGCCAACCGTGCGAAATCTATTTCCCATTAGCATTCCTTAAAAGTCTACCCAAACGCACCCCTGAGTCACCTTAATCTCCCGAAACACCTCCAATATCACATTTTCAAAAAATAATGGACTGAAGACATTTGGGGAATTAAATAATGTAATAAGAATTATTTAATATTTTCCATGTTTCATAAGAATAATGTATAATAATTATTTATAGAGTCTGGAATCATGTGAATGTTTTTGCATCGAATGTCTTTAAAAATCTGGAAAAGTAAAACTTCATATATATCGCATAATATATTAAAAATATTTTAGTTACACTAAAGTGAAGAGAGTTATATGTGTAAAATACAATATAAGAACTTGTTTCTTTTAGATTATAAAAGATATTTATTTTACATACCAATTGAATTTTTTTCTTATCAATACATAGATATAGAATTAATATAGGAGAAATATTATATGTATCACATCAGATTTGGAATATTTTATTCTGGGGTTTTTTATATTTTTAGATAATTTAATTTTTATAATTTATTGTAGTATGTATGTGTAATATTTATAAATCAGATATAATGGTATATTATTGTATTTGTTTCTTGTATTATTTCCACAAAGCTAATAAATAAAATTTTCGGAAAGTATAGAGGGGTTTTCATAAGTTTTTACGCATTGTACAATTTTATCTGATATCCTTACTTATGGTTGTGTCATATCAAAAATTATAGAATAATAGATTTCATTCCATCACACTTATAATTACAACATAATAGATAAAATTAAAATGGAAAAGAAAAAAAATCGTCAATATTGAGTTGTTCCACAAAATGACATTTGATGATTAAAATTACTACATAAAAATCAATGTTACAAGAATAAGAAATCAATAATTTAATGAATTATTGAGATGTTTCGTGTTATATAAATTTCCATGATTCACTTCCTAAACAAGTAACCGTTACGTCATAATTTATTTTAAATAATATAGTTGATTCATAAGTCCTTGTAAATTAAAATTTTATCATGAAGAGTCCTCACATTTTGGGATGATCTAAATAGAATTAAAATCACAATACCCTAGTAAATATAAAATGTGATTTTTCAATACCAAATTTCATGACACAAAAATTTCTACTTCTTATACATAGTAATAACATTTTAAAAAGTGGATGATATGTGTGTAAAATGTTTCCTAACAATTGAATTCCTGTTCTCAATAATTTTAAAATATTCTTTCCACATACTACTAAATATAAATATGAAAAATGGATAAAATATTGGATCACCAAGAACAAATGAGTAAAAATAAAATAATAATATCGAGATATACTGATTAAACCAAGTAAATATATAGTGGGTAGGAATATTCAACACCATTGTTTTATCCATGTAATGATAAACTTTATTAGTATATAAGTGTAGTAGAGATGTATAGACACCTACCCTGTGATATCCATACAATATTTCATAATAATTAATTTACCATGAATTACAATTCATTAATTAAACTATTGTTTTTTGTCAAAATATTTTTTCTGAGTCAATTTGGAATAGTTTCCTAATATATAAGTTAATGTAAATTATATTATAATTTAAATTATATATTAAAGGAATTTCCTATGATAATATTTTCTAATTTGATATAATCTCTTCGGAGAGATTCAATATTTAAATCACGTCAATAATAAAAGAAAACATATACTATGTTCATGGTATGGTTTTCATATAGAATCATGTGTATATTTTGAGGGCATGGAGGGTGTATTTTGAAATTTATTAGTAAAACATTTCAACATTTTTGAATGGGAATGGAGGATAAAATTTCAACATTAATATTTATTATCTTATTTCAAAATACTGATTAATAAAATTTGATTTTCATTAGGTAAATCATTTTATAATTTAGGTTCTTTTCAAATTCATTATTTTTTATGACGAATTTCACATCCTTCTTAAATCCAAAAACATCTTATTCAAATAAAAAAATATTAAAAAAGATACTAACAATTTTTAACTGTTTTTTAACATATCATGAGAAAAATCTACAAGGATTTTACCCTATATTTCATTGTGATAAAATATTAATTTTTGGAAAATTTAAAACATTTTTTATAAAATTATAGTGAGGTTTTGTATCATTTAGATATTCCTCTGTGTATTGATCTAATAAATTATCTTCTATATGTATCATTGCATTATTTTTATCTTCATGTCAACTCCCGTTTTTTATATTATGGTAATTTGGATTTCATGAAGTTTGTGTAATTGATAATTTCCTTTATAAATTTTTAGGTTATTTAGAATAAGGTGTTGAGTGGTTGAATTATTCATCATGATCATATCTGGTGGAGGTATGGTGGATTGTATATACTTATACTAGGAATGATTCACATATTATTTCTTAGTATATATTGTTGTATTAATCCTTGACTCTTATTTTTGATATTGATTTGTTTTATTTCTAACTCATATGATTATATATGTTCCATCAATTTTTTAAGGGTAAATTTTGGGGATGGAGAAACTAGTTTTTGGGATTTATCTCAATGGTGTTTTGAGATTTCTTGTTGGCTCCTTTTCTACCATTAGTTTTATTAAAATTTTCAAATATTATAATTTTTTAGTGGTATCTAATATAGATCATTTTATAGGTCATCTACATATTTGTTTTATATTTTTTGGGGAATCATAATGAGTTTTTGAGGATGTTAGGTCGGTAACTATGGTGTTTTAGTGGAAATTTCAACTATTATATAAATTTTTTTAATGAAAACATGAATTTAAATACTTCATGTTATATTATCACATATTACTTAATCCAAAATAATATTTTGTTCCCTTGGTTATGTTAGATTATTCTATTTTACCATAATTAGTTGGAATTGGGAGAGATTATATTGTTGCACCCTAGTGGTTTAGATATATTTTTTATGTTTATACATTTCAAACAATAATGTCATGGGGATTCATGTTATGATATGGATTTCGTTTGATAGTTATTTATATTTTTGGAGAAGGATATGTTTTCTCTTTGATCCCTAATGGCTATATCATTTTATTATGGTTTTCCCATTTATATCATTATATTCTTTATTTATATTAAATTCAAATTGTTTTATCCCATTGAGAATTGTGGTGATATCATTGGGAATACTATGTCAATACATCCTAGCATCATTACCAAACCCATCATGTCATGATATTATGTTTCAATATTATTAATATGAATTTTGTTCCATTCTGGAATTATCTCTAATTCAGTTGAACTGCCTCAAATTTAATATGTCATATTTCATAGTTTTGGGGTCTATTTGTTATCCCATTATTTATATTTTATGTTATCATTGAGTGATCAAAATTAAAGGATCCAAATGGATCATTACCCTTTTACGTATATTCATATTTTATTCATTCATTTGTTAGAAGGTTATACAAGCAGTTTTGTTTTGGTTTTAGTGATGTCTTGTCATATTCTTGAAGTAAAAATGCTAATTAAAATGTTTTCTGGAATATTATAATGAATGTTTCAATGTTTTGTAAATATTTTATAACCAAACATATTAAATAATTATTAAATCATCAATTAATATTGGGGAATAAATATCGTTATTCTATTTATTCTATTTGAATAATGAATTACCATAACAATATTTTTATTGGTTAGATGTTCATAAATAACATAATAAATTTTTGAATCCTTTTAAATTAAAATGGAATTGGATTATGTGATATTTATATGTATTATGATATTTCATGTAATTTCTTTTTCACTGTTTTCATATATATTAATTTATTCTAATGTGATAATCAATAATTATCATGTAATGATAAGACTTTGACATTTAAATTTGGTTATTCATAACAAAATATATAATGAAATAGGGGATTTCAAATTTTGAATAAAAAATTAGTCTTTATATGCATATATACATGTCTAAATAATAAATAATATAATAAATAATAATGTTTGGTCATTCATTCAATATTTTTTTAATATATTAGATGGAAAATTTTATAGTGATCTTGTTATGGTTTAGTTTGGGGTTTTAATGTGAAGTTATTATGGTTTCGGTTTTACATAGTTGATGAGAATTTAATTGGATGTTTTTATAATGTGGTATAATTAATGTTGTGGAATACATCCAAAGGCATTCTGGGGGTTGATATATTTCTTAGAGGGGTTATTTTGGTTCTTGATATAAATATGTGAAAATATTTATTCAAATAATTGGATATAATTATTATTCAGAATGGTATGAATAAGAATATTTGGTTGATTAGTATGGTTAACATGAATTTAAAATAAACTTTTTGATGCAACTATAGTTAATATATATATATATATATATACGTATATATTAATTTTTAGTCATGTGATAAATTAGGAAGTTGTATTTTTCAATGATTTTGTAAGGTTATGGTGTGGTTCATTGAGTATTTTTATATATGGTATCGATTTTAAGTGGGTGATTTTGATAAAAATAAAATCTAGAAATTATAGAAAGTAATTTTTATATTGACCCTTAGTGAGGTATGGTGTTTTTTACTATATATATTGTAAATATCATGTAAATTCATATAGACAACCTCGCATGATTGGCCACCAAAATAACTTCTATATTTGGTAATGGGTTCTTCATATTTTCCATAATATCATGGATACAATTGATATGATGGGATGGCTATTACACATACATTAATCCCTCATTTAAAAGTGAAATAGACATTGATTACATTTGGTCATGACATATGATTTGAAATGGGGTGGGGATTACAATGTTTATAATGAGGTTTTGATATTGAATAAATATGTGGAATACATGGAAGATTGAGGAAATATTTTTTATGTCCTCATAGATTACATACCTTAGAGTGAGGATGATAAAATTTGTTTTAGTTATGTGGTTAGATGTATTGTGGTAATGTATATGGAATGATGTGATTTTGGTATAGAATAATCATGATTTTGATTTTTATTTGACATTATATGTTTTTATGTATATATATATATATATATTTTGATATAGAAGTTATGGGGGGGGAATGAAATATTTCTTGAGGGTGTGAAAGAGGCATTTTTGATAGACACATTTTTTTTGTATCTTATGAGTAAATGATTTTCATAATTACTAAGGTAATATATATGGTTATGTTATTTTCAAAGTGTTCCTTGATAAATATGATGGTTATAGAATTTGAATACATTGATATTTTATTTTGGTTATTTATTAACTAAGTTTTTAGTATGCTTTAATGTTATTTTTTACATTAATGGATTAACAACTATTGGAGTTTAATCTCAATATTTTATGTAGATGCCTTTGGTATTTTATAACATTAATCAACATTGTGCGTGGGTGTATTTCTTTAATATCTTATAGATTTGATTGATTGGTTTTGTGTTTTTCCCAATTTTCATAATGTAAATTCCACTCATAAGACTATTTTTATACAAATGGATCAAGTCACAAATATATGGAATATGAGAGATGGGTATGGGGATTAATCATTTCATTACAACTAAACTATATGGTTTCTAATGGGTAAGATCAAGAGAAATAACATTTTATGATCTATGATTGATTGTATAAATAGAATATGTCCCATATTATTTTTTCCCAAAAAAACTATTTTGAAAAGAAATAATTATATGGTCAAAGATGAATATTATATATAATATAAGATCATATATTCTGACATATTAAAAAATAAATACAAAATAATCAATCATAATTCTCATATTTCATGTAGAATAAATATTATATATATTTATATATCTCAATATGTACTTATAAATATTAAAACATTATTTAATATAACAATAATATCCATATACAAATAAATATTCTATAACTCATATTTTATTCATAAATGAAACATAAGACATTATTTAGTTTTTGAATACCAAATACCATAAAATGGTAAAATCAGTTTCTCCATATAAATAAAACTCGAAACAATATTTTTATTATCATGTTTATACCGAAAGATAACAATTACCCTCAGATTAAATTTTAGAAATATTAAAATCAGCAAGAATTTTATATAATTATCAATATTTATTATTTAATAAATATTTATAAATGAAGATAAATATTATTTTATCAACTTAATAGTAAATAATAATAAAATTTTGACATTGTGGTAGTGTTTGTGATAGAGTTCTTTGGTTAGTTGAGGTATAATTCATGTCATTATGTGTTGAACGATGAACTGAGTGAATTTTAGGTCCTAAAATGAACACCCATAATATATATTAAAATTAATATTTTTTAATAATTACGGTGGTATTAAAATGGACAAATGGAATTGAAATAGTGAACATCTAATATAATGATCATAATAGGGAATGTTGGAATATTCTAGAGAAATATATTTTGAAATGGTTTACTTCCAAAAAAACACACAGATTAATTTTTTATGTATTAGAAAATGTATTCAGTGTTTACAAATAGGATTAGTTGGTGAAATCATGAAAATTCTTAATTCCTGATATAATACATCTTCCATTAAAATAATAAAATATATATCTTCATTCATGGGTGTAACAAAACCCACAGTAAATCAATCCCACCTGAGTACACACATTATACGTCCTTCCATCTATCTCTCTACATAACCAAAAAAATTCCACAACATTCTTCAAATTTTTCAAAAAATTACATTAAGGATAATTGTATAATTATCATGGTGATTTAATTAAAAATATATTAAAAATAAAAAATGTAGATGAAAATGTGTTTTATTTAGTACTCTATTTTTATCACCAACATGGTAGGATATTTTTCACATTTTCATGCCTTGGATTGCTGTTAGTCCAAATCATATATTTTTTATAACTACAACAACTAATTTCTTTTAGAAATGATGACATAAAAATCATATAATTTAATATAAATTATATGGTTGTGGATTTCTAATAGTCTTGATTCAATTAATTTTAAATTAAAAGATCCTAGTGATTCTATAAAAATAATTAGCATAAAATTAAAATAATTGATAAAATATTCTTTTTTAAATAATTAATTTTTTTAATTTTTTTTACTGAAATTGGATGTTTGGAATAATAGAAAAACTACATTATATGAAATAACTAAATAATTAAATTCAATATAATTTCCTTATTTTTTCTTATTGAAGGCATTCATGTTTAAATTGAAAAAATATATGTTTTTAATTTTTTTAACTTTATTTTTTTGGATTTAATTTCTAAATAAGTCTATTTTAGTTTCAATTAAATATCATGAAGAATATTCATTTTTAAATTAGATTTGGATATTTATTATAATATATATGCATCAATATTATTATTAAATATTGTCTAAACAATTAATATAATTTATTATTATATTTATTATATGTCAATTATAATACTAAAAATTAATTTCCTTCATAAGAATATCATTGATATTTTTTTATTTGTATTTTTGATCATTTTACATTGAATAATGAAGGACTCTGATTTCAGATGATTTGAAAACAAGAATTTTGAATGAAGGCATGAAATAAGAATAAGTACTATTACTCCTCAATTTAAAATCTTCCATCCTCCCTGATAAATGTTGTTATAGGACATGTATTGTATAGTAAAACTTTTACATTGATCAACATTCATAAATTCTTCACCCACATTGTCAAATTCCACATATTCTTATAATTTTCATTCTTTTATAATTGTGATCTGTGGGCTAATCATTTTTGGGATTTTAGTGGAGACCAAAACATGGGTTGTAGATGTTATTCTAATTAAAATTTTAACAGAGATAAATAATTATAAGTGATTTTTAAAAACTCTACTACTGAAATACAATGATGAGTTTAGAGGTGATGCATTTGATAGAAAATGGAGGTGTTGATAAAGGAGTTAGTAGAAGTAAATCATTAGGAATGAAATATAGAGTCTATATAAAATTATCTTCTCACAAAATGTCCTCACTCAATAAAACATTTTTAGATTCACAAAATCCATTTTTTTATTATATGAATTTCACTGTGTATTTATCTACGAAGTACACACTGTCAGATTCATCGTTTGAAACATTTTGATCAAATGTGCCTTTTAAAAACATATATTCCAAGTGACATTGGTTTAAAAATAATTTATCACCAAGAATAGTGATAAAACATATTCATTTTGTAAACACCATGTCCATATATCAAGACATAGACATCATGTAAACCATAGAAAAATTTATGTGTTCCGGGAGTTATTTCTGAATGTGTACAACATGTGCATTTACATAGGGTCTATACGTTGTACATGATATGTTGTTTCCTATAAATGCATTTAATTCGAGAAAATTTCATGTATGTGACACCCAAATTGAGACATGTTTATGGTGTATGCTTAATATACCCTAAGACACATTGTTTAATACGTTCTCTCATGATTATGGTTATATAATAACAAAATGAGCTTCTCGAGTATGCTTAAACATCATTCACTCCTAATGAAAATGGTATATACCATGAAGACTATAGTATAATCCATATCATTCAACTATATCCAATATTTTAAAATATGAGAAGTCTATTATGAGTATTTTTCCATTTATATTATGATGAAGTATATATCATCATTATACTGTGTTTCTATTCAAGCTGGTTAGAGTATTAGTGAATTATAGTGATAACTATATTATTTATAGGATGTTTATAGTATTTATAAATTTGTAAACACTAATAAATATTTTTTTATAGGATATGGGTCCAATATGTTTATAATAAAGTAGGTAACTCCCTATTAGTGATGGTTTACAGTTCCTTTAATCATGTTGTTGGTGAAACTCTCAAATGGGTCACAATAAACACAACATGGTATCAGTCCTCCTTTGGGGTTGTTGACCTTAAATATTATAACTCAATGTTGGAAAATTTATTTTTATTAATTAATTTATTTAAGAGTGTGTTGTATACGCAACATAAGTGTTAATCAAAATATTATACATTATTATGTAAATATGAACATTATGACATAAATATTTTTATAGTGGTATGAATTGGAAAAAACATTATTAGAAATATATATAAAGGTTTCATATAATTTGGATTTTTTTATTATGTTAAAAAATAAGAATTTAAATTTCATTAATGTCATTTTATTCTTCAAACTTAATTTACTTGAAAAATAGTTTTCATTGCATTTTTTGATAGATATTATAATTAACTAATACCAAATAATTTATTTGTATTTGAAAAATTGGATTTCATTTTTTAAATCACAACGTCAAAAATGAATTTGTATTAATTTTTTGTATTTTTCATAAAATATTAATTTTTTTGTGAATATTAAAAAATAATAAATCTTGTAAAATTTTCTCTCTTTTATTTTAATAATATAATTTAAATTCACAATTCCATTTGGGATTTTGTTTTAAAGTAAAATAATATACATTTCATTAATGATAATCATACTGATTATATGAGAATAAATATTTAATTTATATTTTGGTATAATATCATTTTTTTCATAATAATGAAAATTTAGGAAACTAATTTTTTGTGTATAACATATTTATATTAAAATTTATTTCATCCATATCAATAAATTTAAGTTGTAAAATTTACTTCTATATTTGTAATTATGAGGTTAATATTCTATAAATATTTCCCTTTTATTCTTGATCATTATAAATATTAGTCATTGTAAATATATATCACCTCAATAATGTTAAAATAATGATAAAACTATGGGATTAGACTTAAAAATCACTTAAATACATTACGCATTCATAAAATAATTATTTATAATTTAAAAATTATTTTATAATTTTATATATTCAAATTCCATTGTTGTTTTGATATAATTGAAATGAAAATAAATGAATAGCCCCAAAAATGAAACTATTGATATTTTATTATAAAAATAATTGATTAGATTATATAAAAAATATATTGAAATATGACATGAGAGATGGAAATGGAATAAAATATATCCCATCAGCCATTTGGATCAAAATTTCCATCATAATAAATTTTAAGACCCTTAAATAAAAAATTTTATAGCACAGTAAATGTTAAAATGAGTTTTTGAAGGGTTAAATCAAATTATAATGATTCAGTGCACCAAAAAAATGTCAATATTTATTGGTTCAAGTGGATTAGAAATTATAATATATAGCCTTAAAATTAGTCCAATTTCATGACTCTTAAAATGATTCAGATATATATTACATTTAAATATTTTAAGTGATTCTATTTGTTCCCTTTAACTCATAGGGAAGAGGGAACCACATATTCAAATATATTGAAAAATATTGTGCACTCTTTATTGGCTAATTCCAGCTTTATAACTTCATATATTCATTCACTTCTTTATTAATATTTTATTATTATCCTATAATGTTCTTATAAAATATTTTTTTATGTAAAATGATTTGTGTCAATGAAGAGAAAATCATGTTTGCTGACTATATCAAAGTTTAAATCCTCTTCAAATATTATAAATAATTTATAAAAAACATAAAATAATTTAATATATATCATAAATATATTAAAATATTATTATTATTATGAGAAAACCATTTTCCACTTCATTACCATCATATATAATAAGAAAACATCGTTGGTGTGTATATAAGACCAACCGTCTCCACGTAAGTGTATTCTTTTTTTTAATCTCCACATTACATGGATGGTTATAAATATGGATAATATTAATATAAATTATATTTTTTAAAAAATATTTATTCTAGATCTATAAAATATTATCTAACATTTATCCCAAAAAACTGTTTAAGAATGACAATTTCGCTCATGTGTATGTGTGGGCTACCACATCCACGATGATATGTGATTAATTTTTCATGCCTGATATTAATGGTTAATGATAAATATGTATATAATAAATAAATAAATATATATATATATATGATATTTAAATCATTATAAATATTATTTTGTTGATTTATCAATGATCATGATGAAAGGACTATAATTTTCGAATCAAAACATACAAGAAAATTGAAGAATTTTACCTCCAAAATGATGATGATAATGAAATATTATAACAGAATGGGTGCTAATATGTCATAATAAACCAAAATATGTTATTATATGAATTAACATTATCATATCATATAATTTTAATAAATTAGAATTTATTTTACTTGAGAATAAGAGTAATTATAAAGCATGTTGAAACTGGGGTACGAAGATTCTTATCTAATTTATTTTTCATCGAGTAGTATTATTTCATCAATGCGATTGTTAGAAAAAAATTATGTGTTTAATATCATATAATAATTTTATTGATTATTTCCAACTATTTTATTTTAAAATTAAAATTTTTAAACAGTATCATTTCATTTATGAATTCCCGCACCAATTTTTATTCATTATAGGTGTTTCTGGTCCCGCATTGTTTTTGTTTGTCATATTCTATTATCACCACTTATTTATTTTATATGTGGTTTATAAATAACCTATTATATTATATATAATGATTCAATTTATATTTATTTTATTTATATTTTCCTTTTAGTGTTTTTATATATTTTCCCATCAATAAACATTATAAAATCTAGTTCCTTTAAACAAGTATTCACAATCATTCATTATTAATGATCACATATCATTAGAGTATAAAGAAAATTTGGTCAAAAATACTACAAATCAAACCTATATATTACCAATAGGACACATCTACTCAGTATCAACATTTTCAATAATATAAAATATTTAAAAATAACTATGATTTAATTTCATGAAAAATATTCATGAATTTGTACATTATATATTATTTGTTCTTACACATCCTTAACACCCATAAAAACATGAAAAATTTGAGGGATCATAAATAAGGCCAATAAGGGATATAAAAGAAATAAATATCTTATTAAAATGAATAACAAGATAAATAATTAAAATATTTACCTATATCACAATATTCATTGAGAATATGACATAAATAATTTCGACATGAAAAACATGAATTTATTGCTCAAAAAAATCAATTAAAAAACCTAGAAATAAAATAGAATCCTTTCTGGGATACATAAGGAATTATATTTCTACACTAGTATAAACTTATGCAATAAATAACTACATACTAGTAGATTCTATATAATAAAACTACTAAGTGCACTCCCTCATTATTCCCATTAAAGAAAAAAAATACCCATTCCAATAGAGTGGTATATCAGGCCCACACAACCAATAATATATATTTGACTAACCCATCTTATAATCTACATCAATCTCTTCAATTAAATAAACTATATTTAGCTTACCCAACATTATATATACTGATTAGTTACTATATCAGGAATATAACATTAAATGAGTTCATTATTAATTATAAATCAATAGAAATATGAGTTGAAATTATATGAAATACACATTAAATGATTGAAATACCCTTCATTTTAAAACACATTTTCAAAACTAAAATACCAAAAAACAAATTGAAAGTTGGTTTTTTATTAGAATTTAACATGGAATCATCTAAAGGAATACATATAAATAATGTTTATGATGGCATAAAAATTCATTGACACCATACTTGTTAAAAGGGAATAATCCATTTTTCATTTCTAAAGAAAGACAACAGAATCCATTAAAAATTACATAAAAAATCTTTCTCAATACAATTTAACGAAATTCATTTTAAAATAAAATTACGTTATAAATACATTTATAAAATAATTTCATAATTTTTTACATAGAATAAAATGATTTTGAAAATAAAAAATTAACAATTTTAAATATTATTTTATGGTAAATAGTCCATTACATTGATTATTACTCATCATGGAAATTATTTATACCCATGAATAATAGTAACATCTCCACTCAAAACAGTGGTTTTGAGCTACAATTCCATATCCACTATTGTAAGCCACTCCATATGCAACAAATTTTCGATAAGAAACATGTGTCTAAATCTATAATTAGGGAGTCCGTTATTACCATATCATTTCATGGGAATGATAAATAACAACATCATATTATAAATAAAAATAATTATTTAGATTAATATATATAGAAACACAAAGTTAAAATACATGGAAAAATAATAAGAATAAATAATGATCTTAGGTATTAGTAAAAATAAATAATAAGGGAAACTATAGATGTCATGTCTAAACTCCATCAAGTAATAATAAAATCATCTTTCTTCACATACTCAACTATCCACCAAAGGAAATTTTCCCATCACTAGGAATATTGTCATTACGTCTAGAAGAACTCTAAAATCTCAAAGTCAGGATTGAGTATGGGACTCAGAAGCACATCACCCATGAACCTTTACAACAATTCATAAAATATATAAGTTTATGTAATGAATATAAAAATTAAAAATATAATCAAAATATATCACACAAGTAAAATAAAAAATGGCTTCTCCTCAGTGATAGACTCTACTGACTTCATAACCATGTCGAATGAAACAGAACATCTTTGATAGAATGCTGGATGGAACATTAGTAACTAACTATACACATCCTCCCATAATAGATAACCCAAAGCATGTGACAAATCTTCTTATCTGATATTGTCCACGTTCCAGCTGACCACTACGATATTTTCAAATCTACCTAGAATGGATAAATAAAAGCATGCATCAACAATCTCATGCCTCCCTTTGACCAATCATATATATACTGTGTTGACATCAAAAATAATGTGACACATATTAATGATTGGAATATTCCATGTACATTACCACCCAAGCCTATCACATCCCTCTTAGAGGATATTCTTGAACATCTATAAAATATCTTGTATTGTCAATCATGTTTTATACCTCAAATGGTGACCAATTGGTCAAACCTTTATTCTCAACTGCATTATATTGGAATACATCCTATACGATGCATAATTAAAATTATAGATCAATCATCATTTCATATCATACAATATTTTCAATTTTAATAATCACAACCCATATGTAATCAAAAAACATCATGTTAAATGTTATACACAAAAAATCAATTATTGTCATTAAGAATAAAACATAGGATTCATGGGCTACACAGTCAAACAAAAAATCATTATAATAACCCATATATAACATTAAATTATTTTAAGAGCATCGAAGTTATAGAAACAAATGCCAAAAATCATCTAAATAACACTTGTAAATCATGAAAATATGTCTATCACTTACTATGTTTGTTCCAACGGTGAATGATGATGAGGGTTAATATTTGAGTTTCATTTCAAAACTGAAACCCCATTGCATTTGTAAAAAAAATATTTAGAAAATTATTCCATCCAAGATGAACCCAATGACACTGAAAGTGTGTCAATTTTACTATTATTATATAATATATTGTGGATAGATGTCTTGGAAATAAAAAATATAATAAAATTAAAATTAGAAAGGGATATGAGATAGGGTGTGAGTGTGGTGAGTAAGGCGTGGGTGGGGATTCTAATTCCCTCTTATAGACTTTTTGTGAACCTCCCTAAATTTTAATCATTAATGATTGTTATAGGATCAATTAATATTCTCTCTTACAAAGGATTATATGTATGGAAAATTAAAGTGTCTCCTATTTATCCATGAAATTCCTCCGCCTTAAATAATACCTTTATTTAATTAATTCTCATTTATTTTTACCTCCTACACCAAAAATAAATTTAACCATTCATCCAATATATATATATTAAAAGACATTATTATATATATTAATACAATATATATATATATTCAGCCACATATATATATATAGATCCATATATATATTTATATATATATTTAACCCACACATAAAAAGATATATATATATATATATGTAAATATACATATACACACCCGTGCGTGCGCACACATACATATATAGACCCTCATATATTTATATGTATATGTATATGTATGTATATATAACTCATATATAAAAATGTTATATGTATATACACAATAGTATATACATATATATTCCCACATATGTGTATATATATTATATATTTCTACACACATTATATATATACAAAGATCTATGTTATTTTGGAATTAATAGTGGAAGAATCCATGTTTAACACTTTTTAATATTTTATATAGTATTTATTGAGTTTTTTCTATATCAACATGGGATTTTGAGAACTATGGTACATCATCTTTGATTATATAAAAATACTAAAAATAAATAATTCAGGTGCATTCATGATGTTTCCAAAAAAATGATATAACATCTAAACGGTGCATCATATATGAAATATGAGAGCACTTTTCTGTCTGTGGTGTGGGGTTTACCCTAGGCATGACATAAGATTTGTTTTCATTCAACCTTGGGAACATCATATGCAATGATAACATATAATATTATTTATTATATTTTATTAAGAAAATATTGGAATATCACCCAAAATAGTTTTTTCGATTGAAAATCTAAGACCTCCATTATTTACATAATGTGGGATTCAAATTAGGTGTGACATATTATTTTCGGATCCAAGTACATAGTTGCATCACACACAAGGGTTCCAATACATGGTTTATAATTCTTATAAATGGGGAGTTCGAACTGATAATATAAATTTTCTTCATTTTTCTATTATTATCTATTTTAACATAAAATATAAAAGTACATTCCAATAATATTATTGGGTTATGGTGGAAATGATGTGCGGAAAAAGTAATAATAAGGATATTATTATATGTCAAAATTAATGTTATAATGGAATTAATTTATATATATTAATATCTTTTCAGGATTTTATGGTAATATTTATTAGAAACAATAATTTTTTTAACAATTTATTATATTTAATAATGATCATGTGAGGTTGTCATTAATATTATTATTAATTTTAGAAAATAAGATAGTTGTGTGTTTTATATATAATTTATATATATATGTGGGTTACATATATATGTATGTATCTTTGTATACATGTGTGGGAATATACATGTTTATATTGATGTGCATATATTTATTAAATAGATATATAGAATTTAAAAAAATATTATTATATATGTGGGTTAAATATATATATATATATATATATATATATTCATGGGTTTATATATGTATAAGTAGATATATATATATAAGGTATAAATATATTTACTAATATATTTTAATATAAATATATACATATATGTGTATTTGATGAATTGGTAAATTTATTTTGGAGAGGGATAAAAAATAATTATTTATTATAGAAATATTTTATTAATTGAAGGGGGGTGTGCTACATTGAGAAACAATAGAGAAAATTAATTGGTCATGAAAATATACCTTTAGGGCAGGAATAATATTAGTGTACAATTTAAAAAATATTTAATGCTAAAAATGATGGGAGGATCTCAAGGTTTAGTACAAGAGGACATTGTAAACCCCACTCACACCTCACTCACCTCTCTCACTCTCTCTATCCTCTCGCTATCCCCAATTATTCATTTAAATTATTTATTATTTCAAAAAATCATTAATCAATATCTTCTATGATATTTTTTAGAATGAAATATTATCAATGATGTTTGGTTCATATTGACATGATGAAATTTGTGTATTTTTTATGATATTAATGATTTTTTGGTGAATTAGGTAAAATATAACATCAACAATCCTCATCAGTCATCATTTCACCTAATGTAGGAATGTGTCGATAGTATCTAATGTTTTATATGGGTTATTTACATGATTTTTTTCAAGGTTCTATAGTTGTATAATGCATTTGATATTATCAATTATTATATATGTGTTATTAGAAATATTTCATTTGGTTTTTGATGATTTTGATTATCATACTATTTTACTAGAAATGTAGTTTGATATATCATTTTAATTATGTATTATATATGATATATTCCTTTATAGAATAATTGAGCATTTAGTTTTGGATTATGTCTCTCCGTGTGAGATTTATAACATGATTGATGACATGTGATATTTGATTCATTTTAGTAATATCCTCTAAGGGGGATGTGAAGGGATTTTGATGGCCTGTAAACATACTATTCTTGTCAGTAGAAAGTTTAAAATTTATATGGAAATTTTCATTGGAGGGATCTGATGTTACATTTTTTTAACATGATATTTAAATTCTATATTTGTAAATCCACTCGAGAAAGATTTGATAAGACTATATTAGTCGATATGCACTTGTACTATCTCGATCGATGGAGTTTTCCACATCTATATGGATATCAACATTCAGAGGATGTGTCTATCAATGTACCAATGTTCCATCTGGTATTGTGCTAATGCATGTAAGATTCATTCGACATTATTCAAAATAATGTGTAACCATTTTCTAAAGACCTAACTTATCAATGGTACTTGTGTGATATATTGTTTTTATATATATAACCAATTTATTTTCATGAAAAAAATTACATATTTTATACACTATTATCAAGGGTAATTGGTGGTGTCATACTGAGTCTTGTACTCATAGACTACTATGGAATTTTGGTGCACTTATAGACTTCATGACCTCAGACCTATCGAATGTAAATGGACCTACAATTAATGGTTGATCATGTTATGTAAGAAGATATAGTGGTTTCAAGAAGGATATAGGATGACACTTTTTCCTCAACCATTATTTATTAAATTTACCTACAATTGAGACATTTTTATATTTTCTGTATTGTATCATCCATGGAATCATTTAGTTTCCTCATGTATTACTATGATTTTTTTATTTATATATTGATATTATTATTTATACATACCATGAAATGATATGGGGGTATATTCTCCCATGTGAAGGATTAATACCCTAATTGTTAGTCATTATACGCTTTCTTATATGGAGAAGTCCATGAGTCCATGTTCCAGTTCAGCTCAAAATCAGTGGTTCAGGTAGGGTTTTTACAAAATGGAATTTTGTGTTCTACACATACTAACATTTCATTTATCATTTACATGATTTTATTTACGATATGCATGAGTTACATTTTTTTGTACATGATTATGGGATCTATGTAAATCTCTGATAAAAATGGATAGGAGACCTTTGAGATTCCATAAACTGGGAAATAATTAATGGTTGTTACTATTAATTCATATCACTATGGGTGATGCTCATGATTTTGATATGTGATTTATGGTATTAGGTGTGCGTGTATGAATCATGTGAGGAATTCAGGTTCACATACCATATATGCCAATATATTTCATTAGACAGAGCTAAAATAATTAAATTCATGTTGAACGTATGATATTTCCATGGTGAATTATTTCTAGAAAATGTTTATTTGAGTATGTGGATTTCCATAATTTATTTTATGTAATTATTTTTTTACTAACATGAATATATTGTTAATATAGACATAAGCCTTGAATTGGTAATATGTGTTCTGTGTGTTCCTTTTGATGATTTCAAATGGAATTAGGTTATGTTGATTGTAAACTCCTGGGGTTGAATAAAAATTGTTTTAATTAAAAAAATTAATATCTAATATTATTTTTTGAGTGGTGGTGGTTTTCATGTTCTTATGATAATCTTAAGGATGAGTAGAATTATGGTTGGGAGAATTGTAATATCTTTATTGTGAACTAAAAATTAAAACCCACTTTTAATAAATTAAAATTATTTTATAGTGAAATTTTAATTACTTAATAATGAGTTCTATATATTATTTAAAATTCATTATATTAAAAAAATCAAATTATTCCCACTTTAATACTAAAATTTTACTTTAAAAAAAGTTATGAGATTTGGTTACCAAGAATACACAACATTACTATCATGGAGATGATAATATATATGTACAGATGAGTAATGCTGATAATTTTCAATGACCACGATTTAATGAAGGTAATTAATATATAATATTCAATACGAAATAATATCTCTAATTAAATTTTTATATATCATCAATGATATTTTTTGGTTAAATAACAAATCACATTGCTTTCGGGAGGTGTTGGTCCACATATACTAACAAACATCATTGTGATTTTTAAATGATGTGAAATGTATTAGAATAAATGATATTTTATATTTGAATAAGGATAAATATGTCATGAAAAAAATATATATTCGTTAAATATTATTATGACCATTTGTGATAGGAGACAATAAAAAATGAATTATATTGGTTCCCATGACTGTAGTCAACCATATAAAGAAATGACAGTTTGATTTCCCATGATATAAAAGGGGGGAATAATAAGCGATATTTAATTAATATAAAAAATTATCAACATATGTACTATAATACTTTTATAAGTTAATAATTATTATGATGTTACTAATGAGTTATATGAATAAATAAAATAAAAAAAACTCAATAAATATTGATATCTCTTTTTCAGACGAACAATTTTGGTTTAGACGTAAAGCCTACATGTGATAGATTTATGATTTTAGGGGATCCCATAGATTACTGGATGTTATTTTCGGAGAGATATTTTTTAATTATTCTACATAAGATTTTATTTTGTAGTGTGGTGTGAAGAGGAGAGAGGGTGTCATTTTAAAAGTTGGGGGAAGAAACACATGGAAATTTATAATAGATTAAAATATATTTATTACACATTCACACAAAATGTATTATAAAAGCTACATTTATGAAAATTATATGATATATGGTAAAATATGAACTTCAAATATAATTTAGGGAACATTTTCTAATTATTCAACCATTAAATCTTTAGTTTAGACCCTAGTAAACCTATTTTTACCATATCCTTGGTAACACAAATTTATTATTTAAGTAATAAATAAGAAACAAAATTAATTTAACCTTAATAAATAATATTAATAATTATTATTCCCAATATTTAAAATATTTTATTACTTTAAATTCCCCTAAGGTGAATAGTATAAATATTATTTAAACATGAAAAACATAATAAAAACGAATTTTCAAAAAAAATCCTGTTTTTTTTGTAGTTGTATTTTTATATAAATATCAGGAATAATATAGAATATATTTTAAATAATATTATTTAATATAATATAATGAAACATATTTTAAATTTAAAAAAATTAATGTTTTTTATTTGAAAATTCTTGAAATGGAAGAACAATTTTTTCATAAAAAACTATATTTTATAACTTTTCATTGTAAAATCAAACTTTTTAAATAAGTATAAAAAGGTGATAATATTATTTGTTTGAATTAATAAATTAAAATTGAATTGAATTATTTAAAATTAATGTTTATTAATTTAAAATCATCCCTCTTAGTAAAAATATATAGTAAATGAATCTAAAATATGGATTGAAAAAAATGTATTCAATTTTTATTGACACATTAAACCAATATTCTTATAATGAATATAGATCTATGAAAATAAATCAATAGAAATATATTATACATGAAAAATATTTGTCAATAACTTAATGTCAATTGTTCTAATTTAATTTATTGGGGTTTTGAATCATATGTTACCAAATTTTGAAAGGGGTTATTTCATAATATCATCCCCATTCATGATTATTTATATTTATGTTTCTGTTGTAGGAATATATAATATTTATATATTAATCAGCATATATTCTATCCTTGAGTATTTATTTATTGGGTTTTCATGTGTTAGCTCAATTTTTACCCTCTTTGGCACTCAAAAAGATAAAATAATACTCTTTAATGAACCCCTAATTGTTTTTACACCTGTTTAGGATCATTTTCTTCCAATACACCTACTTTCAGAACCATTTAATAAAAAAAATTAATATTATAAAATAATTTATTGTAATTATATATAATCAAATTTTAATTTATATAAAATGGTTTAAAATGAATAATCTTGTTATATTATAAACATAGTACTTATAAAAAATGTATATATAATCATTATTTGGACGTTTTCTGCGTGCATAGATTTTACCAACAACAAGAATATTATTTTACAAAAATAATTCATTAATTTTTTTTATTTTTTATTTTCATATAATTTTTTCCTAGAATTATTTAAAGTTATTTATTTTAGATAAGTAATTTTAAAATAAATAGTGTATTTCCATTATAAATTATTAATGTGATATTATAAAAGTATTTTCATCTATGTAAAATTCCTTTCAATATTATTATTCATCACATGTGATATAATCATGTGTTACCAATAACCATATAAATTTGTATTTCTTAGGTTCTTGATGTTTCGTTTTTTACTAGGGTATTACATTGACATTTTTTCTTCAATATTTCAAAAATAAATATTTTTGTATATTTTTTACTATATTAATTATTGAACCATTTGAAATGATAAATGATTTAGACTTATTAGTTAATAGGAGGGGCCCATTATAGACCCTCGATTCATTATTAGGTCTCATTAGATAAAAATTATGTGATTTTGGTATATTCCGTGCCTATTTATATATGGGATCCTATAAGGATGCATTCATGGTAATACTATGATGTTTGAAATATGAATTTAATCCTTATGAAAATACTTATTACAACTATTATGAATCATTATGTTGTTATTTTATCAAATATTATATTTCAATTTGATGATATTAATTATATGTAATTTGTTATAATATTTTATCTGTACCATATTTTTCTTTCTATATATATTCTAGGATATCATATGATGTATTATTTTCATTAAAATTATTTTTAACTCACACTTCTTTAATATTTAATTTCTTTTTTATATCTATAAGGGATCTATTAATAACTAATGGTAAATTATAGATTTAGAAAATAATTTTATCACTTTTTTATGTTAAATTTCTAGTTAGAAAATATATTTTCAGAATGATTATTACATATAGTCTCCAAATAATACCGAACTCTTTTATTCTTTTGGATGTAATCCCTTGTTTCTTATTAAAATTAATTAATATAACAATTACATTCAGGCTACTAGGAATGAGTTGTTATATTCGGGGTTGATTGACCTTTAATAAGACTCTTGGGAACTAGATTTATGAAATATATATTATAAGAACTTAACCATATTATATATTTTACAGACATGTGTATATATATTGAAATATGTTGATGCTTTATAGATTCTATATTTTTTCTAGAAAATAAATCCTTATATGGATACTGGAAAATAGATATGAATGAGGCATCGATACTCCTATGGGTGACAACTCTAAAATGTTTTGAATGAGAATTATCTCGATCATCACCAATAATAGATTAGTGGTACTAAAACTAAAAACATGGCTACACACTCTCAAGGGATATATTTATATTATGAATCAATTTATTTATAAACTATTATGATTTGTGATAGGATAGAACCTACAACAACCTATGATTTTATACAGTGATATGGAATGAACCAAAATTAACTTGGGGAGATAACCCTAATTTTTTTTCATATGATTAATGGAATAGGTACCCTATATAAGGTTTTATGTGATGTCGTATTAATAATTTAAAATATATTTTAGATTCCATTTAGTGAAATACACCCCTTTTGATTGGTATTTTATTTATTAAAATTATTATTTGAAGAATAATGATTTTCTATTTCAAGTAAATATGTTGAATGTTATTGATAACCATTACCCTTAATAACATATTTTATTTTAATAATCCAAATTTGGATAAAACAATTTTAATATGTGGACAATATTTTTTTGAATATATAGATAATATTGATATTTAAAAGTAATTTTTCCATTAAGTAATTTATTTTATTTTTGAAGGAGAAAATTATATTAGGAATGTTGTTCGCTTATGGTAAACATTATTTAATGTATTAATATATTGAATATTTACTTAAGAATATTTAATTTTATATTGGAATTATGAATATTTATATAATTTAGGGAAATGATTGACATATTTTGGATATTATATGATGATGGAATATAAATTTTTATATGTGTCTTTATAAGTGATTTTTTGATAAATTTTAGTCTGACCAGGAATGAAAATGTGATCAAATATATATAATTTTGGAATCCCAAATTTATCCAGAATATTTTTAAAGATTTTATAGGTTACTTATTTTTCCAATGAATAAATTTTAGAATCATGTGATAGTTTCTAGGTTGTAGATATTATATCAATCATTTCATCTTAAGATAAATTATAATTGATTTTATCTATACTTAAGAGAATCTTTTCTTAAGTTATCTGGAATATGTTTTATTCTATTTATTGGATATTATAATATATTTAATGTCAAAATCAATACTTCAGGCATAAAAATGACATTTAGTATTAAATTAAAAGAGTAAGAGATGATATATAATTGGATGTTGATCATGTAAAAATGAAAGGATGGAATTATCATAGTGAAATAAAAATAAATAAAGTTATTATATATTCATATGTTAACTATATTGATATTTAATGATTCCTTTAACTCTAGGAAAAATATCATGATATGAAAAGGATATCCACATACCTCTATTGTGGATGAATTTATGTTTCTCATAATCTATTAATGATTAAGGTTTTTCTGTTCATTAACATTCTAATGGTCGTGTTCTCATTCACTCTCTATGATTCCTTGGATGTTATTTTTTGTCTTCTATGTCAGTATTTATACATTCTTCTAATGTACCTATTATATTGGATCCCAATTGTTCCATATTAATGGTAAAATTCAAATTCGTTGTTTACTATTTACAAATGTTTGTTTTATTAACCCTCCTAATTGTGTGGTTTTCAATAATTATTTTTTAAATTATTAACAATTTTCATCTATTAAGGACTGTATTCATAATTTTCCAATCCCAATAATTGATTTATAATGTTTTAATGATTTTTAATAGGACAAAATTAAAACTTAAAGTATATAATTTATAAATGTATGGTATTGTGTAAAAATCGATGATATTATAATTTATTTTAAAAAAACAATTGACAGCATGTGGTATATGAAACATCGAGTATAAAATAATTGTGATACACATTTATTTAGATATGTCAATTATGATATATTAGTTTTTTAGGATATATGAAATGGAATAACATAATTATAAAAACTATGTATAATGGATTTATATATGGACAAACATGTGTCCCCTATTCATTGTCTTGAGAAGATATATGGACATTTCTGGGCCTTAGGTGACGTCCACATGATACCAAAGGCTGGAAATAAATTCCAAGGGCTTCATGAATTCATGGGGGATTATTTTCTCTTTTAAAACAAAAGACCCAACCAATGTTTCCAAAACCATGTAACTACTACATGATTCATAATAACAAAAATATTAATCAACTCGATGAAATACCAAATATATATAAATAAAACTTCAAAAGTTTACCACAAGGTAATACCTAATCAAAAAAACCAAAAGATAGGAAAAATATCCAAGCTCAAAATATGCTCCATGATCTACTCTAAAATACATCAATGTATCATTATGAACCACTGTAGAAGTGTGATGCCTTTCCTTTTCCCATGTATCGATAGATGATATCTACAAAAACACCAATGTCCCAATGAAGTGGTCAGTAGTGAAACTCAGTAGGATTTCTCAAATTACTTTTATACTCAAACCACATGGATATATCATATTAAAACATTTATATAAAAAATTATGTAAACAATTTAAAATGTTTTTAATAAAAAATAAATCTATTTCTATATCAAATTATCTTCAAACAAATTCTATTTCCTGATGAAATAAACCAACAAATATTTTAATCTATTTAATAAGTTGAATTTTATCATAACCATGCTAGTCCACATATCCAAACATCCAACAATGCATGAAAATATAAAAGTACATATTCGGATGACTAGTGAGTCATCCATTCACTAAACCATCACATAATGAACCATTTTGGTTTTGAAAAGTCATAACCCTTATACATCCTACTAATGATGGAAGAGACTTCATACCCATATCCATCCCGAATGAACATTAACACACAATACCATTATACCAAAAACCAATTCCAAAAAAACCATTTCAACCACTTCAATAATCCATTTTTATTGACAACCTTTCAAAAAACCATTTAGATAAATAATAAATTTATTGGAAATATTTTTCCATCCATCAGAAACAATAAATAATTTTAAAATCATAATTAAAAAATCATGTTGCCAATTTCACCTAAAAACAAAATCACACAATTTTTATAATTCAATAAACCATCGCCAAATAGATGTAAAACAAAAATTTCAAATAAACCAAATCCAATATAAATGAAAAAAAATCTGAAACTAATACATCATGCTCAAATAAGACATTTAATGAATGAATCCACCTACCATAGTTGAAATGGAGAAAATGAATAAATACATGAAAATTACAAAAAAAATATGTTCCATCTCTTAAAACAGACATTATATCTCTTACTCAAAAATTATTAAAACAAAAATAGCTCTGATTGAAATCGACAATCATATATATATCCACAGTAGAAATAGATAAGAGAAACCAAAATTTAGATGCAAATAGATCTATAAAAATCCTTAGAAAAAGACCATAAATAAAGACATACCAAGGGAATCCTAACTTAACACACAATGAAATTTATATGGGTCAGTTTTGGATAGATGGGGAACGTTTCCTTGTCCTTTATGTAGAAGAAATATATATTTAGGGTTTATTATGAAAAAAATGAGGTGTTAAAGGATAATCATGTATCTGATCATATTTTTGTGGATCTCGTTTTTAAACCTTACATATTTAGTCATACAGTTTGCCAAATAATACACTAACTATGTGCTAAAATATAAATTAGGTAGTACCTCACTTGGTTGGCCCACATGTTTAATCATAACATGTTCCAATTGTGAAAAAGTATACTATACAATTTTTAATGATTTCTCCTAGCTGACATCATGTTTTGGGAAAACAGTACACGTACCGATATACCAACAATATAGCCCATGTCTCACTATGTTTTGTTTTGTAGTTGTTTCATGATTTTCAATAAATATTCACAATTCATGAACAATTTTAATATCCCCAAAAAGACATAAAAAGAATTATAAACCCTCCAAAACATCACTTGTATATATTACATACATAAATATTGTAATTAAGTGGTTACAGTCATAAAACAAGGGGTGTGACATTCTCTAAACCATTAGAATTTTCAACCCCATATTTTTGAAAATGACTGATATCCGGAAATATTTCGGGCCATTTCTCGACCATTTCCATCTCCCTTTCCCATTCCTCTTCTTGAATTTGCAATGTTTTCCCCAAAACCCCCACTAGACCAATAGTTTTTTCCATGAAATACATTCGATTTCATATCCTTAATCATTAATTTCATGTGTACCAACAAAGCATCCAACTCTAATCAATATGATTCCAACGAATCACATGGTTATGATCACCAAAATACTTTTTCTACTAAGTTACATGGATCACATTATGCACCATACTAAACCTTATTCATAATGACAACCTATATGAATCCTCTCCAATCCATTGTAGTGTCTCTAATGGGCCTATGTATAGAGGAAGATAACATTTCCTTTATTCTGAAACCCCAATATCCCATCATTCGATAGATTTTCACAAACACATAAACACTCACGTAAAATAAAAATTGTCGTAGACACTGATCTGAAAATGAATTATGATAACTTTTTGTGGTCTCCATCTACTTACTAAAAAATACCATTTTATAATTATTTCGTGTAAAATGCGTATAAAAAATACTAAATTATCACCTGCTTCAATAAACAAATTGGTGAAAGGAAAGGATTCCCATAAAATTCCTCAAAAGGAGCCATATGTATCATGGCCTCATAGAATCTATTATATAAAAAATACACTTGTGGAACCCGTTAATCCCAAAATACACCATAGTACCTTACACAAACCCCGAAAATGGATTCAAACATCTGTATCATCTTTTCGGATTATCCACCAATCTAATGATGATATAATATTATTATATTCAACTATGTCCCATGATCTTTCTGTAAGGATTTCATAAAATGAGACATGACCATTTGATATATTTCTCACACTATCAAAACTGATACACCATGAACCATTAAAACTTTATCAATATTGATTTCTAACAAGTTCTCCATATAATGGAAATCAAGTATATGGATGTAAATTTGTTGAATTTGTTATATAATCCACTATCATAGATATCGAATTTTATATAAAAACCGTTCTTGGGAGACCTATTAAAATATCCATTTCTATTTTTCCCATTTAAAAATAGGAATCGGTAATGACTACTACATACATAATGGTTACTGATTCTTTGTCTTAACCCGCTACAAGTTAAGAATCTCAAGAAAAACTCATCGACCACACTTTTCATACTAATCCACATACAAAATTTAATTCAACACTTAATAGATCACTTTGATTAAATGATGAACATCCTATTTTGAATTGTGGTATGATTTAATAAGTTATTCCTGAAAATCCATTGGTATGGACATCTGATTTGTGAACCCTAACACTGAACTCCCATCAGTACAGAATCCCTCAATGGTCACCCCACCATTGAATTTTTTCACCTCGTAATAAATTAATCATCATATTTATGTGCCTATTTAACCATCTCCACAAAATCATGAAAAAATTATACTAAAATGAAAACTCCAACCTCACCTATATCTTCACATTCCATGTGAATGTAATTGATGACCGACATACGCTGCCAATGGTCTGAGTCGTGTTTTTTCATCTGATCATATAGCTTTCTACTTAATGAATCTGCTACTGAATTTCCCTTACCCTTGGTCTTCAACATGTCAAAGTAGTACATGTGATGATATTCCATATATCATTCTTGAATAAAATTCAAATACCTTTATGATACAATATCTTTATTGAATTCATGTCCTGTAAACATTATATATATAACACAAAAGAGGTAATTATTCCATGTCTACAAATCATGGACTACATTACATAATAGAATATTTTTTTGTTGGTTAGTTATTCTCATTCTACAATAACTTTAGTACTCCATTAAAGAAAACATTATCTCTTTACATAAGAACATATCCCTACCCTGATCCAAAAGCATCACCACACACCATGTACTCTTTTCCATATTCAAAAAATATTATGAAATTATCTGAGGTAAGGTGAACATTAAGCTCTTAAATATAATTATGAATTTTTTAATCCCATTGGAATGGAATATTATTACTTTTAAAAATTTTCATAGGTGAGTTCAGTACCGAAATATACTGAACAAAGCATTGGTAGTTACCATCTTGACCCATGAAACTACCTATTTCGAAGGCATTCATTGAAATGTGCCAATAAATAACAACCTCTATCTTTTCTAGATCCACTGAAACATATTTACTAGAAATATCATGTCTACAGAAAAATATGTCTTCTATCAGAAAAATAAACTTTATTAATTAGTGATACAACCATTGATCTATTTGGATTCCAAACAATATCTTCATGTTTTCCTCATGAACATCCCTTATCCATGAATACACCCATAATTATTCAACAAACACTACATAAAAAAATAATTCAGATATCTCTGAAATATCAAATTAATCAATGGAATAATTAGTATTGGTTCATTCATAATACCAAAAGGCATTACAACATATTCAAAATGGCCAGGTCGACTCCTGAAAGCAATCTTTGAGATATCCTCCATCCAAACCTACAATTGTGATATCATGATTGCATGTAAATTTTAGAGAACTATTGAGAACCCCTTAATTTTTCTAATAGCTCATGAATTAATTTAATTGGGCATTGATTCATTGTTTTAACTTGACTATGCGTCCAATAATTCACAAAAAACCACAATGTTCCATCCACCTTGGGACACAAATGAATTCTCTTTTCCACAATTATGTGCTATTAATAATAGAAACTTTTCTTTAAATATGATCTAACAGTATATTAAATCCCATTAATTCTATTGGTGAAATACATTAAGTCATAAGTACACTAGTTCTGGTCCCAAGAAGTATAACAATCATAAAATACACTTATCTATTTGGCAGACACCCTAATAAATTTTTTAGAAAAACATGAAGATGATAAGAAAAAAATTGATATTGTTTAACCTCAATATCTTCCATCAATGCCAAAGTCAACACTTCAAAATTTTATAATATCTGTCCAACTACTGCTGTTAATAGGTCCTTTATACCAGGAATTACATTCTTTTCTCACATAAAGTGATTCTTGTTACCATCCTCATGTATGAAACTAACTACTATTGTATAAATATTCATGTGAGCCTAAAATGTTTTGAACCAATCCATAATGAGGACTATTTCATTCACAACTATTTTTAGAAAATATAAATTCTATATTATCTTTTCTATATAAACAATTATACAACATTATCTACACTTAATGGATTTACGTTCTCTTTGACAAAGAAGAGGCCTTATTTTTAACAAAAAATGCATCAACTCAAAAATTAAACATACTGTAGCAACAACAAGATATGGAATAAAAGAATGAGATTCACCCGTATCAAAAAAACCCTACATAAGGGTATAAATAAAATAAATCGTACCTCCCTTGTTTGATAGTCCATATTGACCAACCAAACTAACATTCTCATCACAATATAATTGCATACTCACAAGAGTGTTTTCTTTCTAGACTTGTTGAAATTTCCTCTAAAAAATAGTCATGTTATTCATGGAATCACCAATGCTAGATATATTTTGTTGATGATATTGGTTATGTTTCCCTTATCTTGTGGAATAATACAACGTTAGAAACACATGGGAAGTATCCTAAGCAACCATATTTAGAGAACAGTGATAATAGCACTGATGATGTACCATCTAATTAAAATTTATGCATGATATATGTAGTGTCCCCAATTGTTCATTAATGTTGTCTAATGGAGCACATTGAACACATTCAAGATATATATTCAATTTTAGAGTAAGATTCACATATCCAACCATTTTCATCTATCCATACACCGAGTTTGGGAATATGTTCCCCTCTTCCTATTTCCTACAGCATTAGAGTTCCCACCATTTATTATAGGAATAAACATACTTCCTCCTCCTATAGATCCTAATATATGTATTTCATCCCCAATATCCCTATTTACCATCTTTTTATAATACCTTATATAGAACAATGAAATCATAGAGTTAATCTCCTTCCTCAGTTACGATTCAATTTTGCATGCCTCCAAGGACATGATAGTGAACAAATTCAATGGAAAAGCACACCAGAATGATGATTTTTTTTCATGTACTCCATGAGGGAATTGTTTTCTTGATTCATTGTTAATAAATATTTCATTCTATAAATGTAGGACATATAAGGATATAATTATTTGATAAACCAATTCTTCAAAATCCCCACAAGAATGTATTCGGTCCAATTTATTCTTCATTTCTAAATTCCACAACTTGGGTGTAAGATCATACACCATATAAAACACCATATTGAAATTAAAATGTACTTTTGTTCCATTGATATGAAGGATTTGATTCATCGTATTCAGTGACACATGTACCTTCTATGGTTCTAAGTCACTCCAAAATTTGTGTCGATTCTGCTTCTAGAACAGTTCAGAGAGTTGCACCTTACTTGGTTCATCCGATCAGTTTCCTTTATCCAAATAATTTAAATATTGGATGATACTCTGAAAAAGTTACTTGTTAAAATGATGCTCTAGATCAACTACATATTCAGTAGCTTATTTATGTTGGTTTTTATGATGCCTACTAGCAGCAATCTCTAGAAACATAATAAGACCATATGTTTCACTGTATAAGAACTACAGACTTGAAAACATCATATTACACCACAAAATTCTTCTAACACAATGATTTTCAGATTCAATATTTTATGTGTCAAAACATGTTTGAAAAATTCACCTTTATTTGTAAAATTATACCATTTTAAATATATCTAATTAATTCCTTTTTAAAATCTCAAATTTGAAATCAACTTTAATAATTTCCAAAAATTAACAATTTTTCACAAAATCAAAAATCATTACCGAATATTAGATATGAACTCTTAGTGGATTGTGATTTCTATAATTCATGTCATACACTTCTCATTGGATAAACCTGTGAAAATGATCATACAATTCTAATATGTGTCTCCAAAACACTTCAGTAACCATCTACCAGGTAACATTATATTCAGAATAAAAAGGACAGTTTTGTATTTTTATGTTCCACATTTCAAATTCAAACATACCAAATACATTATACCATCCCAAATCAAGAAATAAACTAGAATTAATTTCAAGTGTAAGACTGTGGAAATTAATGAACTGGCCAATGTCCTATCCAAACTAATATCATTTGCAAGTCAAGGACCCAAAAAGATAATACCACGTATTGCATAAAGAAATTTGGAAGGAAAATGACTAATACCACTTGTAACATCCCACCCCTAAAAATTATCTTGAGAAGATAGAAATAAATAACATATCTTCAAGAGGCATACCTAAGGCACAAATGTCTAGAAATAAATGCAAATGGATTCCTGAATTATTGGGGGATGATTTTACACTAGAAAAAAAACAACCCAATAAAACATTACAAAACTAGGTAACTATAAATTAATTTATTATAATAATATTAAAAAACTAAAGAAAAATAATATATATATCAAAACCAAGCATAAAATGTGTACCATAGTGGAAGACATAAATAATAAAAAACCATGACACCAAAAAAACCAAGCTCCAACAATGATCCATTTTCCACTCCACAATATATCCCATGGATTACAATGCACCACTATATATGTGTGATTAATTATCAAATATCATTTCCTAATAAAGGATGTCTATAAAATAAAAAAAGTACCAAATTAGGGGTTAGTGATGCAACTCAGTAGGCTTTCCCCCAATAAAATCCCAACTCATGCAACTACGATAGAACAGTTAACACATGTATATAAAAATATTAATATAAAACAATTTATAAAAATTTATAACTAAATATAAAAACAGTTTGATTTGAAAAAACTTTAACCAAAAGCAATTTTTCAATGGAAATAATCCAAACAATACATTAAATGCATTTCACAAGTTACATTTTCAAAAAACCATTCAATTACACATATCCACATATCAAATAATTCATGAAAACCTGGATCTCCCTATAGTTTAGGGTTGTGATTCATCCTTTCACTAGTTTATCACTTAATGAACCATTTTGACGTCATATATTACCGACCCTTATCCATCACACTAATTATAAAAGATACTTCATATCCTTATTTATCTCTATTTTACATCAACACACACATCAATTATTCAAATAATAATTGACAAATAACAAATTAAATCAATTTGATAAACAATTCATTTATGAAAAAACATTTAATATAACCATTACAATAAAACAATAATTTATTGAAAAATAATTTCAATGCATAAAAAATAGAGAATAAATTTAAAACCATAATTTTAATTTCAAGTTTCCAATTTAAATTTCCACAAAACATCTAATTTCCCAAAATCAATAAACTATCCTAAAATACGGATTCCAACAAGAAATTTGGATCATTCCACATAATGTTTCAATCTTAAAAATAAATTTCAAACTAAGACTATAGTTTATTAAATGAGGAGTCAAAAGTGAGGTATCCTACCATAGATGTTTTGGAGAAAATGGAGAACATGAAGAAAATTCCCACCCAACCAGTTTAGTCTCCAAAAAACCCACCATATATCACTTCTTCAAACATAAACATATCTAGAAATAACCATTATTGGCATCAACAACCCTATATCTATCTAAAAAATAATATTTATAAAAAAATAAAATGGAGAGGGGAGAAGATTATAGAAAAAACAAGGAAAAATATGATAAAATAACACTTACCAAAGGAATCTAGATTCAACACACAAAGAAACACCTTTACAGTGGCTTCAAATAAATGGGGAAATCATTCTCAGCCTTTGGGAGGGAGAAATATCGTGTTAGGGTTTATTCGGATAAAAATAAGGTGTTGAAAGATAATCCCATCCAAGATCCATATTTTGGATCATATTTGTAATTAGTTGATATTTAGAAGCTAGGATAGGCAAACCATGTGCTAACCGTTGGTCAGTATCTTCCTCAAGGGGGACCATGAAAGATTTTCCAACATAGTTAGACAAAACATGCAACAAGTATGAAAAATATCAATTCCCCACTATTCATAGTTTACCTTAGGTGGCCGCAATTTTTGGGAAAATCATATGCCTAACCATGTGCCATCCGTTTATCCCTTATATCACTATGCAGAGTTTCTTATAGTATTGTCATGTTTTTCAACCACTATTCACCAACCGTGCACCCTTACAAAATCCCCAAAACCCATAAAAAGTATTCTAAACCCTCCCCAACATCACCCATATACAATAAATACATAAATACATAAATACTTTGTTACTGACATGAAATATAGGGTTATACATAATGAAAAATTCCTGATTAATGAGACTAAAAAATATCTATATTTTTAGTAGTTATTTCATTCAGTAAAAAAAACATCTTCCAAAAATGGTTCCATTGTATAATTTTTGTTGATATTAAAAATATTATGTTATAATTTTATTTAAAATAACATTAATAATATTGGAAATAAACTTTTAAATATTGGTTTAGGATTAATTTTTTTGATCTCTCTTAACATAACAATTTCCACGTGGATAGTGAAAAATATTATTTTTTGTAAAACTGTCATTTATTTTGTATAGAAAATTTAATATAAAATTAAAATATTGTCATATATTTGAAACGAAACTAACATTAAACTTTTTTACAGATATAATATTAATAATTCCTTGGGAATCACTATTATATATGTATTACATAAAATTATTTTTTTATACTTTGTAACCCAATTTTCAAAAAAAAATTATTCATTAAATTTAATAAATTTTCATTATATTTTATTGTAGAAATATCTCATAGTTGTATAAGTAAAAATGTATTACATTAGTTAAATACTGAGGATCAAATTTTCATACCACTAAATTTTTATTTTTGTTCATTTTGAAAAGTATCACAGAATATATTTTTCCCCTTAATAGGGATAAAACGAGTAAAATGGGATTAAATGTATGGGACTAACAATTAATGTGTAATAATTGAGATCCTAAAATTGTGTATCTCACATGTTTTGATCTATAACTACATCTTTTCCACAAAAGTGGTCCAAACTCGGTATTTTTCCAGCTCAAAGTGTGAAGTACTGATCTACATTAGTTTGGAAGCATTCTGGAGGCATTCATTTGTGCGTTGAAGCTTGATTATTGCAGTAAGTCATCATTCTTGTAGATTTTGGTAGTGTACCTTATATATACTTCACCCTTTAACTCGGTTTCATAGATCTACATCCATCGTGGGTAGATATAAGGTTTTGGATAAATATATGATTTCTTTTTGTTTTATTTTCATTAATAGGGATGGATATCTAAGGTAGTTTTCAGAGATTCAACGTGGTTTTTAGTATGTTTCTCATTCCCTTTATCATTTTCACAAAAATTCTCATGGTGTGTGGCTTCACTATCAAATACCCTTGTTAGAAATGATTTGATTAGTTTTAAATTTACTAAATTGACTGAAATGTATTTTAAATTGGTGTGTAAAGCATCATAGAAATATTATTGAGTGATGGTTTGTTTATTTGGTGGTTTTTTGGAAATGGGTTATCCAATTTCATTGCATTCTGGATTTTAAAATAATGATTTATAATAAATATTTTCTATAACATTGTTAAATAGATTAAATTATTTTTTAAAAAAAATTATTTTTTTTATAAAAAATGGATGAAATTGTTTGTTTGAAATGTTATAAATAAATGTATGGTATTATTGAATAGTTAAAATGGATTTGGAATCACTGTATTGGGATATGGTTTGGGTACACTAGGTGGAGTGTGTTCATATTCCATTATGAGTCTTGGTTAAAATACGAACTTCTTCTTGGTTCCAAATTTGTAATAGAACATAAAATTGAATTACATTATGAAAACTTGGTAGATCCATGAGATATCTCTCCGGAGTGTGGATCGATTATAATGAATATTTCATGTGTATAATTTGGATTTATATATTGGAATGAGATATGAAAAAAGGGAAAATTAAATGGTTTTATATCATTGTTTATTTTATTTCCATATAAGATGATTTTATCTTGATAATACTATTTTACTATAAAACTGGATTATATATTGATGTAATATTTTTTAGAATTTTTTTTGTAAACTAATTTATATAATGTGCTATATTGTTTTATCACAGTGCTATAAGTAGGGAAGGCATTAGTGGGAAAATGTATTGTGATTCATTACTAATCCCTTTGTGGGACCATCGATTCTTTTTCAGATGCATTTTTGACATGGAAAAAGGTAAATTATCACACATATTAAAGAGTACATTGTGATCCATGGGAAGATTTGTAGAGTTGGAGTATGGGGAATTCTTGGAGCAAAGAGTTTTCCTTTAACTCATGGAGTTTTTTCTTCCTCTATGTACATTTATATTGTATTCGTCCACTATAGTATGTTTTTATAGTTTTTTTAATATCAATGGTTTTCATTTATTTTTCCTTAATTGATATCAGGCATCATGTAGTGGTTCTTTTGGTTGTGTTATATTTGAAAGGTTGTTTTGTTTTAAAAGGGAAAACCATCCACCGTCTATTAATGAAGCCCATGGAATTTATTACCAACAATTAGTCCCCTGGGAATGTCTCATAAGGCCAATTAGAATTTCTACCTCAAATCAACCCTATGAAGAGTGGTGAGATATTAAATGTGGTATAAACATAGTTTTTATGATCTTATTGGAACATGTGGTAGTATTTTTGGTTGGTCTTTGACATGGAATATCTTTTCTGTCTTCAAGTTGAATTCATTGTTGTCTATCCCTTAGGTTGGGATCATATAAAGGAGTAGGATTACTATGACATGAAATGTAGAGCATTAAAATATACAACAAAACGTTTTACGTGGAACTTAATGTTAAAAAGGAGTTAGGTGAAAAATATTTTTAGAGAGACGTTAAGGATTTGGAATAACATTTTCATTGGTTTAGACAATAAGAAGATAATTACATGCATTATATAAATTACATCACACCAGTAGTTTATATATCATTTTGATTTATTATTTCATATATTTTGTTTATTTTTAAAAAAATTCAAAGTTTTCTTCAAATGAATGATTTTTAAAAAAATCAACATTATGTTATATTTTAAATGGTTTCATTTTTCGAGAATGTAGATTTTTTAAAAGTATGATTTAATGTGCGCAATATTGTTTTTGGAAAGCATTATTTGGATATAATGTTGTGGTAGAATTTTGAATGGAAAGACTTCAGTTGATAGAGAATGAGAATTTTGGAATTTTATGTTTTTATAGAAGATGCCACATGCTATGAATTTTATAAAACAACCTTGGGAATCTTCTAAGAATGTGGTTACACCTAATCAAGAGGTGAACCAAAAATTAGTTTAGAGTACAATCCAAGATTTTCAATATATGGATATGGGGATCTAGATGGACGAGGCAAGGTAAGTGGATCGTTCCATCCAATTCGATAAGTAGAATCCACCCATCATTCATTGTGATTCTAAACTAGAATATGAATAAGTGTGGATAAATAGGATAAATAGTTTCATTTATTTCCTAGGCGCACCAATAAATCTGAAATTTATGATAAAAATTAATGTGATGGAAGATATTGAACACCATTTGTGGGATTTAGTGGTTTAGTCGAAATTATACCATGACGTTGTATGTGTGTAATTTGATGAATTGTTCAACAAAATATTTTATCCCTATTCATTTAGAATTTATAGATTCATGAAAATATATAGGAATTAGTGCTATACTAGGAGGTTCTCTAAAGGATTGTAGTGATTTGAATTGTAGATTGTACCGAGATTGTCAATAAAGTAATGATAGATGAAAGGGAAATCTCTGGAGTTCTGGGAGGAGGAAGTTTGTTGATACACACTTGAAATTGTGGGAACACTAATACTTTGATCAATATAAATAAGGAATCATATTTCCAAGGTGTAAGAATGAACTAGAAACGTATGGATGGATCCACGAATCTTCCTCTGAGGCCCCTGAAAAATGACAGTTCTTTCCACTGTGGTTGCTTCAGTTAAAAAGAGAAATATTTTACAACAGAACAATTAGAATTTCATAATTTCAACACCTTGTGGAACCATTGGTTCTATTTTCATATTTCTCCTTGTTTATATGTTCAAGATACTTCTCAGGTGTAATGGGAATCATATGCTTATATGTAGTGAGGGAAGAAAAATCAATATCACTAGTAGAAAAGAGTTATCCATGTTAATTATTGGAACACCATATCTCCTCAGGGTGTGAAATCTCAATAAGTAAAAAATAAAAAAAGTACATCAATGAATAAATTAAATGGATATGGAATGTAAATAATGGATGATCAATCTAGAACATCGACTGTGAGAGGTAAAATTCTATTTAACTCTACCCTTATGCATGATTTTTTATAATAGTGTATCTATTTTTTTTAATTCTCATGTTGTTGATTTTCAGAGTTTAAAACATGAGATGATGCCTTCTATAATGAAACTTAAATATCATTTATGTCTTAAAGAGGGTAATGATTTTGTGTGTAGATAATGTAATCTATCCATTGATGGAGATGAGACGAATTGTGGTTTCTATGTTATTTATATTTAAGGATTTAATATAATCCTGTATATATATTTGATGGAAATGTTCAATCATCAAATCGATTATTATACTGAAAATTGATTTTATAACTGATGATTATATCAAGAATCCCTTTTAAGTAGACTATAATGAAAACGTTAATTGAACGGACTTTTGAGTACATGAAATTGAAACATTCTTGTACCAGTTGGTAGAGTTTTATATTATATTAATAGATGGTATCGAGAAGAATATATTTCCAAGAGTGGAGGATATATTTCTTGAGGTTTTTCCAAAAAAGTATCTGGGATTCTACCCTTGAGAGAAATAATGTTTACTATTTGTGCCCCTTTACAAAAAAGTCCTATTTACCATACATATTATAGGATTGAACCAATAGAATTAAGAGAATGGAAAGTGTAGTTGAATGAGCTAGAAAGAAAATGATTCATTCATCATATCATTTCTCCATGGGGAACACCAGTCTTATATGTGAAAATGGAGGATAGAACTCTTTGACTATGTGTGTATTATCATAATCATAAACAAGTTATGATAAATATCTATTTTGCCCAAAAATTAATTGATTATTTGTTCTATCAATTAAACACATGTTAGTGGTTCTCTAATATTTAGTTTTGATAACTATATCACCAATTGTGTGTTTGGAAGGAGGATATTACAAATATATATTTCAATAGTTGATATGGACACTATGAATATATTGTTATGACTTTTGGTCTAATTAATGCACTATCTAGCTTTGGGGAATTGATGAATAAAATAATAAAGAAATATTTGAATTCTTTTGTGGTGGGGATTTTGGATGACATATTGGTGTATTTAATGTCATTGGATAAGCATGAGAAACACTTTGTGATAGTGTTGGGAATATTGAGGGATAATTATTTTTAAGCCAAATTATATACATTTTATGTTTGGATACAATACATACATTTCCTTGTCCATGTAATCTCTTAAAAACGTGTTTTTATTGATCCATAAATGATATAGGTCATTGTATATTTCCAACCACCAAATAATTCCTTAGATATACTGACATTAATTCATCTATCAGCTTATTACCAACATAATGTTCGTGACTTCTCATGACAATATTCATCTATGAAAACATTAAAAATGAACTATCTTCAATTCCAATGGAATGAGGAATTCTATAAGTCTTTTTTAGATAATAAACATATTCTTACATCCTCACCAATCAATATTTTCCCAAAATCTGGACAAGGGTACATCTTATATTGTGATTCACCAGGAATATTGTTGGGATGTGTTATCATGCAAGGAGAACATGTTGTTTCTAATGTATAAGATAAGATATGATTTTAGGAGAAGAACTACTCATCACATGATTTATGGTTAGCTGTCATGGTCTTTATTTTGATTACATGGTGCCCTTACCACTAGGGTGACATATTTACGTTGTTTAAAGATCATACTATATTTAATCATATTTTCTTGCTATGCGATTTAAACTTGAGATAATGAATATTGGCAGAATGTAACGACCCAAAATTTCATTAATGGAAAATCCCTCTTGATCCAGTTAAATGTTTCTTTATGTTTTTATATGATGTCAACTTCTTTAGTTTAACGTTAAGATTTGTGACCGTTACTTTTATAGCCGTTGAACAGTGATCATCTGGGTAGTTTAAATATAAGGCTTTAACGAAACCATTTTTTTACTCAGACAAAGGAAGCGATGGCCTCATCCAGTAGAATTGCCCCTTATGAAGCCCATTTGTCGGAGCTCGGAAAGGAGGTGGCGTCTTTGGGCTTTTCCCTTGACCAAGCCCAAGCTGAGCTTCATCAAGTCAAGCTCGAACGTGATCGTCTACGGGAAAAATGGAAGTTGATAGAGATTACCACTCGAGCAATGTTATCCGAGCAACCCCAAGAGTCTGTCACCATCGCACACCTTACCCTTAGGTATTATGCGGCTATTTTAAGGGGTTATGTAACAAATAAGTTGCACCATGTTCATGTACATTATTTTTGTATATAATAATGAATATAATTTCTAGTCATTTTTGATGCATTGTAATTAGTTTTTAAAGTACAAATGATGTTTTTAAGTTATTATTTAATTAAGAATTATATTTTATTAAATTAAAGGATTTTTTGAATTAAATAATATTTTAATAAAATATTATTATTAATATTAAATTAATTTTTATTAAATATAAATGATCTTATAATTTTATGAATGCAATTAAAATTTTTATTAAGGTTTGAAAGCCATTTCTGTCAAAACCCGTGAATTTTTTTATAAATGTCGGTTTTTATTTTAAAAGTGAAAATTCACATATTTAGAAAATTATTTAGATAAAATAAATATTATTTTTGGAATCAGGACGTCGAAATTATCCAACGGTGAATTTTTCATAATTTTCTGTGACAGTCAAATTTTTGGGTAAAAATTAAATACCATTTAAATATATAATGTGTTTTATGACATCATAATGACCCAATGGTGATGTAATAAAATACCATAATCCTTATGTTCGTCCAATATGTGTTTTATCATTAATATAATGAGGTTTGGGGTTTGTTTGACTCACTTTTTAAAGCATTAATGGAGCCCTCAAGACTTATTCAACACTTTGCCTTTTTAAATTAATTTCCATGGGAGTGTGACTCACCTCCACATAAGCAACCCTAATTTTTTAATAAGTTCGGACCTTGGCCTTGTAAAATATTGTTTTCCTCTTTCCTTTTCCATAAACCATGGGAAAATACCATGGTATGGTTTGTGGTTTGGATTATTTTAATATAAGGGGTCCCAAACCTAAATAATAAAGAATTCTATCACCTTTCCTATATAAACACACCCAAGCTCCCACTTCCTCCTCACTCAAAGCCCTTGAAGTTCGTCCAACCTCTTCCCTACTCTCTCTAGAATCCTTTAAAGGTTCCCCAAGCTCCCAAGAAGCCTCTCACAGGCCTCTCTCTAGCCTTTGGAAGCACACTTCCAAGTAAGGGTTTTCTTCCTTTCTAATTTTTTTGTCAATTTTCTTTAAGTTATATTTTCCATTTTTATTTCAATTATGAATGTTGGGGTATGGTTTAGCACCTCCCCCATACTGCCCTCTTATTGTTTTAATGATGGGAGAACCCTTTCTCTCTCATTAAATGCCTCCCATGTACACTCGTTACTATGCCGAAATTCCGAAAGGAACTTCTCTCTCTTCTTTTACATTCAAGCAATACTTTTGTATCATGAATCTAAATTCCATTTCTATTGTTGGGACATGTATATATATGATCTCCTTACTGTCCATTACATGTAAATATGATGAGGAACCCTTTTCTCTCTCATCAATATTTTTTATGAATTCTTATGTCACGCCGTTACGCTGCCGAAATCGCACCGATTTTCTAAGTCAATATCTTTGTGTAGTGAATACCATGCCCATTTCTCCATCAAGGGTATTCACCTTTATGCACATTTACTTATTGATTATAAAGTTTCATGTATGAATTCCACATTCCTTTATGGTGGAAGAAATGATTATGTTTTATGAATCCATGTTTTATGATCCATGTGGCACACTTATGCATGAAATGAATTGTTTAAGAAGGGTGCGCCCTGATAGCGCTCCAATGCATTGGGTAAAGTATAGTATCATGATACGTCATGTGAAATGACTGTTGACTCATGCTAATTCAAGTGCAACTAGGGTTTACTCGTGCTTCAAGTGCAATGAGGGTTTACTCATGCTCCATGTGCAATGAGCCTTGGCTCATGCTAATTCAGTGTTAAGTGTTGTTGCCACATTTCCATGTTATGATTATCATGCTTTATCATTCCTTTATGTTCATGTCTCTCTTATGCTCTATTGATATGCCTATTGCCTAACATGTATTGTACTCCTCATGTTATTCATTGTGTACTCCCTTACTGGGCTTTATAGCTCACCCTTTTCTTATGCATGTCCTCAGGTTATCCCATGCAATGCTAAGTACGAAGGAATGTAGTGGTCATGTAAAGGAAGTTTTCAATAAGGATGTTGTATTTCAAGTTTAAAGTTTCTATGTAATGATCCTAAGCCCCAAAGACACTAAACCTCTCGATCTTCATTGTTGTATCAAGTTAAGTTTTATGTAATAAAGCATGTTTAAGTTGTAATAAAAAGCAGGGTTGTCATAGTTGGTATCAGAGGATAGGTTTAGTTATTTTTGGGATTAGGAAACCCTAGTAAAGCCTTAGATAAAAGACTAAGCATAATAAAAACATCCCTAAGTTTTGGTAAATACTAAGTAAGTGTTTTATCAAACAAATACATCCCTGTCTGGATACGAGCAGGTAGAGGCGGCTCTGGCACAGATGTATCCTAGGGGTAAAACCCGAAAACACCGCTTTGAGCTAGACTCGAATGGGAACTGGTGCACGACAACGGGCGTTGCTGCACTCTTGGTTACGACACTCCCAGGGGATATGTTTTGATAAATTCACATTCTTAGTATGAACCCTTATTAAGGGAAAATGCCCCTAAGAATATATGTTAGAAGGAAGATCATGATAAGCCTGGATTGAATCCTATAGACTCATGAGTTAAAGAGATTAAAGTTTATTTATAAGTCATCAACTTTTGTCTTTGGATTACCCTTTATGTGTTACCCCTAACTTTCCTTTTATTCCAGCCAATGGCCGGTAATAGGATAACTCGGGCTAACAACCGTTGTGAAGATCAGTGTGATGATTGTACTTATGAGATGCCCAATCCAATGGGAGCGGGAATCGCAAACTTTGTCACGCTTCTCTCTCAGCTAACTCAAGTTTTGAATAGAAACACTGGTCAAGAGGAACGTTCAACCCCCCCTAAGAAAGAACAATTTGCTATTGAATGCTTCATGAGACAAAGGCCTCCTACTTTTAGTGGATCATCCGATCCCACGATTGCTGAACAATGGATCAACTCCATTGAAAAGATATTCTCCATCCTCCAATGCTCTGAAAAAGAGAAGGTTCTCCTGGCGGATTATCGTATGGAGGGTGAAGCTGATCAATGGTGGACGTTGATCAAAAATACGAAGCATGAGGAGGAGATCAAGGATTTGGAATGGAAGGTATTCCGGAATATGTTTTTCGATAAATATTTTCCACGCACCCTCCGTCTTAAGATGGAAAGGGACTTCCTTTCCCTCAACCAGAAAGATGAGGAATCTGTGGGAGCGTACGAGGCAAACTTCACAAGGCTTGCACGATACGCTTCCGGCTTTGCCGTTACCCCCGAATGCAAGGTTGACCGCTTCTTTGGTGGGCTGAAGCCTAGCTTGCGGAAAGCATTAGCGATCCGTGACTTCGACAGCTATGAGGAAATTGTCCGATGTGCCCTCAAGGTTGAAATGGAGATCGTAGAATCACAGGGGTATCATGGGGACAAGAAGCGGAAGGTGGACTTCAATGCTGGTGGTCCGATGGATAAATCCAACGGCGCTAAGAAATTCCAGCACCCCACTTGCCAAAATTGTGGAAAGAAGCACCCTGGAAATTGCCTTAGGGGGACAAGAAAATGCTTCAAGTGTGGAAGAGAAGGGCACCTAGCTGTTAACTGTCAGCAAGAAGGACCCGTGGCTACGACGGAGGGGAGGGACGCTCCGTTCGAACCTCAACGCGTTGTTCAATGCTTCAAATGCAAATAACCGGGTCATTTTGCGAATCAGTGCCCTAATCCAAGGGTTATCGGAGGCAATCAACAACCTCCAAGACAACAAGGAAGAGCTTTTGCCATCACTTCTGCCGAAGTGAACCCCGACAACGAAGTGGTGACAGGTACGCTAGTTATTCATTCAAGAATAGCGAACGTACTTTTTGATTCAGGTTCTACGCATTCTTTTATATCTCAAAAGTTTAGTAGAACAATCCATGCACCACCACAAATCATGGAAGTAAAGATGTCGGTGAGTACGACAAATGGGGCAATCATTGCATCCCATGAGTATAAATCCTCCCCTGTTATAATCTGTGGATTGAATTTCCCGGCGAACCTCGTCATACTCCCTTTGGTGGAATTTGATGCAATTCTTGGCATGGATTGGCTTTCCTTATATAGAGCCCACATAAATTGTCGGGAGAGGGAAATCACACTCCATATGGAGAATCGACCCCCGATTCTTTACAAGTGTCAGGAAGAAGATGAATCTCCTTTAGCTCCATCATCTCAAGCATGGATATTACTGCCTTATGAGCATGCATATCTGGCTCAGATGATTGAGTCCATGGAAGAAACCATCCTTGAAGAAATTCCTATTGTGAGGGAATTCGCTGAAGTATTTCCCGAGGAACTTCCTGGTCTTCCTCCAAGAAGAGATGTTGAGTTCTCAATTGAACTTATACCTGGGGCGCTACCAATATCCAAGACTCCATATAGGATGGTTGTGGTTGAGCTTGATGAACTGAAGAAACAACTACAGGAGAATCTGGATAAAGGGTTTATACGCCCAAGTGCATCACAATGGGGTGCACCAGTCCTCTTCGTCAAGAAGAAGGATGGGTCAATGCGGCTTTGCATCGATTATCGTGAACTTAACAAAATCATGATAAAGAACAAGTATTCTCTCCCAAGAATCGATGACTTGTTTGATCAGCTGCGTGGAGCACAATACTTCTACAAGGTCGACATTCGGTCGGGATATTATCAAGTAAGGGTGAAGAAGGAAGATATCCCCAAGACTGCTTTTCGTACAAGGTACGGGCACTATGAATTCATAGTAATGCCTTTTGGACTCACCAATGCTCCAGAAATATTCATGGACTTGATGAATAGAGTATTTAGAGATTACCTAGATAAATTTGTGGTAGTCTTTATAGATGATATTCTAATATACTCCAAAACCAAGGAGGACCATGAGGAGCATTTAAGAACTGTACTGGAGACTTTGCGCAAGGAGAAGCTCTATGCCAAGTACAGCAAGTGTGAGTTCTGGTTGAAGGAGGTCTCATTCTTGGGCCATATCATCACAAGCAATGGGATATCTGTGGACCCCTCCAAAACAGATGCAATTGAGGGATGGCTGAGGCCAACATCGGTAACTGATATCCGTAGCTTCTTAGGGTTAGCTGGATATTATCGACGATTTGTGAGAAACTTCTCACGATTGTCCAACCCTCTTACCAAGCTAACTCGAAAGGGATTAAAGTTTTATTGGAGTGATGAATGCGAAGAAAACTTCAAGGAGTTGAAAAGGAGGCTTATCACTACACCTGTGCTCACTTTACCCACAAGTGGGGAGCTTTTTGTGGTATTCAGTGATGCTTCAAAGAAGGGCTTAGGATGTGTGCTGATGCAGAATGATAAAGTGATATCCTATGCCTCAAGACAGTTGAAAGTCCATGAGCGAAACTATCCAACGCATGATCTGGAGTTGGCGGCGGTGATCTTTGCCTTGAAAATCTGGCGGCATTATCTCTATGGAGAGAAATGTGAGATATATACTGACCACAAGAGTCTTAAATATATATTCACACAGAAAGAGCTTAATATGCGCCAGAGAAGATGGATAGAGCTCATAAAGGATTATGACTGTTCAATACATTACCACCATGGGAAGGCGAACAAGGTGGAGGATGCCCTAAGTAGAAAGGATCCAGCAATTCTATCAATGATGAGAATTGAGAAGGATCAAATATTCTTAGATTTGATGAAGATGGACGTGGGAATCATAAAGAAGGGAACATCATCAATCCTTTCACAAATGATTGCTCAACCATCTCTTTTGCAAAGGTTAAAGGATGCTCAAAAGGGTGATGCGAGAATCCAAGAAAAAGTGGAAGCTATCAAAAAGGGAAAATCCTCAGAGTTTAATGTTAATGAAGAAGGAATTGTGCGGTTTGGGAAAAGACTATGTGTTCCATCAAGTTCGGAGCTGAAGAAGGAACTTTTGGATGATGCACATAGTTCAAATTTCCCTATTCACCCAGGGAGCACAAAGATGTATCGAGATCTCCGAGAAAACTTTTAGTGGGATAATATGAAGAAGGAGATCGCTGAATATACATCAAAGTGCCTGGTGTGTCAGCAAGTGAAGGCAGAAAGGCAGAAGTCTAAGGGGATGATGCAACCATTGCCCATACCAGAATGGAAATGGGAGAACATCACCATGGACTTCGTCACTGGACTTCCAAGGACATCCAAAAGCAACAATGCAATCTGGGTTATTGTGGATCGTCTTACAAAGACTGCACACTTCATTGCTATTCGAGAGGATTTCTCTTTGGATCAACTGGCACAGATATATATCAGGGAAGTGGTACGGTTGCATGGAGTACCACTATCTATTGTGTCGGACCGAGATCCATGATTTACCTCTATGTTTTGGAAGAGTCTTCAACATGCTCTGAATTCTGAACTGAACTTCAGTACGGCCTATCATCCTCAAACTGATGGCCAATCCAAGCGGACTATCCAAACACTTGAGGATATGTTGAGAGCATGCTCAATGGACATTAAAGGAGGATGGGATCAACATCTTCCTCTAGTTGAGTTCTCTTATAATAATAGTTTCCACTCGAGCATCCAAATGGCACCATATGAAGCCCTGTATGGGAAAAGATGTAGAACACCGGCATGTTGGGATGAGGTCGGTGAACGTAAGCTGCTTGGACCAGAAATGGTCGAAGAAATGGTGGAGAAGGTGAAAACCATTCAGCAGCATATCAAGGCAGCCCAGAGTCGACAGAAGAGATATGCAGATAATCGTCGACGAGACCATGAGTTTAAAGTCGGAGACATGGTGTTTTTACGCATATCTCCGTGGAAGAAGGTCATGAGGTTTGGAAAGAAAGGGAAGTTAAGTCCAAGGTACATCGGCCCATTCGAGATTCTTGATCGTGTTGGGGCTGTGGCCTATCGACTAGCACTTCCACCTTCTATGGCCAAGGTGCATGATGTCTTCCATATATCCCTCTTAAGGAAGTACATACCAGACCCTTCACATGTACTCTCTTCCGAGGTGGTACAATTAGAAGACGATCTTTCTTATGAGGAGCAACCAGTGAAATCTTGGATCGTAGAGAAAAAGTTCTACGAAATAAGACAATGCCCCTCGTCAAGGTGTTGTGGAGAAACCACAAGTTTGAAGAAGCAACTTGGGAGTCGGATGATATGATGAAGCTAAGTTACCCACATTTGTTTTAGTGTGGGAAAAGGAAAATTTCGAGGGGGAAATTTCTTAAGGGGGGAATGTTGTAACGACCCAAAATTTCATTAATGGAAAATCCCTCTTGATCCAGTTAAATGATTCTTTATGTTTTTATATGATGTCAACTTCTTTAGTTTAACGTTAAGATTTGTGACTGTTACTTTTATAGCCGTTGAACAGTGATCATCTGGGTAGTTTAAATATAAGGCTTTAACGAAACCATTTTTTTACTCAGACAAAGGAAGCGATGGCCTCATCCAGTAGAATTGCCCCTTACGAAGCCCATTTGTTGGAGCTCGGAAAGGAGGTGGCGTCTTTGGGCTTTTCCCTTGACCAAGCCCAAGCTGAGCTTCATCAAGTCAAGCTCGAACGTGATCGTCTACGGGAAAAGTGGATGTTGATAGAGATTACCACTCGAGCAATGTTATCCGAGCAACCCCAAGAGTCTGTCACCATCGCACACCTTACCCTTAGGTCTTATGCGACTATTTTAAGGGTTTATGTAACAAATAAGTAGCACCATGTTCATGTACATTATTTTTTTATATAATAATGAATATAATTTCTAGTCATTTTTGATGCATTGTAATTAGTTTTTAAAGTACAAATGATGTTTTTAAGTTATTATTTAATTAAGAATTATATTTTATTAAATTAAAGGATTTTTTGAATTAAATAATATTTTAATAAAATATTATTATTAATATTAAATTAATTTTTATTAAATATAAATGATCTTATAATTTTATGAATGGAATTAAAATTTTTATTAAGGTTTGAATGCCATTTCTGTGAAAACCTGGGAATTTTTTTATAAATGTCGGTTTTTATTTTAAAAGTGAAAATTCACATATTTAGAAAATTATTTAGATAAAATAAATATTATTTTTGGAATCAGGACATCGAAATTATCCAACGGTGAATTTTTCATAATTTTCTGAGACAGTCAAATTTTTGGGTAAAAATTAAATACCATTTAAATATATAATGTGTTTTATGACATCATAATGACCCAATGGTGATGTAATAAAATACCATAATCCTTCTGTTCGGCCAATATGTGTTTTATCATTAAAATAATGAGGTTTGGGGTTTGTTTGACTCACTTTTCAAAGCATTAATGGAGCCCTCAAGACTTATTCAACACTTTGCCTTTTTAAATTAATTTCCATGGGAGTGTGACTCACCTCCACATAAGCAACCCTAATTTTTTAATAAGTTCGGACCTTGACCTTGTAAAATATTGTTTTCCTCTTTCCTTTTCCAGAAACCATGGGAAAATACCATGGGATGGTTTGTGGTTTGGATTATTTTAATATAAGGGGTCCCAAACCTAAATAATAAAGAATTCTCTCACCTTTCCTATATAAACCCACCCAAGCTCCCACTTCCTCCTCACTCAAAGCCCTTGAAGTTCTTCCAACCTCTGCCCTACTCTCTCTAGAATCCTCTCAAGGTGCCCCAATCTCCCAAGAAGCCTCTCACAAGCCTCTCTCTAGCCTTTGGAAGCACACTTCCAAGTAAGGGTTTTCTTCCTTTCTAATTTTTTTGTCAATTTTCTTTAAGTTGTATTTTCCCTTTTTATTTCAATTATGAATGTTGGGGTATGGTTTCGCACCTCCCCCATACTTCCCTCTTATTGTTTTAATGATGGGAGAACCCTTTCTCTCTCATTAAATGCCTCCCATGTACACCCGTTACTATGCCGAAATTCCGAAAGGAACTTCTCTCTCTTCTTTTACATTCAAGCAATACTTTTGTATCATGAATCTAAATTCCATTTCTATTGTTGGGACATGTATATATATGATCTACTTACTGTACATTACATGTAAATATGATGAGGAACCCTTTTCTCTCTCATCAATCTTTTTTATGATTTCTTATGTCATGCTGTTACGCTGCCGAAATCGCACCGATTTTCTAAGTCAATATCTTTGTGTAGTGAATACCATGCCCATTTCTCCATCAAGGGTATTCACCATTATGCACATTTACTTATTGATTATAAAGTTTCATGTATGAATTCCACATTCCTTTATCGTGGAAGAAATGATTATTTTTTATGAATCCATGTTTTATGATCCATGTGGCACACTTATGCATGAAATGAAATGTTTAAGAAGGGTGCGCCCTGATAGCGCTCCAATGCATTGGGTAAAGTATAGTATCATGATACGTCATGTGAAATGAGTGTTGACTCATGCTAATTCAAGTGCAATGAGGGTTTACTCGTGCTTCAAGTGCAATGAGGGTTTACTCATGCTCCATGTGCAATGAGCCTTGGCTCATGCTAATTCAGTGTTAAGTGTTGTTGCCACATTTCCATGTTATGATTATCATGCTTTATCATTCCTTTATGTTCATGTCTCTCTTATGCTCTATTGATATGCCTATTGCCTAACATGTATTTTACTCCTCATGTTATTCATTGTGTACTCCCTTACTGGGCTTTATAGCTCACCCTTTTCTTATGCATGTCCTCAGGTTATCCCATGCAATGCTAAGTACGAAGGAATGTAGTGGTCATGTAAAGGAAGTTTTCAATAAGGATGTTGTATTTCAAGTTTAAAGTTTTTATGTAATTATCCTAAGCCCCAAAGACACTAAACCTCTCGATCTTCTTTGTTGTTTCAAGTGATGTTTTATGTAATAAAGCATGTTTAAGTTGTAATAAAAAGCAGGGTTGTCATACGGTATATCAAGAAATATTTGTATTTTAATGGATCTATACATCATGTAAAGGAAATAAAATGATATATTATTTAAAAATAAATTATTATGCTTAGTTTGGAAAAGATTCATCAGATCAATGGCACGTAATGTAGCTTATAACAGACATGATCATGGAATATGAAGACCAAGGTGAATTTTATTCCTTATTTATAGTTTGATTGGTTCATCAGTTAGTGAATATGGTTAAATAGTAATAACTGTCTAATTCATAATGTGTGTCGATGAGGTCAAATCTCAATTGTGGGGAGAACATTTGGTGCTGTAAACATTATGGGATATCAATTTGGTGGATTATAAATCAGATTGTCACAACTATGGATTGAAAGAAAAAAACATCTTCATGCTTAAACAAATGCAAGATGGTTTATTTTGAATATAATATAGAATATGTATAATGAATTTAAAACATAGTTTTGGTTGGCTATTCTGAAAAATAATGTGGCTGATTTTTTTTCAAGATCTTTACTTCTTACCATGTTAATTCCAAAAATCACTGACCAGTGGGTATGCTATAGTATTTAGCAGTTCCACTGTGAAAATGGTATCAGATAGCTATGGATGTTCTAACTTGTCTCTCATTAATGGCTTAGAAACACTATTCCACATGGGTGATATTGGATCGGCTCCAAAAATGATATCATTTCATCCCTATTCATGAATCTCATAATGTGGAATAATTGTCAAAGATTGATATCTAAGATGTTATACAGAGACATGGAATACCATTTTCAATAGTGTCAATATTATACTCAAATTTTACCTACCATTTCGGTAAAACTCTATATAAATCTATAAGAACAGAGTTGAAAACGAGTAAGGCGTATCATACTCATATGGATGAGAAATCAAAAATGGTGATACATATGTTTCAAGACATGTTTTTGGATTGTGTAATATATTTTTTTAACTCATAGAGAGGGAAAGTGATTTTATTGGAGTTATCCTGTAACATTAGTTATTTGGACTACATATAAATGGAACTCTTTTAAGAATTGTATGGGTATCAGTATCATTCTCTGCATAGTTGGGTGGAAACATGTGAGACTTCACTAGTCGGGGAGAGCCTTCTTCATGAGATAATAGAGAAGATTAATTTGATTAGTAAACATATGTAAATGGATCAGAGTCATTAGAAATCATATGTGTATAATCATCATAGATTTTTTTCACTCCATTTGAGAGATCAAGTGTTGTTGAGGATCACTATAAGGATAGTAAATCACTTTTTGGGTTGATAGTTATGTTTTATCCTTGATACATAATCCATTTTGAGATATATTAATGGCTTGGTGAGGTGGAATATCAGTTGAAATTTATTCTATGGTTTAGCATAGATAAAAATGTGGTTTATGTATTTCAGATAATGAAGTATCACCCTAATCTTGACAATGTTATTATATGTGAAAATTTTAAAATATAGTCAGATTCCTCTTTGGTTCATGACCCATAGTGGGTTTTTGATATTTAAGAAATGAATTTCATGGAAATATAATTGTTGTCAGGAATTTTTCATGGAAACATGGTCAGATTAAGAAGGTTAATTAGAAATACGGTAATTAAATTATTGAGCTATGGAAAAAAATTAGAGACACCATTGGTTTTCAAATTTATAGGGACGGAACAACCAATTATGGAGAGAAAGTAACACCCTGAATTCAAGTAAATAACCTATTTTATGTATTTTATGTATATAATGTCTTTGGGAGATTTTTTAAAGAGTTTTGAGAACATTTGATATGTATTGGGTCCTTTATAAGGTTACCAGGTTGGTGCATGGTTTTGGAAAACCATGAAACAGCTATCGCAAACTATGCACATTGAGACTGGGGATAATGTGAAGGCACATGGGTGGCACATTGTTTTTTCAAACCATGCCTAAGGCTTTGAAAAGCCGTTTTGTGATGGATAATGGGAAATGTTTTGAATGGTGCATGGTTATCATACAATGAGATAAAACAATTCTAGGGCCCCCCTTAGGCAGAGATGGCTCACTATTAGTGGACAATTTTCGTAACAATGTGACTAACTATGTATGGGTGAAATATGAGAACCTAAAATTGAGGATCTAACACATTAAAACCTCTAACAACCTCATTTTCTCATAAAATAGTTCTAAATGTTTATTTTCCCCTTTCAATGATTTGATAACAAGTCCCCCATTGATTAATAAGTGATCTGGTTGCATTCCTTGGTGTATTGAAGCTCAATTATTGCAATAAGGCATCATTATTTGTTGGTTTTTTTGGGTTTACTAAGATATTATTATCCATAAATATTTGTTTTATAGATATACATAATTTTTTGGTATATATATGGATTTTGATAAGAAATATGGTTTTTGGTATTTTTGTTCATATTGGAACTGATCATTATATGGTTTTGGAATTTGAACCAGGTTTCATGGACATTTTACATTCAATTTTCGTTTTTGAAAAATTCTCAAGGTAGGTTGATTAACAATAGACTCCACTTACTGTAACGAATCAGAATTTTTTCAAATTATTTAAATTTATTGAAAAGTATTTTTAAATTGGTGATAAAATCATCATATAATCCTCATTTAGTGACGCAAAGGGTGTATGGTAGTTTCGAGGAGAGTAATTGTACAAGCGGATTGGTTTTATGATATTAAAATATTGATTTTGAAATATATATTTTTTCGAATAGTGGTATATGTTTAATTGAATGTAATTTAAACAAATGATGGCCTATTAAAATAGTATGAAATATTTTGTTTGAAAGATATTCAACAAAGTACTATTTAATTGAAATGGTTGAAATATTTTTTGCATGACTGTATTGTAATGGTTTTAGTGCATATATGGTAGTGTGTGTTCATATTTCATTATGAGGCTTGGTTGAAATGTGACCTTATAATCTGTGGAAATGGTGTAATAGTTCATGGGATTTAATTACTTTTTTTGAATAGGTAGATTGATTAGAAACATCTCATGATTATGGAACTACCATAATAGAGCATGGATGTGTGATGTGTGGATTTGGTGATTGGAATGAGATATGCCAAAAATGAAAACATGAAATGGATTTATATAATTTTTTTCTTTTAATGTAACATTTATTTATCTTGATAAAATTGTTTTAATATAAACCTTGTTTATATTTTGAGATAAGCTATTTTATAAATTATTTTATATATACTATCATTCATAATTTGAAAACGTTTTCTATCATAGTGTGGTGAGTAGGTAAGAAATTTGGTAAAATCTATAGTGTTTCATTACTCACCCATAATTTGGAACTTTGTTTATTTTCCTGATGTTTTTTATCGATACATGGAAAAAGGTAATGTATCACAAATATTTAGTAGTACTTCATGATATTTTGGTTTTTTTGTTGGAGAATGGATCATGTTTGCATCTTAGAGGTTCTGTTAGAGTACTTGATTTTCTTCTTCCTCTGTTTACTTTTATATTATATTATTTTAATATAAAATATGGTTTAATATTGTATTTTATAGATGGTTTTATTTGATTTGTCTTTTATTATTGTCATGCGACATGTAGTGGTTTATTATGTTGTGACATTTTGGTAGGATTCTTTATTTAGTATGGTGAATTAATCAATTATCTATTAAGGAATCCCACAGAATTTATTTCCAACCATCAGTGCCTTGGGGATGTATCATTAGGCAACGTAGAATTTCCACCATGACTCAATAAAATTTTATTTGGTAGGATGATACATATATTATGTATAAATATTTTACTAAATTACATGTATATTTTATCCCTTAATTGTAAAATGGATCATATTATTATATTATATTCCCAATGATAAAAAACTATTGTTCATCCAACCCCTACCCAATTCCATTCCCATATTACTTCAATTATTTTATTATTTAAGATCTTCACCTAAGACCATCCAAATATGGCTCAAGGTGTATTCAAAATATGCTCTCCTAAATAAGAGGCATTGGTCTTTCCCTACTCTACAAGTATATTTATTCTTCAACCTCCTAACAATATATTGTTCATATACAATTTAAATGACTATAATATCTTCAATATAATGAGATGTTTTTATGATTATTTTGAATTCATTTTACACATTATATTCATCCAATGGTATTTTAAAGCAGAACTCATATATATGTATGGAATATTGTCTTCATATATTAGTGATACTGATTTTCATTAAGCACATTGAATGGATAGACATTAAAAGAAAAATAATTAATATATATCATAATTATTGATTAATATTTATTATATAAATATAAGAAATCATTTTTCTTCTTAACTTTAGACTGGATAAAAATGATAATGTCTCTTATGCATTCGTGGGGACTAAAACCTCCATGAATTTATAGGATTAATTTTTATTGTATGACTTTCATTTATATTTCATAACTCATTTTTTTCATTGGGTTATATTACTTCTTTATAGAATATATTATTGAATGGTTTTTGGTGTAATGAAATTTTTTATTTTATGATTTATTTCAACTTTTTATGTGGATTTACATTTATTATTTAAAATAACATAATTTATTAATTATCACATCAATGCTTTGTTTTTTGAAAAAGTTTTCCATAACAATTTCATATATGTGAGACCTATACAACATTTAAAAGATTTCTATTTTATGTTTTGTTATTAATTCCCCGTTAATATTTTATATCATTAATCACTATGCATTCATGGTATTTAATGTTTCATTTGGTTATATATCATTCACGTTGTTATGATTTAAATTATACTAGAGTGGTAATAGTTTATTTATCAATCTCATCATCAATTGGTATTTTTTAATATTGACTATTTTGATGGATTAATATATGATACATATATCATACACCCTACTTATTTTATTCCCGTATTTTTATTTCATCAATGGTTAATTATTAGTATTATTTCTTCGATCACGGTCATTCAAAATGAATAGTATAATTGTAGACCGCAGAAAAAGCGTTCCCAAAATTTTCAAAATGCTTTCATACATGATCCAAGATTGTAGTACATTTCTTAATCTTCGATTTGGTTGGTCGTAGGGCCTGAACGGAGTTACGGATTTGGAGTTATGGACATTTGAAGTTGGGCTGGAAACCTGGTTCGTGAAGCCAATTCGCGAAGCCCCCCTCCATGATCGCGGATCGCCATAGTGAAGTAATGAGGCGAGAGGCTCCGCGAACCCATCTGACGTCCGCGATGCGCCTTGAAGACACTCCGCGAAGCATAGGAGGCGGGATGCTCCGCGAATGAATTTGATGTTCGCGAACCCGCTGCGAAGCAGAGGAGGAGGTAATGCTCCGCGAACGCCCTGACGTTCGCGAGCCCGCCACGAAGCAAAGGAAGCTGGACTGCTCCGTGAAGTGCCATGACGTTCACGCCACACTGCGAAGATCCACAGTGGGGCAAGCTCCGTCTTCGCGCTGAGCGATCTTTGCTTCTCGGCGCCCGTTGCCTATAAATACCCAGCTCACCCCCCTTCTCAGTAAAAACGGCCATGGGCACTTCGCCATCTGGGCGGCTGAGCGGAGCTCCGCATTACGGCTCCGCGAGGCCATGCTGTGTGAGAAACATCCTTCGCGTTGCCGCTCCGTGAGCCAAGGCTCCGTGTGTCCATGCTCCTCGAGCCCATGCTCCGTGATGCTGCTCTGTGAGACCAAGCTCCGCAAGAACCCCATGAAAAATGGAGAGTCGCACCGTGAACTTTTTGGGCTGGGATGCCGGGATTTTCTATTGCGCCCTTTTGCGCTCCCACCTTCATCCTATGGGATACCATGATTTGATACACTCCTCCACACACCATGAAACACCTTGAGTTGATGTATTTCTCTTGGTTTTTTTCCTATGTCATGAGTTGAGGTTCTCATCATCAATTCCCCGAGTACCTTGAGTCAAACCTTTCCTCAGGAAATTCCTCCAAACCAAATCACTTGGCTCCTATGCCAGGTTGAACCAGAGAGGGCCGCCCTTGCGTAATCCCCAACACCAACCATTTCTAGGCACCTTCTGCCTAATAGTCTTATCTACATGACTTTAAACTATAGTAATCCCTTTGTACCAAACATAGGATGCCTCTTACTCCAAATAAGAGATGCCTTATACTCCAAGCATAAGATGTCAACAGTCCTATCTATATGACTTTAAACTGTAGTACTCCCTATCTAACAAATGATAGGATTCCCCTTGCTCCAAGCATGAGATTCATTATGCTCCCAGCATGAGATGATAACAGTCTTACCTACATGACTCTAAACTGTAGTATTCTCCCAATGTTCCAAACATAGGATGCCCCTTGATCCAAGTAAGAGATGCCTTATGCTCCAAGAATATGATGTCAATAGTCCTACCAACATGACTATAATCTGTAGTATTCTCCCTATCTAACAAATGATAGGAGGTCCCTTTCTCCATGAAATAGATGCCTTATGCACCCATCATGAGATGCTAACAGTCCTACCTACATGACTCTAAACTGTAGTATTCTCCCTATGTTCCAAACATAGGATGCCCCATGCTCCAAGCAAGAGATTCCTTATGCTCCAAGAATAAGATGCCAATAGTCCTACCTACATGACTCTAATCTATAGTATTCTCCCTATCTAAAAAAGGATATGATGCCCCTTGCTCCAAGCAAGAGATGCCTTATGCTCCTAGCATGAGATGCCAACAGTCATACCTACCTAACTCTAAACTATAGTATTCTCCCTATGTTCCACAGATAAGATGCCTCTTGCCCTATAAGAGAGATTCCTTATGCTCCAAGCATAAGATGCTAATAGTCCTATCTACAAGACTCTAAACTATAGTACACCCTATGTGCCAATCATAGGATGCCTCTTGTTCCAAATAAGAGATGCATTGTGGTCCCAGTATAAGACACATAATGCCATGATTACAGTGGCCTGATTCCAACGCCCCTTGGCATTATCCCACTTGTGCACCAGTAAATAGGTGAAGGCCTCAATTCACCAATGGGTTCGGATGACCTCATATCTAGACATGAGGAAGACATTACAGGAAACATCTTTGTCTAATCCCCATTCACCATTGCCGCTCCTTAGAGGCACCCAGGCATCTTCCTAGCATAAGCCAAATTCACTATTTCCCCTCCAAAGCGGCACCCGGGCAGCTTCCTTTCGTATGCCCCATTCACCATTGCCGCTCCATAGCGGCACCCAGGAATCTTCCTTGCGTAAGCCCCATCCACTATTGTGATCCCAATTAGTGGTAATCCGTTGTGATCCTATGAAGCGGCAAGCTGTTTACATCCTTTTCCAGTGGTAAGCCGTTGTGACCCAATCCAGTGGTAAGCCGTTGTGACCCAATCCAGTGGTAAGCCGTTGCGACCCCATTTAGCGGTAATCCTTTCACATACTTATCCTGCAGTAAGCCATTATGACCCAATCCAGCGGTAATCCGTTGCAACCCCATTCAACGGAAAGCCGTTGACATCCTCATATAGCAGTATGCCATTGTAACCTCATGCAGCGGTAAGCCTTTGACATTCACATCCAGCAGTAAACCATTGCGACCCCATCCAGCGGTAAGTCGTTATGACTCATTCTAGCGGTAAGCCATTGAATCCCACAATCGGTGGTAAGCCATCATTAAAAGAACTACGTGGAATTTGATTCCTTGACACATGGATATGTAGGAAGCCTCTTCAATGCTCCAGCCCGAAATCATCGTCATTCTTTTTCTTCGGACCTCCATCCTAAAGTAAGTCCCAGCGCCATGGGATTCCTAACGCGTAAGCCCCTCTTCGCTTCTCACGGACGCACCCTTCGCGACGTGATCGTCAGGTCCTTGATGCCTCTAGTTTCTCACACCGAGCATCACTCACGTGGGCTTAAAGTAAGCATCGGCCATGGAAATTCCTTCATCCAACATGACGTTAAACTGTATATCCTCGTCCAGCATGACGTTAAACTGTATATCCTCGTTCAGCATGACGTTAAACTATATATCCTCATCCAGAATGACCTTAAACTGTATATCCTCGTCCAGCAAGACGTTTAACAGTATATCCTCATCCATCATGACGTTAATCGGTATGCCCTCGTCCAGCATGATGTTAAACTATATATCCTCATCCAGCATGACGTTAAACTGTATATCCTCATCCAGCATGACGCTAAACTGTATTCCCTCGTCCAACATGACGTTAAACTGTATGCCCTTATCCTGTATGACATTAAACTACACACCCATTTGAATTGAGAAGCCTTTGATCCATGTCAAGGCATGGTACGTAGGAAGCCTCCCCGAGGTTCCAGCCCATCTCTCATTGGACCAAGGTCCACCTTCACATCGATTCGCTGACGAGTTCCATCATCTGAACTACGAGGTATTTCATCCATGTCAAGGAATGGTACGTATGAAGCCTCACTATGGTCTAAGCCGACCCATCATTTATTCATGTCGAGTTCATCCTCGTTCTGCATGACGTTAAACTGCATTCTAGTCACACGGCAAGCCGTTGTGACCAACACGAACTACGAGGACTTTGATCAATGTCAAGGCATGGTACGTAGGAAGCCTCACGAGGTTCAATCCCATCTCCCATCGGACCAAGGTCCCTTCTTCACATCGGTTAGCCGACACCCCCAACATGTGGACCCCCGGGTTCACCTTCACGTCAGTTCGCCGATGAAACACCTTTGAACTACATGGTATTTGATCCATGTCAAGGCATGGTACGTAGGAAGCCTCCATTAGGTTCAATCCCATCATCCCATTTCAATCAAGGAGCATACGTACCTGAACAAGGAATGAATGTTGCCCGCCTTTGGAAAGCGGGAATGCGGGGCAACAGCTGCGCGTCCTCACAGACCGATGCGCGCGCCCCAGCGAAAGCATCGGAAACAATAATTTCATTAAAATATAAAACATTGGATTTATATTTTTAGGGTTCTTTTACCTCTATGGATATATTTTTATTAAACTTATTTGATGAATGTGTTCACATTTCACAAATTATTTATTAAATTAATTTTTATCAATTTTATAAATTATATAAAAAAATTGAAAATGAGCATTATTATTGTTTTCAAAAAAGGTTTGTTATCTAAATGGTGCTAATAGAATCATTATTTTAATATTTTCAACAAGAATATAATTTACCAACAACATGAATAAAATTTTCCTTTTACTATACATTATAATTATTCGTGCTTATTATTAAATAAAATGTTATCCTAGTTTCCATAATATTTTAGATTTCAAATTTATCATTTCAAAATGAAAATGGTATTTTCATCATGAATTCTTTACAAATATATTTGAAAATTATTTTTAACAACATCATATGTCCATGGTAAATAAAAATAATTTTTGGATATATACACTAATAAAAAATAAAACATATAAAATTAGATGGATTCTTATCATGGTTTTCAATTTCTTACCATATGAAAATTTTGACATTCCCTGTTATAGTTTTCTAAAATGGTAATTTATAATGATAATAAATTGTATTAATTATTCACCACATTCATATAAGGAATGAATTAGACTTTTTATGTGATGAGTGGGACCTTTTATATCCCCCTGACACATCGGTAGGTCTCATGAGAAAAACAATCCTACGTATTTGGTGTATGTCATAACTATTTATTTATCATGTCATTGAATGAATCCTTCATGGTAGGATTATGATGTAAAAAATATGATGTCTATAATTATTAATATGGTTATTATTATTGTCCATTTGTCTATTTATATTATTATTTCATCCATGGATATATTCCCTTTAATGGAAATAGTTCTATAGAATATTTTTGTATTTAATATCTATCCAACGGTATTTATGATTTATTTATTTTATGAATAAATTGGTTGTACCCTTTACCTTACTATGAATACGTGATAAAAATTTGTTATTTCTTCCCTAACATGGGATATCCATAAGGGACCAGCGATTGATTTTAGAGATATACTAGAGGAAATAATGAAGTTACCAGTATAATTTTTATTTTTATTCCATGAATTCAAATGAAATTTATGAATCATATTTGTATATAGTTAGTGAAAAATTTTAAAATATTCAATAATTTATGATGTTATCTATTTTATATTGAACCTATGTAGCAATATAGAGATATGGGTTATAAGAGTCAAGGTGTTACACTCTCGACATATGAGTCCTCTGGGGGAGCATGAGTATCCCTTTTACAAATAGTATTAAGGGTTTTTGTGGATGTGGGGGATGTGATATAATTTGACCAGAATGAATTTTGTAGTAATTTTAATACATATTTATACCTCACAAATCATAACATAAAGTTAATGAAGTTTGGGCCATTGATTTATTCTTTTCTACTATGGTGTGAACCCATTCCATTTCCCATAAGTGATTAACTAATATTTTTAGTGCCAGATGATTGATTGAGTGACATTAAATCAATGATTTTATTTATTTTCATAACAATTAGTGCAGTGAAAAATGTTATAACTTTTGATTTGACGATTTTCAACACTATAGTTTAATGACAAATAAGTTGTGACATTTACCTATACAATAAGCATGAGGAAAAAAAACTTCTCCCTGTGACTTGCAAAACCCTAAAGAACAATTTCACATCATCCTCTAATGATCTATGATAAGATTACAAGTGAAATCCCTATATTCAAATGTTTCTTATTTGTAAGGAATATCGTAGTTTATTTGATAATATTTCTTTATATTTACATCCTTGTACAATTTTGATAATAGGGCACTTTTTCTATACTCTGAATTAGTTATTTTAGATCATCCTTCCACGCATATTTATATTGTGACATACCAAGATTTTATGAGATAGATTCTATTTATTTTCATTTATGTATTATTTTTTACACAACACTAATATTATATTGGGCTATACACAACACTGTATTAGTTTGTAGTATACACAACACTATTCTTGGCTTGGGTTGAATACAATTTCATGTTCTTATGATAGAATTAATTTTACGCAACACTGATTATAGATTTTGTTCCATGTATAAATGAAGAATGTTTTTATTATGTTATACACAACACCAATGGAATCATGCACTACATGTAACATTGACTTGTCTTGCGTTACACGCAAGAGCGACCTTCCTTTATATCTTAAATTTATAAGATATTGAGTATCACTAAACAATGATATATTATTCAAATATTATTATGGGATATGAAATAGTTTCTTATGAATAGTGTAAACCACATTTTTAATTTTATAATATTATCATTCATCTTACTCATTTTCTAGAACATGGTATGAGAACAAAATCAAATGTTACGGATAATATAAGTATTTTAAAAAAATTCTGTTTTTCAACCTTTTGTTGGGGAACCAATTTTAATTATAGTTTTTGAAACATTTATTAGTTCAATTTGAAAAAATAAACTTCTTATTTTGAATCAGGATATATAAATTTACATTTGATAAATTGTTGATTTTTTTATGATAACTTTCATAACTTGATTATTAGTAAAAATACTCTAAACTTTAATTAAAAACAACTTATTTGGTCGAGAAAATTTATGTTGTCAAATTATAATATTAAATGGTTTAAAATTATAATATAATATATTTTTACAATTTAATATAGTTTCTATCCTTAGAATTAATTTTATATTGAATTTATATGTGAAAATTTCAATCTTCTACAATGTTTAGATTTTTAAAACTCGTTATCTCTATAATAGGATTAATTTTATAAACATTATTAAATATTATGGGTTTTGAATATATAAAAATGGATTCAATATTTGGAATATGTAGGTCTAAATTATGTTATTAGGATTCTTTTATTTTTGGCATTATAAATATTAACTGCAGTAATAATTTTAGTTACCATGGTTAAAGGGTAACTCTAGAGAATAAGGGTAAAAAATAATATTTTAATAACATTAAACTACCCTACCACATTTAATAATCCTATTGGATGAGATATTTCCAACCATGGTAATCCATGGGTTGATTTTGGGACCCCATGGATTCACATGAATGTGAAAATGACATTTTATAGGAATTAATTTTACGTAATGATAATTATAACATTAAGATATATTTTTTACTAAATTTATTTTCATACCAGATTATAAAAATTATATCTATGTATATAAATATTCATTATGAATCTAAAAATATTTTACACATATTCGTGTATTATTTTTATATTGTATACCTTCGATAAATATATTTATTTATGAAAAAATTATGATGTAGTGATTACCTCATTAATGATATATTCAAATAAATGAATTTATGAATATTAAAAGAAATGTAATTTTGTTATTTTGATGTCATAAATTTTTTTATTGATTATATTAACAAATTGTATTTGTTTTAATGCCTTATTTTTTATGGAATCAGGTTGTTGTGAATTTATAAAAAAATTCAGGTATGAATAGTGTCAAAAATTGACACAATTCATTACTTAAAACATAAAATATTTTATTAGATATTATTAAATTTTTAAAAATATAATATTCAGATAAATGATTAATATATGTCAACAAATGTCACAAATAATGTTTTTTGGTTCATTTGACATGATATGGTGATAACATTAACACAAAATTTTTAAATAACCTATTATCAAGTAAAGATTAAAAAGGGTAAACTACGTGTAAAAAAACCTATAATGATACAAAAATATCCAAAACCTATCAAAAAATAATTGGATGATGGGTATGCAACCCAAAATCATATTATATTATAACTAAATATGTTTTGGACTATTTTATATTGAAATTGAAATTATAATAAAATAATAATTTGGAACATTCCTAAAGTGTTATTCCCTTCTCTTCAAAAAGGTAACCTCTCTCCTCTCATCTTCACACCATTTTGAGCCTAATGTAGAGACCCGTACATTTCAAGGAAATGTTTTTCATAAATTCTTTGGAATTTAATGATTACTCAGTTGCTGATGGCGCTTGATTTCGAGGCTCGGTGTACCCGAAATAAATTTTCGAAGTTTAGCTCGGGTACGTTCAGTGAACAAACGAGCGTGTTTTTATAACATTTGAACCGGTTCTCGAAATTAAAATCAGAGGGCACCGATGAATTCATAGCACCGGGATTCACTTACGCAAAACATAAAATCAACAAACAAGGGTAAAATGAAAAAGATAAGTTTTTTTGACACTCAGAAAAATAATTGTATATAATAAAATAACTATATGTTGTTTTATTCCTTTTCATCCACCGTTGAGCGATAGTTGGAGGAATCGCAGTGTATTGACGATCAATAAATAAGGGCCATTTAATTACTTGTCCCTTTTGTTGTGTAACAGCAACTCCCGTGTGTTTAATAGGTTCATTAATTAAGGTTCATTAATGAACCATAATAATGAACACAATGTGAAGATTAATTCTTTTATTAATCAACCCTTGGGAAAACGAATTGAGAAACCACGGGAGAAAGCTCTGACAAAACTCTGACGACACCAACCACTGATGAAGAATGACAAAGAATGTCGTTTCCTTGGAGATTGACGACTTGCCACCGATCCTCTTCCCTGCGGCCAGAGAGGAGACGCTGCTTCCTCCTCTGCACGCCCCGACAATGCCTACGATCTTCTTCTCTGCGACGTCGTGTACAGTGTCACCAAAGATCGTCTTCCTTAATGAGGTAGGGGTTTTGGTTTATATTTCTTTACGTGATTATACCCTCGACATGACGTATAATTGTTGGGAGTTGTTTGGACCACAAATGCGGTGGGTGCGGACCAACGAATAAGTCCTAACCCACCGATATCCTTCTCTTGATGCACGAAATGTTGGGAGACAATGAAATGGGACCGAAATGGGGTTTGAAGGCCGTCACAGTGAAGACCGGGTCTCGAGATGACCGCAGGCTCATACAGGAGCAAGAACGGACCCCCGGAATGACTCTGGTGGCCCACGGACATCTCTGGTGGCGCGCTGCCGGTAGGAGCGCCGCGGCAGCGGACCAGATCCCGCAGCTGAGTGGGATCCAGAGGAGATGCGGTGGTAGGCGCCGCGTCTACGGGTAAAAAAAGGGAGGGGGGACAGCGTCCCCCCCCTGCTCAGCCACTGGCCGAGCCAGCGCACACCCCGGCCGGGTCGGGGTGGGTCGCGCGGACCGTGCCGCGCCGCGCCCAGATGGGCCGGGCCGCATCCTACTGGGTTGGACCCGGACCCGGGTCGGGTCGACCCGGTTCCGGCCGATTGGGGGGGGGGGGGTTGTGTCGGGGCGGGTGGGGCCCAGAACCCCCATTTCGGAACACTTTCGGTCTTTTGACGATAACTTGTTCTACGTACCTCCGATAGAGGCACTTTTAGTTGCGTATGAATCCTTGGATCGAGACGGTCGTTTCAGTATATTACACATGAGGTTTTGGCAAAGTTTGGGTAAGGCTGAGTTGGTTCGAACTCGAATCCAACCGGGCCGTTGGAGCGGACACGCTCATATCTCAAAGACCGGACATCCGATTGATGTGTTGTAAATTGAGTTGGGATCCTTTTGTTGAGACGGTCCATTTGAATTACTCCGATTGAGGTTTGAATGTAGCTAGAGTACAGTTGGGTTTTTTTTAGATTATAAACCAATCGGGCCCCTGGAATGAAATAGCCAATAACTCTCAGACAGGGCGTCCGATTGACGCACCGTCTGCCGCGTTGGGTTTCTTTTGATGAGGCGGAACATTGGGATACATCAACTATAGACTTCGTGACAGTTGATGTATCATCTCTCTTTTGCTCGAGTATCAGACCCTCCCGGAATCGAGCATGCTATGTGCGGGAACCCTAGAGAAGGCTCTGACTACATTGACTTCTGTACTAGAATCCTTCGTGGGTTCGACAGTGATGACTACCATAATGGAATCCTCCGTGGGTTAGATGGCGATGACTACTATTCTTGTATCCTATGTGGGTCCGATAGTATTGTCCTCTGTACTTATATCATTTGTGGGTCCAGCCGAGGAGCTGGTCTTATATCCTGTCCGGGTCCGATAGCATAGCTGGTCTTGAATCCTATGTGGGTCTGACTGCATAGATAAATCAGTGGATACATCTGATCGTCTATATCTCCATACAATTTGTATACTTGTGTTAGCTGAGTCTTGATTCTCAATCATTATAATTGATGTGGTTGATTTTCTTTCCTTTGTGGATTGGGTTGTGTTTCCCCTATGTAGACTTAGTTGTTCTCTCCTTGTACACTGGGTTGTTCTTTCCTTTGTGGACTGCGTGGTGCTTCGGAGTTGGAGACGAACTGTAAATAATGACATAGGTATATGTATGGGAATATACCTAAGTAGTGTTTTTGGTATTTCGTTATTATATCTTTCCATTGTGGTTTATCCTTCGTGAATTCTGAGAGACCTTCGGGGGTCTCGGGGTCCCTACTGAGTATCGTATACTCACCCCTTCTTGGGAAATGCCCAGAATAAGTTGTGTTGGTTGCAGACGACGGAAAACGCAGATTGAGGTGGAGGCTTGAGAAGCTGGAGAGTACTTGGAGGTGGACCACTTGACGGGACATATGCGGAGTGGGCGACCAGACCCGAGGAGCTAAGGAGACTATCTGTACCCACCCTTTGGGTGGGATTTCCGAAGGACAACTCAGTGTTGCTGTTTTTCTTACTAATGGTGTACTATCCTTTCATTTGTATTGTACATTCAGTTGGGTTTGTATTCTGGCCCATTTACATTTCCAGCACTTACCTTGTACTCAATTTTCATAGTGTTTACTTCTCTTGTGTACTCTGTTGTGTATGTTATTTCTTAAAGGAAATGCCTTCCCTACATTTGGGACTTAATCCTTTGGTGCTAGTTGCTAGCCTCTGGCCTATGGAAGGCGGGCTTGGGGTAGTCATGGAACGATCCCTGAGGACGGGTCATGAAAAATTGGTATCACAGGAGTCGGTTCTACCACAGAACTCATGAATCTGATAATTTCTTCTCTATGAAGCAATAATGTTTGGAGTAATAAGTCTGGTTATTAGTCCAGGGAGTCCAGTGTTGGTGCGGCGGCCGACGTATCCATACATGAGGACCCTGACTTCTGATTTCCGACTCAGTGCACAAAAACATTGATTGCATGTGTGTTTAAAATGTTTTCTTTGTGATTAATTTGTGTCAGCTCACCAGTTATACTATATTAACCATGGCGCACCTGTTTCTTTTCAGGATGGCCCCACGATGGCAGCCATCTAGGTTTCTGAGCATTGTGCGAGATGGAAGCCCCCCGAGGGACGAGGCCTCGGTGCAGGGCCCCATTACAGCGGAGGTACTGGCGGTACCCCTACCCACCGAGTAACCAATGCCACCCGCCCCAGTGGCGGAGAGTGCATGCCGCCTAAGCACGTTGCACGAGTTTCAAAGATTGAGGAAACCTAGGTTCCATGGAGAGAAGGATCCTCAGGCATCCGAGGATTGGCTACAGGCTATCGTTAGAGTCTTCAGATTGGTAGGGACACCAGCAAACCTCACCGCGATCCTTGCCGTGAGTCTCCTTCACGCAGTAGTAGGTAGATGGTGGAGCCTGATGCTCAAGGTGCATGATGAGGCATCTCTCCTTTGGAAGGACTTTGAGGGCCTCTTCTGCATGGAGTTCGTTCCAACCACCGTTCGTGTGGTGCGCATCCAGGAGTTACTATAGCTATGGAAGGGGAGTATGTTGGTAGCCCAGTACTCGGGCGAGATTTACTGACTACTCGTGCTACTCAACCGACATGGTATGTGACCCATTCTTCTGGACACGAGCCTTTGAGTAGGGGCTGAGGCACGAGATCAAAGCATCAACAATTCAACTCTGCATCACGACCCAGGCGGGGGTGCTATAGCATGCCCTGCTAGTGGGGAGATTTCTCGCCGAGCATCCATCAGTAGCGAGACCCACCGCAGGAATGCACAGAGCGGAGTCTTATATAGCTGGCAGTCGACAGATGATGCAGGGGTCCAAGCGGACCAGGCCGTCTGGTGAGCGACGTCAATACACGGGTTCGGTTGTACGGGGAACACGACGCGGAGCCATCGCTACGAGTAGCAGACAATGGAGGGACCTTCCAGGCAGAGCTAGAGGATCGACCGTGGTGGTCCGCTGGGAGTAAGAGGATGAGGCAGAGTATCTGGGAGAGCATTAGTTAGTGGACGACGCTTCGAGGCTCTATCACCACCACCCCCAGGAGGTCCACCCCGACCACAGGGAGCTAGCGGGCAGAGGGAGGCTCTTCTCCAGCCAGCAGAGGATTACGACCACGGAACACCCGTGATGATTTGAGGTACTATATTTGTCTAATCCACCCTTGATGTAGTTTTAATAGATGCAGGTGTGAGTCATTCTTTTTTTTTCCACTGCCCTTGTTCGGAGATCGAAGGTTCCGACGCAGCCGCTGGCACGATCCTTGGAGATAGAGACTCCTACGGGAGCAGACTCGATGATTATGCACTGGTACCGGCAGTGTGAGCATACTCTAGGAGGCGAGAGCTTCGTCTGGGATGTTCTTGAAGTGGTGTCGAGTCCTTATGACGTCATCTGGGTTATGGACTAGTTATCTAGAGTCCATGCTCAAATCGACTATATTAGGTGCATGGTGCGGTGTGTCTACAGGGATGGGACCTGTTTCACCTTTACTGATGAGAAGGGAACCTATGCAACGCAGGATGGTCTCATGTAGATGAGTGGGAAGCCAATCACCCATCAGTTTTCTGGTCTCATCCTCGGAGCAGTTGACGTGCAGAGCCGGATTTTTCCTGTAGTGGTGGACCAATATGCGGATGTTTTTTCTAACGATGTTCCAGGACTACCTCCTCGCATAGAGGATGATTTCTATATTGTCATGTACCCTGGGACATCACCGATATCCACTCCAGTATATCGGATGGTTCATGCCGAGTTTCGTGAGCTGGGGTAAATCTGGAGGACTTATAGGGGAATGGTTTCATTCGACCTTTTGTTTCACCCTAGACTTCTCCAGTCATATTCGCCAAGAAGGCGGATGAGGGCTTGCGACTATGTGTCGATTACGGTCACCTGAACCAGGTGACCCTGAGGAACAATTATCTGCTTCCGAGGATTGTTGACTTCTTTGATCAGCTCAAAAGAGCACGTTGGTTCTCGATGATAGACATTAGGTCAGGCAATCATCAGCTGAGAGTTCGAGACGAGGATGCGCAGAAGACAGCCTTTTGGTGTTGGTATGGCCACTATGAGTTATTGGTTATTCCATTCAGCATGACCAATGCTCTAGCAGTGTTAATGAGACTCATGAATAGGATCTTCCATCCCTACCTTGATCATTTTGTCATAGTCTTTATTAATGGAATAATGATTTACTCGACGACCGAGGAGGAGCATGCCTACCACCTACATATTGTACTGGATACACTCCGAGAGCACCAACAGTATGGTACACTATCAATGTGCCAGTTCTGGCTTCGAGAGGTTCACATATTGGGGCATGTCATCTCAGAGGTGGTAGTTTCAGTGGATCCCGCGAAGGTCGAGGTGGTACTTTCTTGGGAGCCACCCAAGAGCGTGATGGAGGTGCGTAGTTTCCTAGGTATAGCTGGGTACTATCAGAGATTTGTGCCAGACTTCTCTAGAGTTGCAACACCACTTTCAACTTTGACAAAGAAGGTAAAACCCTTCGTCTGGTCAGATAGATGTCATCAGAGATTCCATGAGCTAAGATATAGATTGACCAGTGCACCCATCTTGATCCTACCATAGGAGGGCATATGGTACGTAGTTTATTGCGACTCATCAGGGACTGGACTCGAGTTTTTCCTGATTTAGGATCGACCAGTGATTGCTTACGGTTCTTGGAAGTTGAGGTAGAATGAGCAGAACTACACTCCCCAAGACCTGGAGTTAGCAGGAGTGGTCTTTTCCATGAAGATGTGGCGGCACTATTTGATGGGCGAGCACTTTACAGTCTACTCTATCTACCAGGGTCTTAGATACATCTTCTCACAGAAGGACCTGAACCTGAGACAACGACGATGGCTCATGTTCCTCTACGATTATGAATTTGAGATAGTCTATACTTTTGGGAAGGGGAACGTAGTTGTTGATTCTATCAGCTGGAGGTCGGGCATCCAACTACTTGGAGAGGTAACGGAGAAGTTAACCACTTTGCAGATATCATTGGTGGATAGTGATGGGGCAGCCTATCTTCAGTTCCTCACAGTCACTCATCCACTACTTCAGCCGGTCAGAGAGGCAAAGCATGGGGATGTGGACTATGAGATGTGACATGCACAGATTTCCTCAAGATAGGAACCTAATGGATTTTCTGTAGGAGGATAGCACGTCATCATTTTCAGGGGACGTACCATGGTAATAGTTGCATTGTAAGAGGAGGTGCTAAGGGAGTTCCACACTTCCCCTCTAGAGGTACATAATAGAGTATAGAAGATGTATGAAGACCTAAAATGACAGTACTGGTGGCCAGGTATAAAGAAGGTTGTGGTAGAGTTCGTTTCTCAATGCCTCACTTTCCAGTAAGTGAAGGAGGAGCACAAGGTACCTATAGGCTTGGTACATCCCTTAGAGGTCCCGAAGTGGAAATGGGATGGAATATCCATGGATTTCGTGATCGGGCTTCCACATACTTCAAGATGACATGACTCCATCAAGCTAATTTTCGACCGACTCACCAAGTCGGCCCACTTCTTACCCATCAGAGAGTAGGGTTCAGTAGAGATATTGGGACGTCTCTACGTTCAGGAGATCATACGGCTTCATGGTGTACCATAGACTATATTCTCCGATCGAGATTCTCGGTTTACTTCCCAGCTTTGGAAGGGGTTGTAGTAGGCGTTTGGGACGCATATATGCCTGAGCACCGCCTTTCACCAACAAACGGATGGTCAGATGTAGAGGACCATTCAGACTCTCGAGGACATGCTCTATGCATGTGTCTTTGACTTTGGTCGCAACTGGGAGGATCAATTACACTTGGAGGAGTTTGCGTACAACAACATCTATCACTCCACCATCGGGATGGCCCCATACAAGGCCTTGTACAGACAACCTTGCAGATCACCTCTGTGCTGGACAGACCCTGGGGAGTCAGCACTTGTAGGTCCAGAGATGGTCCAAGACATGACGGAGAAGGTATATCTCATCCAAGAGCAGATGTGAACTGCGTAGAGCCGACATAAGTCCTATTCTAATAGGAGGGGATACCACTAGAGTTCAAGGTTGGCGACCACGTTTTATTACGGGTCTCACCTCGTCGGGGATTATGGAGATTTGGCCGGGGTGGCATGTTATCTCCACGCTTCATCAAACCATTCCAGGTTCTCAGTAAGATAGATTAGGTGGCTTATCGCATGGCTCTTCCACCTCAGTTGCACAAGGTGCACAACGTTCTCCACGTATCTCAGCTGAGATGATATGTACACGACCCGACGCATATCATCGATCATGGGGATCTGGACATCGGTGACAGGGCGACTTTTATGGAGGTCCCGGTGGAGATCGAGGGTTGACAAGAGCGGGTCCTACATGGATGGTCGATTCCTCTAGTGAGCATTAGGTGGAAGCACGGGAACCTCCAGTAGAGCACATGGGATCGGGGTGCTCAGATACGTGCTCAGAACCCACATTTGTTTCCTTAGTTTATGATTTAGCTTTACAGGGATGTAAAGCCCTGAGGTGGGAGTAATGTAAAAACCCGTAAATTTCAAGGAAATTTGTTTTCTTAAATTCTTTGTAATTTTACGAGTACGCAGTTTCCAACGTCTCTTGATTCCGAGTCCCGGTGTGCCCAGAATCAATTTTCCAAGTTTGGCTCGGGTACGTTCAGTGAATGAACGAGCGGGTTTTTCTAACTATTGAACTGGTGCTCAAAATTAAAATCTGAGGGCACTAATGAATTCGCAGTGTCGGGATTCACTTAGGTGAATCTTAACTTCAACCAACAAGGGTTTGACTAAAAAGATAATTTTTTTTGACTTTAACAAAAACAATTATATATAATAAATTAACTATATGTTATTTTATACTTTTTCTTCCACCGTCGAGAGACAGTTGGCGGAATCGCAGTGTAACGAAGATAAATAAATAAGGGCCATTTAATGACTCATCCCTTTTGTTGTGTAACATCAATGCATGTGTGTTTATTAGGTTCATTAATTAAGGTTCATTAATGAACCATAATAATTAACACAGTGTGAGGATTAATTAATTTATTAATCAACCCTTGGGAAAACAAATTGAGAACCCGCGGGAGGAAGCTCTGACGTAACGCCGATGATGCTGGCCTCCGACGAAGAACGACAAAGAATGTCGGTTCCTCGGAGATTGACGATGCGCCATCAATCCTCTTCCCCACGTCCAGAGAGGAGACGTCGTTTCCTCCTCGGAACGCCCAGACAATGCCTACCATCCTCTTCTTCGCGACGTTGTGTCCCGCAACACCGATGATCGTCTTCCTTGTTGAGGTATGGGTTTTGGATTATATTTCATTACGTTATTTATACCCTCAGCATGATGTATAATAGTTGGGAGTTGTTTGAACCACTAACGCGGTGTGTGTGGACCAACGAACAAGTCCAAACCCACCGCTATTTTGTTCTTGATGCGCGGAAGGTTGGGAGATGATGAAACGGGACCGCAATGGCATTTGAAGGCCGTCACTATGAAGAGCGGGTCCCTAGATGACCAAATGCACAGAAAAGAGGAGTGGACCACCAGAATGACTCTGATGGCCCGCGGACATCCCCGGCGGCGCCCAGGCATGCCGCCGGTAGGAGCGCCGCGACTTCAGCAGTGGCGCCAGGGGACCGGATCCCACAGCCGCACGGGATCCGGAGGAGACGCGGTGCTTGGCTCCGCGTCCGCGGGGCGAAAAGGGAGGTGGGGACCATGTCCCCCCTGGTCGGTCGCTGGTCGAGCCAGCGCACCCACCAGCAGGGCCGGGGCGGGTCGCGCAGATTGGGCCGACTCACGCCCTTCTCGGCCGGACCGCACCCTGCCGGGCCGGACCTGGACCCGGGTCCGGTCGACCCGGTTCGATCTGACCCAGGGGGTTGGTCCGGGTCGGGCCGGGACGAGACCACATATTTCGGAACACTTTCGGTCTTTTTCCCATAACTTGTGTTACAGACCTTCGATCGACACATCGTTAATTGAATATGAATCCTTGGATCGGGATGATCATTTCTGTATATTACACTTGAGGTTTCGGCAATGTTTGGGTATGGCCGGTTTGGTTCGAACTCGAAACCAATCGGGCCCTTGGAGAGGAAATGATCATATCTCAAGGACCATACATCCGATTAATTTCCCATCAATTGCGTTGGGATCATATTGTTGAGACTGTCCTTTTGGCTTGATCTTATTGAGGTTTGGATGTAGCTATAGGATGGTCGGGTTAGTTTTAGCATAAAAACCAACTGGGCCCCTGGAACGAAATAGCCAAAAACTCTCAGATCGGGCGTCTGATTGATGGACCATCTATCGCAGTGGGTTTCTTTTGAAGTGGAAGAACAATGGGATACATCAACTCTAGACTTCATGACAGTTGATGTATCGGCTCTCTTTTTCTCGAGGAGTGGACCCTCCCAGAATTGAGCATGCTATGTAAGGGAACCCTAGAGCTGGTTGCGATTGCATCGACATCTGTATAGGAATCCTCCGTGGGTTTGACAGTGAAGACTACCATACTATAATCCTCCAAGGGTTCGACAATGATGACTACTGTTCTTGTATCCAATGTGGGTCTAGTAGTATTGACCTCTGTACTTGTATCCTGTGTGGGTCAGGCAGAGTAGCTGGTCATGTATCTTGTGTGGGTCCGACAGCTTAGCTGGTCTTGTATCCAATGTGGGTCTGACAGATTAGATTAATCAGTGGCTATGTCTGATCATCTTTATCGCCTTACAAATTGTATACCTATGTGAGATGAGTCTTCATTCTCAATCATTATCATTGATGTGGGTGACTTTCTTTCATTTGTGGACTAGGATGTGTTCTTCCTGTGTGGACTAAGTTGTGCTATCCTTGTGGACTAGCTAGTGCTTTCCTTTGTGGACTGCGTGGTGCTTGGGAGTTGGAGATGAACTGTAACTCATGAATTAGGTATATGTATGGGAATATACTTAGTACTTTTGTTGGTACTTCTTGACTGTATCTTTCTTTTTTGGTTTATCCTTCATGGATTCTAAGAGACCTTCGGGGGACTCGGGGTCCCTTCTGAGTATCGTATACTCACCCCTACACGGGCTATGCCCGCATAATGTTATGTTGGTTGTAGACGACAGACAACGCTGATCGAGGTGGATGCTTGAGGAGTTGGACAGTACCCAGAGCTGGACCACTTGATGGGATTTATGCGGAGTGGGCGACCGGACCCAAGGAGATGAGGAGACTATCTGTTCCCACCCTTCATGTTTGATTTCTAGAGGACGACTCAGTGTTGCTATTTTTCTTATTATTGTTGTACTTTCCTTTCATTTGTATTGTACTTTCAGTTGGGTTTGTATTTTGGCCCATTTACTTTTCCAGCACATACCTTGTACTCAGTTTTCTTAGTGTTTACTTCTCTTTCATACTCTGTTGTGTATGTTACTTATTAAAGGCAATGACTTCCCTACTTTTGGGACTTACGCCGTTAATGCTAGTCGCCATCCCCTGGCCTATGGAAGGCGGGCTTGGGGTAGTCATGGCACGGGCCCCAAGGACGGGTCGTGACACCTACAATATTTTCCAACCCCTAACAATTTTTTTTCAAATCCTACCTAGTTACATTTTAGAGGTTTTATCTCTAGTGTCCTAAGAGTATGTTTAAAGGAGGCATGTCGAGGAAGAGGTAATCTCATCTACCGATACATTCAAATTTAGTTCTTCTCCTATTTCATCTTATTTAATTGTTTCATTATGTATTAATAACAAATGTATCAATAATATACTGATATTTTATTATTAATATGAAATAACCCTATTTCACCTTCTATCCATCGTACAAAAAATGAAATTGTTGCATGTGCATATGTAAAGATTACCATCCCCACACCGTGGTGTAATCTATTTTTCAGCACCTCCTTACATGGATAGGTATAAGGGTGGAAGCAATAGCTAAATTTTTTTATTATAACAAGATAGTACTTTTGAGATATTATACAACATCCAATTCAATATCGTTCAACAACTATGGTAATGATATTGTCGCTCATGCGTACATATGGCTTACCATCTCCACGACGCGATGAGATTCATTCTCCATGTTAACCATTCCAGAGTGATTATAAATTATATATAATAATAATGAAATATATGAAATAAAAATGATACAGGATTTTTGTATACATATATTTCATTTACATATATTTATTCGATTCAATTAGGAATTCGAAACAGCGTTCATGCATACGTACAACCTACCGTCTTCATGAATGGTATATTCCATTCAATTTATCGATCTATTATAAATATTTCTATAATGAATATATATGATATATAAATCTTTGTTTATATTCTCCATGTAAATAAATCCTGATCTACATAATAATATCAATAAAAAATTTCCAAACATGTATGATAAATAAAAAATAATTTTTACACAAAATGTTGCTTTAACATGGAATTGACAAATGAACGGGTAATATAAAGTCATTAGTGAATCATATATGATAACATAAATAGTATTATGTATATGTTACAAGTAACTAATATTTATAAACCTAATATATAGGGGTTTCAGACACATACAAAATAATATAGACCTAAGGATATACAGAAAATTTTAGGTAGGAAAACAACATAAAAAGAACGTTATGAGAGATGTTAAAACCCTTTCACCATGATTAGAATATTATGTCCTGATTATTCCAGGACACTAAAATAATCTGGTTTTTGGGAATTTTATTGAGCCAAGTATTATTTATTCCACAAATGTAATGTAATTTCCATTACGTCATGCATTAGTCAATATAGTTGGTATTAGATTGAAGGTTTCGTTAACCATTGGAAACTAATATGTGAAAACTTTTATGAAATCCCTTGAGATATTTCTAAGGTATGTCTTGGGATTTCCGCAGTACTAAGTATAATTATATGTTACTATCCAAGAATTATGGTAATGATCATGAATAACATAGGATTAATCCCAACTTGTTAGATATTGAAAGTATTCCCCCTTGATTATGTTGTTTTCCTAGTATGATGTTTTCCTCTCACAGTATTATTTTTGGGCTTTAGATAATGGCTATAACACAAAGGAATAATTTAATAATCAATGCACTGCAAAATACAATGCTCATCCTGCTTAACAACAAAATTTTATGGGATATGGAATTCAAAATATTATTTCTATACTTATACAAGCTATGAATCAATTTGGACTCCCAAATGACCATAGAAGGGAATAACATTCTATGGTGTCCTTCATGAGGCAATGTCCACCTTTGTTCAGTAGGTCTTATAATCAATATGTCTTTTGAACAGTGGATCGGTACCATTGGAAATATATTTTCCATCCGTTGCCTTTCAAAACATGAAGAGGTCATTTTGGTTGTCTATTGCTTTGAAGGTGAAGGAGACAAGTGGTGGACACTAATTAAGAATACAAGGCAGAAATATAAAATTTAATCCAGTTAATGGATTGAGATCAAGAACATGTTTTTCAATATGTACTTCCATTGTATTATTTAAAGAATGATGGATATGTTATTCCTAGAGCTTAAGACAAAGGATTATGACTCCATTGGTACATATGAGGTTAATTTAACAAGTCATTTATGGAATGCTTCTGAATTTAACATCCAAACTATATGTAAAGATTATAGATTCTACGGTTGATTAAACCCATGACATTGAAGGGAATTATCTATAAGAGACTTCAGTGTCTATTAAGGGATTTTTCATTGTTCTATCAAGGTAGAACTGGAAGGTGGTGTTACATATCCACCTAATTGTTTTGACAAGAAACTAAATATGGAGTTCATGAGAAAATCTAAAAACAAGGGTGAAAATAAGATGATTGATACTTTATTCTAAATGTGTGGAAATAAGCATGTTAGAGATTGTCTTAAAAGGATTAGAAAATGTTTCAAGTACAGAAAATAAGTTCATTGAGTAGTTGAGTGTCGAAGTAATTAGAAAAAGGTTTATAATTATGTTAATAAACAAAATGACTACCGAGAATCCACCACCAACACATCAATGTTACAAGTGGAAGGAAATGTGTAATTATGCAATCCAATGACCAAATCCAGGGGTTAATGAAGATTGACATCAGTAACCTCTTATAGAAAAAAGTCTAATGGAAGTGACAAGAAATCACTATTGGTGATGTTGATTATGAAAAAAAGAGTTGGAATGATTAACATTTTATGTAATTAGAATCCAAAATATTATTGTGGAATCAAATTTTTTTTATTATAGAATATTGGAATATCTATGTATTGGTTTATTCTGGTTTTCAATAATTGAATGGTACTTGTTACCATGAAATTTTCATGAAATGGTTTTGGAAAGCACGTGATATGTGCATATTATAGGGATAAGGAGATAATGAGATGTTTGATAGTATTAATGAACTCAATACTGATATAAGGAAAAAGTTATATCATGGCATGAGTATATAGAATTTTTGGAATGTGGAAAGAGTTAATTTTTATAGAGTGTATTTTTTCGCTAATCTTTTATGACATTATCATGTTTCAATAGAATACATGATTAATGTGTTAACATGTTTGGAATGTGAAAACCAAGAAATCTAATGTGAAAAATGGGAGACAAATGATATGTCAATTTATCTCACCTCATTCTAATGGTTTATATTTTCATCTTTTTGAAGGGTTTTATTCTTATCCATTGATGAATAGTACATGTTATATACTGGTTTTTGTTTCTTAGGTTAATGGGTTTTCTCACTATAGGTGGACTTATGCAAATTTTATAACATGTTCTCACATTTGGGTTGCTACAGATATAATGAAATATCTTTCAATCACATGATCTTTTAAAAGTTCAATAATTACAAATTCAAATTCATTTCATTATTTAAGAGTTGAAGTTGAAATTTTTTATGAAATGACCAACAGTGAGATTGTACTGAAATCATGTAATTATTTCTCTTTATGTAAAAAAATCATCAGCTTTAGGAAAAATATCACGAAACCAAAATTTTTATCATAGTGCCCTCTTTTTTTATGAATAATATGTTCCCTAAAATCATCATCAATTTACAGCTTTCTGGTACATAACTATCTCTAAACCTTATTCTGTATCACCATCCATCAGAACATGATGGTTATATTTATCTTTCATATCCATGTTTTAACTTCCCCCATATGCTCTCCTATGTGGAATCATTGTGATGATTTACATAGCATAACAATTATTTTTCTAGTTTTCCTTTTGATAATTGAAAATTAGTATTATTTATTACGTTGTTGGTTTCATTGAATGAAACTGTAATGTAGTAAACCATTTATAATCCAGATTAATTTCGAGGGAGAAATTAATTTTAATGGTGCAGAATATGACATGCTGATATTTTAGGGGATATTTTCTTTTTATTTTCATTTATGTATTGTGTTTTACACTACCAACAATATATTTCATTGTACAGAACCCCATATTTGTTTTCAGTATACACAACACTATTCATGGCTTCTGTTAAACACAATTTCATGTTCTTCTTATAGAATTCATTTCACGCAACACTGAGTATAGATTTTTTCCATCTAAAAATGAAAAAATATTGGATTATTTAATTAGAAACACCAATGGAATCTTTCACTACACACAACACTGACTTGGGTTTCCTTACAAGTAAGAGCAACTATCATCAGTAGCTTGCATTGTACACGATGCTGAGTTTCACTACAAAATGATATATTATTAGAATATTATTATGGGATATAAAGTAGTCTTTCTGAATATTATAAACAATATTTTTATTTATAAAAAATTTTCATTCAAATTAAACATTTTCTAGAACAGGGTATGAAAACAAAATCAATTTTTTCGTATAAAATAATTAATTTTCAAAAATACATTTTTGCCGCCTTTTGATGGAGCACCCATTTTAAATCCAGTTTTGAAATGTTTATAAGTTACATTTAATAAAATAAACTTCTTATACTGAATTAGGATATTAAAATTTACTTTGGATAAATTTTTTATATTTTTCTGATAACTTTCTTATTTTAATGAATAGTAAAAATACGATAAATTTTAATTAAATTCTTTTTTTTCATTGATGTAATTTATAGGGTTAAATTATTATATTTAATGTGTTTAATGTATAAAAATATTATATCTTTACAATTTAACATAATATATTTTTTTATCATTAATTTTTCATTTAATTAATTGGTACAATCATTCCGATCTTTTGTAATGTTTTATCATTTAAAACTCGGTTTCTCAACAATGGGATTAATTTTTAATTAATTACATTAAATTTGGTGTTTTTAATTTTGATAAATGGATTATATATTTGGAACTCTTAGGACCAAATTATGTTAATTGGATACTTTTCTTTTCGAATATTATGAACAGTAACATTAATAATTATTTTATTTACCATCATTAGAGGGTAAATATGGTAAATAAGGGTAAATAAAATTTTTATTAATATTAATCTACCCTAAAAAATGTCATAATATTAATGGATGAGATTTGTTTTTTCTATGAGCATCCTTGGGTCGATTTTGGGGACCCCATTGATTCACTTGGATGTGAAAATTACATTTTATAATAATTAATTTATTGTAAAGATAATTATAACCTAAAGATATATCTTTAACGAAATTTATTTTAATTTGTTACATGTTAGTAATATGTTTAAATCCACTATACAAGAGTTTCAGAAACATAGAAATGAAATCATTCCCAAGGATATAATGAAACGCTTTAGGTAGGAAAACAAAAGGGAAGATCATTGTTGAAGATGTTGAGGATCTTTTACCATGATTAGAATATTATGATCTCAGATTCCAAAGACACTAAACTAATACAGTCATTGGGAATTTTTCTGTGTAATGTATTAAGTATTTGTTAAACATAATATAATGTCTTTGTATGACAATCTATGGTCACTACATATAGACAAACATAAGCATTATCTACGCTTGTATGTGTTATTTTTTTATATAACTAAATTTTGGAGTTATACATGGTGATAATCAAGATTGATATTTTATGTATATTAGAAGATCAGTGATGACTCATTATTAGCAGATGTTGATAGAATACCCATCCTCATAATTCTTTATGTATGGTGTAATAATGTGGTTCTTCTCTGGTATCCCTTCTTTATGAAGTTAATGTTTCCATTATAAATCACCACATTCTTTTATGGTGTCCTCATGTGAATTTATTACCTATCAGGTTTTCCCAGGGATCCTAGTTTTATATTTGTTATTGATACATCCATTTTTATATAATATATTAATTTATTTATATTTATGAATTTAAGACCTATTATATTCTATATCTGAACATCATAGATATCATCTATGAACTCCCTTTTATAGTTACAAATTATTGGTACAAGACTTTATCCCCCATCCTATTTGGGTACAGATTGGGGTGGCACACTAATATTAACACTGAACTAAATGGAGTACCACTATGTGAGGTCATGATATAATCATTTGAAATCCATTTGAGTAGTATTCAATAAATTTAGAGAAACTATTTATAAATGTTTTATTTTTCAAATTATGCAATGATGACATTGGTTTTTTTATTAACATACTAGGGAATCTAATGTTCGAGTGGCCACTGACATTTACATTCAATTGGAATATAATAATATATTAATCAATCTAGATCATTTTGGAAGAAATATTGAGGTGAAATTATGATGTTAGATGCATCATATAATTGAAAATAAGGATCTTATTTTCTATCATTGTCACCTCATTCATATATACTTTAAACTTTATGTCATTATTAAATCGAATACATAATTCATTCAAATATATCATGATCCAACATAGAGACATGGTTGTGAGATCACATTCATCTATTTGGGATAATTACAACCATGTAATGTTTTTATGATATACTATTGAAAATTATCAGTTAAGAGATATTTTTTCCAATATATAGTAGAGGATTATCATCCCATTATACCTAGTGTAGTGTCATTTAAAGTGCATATGACAATTCCAAGTAGTCTAATAAACCTATTTTATAAAATACACTCTATGGGAATTACATTTGTAGAGGTTTTATAAACTATGAGGTGAAATTAATCAACTTATATAAAGGGTATTGTTAGAGTTACTGAACCCCATTATTTTTTTCTTATTCACACCCATTCAGGGAATTTAATTTTTTTCATGAGTCTATAATAATGAATAGTGACTGCTTAGTGATTTATGATCTTTTCAAAAACATTATAGTAAACTCTATGTTTTATAGAGTTGAAACATAAATTTAGGGGAATACTATATCTTTTATCAGGTGTCATGACCTGTTGTGAGTACACAGTATAATCCACCTGAGGTACTTTCTAGACCTGAGACATATTAGATTTCATTGTACTCATATTTTCATGTGTATAATTCATGTACTGAACTCATGATGGGGGTTTTCACATAAAAACACCACCTTTGGATGAATCATTAATTATGTATTACCATTTTCGAATTTCATGAGATAATTACACCCTATAATATTGATAATGGAATGTTATCCTTAAAGTGAGGCAAAATAGTACTATAAACAGAACCCAATGTTGAAAAATATATTCAGACATGGGGCTCTCCTGGTGTATTTATAGTATCCGATCAAGTAATTAGTTTTAGTTGATGTGTTGGTGGAATAGAAAATATTTAGTTTTTGGTGTCCCTTTGATACTCTTACATCCATACAACCTCTAGTAATATATTTTATGTGTGAATTGTTATCAGTTAGAGATATGGTTCAAATCCACACAACACATGGTCTCAATAAAGTGATGTCTGGTATGGTATGATTTCAGATTCATTTACCATCTTTATGGAAGCATGCGATTATAAATGATTACATGATATATTTATACATTACCTTGTGTAATTGATATTTTGATTATAGTTTGACTCATTGTGAGACCCATGAAAACTATAGAATATCCACATATGGAATTCATATTTCCCTCACTCGATCTATTCATGTGAGGATGTCCTTGAATAATGGAGAAATATAACATTTTATTCCAAAATATTTATGATGATATTTTATTTGTATCATCCATAATATGGATTAATTAACCATTACTAGGATTATGAATAGACTTTTAGATGAGAAAATGATGTTTTCTCTACCCTAATGCTGAGTACCACTCTAAGATGTAAAGAGAATAACAAAAGGATATGATATTGAAACAAAATACCCCCATGTGGTATGATAGAAATATTTTGTATAAAATAATATTTAAGGATTATATTTTTATTAATATAAATTAAATAATATAATTTATCATGACTGTAACCCATGTTTTTCTTTCAATGGGTTATGAAAGTTTAAAATATGATAAATTTTTTGGTTAATTACTATAATTTAATGTTATTAAAAATATAAGGTATATGGTTATAAATGTGGAGTGGTAGTAATGATATATTTGACTCTCACTTTGAAATCTAATGTTTACCAGAGAAGCTCAGTCTATGAAAAGCCTCTGACATGAACATTTATTCTTCAAGATCGGTAATATATTTTACAATTTTTCCTACCTCGGTTCATTTGATGATTACAACAATCTTGGGCATATCAACATAAATATTGTGTATGGATCCCCTAAAAAAGAAAAATAATAAAATTAGTGTTTATGGAATGATTTTGTAGGTTCCCATATATGCAGAAATGCATCTACATAGTGGAGGATGTTTCATAGTGGTTTTGGTTTTAGTAACCTGATATAGGTTTGAAGTATCCAAGGGTGTATTGCCAATACTCTAGGTTAATTTGATTAATTGAGAATATTTATATTATATTATTGTATAATGGATAACAAAATAGATATGAATTATTCTTGTGTATCTTGAAGAACAATTTATTTATTTATGAGTTATCAACAATAACTACTATATTAATGTAGCACAATTCAAGAAATTCATTTTGATAGAGAATAAAATCATGATTAGAGTTCCAAGTTTGTCGGTGAAATTCACACCAATGTCTTTGTAAAGGTTTATTAGTGGAATATAATATTTAAATTATTCCATAAGATGTAGATATTAGTGTTCATTATTTGGCCATGGGATAAATGAAAAATAAAGTATAACATGAATTAAATATTACATTATGTTTTATCCATATATAGTGTAGATGCCCCATAGTATTATTTTGTAGTTTAATATGATGAAAATTTATATTCCCCTAGAGGATTACAATTTATATATTTAATAATGTGTACAAATGGTTCACCCATATGTGATTTTGTTGCAGATGAACTAGTTAATGGTAGATATTACATGTTCATGGTTTTTTTCATTATTTTTTTTTGAGATACCCATATTTGTGGAAAAGAAAAAGGATTAAAATATAATATACTCACACGATGTAATCCTATGATACTTATTAAGTGATTACTTGAGAAAATATTAGGATGATGAATCATATGATGTCATTTTATATTAATAATTGATGTTAATGAGTTCATGGATAAGGAGTATGGTCTTACACTACATGGTAGTGTTGACTATAAGAGTAAGACTATGTACAATTATATATGGGTTTTTTTATCAGATGGCAGTTTTATGAGATTTACACTCAATATATTTTTTGGTTTTATTTTTAGTGATAAAAATGGTTTATATTGGGAATGATGAAGCAAACAAAATTTTGTTTTAAACCATAAATATGTCATTTTTTTCATGGAGTCTTAGATCAAAAATATTTTAACTATTAATATTTATATAGAGATTTATTTTTGATGATTTTAATATTACCTCATTATCCTAAATCGTGGTGTTTTTTCTTGAGTTAAATATTTCTAATTTTCTATGTCACATTATTTTTGTTAAAATCCAATATTTATAAATGAATAAATAGTTATAATTTGTGGAATACTTGTTTTCTTGGACATGATATAACATTAAAATTATTATAACACTATTATGTCTAAAATGGTATTTTTTTTCTTATCAATGTTATATTATTATATATGATGTTTTAAATTGCTCAGTGGATAAATTATTTTTCTTAAAATAAACCATAAAATTATATACAAAATAATCTATTATTTTTAAACAAGGTGGTCCCATTGTCATAAAGACATATAAGTGTAATAGAAAATTTGTAGTTGAGTGGTGATGACAACGCATAATGACATATTCTAGATAACCGAATTCTGGGAGAGTTTACTACCTATAAATACCAGGATTAATTATATTAGTCTCAAAAATTTGAATAAGTTGATATTAATTGGATCAATTGGTGAAATCATGGATCTTATAATATAATAAATAATTATGAAATAATATTTTCTCTATTATGGGAAGAATAAAATTTATATACATCAACATGGGTGGATTAACCCCCCCTCCCCCCTGATAAGGAACCACTATTTCTCTCTCTATATATATCCAAACAACCCATAACATAACATCGCATTTGTTAGGTTAATTTTCATAGAGGTATCAATGGTGAAGGATAATTCTCATGGAAAAGATAATCATATAATATAGAGATAATGAATGTGGATCAAAAAAATTGTTTATGGACATGTTTGTGTTATATTCATTGAAGTGTGTTAGTTTTTATATTTCCGTGCATGTTTTCAGATTATTCATATTCTTATTTTCAAATAATCATAATACATAATTTCATATGTAAATAAAATCATATAAAGCATTTAATTTCATAAAAATATGTGGTGAGAGTTTGTTAATCCTGATTCATATATTATTATAATATAAATGGGTAATTATTCTATGATATTAATATGATTATAATTGAATTAGTTATTTAATTCATTAATAATCAATAAATAAAATTTTTATTTAGTTAATATTTAAAATTGAGATTTCATTATTGTAATACTTACTAAATTATTTTATATGGGTTAAGTAATTAATTAACCAGAGTATAATTTATTTAATTTATTAAAAATGGTTACTGTGATCATATTGATAGAATTATTCTTCCATATATTATTTTTATGAATTTTTTATATATAACATTACAAATTAATTATATTATTCGTTAGTACTTATGTAATTTCTACATAGATAATAATTATTTTAATCATGGTAATTCAATTTATAAAAATATTTTATTTTCAAAATTATTATTATTGCATGACTATTGTATTTATTTTCATTTTAATTGGGCGTTTAATCATTTTTTTTACATATAAAAAAAATAAAATATTATTTTTTTATTGTTTCCAACATGGTGTTGTTCTCATTTGATAATTAATGATGATTGAAAATTAAGGAAGGAAAATTATGAAGAAGGAATGATGAATCTTATACATAATTTTGTTTATTGTTCTTTTATCTTCCATTATATTGGATGAAAGAGGTTATAAATCTATTATTTTGGGGTTCAACATGTATAATGACAACCGTTCATAGATTTTTCAGACCTATTTCTTCACGGATTTTTCTGATCTTGTAATCCCAATGAAAAAATAAAAAATTATAGATGACATTGGATTAGGAGTGTGTCGGTGATGATATAAATGGTTTTGGTCACTATTTAAGAAAATATAGAAAACAAATAATGGTGAATGATTATTAAAAATGAAATTTGGGGATTTATAGATTATATTAGAGGTGATGTGTTTAATCTCAAATGGAATCACATCACGAGTAAAATGTTGAAGTAGTATAAATCAGAAGAAATTGTTTTTTATATAATATTATTGACTGGGTGAAATTTTTTCTCCAACATAGCCACCATCTATGTAGATAGATTTTATTTTCAAATGATATTATTACCACATGTCATGTACCTATTAGGATCATATTGTGTGAATCCATTTCATTAATTTTGATCATATTTAACATTTATAAAATAATTTTCTATTTGAATCAATTTCACATTACATGTAATTCTAAATCAAGTGTATTATAATTTTCAACAAATTAACACATAGTTTAAAGTATTTAACTGATAAATGATAATAACCATCGCAAATGTCATGTATTTAAAGAATTACAACATGGTGTGTGTTTCCTTCACAGTTTTAGTGTTAGCATAAGATCCACACATATTGAATTCTAATATATACACGATGTACATGGGAAAATGTCATATACATGGTAAATGACATGATCTCTACTAAAAGTACATTTTTTGGATTCTAGAAACACAAACAAAAAAATTTTCATTTATAAATTCTATGTAATGGTTCATTAAATGAGTTAAAAAATAATATTTCATGTCAATTGAAAAAAGAATACATATATGAAGTGTTCTTGTATTAGACTCACTATGTTATAAGATTAATGTTGTATTCTTTTTATCGTTCCATCAAATTATTATTTGGAATATAAAAGTGGAATATTATTTTTATTTTTTCATATGAAACATGATGGTTCATACAACATCCTTATTAATGTGTTATATTTGAATAATTTTAAATTTAATTACATCATAGGTATAGTGATCTGTATGGGATTATTATTAGAGAAACCAAGTTTTTGGAAACCCTATATCATCATATAGTATAGTAGGTAACCCTCTCAAAAGGAAATTTTAAATATCCTCCACCAATGGAGTTCGTACCCCTCTTAGATGATTCCCATAGTAGACTCTAGCACAGTAGTCCTCCATATTTATTAGATACCCTCTAAACATTGGTTAGATATAGTGTGGAACAATACTCCAATTTATAGCTAATATTGAGACCTAATTTTTTTTGATTAATGTGAAATATTTTGTATTCATTTAGTTCTACGGTATTGAGGATTATTTAAGGTACTTCACAAAACATAACTTCTTGTTATCTAAGTGGTGGAAAACAAAAAAAAAGTCTTCAAGTTTCCAAATACCAGCTCCATTTTCTTAGAGTGGTAACATAATGATTTTTTAAAAACTATATTATTTTTTTGTCAATGATAATATGATGTTATTATGATCTTTTAGAAATTTAGAATTTTGGAGAGGGATTCCATATTATTTTAGGATTTGACATACTACACCATATTTTCACTGTGGTCTTACTTGTAGTTATTATATGGAATATGTGGAGAGAAGTTCTCCATATAATATGCATGACCACATATACATATAATAATTGATCCTTTTAAAATTAATGTTATGGTAATGAGAAACTATTTTATGTTTCGATGTTTATTTCTTCTAAAATGATTTTGAAAAATTATATCATATTTATGATCACTTAATTCGTCATATTTTACTTTTTAGTTAACTTGTTTCTTTTAATTTTTTATTATTTTAAGGAATCCAGTTTGGAATACATATACCTAAAAAAATTTAGCCTTTTTACTAGAATGCATTATTTTTATGCCAATGATGCATAATTTATATATCATCTTTCTAATCATTGTGCAAGAGATATTATATGGAGAAGATTTTCGGTGATGCATGGTGGCACTATATAATGAAAATTGTTAATGGTAGGCCCTTTTGAGGATTTAATGGTATATAGTATCAAATGGTGGTCCTTCATACAATTCTTATAGCATATGGTAATATTTTAATTTTATGATTGTTCATTTCTTATAATGGTCTTATCATGTGTGTAGGTTACATATTTGGATTGCACATATAAAATTGTGTTATATATATGTTATACATATTTCCATTGATGTAATATTCAATTCTTAATTTTTATTAATCTATTTTAAGTATTCAGTTATATTTATTATATTTTATATTTGATACCGATTGATATAGGATGAGTCCTCATTTTTATGTTTACACCATAATGGTTTTTGTATCCATCCCCTGACCTATTAGAGCTATAATGGGGAAAAACTAGATTATACCTATTTAGGGGGAGTCCTGATGTGTTGGGTCTTGTAAAACTATTTGATATATCATAGAATTAGTAAATTTTATTGTTTTTTAAATTTTTCATCTGACAAACCCATAAAATATATTATAGAATAACTACTGGTATGAATATTTTTCAATAATTTATGTTCAAAAAGTATTTTTTATACATAGAGTCTTTCATAAAAGCCACAGTTATATGAATTAAATGGGTTTGAACTATCATTATAATTTTTTTGACCTATCTATATGACTCAAAATATAAATTTTAATAATTATGTAATTAATTTATTAATTTTTATATATATTTTTTATCATTAATACAATTATTAATTTATTATAAATTACATTAATTTAAATTTATAGTAATATTGTTGAAATAAATATTCAAATTCATCTCTCTTTATTTAAAAATATCATGGGAGGATGTAATTTCTACTAAAATAATTCTATGATTATAAATTTTCTTCTCTATTATCAAATAGTTGAGTAGTTTTGTTTTTAAAATATATTAATTTAACGAGTATTTTATTTTTAAGTTTCATTTAAATATATTCATCATTATTTTTATTTTAAAATTCATCATTATGTTTCTATATATTTCCTTATTTTGCAAAGGGATATAATTTTTCAGATAATTAATTGAGGGCATGTTTTCATGTTCTTTTAAATTGAATGAGTATAATGGTGAATAATATATATGACCCAATTTAATAATTCTGGTATATTTATGAGACAAAACACATAATTCATGTATTCCACTATCATTTTATGTTCAATAAGAATAATAAATTTAAAAAAAACCCAATAAAATCCTAATAAGAATTAATTAATTTATTCATCAATACCATCTCAATTATAATCATAAAAAGGTGATACGAATTCATCCCCATTTGGATCAAAAATATGTATCCACTATACTGGCGTATTAAATATACTAGATAATATTATTTTTATCTAATATTTCAATTAAATTTTTATAATAGATTATATAAATACATGATGTATATAAAATAGATTTTCAAATTATAGAATAATGGAAATATACATAAACATTATAAAAAATGCATTATATAAAAAATGGAAAATAATTAAAATAATTTATGTACCAAATTCACATCAAAACAATAATGATTATATTATTTTACCTTTGGAATAAAATTTAATCATTAATTAGAGAAATTATATTATGTTATCCTTTCAATAATGAGGCTCTATGTCTACATAAAATGTTGAGGTATCAATATAAAGACATAAAATTAATAAAATATAAAGAGTTCCAATGAATTAGTTAATAAATTTATAAATTATATATCAAATTATAAATGTTAATATTGTTCAACCATCGAAAATCGATTTCATCCATCATTGAAGAATGATTTATTCATGTTCATAATTTGTTGTCTCATTTAAAATCTCATTATCTAGTATTAATGATAAATATATAATATTGAATTATTTAATAAATTACCTAACCATGAATATCATCCTAAAATGTTTACATTAGTCCAATGTAATTTACACAAAATGTAATCGATGATTTTAGGGTCGAAAATGATAATTTTATCATGAGATGTAAAATTCAGGTCTCATGATAAATTTTGAAATAACATTCACTAAATTATTCGACGATTGGATCATATAGATTTAATAAAAAAATGAAACATGAGAGAGATATGGGATTTCAAATTATTGAAAAACAACATATCATAATATAAATAATAAAAAACAAGAAATATATGAAATAAAACTCTAACTAATGGTGCCTTAAAAATTTAATGTTACATCACAATGATCAGAGCATTTGATATTTTATAAAATAAAAAAATTTGTGTTATATGAATACTATTGAGACCATGATAGTCCAAGATGGATTATTATTTATTTTCGTATTAGTTTATTAAAAATTTTAAAATATAGAAAATTTATTTTGAAAAAACGTTTTTTTATAAATAATATAAGTATGTAAATATTTGATGGAATGATTATCAATCTATATTTTTGTTTTGAAAAATTAATATATGTCCATAGTGTATTTTTTTATCTATTTGTTTATTTGGAAAAAATTTATATAAATAAACGGATAAAAATAATTCTGAAAAAAATATGTTATATCATAGATAATTATTTCTCAAATGATTTTTAAATTACTATATTATAAAAACATGAGCACATATTTTTAATTTTTTTGAGGAAATATAATTAATGATAAGAATAAAAATGAAATATGTAACTTTTAATGGTGTTTCATAATTTATTTAGGACTATATAAAGTCAAAGAATGGTGGAACTTATTTTAATAATGGGATATAAATTGAAAATGGAAAAAATAAATTTATGATAAAGAATAAATATGATTATTAATATTTGATACCTACTTTCTTAAATGGAGGGAAACTATTTTTTACCATTTATCAAATTATACATGTCGTCTTACGAAGGGTTCCTCAATATTTCTAATATTTCTGCTAAATGTTTAATAATATTATGAAAAAATAATATTTTTATTTTGGTTACCAACATAATTCTAATTCATATCTCCCTACAAAATCCAATATTTGTATATTAGGTTGGTAAGTAATATTTATATTTTCATAAAATAGATGATGTTAAGGGATAATTTAATGGTGTTTATGGGAGGTATTAAATATTGAATTTGAAATTAAAAATTTAATTATTTTTATTGAATTTGTGGAGTTCTTTTTGTTGGGATAAATTTTGAAAATAAGTTTAAGGTGATGAAACTATGAGATAACATTAAAATCTAGAAATAAAGGGTATTATGTCATTATTATTTTTATTATTTCATATTCAAATTGATGAATAGGTGATTTTAAGAGTGAATAATGAATATATTAATTAATACAGAATGAGTTACTATGTTACTAATACTTTTTTGATTATTTCACTGTGTGAAATTTACCTTACCATCTCATAATAAAAAATGATGAATTGGAACATGTCATCATATTAAGGGGATAATTACATAACGATAGAATTCATAAAACCATGTGGATGGTATTGAATTTTATATAGTAGTAGAAATAGATTTACACACTCATATTGTCTTATATTTATTTAAGGAATAATTCAATATTATTGTTCTTCCAAATAATAAATTATATTTATGTCTCAATTTTTTCATGACATATAATATTTCTCATGTGTATAAATGTAACGAAACAATCCTTTATTAATGAAAATATCTGTTGAACTAATTAAATGTCTTATTATAAAAAATGGTCTTATAACATATGCAATTCCTTGGTTTTATGTTTTTGGATTTTAAAATACTGTTATGAATTGACACCACTTCTAAGATTGTCGTTGAACAGTGATCACTTGATTAGTATAAATATAGGGCTTTAATAAATCCAATTTACATCATCAATTTTATGAAAATAGATGGACATTTAGTTGTTTTTTGGATTATTATTTGAAAAACCTAGTTAAATACATAGGGATAAGACTAATTATAATGAAAACATCTCTTAATATTGGAGAGTAATGAGTAAGTGTTTTATCAAGAAAATACATCCTTGTCTGGAGACAATGAGTTAGAGGCTGCTATGGCACATATATATCTAGGGTTTAAACACAAGAACACCACTTTGAGCTAGAATTAAACGGGAATTGGTGACCAACAACATGCCTTGTTTCACTCTTAATTATGAAAGTCATGGGGGATATGTGTTGTTAAATTAATAATCATTTTATGTACTGTTGTTAAGGTAATAAAAAAATGTCCCTAAGAGAATATATTGGGAATTTGAACATGGATAATATAGATTGAAGTCTATAAATTCATGAGTTATGGAAATCAAATTAATTTATTATTCAACCATTTTTTTCTATGGATTACCCTTTTGTGTCACCCTTAACATTTCATTTATTCCATCCAATGGATGATAATAGGAGGAATCATTCTAGAAACCGATGTGAAGATCAATGTGATGACTGTTCTAATGTGATGCTCAATCTGATGGGATCGTGAATCATGACCTTTTTCATGATAATCTCCCAATTAACTCATGTTATTATTTGAAAATTTTATCAAGAGAAACGCCCCCCCTACCGTAATAATAACATGTCATAATCGATATCTTCATGAGACAAAGGCCTCCTAATTGTAATGTTTTATCGGATCCCACAATTTCCGAAAAATGGATCAACTCCATTGATATGATCTTCTTTATCCGTCAATGTTCTGAAATAGAGAAGGTTAATCTGGATGCGTTTTTTATGAAGGGTGAAGCTGATCAATGGTGGACTCTGATAAAAAAATACAATACCTAAGGAGGTGATTGAGGCATTGGAATTGGAGGATTTCCAAAAGATTATTTTCAATAAAATTAATTTCCTCTCACCCTCCGACTTAAAATGGAAATATATTTCCATTCCCTCATGAAAAAAGGCAACAAATCCCTCAGAGAGTATATGGAAAGATTTACAAATCATGAACGATACTCCTCCCTCTTTTTTTTACCCGTTAATGCAAGGTTAACTACTTATTTAGTGGCATAAAACCTAGCCAATAGTAATCCATAGAGATCCATGACATCAAGAGCTATGTAGAAACTTTCTGATGTGCACTCATAGTCGAAATAGATATCGGAGAATATCAGGGGTAACATGAGAATAATAAGAGAAAGGTGGACATTAATTATGGTAGTCCAAATGGATAAATCCAACAGTTCTAAGAAAATCTAGCACCGCACATGCCAATGGTGTGAAATGAAGAATCTTTGAAATTAGTTGAAGGGGATGAGGAAATGAATTATATGTCGAAGAGAAAAGAACATAGCCCTTAATGTCTAACAAGAAAAACATGTCGCTGTGACAGAGGAGTGGAATGCTCTGTTTTACCCTTAATGCATTGTTCAATTCTACAACTACAAAGAAACATGGAACTTTGAAAACTAGTGCCCTAAACAAAGAGTTTTTTGAGCAACCAACAACATCCAAGGTATCATAGGCTATCATTTTCCATCACTACAATAGTAGTGAACCCCAAACGCAAGTTTTTATAGGTACAATAGATATTCATTCATGAATAGAAAACATACTTTTTTATTCATGTGCAATGCTTTCTTTTATATCTGTAATGTTTTTTAGCACAATCCCAACAACACCGCACATCATTGAAGTAAATATGTCCCTGAGAATGAAAAATGGGGAAATCATTGAATCCCATCAATATTACTCCTCCTAGGACATAATTTGTTGATTGATCTTCCTAGAGAACCATGAAACACTTCCTCTATTATAATTTGAGGTAATTAATTTCATGGATCAACTTACCTAATATAAAACCATCATAAATTTTATTGATAGAGAAATCACTCTCTATATGGTAAATCGACCTCGATTCTATACAAGTACATGGAGGAGGATGAATCTTATTTTAGAACAATTATATCAAAAGTTGATATTAATACCTTAAGATAACACATATAATTATAAAATTATTGAGTCTAAGGAAGAAACCATCCATGATGTCCTACCTATAGTGAGGAAATTCACTGAAGTGTTTCCTAAGGAATTTTATGGTCTTCATCCAGGAAGAGATGATGAATTCTCAATTGATATTATATGTGGGACATTTACAAAATCAATGAATCCATATAGAATGGTGTTTGTGGAGATTCAGGAGCTGATGAAGAAGAAATATGAGAATATAGATAAAGGGTTTATATGCCCAAGTTCTTCACCATAGGGTGGACCAGTCATATTTGTCATGAAAAATTATGGGTCAACGTTCCTTTGCCTTGATTTTCTTGAGATCAAAAAATTCACATTAAAGAACAACATTCATACAACATGAATTGATGACATGTTCGACGAGCTACATGGAGAAAAAAACTTCTCCATGGTGGATTTCCAATCAGGATATTACCAAAAATGGGTGAACACTGTGGATATCCCCATGAATGCTTTTCATATAAGGGTTGGGTGCTATGTATTCATAGTAATTCCTTTCAGGCTGACTAATGCTCCATAAATATTCATGTACTTGTTGTATTTATTTTTTAGAGATCACATAGTCAAATATATGGCAGTCTTTATAGATGATATTATAATATACTCCAAAACCATGTAGGAGCATGAGGAGCATCGATGCACTATACTATAGAACTTATGCTAGGATAATCTTTATGCAAAGTACATGATGTGTGAGTTATAGTTGAAGGATGTATCATTATTTTGTAATTTCATCACAAGAATTGGGATATCTATGGATCCTTCCATGACAACTACAATTGAGGGATGATCAAGGCCATCATCAGTAATGGATATTCATAATACCCAGGGGTTAATTGTATATTATCACCAATTTGGGAGAAATTTATCACAATTGTCCAACCCTCTTACCAAGAAAACTTAGAAGGGAGTAATGTTCTCATGGGGTACTGAATGTGATGATAGGTTCAAGGAGTTCGAAAGGAGGCTTAACACTATGCCTGGGATCACAGTACCCCCAAGTGGAGATCTTTTTGGGGGTATTCAGTGACCCATCGAAGAATGCAATGGGATGTTTGTTTATGAAATAAAGACAAAATCATTGATTATTCTTCAAGGAAATTGAAGGTTCAGGTGAACAATATATATCCCCCACATGATCTGGAGTTGGCTAAAGTAATCTTTACATTGAAAATTTGCCAACATTGCCTCTTTCTAGAGAAGTGTGAAATAAATACGGACCACAAAATCCACAAATATATATTCACATAGAAAGATTTTATCATGCACTAATAATGATGGTTAGAGCTAGTCAAAGACTATGACCGCTCAATCCAATACCACCCTATGAATTAGAACAATGTAGAATATGCTATAAGTAGAAAGAATCCGATGATTATTTCATTAAAGATAATTGAAAAGGATGGAATCTTATTATATTTGATGACGATATACATGGTAATCATAATGAAACGGAACATCATAAATCATTTCAGAAATGATTTCTTAGTTGTCTTGTTTTTAAAGGATAAATAATGCTCAAAACTGTGATGTCGGAATTAAACAAATAGTGTAAACTAGTGGAAAAGGGAATTTCTTGGATTTCAATGTTAATGAAGAAGGAATTTTTAGATTTGGGACAAGACTACGTGTTCCCTAAAATCTGTAGTTAGAGAATGATCTTTTCTATGATTCACATAGTTTGAATTTCCCTTTTCACCATGGAAACACCAAGATATATCGATATAATTGAGATCATTATTGGTCAGATAATATAAAGAAGGAGATAATTGAGTATACATAAAATTTCCTAGTATGCCTGTAATTTATGTCTGAGAGGGAGAAGTATAAGGGGATGATGCAACCATTACTCTTACCAATATAGAAATTGGGGAAAATAACCATGACTTTGTTAACATAATTATGAAGACATCTAAAGTAAAAAAATTATATCTAGGTTGTTGCGGATCATCTTAAAAAGAATGTACAGTTCGTTACAATTTGAGATGATCTCTCATTGGATCAATTGGGACATATATATATTAGAGAAGTAGTGAGGATGTATAGAGTATAAATATATGTTATGTCCAATCAAGATCCAAGATTCAACTATATGTTCTAGAATAGTATTCAACATGATCTGAATACTAATATGAAATTCATTAGGGATTATCATCCTCAAAAAGATGACCAATATATGTAGACTATCCAGACACATGATGTAATGTTGAGAGAATTCTCAATAGACTTCAAAGGATAATGGGATCAACATATTCATCTAGTTGATTTCCCATACAATAAGAGTTTCTACTCAAGCATCCAAATGACTCTTTATATAGCCCTTTATGGAAAAAGGTGCATAACTTGAAAAGTTGGGATAAATCTTTGGAGCAAAATCTCATAGGTCAATAAACAGTTTAAGAAATGGTGGAGATGTTTAGGTCCATCCATTAACACAATAAAGCTGCTCAGAGTTAACAAAAGAAATATGCTGACACACATCGACAAGTCCTAGAATATGATGTTGGAGACATGGTTTTTCTTCTAATATCACTACGGTAGAGAGTCATGTGATTCAAGAAGAATGGAAACCTTAGTCTGAAGTACATCGTCCATTTTGAGATACATGAACACATATGAGTTGTACCATATCGACTAGCTGTCCCACTCATCTAATCTCAAGTACATGTTGTATTCCATGTATCACACTTACAGAAGTACATACCTAACCCATCACAAGTACTCAATACATAGGTCATACCATTGGAATATTACCTCTCATATGAAGAGAATTTAGCGAAGGTCTTAGATCGTTGGGAAAAAGTTATACCAAATAAGAAAATTCCCCCCATGAAGGTGTTATGGTGAATCCGAAATTTTAAAAAGGAAACGTGGGAATCAGAGGAAGTGATGAAGTAGAGTTACCCACATCTATTTTATTGTGGGAAAATAAAATTTTGAGGTTGAAATTTCTTATGGGGGATGATTATAATGACCCATACCTTTTTGAATGAAAATTATTCTTGATCTAATTTAATTTCTTATTATGTAAAATAGTTAGATAAAATATGAACATCCTTGGTTTTTTGATATGGTATTTTAAATAGTGTTATTAATTATGATCGTTGCTAATATAGTTATTTAATAGTAATAAAATGATTAGTACAAATATAGGGCTTTTACAAATCAAATTTACTTAGAAAAATAAAGTGATGGACTTATGCAGTAAAATTGCTCCATAAAAAGACCATTTTTTAGAGCTTGGAAAACAAGTGGAATCACTAGGATTTTCTACTGACAAATCCCAAGATGAGATTCAACACGTTAAGCATGAGGAGAACTATCTACTAGGTAAGTGGAATTTAATTGAGATTATGACCTGAGTGATGATATCTGGGCCTCCCCAATAGTTTAATAACAATGAAAACATTACCGTTCAGTATTTTGCATGTTTTCTAAGTGGTTACGTAATAATATTCCAACACTATGAATATGTACATTATTTTTTTATAGAGAATAGTCATTCATTTTATTATTGTTACTTTTTAAATAGTTTTTAGATAAAAAATATTATTTTTATTTTATATTCAATGAAAAAACATATTTTTTGAATTATTGGAATTTTGAATTAAATAATATATTAATTAAATATTATTAATAAATTAAATTTTATTAAATATATATGATTGTATAATTTTTATGAATACAATTGTAATTTTTATTAATTTTTGAAATATTATTTGGTAAAAACCCATGAATTTTTTATAAATATCAGTTTTTATTTTAAAAGTAAAAATTTAATTATTTATAAAATTATTTAGATAAAATTAATATTTTCTCTGTAATCATGATGTAAAAGTTATCCAATGACAAATATTTCTTAATTTTCTGAGAGAGTCAATTTTTTCGATAAAAATTATATATTGTTAAAATATATAATGTGTTTTGTGAAACCATAATGACTCAATAGTGATGTAATAAAATTATTTAAACATTATATTAGAACAATATATGTTTTAAATTTAATTTAATGTGATTTTATATTTCTTTTATTAATATTATGGCACCTTAGTTGACCCTCCATGACTTATAAAACATTTTAAAATAAACAATGCTTTTTTTTGATAATTCAGAACTCCTCCCCAAAAGAAAGCATAATATTTTATGAAGTTCATAAATTGGACTAATTAAATAATTTTTCCCAATCTCCTAGGACAAAAAAATGGGCAAAAAACATTGGAAAAAAACCATGGTTTTGTTTTTGGTTCTGAATAGTTTAATGTGTGGTGTCCAAAACCTAAATTATAAATAATTCACTAACTTTTCCTATATTAACGCACACATTATCCCCCTTATCTTCACTAAAAACCATTGTATCTCAGCCATACCCTACCATACTGTATTTATAATCCTCCCAAGTCCCCAAATCTCCCAATAACCCCACTTCAAGTCCCTCCCAACCCTTTGTTATCACACTTCCACGTAAGGGATTCATTCCTTTCTCCTTTTTGTCAAAATGACATCATGTGTTCATATCCTTATAATTTCAATTAAAAATATTAGGGTTAGATTTAGAACCTCTCCCATTAATACATATTTTTTATTAAAAGGTGATTTAAATATTTATATTTCATTAATGATTCCCATCTATAACAATTACTATGCTGAAATTTCGTATGAAATTTCTCTATTATCATTTGAATTAAAGAAATTATTTTATATTATGCATCTAAATTCCATTAAGATTGTCTGGAAATTAACCTACATGACCAAATTACATTATATTTCATGTAAATATGATTATATTACCATTTATCTATCATCAAACATTTTTTTGAATTCTTATGTCATGTTGTTATGCTGCTGAAATTGCAATGTTATTCTCCAGGAAAAATTCATTGTGTAGGGAATACGATGATCATTTCTCTATCAAGGTTATTGACCATCATAAAAATTTGTGTATGGATTATATAGTTTCATATATTTATTCCACATTAATCTATCATGGAATAAACTATGATTTTTTATGAATCCATGTTGTATGATATTTGTGGCACACTTATGCATGAAATGAAATGATTAAGAAGGGTGATCCCAAATAGCACTCCAATGAATTGGGTGAAGATTAGTATCATGAAATTTCATATTAAATATGGGATTACCCATTCCAATTAAAGTTAAATGATGATTTACTCAGGGTCCATGTGCAATGAGACTTTTCATAGGATAATATCATGTTAAATGTAGTTCATAGATTCCCATGATATGATAATCAAGCAATACACTACTGGAAATGCTGTTTTTCCCAACGGGAGTTTACCAACGGTTTGCTAAAACCGTTGGGTTTGAAGGATTAAGAAAGCCTTTCCCAACGGTTCATTGAAACCGTTGGGAAAAGCCACCCCTTTGCCAACGGTTTGAAGAAACCGTTGGTAAAGGGGTGTGTTAATCACCTTTTGCCAACGGTTCAAAAGAACCGTTGGGAAAGGGTTCCTTAGCATCTCTTTCCCAACGGTTCTTTAAAACCGTTGGGAATTATTTCCCCCAAATCCAGCTCTCCCCCATTCGCACAGAACCTAATTTCATCCGCTCCACTGCTCTCATCTCGCGAAATCCCCTATCCGAAGAGGTGAAAACCATCTGAAATCAGGTATCTTTTCATTTATACACATATAATTCCTTATTTTTATTGTTATTGCTTTAGTATTTTAGTTTTAAGTTATCAATCCACCACCAGCTCTCTGCTGCTCTCCAAATCCCCCATCCGAATAGGTGAAAACCCATTTGAATCATCTCAAATCAAGTAATTTTTTCTTTATACACATATGGTACCTTGTTTTTATTGTTATTGATCTAATATTTTAGTTTTAAGTTTGGATTTTGATGTGATTTCACCGTGTAAAATAGGGAAATGAATAAATATTTTGTTAATTAATTAGTTTCCCCTAGAATATCAGTTGTGTTATAATGTCCATGCTAAATAAAGGGGTAATGTAATAAAAGACCTTGAATAAATAATTTGTGGAAGTTGGGGTATGTTGCCTCTATGAGAGGTTTTTTGTTGTGTTTCATTGTATGTTGTAGGCTGTTTTATGGGGATTGAGGTGACCAGTTGGGCTTTGTGATATGTGGGGTTGTAATGTGATGGTTAGTGGGCATGGATGTGTCATATGAAGTTGTATGATAGTGATGATGTGTGGTGGTGTTGTGTCGTGTGGAGGTGTTGTGTGATGAAGTTGTGGTGTATAATGTGGTGAGGTGGTTTTGGTTGTGCGGTGGTTTGTGATGTGCAATATTTTTATTGTGATATGTGGTTGTTTTGGTGAGATGGTTGGTCGATGTAACATGGTGTCGATGGTTATTGTGAGATGGTGAGTTGTTGTGTGGTGGGGTTGTCCAGGGGGTGTGGGCTGTCCTGGGGGTCTGGGTGGGGTGTCCTGGTGGGGGAGGGGTGTGTGGGGTGTCCAGGGGGGTTGGTATGTTTAGGTGGTGGTGGTGGGGTTGCAGGGGAGGGGGGTGTGGGCTGTTTGGGAGGGTGGGCGGGGCTATCCCGGGGGGGGGGGGGGGGTACGGGGTGTCCAAGGGGGTACGGGGGTGGGCGGGCTGTCCACAAGGGTGGACGGGCTGTCCACGGGGGTGGTCGGGCTCTCAAGGAGGGGTGGGCGGGCTGTCCAGGGGGGGTGGGTGGGCTGGCCACAGGGGGTAGGGGTGTCCAGGGGGGTGGGCGGGCTATCCAAGGAGGTGGGGGGCTGTCCATAGGGAGAAGGGGTGTCGAGGGGGGTGGGTGGGCTGTCCACGGGGGTGGTTGGGTTGTCTAGGGGGTAGGGGTGTCCATAGGGGTGGGTGGGTTGTCCATGGGGGTGGGCGGGGCTGTCCTTGGAAGGTGGAGAGAGCTTCTGCCCAGGAGCCACCGGCTGGCCGGTGGGAAGGCCACCGGCTGGCCGGTGGTGAGACAGTAGGTCTCACTATTCCAAAGAGTTCCACCGGCTGGCCGGTGAGGAGGCCACCGGCTGGCCGGTGGTCTGGACAAAAGACATCCCATTCTGTCTGGGCCCACCGGTTGGCCGGTGGCCAGACACCGGCTGACCGGTGGCACCTGGCAGAGGGCAAGCCCTTCTGCCTTGTCCACCGGCTGGCCGATGGGCTGGATCCGGCTGGCCGGTGCCCTTACCGGCTGGCCGGTGGTCCTACACCGGCTGGCCGGTGGACTTGAAAAAAGTCCACTTTTCCTTTTTTTTGCCACTTCTTGCTCCTGAAATCATGCCTATTAACAAGAACACTTGAAACAACATTATATCACTATGAGAGTGATTGTGATCATTAAAATCCAAGAGAGTGGGGTACAACATTCCCTACTCTTTCTTCAAAAGTGATTGACCATGTGTTTTTAGGCAAGATGCGATGTGATTGTCCATGTGTCTTCAGGTGAGATGTACTATGATTTCCCTAGTGTTTTTCGATGAGGTGTGATGTGATAAGGCTATAATAAGATGTGGCATGTGGTTGGGGTCATGTAGGGTAGGAGGATGGCACAAGGTTGATGTTATTCATGTTCATGATACCCTACTAATATGGTTATGGGATGAGTCATGCTGTTATGTGATATAACACATTAAGTTCTTGTTGGTTTTACATTTTTTCAATAACACATTTGTATGTTTTTTTGACATGTGTAGTTGATACCTTGATTATTTTCTTCCTTTATCGTTTACTTAAATGTATATTCTATTATAGTTAATGCCTATTGAATTGTTTATGACAAAATGACTTATATAAATTCTTTTTACAGAATGGACAGAAGTTGGATGTATGAAACCGATCGGATCTCAGATGATTTTCAAAACAATTTGGAGAGCTTTATAGATTTTGCATTTGACAATGCTTCAGATAGTGGTCGCATACACTGCCCATGTTCCAATTGTGTTGGTAGACCTTGGTTGAGCCGTGAAGAAGTCAGCTACCACATAACCAAAAATGGGTTTCAAGCAAACTACTTTCTGTGGTATCACAATGGGGAGAAAACGAAATCTCAAATTGGTGATGATCGAAATGAAAAGACTGGAATGGAGAATTTGTTAGATGATCGGTTTCCGTTTATTCGTCATCATGAAAAAGAAAGGATTTCGACTCAAGAAGACTTCGATATGAGGACAGCTGATGCATCTAGTGAAAATGATGATATTGATAGGGTGAAAAAATTGAATGATGCTGCCACGACTCCAGTATATCGGCAATGCGATAAAATGAAAAAGCTGGAATTTTTAATCCGATTATTTCATGGGAAAACTATGTATGGGATTTCTAATACAGCAATCGATTACATTCTTACCCTCTTGAAGGATTTACTTCCAGATGATGCAGATATTCCCTCAAACCACTATATGGCATGGAAGTTAGTTGAGGAACTTGGATTTTCAAGAAACAAAATTCATGCTTGCCCGAAAGATTGCAGTTTATTCTGGGAGGAAACCGCTGAACGAAATGATTGTATAAAATGTGGCACATCCCGCTGGAAGTCAAAATCTGATGGAACACCATCCCGCGTTCCACAGAAAGTAATGTGGCACTTTCCATTGATTCCCAGACTCCAGAATCTTTTTATGTCTGATGACATATCAATAAAAATGAGATGGCATGATACCGAGAGAAAGAAGACTGATGATGAGTTGGTTCATCCTGCAGATGGATTTGCATGGAAGAGATTTGATGCTCGACATCCTGATTTTGCAGCTGACGTGCGTAATGTGAGGCTGGGTCTTTCATGCGACGGTTTTAATCCGTTTGGGCAGATGCTTACTTCGCACAGCACATGGCCAGTTTTTATACACATTTATAATCTTCCCCCATGGTTGTGTATGAAAAAACCTTTCACTTTCATGAGTATACTCATATCTGGTCCTTCTGATCCTGGCATTGATATTGATGTATACATGCAACCTTTAATAAAAGAGTTGAAGCTTCTTTGGGATGTGGGTGTGCGCACATACGATGCATGTTCAAAAGACATATTTCAGATGCGCGCTGCGCTTATGTGGACAATCAATGATTTTCCGGCTTATGCAATGATGTCTGGATGGAGCACGAAGGGGAAACTGTCATGTCCAGTTTGTATGAAGAATACACGATCCAGAAGACTGAAACATCGTTGTAGTTTCAGTTTTATGGGACATCGACGATTTTTGCCAAAGGATCATCCATATAGAATGAATCGTCGAAGATTTGATAATACTATAGAGACCGATGATCCACCTCAGCGTATGTCTGGAACTGATGTGCTTAATGAATTGAAAGATTTCAGTTTTTCGTTCGGGAAGGGTCAAATGAAATCTGGAAAGAGAAAGAATGTTTCCACAGAAACCTGTTACAATTGGAGGAAGAGGAGTATCTTTTTTGATTTGCCTTATTGGTCAACCAATTTGCTACGTCATTGCTTAGACGTAATGCATATTGAAAAGAATATATGTGAAATGTTGCTTTCAGTTCTTCTAAATGTCAAGGGGAAGACAAAAGATGATTTACGATCTCGACGTGACTTGGTGGATTGGGGCATCAGACCAGAATTGCATCCTGTGCGTATCAGTGAAAATAAATGGCAACTTCCATGTGCTTCTTATGTGATGACACCTACTGAAAAAAAACAATTTTTGGAAGTATTAGAGACTATTAGAGTTCCTGATGGCTATTCAAGCAACATATCTAAACGGGTCAACAGAAGAGAGTTGAAGCTAAAATCTTTGAAGACTCATGATTATCACGTTCTACTGCATGAGTTGCTTCCAATAGCAATCCGTCATCTTTTGTCCAATAATGTAAGGGTGGGTGTTATTCGGTTGTGCCATTTGTTTAGAGATCTTTGTGCTAAGAAGTTGTCGAAGTCTTTCTTGCAAAAAATGTTGACAGATGCCCCATTAATTTTGTGTGAGTTGGAGAAAATATTTCCCCCATCATTTTTCACATGCATGCTGCATCTGACTGTCCATATTCCAACTGAAATACTTCTCGGAGGACCTGTTTCTTTTCGTTGGATGTATCCAACTGAAAGAAATATGTTCACATTAAAGTCTTATGTTCGAAACAAGAATCATCCCGAAGGTTCTATCGTGAACGGTTACTTAGCTCAAGAATGTATGGATTTCTGTTCAATGTATTTGTCTGATCTTACTACAAGAATGAGCAGACCAATGAGAAATGAAGAAGAACAATATGAGCAAATTGAACCCAGTTTTCCATCACTTCCTCAAACAGGAGGAATTCCTGGATCATATACATTGAAGACATTAAGCAATGAAGAGCGGGAGATGGCACATCGCACAGTTTTGTTCAACTGTGATTTGTTCGATGACTATATCAGGTAACAAAATTGAATATGTATATCTTACATATATATCTGTTAAACTATTCATATTTTTTTATCTACAGGGAACATAAAACAATGATAAATAGGAAGCATCGTTCTTTATCTTTGAGAAGGAGAGAGACTTTGCATAGCAAAGAGTTTTCTGCTTGGTTAAAATTGAAGGTAAAAATATTACTGTTTAAATTAAATATTTCAATATTTACTTAAGTTTAGCTGTCATTTATATTGCAGGTATTGAGTTTGTCTGCTGACTCTGTCTCTGAGGAAATAAGAGCTTTGGCTTTTGGTCCTAATACCGTGGTTCGTGACTGTAAATCAATTGTTATCAATGGGTACAGATTTATTGTCACTGAACGAGCCAAAAACATGAGAACACAACATGATGGTATTATGGTTACTGCCACAACAGATTGTTATGCCAGCGCATCAGATAGTAGACCGCGACTTGAAAATGTGGGTTATTATGGAGTCGTTGAGAAAATAATAATATTGGATTATTACTCTCATGGACGAGTCACAATGATGAAATGCCATTGGTTTGATTCGATGACGAGACATGGCACATTTATTGATGATTGTGGATTTCGAGTAATTAATATGACCCGCACTCTTGCAACCGAAGAACCATATGTGTTGGCATCAATGGCTAAACAAGTTTTTTATGTCAAAGATCAACTTCAACCTGAATTTGGTGTCGTAGTTGAAGTAATTCCAAGACATATTTTTGATGATGCTGATGATGGAATTGACACTGTCCCTATTGCCATTGGAACCAATCCATTTATTTCTTTTGATGACTCCAATAGCTCAATTGTCAGAGTTGATTGTGAACCTGAAGTTGTGGTTGGAAATATATAGAATCATTCATCCATGTTCTCAATTCTTTTGGTTTACCTCGAGTTGGGTTGTTAAGGTTGGTAATATTCATATTTATTTAGTATTGATCACAAATATGTTTTAGCTGACTTGACCGTTATGTGAATTTTCAATGTTTATTGGTTGCTGTTTTATTTGAATTGCATTTTCTAATTTGGAATTGAACTGTATTCAAACCAAATCAAACAATATTTCAAACTTGGTGAACATTACAACTTGTATGTTTTATTAAATTCATTCAAGCTCTTCTAAAACAATTGATAGGTAAATTACCAATGAATCCCCTCATTCCCTCATATATTTAGTTTTTTGGTTTACACATTAATTTTCTTTTTCTAATTAATTACATATTTGTTTTCCAATGCAGGAAATGAAGCCAATTGAAGAGAGACGAAGAAAAAAAATGGCGGAGAACAATCGTCGGATGGAGGAGCTGGGCATTCCACCATTAGTGCCTACAGTGAGTACTTTATTTCAAATATATATATATATATTTACAGAATATATAATGTCATGTGATTAATTTTTTTTGTAAACTTTTTTGTAGGATCCACCATTACGTCGACAGTTATTCGACGAGGAGCCTAGTACTGGTCCGAGTACTCAGGCCGGTGGTACGAGGAGGGTTCGTACCAGAGGTGGACGTAGAGCTGCGCGTGCCCGACTAGACCCTGCCCCTCCCACTGACATTTCAGCCTTCCCACATTCTGATCCCGGTGTGTCGTTAGGGACACACGGGATATTTAGACCTCCCATGTTTTCGCTACCTTCTGCATCTTCTGCCCCATCATTTTCACATCCCATGATGATTCCCACTCCCCAGTCAGCATCAGGTCATACAGTTGTTCCATCTTCTTTTCCTTCTACTTCTGTCTCTCCGAGCTTTTATATTCCATCGTCTTCGACTCCCGTTCCACCAGAGGGTGTTCCATCAGGTTCTGTGGATCCGGCGCCACTCATTGATCAGACTAGCACAGGTATATTTATAAAACCCTATCAAATTTTTATAGTAATATTTATTTTCATTATAACATGTTTTGATAAAATATTTGTTTTTCTTTCATGACAGATACATCTACTGAAAGGAGGCGGGGGCGGGGCCGTACACGCATGCGTTCGGTGTGGAACCGTCGCACACAAGTTATGGTGGAATATAATGAAGACAATCAGATGGTTGAGAAAACAGGGCAGCAATGTCGGAGTTTTATGGCGACGCTTGCCAAATACTCCGACATCATTCCCGTCAGCCCGCTGTCGTGGAGACATTTGCCACATGAGGTCAAAGATAGAGCTTGGTCAGAGATATGGGTAAAAAAATCTGTTGTATTTAATGCCATGAATTTTTTTTGTATTTATATAAATTAATATTTTCATTTCAGCTTCGATTTAATTTTCCTGATGGTGAGGGTGCACGAATGGAACGTCTAAAGGATTTAGGCGAGCTTTGGAGAGCCTACAAGCATGAGCTGTATATTGGCTGGCGTGCTAGAGTTGGCACTGAGTTAGAGGCGGTACCAGTCGTGGATGATTGTCCTATAGAGCAGTATCGTCAGATGATTACTCATTGGACGAGTACCCAGTTTAAGGTATGAATTACATTTGAGGTATTTAAATAATAACTTTCAAGTTTTGCATTAATATTATCCTTTGCATTATCGAATTTTATTTAGGAATCATCTGGTAAAAATAAAAAAAACATTGATGCAAAAAAATACCTCCATACACTAGGACGCACGACGATGCCGGATCATGAGAGGCAGCAGGTATGACAATTGTTTATAAGTTTTCTTTACGACTTACATTTTCTTTTTTTTCCTCAATTATTTAATTATTTGCTGAAGTATTTATATAAATTTTGTTTTCAATGTCATTGTAGAGGAAAGTACAAAATATTGAAGGACGTGTGCCTCGAGCAAAACTGTTTTGCTCGAGTAGACGAAAAAAGGATGGACGTGCTGTCAACGAAGCGACTCAGCAGCAGATTGTAAGTTTTAATCTGTTGATTTTATATTTTAATATCTATTTCGTAACTTAACAATATATTTATATTTGTAACAGGATGCTTTAGAGGCCCTCGATGCCCAAGAAGCAGACAATTTTGGGCCATCTGATCACTTACATCAGGTGTTGGGAGATGATCATTCTGGCAGAGTACGCTGCCGACCTAGGATAGCCCCGACGAGGTATTGGCCTGCCTCAGGTACGAGTTGTAGTGCCACCGAGCTGCAGCAAGTTAGGGCACAAGCAGAACAGGCTGAGAAAAGGGCCACAGAGACGGCAGAACAGTCTGCAAGGGCAAACAGTGCATTTATGAAATTTATTGAAGTTCTGCGTCCAACACTTCCAGCAGAGGCCAGCCCAGCGATTGATGAATACATGTCGTCGATACATTCTATATATGGTGCACCAGGTGGCAGTTCCAGTGGTGGTCAGGCCGATGTCGAGCTTGAAGATGATGATGGCGAGCAGTCTGATTCGGAAGAGGATGGAGATGAGGAGGGCGAGGAGGAGGGCGAAGGCGAGGAGGAAGGCGTTGAGGAGGGTGATGACGATGAGGAGGACGATGACGAGGGCGATGATGATGATGATGATGGAGATGGTGATGCTGATGTGGGACATATTGATCCGTTACATTTTTGACTTGACATGTGATGTTTAATCTATTCTAGTTGTTGGTTTTATCTAGACTCGTAGTATAGTATTGGAGTTGAATTATTTTAATCAGTCGCCCGTATTTGTCGTCTGATTTCAGGCCATTCCGACATCGTTCGGCCCGTTTGGACCCCCCTCACGCGCGTTTACGAAGCGCGCGCATCACTTAAAACACGAATATTGAGCCGTACCGCGCAAACCGCACGTCCGATTGAGGTGCCGTCTGCGCGTACACGTCACGAATAATAATTAAAATGTTCCACGGTGGTTTCAGATCAATCTGAGGCCGTCCGCTATGAATTTGACCGTTGGACGCCCGTTCTGGCCGTTTATGACACCATAACTGCGTTGTCGGTCACCGCGGGCACACGACAAGTCCGATTGACGTGCCGTCTGCTCGACCACTTCAGAAATCACTCACCCGTATTTGTCGTCTGATTTCAGGCCATTCCGACATCGTTCGGCCCGTTTGGACCCCCCTCATGCGCGTTTACGAAGCGCGCGCATCACTTAAAACACTAATATTGAGTCGTACCGCGCAAACCGCACGTCCGATTGACGTGCCGTCTGCGCGTACACGTCACGAATAATAATTAGAATGTTTCACGGTGGTTTCAGCTCAATCCGGAGACGCGGTGTGGCCGACACCACTCAAAGTGTCCGTCTTTTGTTTCAAAAGGACGTCATTTTAAGTGAAAAGAATCAACTGGCTTACGGAAAACCGACCAAACGCATTCCGAATCTGTTGATAATTTATCCCAACAATCCATGGGTCATATGTGACGTGTACGAGCCAACCCGGGATGAATCCGAGTCGCGGTGTTGCCGGGATAAGTTTAAGTGGCTCTCTTTTGTTTAAAATGAACACCATTTTAAGTACATACGGAAAAACGACCAAACGGATTCGGTTTCCGTTGAAACTTTAGGAGAACGATCCATGGGTCATATGTGACGTGTACGAATCAACCCCGCCACAATCGGAGACGCGGTGTGGCCGACACCACTCAAAAAGTGTCGGTCTTTTGTTTCAAAAAGACGTCATTTTAAGTCCACCGGCCAGCCGGTGTGAGACCACCGGCCAGCCGGTAAGGTCACCGGCCAGCCGGATCCAGCCCATCGGCCAGCCGGTGGACAAGGCAGAAGGCCTTGCCCTCTGCCAAGTGCCACCGGTCAGCCGGTGTATGGCCACCGGCCAACCGGTGGGCCCAGACAGAATGGAATACCTTCTGTCCAGACCACCGGCCAGCCGGTGCCTGACCACCGGCCAGCCGGTGGAACCCAGACAGAATAGCATGCTTCTGTCCAGACCACCGGCCAGCCGGTGGCTCAGCACCGGTCAGCCGGTGGAGCCAGAGAAATCCCTTGCCTCTACATCAACTACACTCACCTCCGACCCAACATCCATCAGTCATATGTGACATGTACGAGCCCACTCGGGCTCAATCCGAGTCGCGGTGTGGCCGGGATCAGTCTAAGTGGCTCTCTTTTGTTTAAAATGGACATCATTTTAAGTACATACGGAAAACCGACCAAACGCATTCGGTTTCCATTGAAACTTTAGGAGAACGATTCATGGGTCATATGTGAGGTGTACGAATCATCCCCGCCACAATCCGAGGCGCGGTGTGGTCAACACTGCTCTAACTGTGTCTGTTTTGTTTAAAATGGGTAGGATTATAAGTGAAAAGAACTGACATACGCAAAACCGACCAAACGCATTCGGTTTCCATTGAAACTTTAGGAGAACGATCCATGGGTCATATGTGACGTGTACCAATCATCCCCGTCTCAATCCGAGACGCGGTGTGGCCGACACCGCTCTAACTATGTCTCTTCTGTTTAAAATGGGCATGATTATAAGTGAAAAAGAACAACTGGCATACGCAAAACCGACCAAACGCATTCCGAATCTTTTGATAATTTATCACAACGATCCATGGGTCATATGTGACGTGTACGAGCCAACCCGGGTCAATCCGAGTCGCGGTGTGACCGGGATCAGTCTAAATGGCTCTCTTTTGTTTAAAATGTACACCATTTTAAGTACATACGGAAAACCGACCAAACGCATTCGGTTTCCATTGTAACTTTAGGAGAACGATTCATGAGTCCTATGTGACGTGTACGAATCATCCCGCCTCAATCCGACATGCGGTGCGGCTGACACCACTCAAAGTGTCCGTCTTTTGTTTCAAAAGGACGTCATTTTAAGTGAAAAATATCAACTGACATACGGAAGACCGACCAAACGCATTCGGATTCTATCGATACTTTAGCACAACGATCCATGGGTCATATGTGACGTGTACAAGTCAACCCCGTCTTAATCTGAGATGTGGTGTGGCCGACACCGCTCTAACTATGTCTCTTTTGTTTAAAATGGACATGATTATAAATGAAAAGAACAACTGGCATACGCAAAACCGACCAAACGCATTCGGAATCTTTTTATAATTTATCACAATGATCCATGGGTCATATGTGACATGTACGAGCCAACCCGGGATGAATCTCAGTCGCGGTGTGGTCGGGATGAGTCTAAGTGTCACTCTTTTGTTTAAAATGTACAACATTTTAGGTACATACGGAAAACCGACCAAACGCATTCGGTTTCCATTTAAACTTTAGGAGAACGATCCATGAGTCATATGTGACGTGTACGAATCAACCCCGCCTCAATTGGAGACGCGGTGTGGTCGGCACCACTCATAGTGTCCGTCTTTTGTTTCAAAAGGACGCCATTTTAAGTGAAAAACATCAACTGGCATACGGAAAACCGACCAAACGTATTAGGATTCTGTCGATACTTTAGCACAACGATCCATGAGTCAAATGTGACGTGTACGAGTTAACCCCGCCTCAATCTGAGGTGCGGTGTGGCCGGTATCACTTCAGGTGTATGTATTTTGTTTAAAATGGACATCATTTGAGGTAAAAATATATGGTATAGAAAAAACCGATCATATTATGAATTGAATTTCAGATTCCACGTATAATTGTCATCTAAATTTTAAATTGAATTCTATATGAATTATGTATGTTTATGAATTGTAATTTAATTATGGATTTGTATAGTTTCAGGATCCATTATATGTTAAATGTGTATGAATTTGTTCGTAATTGAATATGTATGTTTTATTTTATTACTGGTACAATAGTTGGATCGAAAATGAGGTGAAAATGAGGTGAAAATGAGCCCTGATGACCGGTGGTGATAGACAGGGGCTGTGCAAATTGCAGGGTGCTGCAATTTGCAGCATAGGGTATGCCAACGGTTTCAAACCGTTGGCATATAAGTTTCTAGCATGTCTTTTCCCAACGGTTCTAAACCGTTGGGAAAGACTTCACCAATTCCCAACGGTTTAAAACCGTTGGGAAATTGTTCCACATGGTATATCCCAACGGTTTGGAACCGTTGGGAAAATGTGTGGCATTTGAGTTTTCCCAACGGTTTGTGAGAACCGTTGGGAAAAACTAAATTTCTATGGGCTATTGCAACGGTTTCAAGTAAACCGTTGGGAAAACCTTTTCCCAACGGCTTACTTCCCAACGGTTCTCATAACCGTTGGGAAAACCTTTCCCAACGGTTTGAGGGGCTTTCCCAACGGTTCAGAACCGTTGGGATATAGTATATTTCCAGTAGTGATATTATGCCTTTATATTCACATTTCTCACATACTGCATTGATATTCCTATTTCCTAATATATACTTTATTATTCATGTTATTAATTTTTTAATCAATTTCTGGGATTCATAGCTCACTCTTTCATTATGCCTGTCCTTAGGCTATCCCGTGCAATGCTAAGTATGAAGGAATGTGTGTGGTCTTGTAAAAGAAGTTTTAAATAAAGATGTGTATTTCGTGTTGTAAGTTGTAATGTAATGTCTGTAAGCCCCAAAGAAACTATACCTATCAATAATCTATGTTATATCATGTGATGGTTTTATCTAATAAAATATGTTTATGTGTAAAATAAATAGAAGGGGTTTTATAACAACTTTCAATAAAAAAAATTTATATATTTTAATACTATTATCTGTTCAAGGATGGACTTTACTATTAGTATTTTTTGTTTGATTATGTTGGATCATATGAATGTAGTGGTATCCAATAATACCAATTATGTTTGAATTATTATTATGTGGAGAATATTTTAAATAACCTTGTATATTTTTCCCATTTAGAGACTTCCAAATATATTAATGATAAAATAAAAACAATTTTAAAAATGTTAATCTATGTAATATGTAAATGACAATAATATTGAATTTTAGACATTAGATTTTTGGAAAGTAATACATTAATTCAAACTCAAGCCAACCCATATCAGTGATTTAAAGCAATCATATTACGGCCTCTTAAAATATTATTAGAGCATGATTGTATTCCTATTAATAACAACAAGGTTTTACATCATATAATGAATTTTAAAACTATATAGTTGATGTATTTATAGTGCTACTGAATGATTTTTATAATATAAATTATTTACTCAATGGGAATAAAGAGTGTTCTTACATTTTTGGGGAAACATTACCATCTAAAATAAGGTAGAACATTTTATTATTATGAACATCAATAACTAAGACTACACCTAAGCTATAAATGTTTTATGATGTTACCCTCAAATCCTTCCTTTAATATGAATCAAGTAGGGGAATATGTCTTAAGGAATATCAATACACACAGAAGTAAGGTAGTACATTTGATAAGTGAAACCATTTCATTAACTTGTTTAATATATTTAATTCCAAAATTAACATACACGAATTCTGTAAATAAATGAATGTCATGACTATTATAAGTGATATATAAATAGAAAAGTAAACCCAAAATTTATCATCTAACATATACCTAAAAAATGGTATAATAGAGCTACCTCCATTATCATGTCTATTATATATATATCCCATGTTTTTAATACAGACTACCAATATTATAAACATAAATGGATATATAAATAATATAGGCATGGGAAAATAGATATACCCAGTTTTTCTTATGAAACACAGTGCAATATCAATGTTAATGACGTGTTATAATACATTAATGAATAGAATTAATAATATAAAATAATAAATTTATTCTTACTCTAAAAAGTAAAAAATCAAAGAAAAAACAATCCATATTAAATTATCATCTCAAATTACAAGCTGAAAAACATTCTACATCAGAAATTATCACATAATCCACAATAAAATAATATAAACCGCCATTCCAAATTATTAAATCAATAACTTCCATCCCATAGTGATTTCTATGTAAAACTAAAACCACCATGATGTTATGAAAAAATATAGAAATTTTTATAATATTCTCATTTTTTTTTTGAGTTGTTACCTATCTATATAAAATCTTACTAGTTTTTTGAATTCCCACACTTAAGGATCCTCCTAGAACAGCCTTCACCATCACCATTGTACATCAAATACTCACTATTTATAATTTTCCATCCAAACCAAATTCACTATGATCCAATATTTTCATGATCATTATGACATATCTCATGACCCTCTTGTAATAATATAGAAATTATAATAATAAGAAACATATCCTATTTTAATATGATTCATTATAAATAAATAAATAATATTTATTAAGATTGTTATAGCCAAGAATATGAAATAAGAATATAATGTATATAAAATTTAGATGTCTCATGGAATGTATTCCCAAATATTTATCACAGATATTATCAGTGTTGTAAAATAGAAAAATAACACAATCAATAAAATAAAAATATTTCAAGAATAAAAAATGATAATAATTTTTTAGTGGATTTATGAGAAAGAATTTACATAATCTAGGAGTTATAAATTAATATTATATGATAATTTGTCATTAAAACAATTTTTCAAATAGTAATTATAAATTATAATTGGTTAATATCAATGGTGATGATGATATATACTGGAGTATAATCTATAAACCATTATATAAGCCAGTAATATAATCCCTTATTAGTATCATTTATCAACTATTTAGATGATTGTAGAATAATGGGGGATTTACCTAAATAGTTTTATTGAAAACATAAATTGTTGAGGTGCTTATAGGTGAAGATCATGTTTATAGGAATCAATATATGATTAATGTTAATCAAGTCACCCAATCCTATAATGACTATATCCAGACAAGATATTTGGTATTTTGATGATGTTATAAGGGTTTATTTTTATATAGGATAAGTTTTTTTAATATTTATATTCTTTGAAAAATTGAATAAATTTTACTCTCAAACAATATTTTATACTAAATATGACATACATTTTTAAAATGTCAAAAGAATCATAGTTTGGTGATGATTTTCATAAATTTCATTGAATATTTGGAATCATGTTATTGAAATTACATAACGGTAAAATTTTAGTAATTTATGATAAAAAATATAAAAAATTAAAAAATTATGATTAAATATGGTTAATATGACATTATATATATGAATTATTGTAAAACCAAAAACAAGGTAATTTTATTTTCAATATTTTTAAAATAAATAAGATATTAAATAATTATGTTTGATAACCACCACGACACTTCTCTGTATAACATTGATTTTTATTTTTATCTATATTTTCTTGTTTTTCCTAGGTGTTATGAGTCAAAGACATGGGATTTGAGGAAAAAAGACCATAGGAAAGTTCATATCAATGTTAGAATATATCTTCATTAACTATGTAGAAAATTTTATCTTGATGATATAAATGGTGATAATAGGATTTTACAGTTTGGGTATGGCTTTACAAACACTACAACACACATCAGTAACTATGTGGGACATATTTGTGTGGTATATTGAAACAACATGGTTCGTTCAGGAATTACCAAACTATGAAGCCTATCAAGGTCAATTAAAAGTTGTGATTTACCTTTTACACAAATTATTATGCTTAAACATATAGTTTTATTTTTTGTGATTCTATGTCAATATATGTATGATGTGGTGATGCATGAATTATTGCTCTAGGTGAAGTTGTGATATGCGGATAATTTTGGTGGTTTCAGAAAATTGAATTTGACTTCATTTTTGGAATATTATACTTTATACATAATTCGATGTAACATATGGATAGTTATTATTTTTATTTCAATAGTCATGATTTATTGCACATATATTCATTTTTTATGAATTTTTTTACTATGGAAACATTGTTTAAACAAACTATTGAATATTTGAAGGAAGATGCATTCGGAATTGAGAGTAAATTGAAATTTCACTGAAGATGGTTATAAATTTTAATTTACATTAATGTTATATGTGGTTTTTAATGTGGCCATTACTAAAAAATAAACCATCACTTAAAATTCTCAAAATGATAAATCTCTAACCTCATTTCGGGGGCCTAAGGGTCAACGCCCATGGGGAGGAAAGATTTTAGAAGAAGGCTTGGTGACAGCATGGCCTATATTCCCCAAAGAATCAGGGTTATGTATAGTTCCAACAGTGCATGCACCCAAAGGAGCCCATGGGTTGGGTCTGGATACTTAGGGAATAGAGGAGGCGGTGCCACCATATGGGCTGATACAGTAGCATCTGTGTTGGGATTTTTTAATTACCTCAGAAATTAATTTTTCTATAAATTAGAGAAGATACACATTTTCATTTTGATTTGATATGAAATTAAGCGGGTATATTTCACTTATCCCATAAATATATAGAATTAATGTTTGGAATATAATAAATTCTACACATTTGAATGAGTATTGTCTGATCATGTGTAGAACTCTTATTCTTCCCGTGATATATTCAATTATGGAGAACTACCATGACTATTAGGGTTCTATGTATAGATCTCTTACAAGTTTAGATACCATAAATGATATTCAAACAATAATTGGAAGGCTGAAAATCGTCAAAGGAATATTTTCATGAAGAAATGTAATTTTTGGTGATAATAATTTGTTTAGAGGGAAGTAAACCTTGTAGATAAATAAGTTGTTTCAATGATAGAAATTGCTCCATGTTGAATAAAAATATTTGGATAATCCATAGATAACATACTTTAAATTTAAAGTACACAACAAATGATGTTTCTTCATGATTATAGTTAATAGTGATGGTGATTCATGGAGAATGCTTTCTAGATGAAGCTTAAATCCATGAATATTATGGTTTAGATCATGGAGATGATGATTTCTATGTTTCCATGTCGTTCAAGAATGATTCTTATAAGAATATATCTTCATTGATGAAATTTTTCATGGATGTAGTGTTCTTTTCATATAGACTTCGTTCATGGTGAATATAACTAAAATGGTCAATCTGTGTGAATTATTTGATAATACATCTAGTTTTTAATGTATAGAAGATTTTATTCTTTTTGAGATTCAAGTGTCGAAATATTGTGAAGAATATTATTTTTTTGTATACTATTTTATGGATTATATCGATCCATGAATCATTTAATACTCTTACAGACCACTTTGAACAACTACACATGATGATAGAATTATCTTGCAATAACTGCACAAAAAACTAGTGGATTATTTCTAAAAAATACCATACTACCTCTCAACTGGATTATTGTTTCATAGACTTGAAAAATATTTTTTTAAAAAAAAATCAATGTGTAGTAGTGTCGAATTTCAATGCATAGAATGTTATTAAAATTAATTTTTGCTTATAATACTGACATTTTTGTAAAGAATTAATAAAATATTTTAAGTCAATATGTATCAATGTATATGAATGAAACCACAGTGCACGAAGAAATTTATTTAGGCGTGGATAGTTCATGAAAAGAAATATATTGTGTCCCATAATTATTTCATGCACATAAATGTAATTTGGAATACCATTTGAATAGAATAAAATTGAGAAGTAAAGATACAAATTATTTGATAAAGATTATAGTCAATGGAATTAGTTTCATTTTGAGCATATAATATTTTATTTATCATGATGTATGAAACTATATATCATCATTAGTTGTTTCAGAACCAATTAAAATTTAGAAGTGTTCTTCCTTGTGTTGTTGTGTAATCATATTTGTAACAAGGTAGTGTGAAACTTATATTCTAGTTGGACGTTGAAAATCATAGATGTACTCTTGGCTACTGAAGAAATGTAAATTTTAACCAATTGTGATTATAATGGGATTTTTTTATTTTGGATTCTAACCAATCACAACATTTTGTGTGATAAATTTATGTTCTAACATTGTAATAATATTGAGTTCATGTTCCATTCAAATTTACTGCATTCATTAGAGGATGGGTTATAATAAAATTTTATCGGATCCTAATCATTCCAAAGTGGTTAATTTCAAAGAAATGAACATTATAAAATATCCCTCTTTATTAAAACAATTTTTCTCAGAGATGTAACTCTTCATGGGAACATCAATTGGTATCATAGAACTTGGTTCCCACTTTCGCCATCTCATACATATTTGATATGGATAACCAGAATGTATTTTAATAGACGGTTTTCTATCATGTTTAATGGAATGAACTATCATATTTTTTATTATAGGATGTTTTCATATTCTTTATATCATGGACAACAAGTGAATGATGAAGTTACTATTGGATTACACCTTAGTTTTAATGAATCAATTATTACTTTTTAATAGAATAGAAATATCTATGTTGTTGGAGAGCTCAAAATGAGATTATAAGGTATCTTATAGAATTTTTATACTAAAATATTATTGGACAAAAAAATTCATATGAAATTTGGGATAAATTAGAACATAGATATTAAGAAAATATGAATGTTAAATGGGAAAAATAAAAATTAGAGAAGACAATTAGAATATATCATGATTGTATAAAAATTAAATATTGATTACTATTTTTCAAGTCAATGAAATTTTCAGTAATATCAGGGGTTCAGTTAAAAGCATGATGATTAAACTATTATCAAAAAATCTATTGATAAATTTAACCAATATGTTTCATCTGAATGTATGAGATTTGGAATATTGATATGATCATAATCATGATGTATTTAATTACAGAATCATTACATTTAATTAGAAAAATATAATAGTATTCAAAATTAAAATAAAATATGATATGTAAAGTTAATCCATGAGAAAGATCAAAATTAGAAATGATGAAATATCATAATCAAGTGAATCTGATAGTCAAAATGAAGATGGATAATTCAATTACATAATTTTTCTGGTATCATTACGTATTAAGAAGGAAATTTTTATGTGTAAAAGTAAACTTCTTAAAATAATCTAAAAATATAATGGTATTGGAAATTTTCATTTATGTTATTCTAAACAGATGTTTTTTGGATCTTTAAGAGATGATAAAAAGTCACTGAAAATTAAAAGGGGGAAGAGATCAAAAGGAAAAACCATATTTGATGTATGAAATAAAAAAAAATTAAAATAAAAAATGTTGAGAGAATGTAAGATGAATCATGGATCACTACAACTGGGAAAATAGAAGATGAATCTAACTTCATGGCTCATGATGAAATGGGGTATGAAACATTATAAAGTAAATATAATGAAATGGAATGGAAGGAGATAGATAATAATATGAAAATTGAATTAAAATAATGAATTTCATAATAAAAACCAAGATAATGAATGTGAATATACACATATTTAATGAAAAATAAAAATTAACAATGGAAAAGTGAGAGTATAAAAATAAATATATTTATTACATTAAATAAATCATTAGAAGAAAAGACATTGTATATGAAATATAAATGGTCATAAATAACCATGAATAAAAACTCGCATAAAGAATAACAATATTCGAAGACCCAATATATATACTAAATCACATAACACCTTGTAAAAATTCAGAAAATATTATATAAAGGTTGTTGATATCAAAGAACAACCATCATATACTGATAAAAATATGGGTTCTAATAATTAAGTTAATTCATGACTCCATAAATCTGAAAATAAATCCATTATCTATAACAATATAGGTGTAAAATTCATTAACAGACAAGTATAGAACATGAATAAGGTGAGAAATGATCTTTTAATTATCAATGAATATTTTTTCCTCCTGAAGATAGTCAATCATAGTTTATGGAGAGAGGTCTATGACAATCTACAATGTAGGGTTATTATTAGTTTGTAAGATCAATATTCTTGAGTTCAGAACTAGTGTTGTGCAGTGTAAGAGAATAATTAATATTTATATATGTATAAATTTCCCTTCTATAGATGATAAATGGACCACAAGGGGTCTATTCTGAGAAAATTAAAGAAAATTTACAATATCAGCATGAAATTTACAAGAATTCATCATATCTATCAAACCCGAATAGATATTCCTATTTATAAGCAATATAAGGAATATGAGATTAGAAAGCACATACTGGTAAACATGTTATGAGTATTATCACTAGAGAAATATCTCAAATCATGAAAATTAAGGCTGTATAAAAAAATGAAAGATGAAAAGTTAGGATTCCCTAATGTTACTTTGAAATATAATAAAAATAACAAATTTATTTAGATTTTTGATAGTGGGGGTTCATCACACATGACCACTGTTACCAAAATTTTGAGAAATAATAAGAATCATGATGGATAATTAGTAATATTTGGAAATGACTATTCAATTAAAATTATGGGAGTTGGAAATGAATACATTGAATCCCAAAATTGGAATCACAATAATGTTTTATATGATTAAGTAAAGAAAACTATTTCTATGCATCTTCCAAGTACAAGATTATAGATATGATGTGGTATTCCAAAAAGATTCACGTATCACAAAAAATAGATCGGATGGAAGAATCGTAACACCATGAAAAAATAACTAACGATAATCTATTTGAAATTGGTGATTCAATAAATTATAGTTATTTGAGATCCAATGTTCAAAAAAATACAATAACAGTAGACATGGGCATCTTTGTAAAATGAATACTAGTAAAATATGGATGAATGATAATGTGATAGATTTTCCCAAGTGAAAAAGTGAAATGGATGAAATCTTCAAAACTGGTCAAAAGGGTAATTAGTCCTAAATTGACACAAAGGGGTGGATATAAAATATCTAAACTATTAAAACATATTCATACTCACTCATGTGGCCCAATAAGACAAAATTCTATGTGTGGTTCTCTTTATTTCATCACATTTATTGACGATTATAAATTAATGAATAATATCATGTTTATTAAGAAACAGTAAGTGGAATCTAAAATTTTCAAAAACATTAGATGGGAAGCTGTGAAATAAATAAGTCGTTATATCAATATTTTGTTATTAGATAATTTATTCTAGTTTACTTATGATTATTTAAAAATTGTTCCTTCTAAATAAGGAATTTACATTATTAAAACATGTTTTATAATCCACAATAAAATGGGGTAGTTAAAAGAAATGATATAGGCATGATTGAGATGGGAAGAACATCTTTAGCTGACCAAAACATCTCAATATACTTTTATAGAGAATCTATATGTACATCCTTTCATAAATAGAAAAAATTTATATTGTGACCAGAAATGAAAAATAAAACATCTAATTTATTATAAAATAAAAATGAAATGATAAATTCAATAATGGATTTTGGAAGCCCTAACATTATAATAACCAAGAACATATTTCTAGTAAAATTTGATGTAAATTTATATGAATCAGCATTCACGGGACACCTATTTACTGGTAAAGGGTATAAATCGTGGAAAAATGAATAAAAATCTGATTGGATATAGTGATTTTGAAAAATGTAAATTAAGATAAAATCGGATATCATAGTTAAGGATTTTTTAGAATATTTTACAGAAAATGTTATTGTAATATAATAGAAGAATGATGATGTTGTTGAGAAAGTGAGAAAAAATTCTAATATTGATTCTAATCATACCAATGATTATGATAATGATGATACAAAAAAAGATAAAAAAATCAATTAATTAAAGAAACATGATATAATAAAAAATATCATTAGAATTACATAGTATATAGTTCAAAGATTAATGTGATTGAGATTTGAAGATCAAACTATAATTATTTCTCATGATAAAACACATCTAGTGGTAGGAGAAGTTTAGCATAATGACTGGATTAAATTTATTCATGATGATATAGATCAGTTTGAGAAAAACTCTACTTGGAATCCTGTATCAAAACCTAAAAAATGGTACCAATTATGTTTTAAAAAATAATCAGAATTTGAAGGAAAATTATCAATAAAAAATCTAGTCTGGTATGAAATGGATATTCTAAAATGGAATAAATAGACATTGGTGAAAATATTAAATCAATGTAAAGATGGGAAACCATTATAATTTAATTTGTAGTTGTATCACACGTATATTACAATGTTTATCAAATAAAATTTAAATATTCCTTTGTAAATGTTATCCATTAGGATGAATATAGTAATAACCTGATGGTTTTTATAAGCAATGATGGATGTAGGTTATGCATGTTCAGAAAATCAATATATAGTTTAACAAAATCCCCTACTCATTATATTTCAAATGACATCATAATATATGGGATTGTATTTTTTTCAATGGAAATGTTGACAATATCAATTTTTTTTTGATAGAGATGTATAACAGAAATCTAATAGTCATTGTATATGTGGATGATATGTTATTTTTTACGAAAAAATTGTTTCTGTTAATATTTTTCTTATAAAATTTAATGAAATTTCAAGTTGACCATTTTAGCCAGATGATGTATTTTCTAGGATTTTAGGATGAGAAAAAACAAAATTCCATATTTATATCACATGAAATTTTTTCTAGTGAGTTAGTGAAAATGTATGCAATGGAAAATAAAAAATGAGTATGGGCAGCCATTTCATTTGGAAAAAAATTATAAAAAGATGATATTATAAATAGTGTTAATTAGAGTGAGTTCTGAAGAAACGTTGGAATCCTGATTCATCTCACAACATCAATGCCTGATATAACTTGTGTGGTGACTCCATGTTCCATTTTTTGAGATTGATAAAAAATAGTCTCATAAATTTTAATCTAACCTAATTATGATATATGTGGAAGGAAATTTTAACTATGTGATTTTATATAGGCAGAATAATGATTTCACATTGTTGGAGTTTATAGACGCTATCTGGGAAGGTGACTATACTGGCAAGATATCAACATCATGTGGAACCTTATTTCAAGGAAAAGGATGTGTTAGTTATAGAAATAATATGAATTCAGTAACTCTATGAATGGATGACATTGAATGTGTTTCATCTACACATCCATGTACATAGACTATTATAATGATGGTATATTTGGTTGATTTGAATATTCAGACTGATAGAACATTGAAAATATCCTGGGATAATCAATATGACCTTCAACAATATAAAAAACTTATACAAGATTAATGATCCTTGAAAATTGATATCAAGTATAATTTTATCATTGAACAAGTGGAATGTGTATATATCAAGCTTGAATACATTCCTAATAAGGATTAGGTTGCAAATATTTTCATTAAAGTAATGAAAAAATAGAGGTCTATTGAGTAATGGATAAAACATCATATTTATCCTTATGCTCTTACTATAACACTATCATGTGGTACCTCTTTATTCCATATTGCATTATGAGAATTATGAAAACAAATCAAGGGATTGTAAGAGAGGTTATTTTAAATATGGATTTTAATTAATTGAATGTTAATGAATGTGGATCCATGTCTTGAGGGGAGAATTTATTTGGTTTGAGTAAGACATTCATAGACTTATATCACTCCATATTTTAACTATATAAAGGTAGTACTTGATTGAAAAAAAATAATTATAATTGATGAAATCCTTCTTGAGAACTGGAACATTGTAATGTCATTCTAAAGTGTGTGCAAGATATTATATTTCCAATGAAACATTTTGAGCATTAATTCACATTACAGAATATTAAAAAAATTATAGGACATCCATTTTTATAAACCACTTGTTTTATACACCATTATAAACCACATATAAGTAGAAGTTGTTAAATAATTTTTATTTTCCAAATTTCATATGATATTCATCTTTTCCAACAAAAATATGGAATAGATTCTTAAAAAGAATGATGACTTGAGAATACCCAAATTACCCTATTGATATGATTTTTATTAAGAGGGTGTAACTAATCAAAATTTTTGAGAAACACATATGTTGAATTTTACCCTGATATATGTGAAAATATGTGAGGTGGGATACTAGAATCCAAATAAAAATAGTATGATTGTTGAACCTTATTGTTGGATATTTTCGTTACTATGTGTCAATATGTGTGTGAAGTGGTAGTGATAGGATAATTGTTATTTATGAAGTTATGATAACTAGAGGTTTATTATGGATTCATTTAATAGAATTGTTTCTCATGCTTGAATAATTCTTCTTTATAATTTAGTAGATGTCACACTTAAAATTCATTTCTTGGTATTACCATTTTCTTGATTTATTGTGCTGATATTCAGTTTAAAATACACGTGTTACTAAAGGTGCTTTATTTTCAACAAGTGTAGAAGATTTTAAGGAAGTGAAATTCATAATAAAGAGTGGATTGATTTTTTATTTTAGATTTTTATGAAATTCCTTGTACATAGAAATTGTGTTAATGTTTTAATGCTGCCGTTATTAAAAAAAATAAGTTGGAACCTATAATCCATGCTTTGTTCTAGCCCTCAATAGTATACAAGGGGACCCATGGGTTAACCTACATGGTAAGGAATGCCTAATCCAACATGTGGGGTGGAAGGGAAATGTGTTTGCCCTTACAGATAAATCTTGTGTATAGATAACTAATAGCGTTCAGTTATGAGTGAGCATGGGATGAGTCATGCTACTCACAAAAGAGAGGAAGGGAAGCCACCCTATGGGGATACACGACAGGAGGGTGGTTTATATTTCTAATTATCCCCAAGAATGAATTTCTATATTATGTGGGGAAAATATTCAGATATATTTCAATGTGGGATTATAGTACATGGGTAATGATCATTTTTTCAATAGATATATAGAAACATAATGGGGCATCCAATCAATTCAATGTGATAAATTAAGGACTATAAGATCAAATGGGTGGACCCTTTTTTAAAGACATGTATTTCCCTTGGAATGTTTTTATGCATGGGAATTTTACGAGTCTGCAGTTTCTGACGGCACTTGATTCCAAGTCCTGGTGTGCCCGTAATCAATTTTTGAGGTTTAGTTTGGGTACGTTTACTAAACGTTCGAGTGGGATTTTATATCCTTCAATTCGGTGCTCAGAACGGAAATCCGAGGGCACCGTTGAACTCATAGCTTCGGTGATTTCTCAGTGAGACCTTCACCATAGTTGTGTTTTAACAAGAGTGGAAAATTGTTTTGGGGGTTTTAAATAAAATTATATTAAATTAAGACATAAATTATCTTTATTTTATGGTGGATAAAACCTCCAATTAGAGGTTAGTGGTGGGGGCAACCCGCACATATCCTCCCTTGGGACGATTTTTTAGTGGGTCCCACATGAGTTTCATAACACTTCTAACTCCCCATTAGTTTTTGAACACCTCTAACCCCCCATTTATGTGGATTGAACTCTCCACTATCCCCCATTACTTTAATGTGCCAACTCTCTCACAATTGATTAATTAAACCCTTGAAATTAATAAATTAGCTCTTTTTGAATTCTATTTAATTCAAGACAATGATTAAATAACAGACAAAGCTGTTGTTTCATTTGGTTGGGAATTCATTTTGGTGGGACTTTAGAGAGAACTTCATACTCTCAATGAAGAATGAAAAGAATTCCAATCACCATTGAAGAACGATGAGCATTGTCTTCTCCCTCTTCAACTGGAGAAAGTAGAGTAAGAACTTTCATCCACGAAGAACACCGACGATGTCATCTTGACTTGTCTTCCCTGAATCTTTCATCCTCATTTTCTTCATCTTCTACCCGACGTTAACAGAAAGACGTTCGCTACCCGTGACTTCGTCAACGAGCGACAATCAAGGTAGGGGGATTTCAGTTGTTTTTTTTCCATTATACATCGTTAATATTTTGGTATTCATTATAAAGAATGTTATCAACATAACATGGAGGGGTTCATACCGCACCAACATGGCCAACCCTCCCCTTTGGTTGATCTTGTTTTTTGACGATTGAGGAACGGACCACGGAGAACAATGGTTTCTAGAAAAGGGTCGTCCACAAAAGAAACCGGTGGTGCAAAGGCCTCCATGTCACCAAGAGGGCACCACACCACCTTTCTATGCGGAGAAGAGTCGCAACCACATCGGGCTATAGGGGAGGTACGCGACACCGTGGCGCAACGCGGAGGGCAGCAGAAGGCTGCGACAAAGGCGGGCAGCGACGGAGGGGCGAGGCGCCAATGCACCATGCCAAGGGTGAAGGACTTCTGCCATGATGGGCCGCATAAAGAGATCAGGAGCATAGAGCCATCATGACGTGTCAGAGAAGACCCGTAGCCTAATGCTGCGGTGGAAATGGGAGTACGACCGGCTGAGCTGGCCGCCGATGTGCGCTATAGGTGGGACGCTTCTGGTCCTGCGGTTACAAAGGGATGATTCCTCGCGACGGCCAATTTGGAAAAAGGGGGGTGCGACACCCCCCTCCCATGCATGGCTAGCTAGGCCATGCGGTCCGGCCAGTCAGGCCACGTGGGCCGCCACCTGGCCATGCGGGTTGCCCGCCAGCCCTGGCACGCGGACTACCACCAGGCTACGTGGGCCACCGGGCCGGGCTGCCCCCATTGGTCAGGTTGTACATTGGGGTTGGGCCACCCCTTCGGGTTAGGCTGCCCCTTCGGGCTGATTGATATTCACTTACTAGGTCAGGTTGGTCCGATTCGGTCGGACCAGACCCAAACCCGTCAGACCCGATTACACATGTTCGCCCATATCTTGGGCAACGAGCGTCCGTTTGACGAACCGTCAGTGGCGGCAACATTCTTGGAACAAAGCCGTCCATTTGGTAATACCCCACTTGATTTTGGGGTATAGTTGAGATATGGTCAGGTTGGTTCGTACATGAAACCATCCCAGCCCCCGTGACTAAAAGGCTAATAACCCACAGACCGAGCATCTGATTGACCCACCGTCTATTACATTGAGACCCCTATGACATGGAAGTCCTATGAAATACTTCCAAATAAGAAATAATGACACTTGGAGTATCGACCAGTAGCTCATGGAGTTGATCCTCTCTGAGACGAGAAAACAGTGTGCTGAGACCTAGTAGCTGACAGACCTGACGACTGCTTGACTGATTCGTCTCTGAGTGATTCGAATAGCCTAGTGGGGAGCGCCCGACATTTGGTGGCAGACCCATGGAGGATGGATCTCCTGGTAGTTGGCAGCAAACTCGTGGTACTCGATTGGAGGAGTACCTCTATAGGCTATTAGGGGGAGTGCCCTCTATTTGGCGGCACACCCACAGTGGCTGTAGCACCTAGTTGTTGGCAGCAGACCCGCAGTACTCGACAGGAGGAGTACCTCAACAGTCCAAGGTTAGTGAGAAGTGCCTCAGTGTCATGAAAGGCCCACTGTACTCGATAGAGAATGAGTTCTATAGCAGTCATGGTTTCGATAATGAATTTTTTTTGAGATGAGTTAATGACCTTTGTTTTTTCCTCATGATTGAGATTGGTTACGTGATAACATAGTTATATGTATGAGAATATACCTAAGTAATGGTTATCCATTGATTTCATACTTTGTGGTTTATCCTTGTTGTTTTTTGTGAGACCTTTAGGGTCTCGGGGTCCCAATGGAGTATTTTTTTACTCACCCCTACAGGGACTATTCCCGTACCTCATTGTGTTGGATATAGATGATGGACAGCAGTAACAGAGGCGAAGAGTGCTAGGACTGGATGATACGTAGAGGAGGACCATACGATGTATCGGTAAACGGTGAAGTCTAACAAACGTGGAGTGTTGTGGAGGCCATCTATACCTACGCTACAGGTAGGAACTCCGAAGAACATCCATGAGCTTCTTTTACCTTTCAGTTGTTTCTCCCTTTTCGTGTGTACTTGCTTTTAGTTGTATTACTACTTTAAAGTTGGGATTGTATTCTGGTCCTCATTACATTCAGTACACTTGTTATATATCTTTCACTTAGTATTTTCTTGTGCATGTACTCTGGTTGTGTGTGTCTATGATTTATAAAGGCAATGCAATCCCAGTTTTAAGGAATTACGCCTTTGGTGCTAGTCTCCAGCCCCTGGCCTATGGGAGGAAGGCTTAGGGTAGTCTTGATATGGGCCTCGAGGGACAAGTCATCACAAATTGTTATCAGAGGAGTCAGTTCTACAGCAAAACATAGGACTCTGATATTTTTTTCTGTAAAGAAATAGTGTTCTGGGAACTGAGTGTGGTTTTCAGTTTAGGGAGTCTAGTGTTGATGCGGTTGCCGACGTATCTTTACACCAGGACCCTGAAAACTAATTTCCAACTTAGTACACCAAAAAACTGAATGTGTGTGTGTTTTGAAAAGTTTTCATTAATTCATCTCAACCCAGGTCATCTCACCAGGTATATTATTTTGACTGTGTCGCATCTGGTTCATTTAGGATGCCTCCCCGCAGACGACTAGTTAGAGCCCTGAGAGTAGTATGTACTGATAGCCTGCCGAGCGATGATGCCTCTGTAAAGGGCCCTCTTCCAGTTGAGGAACCAGTTGAGGAACCTATAGTTCCACTTTACATTGGACCACTGATGCCACCAGCCCTCGTAGTAGAGAGTGCACACAGCTTGAGCGCGCTGCATGAGTTCAAGCGCTAGAGGCTACCCAAGTTCACAGGAGTGATGGACCTGCAGGTTGGTGAGTATTGGCTAGAGGATGTGGTTAGAGTCATCAGACGGGTAGGGACACAAGCCGACATCATTGTGATCCTTGATACCAACATCCTTCTTGCAGCAGTAGGCAGATGGGGGAGCCTGATTCTCTATATGCATAACGATGAGAAACTTCTATGGGCATACTTCGAGGGGTTGTTTCGGGCAAAGTTTTTACTATCCACCCTTCAAGCGGTGTGGATACATGAGCTAATTCATCTGCAGCAGGGTAGCATGAGTGTAGCCCAGTACTCGGCGAGATTCACCGACCTCTCACACTACTCCACTGATATGGTAGAAGACCCATTCTCTAGGTCCTGGACCATTGAGCAGCAAATCAGGAGAAAGATTAGAGCTTCATTTACCTCCCAGAGCATCCCGACACATATGGGGGAGTTGGAGCGAGCCCTCATAGTAGAGAGTTTTCTTGATGACTAGCCTTTATAAGAGAGACCCACCACTAACCGACATATAGAGGAGTCTTCTACAGCTGGCAGTAGAGAGATGATGCAGATGTCCATAAGGACCAGCCCTACAGGTGGTCAACCACACGACTCATGATCAATTGTGCTGGGTAACATGAGTGGAGAAAAATCTTGTCATGCCAGGAGCAGACAGTGTTACTCCTACAGCGGGCATGGTCACATGGCTCGTGACTGTCCAAACCGCTACTCTAATGATCAGCATATATTTGAGGGACCTCCTAGGAAGAGGAAGAGGTTCGCTCAAGTCGGTATGCTTGGTGTAAGAAGACATGATAGAGGAGCTAGGCGTGCAGCTGGTGGTGGATGACGTTAGGAGGTGCTACCACCACCACCACTAAGAGGTCCACCCTGTCCACAGTGAGCTTGTGGACAGAGCAGAGCACAGATTCAGGTAGCTGAGGCATACGATCACGGTGCTCCGGAGGTGATTCAAGTTACAATCTGTGTCTACTCCACCTTAGTTGTAGTTCTTGTAGAAAAGGGTGTCAATAACTCATTCATTTCATCTTCTCTCGTTCGGAGCTTGAAGATTTTGATGGAGTCGTTGGCTCGATCCTTACGGCTAGAGACTCCTATAGGAGAAGACTCGATGATTACACACCAATGCTGGCAGTATAAGCATACTCTAGGAGGTGAGATCTTCGTCTATGATCTCCTCGTACTGGTGTCGAGGCCTTACAATTACATATTGGGTATGGACTGGTTATCTACATTCCATGGTCAAATCGACTATATTAGGTGTAAAGTGTTGTGTGTCCACAAGGATGGGACCAGGTTCACCTTCACCTGCGAGAAGGGAACCATTGCAGCACATGACAGACTTACTCAGAGGAGGGTGTAGCCAATCACTCACTAGTTGGCTTGCCTTACCCTCGTAGCAGTAGATGTGGAGAGTCCGACTTATCCTGTAGTGGTGGAATAGTACACAAATTCTTTCTCTGATGATGTTCCAGGAATACCTCCTCACAGAGAGGTGGACTTCTACATTGACTTGTACCCCGGGACGGCACTAAAATCTACTACAACATATCAGATGGATCTTGGTGAGCTTCGCGAGCTGAGGATACATCTAGAGGGCATACATGGAAAGGGATTCATTTGGAGGAGTATGCCTGCCATTTGCGGGTAGTACTGGACACACTCTAAGAGGACCAGCTATATGGTAAGATCTCGAAGTTCCAGATTTGGATTCTAGAGGTTCCCCATTTGGGACACATCATCTCGGAGTATGGAGTTTCAGGGGATCCAGCAAAGATCGAGGTGGTACTTTCACGGGAGCCACCCAGGACTGTGACGGAGGTACGGAGTGTCTTGGGTTTTGCTGGATACTATCGGTGATTTGTTCCAGACTTTTCCAGAGTTGAAGCACAACTTTCAGCCTTGAAGAAGAAGGGGAAACCCTTTGTGTGGTTGGAGAGATGCTATCAGAGATTTCAGGAGCTAAGGCAGAGGCTGACTAGGGCCCCCATCTTGAGGATTTCAGAGGAAGGTGTATGGTATGTCATCTACTGTGACACATCACGGACCATACATGGGTGTGTCCTGATGTAGGAGCGAGTAGTGGTCACATATGGTTCTCGTCAGCTGATAAAACACTAGAAGAACTATGCTACCCATGACCTGGAGTTAGCAGTAGTGGTCTTTGCCTTAATGATTTGAAAGCACTATATGTTGGGCGATCATTTTACCGTATAAACTTATCACAAGAGTCTCATGTATATCTTCACTCAGAAGGACCTGAACCCGAGGAAATGATGATGGCTTGAGTTCCTTCAGGACTAAGACTTTGATATAGTCTATACTCCATGGAAGGGGAACATTGTTACAGAAGCTCTCAGTAGGAGATTAGGCATTCAGGTGTTAGGAGAGGCGACATACCAGCTATCTTCATTACAGATATCCTTTGTGGATAGGGATGGAGCAGCCTTTTTTTAGTCTCTTACAGTCACTCCTCCTCTTCTACAGTGAGTCAGGGAGGTGCATCATGGAGAAGATGACTGTGAGACATGATGTGTTCAAATATCCACAGGGCATGAACCTGATGGATTTTCTGAAGTTGGGGAGCATTTCATCCCCTTCAGAGGACGTACCATGTTACCGGTTTCACTTTATGAGGAGGTGTTGAGGGAGTTCCACACTACCCCTCTAGCGGTACATCTAGGTGTTGTGAAGACGTACCAGGTCCCTCGATAACAACATTGGGGGCCAGGTATGAAAAACCCAGTAGCAGAGTTTGTCTCTTGATGCCTCACTTATAAGCAAGTGAAGGCAGAACACCAGGTACCATCAGGCATGGTACAACCCTTAGAGGTCCCAGAGTGGAAGTGGAATGGGATATCCATGGACTTTTTGATGGGTCTTACACATACATCTATGAGACACGACACGATTTGTGTGATCATCGACCGACTCACCATGTCGGCCAGCTTCTTACTGACTAGAGAGAAGGGTTCATTAAAGAGCATGGGACGCCTCTATGTGTGGGAGATAGTGTGTTTTAATTGAGTACCTTCTTTTATTGACTACGATGGTGACACATAGTTTACATTCCGGCTATGCAAGGGGTTGAAGGAAGCTTTCAAGACATAACTTTTCTTGAGCATCGCCTTCCATCCATAGACTGATGGTCAGATCGAGAGGACCATTCAGACACTCAAGGACATGCTCTGTGCATGTTTTCTCAACTTTGGTCACATCTAGGAGGACCAGTTTCCTTTGGTGGATTTTTCCTACAACAACAGTTATCACTTCACTATAGGTACGACATATTTCGAGGCATTGTACGGATGACATTTGTTGATCACCAATGTGCTGGACAATCCTAGGGGAGTCAGCACAAGTGGGACCAGAGATGGTATGACCTACCACCGAGAAGGATTTGATCATCCAGGAGTAGATAAAGACAGTACAGATCAGACAGAAGTCATATGTTGATAGGAGAGGGAGACGTCCGGAGTTTGAGGATGATGACAACATCTTTATACGGGTATGACCATGACGAGGTCTGCAGACATTTGGCCAATGTGTCATGTTATATCTGCGATTCATCATAAAATTATAGTTCCTCAGCAGAGTAGGTGATGTGGCTTACTGCTTAGCTCATCCACCTCAGTTGCACCAGGTACAGGACCTCTTCCATGTATCTCAGTTGAGGAAATATGTCCACTACCATTCCCACATCATCGACCATGGAGAGCCGGAAATTGATGACAGTATGACATTCACAGAGATCCAGTAGAGATCGAGGATCGATAGGAGTGGGTCCTATATGGATGGTTGATACCTCTGGTGCGTATTCGTTGGCAGAATGGGAACCTCCAAGAGAGAACTTGGGAGCGGGAGGCTCAGATTTGTGCTCAGTACCCCCATTTGTTCCATTAGTTCAAGTTGTAGCTTACGAGGAAATAAAGGCCTGAGGTGGGGAGAATTTAAAAACACTTATTTCCCATGGAAAACCTTTTTTTAATACATGGTAATTTTATGAGTCCACAGTTTCTGACGGTGCTTGATTCCGGGGCCCGGGGTGGCCGAAATCAGTTTCTCATGTTTTGTTTGGGTATGTTCAGTAAATGTACGAGCGTGATTTTATATATTTTGAACCGGCAAATGGAAGTAAAATCATAGGGAACCGTGGAACTCGCAAATTTGGATATTTATTAGTGAGTCTTTCACTTAACTTGTGTTTTAATGAGAGTGGAAGATTGTTTTTGGGGATTTAAATAAAATTAAATTTGAATAAGACATAACTTATTTTTATTTTATGGTGGATAAAACATTCAAGTGAAGGTTAGTGGTGGGGCCCCCCACACATAACCTCCCTTGGGATGATTTTATTTAGTGTTTCCCACATTAATTTCTTTACTCTTCTAACTACACATTAATTTTGGAGCACCTCTAACCCCACTTTTATGTGGGTTAAACTCTCTATCTTCCCCCATTACTTTAATGTGAAAACTCTCTCACAATTAAATAATTGAAACCATGCAATTAATTAATTAGCTCCATTTGAATTCTTTTTAAAAATATCCAATGATTAAATAATAGAAAAGGCTATTATTTCATTTGGTTTGAAATTCATTTGGGTGGGACTTGAGAGAGAACTTCATCATCTCAATGAAGAATGCGAAGAACGCCCGTTACCACCGATGAACGATGAGAACCATATTCTCCCTCTTCAACCGGAGCAAGTAGAGGAAGAACTTCCATCCACTAAGAACATTGACGACGTCATATTGACTTGTCTTCCCTGAATCCTTCATCCTCATCTTCTTCATCTTTAACACGACGTCAAGGGAATGACGTTTGCTTCCCATGACTTCGTCAATGAGAAAAAAACGAGGTAGGGGGATTTCAGTTGTTTTGTTCCCATTCTACATCGTTAATATTTTGATATTCATTATGATGAATGTTATCAACATAACATGGAGGGGTTCGGACAAAATGAACATGGACAACCCTCCCCTTTGGTTGATCTTGTTTTTTGACGATTGAGGAACGGACCATGGTGAATAACAGTTTATGGAAACAGGCCGGCCGCGAAAGAAACCGGCGGTGCCAAGGCCGCCATTTTACCAAGAAGGCGTGACACCACCTTGATATGAATAGAAGAGTCGCAGCCACATCGGGCCACAGCAGAGGCGCACGACACCGTCGCACAATGCGAAGGGTACCAGGAGGCCGCTACAAAGGTGGGCCACGACAGTGGGGAGAGGTCTCGGTGCGCCTTGCCGAAGGTGTAGGACTGCAGCCAGGGCGAGCCGCATAGGGAGAGGAGGGGCGTGGCACCGTCGTTCCATGTTGGATAAGACCCATGGCCTAAGGCTGCGGTGGAAATGGGAGTACGGTCGGCTGAGCGGGCCGCCGATGTGTGCTACAGAAGGGATGCTTCTGGTCCCGCGGTTACCAGGGGATGGTTCCTTGCGGCAGCCATTTTGGGAAAAGGGTGGTGTGACACCCCCTCCTACGCATGGCTAGATAGGACATGCAGGCCATCCATTTAGGCCATGTGGGCCACTACCTGGCCATGCGGGTCGCCAGCCAGCCATGCCACACGGGCTGCCACCAGGCCATGCGGGCCGCTGGGCCAGGCTACCCCCACTGGTCGGGCTGTAGATTGGGGCTGGGCCACCCCTTCAGACTAGGCCTCCCCTTCGGGTCAGGACATATTCACTAACTGGGTCAGGTCGGTCCGACTGGGTCGGACTGGACCCGAACCCGTCAGACCCAATTACACCTGTTCGCCCATATCATGGGCTACGAGTGTCAGTTTGATGAACCTTCAGCCGCACCAACATTCTTGGAACAAATCCGTCCCTTTGATAATACCCCACTATATTTTGGGGTATAGTTGAGATATGGTCAGGTTGGTTCATACGTGAATCCATCCAGGCCCCCGTGACTAAAAGGCTAATAACTCACATACCGAGCATCCGACTGACCCACCGTCTATTAAGTTGATACCCCTATGACATGGAAGTCCTATGAGATAATTCCACTTGATACTTCATGACACTTGGAGTATCAAGAAGTAGCTCATGGAGATGATCCTTTTAGAAACGAGTAGACAGTGTGCTGAGACCTAGTAGCTGACAGACATGACGAATACTTGAGTAATTCGTCTCTGAGTGATTCGAATAGCCCAGTGGGGAGCGCTTGACATTTGGCGGCAGACCCATGGATGATGGAGCTCCTGGTAGTTAGCAGAAGACCAGCGGTACTCGATTGGAGGAGTACCTCTATGGGCTATTAGGGGAGTTCCCGCTATTTGGCAGCAAACCCACAGTGGATGAAGCACCTATTAGTTGGCAGCAGACATGTGGTACTCGACAGGAGGAGTACCTCTATAGTCCAAGGTTAGTGAGAAGCGCCTCGATGTCACGAATGGCCAACTGTACTCGACAGAGGAGGAGTTCTCCAGCAGTCGTAGTTTCGATACTGAAAATCTGTGTTTGAGATGAGTTAACGGCCTTTGTGTTTTCCTCATTATTGAGATGGGTTACATGAAAACTTAGGAATATTTCTGGGAATATACCTATGTAATGGTTATCTGTGGATTTCATACATTGTGGTTTATCCTTGTTGTTTTTTGTGAGACCTTTAGGGTCTCAGGGTTCCTACTAAGTATTGTGGTACTCACCCCTACATGGGATATTCCCACACATCATTATATTGGATACAGATGATGGACAACACTGACAGAGGCCAAGAGTGCTATGACTTGACGGTACCCGAAGGAGTAAAATACGATGTATCGGTACACAGTGAAGTCTAACAGACGTGGATTGTTGTGGAGGTCATCTGTACCTACCCTACAGGTAGGAACCCCGAAGGAAGATCAATGATCTTCTTTCACCTTTCAGTTGTTTCTCCCTTTCAGTTGTACTTGCTTTCAGTTGTATTTCTACTTTACAGTTGGGCTTGTATTCTGGTCCTCATTACATTCAATACACTTGTTATACGACTTTTACTTAGTTTTTTCTTATGAATGTACTCTGGTTGTGTGTGTCTATGATTTATAAAGGCAATACAATCCCAGTTTTATGGAATTACGCCATTGGTGCTAGTCTCTAGCCCCTGGCCTATGGGAGGCAGGCTTGGGGTAGTCTTGATACGGGCCCCGTGGGACAGGTCATGAGAAATTGTTATCAGAGGAGTCAGTTCTACCGCAGAACATAAGACCCTGATCATTCTTTTCTATAGTGCAATAGTGTTCTGGGTACTGAATGTGGTTTTCAGTTCAAGAAGTCTATTATTAATGCGGTTGCAGACGTATCATTACACCAGAACCCTGACTAGCAATTTCCAACTTAGTACACGAAAACACTGAATGCGTGTGTGTTTTGAAATGTTTTCATTAATTCATATCAACCCAGTTCAGATGACCATGTATATTCGTTTTACCATGTCACATCTTCATCATTTAGGATCCCTCCTCGCAGAGGACTAGTTAGAGCCTTGAGAATTGTATGTACTGATAGCCCGCCGAGCAATGAGGCCTCAATACAGGGCCCTCTTCCAGTTGAGGCACCAGCGGAGGCACCTGTGGTTCCACTTTCTGTTCGACCACCGATGCCACCAGCCCTCGCAGTAGAGAGTGCATGCTGCTTGAGCGCACTGCACAAGTTTCAGTACTAGAGGCCACCCAAGTTCAGGGGAGAGACGGACCCGCTGGTGGGTGAGGACTGGATGGAGGCTTTGGTTAGAGTCTTCACACTGGTAGGGACACCATCCGACCTCATGGTGATCCTTGCTACAAACATCCTTTTGGCAGCAGTAGGCAGATGGTAGACCCTGATGCTCTATATGCATGAATATGAGAAACTTATATGGGAATACTTAGAGGGGCTATTCCGGGCGGAGTTTGTACTACCCACCCTTCAAGCGGTGCAGATACAGAAACTACTTCATCTACAGCAGGGTACCATGAGTGTTGCCCAGTACTTGGCGAGATTCACTGACCTCTCATGTTACTCCACTGATATGGTATGAGACCCATTCTCCAGGACCTGGACCATTGAGAAATAACTTAGGCGAGAGATTAGAGCTTCATTTATATCCAAGAGCATCCCAACACATACAGGGGTGTTGGAGTGAGCCCTCCTAGTAGAGAGTTTTCTTGCTAAGTAGTCTTTATGAGAGAGACCCACCACTATCCAACATGCAGAGGAGTCTTCTATTGGAGGTAGTAGATAGATGACGCAGATGTCCATGAGGACCAGCTCTATAGGTGGTCGATCACATGACTCAGGATCGATTGTGCGGGGTACCAAGAGTGGAGTCAAAGCCAATCATGCTAGGAGTGGACAGTGTTACTCCTGCGGCGGGTTTGGTCATAAGGCTGGTGACTGTCTGAACTGCTCCTCTGAGGATCAGCAGATAGTTGAGGGACCTCTTACGAAGAGGAAGTGGTTCAATCCTGTCGGTTTGTAGGGTGTAAGAAGACGTGGTAGAGGAGCTGGTCGTGCAGCTGGTGGTGGACGATGTTAAGAGGTTCCACCACCACCACTAAGAGGTCCACCCTCGTCCACAGCGAGCTGGTGGACAGATCAGAGAAGAACTTCAGGAAGCTGAGGCATATGATCACAGTGCTCCAGAGATGATTCAAGTTACGATCTGTGTCTACTCCACCTCAGTTGTAGTTCTTGTAGAGAAATATTCCAATCACTCTTTAATTTCCTCTTCCCTCGTTTGGAGATCGAAGATTCTGATGGATTCTTTGGCTCGATTCATACAGCTAGAGACTCTTACTGTAGAATACTCGATGATTACACACCGGTGCCGATAGTATAAGTATACTCTAGGAGCTGATATCTTCAGCAATGATCTCTCTGTACTGGTATTGAGGCCTTACAACGACATATTGGGTATGGAGTGGTTCTCTACATTCTATGCCCAAGTCGACTATATGAGGCTTAAAGTGTGGTGGGTCCGCACGTATGGGACCAGGTTCACCTTCACCGGTGAGAAGGGAACCATTGCAGCACATGACCGACTTACTCGGAGGAGGGTTCCGCCAATCACTCACTAGTTGGCTTGCCTTACCCTCGTAGCATTAGATGTGGAGAGTCTGACATATCCTACAGTTGTGGACCAGTACACTGATGCTTTCTATGACGATGTTCCAGGACAACCTCCTCGCAGATAGGTGGACTTCTACATTGACTTGTACCCTAGGACGACACTGATATCTACTACATCATATCAGATGGATCTAGTTGAGCTTCGCGATCTGAGGATATAGCTGGAGGACTTGTAGGGAAAGGGATTCATCTTGGCCAATGTTTCCCCCTAGGAAGCCCTGATTCTGTTCGCCAAGAAGGCGGACGGGAGCTTGAGGCTCTGTATCGACTACTGTCGCCTGAACCTAGTGAACATGAAGAACTAGTACCCACTCTTGAGTATTGACGACCTCTTTGATCATCTCAAGGGTGCATGGTGGTTCTCAACGATATACCTCAGATCAGGCTATCACTAGCTCAGAGTTCGAGACAAGGATGTGCAGATGACAGCCTTCAAGTGTCTTTACGGCCAATATGAGTTCTTGGTTATTCCCTTCAGCGTAACCAATGTACCAGAAGTGTTCATGTGTCTCGTGAATAGTATCTTCTTGCCTTACCTCTATAGGTTTGTTGTGGTCTTCATCGACGACCTTTCTATCTATTCGACTACTAATGAGGAGCATGCCTACCATTTACGGGTAGTACTGGACACACTCCGAGAGCACCAGCTATATGGTAAGCTCTTGAAGTGCCAGTTTTGGATTCGAGAGGTTCACTTTTTGGGACATGTCATCTCGGAGGATGGAGTTTCATGGGATCCAGCAATGATCGAGGTGGTACTTGTGCGGGAGCCACCCAGTACTGTGATGAAGGTATGGAGTATCCTGGGTTTCCCTGTATACTATCGGTGATTCGTTTCAGAATTTTCCAGAGTTCAAGAACAAATTTCAGCCTTGAAAAATAAAAGAAAAACCCTTCATGTGGTCGGAGAGATAATATTAGAGATTTCAGGAGCTACGGCAGAGGCTGAGTAGGGCCCCCATCTTGAGGCTTTCAGAGGAAGGCGTAGGGTATGTAGTCTACTGCGACACATCATGGACCATACATGGATGTGTCCTGATGTAGGAGCGAGCAGTGGTCACGTATGGTTCTCGTCAGCTAATACAAAACTAGAAGAACTACGCTACCCATGACCTGGAGTTAGCAGTAGTGGTCTTTGCCTTGATGATTTGACATCACTATCTGATGGGCAAGAATTTTAATGTATACACTGATCACAAGAGTCTCAGGTATATGTTCACTCAGATGGACCTGATCCTAAGACAATGATGATGGCTTGAGTTCCCTCAGGACTATGACTTTGACATAGTCTATACTATTGGGAAGGGGAACATTGTTGCAGATGCTCTTAGTAGGGGATTAGGCATTCAGGTGTTAGGAGAGGTGACAGGGCAACTATCTGCATTACAGATATCCTTTGTGGATAGAGATGGAGTAGCATATTTTTAGTCTCTTACAATCACTCCTCCACTTCTTCAGTGAGTCAGGGAGGTGCAACATGGAGATGATGACTGTGAGACACGACGAGTTCAAAAATACATAGGGAATGAACATGATGGATTTTCTGAAGGTGGGGAGCACATCATCCCCTTCAGAGGACGTACCATGGTACTAGTTTCACTTTAGAAGGAGGTATTGAGGGAGTTCTACACTACCCCTCTAGCGGTACATCCTGGTGTGGCGAAGATGTACCAGGACCTTCGATGATAGCATTGGTGGCCAGTTATGAAGAAGGAATTGGTAGAGTTTCTCTCATGATCCCTCATTTGTAAGCAAGTGAAAGCAGAACACTAGGTACCAGCAGGCTTGGTACAACCCTTATAGGTCCCAGAGTGGTAGTGGGATGGGATATCCATGGACTTTGTGATGGATCTTACACGTACATCTAGGAGTCATGACACGATTTGGGTGATCGTTGACTGACTCACCAAGTCGGCTCACTTCTTACTGACCAGAGAGTAGGGTTCAGTAAAGAGCTTGGGACTCCTCTATGTGCAGGAGATAGTGTGTATTCATTTATTTCCTTATTCTATTGTCTACGATGGTGACACATGGTTTACATCCCATCTATGGAAGGGGTTGAAGGAAGCTTTTGGGACACAACTTTGCTTGAGCATCGCCTTCCATCCTCAGACTGATGGTCAGATCGAGAGGACCATTCTGACCCTCATGGACATGCTCCGTGCATGTGTTCTCGACTTTGGTCGTAGCAGGGAGGACCACGTTCCATTGGTGGTTTCTTCCTACAACAACAACTATCACTACACTATAGGTATGACATATTTCGAGGCATTTTATGGATGACCATTTTCGATCACCACTGTGCTGGACAAACCTAGGGGAGTAAGAAATAGTTGGACCAGAGATGGTATGGGCTATGACCGAGAAGGTGTTGATCATGATGGAGCGGATGAAGACAGTACAGAGCAGACAAAAGTTGTATGCTAATAGGAGAGGGAGGAGTCTGGAGTTAGAGGATGGCGACAAAATCTTCCTATGGGTCTCACCACGATGTGGTCTACAGAGATTTGGTTGAGGTTTCATGTTATTTCCACAATTCATTAGAAAATTATAGGTCCTCAGTAGAGTAGGCGATGTGGCTTACTGCTTATCTCATCCACATCAGTTGCACCGGGTACACGACGTCTTCCACATAACTCATTCGAGGAAATATGTCCATTACACTTCCCAAATCATCAACCATGGAGAGATGGACATTGATGACGGGGCGAAATTCACACAGATCTAGTGCAGATTGAGGATCGACAGGAGTGTGTCCTACATGGATGGTCGATACCTCTAGTGTGCAATCGTTGGCAGCATGGGAAACTCCAGGAGAGTACTTGGGAGCAGGAGGATCAGATGTGTGCTCAGTGCCCCCATTTGTTCCCTTAGTTCAAGTTATAGCTTACGGATAAATAATGACCTGAGGTGGGGAGAATGTAAAGACACGTATTTCCCATGGAATAATTTTTTCTAATACATGGGAATTTTACGAGTCAGCAGTTTCTGACGACGATTTATTCTGGGGCCCGGTGTGCCCGAAATCAGTTTTTGAAGTTTTTTTGGGTATGTTCATTAAACATACGAGCGGGATTTTATATATTTTGAACCGAGAATTGGAACTAAAATTCAAGGGCATCGTGGAACTCCCAAAGTTGAATATTTCTTTGTGAGTCCTTCACTACAGTTTCGTTTTAACGAGAGTGGAAGATAGTTTTTGGGGTTTTAAATAAAATTAATTTAAAATAAGTCTTAACTTATTTTTATTTTATGGTGGATAAAACCTCTAAGTGGAGGTTAGTGGTGGGCCCCCCACACATAACCTCCCTTGGGATGATTTTATTTAGTGGTGACCACTTTAGTTTCTTAACTCTTCTAACTCCCCATTAATTTTGGAGCACCTCTAACCTCCCTTTTATGTGGGTTAAACTCTCCATCTTCCCCTATTACATTAATGTGAAAACTCTCTCACAATTAATTAATTAAAACCATGCAATTAATTAATTATCTCCATTTGAATTCTTTTTAATTCGATTCAATTATTAAATAATAGAAGAGGCTATTATTTCATTTGGTTGGCAATTCATTTGGGTGGGACTTGAGAGAGAACTTCGTCCTCTCAACGAAGAATGCGAAAAACACCCGTTACCACTGATGAACGACGAGATCCATCTTCTACCTCTTCAACCAGAGAAAGTAGAGGAAGAACCACCACCCATGATGAACATCGATGACTTCATTTTGTGTCGTCTTCCCCGAATCCTTCCTCCTCGATTTCTTCGCCTTCTACCCGACGTCAACAGAACGACGTCCTCTTCCTGTGAATTTTTCAACGAGTAACAATCAAGGTTGAGGGATTTGAGTTGTTTTGTTCTTGTTCTATGTAATTAATATTTTTGTATTCATTATGCCAAATGTTATCAACATAACACGGGGGGGTTAGACTACACCAACATAGCCGAACCTCCCCTTTGGATGATCTTGCTTGCTGACGATAGAGGAATGGACGACAGCGAACAACGGCGGCCGATGACGGGCCGACCGTGTATGAAACCGACAGTGAAAAGGAGACTGGGTCTTCAAGAGGGCGCAGAAACACCTCGCTATGTGAAGAAGAGTCGTGGACACGTTGGGCCGCAACGTCGTCACACCACGCCGGTGATGGAGGACCATGGCTAGGGCGGACTGCGGTGGGTGAGCAGGGGAGTGGTGCTATTACGCCATGCCATAGAAGACCCACGACCTATGGTGACAGTGGACAGGGGAAGGCGGCCAGCTGAGCCAGCCTCCACTACGTGATACAGGTGAGACACATCAGGTCTTGTGGTTAACAGGGGTTGGTGCCTCACACCGGCCATTTCAGACAAAGGGGGGAACGCCACCCCCTCCGACGCGTGGCCGGCCAGGCCACGTGGGCCGCCGGCCGGCCATGCCATGCAGTCCACCACCTGGCCACGGGGGCCGCTTGCTGGACAGGCCACACAGGACACCACCTGGCCATGCGGGGCCACCACCAGGCCATGCGGGCCACCGGGCCGGGACATCTCTTTGTGTCGGGTCTGATTCACATACCAGGTCGGGTCAGCCCAACTTGGTCGGACTGGACCCCAACCCATCAGACTCGTTTACACCTTTTCGCCCATTACTTAGGCTACAGGTGTGTGTTTTTCAAACCACTAGTGGTGCCGAAATTCATGGAACGAAGTAATCCCTTTGGGAATACCCCTTAGGATTTTCGGGGTATAGGTGAGTTATGGTCATGTTGGTTTGTACACAAAACCAACCGGGCCCCCGGGACTAAAAGGCTAATAACTAACAGATTGGGCGTCCGATTGAAGCGATGTCTGTTGCGTTGAGACCCATATGACGTGGCATTCATTTGAGATACATCAACATGAGGATTAGTGACATTTGGTGTATCTACTAGTAGATCATGGAGCAGATCCTCCCTGAGTGGTGTAGAAAAAGTGTGAAGACCTACTAGAAGACAGACCTGACAGCTGCTTGACAGATTCGACTCGTAGTGAGTCAACTAGCCCAGTGGGGAGAGCCCGGTATTTGGCGGTAGACCCGTGGTGGACATAACACCTGGTAGTTGGCAATAGTCCCACAGAACTCAACTGGAGGAGTACCTTTTTAGGATATTTGGGGAAGCACCTGATATTTGGTGGTAGACCCACAGCGGACGGAGCACCTGGTAGTTGGCAGCAGACCCATGGTACTCGATAGGAGGAGTACCTCAGTAGTCCATGGATAGTGACAAGCATCTCGGTGTCACGATAGGCCCACTGTACTCGACAGAGGATGAGTTCTCCATCAGCCGTGGTTTCAATAATGAACATCCTGGTTTGAGCTCTATCAATGACCATTTGTGTTTTCCCCATGATTGTGATGGGATACTTGATAACATATATATATGTATAGGCATATACCTAAGTAATGGTTATCCTTTGATTTCATACATTGTGGTTTATCCTTGTTGGTTTTTGTGTGACTTTGAGGGTCTGAGGGTCCCAACTAAGTATCTTTATACTCAACACTACACGGGCTATGCCCGCACATCATTGTGTTGGATGTAGACGACAGACAGCACTGACTCAGTGTGAGAGCACCAGGACAGGATGGTACATGGAGGAGGACCTTACGACGTATAGGTTCACAGTGGATTCTGATGGACGTGCAGTGCTGTGGATGCCATTTGTACCAACCATACAGATAGGAACCCTGGAGGACAATCCGAGAATGCTTTCACCCCTCAGCTATTTGTCCCTTTTTAGTTGTACTTGCTTTCAGTTTTATTTGTACTTTACAGTTGGGCTTCTATTCTAGCCCCCATTACATTCATTACAGTTTTTTAACATCTTTTACATATTTTTTTCTTCAACTTTTACTTTGGTTGTGTGTGTATACGATTTATAAAGGCAATTACTTCCTAGTTTTAGAGAATTACGCCTTTGGTGCTAGTCGCCAGCCCCTGGCCTATAGATGGAGGGCTTGGGGTAGTCACGATACGGGCCCCGGGGGACGGGTCATGACATTATTCCTCCCATGAGCCATTATATCATGGATAACCACCTTATGAGTAAGGTTAATACATATTTAAATACCTCAATATAAGATAAAATCATGTGACTGATATATAATTTTGAATGTTAAATAAATTGACAAAGGATGATTTCTATAATGTAATGAAATTATTCATGATGATAAATTTTTTTAAGAAACATACACCTCAGGGATGTAAAGGTTATAGCCATGAATATTAGTTCAACATGAAAAATAAATAAACCATGAGTATCAACAGACAATTCCATTTTTATATTAATTACATCGCATATGATGTTCCAATGCAATTATGGTTTGTGGTGATGGTACTTCACGGGAAATGCTTCACTGAGGAAGCCACTACCCACGATGTTTTTAGTTGAGCTTATTTTGATGTGGATTCAAAGGTTTTCATGTAGTTTTTAGATAATTAATTATTGAAATGTTCTTTATATATTAAATTCTTTAAGGAGGAAAATTGATTTGTAGATAGATTCAGTTCATGGTTACTATAAATGACATGTCCATATATTATGTGACCTTTCCAAATTCATGAATAGTGAATGACTAGTAGATGTTTTGATTTTATATAATTAACTATATATTATTGTGGAGGAGAATATATTTTCTCTCAATAGTTCATGGATGAGGATTTTCTAGGTTGATTTTTGGATTCAAATGTACAACTTTATGAAACTACCCACAATCACAGAATTATGATGAGATAACGGAAAAAATAACTAGTGATTATTTTCATATATATATATAAGATTATCCTTAAGTTATTTTATTATTTAAGATACTTGTAAATAGTTTTGAGAAACTCATTTTAGTGTAAAATAGTGCAGAAGTTCAACACATGGAATATTATGAATTACTTGTCACTCGTAATGTTGAGATATTTCTCATGAAGCCATAAAATTTATTTTCATCCAATATGATGAAGTTTATTTGAATGAACATATCACTTCAATATGAAATTAATTTTTATATAGATAGTTAATGAAAATTAATATATACCATTCCTTAATTATTTCATTCATATATAGATAATTTTACATACTATTGTATCATCATATAATTGAGATTTAATGATACATGATATTTGAGGTAGATTCTATTTAGTGGAATGTTCTTTATTGTGATCACATGTTATTTTATTTATCATTAAGGCACACAAAAATTATCCTAACATGTTGATGATGAATCATTAAACATACAGAAGTGGTATTTCTTGTGTTGTTGTGTAATTATTTTTTATATATAGTAGTGTGAAACTATTATTCTATTGGGACTCTGGAAATCATTGTGGTAGTCTATGCTAGTGAAGAAATCTGTATTATAACAAATTGCGATTATAAAGGGGAATATTTGATTGGAGAGACTAACCAATAAAATTAATTATTATGCTACTTTTATGGCATAATGATTTGAAATAGTTTTTTTCTATGCATTTTTTAACACATTTGGGATAGGTTGAGTTAAAATAAGAGTGGATTATATTGTAATAGGTTAGCATAAGTTTGTTTCAAAATAATGAAAGATTCTTAAGAAAATGTCCACTTATTCTGACCCCACCCACATCCATTCTTCCTAATCCTCCTAGGTGTTATATATTATATACCTTATTTACATTGAATTTATCTCCCGTTCACATATAGTTCTTCTCCCTAGGATTGCAGTTTCTTCTCTTCTTATATAGTGGTATCCAAATTGATATTTTGGTGTTTAGCTTGTGTAATGATTTTAAATTATTTATTTACACTATAATTCACCTATATTTGTTATTGTTCCTCAATTTTAATGTATATTTGTAACCCAAATGGTGCTATTGGATGAATATATATTGTTTTATGTGGAAATTTATTTCTATATTTTGTTCTTGGTGTGTGAGGACTTGACCTACTTATTCCTGATTGTTATCGTTCAAGGTGATGGGGTTGGAACCAATTATGAGAAATATGTCACTATTTTAATGATGTTTAATGTTTAATACATTTATGTTTCAAATTTCTATTTTTTTGTTTAAAATTATATTAAAATAATTTATTCTTGATATTTATTCCGTTTTGAATTTGATTAATGGATTTTTCAAAGAATGTGAAGTTTTAAAAAGTATTTTCCACATGTGTGTGGGTTTTTATATACACTACGTATGTGATAAAAAAACACAATGTTGTTTTATAGATTATAATGGATTGTATATTTATTTTAGAAATAGTTTTACCTAATGGGAATGTGGATAACCGAATGGGAAATCATGATTCTAAAATGTTCCATTGTGATGGAACTCATTTAAATGGGGCATGTTATGGGGTTATGTTAGAATAAATTAGATCATGGGTTTACTATGATATGAATAAGAGAAATATTATAGGGACCATGTGATCCTCTATATGGAATATAATGAGACCTTCCATTTTGGATTTTGGTGGAATATAATAGACATTGGGTCGGAGCCCTTGATTGTAACATCCCTTGAAAATAAAGAATATGAAATTTTTATTTTCATAATATTAGTGATTTAAATATTAATTTTACTTTAATGGGGATTCTATGTTCTATAGCGTACTCGATATGCAACGATGAGTTTCTCTGAAATCTTATGTTGCACACAACACTACTTCATACTGAAAAATAATAATATAATAAAATTTAAAATGGTAGTTAATTCTTAGGCATTGAATTGGCAGAAATGAACATAACTAACTAAAATATGATTATATGTGTAGGTTAAATTTTTTTTACATTCATCCAATAAATGTAAGAGTCATAAAATGTGAATGAATCTAATTATAAGCATAATTTTCATTAAAAGGCCGATTTAATGTCTTTTGATGGAGAACCCTCATTAAACCTTGTTTTGGTCACTTTTATATGTTCTATTTGACAAATTATAATTATTCTTTAGAATAAATACATCAAAATTTACATTCTCTAATTTGTTGTATTTTTCTGATAAAATTCATTTTTTAATGAAGAGTGAAAAATATAGTATTTTAATTGACATCAGCAATTTAATATATATTATTTTTATGGTTATATTATATTTTAAATTAGTTTCAATGTGTAATTAGAATATATTTGTATTATTTCATTCAATTTCGGTCATTGGAATTAATTTCACTTTGAAATTAGACATGATCATGTGCCAATCTTTAGATAATTAATATTTCATAAAAACATGCATTTTGTTTTGACAATGGGAATTAATTTTAATTTAATTAATGTAACTTATATGTTTTTTATTTTTTAAAATAGACATAAATTTTGAATTCATAATAAAAAAATTTCCTAGGCTGAATTTTTGTTATATTTCTAAAAAAACATCTTTTTTTGATGAATAGTGAAACCATAAATTGTAGTTAAAAATATGACTTTTTCATTTAAATAAATTTTTACCGCTTTAGTGAATTGAATTTTGAAAATACGACATACATGGTTGTAATTATTATGTTAAATGAGGTTTAATAATATGAACATAATATTTGATGAATAGTAACTTTTGACTTTTATTTAATACGGTTAATGGTATATAGGGCAATTCAAGGTAAAAAACATATTATAATAATATGAAATTACCTTAAAACTTTTCCTAACCATATTTAATTAGTCATGGCCGACCATGAAAATCCTTGGGTCGATTTGGGGTCCCCATGAATCCATTTAAGAGTGATAATGACACTTTATTTTAATTAACATAATTAAAGGGAATAATTAACACAAACAAGTATCTTTTATAAAAAACATTTTTACATGGGGTTATATGAGTTATCTTTTCGACTATAAATATTATTTTTAAAGATTATACAATTTCCTATAGCATGGTATTTTTTTTAATAAATTTTAGACATTAAAAAAGTAAAATTATTTATTACACAAAAATGATGTAGTGTTTAACTCACTAATAAATGATTTAAATAAATAAGATTAAAAAGATTAAAATAACATTCAAAACCTTTCCAATTTTTATTATATGAATTTATTTAGACCATGGATAATCTTATATTCGACTATAATTAGTTTGGGACCTTTATAATCTGAAAATAATTATATAATAAAATAATATTTTCACACTTTCCTAAAGAGCCTCTCCTCCGCCTTACAAAAGCCCTCAATTCTAACCCATTCCTTGCAGCTCTCAAGCCCCTTGGCTCATCCAACCCCTACAAAAATAAGCTCTAAAGATCCCTATCCTCCTACTAGTAGCCTTAACTTAGTCATAAGGCACTTAAATAAGTCTTTTTGGTTCAATCCAAATATAGTTACCAGAATTATAGGTAACAATTTCTCTGAAATTATTTTCTTTTATTTTACTTCTCCAACGCATTAAATCATTTTTTTCGATTATTTTATTACAACACCAGAATCCTCAATATAATAGGATGTTGTTATGAGAATGATTTTAACTACACTTACACACACCTCGATCTAATTGGTAATGAACACACTATTTTTGTGGATGGAAACATAACGCCTCATGAAACAATGATTCTTCAATTATCTCATACCACCTCTCATGGTGGAAATTAAAATGAATCTATATTTATATATGATATGTATTATTTTTATTTTTTCAATATTATTCTGTACTTTCATTCATATCATACCATTATGGTTTCCATTATGGGTAAACATGATAATTTCATTTGAGGAAGTTTAGACTATAGCCACATCGAAGTGATATAACTCGTTCATGCCATATGTGGGACTTATAAAGGATGAAGTTAATGAAATTATATATTCTATTATACCAGAATTATTATATACCTATTTATAATTATTTTATCATTCCATATTTTATATTTCATGCTTATATTTTTATACTCATACTATATTATTTAAATGTTTTCTACAGGACATAAAGATGAACAAGGGTTTAGGATGAGATCCAGGAAAAGTGAATCTGTTTAATACATGGAACTAGACATGTTTCTTTTTCAATTTTATGAAAAAAATGGATACTGAGTGGTAGTGTCTAAATGTAATATTCATGTTGATATTTAATAGTTATGTCCAAATTCTCTATAACATTATTCCTGAAAATATATTCAATTTTATTTCTTGATTTAACTCAAGATTAAGTATTGGAAAGGATGGTTCTTTATAGTTTGTATCAAGGGTCGGTTTAGAAAACATTAGGGATTATGAGTTATTTTAACACATGGTTCATCCCTATTTCTATTATTTAAGTTCAATCCTTAGATTAATACATTTTCAGATCAAGGAATGTCGGTAACAATGGAAGAAGCAGGATCTCAGACATCATTTCAATATCTTCCTGATGAAATTCTTGAAATAACTGTTGCAATGTCATGTTCAGATGATTGTGATACTTTTTCTATCATAATACTCACTTTCAAGCATTTTATTGAGATATCAAACTCCTCTACTATAACTCGTTCTCATCGTGGAACATAGATTGTATTTAAACAAATCCTATTTTTCAATATTTTCATATTTTCTAGAATGGTAAATATTATCATGGAGTTTTAAAAAAATTTACATTATCCAAATATTTTGAAGCATATTATGGTTTTTAAAAAGGTTTTGAAGAAGGAGACCCATGCACAACCTATTTATATTTTCTTTTACAATATATTCTCTCAGAAAATAAATATGGTATTTAAAAAATACATTAATTGATAGTTTCAACTCAAATTTGCTGCAAATATCTCATAATGATCATGTTTTGTAAGATGTTCTGAAATTATATGTCATACAAGATTATTTTTCGAAACTATTTTTCTGAAAGCACCCATATGTCCCAAGTTGTACAAGGTGTATTTGGATAAATAATGAAAATTATTTCAAAGGATCTCTAAATCATTGTTGAAATGCACGAACATTCTACCTACCTGAACAAGATGATAATGAAACCACGTAGACATCATGATCAAAATATGATGTTCTTTCATTTGGGAATATTATTATTTTATAATAAGTGGTGATTTAAAAAATGAATATATATAATATGTTTAATTCTTAATGATTTGGGACTAAAATAATAGGTTTACGACAACCATTGATGTTTAAACAAGTTTTGGATATTTTTGAGGTATACAAAAATGAAAACGATGTGTGACAACTCGTCGCGTCCAGCAGGGTGGATAGAATCGAACCCTCAACCAAAGGGCGAAAAGGGTGTATCACCATCCCCTGGCCTACGTGAAATCCCTGGTTAGTATGATGTATTATTTTATTATAATGATTTTATGGATCAAGAATAACATGATTCTGGGAGATTATGATTTATCAAATGGATATCCATTGAATAGGTAAATGATTTGGTGATTAAGTGATAAAGGTAATTTTGGATGATGTTCTCTATTTTGAGGAAAAAATATATTCATAAATAAAATATAATACTATGAGAATTCATTTATGAAATAATGGTGGAAATTTTATTCTCGAAAAAATTATGTTTAATGTATATTTGGTTAGTTTATGGAAATGATTTACCTATCATAGAGAATATGTGATTAGGTTAATTACACTTCAGTATTAGACATTAAGATTAGTCAATGTTATTTAGAGATAAATATTAAGATATATTGTGGAATACTATGTCATTAAATTATTCTATTTTTTGGGTTTCAATCATAGTTTGGATTATAATTAATAATTTTAAGTGCAGTTGTGTATTCGATGGTCTTTGTTGAACTTTTTGTACTGTTTACTGAATTTTGGAGATTAAGATTAGTATTTAGTTTTACAAAGAATTATCCTTTTGTGTATTATCTGACCTCGCTCTAACCATTTTGGTTTTGGTTGATGTCTAAGGATAGACGAAATATGATTTTCATTTTTGGTGTATTACGTGATACTATAGAAGTTTACTCTAGTGATTTTAATGTGACCAAGTCAGTTTTAATACTCATTAGTTGAAAAAAAGATGAGTTTGTAGTAGAAATTTAATAAAGAATGAAAATGTACATGATAATTAATTATGTCTCCATATATTTTTAGTTAAGGTCTTAAATAAATTCCTCAATTAAAAATTACCTAAAATAAAATTTTGTCTCTTATATTTTCCTACTAGGCAATCATCGACTATTTAAAGCGTCACTATTTTGTGATTTTATGGAGGTTTAATTTCTCCTAATCATGTTTTTTATCACCCTAAATCATAAAATAATGGTTTTTTTCTACTCTATATTGATGTTTTCCTAAAATCGTTGTATATTTTTTCTTGGGTGACATTTTTACTTCTCTCCCATTATTATAATGATATAGTTTTATGGACTATTTATCTGATTTGGGACCTTAAATGAGGTTTATGAGCCCAATTTTAAAATTGGGAGGACGCAATTCCCAAAAGGGGGAAGGATGTAACATCCCAGGTAAATAAAGAATATGTCATTTTTTTATTCAGTAATATTTGTTAATTAAATATTATTTTTACTTTAATGGGGAATCTATGTTCGATATCTTACCTAATACACAATAGTTTATTTCTTTGAAATCTTACGTAGCACAAAACGTTGGGTCATACTGAAAAATAATAATATAATATTATTTGAAATGATAGTTATTTCCTAGTTGTTTTATTGGTGGGAATGAATAGAAGTAAATAAAATATGATTATACATGTTTGTTAAATTGTTTTACATTCATCCAATTAAATTTAGAGGCTTGAAATGTGAATGAATATAATTTGAAGAATAATTTACATTAGAAAGATGATTTACTGCCTTTTTTATGGAGAAACCTCATTAAATATACCTTTTCTAACTTTTATATGTTCAATTTAACAAAATAAAAAAAATTATAATTGTTACAACAAAATTTACTTTGGGTAATTTTTTGTTATTTTTCTGATAAAATTTATTTTTTTAATGAATAGTAAAAAACACTGTATCTTTATTCAAATATTCATTCAAATATAATTTATATATTTGAATAGATTATAATATTAAATTATTTTAATGTTAAATTAGAATATATATTTATAATTTAATCCAATGTTTGTCATTGAAATTAATTTCACTTTGAAATTGGTCATAAACATCTGTTAATCTTTTGATAGTTAATATTTCTCAAAAAACACGCTTCTTATATTGAAAATGAGAATTAATTTTAAAGTAATAAATATAATATATATGTTTTTATTTTGGTAAAATGGACATCATTTTGGAATTCAGAATATGAAATATAGTTTATGCTGAATTTTTGGTGTTTTTCTAAAAAACATCAATTTTAGATGAATAGTGAAACAACTAAGTAGTAGTTAAGAATCTCACATTTTCATTTATATGAAATATTACAGCTTATATGTATTGAATTTCTAAAATATGTCATTAATTTTTTTATTAGTAAGTAAACATTGTTTCAATAAAATGAAAATGGTTTTTTTGGTGAATAGTAACTTTTGACTTTTATTTTCCATGGTTAAAGGTAAATAAAGTAATTGAAAGCAAACTGATATTATAATAATACATAATTACCATAACACTAGTAATAACCTTATTAGATGAGTTATGGATGACAATGGGCATCTTTGGGTTGATTTTTGGACCCCATGGAGTCATTTAAGAGTAATAATGAAACATTATTTTAATTATCGTAAAGTAAAGACAACAATGACATAAATAAATATGTTTTAGTAAATTAATTTTTACATGGGGTTATATAAGTTATATTTTCAACTATAAATATTATTTTCAAATCTAAAATTATTTCATACATAATTGTATATTTTCTATAAATTTGAGACCTCAATAAAAATTAATTTCACAGTAATGATTCAGTGTTTACCTCATTAATAAATATTTTTAATAAATAAGATTATAAATATTAAAATAACATCTAAAACCTATCCTATTCATATTGGATGATTTTATTTCGTTCATTATCCATCCTATATTTGAAAATAATTAGTTTTGGACCTTTATAAAATGAAAATTATTATATAATAAAATAATATTTTCACACTTTCCAAAAGAGCACACCTATAAAAATACCTCACTTCTCTCCAATTCCACACACCCTTGAAGCTACATGGATCATTCATTACCTATTAAAATAATCTATAAAGATCCATATCCTCCTCTTAGAAGTCGTAGCTTAGGTAGAATTCACTACAAGAAGTCCTTTGGGATCAATCCAAAGGGAGTTACCTCAATTAAATGTAACTATTTCTCTTAAATTATTTTCTTTTATTTCACTTCTCCAACACCTAAACTCTTTTTATTTCATTATTTTATAAAAACACCAATATCCAAAATATATTACTTTTTTTTATGAGAAGTATTATAACTAAACTTACACACACTTCTATCTAATGCGTAAAGAACATACTGTTTCTTTGGATGGAAAACTAATGCCTCCCAAAGCGATGATTGTTCAATTATCTCTTAATGCCTCTCATAGTAGCCATTAATATGTCAATAATTTCATATATGATATATACTATGTTTATTTTTTATTTATACTTATGTATTTTTCATTTATAGGATACCTTTACGGTTTCATTATTGGTAACCATGATAATTTAATTTGAGGAAGTGCGAACTACCGCGACCTCAAAGTGATATGACTTGTTCATTCCATATGTGGAACATATAAAGGATGGAGTTAATGAAATTATATATTATATTATAATGAATTTATAATATACTTATGTATCATTATGTTTTCATTCCCTATTTTATATCCTTTACAAAACTTTTTTGGCTCATCCCTAGTTTTTAAAATGTTTTCGACAAGACTTGAAGATGAATAAATTTCAAGGATGAGATCAAGGAAAAGTCATGAAATATAAAAAATGGATCTATAAATGTTTCAGTATTTATTTTCTGAGGAAATGGAAACTGAGTAGTAGTGTCTTAATGTAATATTCAAGTTGATATGTAATGTTTATGGCCTAATTCTCTAAAACTCAAAACCTGAAAAAACCCACAATGTGAATTTTTTATTTAACTACAGATTGTGTAAATTTTAAGGTTGGGTCCTTATAATGATAGATTCCATTATTAGGATCTGAGAAACCATGAGATAAATTGGTGTTAGGATATGGGATAATCATTAAAACTTCTTTTATTACATATGATGATAAAAAAATAGTTTTTACTCGCTCATGATAGGCCTTGTGGTAAGAGCCCTAGGTAAATAATACTCATTCTATATTTGTTTATAAAGATTATCCATTTTATTTGTTCCATGCTTGTTTTTATGTGTTATATTATGCGCAATTTGTTATTAATTATATTATTATGACATTATGTTGTTCGTTATTTTTTTGCATATATTACACATGTTTATATTTATTTAATTATTTGATCGATGTTGGAAATTGTTATATAAAACTATTTATTACATGATCAACAAAAGGGGTTTCATAGGTTTATTCAAATATGGTATGTTTTAAATGTGGTTTAGTTTTTAATGTGTTCAAAACCAATAGGACTAGTTACCCTTTTTAAAGAACTTAAATATACACAAGGTGATATCCTACTTGGATTCATGCCTCAAAACCTTCGTGGGCCTTTGGGAGTTTGTTAACATTGATTTGTAGGACATAGTTAACTGCAAAGGCACCATTCTCCAAGGGTTCTGTTCTTCATTACCATAAAACTTATTTTAATTGAGGAGACATGGAAATATATGAATTTACATATTGAGAGATGTATTGGGATTTTTTTCAGTTAGGGATATTTTGGATGGCCATATATGGTCGTATTCCCATGCTTTTGGGATTCATGGTTTTAAAATCAAATTCTTAATATATGTTTATGTTTGAAATTTTTTGTAAATTATTGATATGATTGATTATGATAAATTATTATCTTATATGTCTTTTTTATGTGTAATTGGTATGGAAATACTATTACATGAATGGGTAGTTCTAGTTTTCCAATGGAGAAACCATTCGCTTGAGTTTCCAATTTTGTTTTATGCCTATCTCCAACCCTTGGACATCAGGAATGAATTGAGGACAATGTGGTATTCTAGGTAGGGTGTAGGGTTGCGTCAGTTCGGGTTGGTTAATTACATTTTTTAATGTAATTGGGAACATTGGGGAGTAGTTCAACAATTAAAATAATTTTGAAATAAATCATTCAACTATATATTCAATATAATTATACTCACTGTAACCATAAACACAATCTATTATTCTTATTTATACTCACTAGAGATTATAATTATATATTAATATCACCCCAAAGAGTATATCCCATAACATTCTCTTAAATATTGGTGAATTTGGTTTGATCTAAGTGTCATATGAATTCTATGATTCTTGGGTAAAGAAAAGATTATATTCCTCTCTCTATAATTAATAAGAACATTTATATTGTTGATGAATTTGTAATTTTCAAGATCTTACACTAATATAATTGATATATCCTTTCCTGTAAATTATTTATGATAACTTATTAATGTGAAAATAATTTTAAATAAGATTATTATTTAATCAAAAGTAGTGGTAATTCTTAATTTCTATTAAGAGGTAGAAAGGAATGTAATGTCCCCTGATAAAAAGATACTAATGTATGCCATTTATTTTATATCACAGATAAATTATTTATAGTAGTTGAACATATCAAAATAAGGATGATGTTTATGTATTTGGTGGAAGAACTATCAGCTTCCAACATGATTAAATTATATTTTAGTGCATGTTCACATTTTATATGAAATATTACCAATATAGAGGTCTACTATAGAAGAAAATTTATTAAACATAATTCATATCAAAATAAGGTGATTATACACACATAATTTTAATGGGAATATTTATATAATTTAATTTTCTCCTTAAATTTCAAATACATGTATTCAGTTTTCTAAACCAATTAATAATCATAATATTTATAACTACCCAATATTAATAAATCTATATTTTTAAATTGATAAGTATGGTTTTCTTAATGAAATTGTTAATATATATTTATTTATTATATGATTCAAATCTATAAAAATGTTAATCCATATAAATTTATTTCATAAGAAAAAATTATTTTCAATTTCATATAATCCTTTGTTTGATATGGAGAAATATTATAAGATAAGATTAATTTATAATATTTGGTTAGTATTTATTATTTTTTTATTCTTGAAAACGATTCCTTGTATTGACATTGTACATTTTGAATATGATGTAATGAATTTCAATTTCATATTATGAATGAAAACGAAAATTTTATAGTTCCTGATTGAAACAATATCTCTCATGAGATAATTTAGAGTGGTCAATTTTTTAATCCATTCCATTTATATATGATTCCTTGGCCAAAGGCCTCGTTGATATGTAAATGATTTTTGACGTTATGTATTCTCATTATTTTGATATGTGGGTGGTCGTTTAATTATATTAATGTGAATATTTATGACAATTTTTATCCATTTATTATGGTACGCTTGTGTATTAATCAATATGACGTCATTATATTAAATATTCTGTCTATATTTATTATGCTATTATAATTCAATATTATATTCATTTATACTCCATCCACTATTGTTTATCTAAGACCACCCTTTTCTTTTCATTCCTATTTTCCTAGTGAAGATAAATAATGAATATGTATAATTATATCAATGGTTAACATTAACAAATATAGCTTATTCCCAATATGATGTGATCTGTGATTTTGAAATGTAATGTTATATATCCAATATCATAAGGAATACAGAACCTTGATCATGGGTTTTTAGAATTTTATAAACTAATTATCATTGAAAAAATATCCCTTTTACTCAGGGTTACTATGGTTAAGGGTGATATATTATGTAATAATGCATTGTTTTGAAGGAATCACAAGATCATTATTATGATGAAAATAGGTGGGTAAAAATTAATTTAGATAAAGAAAATACTAGATACTTTTTTTAATAATAACATTAGTCATATGACAATATTTTATAAAAAATAACATATTATTTTTTAACACATTATTATTTTATTATTTTAGTAATTAAGTGAGTTTAGTTTTTTAGATACTAACATAGACAAAAGGAAATTGAAATATAGGAAACAATTATGGATAATGTGTATATTTTTTTAAATAATTTAATAAATTGATTTATTATTAATGAATAATAAATTGGTATTATTCATTAGATTTTATCTTTGGTTATAAAAATAACCACACCCATATAGAGATACAACATTCTGTTAATTTGGATCATCCTAGTCCGATGATTTAATGAAATTACAACCACCATAATTTAGTGGGTCCACTAATCTATATTTTATGTGTAATTGATAATGTATATATATAATATATTTATAGAATTGATCTATAATAATAAGTCAAAATGCAATCAAATTTATATATCATTTATGGAGATATATTTACCAATAATGGTCACCTATTTAAATTTATAAAAATGAAGAGGAAATAGGAAATATTATGAGTAATTAATATATATTTGTTTTTCTAGAATACAATTTTCTCTTATAAAATATAAAGAGATTGAAATAAAATTAATAAGTGATAGTAGTTTAGTACATGGTAATATCATACTGTTAGATTATCTATGTAGTATATAAGGAAATATTGATCATTTAATTATGGATTAAAATCCATTCCATTAAAGAAAGTAGTATCTAAAACATTTATAACATATGAATTGGAAATATAATCATAAAAAATGATAGATAATGTTTTTCTTTGAAATCATTCATTTATAAAGAGAGAACCTAAAATGTGACAATAACTACACTGTAGGTTGATAAAATATAAAATAAAACCATGGTATAGTAGAGTTACCTATAAATTGATAATTTTTAATAAAATACAATTACGATTGATTAAAAATAATTAAAGTTTTGTTTAAATGTGGATAAAATGTTCATAAGGAATATTATCTTCAACTTAAGATATAAGTGATCATTTAAAAATGGATCAACAATTAGGTGATGAGATATTTCTCAAATAAATGTATCTAATCACTAAGTGATTCATCTCAAAAAATTTCGAGGGATCGAGGATAATTTTTTTAATAATTATGATTGATGTCTAAGATATGAAAGATTTAATATCAGATTTTAAAATTATTATACAGTCAATTTTAAATAATATAATATTTTATTTTGGATATAATCACTTATAATAACCCTATTTTTTCATTTATATCCATAGAAAATTATATTTATTATTCATGTAGAGACGAGTTGATTCCATGTGAGAATCGAAGGCTTTTTGAACATAGAAATAATATTTAAAAAATATTATAGATAATTATATTACAAAAGCACAGTTTTCCAGAAATGATTTACTAACTCTTGAATGGTTTCTCAAATTGGTAATTTGATGTTTTTGTTGACATCAGAGTATGGGTTTTACCTGAGGCCAAACATAACCTCACAGGATGTTCGTAACTTGAGTTGGGCTTGGTCATGAATTTTTTTTATGTAAATTAATTAAAAGAAATGAATTTATTTTATATTTTCCAATGACCTAATGTACCAAATAAACACATTTCATTTCTTAAATCCCCAGTATTGTCCTAAAAATTTATATATTGAGTGGATCCATTAGCGAGGGTCCGTATGAGGATCGTTGGCAGAGGAAATCATATGATGACCAGATCAAGGATCTTGAACCATCATAGTTTTTGGAACTCACCAACCGTGGAAATAGAGGACCATTTTTTACCAGTGATCAGTCCAAAATATAGGTAGGATATCGAATTTTTAAAATTCCATACATTTATTTTATCATTTTTAAATGTGAATCAATTCCTTGAACAATAATTGATTCATGCATCAATATGTGATTTATTTATGATGGATTTGTTTTTTCATTAGTTACTTCAATCATCATTAATAACATTATTCAATAATAGATAAATTATGAAAATGAAACCGGCCATGTTCTACTAACCAAATCTTTTTAATGTATTTATTTTATATTTCGTCACATGTTCCTCGTTGGTATTTTTTTCCAAACTGTTCATCAAATGCACAATATTTGATCATGTGTGACCACAGATTATCACAAAGAATCAATATCGTGGGTGCGGTTTTTTGTAAATGGTTCATTGAGATGATATGATGATGAAGGATTATTAGAGGTTGATCAAAAGAAATTGGTGGTTCTCAATTATCCAGGTTTTGCTGGAACAACAATGAGTTGTGTGTTTGAGAATTTATCAAGAGAACTTGATAAAAAATCCATATCTTCAGTGATATGATAGTGATTTATCCTTGTATAGATGACATTATGAAAGGATGGTGGTGGTGAAAAAATATAGGAAAACTATTAAAGAAAAACTAACGTGACCATGAAATCCCAGGTTACATAACTTGTAATCCAGAATCACAGGTCTTATGGGATCCCACCGTGTGGTGTTGGGATTTTAATAGAGATAAAAATATCAAATTCCTAGTGACCCCTTTCATGCACCATTTGACCTATGTTGGATAATGAGTGCTTATCTTCGAGGATAAAATATAATGGGTATGATGATGTACAAAGACATAGTTATACTAGAAAGAAAATCATACATGGGAAAACACGGTGTACAAGGGATGGTACATAGACACAACCTATGATCATGGATAGAATACATGTGTAAGGTTACATAATAAATCTATATGTTTTTTATCCTTACATACATGTTGGGTACTACTATTTTTACATGTGAAGAATCACCAAAAGAGTATTCCATGTTTAGGTAGAAAAGATTATGATCCCCTTATACATGTTGTCTAACCCCATTGATGGTCTTTTTAGTCTTTTGTTTCCTTTATTTGGATAGGAATATGATTATAATCTTATCTCATTACATTCCATTGAGTCTACGGTGGGTAATTTTACAAAAAAATCAATGGATCATTATCTACTCGGGAGGATGAGTCTCAAATAGAGTTTTGGGTGACCTCCATGAGACTTGAGTGTGATCCTCTATAACAACTTTTTATCCCCTAGATGGGGTTTTTGGAATCAATTTGACCTCCTTGAGATGGATTTTGACTATCCATATATAATGCCTTTATTTAGGGTTCATAGTATCATGGGAATATGATCCCCTATATAGAGGGTAGATCCCTATATGGATTGTCGTTACCCCCTATGGTATTGGGTGTGATTTCAATTCTTGGTAACAATGTATTCAATGACCAGTGAATTTTCATGTCTGGTGGAAATGATAATACACTATTTAATGAGTTTCTATAATGATTTCATGAGTTTTTGAGTGACTTATTCTAAAGAGATCATTTCACGAAGAATAATTTTCTAGAAAACATTTTGGTTAGGACTACTAGAGGCATAGTGTTCACTCTTACTATATATGGGTTTTGTATGCACTGATTGTTATATCCATAAATTGAGTTTACTATTCTTGATGCTATATGTTTTGTGTTTTTTGGGTGTCCTATATTATATTTTTATAATCACTCTTACATAGTATTTTCCCACACATTTCAGGTCTTATGTAGTTGACTATCATTTTGATGGAGTCCAAGAGAAATAATAGTCAGGCAGAGATTAGAGAGCCATATAGACTGAGGTGTGTTTTGGTGCCTTCATTTAAAATATTTCACTACATGTATATAAGTTAGACAATTTTTGTTTTCTTTTAGTGGTATTTTATTCAAACCTCACATCCATTACATTGTTTTCAAACTCATCTTTTTGGATTTTAGAGGTATCAATGTATGGTTATCAGTTGTTTTATATTTCAACATCTTATGGACTTAGAGATGATTGTGTGGTTGTCTGTCAATTTACATTAGGATATGGATATCCATGTGTTTCATATGTCTTCACAGTGCACTTCATATTCCCTTGGCCTACTAGATGTAAGCGTTGGGTAAACAAATCATTGTATTTATTGAGATTAGTTGTAAACAATTTATATAATAGGTGGTTTTTCCCTAGAAACAGATTCTGTGATTTTAATTTTGGATTTTATGTAAATTGTTTTATATATTTCGTATTTGGATTTCAAGCTCGAGATTCTACTATTGGTACAGCGACCAATGTATCCACAGAAATGGACTCTGATCATAATTATTTTTACATGCTATATGTAAAAATTAGTTGTTGCGAAAACATTTGTAGATTCCTCATATATAAATGGGTTATGGTTTCCATGTAAATTTTGAGTCACCTCTTCATATATATTCCTTCATCGTGGCACATTTTCTTTGTTTTAGGATCGCTCGGTGAATGCAGTCATCCAGGATTCCACTTCGTGAACATGAGAATGATCCACTGAGTAATGATGCTTTAGTATAGGGGAATTCCCCAATGATAGTACATACATGTGGTTTACCCACTATACCACCACCCATTGAGCAATATTTATCACTAGTTATTCTGTATGAGGATGAGCACATATTGAATGTGCTGCATGAGTTCCAGAGGTAGCAACCATTATAGTTTTAGGGGAGTAAGACTAGTGGATGGATGAGTGATTGTCCGAAGAAATCACATGATTTCTTTTCCTAATGAGGACTCCTATAGATTATAAGTAATTTATTTTAGTGTGTCTTATATAGGCTTATAGTGGATTTTGATGAGTCATTCAAATTATGATATGGATCTCTCCTTATCAGAATTTGGTTATCTCTATAGAGATGTTTTCTATCTGTCCATATTGTTTTGAGTTCACAACCATGAGAATCTTCATCTCCACTAGGGAATTATTTCTATGTGTGTGATTCAGTGCAATTTGTAGTTCTCTCTGGTACTCCATGGATATGGTGAGAGATCTAATATTAAAATAATAGACCATCATGCAGGGGTTACATTGAAATAATAGGGCTTCATTGATTTAACTATGCATTCCATGTTATAAATTAGTTTTAGAGTAGGCCATAATGATGGAGAGATTCTTGAAAGAAATTCCACCCAGGATGCGGCCAATAGTGGGAATGCAAGATCTGAGACAATGGAATCATGTATTTGATGGATGTAAATGGAATATGATCATTCTATACACTCCATGAGATGATCCTAGGATAGAGGATCAATAGTTCATTTCTATCAGGATTTCTAATGTGAGGTGAGTGGGATGCTATATTTCTCTTGGCACAATTTGTGAAATCTGTCCTGGGATTTTCATACAAGTTGTATAGCTGATCAATAGATGCTTGAGAGGCTATTAAGTAATTTGTAGAGGTATGTTTAGGGAGGTATTTTGGTTAAGGAATTTATACGAAGATCTAGAATATTATAATTAGGTGGTAAGATGTTGTACTTATTACTTCCACCACCCCTAGGTGTTCTATGCTAGTCTCTGAGTGTATGTGATCACGGATGAGTTAATGAATAGGATATGGAGTCCTATTATCTCAAGGCTCCATGGATGAAATATGGTATAATATTTTTCTTTTATACCTTGGATTTATTATTGATAAACAATAGTGAAATGCATTCCTTTCATTCCACTTCCCTTTTTCTATTCATTGAAATTTTGGTTCAACCTTTGGGTTCACATTTCTGATTTAAGACTCCGACTATATGTGACTCATGGATTTCACAATTCTCCCAAAATTGTAATATGAGTCTTAGTGGTGAAATATTTTAATGGGATCTAGTTGTGGTAGTTGTGAGGCCTTATTATTTAATCTTATATATATAATCTCTATCTATAGTTCCCACCTTGATTGACTCTATTAGGTGAAGAATGTGGTGTTTCCACAGAGATGGTCCAAGGAATTTTTTGGTTGAAAATGTATCACTGGAAGAGAAGGATGAGATTACAGATAAAAGGGTTCCACCAATTACTCAGAATTTTCCAAGAATTATTATTGGAGTAGAAAACGTAATGGGCAACTAGTATCATATGATATTGATGGTGTTTGAGGATATCATTCCTATTGATGTATTATGATTACCTCATAATGGAGTGATAAACATATGTATTGTCTTACATGTAGGAATGAACATGAAATCTAAAGAATCATATAATATAGCTACTGAAGAACATCATGGGATAAGGCTATAGTTAGAGGAAATTTATTAGGAGGTATTTGTGACACACATTATATCGTCCTGGTCAAGCCCAATATTATTCTCCAAAAGGAAGATGGTAGATTGCTTTTATGTATGGATTACTAGTTTTCTAATCAAGTTATCCTGAATTATAAGTACCCAATACCAATTAATGATGACGTCTTCAGTTATTTGATAAGGTTGTGATGGTTATTAAATATTTTACTAATTTTAAAATATCAGAAGTTTTGAGTATATTATGAGAATATACCTAAGATAGAATTTAGATTAATCATTGGTAATTATAGGTTCCTGGTTATGCCCTTCAGTGTGAAAAAACCCCAAATTTATTTAGGAGACACATGACATAGATCATTTCAAATTTCATAGATTGTTTTGGGGTGGTTTCCATCTAAAATATCAAAGTGTACTTGGATTTACAGTACAATAATGTGAGACACTTGAGTATATTCAGAAACACACATTGACGGAACCCTATTTATAAGAACCTATAAAAGTTTTAGTTTTGGATTCTAGAAGTCCAACTCCTTGGAAACATCATATTAGAATCACATGTTGCAGTAAAAAATGTGAAGGTTAAGCAAGTGATAGCTTAAGAGCAACTAAAGAGTGTTATTAAGCTATACATTTTCAATTTTTGGGAATTGTACAATCATAGGTGTGTAGCATATTTCTTGAGAGTGGAGGAAACCATTATAGATTTGACTCGAATGGGGAATCATTTCATGTGGATTAAATCGTTATAGTAGTGTTTATAGGAGTTGTTGTGGTAGTTTAAGAGGCCTTCAATAAAGAGATTATTGGTAGAAGGGGTCAAATATGTAGTGTTTGAGTTTCCTCAGGGACCACTCAATGTTATTTTCTATTAAAAATTATATTGGATATTTCATATAGGACCACTCAATTAAGACCCCATTAACAGAACTATATGACCCGTGATCTTGAGTGAGAAGTAGTAGCCATTTCCCTAAATATGTTGTTGCACTACCATATTAGAGATATGTTTATCATCTTCTTAGGCCACAATAGTCTCATGTATAAATTATGATTGAAGGATCATAAAATAAGAAATAGGTGATAGAAAATGATCCTCTAGAACTATAACCGTGAGATTTTCTATACTCCTTGGAAGGGGAACATTGTAGAAGGAATTCTCAATAGGGTGTCTTGTTATTAGTTATTGGATAAGGTATCAAAGTTGTTATCCTCATTTTCATTATCATTATTGTAAAAGGATGGTTTTTAACATCTATATAAAATAGTTGTTACCCCAATTATTTTATAGTATGATTGTTAAGCTCAATATGGAGATACAAACTTTGAGACCTTACATACTCGGATATCCACAGGAAGTGTCAGAGACAGATATTCTAATGGTGAGGAGCATATTATCCTTTTCATAAAAAGAACGATTGTACAAATAAAATTTCTGAATGAGGTAATGATTAATTTTAATACATCACAATTGAAAATGAACACATGGTTGGAATCATATATCAAAACCATCAATTCCATTTTTGGTGGCCAAGAACAAATAGTTACATTGTATAGTTTGTCTATCAACATCTCACTATTTAAAATGTGATGGTTGATCAATATGTTCCAATGGGTTAATTAATCCTATTTAATTTATTATGTGGCAGTGATGTGAAATATCCATGGACATAATGATGGGGTTACTGCATACATATATGGGGTACAATACTATAGTTGACTATAGACCGACTCACTATGTCAACCCACCTCCTATCCATTTGAGAGAATATTTTTGAAGAGACCATGTTATTGTAATACATGATTGAGATAATACATACTCATGGATTTTATATGATTATAATATATTCCATGATGATATATCCATTTATTGATTATAGAAAGGTGTAAATGAGGCCTTTGGGACCAGGTTGGTTTGAGCATGGCATTTCACCCCATTCTAAGAGCCAGACTGAGTCTTCAGTTAAATTCATAGAAGACATTTTGTGGAATTTCGTATTGGATTTAATACATAATTAAAATAATAACCTACCAATGGTGGAGTATGAATATAAAAATAACTAAAATTCTCCCAATAGATATGGCACAATTGGGGCCTTGTAATGATGATCTTATAGATAACTGCCATGTTGGACTGATCTAGGTGTGTCAGCACTGATGGACCTATAGATGGTGAAGGTTACAATAGAGATGTACTGGTTAATCCATGTGAAACCAAGTACTGCAATGACTCATCATAAATCCAGATCCGAGCCAATGATAGAGAACTATGGAGTTTTAGGAGGGAGACTATGTCATCCTAAGGGTATCTCCTCGATGATGATTATAAAGATTTTTCTAGGTTGGAAATATATCCATGGGATTCATTGGCCTGTTTAGATACATCACTGAGTTAGTGAGGTGTAACATCTCTTATCTCTACCAATATAGTTTAGAAATGTACATGATGTTCATCACATGTTGCAGTTGAGGAGTTATGTGCACAAATATTATCACGTTATTAAATGGGTGAACCAAACTTGGAGGATGGAGATATCATTTTTGAGTAGCCAATAGAGATCAAGGATCAACCAGATATCATACATTATGGTTTAACAATTCCCCTTAAATGTGTCTAGTGGAAGCATATGAATCTTTAGGAAGGCACCTAGCAGAAGGAGACCCATATTTTAGCCTATATGTCTAATCATTTTTGTAGATTTTTCCTTATTTAGGATGAAAATTTATAATGTAGAGAGAATTTAATGAATCTGTTTTCAATGTATTTATTTTGAATATTATATGCATTATTTTTTGATCCCGGAATTGAGATAGTGTATGAATCTGATACACAGTTATCCTAGAATTAGTAATTCATAAATATTAGGGATAATAAATTCACACTCAATATGCGTTCATGAAAAATTTAAATAAATAATTAAAGAATGAATGAATAAGAAATCCAAGTACACTTTTGAGTTTATATAACATGTTTTACTATAGGTATGACATATCCATAGACCTCATTATATTCTAAGGATGTGCTCATTCCAGGGAATAATTTATATTAAATTATTGGAATGAAATTAATTTATCATATTAATTTTTTATCAGTTAAAACCCTCTATAAATAAACAGTTATTCCTCAATCCATAGGGTTATCTAGAAAACATATTTAATGGGAAGAGCTATTTGAGAGGAGTTATTGGAGGATCAATGCATAAAAAAAAATCAAATCATGATTAGATAGAGGATAGTGCACCAATAGAGTTAAGGGATCTCACAAACGAATGAAATGTAAGACCCTTCTTCCTTAGTGATAGATCCAAACTCCAATTAGTATGTTAATTTCTATAATTACAACCCATTTTATCCCATTAAAAATAAAATCAATTCCACAATCAAGAATTGATTCGTGAATCATTAGTCATTTTATTTGTGATGGATTTATTTTTTTAGTTGGTTTATTCCCACTTTGTTTGTCTATTTCAGAAAAATGTATCAAAACTAGGAATGAAAAAAACCATGTTATATTACCCAAATCATGTAGTTTTCCAATTAATCCCTCATTTACCCTTACTTAATAGTTGTTATTTTCATTGTCCAATGTTTCAATTAATAGCTGGAATGTGACGATTTCATGTCTATTCATTAATGAAATGGAAAAACACCATAGGTAAATTTAATAATTATTGTGCAATAAATGTTTTATAATGAAAGAGTATGATCATATATGAACGATAATATAATTGATGTTCTTTTTCTTCTCTGATTAAAGGGATCATCTATGGATGGTGTGTGTGGGGGGAGTTTCCTGAGAGGATTCGAAGCCGAATCACCATCTATGGTGATGAGAAGCTCAAATGAACTTGTAACCATGAATTATAATAATGACAATAGAGGTGGTGATGTGGAGGATTGTTTGGAAGCAGAACTAAGGGGATTTATAAATCATTGGTTAGATTTATTGTATTTATGAATTACACATTATGTGGAACCCCACTATGTGGAAACTGGGTTCTCAAAGAGAGAAGAATATAAAACACTATTTTATCCCTCTCACACACTATGTGACCCATGTTGGTGGCTCCATCAGTGTATCATAAATTACATGAGCATAGTTTTTCCAAATTATATAGACATTACCAGAGTACATGGCTAGGCAGACACATGCATGACCTGTTGTACATGAGTTAGTACATGGGCACAATCTGCAGTATACATGAATGGCCAGACAATATGCATAGTGTTCTGATGGCCTCTACATGTCATGTATATAAACATACATGATATGTACCTTGAGTTTTACATGTCTTGTGAGGCCGGACCAAATAGACAAACCAGGGGATAACTATACATGCCATGTAACCACATTACATACTAAGATCCTCATTTGAGGGTGTTCAGAGTGCTTTGTTTATTTATTTTGAACCAAAAGAAGTTTGTATGACCCTCCCGATCCATCTCATTGAGGGTAAAATGAATCATTATGCCCATGCCTCCAAAAAATGACCCTTATGGATGATTTGTATCTAATAGGGTTTGTGGTTTCCCTCTATGAGACCAGAGTATGATCCTTAATTATTTGTATGTCTATGTGGATTGTGTAAATAGAAAGAACTTATTGAGTAGGTCATTGACCTTCCATATATCTAACTATTTTAGTAGAGTTCGTGGTAAGATTGGAATATGAACCCCTACACATTTGGTTAATCCAGATTCGGTTATTGGTGTCATATAGAAGTATTGGATGTGATCCCATAATAGGGTTTTATTGTCTTATAAGACCAGTGATTTTTCATGGGAGGGTCCCAAATATCATGACCTCTTCAATGAGTGTCTTAGATGATATCATAGAAAATGGATTGGTTCTCCTAGAATATTTATTTCTTCATAAAAAATATTTTGATGGTTCTTTTCATGTGACCTCCTGGAGGAATATTATCCTTTCTGAGTATATATATGTTTTTAGTGAATTTTTTTATCCTTATTAAGAGATAACTATTTTTGTTTCATTGTGAGAATTTTGGGGGTTCCAAAATTTGTATATATATACTCACTCATTTTTAGTATTTTCCCAAAAATGTTGTGTCTTATGAATATGGTAATCATTTCGAAAAATTCCAAGGGGGGCCACGGTAAGAAGGATAATATATATCTAAAAATGAAGTTTTCTTTAGTGGATGAATTGAAATTCGTTTAATCCGTTTTCAAAGGCTGGTATTATTTGTGGGATTATATTTTTCAATTAGTTCTATTGCATAGTTTACATAATATGATTTTAAAATTTTAAATTTATTCATGAATGATATTCATTTTTTAAGATTTAGCATTGTAGGGCCTTTGAACTATGTCATTGCATATAAGTACATTTGAATAAGGCTTCTCATGTGTGTGATATTCCTACTCTTCACTGGTTCCCATCCCCTTGGCCTACTAAAGGTGGGATAGGGGTAGTCGTTACATATCCCCTATTGGTTCAGGTCGGGACATTCCTATTATATATAATTTAAATTTTCATAGACAATTTAGTCATTATATGATATACACAAAAAATATTTATCAATTACTACATTATGAAGTATGGTTATTTCAACAAAGATAACTAATTATATTATAATACGACTACCTGGGTATATTATATTAGTAAAAAAAATTCAAAAGTATGGTGGATTTTGATATAATTTTATTGAATGATTGACACATGAATTATAACATAAATTATTTATTATACTGATAACGAAGTAAGGATTAGTGAATTGAGTATGAAATTAATTATTATTTTTTAAATTTAATATTTCATTAATGGACTCTTGTAAGGAACCACACAATATTTCTAACAAATGAGGTAATACTTTGAGAAGAAATGTGTGAAATGTAATTTAAAATAGAGAAGTAATTTTTTTAAAAATACGATATACCCATTTTTTGAAAATATATTTATTCATTTCTTGATAAATTGTTTATTGTTTCTTTAATAGAGATGTTGAATACAATACAAATTTTATTTATAATGAAAAACACATATCGAGTCCACCATATAAAATATATCTTGTAGAAATAGTTAAAATAACGAATAAAGCACATTATTTATGTGAAAAAAATTTCATTCATCAATGATTTTCTCTATAAATAGATCCTATTTATAAGTATAGAAAAAAGAAATTTCAATAAGGTTATGCATTTATTATACGTAATTCAATAGATTTTGTACAAAAAATAAAATTCGATTTATACTCATTTACAGTTTTCTTGATAAAATTCAAGGGTCCCAATACATCTAAAATATTGATCTTCAGTTTGGTAATCATTAGTTACAAGCTAATATTGAAAATATTAAAAAGACGACCATTTTTATAATATATAATCAATATGAGTTAAATGTGATTCCATTTTGATTAACAAATGCACTATCTACCTATATAGGTTTGATGAATAAAGTATTAAATGATAAAAGTGATATTGTTATGTGGTATTTATTTATTATATTAATGTATAATCTAAATATTATGATGGTCATAAATATACCTTGAATCTTTCTCAATATAATCTAATGAAAAATAAATTAAATGTTATTTTATATAAATTTAAATTTTTCCTTAAAAAAGATTCATTCTATGGAAATATTTTATTAGTGGAAGGTATATATTTTTATCCTTTAGAATGAATGGTTTTAATGGAATTTCCACAACACATGAACATAACTACAATACAACATTTCCTTATCTTACCCTAATATTATTGGTGTTTAGTTTAGTAATTTTCTAAATATGTAAACATGTTAACAGTGTTAATATGTAGTGAAAAATCACATCGAGAGGAAATAATTAATATTTTTTGTGTTTTTGAATAGGATATGAGTAAATACGGTTATATTTTTTTGTTCTATTAGGAAATGATGGGTGTATTATTTTTAGGGGCACATATCGGAAATATATTATATTTATTCTAATGAAAATTATTAAAGTGGGGGCTTCTTAATCTTTATTGTTTAATCAATATGATATTAATTACTTAAATTAGGATTTATAGTTATAATTAGTTTGTTTACTCTATTGATATGGAGAAGTTATATTTGTGGAGATAAATTTGATTTATTTATTGCCCAAATTATTTTGATATATTTATTAACTAAAAGTATCCTAATATGTGGAAAATGGATTGATGTAACTAATAAAAAATTATTATTTTTATATACATTTTAATTAATGGAACGAATACATGTAAAATAATTCATTGAGTAGAACATGTGATTGTATGTTCTCCTTGGCGAGGTAATAAATTTATCAAATTATAATTGATTTAGTGATAATGGAATTAGAATCATGATAGTATAAAAATCAGTATTATTACATGAAACTACATAAACCCATTTATAAGAGATGATTTCGGAAGCACAAAAAGATGAATGGGCCCTATAAATGTTGATGGAAGATGTGAGAAATGAATAATACCAATGTTAAATATTGTTAAGGATTTATTATTATGGTTATGTATTACATCAAAAGTGGAGGTAAAAAAATTTCATTATATAAAGATCATATCAACAACCTTTTTGTACATATAGGTAGTAGAAATATATATATTGAAGTCTAATAGAAATTCTTATTGGGAAATATGATGAATGATGTTGTATATTTCAATATAAAAAGCATTTTATGCCAACAAGTGAATGAAGAAAAAAATTACACATGTAATTATGTATCGTTTACCTATAATAGAGTGTAAGTGGGATAATACTAAATTATATTTCAATAAAGGTAATCCTTGGTCATCCAATATGTATAATTCAACATGGTTTAGTATGTATCGTATTAGAAGTTCAAATCATTTCCTTGAAAGATGATAAGATTCACCTTTAAAAATTATTTATTGGTTTGTATATAATAAATGTTATAAGAATATATGGAATACCCTTATCAATAGTATCAAAAATATATCCAATAATAATATAATAATTTTATAGGGTACTTTTGAAGGATTAAATAACATAGGTTAATATTATCACAACCTATCATATTCAAATCAATAAATAGTCTGAATGGACATTCCAAATATTGGAGGATATAATTCTGTTATTCTTAATTGACTTATATAAAAATTGGGAGCATTATTTATATCTATATGAGTTTTAATACAATAATAACTACCACTACATCATTTTAATGACACTATGAAAATTATTGAAGGGAAAGCGATGTTGAACCTTGAATTTCTATGATTATTTTAGTGAAATAAAGTCACTTGATCTTGAACTTATCAAGGTAACATAAAAAATGTAAGAAGTTTCCAGAAGCATATCATAATGGAATATAGTATGGAAAACTTATGTTAGATTGTAAAAGAAGGATATTTAATTTCAATTAGGGTACAATGTCATCTTAATGAGATATTCATGAAATTATTTTCCCTAATATTTGGAATGAAAGGGAAGTTATGGTACATTCAGATGTATAAAATATTACAGTAGACATGAGAAGTGGAGTATAATTGAGTTATATCACTGAACCATTAATATGTGGATGTCATATTCTATATATTTTTCCGAATTATGTATATCACATACTCGTCACATTTTCTAAAGGGTTTTCATGTTTAGTTTTAGATAAAATTCTTTTATAGTTAAGGACCAATTTTATTCATGAAACGAAATGTGAAATTTTTATCAATTAAATAACTCATTTAGTGATGGGTATTTATATTGAATTCATAATATTGGAGGAATCATTGGATCATAAAGATGTGATATAAAATAATTTATAAATTTGTTCCTAGATTGACTTATAATCTCAAGGAAGAAATTATTATAAGTTGATAATACACTACCAATGAAAATCTAGTATTAAATAATTAAATATCTTTATATATTAATGTATTTAAAATAAAATACACGATTTATTAAGACTATTATATCTATTAATACACAACATATAGAAATAAATAATATAAGTATAATATACATATCTCATTAATTATATTTTTATATTTTAATTTGTATATAATAGGTATGGTATGAATGGTAAATTATTAAAGATGGATAATAATAAAATTTAAAGAATTAAAAAAAATTGCATTATATAAATTAAATAATTTATAGAAGGTTAGATTTAATATTCCCATTATATCATTTTTTTAGAATCAAGATCACTTGTGATATAGAAATTAAGAAGATAATATAGAAATTAGTGTATATTAAGGATAATAAAAAATAGTGAATAGGAATAGGGGATGGAAAATGTGGTGTTTACTAGTATGAACACTTCGTTTGGAGTTAATTTATTAGAGCATGGGATTTTGGAATCTTTATTAGCGTTTTCTATGAAATTTACCGAGGATAACATCAATAATCATGGTTTAATCCGAATTATATATAATATAATTTCATGTTATTAGAAGTAACTACATGATCAATTTTGGTTGGAAAACCCTATCAAACTACCAAAATTTTACACTGTATTATTACAATGTTTGTCGGTGTGATAATTAGTGACATATAAAAGGGTTAATTGGAATTAATATGTAAATTCTGTTATAAATATATTAATATTTACGTAAATATTATCTTTTTTATGAAATGTACCATTCATATAAAGATGATAAACTGTATATAATTAATAAATTAATATGATAAAATTTATTAGAAATTCATATTTATGATATTGAAATTATAAAACAGGTGAAATTTACCTATTTTTTGTAATGATTGTAAGAGATGTTTTATAATGCTTATGTGTGGAGATCTCCAAAAAATATTAATCATATATATATGAGAATGAGTAAACTCAACTAGGGTAGAATTATTTATCTGTTTTTGAGAAAAAAAATTATATTGAACCATTATGTTATGTAATGAGGCATTACGTCGAGTAATATAGAAATTGATACTATGAAAAAAATAGAAATTTTATAAATTTATTCATTGAAATTTTACATACCAAATTGATAAATACCCCCACCACATCTGATTTATCCACACAAAAAGTTTGAATTATCTCTTTATAACTAACCCAATAATACTCTCCAAAATATTTTTGTTCAAACATGAATTGTTCAGTTAGGTCAATTGTTTTCTCGACGATAAAAAAGCTCATATAAAGAAAAGTTTCATCTCCATTAGATTTAAAATTCCATCATTTTCGTTATATCAATAATTAAATTTTTCATGATATTATTATATTTATTATTATGGAATCCTTTTAGGTGGTTTATTAATGATATATTATGAATTTCATACCTCATTTCACTCACATCATATTATAATCATTAAATTTTGTATTTCTAGAAAACTCCTAAGATGAATGAAATTCTATATTCTCTTATAAAAATCCTTATGTGTTGCACATATTTATTTTATTATTGAGTCAATATTTCTATGAATAAAAACATATCTTTGTAAGGATGATGGAGAAATATGTGGTGGATCCTACAACATGTCCCATATGCATTAAACTCGATATTTGACATAGTTTATCATCGTTATTAAATAATAATGAACTATTAGTTTCCCTATGGTAATTATATATTCCAAATGTGTACCACATATGTGTGATTAGATTTACTCAAATGTAGAGGGGATTAATACACACATTCATTGGAAAAATATAATTTCAAATAAATATATTCAATTTTATAACAACAATTATCATCATAATATTTATATATACTTGATAACTCTACATCTATATTCTTCACTAAATAAGAGTACATATATTAACATTATTAAACTATTATTTCTCATTATATAATTAAAAGAGATTCACTTATACATCATTAATGTTTCATTTACTAGGTAAATATATTTACATGGCTATATAATCATTTGTTCTATATGAGAATATATATTATATTAATATCTATTGGAATATTAATTTATATATTCATTTTATTCTCAACCTTTAAAATTTTCAACGTATTTACTATGGTCTTAAGTACATGATGGAATGTGTTAACCAGTTCTGTGATGGGATTATAATGTTATTTCTTACTACTACACTAGAAGGTCTCATGAGATAACTAAGATAGAGTAATAGGAGAATCATACCACTTACGCAAGATTTCATGGAACTAGGACATGAAGAAATGATTATGATGTTTTTAATTATGAATTACAATAATTTCTATTATTATGACATCATTTAATTTTATCCTTGGGATTTTTTATTTTTTTCAACCAATAATTTTATTATAAATATGTAATTATTGATATGACATAATTTTTTTCCATTCCGTATATATTTCTTATGTCATTAATATTCCATGTTATATTCTATTTTATGTTATTCCTTAATAATAATATTTCCTCACACCTTTTTTTCTATATATCTAGTTAATTACGAACAATAATATTTAAAATTGTATTGATATATATCATTCGGGAATAATCAGTTGTACTCAAATGATATAATTTTTTATTTTCAAATAAAATGTATTTTATTTTATCACAGAATAAATTAAAAGCTTTGATATTGTGTAAGTAATCATGTTATCAAATTACTATGTAGTAAATAACCCAAAAACCATGACTGAATATGATTGGGAGAATTATATATTTCACATTACTAATTAGAACATTGACATAATAATGGTATATCTCAAATAGATCTAAAACCATGTGATCTATTTATTTTCCCACCTAGGACACAACACAAAAAAAAGTTTATAGGGAAAATAATCAGAACTCATAAATAAATCACACTACCACAATGGATTTCCACAAATCATATATAACGGATTGTTAAAAATAAATAATAAAAATATGTATATTGTAGGAATATATGTGTTTGACAACGTCCCCACTAGTCGTATAAGAAAAAAATCAAAACTTTGTTTTTCTTAATTCAATACATCATTACTTATTCATAATTATCCCATCACAAATGATATATTACTAAATTCTAATAGTGTCATGGACCCTATACTAATATATAATCACACACATTGACCAAACTACCACTCTAGATATTCCATGATTTGTGGGAAATTTTAATAATGTTTCACATCCCACATAAACTTTTTTAACACCTTAAACTCAATGTTCCCCCCCATGCGAATGGAGACCATGTAATTGTAATATAATTTATTAAAAAAATTAAGTATTGTGATATGAATAAATTCTGAATAGTCACCAACTTGGTTATAATTTCAGAATAACCACCTTCTCAAATATTTCTTATTTTAGATAAATTTATCATTATTCCTTACCTAAAAATTATTAATAAAATCAATAAAAAACAATCATTGTCAATTTTCATCACATCTTATATCACAATGAAATTAAATTTTAATTTACCCTTGTTCAATTTTCCATATATATTAATTAACTCTTGTTAACATTGATCCTTCATTTTTCATTAATAATTTCTTTTTATTATTCTCACATACAATATATTCACATATCAATCACTTAAAATTTTATAAATAAATAATTATAATCACCATCTATTTACCCAAATAATTGTCAATGTTTATTAATTCCAAATAATAATAAACCATAAAAAATTTATAATTATTTCAAATAGTCATTGTTGAAATTCATTTTTCCAATTTCATGTTCATCTATCATTTCAAATATAAATTAACCCCTATAATAGTAATAACATATTATTAAAAAACATCCCTATAATGACTCATACTTTAAATACATTGTTAATGCTTCAAAATTGAATTACACTTATTAAAACATATATAAAAACCATGAAAGGACCATATAGGTATAGTGTCTTTGGAAACTGGGAAACATAAACAACTTGTTCATAAAAGCATCTACATTATCTCCCATTTATTTCATCATATCGAGAGTCCCTTTTGGAATATCCTACTTTATAATATTCTTCCAAACCCGGGGAAAGAAAACATACAAAAGGGTGAGCTCAAATGCTCAGTAAGGGTAAACAAATGAAATATCAATCACATCATATTCTTAAGAACATAACATTTTGGAAATCTTAAACTGAAAAAGAGATCATAGTTTCATAACATGGGATAAATCATAGTAGTGAAACGTAATACCAATAATCATAACATAACACATGTAACTTTTTTTCATACACACATAATCATATAGAATCATTTCTTAGTAGTCAAAATTCATAGCCAACACTATATTAGTGGAAAAAGTCCATTTCTGAACCGAGTTCACTCCTAGTTTCATTCCTGTTTCACTGAACCGGATTAACCTGCCATTCAAGCCATGTCTATCTCATGAGATATGTATCATTACCCAATTAATTGGAGGGAGATATAGGTCCCACCCATCTCATAATGATACCATTATTATGTGTTCCACAAAATAAAAAATCATACATCATTGCATAACCCATGTAAAAAAATGGGATTCTTAAACCTCGTGACATCATAAAACAATTCATATAAGATAAAGGAATTCATAAAAATAATTCCATCACAGCATAATAAATTAAATGTATTAATAGGGATAAAAACACAAACCTATATTATCTTATATGGAAAATAATTTTGATAAAACACTTGAACTCCATTCTTGAGGAAAATATCCTTTCTACTTCAAAAAACAATTTCCTTTCTTAACATGTCATACAATTTTAATCTAAAACAAGTTGATTAAAAATAAACTTGAAATTTTTTAAAGGAATCTTAATAGAAATAATGTTCTAAAAATTCATTCAGGCCGTATAAGTTAAAAACCATACTTCTCATACTTTGGCCAAAAAAGTCAAAAAGTACCTCGTACGAAAAATGACACAAGATTCCTTTCATATATTTTACTAAAAACTCACCGAAAGAAAAAAAATAGAGTTAAAAATTTGTATTAGGATAGATATAATCTTACATATTGAGGAAACATGGATGTGGATGATAATTATTCCCCAGTAAATTCTGAAGTATAAACAATCTCGGATAAAAATTGAGATTGTGAGATTTTCTGTTACCTTAGGTCCAATTTGCTTCGTAAGTGTCCAAACCTCCTGTATAATGATTTAAATAATGTCATTGAATTATTACAGAATTATACTAAATGTTATGATATCATATATGGCTATATTCATAGCTTCTTATTAGTAATATTTCATTGCTACCTGTTATTCGGGTGTTTATTGCTTTTTGTTCTTATGCGTGTTTTGTCGAATAAATTCTAATTATTATTTTTTGGTTATATATACCTAATTTCCAGAATGGTATTATTGTAATACATATCATATTTATTCACTCAATTTATTTATATAATCATTATGCAATGAAAATCATGTAGAATGAGCCGCATCACATCGTGGAGAAGGTATTCCGTACATACGCAGAAGCGATGATATCGTTCCCATGATCGTGGAATTGTATTTGAGTGTATGTATACTATTTAAGAATCAATATCACTTTAAAATAATCATATATAGTTATTATTTACACCATTATACCAATCCATGTAATATGGTGGTGGAAAATAGATTACACCACGGTGTGGAGACGGTATTCCGTACGTATGCACGCGCGGTGATTTTGTTTTCCGTAGGATGGATAGATGGTGATATAGGGTTGTTTCATACTTATAATAACATATAATTATATTATTGATACTGATGTTATTACTTCATAATGAAACAGCTAAAGAAGAAGAAGTGGAAGATGAAATAAAGTTGAAAGAATCGGTAAAGGACATTACCTCTTCTTTGAAGCGCCTCGTTGAGACCTCCATTTAGGGCAATGAAATTCGTCTTTGAAGAAGTCCAGGACATCTAGGATGTTTCTAGGGAAGTGGAGAAGATAATTTGGCAGGTTTTTGACGAGCATGAAGGCTCAAAGTGGTGTGAGGAAGAGAGGGAGGAGGTTCCCTTTTATAAGGGAGTAGAGTGGAACCTTTGGAAAAACTAAAAATATTATTTTATTATAAAGTCATATTCAGATTTTAATAGCTCCAAATTGAATTATTTGGAAGCTAAGGTGGTTATGGGTCGAAATAATCTCATCAAATAGAATTTATGCATGTTTAGGTTTCTATTTTAACCTTATCATTTAGATTTAACTTTAAGTTACATAATTTATCTTTTACTGTGTCATCTTGTTTTCTTACACTAGAAGGTTAATAAACCTACTATAACAAGCCAAAAGAACCCCATGATGTTTATTATTAACATATATAACCTTATTTAAGTCATTTGGCCGAACCTTAAATTTTTAGGAATAAAATAACAATTAATAATATAATATTTCTTTTAAAAACTATTTTATGTCAATTTTGAAGTTATTTGGTAATTGATTTTTTTTGGAAATTATAATAGAAATATGAGTTGGAAAAAATTCGGTTAAATCAATACTAACATGTCATATTAACATATAAAATTATTTAAATTCATAAAAAGTCTCAAATTAAATTTATTTGGGTATTTATAACATCAATTATGTCAATGTTTCATTAATAATATAATTACTACATCATCATTGTTTCATAAATAAATTAAATTATTTAAAGTATAAAAATTAAAACTAAAATACGATTATTTAGAAACTCTTTTTATTTTTCTAATGAATATTTATAGTCTAATTTATCTTTTTAATAACCCTATATTAAATATAATTTACTTATTAAACTTTGATTTTTACTATTTTAACCCTTCTTTAAAAAAAATTAATATTAAATGTCGTAATCTAATCCAAGTGGGCCTAAATGGTCATATTTTATTCCTAAGGTTTATTTGGTCTAATTAAACTTATCCATTACAATTAGGTCATGTGTTAGGGTAATAATAATATCATTTTTACCCTTAATTACCTTATTCACTTTTAACCGTTAAAAAAAGTAAAAAGGTACTATTCACCAAAAATTATTTTCATCTCATTGATCCACATTTTAGTCCTTGATATTATTCGTGTCTATCGGATTTTTGAAATTCCACTCACAGAAGCGGAAAAATTTTAGTTTTATGTGAATTTGGAAATTCACCTAGGAGGTGTGTAAAAGACGGTGAAAAGTTAAAGAAAATTTTTATATATCTAAAATTATTATAAAATGATTCCAATTAATTGAATTGAACTTATATAGGTATTATGTATCAATTTTGATGTAAAATAAATTTAAATAAAATAAATAATTATTTAAATAAAAAGTCGGTTTTTAAATAGTAACCCAGTGTTTTCACTATTCATAAAAAATTGAATGTTTTCAGAAAAATCCCAAAATTTCACCCTAGGCTAATTTCTGTATTCCGAATCCAAAAATGAAGTCCATTTTGAAAAATAAAATTTACAAAATTTCAAAAAGTGGGTATTACTATTCATAACGGATAGTTTTAATAATATTGTAATATCATATCGTTGTTTAGTGAAACTCGGTATTGCCTATGACGCAAGCTATCGAGGATGGTTGCGATTTCCTGTAAAACAAGCCAAGATGTTGTTGTGTGTAGTGAACGATTCCTTTGATGATTTATATAACTTAAAAAAAATATTTCTCATAAAAGTCTCGGGTGTATAATTCGACCCCCCTTAAAATTAATTTCGCCCTCAAAATTCGTCACTTTGTAACAAACAGATGAGGATACCTCTCCCTCATTATATCCTCAAGCTCCCATTTAGCTTCTTCTAATTGGTGGTTCCTCCATAAAACCTTCACCAAGCGAGTGTTCTTGTTCCGTATGACTTTTTTGCTATGATCCAGAATCTATATCGGCTGTTCTTCATAAGAAAGATTTTGCTCTAGCGGTACAACATCTGAGCTGAGTACATGTGAAGCATTAGGTATGTACTTTCTCAGGAGAGATACATAGAACACATCGTGAACTTGAGAGAGATTCAGTGGAAGTGCCAATTGGTAAGAAACCATCCCAACACGATCCAGTATTTCGAAATGACCGATATACCTAGGGCTCAGCTTTCCCTTCTTTCCAAATCTCATTACTCTTTTCCAAGGAGATATTCATAACAACACTTTATCACCCACTTAAAACTCTAGGTATTTTCTTCGGTTATCGGTATAAATTTTTTGTCAACTCTGAGCTGCTCTTATGTGTTGTTGAATATATTTGACCTTTTCTTCCATGTCATCAACATGATCAGGTCTTAATAGATTTCTTTCCCCAGCTTCATCCCAGCAATTTGGAGTCCTGCATTTCTTTCCATAGAGATATTCATAAGGATCCATCTGACTACAAGAGTGAAAGCTATTATTATAAGAAAATTCACCAAAGGTATGTGTTGATACCAAAAACCTTTGAAATCCAGAGAGAAAGCTCTCAACATATATTCTAGAGTTTGAATTTTCCTCTCAGACTGACCATCAGTCTGAGGATGATAAGCAGTGCTGAAACTGAACTCTATATCTAGAGTATGCTGAATACTTCGCCAGAAAATTGAGGTAAACCTTGGATCCCGATCAAATATAATGGAAATTGGTACTCCATGATATCTTACCCCTTCCTTTACATATATCCTGGAAAGCTGATCCAGAGAGAAATCCTCTCTAATAGCAATGAAGTGTGCAGACATTGTAAGACAATCAACTATGACCCAGATAGAATTATTGCCTTTGGATGTTTTAGGAAGTCCAGTGACAAATTCCATAGTGATGTTTTCCCATTTCCATTCTGGTATGGGTAATGGATGTAACATCCCCTTAGACTTCTGTCTCTCAGCTATAACTTGCTGACAAACCAAGCATCGAGAGACATATTCAGCAACATCTCTTTTCATGACATCCCACCAGAAGTACTCTTTCAGGTCCCTATACATCTTCGTGATTCTAGGATGAATAGAGAATGAAGTACTATGAGCCTCATCTAGCAACTCCGTCTTTAATTCTGGGATGGGAGGAACACAAACCCTATTTCTGAACATTATTATCCCATCACAATCAAGGTTGAATTTAGGAACATTTCTCACCTTCTTTTGTAACTCTACATCTTCTTTCTGCACCTCTTAAATCTGCACATGTATAGATGGTTGAACATTCAGTTGAGAAACATATGATTTTTCCCATTTCATTATAATTCCAAGATCCATCCTTTGTAAATCCATAAATATTGGATCTTTTGTGATCGTCATCATGGATAATCTAGCATGGTCTTGTCAACTTAATGCATCTGCCACCTTGTTTGCTTTTCTAGGGTGGTAATGAATTGAGAAGTCGCAATCCTTAATCAGCTCCAACCATCTTCTTTGGCGCATATTCAACTCCTTTTGTGTGAAAATATACTTTAAACTTTTGATGATCAGTATAAATATCACACCTTTCTCCATAAAGATAATGCCTCCAAAACATTAATCCAAAGATTACTGCAGATAACTCCAAATCATGAGTTGGGTAATTTTTCTCATGGATTTTTAACTATCGTGAGGCATAAGCTATCACTATATAATTTTTCTTAAGAACACACCCCAGCCCCTTCTTGGATGCATCACTGTAGATCAAAATCCTTTCTCATCTACAAGAAAGTGTGAGTACAGTTGCACTAGATAACCTTCTTTTCAACTCCTTAAAATTCACTTCACATTCCTCCGTCCAAACAAACTTAACTCCTTTCTGAGTCAACTTGGTTAGTGGATTAGATAATCATGAAAAATATTTCAGAAAACATCGATAATATCCATCCAAACCAAGAAAACATTGGATATCAGTTACCGTTGTCGGTCTCGGCCATCTTTCAATAACCTCTATTTTTGCTGGATCCACAGATATCCCCTTTTTTGAGATTATGTGACCAAAAAATGAAACATTTTGAAGCAAAAATTCACACTTTGTAAATTTGGCATAATGCTTCTCCTTTGTCAGGGTCTTAAATATAATTCTCAAGTGATCTTCATGTTCATCCTTTCTCTTTGAATATACAATAATATCATCTATAAAGACTACCACAAACTATTCAAGATAGTCTCTAAAGACTCTATTCATCAGATCCATGAATATAGAAGGGGCATTAGTAAGACCAAATGGCTACACTATAAATTCATAGTGTCCATACCTTGTATGGAAAGACGTGATTGGTATATCCTCCCTTTTAAACCTTAATTGATGATACCCTGAATGAAGATCAATCTTGGAAAAGTATTGAGCTCCGCAAAGTTGGTCAAATAAGTCATCAATGCATGGGAGAGGATATTTTCTCTTGATAGTGATCTTGTTAAGTTCCCAATAATCAATGCAGAGTCTCATTGATCCATATTTCATCATAACAAACAGAACAGGTGATCCCCAAGGTGACGCACTAGGGCGTATGAATCCATTATCAAGATTCTCTTAGAGTTTCTTCTTCAATTCATGTAACTCAATTGGGGCCATTCTATATGGTGTCCTTGAAATAGGCAAAGCACCCGGTATGAGTTCTATTTAAAACTCGACTTCACGATTTGGTGGAAGACCCGAAAATTCCTCCGGAAAGACATCATAAAACTTGCGTACAATGGACATATTCTTTATAGTGAATTTCTCACCAACCATTTGAGATAAATAACCTTCATTTAGTGGAATCAAGACCCATAAGGTGGAAGAAATTTCCACTGGAAGGTCATCTTCATACAAGCATCGATAGATGAGCATAAATTGATCTGGAATATAAAATGTGACTTCCCTTCTTTGGAAATTGATAGGAGCTCCATATAGAGAAAGCCAATCCATGCCAATAATGACATCAAATTCCACTATAGGATGGATGGAAATATTTTCAGGAAGCAATTTCACACAAATTTCAATCGGAGAAGAATTATAAACAATTGATGTGACTGTTGTGCCATTAGGCGTTGTCACAGCTAACTCAACATCTAATTGTTGAGGTAATACGGTGATACCCTTAGAAAATTATTTAGAAATAAATGATTTGGTGGATCCAGAATCAAATAAAACATTTACTACATTAGAGTGGATGGTATGTGTAGCTTTCACCCCTTCATTATCATACTCCACATCGCTGATTGAAATTTCATGTGACATTCCTTTGTCTTTATCCTTAAGAGTTTGTTGACGTTGATCATCATCAACAACCCTTGGATTAGGGCACTGATTGGCATAATTCCTCATTTCCTTGCACTTGTAACATTGAAGTGTTGGAGGTGAACTCTGTGTAACCTTTTCTTTGTTCGCATCACTAGACATCTTCTTCCCATCATTGCGGCATTCAAATGCCCGTTAACCTTCCATTCCACATTTGAAACATTTATTTGTCCCTTTAGGACAACTCCTTCCATGTTTATTTCCACACTTTGAGTATAAGGTAAAACTCATCTTCTTTTCAGTGTGTTCTTTATATTTTCCTTTGAATTATATTTTCATCTTCTTATCAAACCCATATGACTGATGGGTTACTCCAATCTCCATCTCAATCTTGAGATCACATCAAACAATTTCCTCGTAGCTATTGAAGTCCCTTAGGGATAATTCCCTTCGAAGACTTGGTTTTGATCCACTAAATAATCGATCGATCTTACTCTTAGGTTGGATAATAATCCCAGAAGCGTACCTTGAAAGTCTTGTAAAATTTGCTTCGTAGGTACCAACAGATTTATCATCCTTTTGCTTTAGTTCAAGAAACTCCTTCTCCATCTTTGTTTGGAGAATATGAGGGAAGTACTTATTGAATAATAAGTTATTGAACTAGTCCCATTCCATGGACTCAATTTCACCCCTTTACCTCGTATTCTTGATAAGATTCCACCATTGATCAGCTTAACCTTCCAAACGATAAACTGCTAAGAAGACTTTATCATGTTCAGAACATTGAAGAACTGAAAATATCATTTCAGTAGTACTGATCCATTGTTTAAAAACTAATGGATCAGTAGAACCACTGAATGAGGGTGGACGCTGCCTCATGAAGGATTCAAAAGAATGTTGCTCCTTAATTTTCTCATTTGGAAGTCTTGCATGATTCATAGCTTGAGAAAGTTGTGTGATCATGTCTACAAGATTTTTCATTCCAGCTCGCATAACGTTTGGTTGCTTAAGGGGATAATAATTGCATTGCATGTCACATTCCACATTAACATGGTTCTTTCGGGTTCCATCAATTGACTAAAACCAAGAAGAATAGTGTGAGAAACACTTATTATAATAGGAAAAACACATAATCAAGAATAAAAAATCACACTTAAGGTCTTATTAGAGGCTTTTCATGGCCATTTCCAAAACAGTAAGATTGTGTTCTATTCTTAGATTTATCCTTAGGGTTCTTACTAAGGCTTTCACATCCTAGTTTCCAAAGGTTGACTATACCTTTCCTCTGATACCAACTATAATGACCCATACATTACAAGCATTGTCATTACATAAAAATAGAAGTACACTTATTACAACATATAATAAAACCATTAAATCACCATATAGGTATAGTGTCTTTGAAACTGAGAAACATATACAACTGGTTCATAAAATCATCTAAATTGTCTCCCATTTATTTCATCATATCTAGAGTCCCTTTTGGCATATCCTACTTAATAACCATCTTCCGGACCAGGGGAAATAAAACATACAAAAGGGTGAGATCAAATGCTCATTAAGGGTAAATAAAAGAAATATTAATCACATCATATTCATAAGAACATAATATTTTAGAAATCATAACCTGCAAAAGAGATCATAATTTCATAACATGGGATAAATCATAGTAGTGAAACGTATTCCCAATAATCATAACATAACACATGAAAATATTGTTGAATATACACATAATCATATAGAATCATTTCTTTGTATTCAAGACTAATATCCATGACTATATTAGCAGGAAAATCCCATTTCTGAACTGAGTTCAGTCCTCGTTTTAGTCACGTTTCACTGAAATGGATTAACCTGCCGTTCTAGCAATGTCTATCTCATGAGATATAAATCATTACCCAATACATTGGAGAGAGATATAGGTCCCACCCATCTTATAATGATACCATTCTTATTTGTGCCACAAAATCATAAATCATACATTATTGCATAACCCATGTAATAAAAATGGGATTCTTAAACCTCGTGACATCATAAAAAAATTCATATAAGATAAATGAATTCATAAAAATAATTCCATCACAGCATAACCAAATCAATTTAATAATAGGGATAGAAACAGAATCCTATATTATCTTAGATGGAAAATAATTTTGATAAAACACTTGACCACCATTGTTTAGGAAAATATCCTTTCTACTTCAAAAACATTTTTCCTTTCTTAACATGTCATACAATTTTCATCTCAAAGCAGTTGATTAAGAATAAACTTGAAAACTTGTTAAGGAATCTTCATGGAAATAATGTTCTAAAAATCCATTCAGGCCATATAAGTTAAAAAAACATGCTTCTCGTACTTTGGGCAAAAAAGACAAAAAGTACCTCGTACGAAAAACGACAAAAGATTCCTTTCATATCTTTTATTAAAAACTCACCAAAGGGTAATATTGGATTTAAAAAACTGTATTATGATAGAAATAATATTACATATTTAGGAAACATGGATGTGAATGATAATTATTCCCTAGTAAATTCTTATTTATAAACAATCTCGGATAAAAATTGAGATTGTGAGATTTTCCCTTACCTTAGGTATGATTTTCTTTATAAGTGTCTTAATCTCAGGTATAATGATTTAAATAATGTCATTGAATTATTCCAGAATCATAATCACTGTTATTATATAATATATGGACATATTCTTAGCTTCTTATTAGTAATATTTCATTGCTACTTGTTATTCGGGTGTTTATTGATTTTTGTTCTTATGCGTGTTTTGTCGAATAAATTTTTATTCTTATTTTTTAGGTTATATATAACTAATTTCCATAATGGTATTAGTGTAATTAATATCATATTTATTCACTCAATTCATTTATATAATCATTAAGAAATTAAAATCATGTAGAACGAGTCACATCACTTCGTGGAGATGGTATTCCGTACGTACGCACGAGCGATGATATTGTTCCCATGATCGTGGAATTATATTGGAGTTTATCTACACTCTTTCAGAATCAATATAACTTTAAAATAATATTATATAGTTATTATTTACACCATTATACCCATCCAAGTAATATGGTGGTGGAAAATAAATTACACCACGGTGTGGAGACGGTATTCCGTACGTACGCACGCGCGGTGATTTCATTTTCCATAGGATGGATAGATAGTGAAATAGGGTTGTTTCATAATTATAACAACATATAAGTATAGGATTGATACTGATGTTATTACTTCATAATTATACAAAAAAATAATAATAAGTGGAAGAATAAATAAAGTTGAAAGAATCGGTAACAGACATTACCTCTTCTTTGAAGCACCTCTTTGAGACCTCATTTTAGGGCACTAAAATTGGTATTTGAAGAAGCCCAAGACCACTAGGATGTTTCTAGGGAAGTTTATAAGGGAATTTGGAATGGGTTGGCCGAGCTTTAAGGCTCAATGTGGTGTGAGGAATAGAGGTAGGAGGTGCCCTTTTATAAGGGAGGAGAGGGGCACCTGTGGAAAAACTAAAAATATTATTTTATTATAAAGTCATATTCAGATTTTAATAGCTCCAGATTAATTTATTTGGAAACTAAGGGGTGTATGGGTAGAAATCCTCTCATCAAATATAATTTAGACAAGTTTAGGTTTCTATTTTAACCTTATCATTTTGATTTAACTTTAAGTTAGATAATTTAACTTTTACCGTGTCTTCTTGTTTTCTTACACTATAAGGTTTATAAACTTACTATAACAATCCAAAAGAAACCCAAGTTGTTTATTATTAACATATATAATCTTATCTATGTAATTTGGCCAAACCGTAGATTTTTAGGAATAAAATAACAATTACTAATATAATATTTGTTTTAAAAACTATTTTATGTCATATTTGAAACTATTTGGTAATTGTTTTTTTGTGAAAATCATAACAGAATTATTACTTCGAAATAAGTTAATTAAATAAATAATAACATGTCCTATTAACATAGAAAATTATTTTAATTTATAAAAAATCTAAAATTACATTTATTTGGGTATTTATATCATCAATTATGTCAATATTTCATTAATAATATAATTATTGCATCATCATTCTGTCATAAATAAAATAAATTATTTAAAGTCTAAAAATTATAAATAAAATACAATTATGTAAGAAATCCTTTTATCTTTCTAATTAATATTTATAGTCGAATTTATCTTATGAATAACCCTATATTAAAAATGATTTACTTATTAAAAATTGATTTTAACAATTTTAACCCTTCTTTAAATAAATTAATATTAAATGTCCTAATCTAATCCATGTGGGCCTAAATGGTCATATTTAATTCCTAAGGTTGTTTTTGGTCGAATTACACTTTTCCCATAGAATTAGTACATGTGTTAGGGTAATAATAATATCATTTTTACCGTTAATTTCCGTATTTAATTTTAACTGTTGTAAAAAAAGTAAAAAGCTAATATTCACCAAAAATTATTTTCATCTCATTGAACCATATTTTAGTCCTTGATATTAACCCTATCTCTCGGATTATTGAGATTTCACTCACAGAAGCGGTAAAATTAAGTTTTATGTGAATTTGGAAATTCTCCTAGGAGGTGGGTAACAGACAGTGAAAAGTTCAATAAAATTTATATATATCTAAAATTATTATAAAATTACTCCAATTAAATTAATTGAACTTATATAGATATTTTGTATCAATTTTTAACTAAAATAAATTTAAACAAAATAAATAATTATTTAAATAAAATTTCGGTTTTCAAATAGTAACCCAGTTTTTTCACTATTCATCAAAAATTGAAATTTTTCAGAAAAATACCAAAATTTCACCCTATGATAATTTCGATATTCTGAATCCAAAAATGAAGTCCATTTTGAAAAAATAAAATTTAAAAACTTTCAAAAAGTGGGTATTACTATTCATAACTGATAGTTTTAATAATACTTTAATAGCATATCGTTGTTTAGTGAAACTCGGGATTGTGTACGACGCAAGCTATCGGGGAAAGTTGGGATTGTGTGTAAAGCAAGCGAAGCTATTGTTGTGTGTAATGAAAGATTCCATTGATGTTTTATATAACATAAAAACAAAATATTTCTCATATAAGTCTCGGGTGTTACAATCCCCCCACCACAAAAATATTCATGGTATTTTAACATGTATTATTTTAGAAGATGGAAATTTTGAGCCACATATATTCATTCCATGATGACATTTAATCTTGAGTCCCTTGAATAGTATCCATTGAATTATAGTTTATGATATGTTAATTTATTTTGTCACTTATCTTCCTTGGCACATTGACACCAATAATTTGTTTTATTGATTGATGAGAGAAAATAGAGATTTCAGGAAAAGATTGAGGTTGAAATTGAATTTTATAGATTCCTTTCAAATGACTCCCCTGACACAATCATTACCTTCAATTGGTCATTCCAATTAGTCTTCCACTATTTATATTTAAGTCTCACCGTATTTGTTTATATGAAATAAACCCCCAACATTAACATCATTTAATTTTATTTGAATCAATATAATAAAAAATTTAATGTTTTCCCATGACAATCCACCTCAGCATCATTGTAAATATAAAAATTAATCATATTTTTTACATAGATAATATTATTAAATATTAATAATTAAGTCAAATTATTAATTAATTAATCTAAAATACCACTAATTGTATACTATATATAAGGCCCCAGCCTTAAACCTTACTTAATCTTGAGTTATTACAAGATTACACATTGAGGATCTTTTCAGGTTTATAGTTTTAGAGAATTAGATCATGAAACTTGTATTACATTCCACATTTAGACAAAGTGGTTACATAATAGACAGTATTCATTCTTCCCATCAACGGAAACATATTTAAAATAAAACATGGATTCTTTATTGACACATCCTTGACACTATCATCACGTCATGTACCTTTCCCTTGACCTGTGAAAAGCATTTCAAAAACTTGGGATGAGCATAAAAAGCTCAGTAAGGGTTATAAAAATATGGAAAGGAAACATGAGTTCATATATACATAAGAATGAAATCATACTTTACCCATAAAACATAGCCACTTTAACATACCTCATCAAATCATGAATGAATCGTAGAAATCATAAGACATAAAAGGTTACTTGAGGTATTCATAACTTTCTTACGTAGGGAGTAACCCTCTTGGTTACGTTTGGAATACCCATCACAGTATATTCCCTAAATATCTTCGTAGAATCCTTAACGTTTCACTCCTTCACGTTACCCAATGAATTGGAGAGCTATATCGGGCTCCCCCGCCCTTAGTTTATCACGGAACCACCCGTCTTCATAATAATGCCCAAGACCCTTAACATAATCGTATCACATAAAACACACATAAAGGAAACATAACATTCCCATATTTCAATCACAAGATATCAATACAACACATTGATATAAAAACATTTTGAAAACCATTTTCAATACCAATATAAAATAAAAGTAAAACATGGTATTTATTTTTCTTTTAAAAAGAAGGTATGGCTTTTAGAGGAAGCCGAAAATCAAATAATGGTCACGGCGGCGGAGGAGTCATTGTCTCCGCATACGTACGACAAAAACATTCCCTTTTGTCGTTTAGTAAACGCTTCATATCAAAAAGATTCCTTTTGAATAAACGTAAAAGTCAAAGGGGTTTATACACCATATAAATGAAGGTTGTGTATAAAACAGAATATGCCTCAATGAAAGGAGATTGAGACGAAGTCGCTTACAAAGATGGTATCCTTGGTTTAAGGATAAATCAATTACATAATTATGTGTGACAAATGAATACACCAAATATAAGTGGATATTATATGTAAAATAATGAAAGGTCATTCACACATATTCAAAGGATGACATATTCAATAACTACATGTTGAACCCAAAGAAATCGAAATTGGGATAAGAACTTTCCTTGACAGCCTAACAGTGTCACATCAAAATGAGTTGATGAGAGATAAAAAGTGTATATCATCACTTGGACATAAAATTTAAATCAATAAGGATATATGAGAACATATCCCAACATAAAAATATGAAAATTAAAAGACCCAACAAAAGAAGTCTTTTTAAAACAGAGGAGGGTGAAAGGTTCCCTTATCGACTTGGGTATAATTCAAAACATACACCCCATGAAATAAGGACAATAAATCATTGGTGTAAATACTCATAAACGAATGTATATTACACAATGATTAGAATAATGGGCAGTACATACACCACTCAAAAGAAATTGTGGCAAATGAAGCATAAATCTCACGGGAATAAAAGTGAGATGAAAACCCACTTACGAAAACTCGGCAGCCTAACAGCGCCACTTAAAACATCCAAAAATGGATTGATGAGATCAAATAGGGTATATCATCACATTACAATAAAATGTACTGAAAGAGGAATATTAAAGAAAATCCCCCATCATAACATATAGGATCTTAAAAGAAGTGACATAAAGGGGAGTACTTAAAGAGAAAGAGAGAGGTTAGATCTCTTACAAAAATTTGGCAGCCTAACGGCGCCACTCAAAACATCCAAAATGAATTGATGAGATAGAATAGGGTATCTCATCACATGAACATAAAAATTACAGTACGGTTAATATAAAAGAATATCCCAATAACAAGAAATATGAGCTTTAAATGGAATTACATAAAAGAGTGTACTTAAAAAGAAAGAGTGGAGTAGGATCCCTTACCTCAAGTCCAACTTGTCTTGTTTGTTTCTTTATATTCCTGAATAATAATCTTTGGTCAATTAATAATTTCCTAAGTACCTACTTTATAGATTATTATTCAGTTAATATCACATATTATAGTGTTATAATAATTGTTTAATAATGTTAGTTCATATCAGACGTTTTTGCCGATGTTTGGTACATGAGTCAAAAATGAACTTGTTTGAAAAAAGATTTCCCATGTGGTTATAAGTAAATAATTTCCATAATAGTATTAATGATTAAAATATCATATATATCCAGTAAATATTCATTTCATACTATTCCATATCATTTGGAGATAAAAAACTAAAACCATCGTTCATGGAGACGGTAGGCTGTACGTACGCATGAACGCTACTTTCATTTTTTTTCTTGTTAATGGAATTAAAACAAAATGAGAGAGATATATATATGTTATAATTCCAGAATGATATCCATAATTTTGATGTAATATATTAAATATATATCCATTATATATATGTACATATAGTATTACATAACATTTTGAGATAAGAAATGAAATGTACATTTCATGGAGACGGTAAGCCGTACGTACGCATGAACGCTACTTCCATTTCTATATCATATTTAATGGAATTAAAACATAATGATACATAATATTATTTTAATTCCAGTATGGTATCATATATAATATTATTAAATATATCCTTTATACGTACCACATATGGTATTAACGAATCAAATCACTTTGAGGGGGCGGTAGTCCGCACTTCCTTAAATGATGATATCACATTTACCCATAATGGAAACAATAAAGGTATGACCAAAATGAAAAATAAAGAAGCTTAAGGAAATCATAAACATATTATATATCATATATAAATATAGTGTCATCTTAATGTCCACCTTTGAAGTTGTTAAAAGAATGTTGATCAATCATCGTTTCGGGAGGCTGAAATTCGCAATCCACAGAAACAGTATGTTCTTTAACCATTAAATGTAGGTGTGTGAAAGTGTAGCTCTAATACTTCTTATAAAAAAATCCTAGTATATTGATGAAACTGGATTTGTAACAAAAGAAATGAATAAAAAGAGTTTAGGGGGTTGGAGAAGCAAAATAATACAAAAGGACTCAAGTGAAGACATTACCTTAAAAACGGGTAACTCCCTTTGGTTTGAGCTCAATGGCTTCCTTGGGAAGACTTATACCAATCGTGAGGCTTCAATGAGTAAGAGAGGGAAGTGGAGAGACAAAATGGGCAGAGTTTGGCCGAGCCAAAGGATTTGGGAGTGTGGGTAAGGAGGTAGAGGTGGGGGCCTTTTATAAGAGTAGAGGAGGGGCACTCTTGGAAAGTAAAGAAAATTCACTTTGTTTTAAAATGGTATTCGGATTTAAGAGGTCCCACATTGATGTATTTAGAGTATAATGTGATAAGGGTTAGAAATCCACTCATCCAATAGGTTTTGGACATGTGTAGGTCTTAGATATTACATTATATTTCCATTTTATTTAAATCGTTAAATAATGAGGTCATCGATGCATCATCATTATGTCATAAATAATTTAATTTATTTAATGAATAAAAATTATAAAAAAATACTATGATATAGTAAATCTATTTATCTTTCCAATGACTATTTATAGTCTAAAATATGATTTGTATTACCCCGTGTAAAAATTGTTTTAGTAAAACATTTCATGTTTGTCTCATTTTTACTTTAACTTTAAATAAAAAGATATTAATGTCATTTTCCAACCAAAGTGGCTTCATGGGGTCCCCAAGTTGTCCCATGGGTTTTATCGGTCGTCCATGACACATCCAAGGAGTTTAGGACATGTTTCAACATCATTTCATATTATTAAAACATTATTTTAACCTTAAACTACACTAATTACCTCTAATCTCGATTAAAACTTAATAAGTTACTATTCACCAAAAAATTATTTTTATCCCATTGAACCACATTTTACTTCTTAATGACAACCATGTATGTCGGATTTTTTAAATTCAAAACACAAAGATGGAAAAATTTCATTTAAACGGAAAAATCAGTTTTTATAAGTACCACTTAATGGTTTCACTATTCATCAAAAATTGAAGTTTTTCAGAAAAATCCCAAAAATTCACCCTAAGCTATATTTGATATTCCGAATTCAAAAATGAATTCTATTTTAAAAAATTCAAAACATATAAGTCACCTTAATTAATTTAATAATTAATTCCCGCTGTCAGATCAAATAGCGTGTTTTTAGGAAACAAAAAGTATCAAAAGATTGACACCAGTTTAAGTCTGATTTCAAAGTGAAATTAAATCCAACAACCACTATTGGATTTTATGGTAAAAATATATTCTAATTTAACTTTAAAACCAATTCAAAAGATAATCTAATCATATAAATAAATTATATTAAAAAGATGTTTTGAATTAAAATACAACATTTTACACTATTCATTAAAAAAATGAACTTTATCGGAAAGATACCAAAAATTTACACAAAGTAAATTTTGATGTCCCGATTCTTAATAAGAGTTTTATTTGGTACAATAGAATGTATAAGAGTTAAAAAAACTATATTTAATGATGGTTTTCCATCAAAAGGTGATAAGTGAACCTTTAGTGAAAACTAGGGCATATACGCCTAAAATTGAATTCTTTCCGTATTTTAAGCCTTTATCATTTATTGGATAAATGTAAAAAAATTTAAAAACATGTATAATCATATTTTAGTTATTTATATCCATTCCCGCAAATACAACGGATACATGTTAACTACCATTTGAAATAATATTATTTTATTATTAGAGTGCAACGTAAGATTCCCAAGAAACTCGATGTTGCTTGTTGGGTACGCCATCGAGCATAGCGTCCCCTTTATTGTCATATTAATATTTTATTCAAAAATATGGATTAATATGAAAATGTCATATTCTTTATTTTCCTGGGGTGTTACATCCTTCCCCCCTTTTGGAAATTGTGTCCTCGCAATTTTTAAAATTGAGCTTGGAAACATCCTTGAAAGTCCCACATCAGAACAAGAGTCGGTAAAACAATCACTTTAAAATAAAGGAAGATATGTATAGAGGTCTCCCGAGTTAACCCATACTAGGATTCCATGTAGAAAAACATGGACATGGAAGAAAAATCAAAGGGTCATGTTCTTGAGGGAGAGTGATAGTAAACATGTCTAGGAGAAAGTTAACCATAAGAAAATCACAAACTTGTGATGGGTTAAACGGTATTCGATTCCCTAGTAAGAAAAGTTATTAGAAAACATTTTTATTTTAAGTTACTTTTTATTGAGGAATTTATTCATAAGGAAACATAATCACTTATCATGTTGACTTTAAACTTTTACTATATTTCTTATTCAATCTCATATTTTTCCAAAAGACGAGTATTTAGGGAGACTTGTTCGCATTAATAGTACTCTAATCAACTTCTAGAGAGTCACCTATTCCACAAAAGAGAACTATATACTTCCCATGTCTTTAGACTTTAACCAAAACCAAAACCAAAAAGGTTTGTACAAGATCAGATAATCCAGAAAAGGATGACCCTTTATAAAATGAAAATCTATTCTTAATCTCCAAAATTTGTCCAACAAAACCCAAAGTTCAACGAGGACCATCTGATGAAAAATTTGTCCATAAAATTATTCAAAGTAAACCAATATAAGATTTAAACCCAAATATTTGAAGGATTTAGTCACATAGTCTTCCAAGTTAAATTGTAACATTTATCTCCAAACAATATCAATTGCTCCTAAAGTCTCGTATTGAAAAGTAAATAACCTAATCACATATCCTCCACGATAGGTTAATCATTTTCATAAATATCCGAAAATCAACTTACTCTTAATTCATGAAATCATCTAACTAAAAATAATCGGTCAAACTAACTAGGGACATCATGTAGTCCGGTGGTAGGCGATAAATACCAGTCGCACTTTGGTTGTGGGTTCGATTCTCGCAGCTTTGTCCGACGCGATGGGTTGTCACACGATCTGCGTGTTTTACTTTTTCAAAAACAATATAATTCTTAAATCATTCCACAAAAAGAGTTAAAATCATCAAAAAATGATCATAACATATTTTAACCTCAAGTTTATCTCATGCCTTTCATTTTCCAGCATAACGTATAATAACCCATAATTACCTCAAAAGTAAGGATCATATAAACTCTAATGGTTACCTTTATAATTATTACCTGAACTTCCACATGGATTGGTCATCTCGTACATGATGCATTAAAGATCATACCAAGGTTCAAGTGGTTGATCATGACTCATTGATAGTTGGTTTAGAACAACCACGAGCTTCCTCATTGAATCCCCCATTTTATCTAGTATCTTAATTATAGAACCGCCATCGTTTCCTTCAAACCTGTTGTCTCTTTGGTGCCTGCTAGATCCATCCATTCACTAAAAATAGAAATGTCAGTGTGAGTATATCAACAAAACCATCATGTACTAATGAGGGAGATAACCACTAAGATATACTTACTCATTCACTTTATCTAAAACTAGGACTCTTTCTGAAATCCTAACCATTATGGTAATTTCACTTATGCATAAAGAATACCCTAACCTCTACAGTTATCTAAATCGACCTTTGATACCAACTATAAGGCCCCAGCCTTAAACCTTACTTAATCTTGAGTTATTACACGATTACACAATGAGGATCTTTTCAGGTTTAGATTTTTAGAGAATTAGATCCTGAAACTTGCATTACATTCCACATTTAGACAAAGTGGTTACATAAAAGACATTATTCATTCTTCCCATCAACGGAAACATATTTAAAATAAAACATGGATTCATTCTTGAAACATCCTTGACACTATCATCACGTCGTGTACCTTTCTCTTGGCCTGTGAAAAGCATTTCAAAAACTTGGGATGAGCATAAAAAGCTCAGTAAGGGTTATAAAAATTTTGAAAGAAACATTAGTTCATATATACATAAGAATGAAATCATACTTTACCCATAAAACATAGCCACTTTAACATACCTCATCAAATCATGAATAAATTGTAGAAATCATAAAACATAAAAGGTTACTTGAGGCATTCATAACTTTCTTACGTAGGGGGTAACCCACTTGGTTACGTTTGGAATACCCATCACAGTATATTCCCTAAATCTCTTCGGAGAAACCTTAACGTTTCACTCCTTCGCGTTACCCAATGCACTGGAGAGCTATATCGGGTCACCCTCCCTTAGTTTATCACAGAACCACCTGTCTTAATAATAATGCCCAAGAACCTTAACATAATCGTATCACATAAAACATGCATAAAGGAAACATAACATTCCCACCTTTCAATCAAAAGATATAAATACAACACATTGATATAAAAACATTATGAAAACCATTTTCAATACCAAGATAAAAGAAAAGTAAAACATGGTATTTTTGATTCTTTTAAAAAGAAGGAATGGCTTTTAGAGGAATCTGAAACTCAAATAATGGTTAAGGCGGCAGAGAAGTCGTTGTCGCCACATACGTACGACAAAAACATTCACTTTTGTCGTTTAGTAAACTATTCGTATAGAAAATATTTCTTTTGAATAAACGTAAAAGTCAAAGGGGTTTATACACCATATAAAAGAAGGTTGTGTATAAAACAGAATATGCCTCAATGAAAGGAGATTGAGACGAAGTCCATTACAAAGATGGTATCCTTTGTTTAAGGATAAATCAATTACATAATTATGTGTGACAAACGAATACACCAAATATAAGTGGATATTAAGTGTAAAATAATCAAAGGTCATTCACACATATTCAAAGGATGACATATTCAATAACTACATGTTGAACCCAAATAAATCGAAATTGGGTTAAAAAGTTCCCTTGACAGCCTAACAGCATCACATCAAAATGAGTTGATGAGAGATAAAAAGTGTATCTCATCACTTGGACATAAAATTTACATCAATAAGGATATATGAGAACATATCCCAAAATAACAATATGTAAATTAAAAGTCCCAACAAAAGAAGTCTTTTTAAAAAATAGGAGGGTGAAAGGTTCCCTTACCGACTTGGGTATCATTCAAAACATACACCCCATGGATGAAGGACAATAAATCATTGATGTAAATACTCATAAATGAAAGTATATTACACAAAGAGTAGAATAATGGGCAGTACATACACCACTCAAAGGAAATTGTAGCAAATGTACCATAAATCACATGGGAATAAAAATGAGATGTAAAATCACTTACGAAAATTCGCCAGCCTAACAACGCCACTTAAAACTTCCAAAAATGGATTGATGAGATCAAATAGGGTATATCATCACATTAAAATAAAATTTACAAAAAGATGAATATGAAAGAACATACCCCATCATAACAAATAGGATCTTAAAAGAAGTGACATAAAGGGGAGTACTTAAAGAGAAAGAGAGAGGTTGGATCTCTTATGAAAATTCGGTAGCCTAACGGCGCCACTCAAAACATCCAAAATGAATTGATGAGAGAGAATAGGGTATCTCATCATATAAACATAAAAATTACAGTAAGAGTAATATAAAAGAATATCCCAATAACAAGAAAGATGAGCTTTAAAAGGAATGACATAAAATAGTGTACTTAAAAAGAAAGAGTGGAGTAGGATCCCTTACCTCAAGTCCAACTTGTCTTGTTCGTTTCTTTATATTCCTGAATAATAAACATTGGTCAATGAATAATTGCCTAATTACCTCCTTTATAGATTATTATTCAGTTCATATAACATATTATAGTGTTATAATAATTGTTTAATAATGTTAGTTCATATTAGACGTTTTTGCCGATGTTTGGTACATGAGTCAAAAATGAACTTGTTTGAAAAAAGATTTCCCATGTAGTTATAAGTAAATAATTTCCAGAATAGTATAACGATTAAAATATCATATATATCCAGTAAATATTCATTTCATACTATTCCATATCATTTGGAGATAAAAAATTAAAAGCACCGTTCATGGAGACGGTATGCCGTACGTACGCATGAACGTTCCTTTCATTTTTTATCATATTAATGGAATTAAAACAAAATGAGAGAGATATATATATGTTATAATTCCAGAATGATATAAATAATTTCGATGTAATATATTACATATATATCCATTATATATATGTACTTATAGTATTACATATCATTTTGAGATAAGAAATGAAAAGTACCATTCATGGAGACGGTAAGCCGTACGTACGCATGAACGCTACTTCCATTTCTATTTCATATTTAATGGAATTAAAACATAATGATACATAATATTAATTTAATTCCAGTATGTTATCATATATAATATCATTATATATATCCTTTATACGTACCACATATGGTATTAACGAATCAAATCACTTTGAGGGGGCGGTAGTGCACACTTCCTTAAATGAAGATATCGCGTTTACCCATAATGGAAACCATAAAGGTATGACCAAAATGAAAAATACAGAAGCTCAGGGAAATCATAAACATATTATATATCATATATAAATATAGTTTCATCTTAATGTCCACCTTTGAAGGTGTTATAATAATGTTGAACAATCATCGTTTCGGGAGGCCGAAATTCGCCATCCACGGAAACAGTATGTTCTTTAACCATTAGATGTTGGTGTGTAAAAGTGTAGCTCTAATACATATTATATAAAAATCCTATCATATTGATGATACTGTATTTTTTACAAAAAAAATGAATAAAATGAGTTTAGGGGGGTGGAGAAGAAAAATAAAACAAAAGGATTCAAGTGAAGACATTACCTTAAAATCGGGTAACTCCCTTTGGATTGAGCTCAAAGGCATCCTTGGGAAGACTTATGCAAAAAGTGAGGCTTCAAGGAGTAAGAGAGGGAAGTGGAGAGACAAAATGGGCAGAGGTTGGCCGAGCAAAAGGCTTTGGGAGTGTGGGTAAGGACATAGAGGTGGGGGCCTTTTATAAGAGGAGAGGAGGGGCACTCTTGGAATGTAAACAAAAGTCACTTTGTTTTAAAATGGTATTCGGATTTAAGAGGTCCCACATTGATTTATTTCGAGTATAAGGTGATAAGGGTTAGAAATCCATTCATCCAATAGGATTTGGACATGTTTAGGTCTTAGATAATACATTATATTTCCATTTTATTTAAATCGTTAAATAATGAGGTCATCGGTGCATCATCATTATGTCATAAATAATTTAATTTATTTAATGTGTAAAAATTATAAAAAAATACTATGATATAGGAAATCTTTTTATTTTTCCAATGACTATTTATAGTTAAAAATCTGATTTTTATAACCCCATGTAATTTTTTTTTTAGTAAAACATTTCATGTTTGTCTCATTTTTACTTTAACTTTAAATAAAAAGATATTAATGTCATTTTCCAACCGAAGTGGCTTCATGGGGTCCCCAAGTTGTCCCATGGGTTTTCTTGTCCGGCCATGACACATCCAATGAGCTTAGGACATGTGTCAAGTTCATTTCATATTATTAAAACATTATTTTAACCTTAAACTACACTAATTACCTCTAATCTCGATTAAAACTTAAAAAGTTACTATTCACCAAAAAATTATTTTTATCCCATTGAACCACATTTTACTTCTTAATGAAAACCATGTATGTCAGATTATTGAAATTCAAAACACAAAGATTCCAAAATTTCATTTAAACGAAAAAATCAGTTTTTATAAGTACCACTTAATGGTTTCAGTATTCATCAAAAATTGAAGTTTTTCAGAAAAATCCCAAAAATTCACCCTAAGATATATTTGATATTCCGAATTAAAAAATGAATTATATTTTAAAAAATTCAAAACATATAAGTCACATTAATTAATTTAATAATTAAATCCCACTGTCAGATCAAATAGCGTGTTTTTATGAAACAAAAAGTATCAAATCATTGACACCAGTTTAAGTCTGATTTCAAAGTGAAATTAATTCCAAAATCCACTATTGGATTTAATGGTAAAAATATATTCAAACTTAACTTTAAAACAAATTCAAAAGATAATCTAATCATATAAATAAATTAGATTAAACAGAGGTTTTGAATTAAAATACAACTTTTTACACTATTCATTAAAAAAATGAACTTTATCCGAAAGATACCAAAAATTTACACAGAGTAAATTTTGATGTCATGATTCTTAAGAAGAGTTTTATTTGGTCCAATAGAATGTATAAGAGTGAAAAAAACTATATTTAATGACGGTTTGCCATCAAAAGGCGATAAGTGAACCTTTAGTGAAAACTAGGGCATATACGCCTAAAATTGAATTCTTTCCGTATTTTAAGCTTTTATCTTTTATTGGATAAATGTAAAAACATTTAAAAACATGTATAATAATATTTTAGTTATTTCTATCCATTCCCGCCAATACGATGGATACATGTTAACTACCATTTAAAATAATATTATTTTATTATTAGAGTGCAACGTAAGATTCCCAAGAAACTCGTTGTTGCATGTTGGGTACACCATCGATCATAGTGTCCCCTTTATAGTCATATTAATATTCTATTCACAAATATAGATAAATATGAAAATTTCATATTCTTTATTTACCTGGGGTGTTACATCCTTCCCCCCTTTTGGGAATTGCGTCCTCTCAATTTTTAAAATTGAGCTTGGAAACATCCTTAAAAGTCCCACATCGGAACAAGTGTCGGTAAAACAATCACTTTAAAATAAAGGAAGATAAGTACAGAGGTCTCCCTAGTTAACCCATACTATGATTCCATGTAGAAAAACATGGACATGGAAGAAAAATCAAAGGGTCATGTTCTTGAGGGAGAGTGATAGTAAACATGTCTAGGAGAAAGTTAACCATAAGAAAATCACAAACTTGTGATGGGTTAAACAGTATTCGATTACCCAGTAGGAAAAGTTAATAGACAAAATTTTGGTTTTAAGTTACTTTTTATTGAGGAATTTATTCATAAGGAAACATAATCACTTATCATGTTGACTTTCAACTTTTACTAGATTCCTTAATCAAACTCATATTTTTTCCAAAAGACGAGTATTTAGGGAGACTTGTTCGCATTAAGAGTATTATAATCAACTTCTAGAGAGTCACCTATTCCACAAAAGAGAACTATATACTTCCCATGTCTTTATACTTTAACCAAAACCAAAACTAAAAAGGTTAGTACAAGATCAGATAATCCAGAAAAGGATAACCCTTTATAAAAAGAAAATCTATTCTTAATCTCCAAAATTTGTCCAACAAAACCCAAAGTTCAACGAGGACCATCCGATAAACAATTTGTCCATAAAATTATTAAAAGTAATCCAATATAAGATTGAAACCCAAATATTTGAAGGATTTAGTCACATAGTCTTCCAAGTTAAGTCGTAACATCTATCTCCAAACAATATCAGTTGCTCCTAAAGTCTCGTATTGAAAAGTAATTAACCTAATCACATGTCCTCCATGATAGGTTAATAATTTTCATAAATAACCCAAAATCTACTTACTCATAATTCATAAAATCATCTAACTAAAAAGAATCGTTCAAACTAACCAGGGACTTCATGTTGTCCAGTGGTAGGTGATAAATACCAGCCGCACTTTGGTTGTGGGTTCGATTCCCGCAGTTTGTCCGACGCGACGGGTTGTCACAGGTTCTGCGTGTTGTCCTTTTTCCAAAACTCTATAATTCTTAAATCATTCCCCAAAAAGAGTTAAAATCATCAAAAATGATCATAACTTATTTTAACCTCATGTTTATCTCATGCCATTCATTTTCTAGCATATCATATAATAACCCATAATTACCTCAAAAGTAAGGATCATATAAACTCTAATGGTTACCTTTATAATTATTACCTGAACTTCCACATGGATTGGTCATCTCGTACATGATGCATTAAAGATCATACCAAGGTTCAAGTGGTTGATCATGACTACTTGATAGTTGGTTTAGAACAACGACGAGTTTCCTCATTGAATCCCACATTTTATCTAGTATCTTAATCATAGAACCAACGCAGTTTCCTTTAAACCTGTTGTCTCTTTGGTGCCTGCTAGATCCATCCATTCACTAAAAACAGAAATGTCAGTGTGAGTATATCAACAAAACCATCATGTACTAATGAGGGAGATAACCACTAAGATATACTTACTCATTCACTTTATCTAAAACTAGTACTCTTTCTAAAATCCTAACCATTATGGTAATGTCACTTATGCATAAAGAATACCCAAACCCTAATGTTATCTAAACCGACCTTTGATACCAACTATAAGGCCCCAGCCTTAATCCTTACTTAATCTTGAGTTATTACAAGATTACACATTGAGGATATTTTCAGGTTTAGAGTTTTAGAGAATTAGATCATGAAACTTGCATTACATTCCACATTTAGACAAAGTGGTTACACAATAGACAGTATTCATTCTTCCCATCAACGGAAACATATTCAAAATAAAACATAGATTCATTCTTGACACATCCTTTACACTATCATCACGTCATGTACCTTTCCCTTGACCAGTGAATAGCATTACAAAAACTTGGTATGAGAATAAAAAGCTCAGTAAGGGTTATAAAAATATGGAAAGGAAACATGAGTTCATATATACATAAGAATGAAATCATACTTTACCCATAAAACATAGCCACTTTAACATACCTCATCAAATCATGAATAAATCGTAGAAATCATAAGACATAAAAGGTTACTTGTGGAATTCATAACTTTCTTACGTAGGGAGTAACCCTCTTGGTTACGTTTGGAATACCCATCACAGTATATTCGCTAAATCTCTTATGAGAAACCATAACGTTTCACTCCTTCATGTTACCCAATGCATTGGAGAGCTATATCGGGCTCACCCGCCCTTAGTTTATCACGGAACCACCCGTCTTCATAATAATGCCCAAGAACCTTAACATAATCGTATCACATAAAACATGCATAAAGGAAACATAACATTCCCACGTTTCAATCACAAGATATCAATACAACACATTGATATAAAAACATTATGAAAACCATTTTCAATACCAAGAGAAAAGAAAAGTAAAACATGGTATTTATTTTTCTTTTAAAAATATGGTATGGCTTTTAGAGGAAGCCGAAACTCAAATAATGGTTACGGCTGTGGAGAAGTCGTTGTCGCCGCATACGTAGGATCACATGAAAGTCATCCATTTTCAAAACAAAAAAAAACATTCAAGATCAACCTATAATAAAATTGGTACATAGGTTGGATAGATGAAACCCTTATCTATACACTTAATAAGATTGGTTGATAACTCCATCACATACAACATAAGATTAGTTAGAAAATGTTTTACAGATTCTAAGAGAGGGTATATATAAATGAAACGAAAGTGCTCGTATAAAAAACCATAAATATAGATGATTTCATCAGGATGATACATTAAACTATTTAATGTGTTGAATATAATCCTACCACTGTCTGATCCACAACATGAGGATGTTTTACCTCACACTACTCCGTAGAATCAACACTCGCATGAGGCTCTGAGATAAACCATATTTTCCTTGAAGATGACCCAACATTTTTTCATGACCACTAAACCAAGACACCACTATCCTGGATGGTTCTGACTGGTATGGAGTCCCACTAGAATCCATATATTTTAAATCACTCTGATTAGAAACATTGGCATGAAAGAATTTTCTATAGTTTAGCCATCTATATACAATGGTTATATAATTTTTGTGGTTCTGTGCATGTGGGTAATATGTACCCTACCTTCCCACAATGGTGGCACACAAAATAACCTATATCTAAATCCATAGATGAGGACTACTGCAAAATATGTCATGAACTACTACTTTCATTTTTACCAGTCTGGTCCCACATTCTTTTTTTCTCTAACGAGTTTCCACTTCCAAAAATTGGAATGGCTCTACTCTATCAGTCAATAATATTGAACCATCACAATATAGGTCTCCATATTGAATAGAAATACATGAGAATAAATCCCTGGCCACAACCCCTTATCAAAATTTTCTAATTTCATACACTAATTAGAAATGAACTTGGGTGAATTTCACACTAGATCATTAAATATATTAGTATACTAAATAATAGAATGATCAACCTGGGAAATATCCATGAACTCCTTGGATCTAGAATTTTCCATGCCCTCAGGAAAATACTACTCACTGGAAATGACCTTGAATTTTTTTCAACTAATCTTCTTTTTCTTCCCAGTTTACACAACTAAGTCCCCCTACCTTTGACTTGGACCTTCTAGAATGAAAAATGTGAACTTCGCCCTGACTTCTTCATAACATTCATGAAATTCAAACATTTTCTCTATATTCAGAAGCCACTCCAATTCCTCTTGAGGTAAAGAATTCCCCTGTAATGAAGCACGAATTTTCTTAAGTAACTCTTGATCCTTTTCCTTTACATGACATGGATCAACTTCTCTAACCAAAGAAGGGCCCTGACCTACTGCCTGTCTCAAATCATGGAATGCTAAGACCATAAATTCCACTAGAGATTGATCTATTAGAGAGGGAGAACTCCCACTAGCCTCTTCCCATTGTATCACAAGTGGTCTATAGGGATTCATCTCGCTACATGAATTTGAAATGACAATGAAAACCAGAAATACAATCATTATAAAAATTTTACGAAATATGAAAATATACCAACATTTCAAAAATCTAATCAAATCATTCCAATCAAAATAATGATCCTGAAACAAAAAATCATTCCACATCATTCCCTTGACTATTTTTAGCATTGTTCTTGCATGTCTAACCTGTAGGATAAGTAAATTAAACCCCAACATCCCATGGTGACTCAGGATCTGTCACGAGGTGTGCTGGCCAGGAACACCACTCATAACTAGAACCTCAATAACTTACAATTAATGCTCCATTAAATCTATAAACAACCAAAGTACATCAAATAAGAAATTTAAACAGCATTTGATATCATTTTTTTCATGAACCAAGCCATATTTCCATCCAAACTAACACTAGACCCAATCACTGTGATGGACTGAGGGCAATTCTCAATCCCCATGTGTTGGAAACTAGTTCCCGGGTAACAATTAAAATATTTGAGAATGATTTAACTCATTTCAAAAAATATAAATAACCCACAAAAATAAAAATCACAAGAATATATAAACACAACTGAACATGGAATAAGAAATTTTCTGATATAATTATTAAAACATCTACTCTATACTAAATAGTGGCTATAATAAAAAGGGAATGAGAAATAATCCAAAATAATAGTGTGCTACAGGACAATAACCATCATCAATTGACCACCACAACACCTATAAGCGGATACCACAAGAATCTTGTAAAACCACCTACAAACAGTTTTACCTTACATATGTTAAACATATCCATTTATACTTACTCCCAATGGTGTAAGTAGTGTGTCATAAAACTCCTGGTAGGATAAGATCCAAGAAAAAGGTTCAATTCATTAAAAATTTCGATACATTATAACATGGATGTTTTATTAAAATGAAATCATGAATTTTTTGTATAGAAATAATTTTGAAAAGATAACATTATAAATATTTAAATAATAAACAATGTACACCATATTATGATAGTGAGTAAGATGTCACATGGGACCACTAGGTCACGAGAGAACTCTATAGGCACTAAATATGAGTGGTAACATAGAGAAGTCATATATTGGTGAAGAGGATTATAGAAACCTCAACAATCCATGTTCTCTTGCAAAAGCCACTAGAGAGGATAACCATCCAAAATTCAAGTGGTCTCAAATAAAAATAAATATCTAGTTAGTGTTGTAATAATCAATCCCACTATATGAATCTGTGTATAATCCACTTGTAAATAACTATCATACTAGTCACATCCCACCCAACTTGTCACTTAGGATACCCTCTATACTTAGTTACATTTCTCATTTCACAGGAAATGTTATATTCACTCATACACAAGATAATAAATACCCCAAATATAATAAAACACCATTTACATATCAAAAACATATTTTGAAATTCAATGTATTTGAAAATTAATTTTAGAACATGACTCACAAAATCCACATATTTTTTCAATGAACATGAATACACAAAGAAGGAAGAACGTATGAAACAAACATGAAATATAACACTCATCCTTTATGAACAAATTTTTTAACTTCAAATCAATTTAGATATTTTTGAACACATTTTAAACCTCATATAAAATACATTTAAATTAATTAGGGAGAAATACGGAAATAGTAAACTCATCAATAAAATCTTATACACAGAACCACCTACCATTACGGTCAAATCTCCAGAAAATCGATGATAAAATTGGATTGCTCCCAATAAAATCCTATAAAGGAAATATACAACTCAAAAAAAAAATCAACCCTAAAAATTACACCCAACCTCTTATAGAAGTAAAACCCCAAAGAAGGAGGTATGAAAACATAGAAAAGAGGGGAAAAGAAGAAGGCACATACTTGAATATTTGAAGATAAATCTCACCAAAATTCTACAAAAATGGATTCCAATGGAGAGAATACGAATAGGGAGGCGTTCCTAGGGATAGAGTCTCATGTTTAGGGTTTAGTTTGGGTTATTTGGGATAAAATAGGAGAGATAGAAAAAAATAAAACCAAAATTTTAATTACCTGAATATGCCGCATGGTTAGTCTAACTAGTTTTCACGATAGTACGATATTCGTGATTCCCTTACTATATAGGGATTACCTTCCACATTTTTATACCACGTAGATTATAACCCATGTTCACAATGTGCAATAATGATCTGTCTGAAAAACTGCTTGGCCACTTGGTTACCAATGCAAGGGCACATAGTTTGAAAAATCATGCACAAATCATGAACAACCTTCTATTTACTCAAATTTTCTCACCTATATCAAAAAAAAGAGGAATCTGAAAGGGAAAAATCATTACAATAAATAAACATAAAAATACTTAAAAAAGAAATCACTAGTAAGATAATATATCTCAAATATATCACCATAGATATTACATCTCCATATATCAAGAGAAAATATAATAGAGGCAAACTAAAGATCATGAGTTGTATATTTTTTCAGGCATTTTTAATTTCTGTGATTCTTATCAAATGACCCCATCATTCTACATAAGCATAGATCCAATTAATTTCTGTGGTGGATCAACTTAAATCACGAATGAATCATTTTTCAATGGTAGAGTGAATATTGGAGCATTCTCTAATATCTTCCTCAATTATTCAAATATTTCTTCACATTACATTGTACAAATAATTTTAACCCCTTTACGAGTAATCTTGGATAATGGGTTATCTAATCTTGTAAAATTATGAAAAAAATGTTGATATTAACATGTTATCCAATGAAACTACATATATTTATTCTGTTTGTTAGCGTAGAAAATTTACATACTACCTTTTCTGATCACATGATCAATTGAGATTCCATCCTCAGAAACAATATTTCCATGAATATAAAATTTCTGAATCTAGAGTCCCCACATCCAAAATTTCCTATATAACTCTATACCTTTGAGAGTCTCTATAAAAATATCATGTAGTTTTCATGGTCTTCATGGATTTAGGAATATATCAAGAAATAATGAATAAATACCACAACCAAATAATCGGGATTTTTCTTAAACATACTTCTATAAGAACCATTTAAACATTGGGTGCATTAGTTATTCCAAGTGGAACTACAATAAACATATAATGTCTATAACTGATTTGTAATGTCTTATTTGGAATTTATTAGTTCCTCAAATGAAATAGATGATACAAATATAATATTTCAATATTAAAATAATATTTATCTCTTAGAATTTCATCAAATAAATCATGATTGTGAGACATAAGATATTTTTTGACTATTGTAATAGCATTTATTTCTCTATAGTCCATCCACAACCCCATGGATGCATCTTTCATCCTGAAAATGTGAACATGGGGTATCCTTGGACAAATTATTGGGATAATAAATCCCTTATTACCCAACTCCAATATTTTTTTTAGCTCCACTAATTCCATTATGGTCATTCTATAGGGGTCTTTAAGATTGGACTTGCAGCAGTGATTAAACTAATAGATAAATCAACATTACACTATGGAGGATTCCCAAATAAGTCTTCTAGAAATAAATTAATGTAATCATATAAAATAGGTAAATCCTCAATTTTAATATTTATTTCCTCATTAATAAATAATTTATTATCTTACTCCCTAAGAATTTCATTTTGAAGAGCTACTGGAGGTAGATCGAGATATGTCTCCAATGCTAATGTCTCCCCATTAAAGATGAGAAATCCATACCTTCTTAATCAATCATAATTTCCTCATATTTGAAATAATGTTTTTCATTATATTTCCATAGATAGACTCTAAAATTGATTAGATCAATATCAACCATATGTATGTTGTTAAAATCATGAATTAGATAATATTTATGTGTTATAATATGAACTTCTCAATGGATATTTTTTCTCAATTAGGTTTCCACTCAGAGTCATTATTTACAAATATATTGTTAAGATTAATTGGAAATATATAAATATTAATGAAAAATTGGAAGATATAAAGAAACATGATTATCCAGAATGAAACAAATATTTAGCTAAATATTTGGATAAGATTAAAGTTGTTACGACCACATCATTAAGAACTTCAACATTACTTGTTGTTATCTGATAATATTTCCTTGGCCTCGTGGAATTTTTTAAGGAATGTTTCCATGAAGCTTCAAACAAACATTTTCATAGTTACTCAGATCCCTATAATTATATCACTTAACATTGTTATATTTTTTAATCCACTTAAGTCATAAGAATAATTGTCTTTCTCACCACACATGAAGCAAACTCATTTTCCATTTTAGTATGCAGTAGGGTGTATACCACCATAACTATCACATTTTAGAAAATTTCATTTTTTATTCTTAAAATTATCCATTATTCTATCTACCAAATTATTCTTTAAGAGTATTTACTTAAAGTCACAATATATAGATAATTATTACCCACTTTTGATAGCATAGGAGACTATATCATCAAATGTTGGGAATGTTTTGGAAACCTGTTCCCTTTGGAGGAATTATTTTAACCCATCAATAAATTGATCAATATTTATCTTTGGATTATGTATTTAATCCATATCCTAAATTTGTGTCCATGTAAACATGGATTTATACCTAGATACATTTTCATCCTCTTTTTTTCTAAGACTCATGAATTATATCCCCATATCCACTTGATATTCCTGGGGGAAATATTTTTCCATGAAAATTTAATTAAAATCCATTTGTTATATATTATAAATTTCTTCCTCCTTCATGGTGTTTTGAATCAATGAATACAATTTATCATCATAATTCAAGAGATGATATGATTTTTGATACCCTAATATGTTTCATTACATACAAAAGAAATAAATATATACTCTATCTAAATTATCCATCCCTCTTATACAAATGGATTTGTAGTCCCATTGAATGATAGAGGTTGTTGTCTGTTAAGGATGTATAAAATAGTTACCCCATTTTGTGGATTAGGATGCTCAATGAGAGTAAAGTTATTCTCAATACCTGAGTGAGTTATCCCACTATATTTATTATTTTTTCATCTGTAGTTGTAGCTCACTACATAACATCATTATATTTTATATGAGGAAAATCCTTATATGAAATATGAGTGTCGATAATGTTTCCATTCCTTCCACTATAATAAATTTTAAAAAAAAAATTCATACACTAAAATAGGTTATGAATCATTATGAATAATTTTTAAACTATATAAACATATAAAATAAATTTAATATTTTCTAATAACTAATCTCATTTTCATAAACATTGTTTCTTTGGGGAAATTTATTATTTTAAATCCATCATATTAGTTTGTAATGAAAATGTGAATATACATAAGTATATCCCCAGGAGTTTCAAACCCAATATGCCATAAGGCTCATCATTGTGAGCCAAGTTACATTATGAAAGGTTCGACACACCTTGTTATAGTTTTTACATATAGATACATCTTTGATAAAACCATGTCCACTTGATGTATCTAGAAATTGATTTATTGATAATAAGACCCATATAATATCTACCTTACCAAAATTTTTGGATGATCATATATGCATATCCAAAATGTGTTTCTTAGGGTTATATACCCTAATATATGTTTTTAAAATCTTTTTTCCAATCATTATAATAAAAGTTCTCTTATAGAAACTATAAAGAACTATTCCCTAGTAGCCTGGGGTCAGTTCCATACATACTTACATTGTTTTTAAGAAAATGAATTCTCATCCAAAATGACAACATATTTTATTATGAATGGAAAACCAGATACAAAACTAATTGGTACATTGCAATTTTGAAATGAATAACAACAAAGGAACTCTAATTAAATACCCAATAATATTTTATATTACCCAATTAATTCAGTCAGAATATAAATATTCATATACCGGGAAGAAATTAAATATAAGAAACTGTTTATAACGTATTTTTAATTAAGGTATGTTGTATGGTATAAGCTAATATTGACATTAAAAACAATGCAATGTGAACACATTCCTTTAAAACATAATCAGGACAGTAATATTGTAGGAATAATAGCTGATTAAATAATTTCATATAAATATTAATATGAAAATGAAACCAATCCAAGTATATTGAACATGTCAAATAATCACATATATTATCAATTACTAATATCATAATGACAGAATGCGTAATTCTTGATTTCTAAATCATACCAATGAGGCATCGTCCAAGGCCACTAAAAATAAATAGTAAAGACCATATCAAAATCCATATAATAAAATAAATGCGAAAGGAATTGCCCATGTCCATGTCTATTATATCTCACAAGACCATCTGAAGAATCTTGGGGATATGGAGGACTCTACCCCTCACATAGTATGTCTAATTATTTATTCTTATGAATGAAGTGAACAACATATCAATATGAATGGTAATGAACTTTTCCCAACAAGTAAACACAATCACTAACTATTTTGAGTAATATGATTCAATAATGTGTTTTTAACTATACGAAGATGCACTTATGTATTTTTTGATGAATTATTTTTGAGAAACACCCTTTTTAATTTATAATGAGTAGTTCTTTTAAAAAATTATTTTTATTTGTAATAAGATCATATTATAAACAAGTATATCAAAAAAAAGTAGGTAAAACTAAATTATATTTGGGTTATAAATTATTTCCAACAAAAGTGAAACCAGGTAAAAATATAATTTAAGAAACTTTTGAAATGAGCAGCTTTAGTGAAGTTTATGTGGAAATAGTAATGGGATTTTAAAAGATACAATGTCATAAATTTGTAATACAACATTAATTGAATGAAAAAAAAATTAATAATAAAATGTGTGATTTTATACAAATAATAGTGTCTTAATATATAATATGGTGCGCACTCGAAAATGGGTTTGAAATTGGATGGTTCCCTTTATTCCAGCATAATTATCAGGAATAATTGAGTAGGGAACCTTTTAAAACCATGTGTTTACCATAATATAAGGATAAAATGATATGTATACAGGACTTAAAAACATATAAAAAAATTTTAAAAGAAATATATACAAATAATGATGATTTACATTATTTCCAACAGAGAGAAATCATAACTCGATTGAAAATTGGAGGTTTGGGGAAAATCCATTACCACATTCAAAATGAACGATCATTATTTCTGATAAAATTAATGATCATAAAATGAATAATTTATTACCACAAGGCTAAATATATACCTTATATGATACATAAATTAGAATTATTCTTGACCACACACATATAATAGTGTTGAATAATGAATATTTCAGAGAAATAAAAGAGAGATAAGAAAATCCTTACGTTATGTCCCAAAGTGTTCATCACTTTAGATTAAAATCATGAATAATGAAATTTAATTTCTTAATATTTTAATTATTAAACCCTTAAACATGTATTTTATATTCTAAAATTTTATTAAGTTCATTTATAGAATTTTTTATGAGTTATGATATTCAAATTCGTCATTCCGGAGTATTCGTTTCCTTGGTTTCCATGATTGGTTCACTAGTAAAAATATGTGAAAGATCTTGTGAAATGGGAATTGTTATCCAAAATTGAAATTATATTTTATTAATTAAATTATATGACATTGATAAGTATCTTAAATCATTTTTTAATAATATGAAGATTATTCATTTTATAAATTGTTAATGACAAAAATTAAATATCTTTCATGGTTTTTGGATCATCAAGAAATAGTTTTATCTTATGTTGTTAAATTTTGTATATATACTGCACAAAGAAAATTAACTAAGTTTTATTACATATATTATTTTATTTTTTGACAGTATAGATTGTTTTATGAATAGACTTGAATGGGGAATTGAGAAACAAAATCCCATCATCTAGGTAAGTGGTAAATTGGAACATTGTGGATGATGCTTTAATAGATAGAATAAAAAGGGAATGAGAAGGATGATTAATATTTGATGTTACATTTAAATAATATAATAATATTATATAAATGGTAATGGATTTATCATTAATATTTGGATAATGAATGAATAGTAAGTATATGAAATGAAAAGAAAATGAAAGGAAATTAATAGAAAGAAATGATATTTTACCACATGATTTCCCCTCGTTGAGAACCCCCATAAGTAAAATGAAACGGTATTTTGAGAGATAGTATACAGTCCATGACATGTGGGATAGATTTGGGAGATTTTTTAGGTAGCTTGGAAAAGATTACTAGTATTAGAGGTGTGAGGAGAAGAGATTGTGAGGGGTGGAATTTATAGTGGTAGAGATGGGTGTTTGTTGAATAATTTATTCATTATCATCTAATTTTTGATCAAGTAGATTAATAGTTTTGATAAAAATGACATTATATAATAAATTGATAAGGCTTTTTTGAGATTGTGGGCTTATATCATCTATACATCAGTCATGACTCAATAATTCATGTATTTGTTAAATACAATAAATTATTGTATTTCTATATTCACTGAAAATTCTATTTATTTTGAAAAATACTAAAAAAATAACCTCATTCAATTTTATAAAGGGTATAATTAAAAATATACTATATTTTAGATAAAAAATTATAAATATATGAAATTTAATTTTTAAATAAAATCATCATTTACAAAAAATAACGGTTTGATTATTATAATTGATTTTATGACACATTCAAAAATAAAATAATGTATGATAATATTATAAAATAATCATATAACAATAAAATATTCATTTAATAATATGTTTCATGATAATAAATTTTATTTTAGATAATGAATTTAATTATAAAATTGTGAATATAAATTTATGTTTCACATAAATACCAATACTAAATTTATCATTTTTAAAACAATTATTTACTTATTCTATGATATAAATATATTATATCTTATTTCATTTGATAAATATATTTTATTTTTAATTTAATATTTGATGTTACTATAATATTGGTCATATTACTTTTCTTAATGGTCATATTACTAATCCAATGGTCATATTTAACAGTTTATTGTTATTTTAAACTAAATGTTTCCCTGAGTATAAACTATCAAAGATGCTAAATTTTTAAAGAGACGTACCAAAAGATTATGAGGTGTCACAACCAAGTTTAATGTCTTTCAGAGAATAATGACTATTGAATGTGTGACGGGATTGTAGGAAGTTCTTTTTGTGGAACATGGACAGTCGAAATCAGTTTTTATGCAGGAAAAAAGTATAAAAAATGTTATATTTTATATGGGAATAGAGGGTAACACTTTCAATTTCTAAAAGTACTAAATTAAAATAAGTAATACTTAAATTATAAATGGATCCAAACTTATCTATTTAGAATATAATAATATTATGGGTAAAAATACATTCATAAAATAAAAATTATACATTTTCCAATAAATTTCAATCAATATAGTTTCGTTTAAATCCATATTTAAACTCATTAATTCATTCTATGAAAATGTGAATTTTTAATCATTGTTGATTAATACTGTTACAATAATGTGAAAAGTTTCCAATATGTTTATCTATAATCAAATTTTTATCCTCCTAAAAATTATTTGTCCTTATTTTTATATTTTAAATAATTTTATATCATCTAACTAAATATTATTTATTTGAAAATATCATTAATGACAATTTTGACACTATTCATTACATTGACATTTAAAAATATAAACAAAACAAGATACTTTCAATTAAAATATTATATCATATCACTAATACGTGATCATAATCTATAAAATTCGTGTATTAAATTATTTATGTCAAAATATTTTTATTTTATGATTTTTATGAACATTTATTTGATATATCCATTAGTAAAATAATTCTTACATCAATTGTGTGTATGAATTTTTGGTGATAAACCATCCAATAAAAAATAAAAATAAATTTCTATGATAAATATAAATATATTATATTTTCAAAGCCCTTTTATGTTTCAATATATTTTTTAATGACCATATATAAAAAATATAATTATTAAAAATATTAGAGTGAAAAGTTTACCTTTTAATGAAATAAAATACTATAAGGGGAATAATGTCATACATGTAGATCTAATTGAGAAATTATTTGTCCCATTTATAAATTTGGTCTACAATTACCAATCTTATAAAATTAATACAAGTGTTACATTGATTTTTTAATCCCTATCATAATTATTTTTTCACTTAATTACCTGATTTACCCTTAACCATGGTAAAAATGAATAATATGTTTTCTAGTCATATAGTTCAAAACAAAAAGGGACATAATCGATAAATTTTAACTTAAGATTCGAAATAATGAATCCATTTTGAGAAATTCATAAACATAAGTGACTAACAATAAGTTAACCTTAATCCCTTATATAGAGTGGGTATGCTGGGTTTTTAAGTGAAAATTTTCAAATGATTGAAATATTTTTATATCCAAAATCAACAAGAAAATTATTAAAATTAAATAAATTATATTAATATATATATATATATATATTTTTTGGATCTAGTTTTACATTTTGAACAATTTAAAATAAAATTTAACATTATAAATTATTTAGATATGAAGTCAATTTTCAAATAAAATTTTGTATTTTTTATTATTCATCAAAACAAAAATTTTAACAAAAATATAAAAAAAATCTATTTTTATATTCATATTTAAAAAATAATATTCATTTTGTAAAATAAAATTTCCTAATGTTTCAAAATTTATTTTTAAAACAAGCATTCTATTAAAATTTAGATAAACTACCTTTTAAAAAAACACCTTTTATACGAAAAAATTAATATGTTATTATAATAAACCTAAAAAATATATTCAATTAATGTTATATAATTTATAAAAAAATATAAAGATGTTTGTTTAAGAAATGTTCTTGTGGTTTTTCACTAGACTAATGGTTTCCTTTATTTTACGTCCCTTCTAAATTTACTATTTTCTTATACACGCTACCATAAAGAGGTTTTTAAGGGTGAGGTCTAAGGGAATCCCACAAAAAGAAGACATACATCAGAAGGAATAGAACCAGGCCAAAGATAAATGACACAATAATCACAATGTTCATCTTTCTTGCATGAAATCAGTAATGATGTTTCCTTCTATCCAAGTGTGAGAGATCTCCATGTCATAGGCGATGCATTATCTATATCTTATGATCACATATATGAGGTTCTATTGAATTTTTTAAGTGCCTTTGACTGCCACCCCAATAATTTGGAATTATATTGAATAGAAACCAAATTGATATTGTATAGCCTTCACAATGAATTTTCAATAAGAAGAGATATGCCCTAGGGCTCCAATGAGTTACTTAAGCCATAAAAGGTGATGAAGTTGATCACGATCGCACCCCTAGTATCCCAATCCAAAAAAACCAACAAATATCTACCCCTACAAATAGGACCCATCATTATTAATCTTGAATCCTGACATGGTAGGATTCTATGTGATCTAGAAACCATATGAAGGAATATGGAGATGCCCATCCCTTCTTGTTATATTGGGAAAAAGTCCAACAAGAAGATCATCACCTGCACTCCTAAGATGTGATATCTGAGATCCTCTAACCATGTAAAATATATTTAATATTTTTTTAATATGAAATCATGTATTACGTTAAAAGGGTTTTATTTGGTGAAACACATCGTTACTGAGTATAAATTTTCTACATTAATGTATGTTTTTATTATGTAAGTGTTTTTATTAATTATCAGAAACACTAAAAAATAGATAATTAGGGAAATAATGTGATTTATAATTTCAAAAAAACAATAATATTTAATGTTTATGGTTGGGACATTATTTTTGGTATTAGATATAAGTTTATATATCTTTGGAGGTTAGCATGTTGTTATGTGAGTTTATCTTAAGTGTTATTTATACCATCCTGGGTTTATAGTTTTTGGTTTGATAATAACCTCAATTTATTAGTAAAAAATTTAAGACGTTATGTTTTTTAATGTTAAGTTGAATAATCATAATTTTGGACTCGTTCATATTTTAGGTAATTATTTTTTATTAAATTTTGGGATGAAAAATTAGTGTTATAAATTAAATATTGAGGTCAAAACATGTTTTGGTAATTTGTGAGGATGTTTCTAAAATTTGAGAATATTTTTATGGATTATAATAATATAGTTTTGGGAAAAAAAAATCCCATTGGATTGTTGATAACCTATCTTGTCCAGAAAGTCTATATGAATTGAGCTTGAAAATAAAGGGCCACAGTGGTGACTCACCCACCATTGGCCTACATGATGTCCTAGTTAGTATAATTTTTGTCTTTTCTTAAACCATAATATATATAGTGTTTAAGAATATTTTGGTATAATATTTTTGATCAAATTTCTTTTCATAAGATAAGAGAATGATATTATGGTTAATTTTGTAATGTTATTTCGGAAGATATTTAATATTTTGGAAATACTATAATATTAATGTTAATGTAATATTAAGGGATTTAGTATAAAGAAATAAAAATAAAAATTTATTTTAGTATTCAAATACGAATATAATGTAGAATTATAGCGATTAAGATTTTTATTGAAATGGTAAGAATATCATTGAGATTATTGATTTAGGCAATTACATTTGTGGTGTGAGACATTTATTGTGATTGTTATTATTTAATGAGAAAATTTAATACTAACATTGATTTTTATGTGATCAAATCCTTATCATTTTTGGTTTTTACTATAATTATATAATGTTTTTTTATAATATTAATGTTAGTTATTTGATGAATAATATATGATTAACAATGGATATTACTATTGAATTTTAGGGATTAACCTACTTTTTCATCATATAACGGTCTTCTATTATTTGGTTATTATGTAATGTTATCATAAACATTTTTTAATGTATAATGGTATGATGAATAAAATTCTACACCTTTTTTTATTTTTGATGTGTAGAAGTTGCTTCTAATGCATTCAACATGAATCATTATTATTATATACTAATAATTTGGAGAAAAAAATATCAATTTGGTGGATATCGAGTAATAATATGCGGAATATATAGCAGATTATATAGCTACAACTTTTTGGATTTTTGATGTGTAAAGGTTGATTCTAATGCATTCAACATGAATCATTATTATTATATAATAATAATTTAAATAAAAAAATATAATTTTGGTGGAAATGGAGTAATGGATAAAATTACTCTTCTCATGTATATATATATCCATTCATTGTTAGTATAAATTGAAAATTAATTTTTCAACTTTAGGAAAATTATATTCAATTAAAACATTAAATAAAAAATATATATTTACTTTTATTATTTTGAAATCAATATTCATTTTAATCCATCAATGATTTATTATTTTTTTGGTGGTTAAATTTTATCATTCCAATTTTCTCGTTCACTCTCCATAAACATAGTATAGTATGTTTTATATTTAATTTCCATGTTTTCTTACATAGATCCAAATTATTGGTTATCTAAGGTAACCTTAATACATATCTTTTTCTATTTCAAAGTAGAAATTAAATTTTCCCATGTTCTACTATTGGGATTGAAAATGAATTTTGAAAATTTAATCACCTGGTTTTTAATACCAATTTCATATTTGGAGGATTATGTTTATTAATTTTTTTTAATAATGGTAAATTTAAATTCAGTTTGGTTAAATTATAATCAATTTATATTAATGAAGTATGATTTCATTATGCCTTTTTTTAATCTCAATTTAGTTTGGATTATTTTGGATCATATATCATTATTTTAGATAACCTAAATTTGATTATAATTTTTCATTTAAATTTTATTTAAATTTTTCATCCATTATATGATTTAGTTTTGAATATATTAATTAATATTCATTTGTTGGATCACCTAATTTTTTTATATCATTCAATTTAAATTTGAGTAATATTTTTCATCCCTTATATGATTTATTTTTTTATATATCAATTAATATTTATTTATTCAAGTATGATATCATTTTATTTATTTTCATTCAACTTAATTAATTTATATTTGTTCTAGTGTGATTTATTTCGTTTTTTTGTTCACTTATTTTCGATATTTTTAGACTAGTATATTAATTTTCTTTTCATTTTATGGTGGTTTCGATTCCAGTTAGGTTGGTTCAATTTCATTTGATTACAGTGATTTCTATTTGGTATGAATTTTTTCATTATTAATTTATTTTATTTTTGGATTGGTTGGTCCATGATTCATTTATTTTATTTTCTGCACTCATTATTGGTTTCATTAATTTCATATTAATTTTTTTTTCTTCATTATAAATGGATTTTTATGTCATTTATATTCAGGATTTCATTATTAAACATATCATAGTTAGGTTTTATTTAAATTTTATAAAATTATAATATTTTTTATTAACATTTAACTTCTTCCCCAAATTCTATTTTTTTGTACAAATTAGGTAGGGTTTGGTGGTTCTATTCTCTTTAATTCAACAAAATTAAAATCTATTCTAGGTGAAATTATTTTGGTTGTTTGGTTTTGGTTTTGTTAGTTTCAGGTCTAATTATTTCAACATAGTTTATCTTTATTGGATTCTAATGGATTTACTTCATATTGGTTATTGAATTCCTTCTTCGTTTTATATTTGATATTTTAATTTTACTTAATTTTATTATATTTTCTTTTATTCAAAGTTGTTTTCATTCAGTAAAGATTAATTAATCAATATTTACATCTACGTGATTGTGTTTTTTAGATTCAGTTCAGTTTAATTTTATATTATAATCTCCTAACCATGTGGTGAAATCCACTAATAGTTCATGGGTTGGAAAATAATACATTCAATGAAAAATCCATAAATGTTGAAATAATAATGAGATTTCCCACCTACAAACCATTCACCTAATAGATTCCAACATATATAATGAATTAGAACCCATAAACTCCAACCACTTCATTTCAATGATTTTATCAATCATTTAATGGAGGAGGGGTTGATGTTAATATAATGGACTACAAATAGTGTAAATTTAAAATAAGACTATGATTGATCCTTATAGCTAAACCTAAATTTATCTATCAAAAATTTGATTAGATTCCAAAGATGAATTATTATTATTTTCCTTTTATTTCAATCTAACACCTACCATATAATGATATTTTTTACCTCCATTAAGATATTAGTAAATATAAAGGAAATATTATTATTGGAATCTAATAAAACGAATTCATTCATTCATATAATATATGGGATTATTGTAATAAAACCTCACTTTATTCTCACATTGAAGTGGGAAGAAATCTGAAACTAGAAGAAAAATTACATATAACAATACCTAGAAAAACTCATTAAGAAATGGCTTTATATATTCTTTAATCCCAATATGTCAATTTCAATGATGAGATCAAAAAAATGCTACCTAATTCTCCAATAATTCATGAAAATGGTGTCCATGAAAATTTTATATGTATGTATATACACTATATATTGTTTCATAGTAATGTTAAGTGATACTGTACATTTAAAATCAAAAAATTCATATGAATCTTTCAGATTGGGTGGTTATTTTTAGTAATATTATCTCTTATAGTTTTTCAGTTTTTAGGAAAATAGTTTTTAATACTATGATGATATCATATGGTCGACATGTCAATTTGATATTTACAGTTATAGAATATCTAGACTAAATTATGATATCATTAGTAAGGAGAAATAATTATATTCTATATTTACCCTCTATAATTTTTAATTGGTTGGGTAGTTTTGAAACTCGAGAAGAAATGAGTTTCATAATGTAATTGAAATACCTTTATCTAAAATTTGGCGATTAAAGTGGACGATTTTCATTATTTAAAAAATGTCAATGAACAATGACACTTCAAATGGGCAGCATGTACTAGTTGATCCAGGGTTCATATTTGATTATCCCATATATATTACATACAGGGGAGTGGTCATTTTATTTATACTACGTCTTTCAATTGGTGAGATAATATAGTTTGAACTATTCAACTGTATACCACGTGTTGAAGGATGAACTTCCCCTCATTGTTGGCATGATTCCCAGAATAGGAATAGAACATGAAGTTTGTTCATGTAAAAAATGGATATACATAAATAACTAGGAGGGGTGTATTGATTAGCGTAGCACCCAAGGGGTATGACCAATGGTAAATAGGGGGAAATAGAAAATGACCAGGTTTTAATTTTTATATACTATTGATTGGGTATAAATATGTTACATGTTTCATTATAATGGTTTATATTGATACATAATAATCGATTGAAATAATAAATTTATTTACATGCTCACAAACATAACAATACAAATCTTGAAATTTCAGTACACTCTAAATAATTTCATTAATAAACTAAATTATAATAGATAATTTATCTAGATGAATTAAAATTGAATGAAATGTAGAGGAAACATAAAATTTGAAATTATTAAAGAAAATAATGGAAGTCATGACAGTCACCCCACTCTCATTTCCCATAGTATCCTAACTATAAGATACACCATTCGCACAAGATAGAAATGTTCTATAGGATTCAAAAAATAATATTCTACATTAAAAAACATATTTCACTTCCCTATATTAAATATACATAAAATATATCCTAATCCAGAAATTATTGAATACATTTTACATTAAAAATTTATATGAATCCAAATAATTTTTAATTTAATAAATTTTTATTCTATAATTTATTTATATAGAAAAGAGATAAACAAATATCATACCTACTTCCTCTCATGGCCCAACATTGTATTCTTCCCCCAAGTGTAGAGGAATTTATTAATATCTGGGTTTGTTTATTTACTCTTGTTAACTCCCCAAAAAATATATTTCAACAATTCAAAAATATGTAATACTGATAATCAGGGTAATTCTTATTCAGAAATAAACTCATATTTTATTATTACATTGAACTCGAAACACATTTAACAATAAAGAATTTATTAATAATATTCTACTCATCACTATTCCATATAGGTTTGGGTTCTAAATCCATACAAAATCTATCAATAAATCGATATTAAACTCATGATTACATGTTATGAACAAATAAAATAATTCTATGAGCCATTTTAGCCATAGAGATTCACCATCGAGAAAAGAAAAATGACAATGAAAATAATATTAATTCATATATTAAAATTACATTTTAACATTCAATCCAATGAATTTTCATAACCATTTTTGTGCTCATGATTTATCCATTACTTCTAATTGAAGGTGTCTCTAGGGGATTGTCTTAAAAGGAATTATGTCATGGTATTTGGAATGAGTTTCCCAAAAACACAAACATTGTCATCATTTTTGGAATCATTTGATTGTCCACTCTAAAATATAACATTATCTATGTATTGTGGTTCCAAAATACCTTAATTCATGTTTTCCCTTGCCTCATAGTGAATGATTGAGATGATAAAAAAATTATCATCTCAATATATCATAAAATGAAAATATATTATGTTCAAAAAACTTATTGGGGATTGATAAATATAAATTATTTAGTCTGATCATGGGGTTTCACTTGATACCTATGCTCTGTTGGAATGTCAACCATTACAGCAGCACTGAGACCCAATTTCTACATGGGACGCTCATAATGAGTTGGAGTATAGGTTAAAGGAGCATAAATGTTGAATCTCATGTATAAGGGAGTATATGGAAAATAATATTCCAAAGATACATGTGTAAATGTAAAATATGGATTAGGAGTTAGAGAAATAATCTCATAAACGAATGAAATATGGGGAGGATTATATTCAAATGGAAGTGTAAACATATGTGACCTATATTATTAGAGTGCATGTAAGGAAAATATAGGATTAGAATATGTGATATTTGTCACAACCCATCCACTGGGGCCTGTGCCATGACTCCCCCAAACCCGCCTTCCATAGGATAGGGTCTGAAGACTAGCACTGAAGGTGTATTCCCTAAAACTGGGAAGGCATTTTCTTTTATAACCTATAAGTACATGCATCCAAGCACACATAATGATACGAAATCATGTAAAATGAATAGTAAACATACTGAGTGCATTAAGTAAAATGGTCCCGAATATGAGCCCAACATAAAAGTATAAGAGACTGAAAATACAAGTAAACTAGAACAACACCTATGAACACCCGCCAAGGATCCTACCTGAAGGGTAGATATAGCTCATAATCGGTTGTCACTGTGGTACACCTCGTCTAAGCTCCACCTCCGAACTACCTCCAGTGCTGGTACTCTTGTACCAAATTAGCGCTTTCTGTTATTGTCACAAAACACAATGAAGTGCGAGCATAACCAGGGAAGGGGTGTGTATAATGATACATAGTAGGGACCCCGAGATCCTCGAGGTCTCACAAAAATCCACAAAAGATAAACCAGAAACATGAAATCAACTAACAATCCTACTTAGGTATATACCCATACATATAACTAAGTTATCTAATATACCCATCTCAATCATGAGGAAACAAAGAGTCCAACTGAAAATCCCAATTCTCAATAGTTTCACAAAGGATAGAGTACCTCGATGGTAAGTAACAGTCATGTACGACCCACGGAAGAATAGAACCAAGGTATTACCACAAAGGATAGTACTCCTCAGGTGCGGACTCAGCTCACAATAGTCATAACTTAAATAATAATGTACAAATGATTAGTCATAAAGTTAGATCATCTTGTTATGTCAAGAGGATCTGCTACTGACCCACATAGGATCGCTCGGTGCTGACCCACATATGATTGCTAGGTGTTGACCCACACAGATTTTTTAGATGCTGACCCACAACAGATCGCTAGGTGATAACCCTCATAGTATCGCTCGATGCGGACCCACACAGGATTGCTTGGTGCTGACCCACATTGTACTGCCAAGTGCTAACCCACACAGGATCGCCCGTTTCTGACTGATAGAGGATCACTATGTGCTAACCCACACATGATCGCTATTCATTTTTCACATCACAACTAGCTACTGGGTTCCCACACTAAGCTTTCTCTTATCCTGGAGGGTCCACTCTTCAAGACACTATTTGATACTATAATTGTCACAATGTCCCACTAATAATTATCCCAAAGGACCTCCACGTCATTGTGGACTGAACGCAACAGACGGTGCATCAACCGAATGCTCGGTCTGTCAGTTATTAGCCTTTTATTCCCAAGGGCCTGGTTGGATACGTTCTCAATCCTACCCAACCATATCCCAACATTATCCAAATCTCATGTGGGTAATTCCAATTGGACCATCTCAATCTAGGGTTTTTTTCACCATAGACGACTTGTCAAATGGATGCTCGGTGCAAACATTATGTCCAAAAGATCATATAAGGTAGAATCTGGCTTGGGTATGGTGCGACATGGCCCGACCCGTTGGGTCTGACCCAGCCCACGCGGTGTGGTGGAGGGTAGCATGAAGGCCACGAAGGCAGCGGGTCCGCAGGGGCTGCAGTGGCCTCGGGGTGGCGGAGGCCACGTAAGCTTCGGGGTGGTGGAGGTCGTGGGGAATGTGGGGCGAAGGAGGCAATGAGGGTCACGGGGTGGTGGAGGTCGCGAGGGCCGCGGGGCGGCAATGGCCATAGGGGCCACAGGGTGTTGGGGGTGGCAGCAGCTGCAGAGGTCGTGCGGTGACAGGACGGCTGCAGCCATGGGGGCCGCAGTGTGGCAGGGGTGGCGGATTCCGTGGGGTGGTGGATTCCACGGGGTGGTGGAGCCCATGGAGGTTAAGGGGTGGTGGTGCGGTGGTCTGACATAGTGGGATATTTGTCCAGCCATCCTCTCTGTGTGGCACGGTCGCGCGTCGTGCCTTCACCAGCGGGCGGTTCGGTCGGCTGTACTTCGTTCCTTATCGTGGTACCATGCCACCTTCTTCAATTGCGAGAACACACCAATAATGAAAAACGTAAGAGGGTTTGGGCCACGATTAATTGGTCTACACCCTCTGAATTAGAGCGGTAGAAAGCGGCTCAACAAAACCTTGAATGAAGAATGTCAAAATCTACAACCCCAGACAATGATTATTCCCAAACCCACAGAAAAGAAAACATCTAGGGATCAATCAGTTATAGAGTTGATCCGCATTATTCGTTTATATGGGAAGAAAATTTGATTCCATAATCACACATAATAAAAACCCTACCTCGGAGATTTGTTGACATAATTCTCGAGGAAAAAGACATATTTATTGGGGATAGACGGTCGTCAGTGACATAATTGTTTCCACGATCATCGACTCGTTATCGTTGAATATGTTCCTCATTGGTGACAGTGTTTTTCATTGGGTAGTGCAGTTTTTGTTGGAGAATGCATTCTTCATTGGAGAGAATAATACTCCTAATGTTCTCCTGTCCCAATTCCACCAAAAAGTCAAAATAGCCAAATTATTATTTTATGTTTATCAAATTAAGATGGTTGGAAGAATTAATTATTGGCACTAGTAACTACACCTCATTGGAAAAAGTATGTGGCCCGAATAATGAATTGTGATGGAAAAAATTTATTGTAGGGGAGTTGAGAGGCTTTCTCTCATTAAGGGGTCTGGGTGGTCGCCGCCACTAAATTCAAAATTGGGGTTTTAGGCATAGTGGTCCCCACCACTATATCATACATGTGGGAGGATTTAGTTCAGGTGGTCCCCACATTTTAACCACCCATATAAAAGGCTTCAAAAAAATTTATTTTTATTTTATTTCTATTTCCACAAAAAAAAACCCAAAATTCTATCATTCACTCTCGACCAAAGGCGGTCGAGTTGATGGTACCCTTAAAATAATAATGGCGTTTCTAGTTCAATGGTGTCCTCATATTTTAATTCCAAAAACTGGTTCAAAAGCTACAAAATACCACTCATGCATTTGCTGAACATACCCAATATATGTTTAGAAACTCATTCTGAGCACATCGGGCTCAGAATGACAAGCCATCAGTTTTCACACACTCATAAAATTCCCAAATATTTAAATAAAATTGCATGGAAATTTTGGGTCTTTACATTTTCCCCACATCATTGATTTGTGTCCCCATAATCCAAAACTCAAATTAAGGAAAAAAGTGAGTGTACTGAGCACTCATTTGAGCTTCCCGCTCCCATGTGATGTCCTGGAGTTTCACATGCTGCCAGCGAACGCGCAACAGAGGTGTCGACTGACCACGAAGGACCCAATCCTGTCGATGATGTGAGAAGGTTCATGAACATATCTCCTTAGGTAGGATACATGGAAGACATTGTGGTCGCTGTGCAACTGAGGTAGAAATAGTAGGTGGTATGCCACCTCACCAACTCTGCTGAGGACCTGAAAAGGTCCGATGAACCTCAGAGATAACATGCCACCTAAGCCAAATCTCTATAAACCTAATCGTGGTGAGACCCATAGAACGACGTGGTCAACATCATTGAACTCTAGAGGTCTCTTTCTCCAGTCGACATAAGACTTATTCCTGCTCTATGCAGTAATCATCTGCTCTTGGATGATCTTCACTTTCTCTGTGGTAGCACATACCATCGATGGTACCATGAGTCTTGACTCCCCTAGGTCAGTCTTGCACAAATTTGATCTGCAAGGTCACCCGTACAACGCCTAAAAAGGTTCCATCCAAATGGTGTCGTGATAGCTATTGTTGTATGAAAACTCCACTAAAGGAAACAGATCTTCCAAGCTGCGACTGAAGTCAAGGATGCAAGAACGCAGCTTGTCCTCGAGGGATTGAATGCTCCGCTCAGTCTGGCCATCTTTCTGAGGATGGAAGGCGGTGCTAAAATGAAGATGTGTCTGGAAAGCCTCCTACAACCCCTTCCATGTACAGGAAGTAAAATGTGCATCATGATCAGAAAAAATCACCATGGGTACCCCATGTAGTCGCACAATATCTTTCACATAACGGTGTCTCGCGATATTTACTGAACCATAATCTTTGATAAGTAGGAAGTGTTCCAACATGGTGAGTCAGCCGACGATCACCCAAATAGAATCATGACCTCTAGATGTACGTGGATGACATATCACCAAGTCTGTGGATATCCCGTCACACATCCACTCTAGGACCTTTAAAGGGGTAACCAATCCTGTTGGCAATTGATGCTCTACCTTCACATGCTAACAAGTGAGGTACTGAGACACAAAACCTGCTACTCTTTTCTTCATTACCGTCCACCAATATTTTCTTCGGAGATCCTTGTAGACGCCGGAAAAGTCCGTTGTTCCCAAACGAAGCTCCGGATGTGGAAAGCGAGGACATATTTGGAGTCAGAAGTATGTTTCGGAGGGCCCGGAGGCCTTGCGCGGAATTTTGGAGACCCGCGCGCAAAGTTGCAGTGCCGTGCGCAAACCTCCCGGGATGCGCGCAATGCGCTGGGCCGGCGCGCAATTTTGCGCGCCCCTGGCCCGCGCGACTCCCTTGCGCGCCGGGCCGGATTCCGCGCCCGCGAAGGAAATTGCGCGCCCGCGAACCAGATTCCGCGCCCGGGGTTGCATATAAATATAAGGCGACCCCCGACGTTTTGAAGGTTGCTGGAATTCAAAGAGTCGCTCGTTCGCACAATCCAACCCCCTCCGCGCCCAATGCCGATCTTCAGGTAACCTCCTTTCTTTCGCGAAATAAAGCCTTGGGGTTCGCCTTCGCGCACAATCCCTTTGGATCCTTTCCTTTGAAACAACTCTTCACCCAAAGGCCTTCGCGCGCAAAAGAAGCCTCTTGCGCGCAATTGCCCCCGGGTGCGCGCAATCCAGCCTGATTGCGCGCACCCCCCCCCCTTACTAAGTGGCCATTCGTTAAAGAATTAGCCATTGCCCCCGCGCGCTATCCGAGGCCCGGTGCGCGCAATCTCAACCATCCGCGTGCAAAGCGCTGGCTCAATTGCGCGCCAGCCTGCCCATTTGCGCGCCGACCCACAGTATTGCGCGCCAAGCTTCTCTTTTGCGCGCAATCCACCGGGGTCGCCCCCTTTGACCCCCTGAGGGTACCCGCCTGCGTGGTGCCCAATAATCTTCATCCCGGGTGCCCACGCCGTGCATTGTCTTCCCGTGCGGCCCTCCAGGCTCGTGCGAAGTGACACGGACCCATCAGCGGCAACTTTCGTCCGCGTTGTAGGACGTTAATCTGCCAGGCATCCATCGTCCTGCATGACGCTAAACTACACCACGTCCGCGCTGCAAGACGTTAAACTGCCAAGAACCTTTGTCCTCGACACACGACGTTAAACTGTACTTCGTCCGGCAAGACGTTAAACCGTCCGCTTCGTCCCCGACACACGACGATAAACTGTACTTCGTCCGGCAAGACGTTAAACCGTCCGCTTCGTCCTCAACACACGATGTTAAATTGTACTTCGTCTGGCAAGACGTTAAACCGTCCGCATCACCCGATCCCGTGCCCCGCACGCAGGGTCCTCCCGGTTTGGATGTGGCCCCCACCCGCTCGTCTCTGAGGGGGTGTCGGGATTGGAGTGGCCTTCGCCCACGGGGGTAGAGTGTTACAAACAGAATGAACTACGTGGACTTTGATCCCTGTATCCTAAACAGGGTACGTAGGAAGCCTCTCCAAGGTTCAAGCCCACCACCTGGTCGTCCCGGTCATATTCACGTCGGTTCGTCCATCAGTGGACCCCTCCTGGGTTCACACGTGCGTCGATTCACCTATGAATCTGCCCTTGTGGGAGACTGCACATGTGTATCTCCATTGTGCTTCCCCACTGCCGAAGCCAGCAGAGGGCGTGACAGGGATCGAGGTCTCTCACCTTCGGCCCAAGTCCCTCTCCAACTGAGCTTTACCGCATCCGGGCTGCCTCAGTGTGTAAGACCTGACAGAATGAACTACGTGGACTTTGATCCCTGTCTCCTAAACAGGGTACGTAGGAAGCCTCTCCGAGGTTCAAGCCCACCACCTGGTCGTCCCGGTCGTATTCACGTCGGTTTTTCCATCAGTGGTCCCCTCCCGGGTTCACACTTGCGTCGATTCACCTTTGAATCCTCCCCTGTGGGAGACTGCACGTGTGTATCTCCATTGTGCTTCCCCACTGCCTTTTTCTATTTTATCCATTCAGCGTCCAGCATGACGTGAAACTGTGATCCACCCGGCCGTTCCATCCCCCTTTGTGAGAGGTGGTTCGGTTCAATCCTCCGCTCGGCAGCCTCGACCTCTTCATGAGTCGGCTTGCCAACGTCCAGCATGACGTTAAACTGTATATCCGAACTACGCTGACTTTGATCCGCGCTAACGCGCGGTACGTAGGATGCCTCTAAGGGGTCCAAGCTCTTCAATCCATCATCCATCCTGATCCTTACCCGGGCCGCCACATCCCGGTGGGGTCATGCCATTTCATTCCACTCCACTTCACTCGGGAAGCCGCCCATGTGTTGGCCCCAGCGTCGGAGGTTCCCCGCAAGGGGTTCTGTCATCTGATCCACTCCTCGTGTTGATCATTCCGATGCCGTCCGCGCTGGACGTTAAACTCGCGGCATACCCCGTGTTAAACATGGGAAGCTGAGGAAAACCTCAGGTAACACAGTTCCCCGCACCCAGCGTGGGATGCCTCAGGCCATCACGCCTTCGAGAAGCCCTATTAGGGACGTAAGGCAGACATGCAGAGCCGCAGTGTTAAGACACGCCCCCAGCACCCAGAGCTACCCGGTCTCCTCACCGCAGGTTGCTGCCCCGACCAGACTCCTTGGAGCGTCCGGGCGGAAGCAGCGTAATTAACCGGTGTCCATGGAGACATGGCGCCGGGAACGAGATTCACGAGCATGTCTTAAATCTATGAGGGATACCCGGATTAGGCAACGAGTTCCGAGGAGACGTCCACGGAAGGAGGAGCCGACATCCCATCATCCCGGTTTCGATCAAGGAGCAGACGACCCTGAATAAGGGATGGATGCCGCCCGCCTTTGGAAAGCGGGACTGCGGGGCCACAAGCCGCGCGCCCATCCCCTCGGGTCGACGGGCGCACGCGCGAACGCGTCCTGGCGGAACAGCGTCGGAACAGAAGCCCGACGCACATCCGCACCGAAACAGAAAAATGGTGAACCCAACGTGAATCTCTTCTCCTCAATACGAAGACCGATGGCTTTCAGAGGTGTTGGAAGACCAGCATGCTGCTCGACCGAGCATTCAACACTGGGGCACGGAACTCGCCAGGGGCTGGGGAAGGGAAATCGGGCACTCCGTCTCACGACGTTGATGGCCTGGGTTCCCCCCACGGAAGGCGTCGTGGCACTAATGGTTGGTTGTCATTTTTTTCCTATCAGTATTAATGGGTTTTTCTCCCTACTTTCAGGAATCAAGTCGCCCAATCCAGTGCCTGATCGCCACCCGCCCACTGGCGCAGGGGTAGGGGAAACACCGACGCGGCTACTCCGCGCGGTCCCGCCCGTTCCACAGCCGTCCCAGCAGCCACAACTGCGGGACAACCACGCCCTCTCTCCCCCTCGGAGGTCATCCAGAGGAGGGTGATCAAGAACTTGGTGCGGAGATATGAGGAAGAGGGAGTCATCCCCACCAGGGACATGGCTCGCCTAGACCTCGAGAAAGCTGCACCTCGCCACCAACGCCGCCCCAGAGGGCCGCGCAGGGAGGCACCGCTGCCTACCTCGACGTCCAACCGCTTCGGGATTTTATCCCCGGAACGCTCCGACAGCTCATTCCCCTATGCGGATGAGGTGGAAGTTGTCCGGGACCACCCTATCCAAGATTCGCTCCAGGGATCCGCGATAAGGGCTCCTGTCAGGCCACGGCGACACCGCCGCCAGGCCTCTCAAGTCGAAGAACGGGCTCTCCACCTGCCCGCGCCGCTCATCTCGACTCGTTTGTCCCGACGCCAATGTCGGGCACGAGCGTAAGAGGATGCCCAACTTGGGGCCCTAGCAACAGCGGACGCGTTGGCTCAAGCCACTGCTGGCTCCAGTCACTAGGCCCCTGCGCATCCTGAGCAGGGGCACTTCTATGCCCGACCTGGATCGAGGCCCCGACCGCCCCAAAGGCAGGTTGGGTTGACTCTCCCGGTTGCTGGTACAGGCAATAGCCACCGCGGACCACCTCGCGGTAGCGCTATTCATCAACAGGGTCTACTCCGTGTGGCCGATCCAAGAGGCATGGGTCACCCCACCTTCCGATCCCGGCCCGGAGGCCTGCCCGGAATCATCTCTCCCCGTGTCCCCTTTGATATCTGTCCCGGTGCTCCTCGCACCTTGGTTTCCAGTCCTCTTGGCCCCAGCACCGGCGCGGCCGGAGGACGCCAGGACAGAGATCAGCCATGCCCCGAAGAACCACCCAGAGGCAGGAAGGCGAGGCGTCGACGTCGAGGGAAGAATGTTACGGAATTCCGAACAGAGATTCGACCGGTTCGTTTCTCTGAAACAGAGGCGGAGTATGATTCGGCGATGGAGCCCTCCCCCCGATCCCGCCAGCTAGGGGCAGGGGTAGGAATGCGGCACGTCAGCCTCGTACTTCCCGAGAGCGAGATCGATATGATCCCCGCTTCTCTCCGAAGGTATATCCGGAGTAGTGGGGGCCTGGTAGACCCCCAAGGATCAAGCTTGCGGTTGGTACCGGCCCCTCCGGAAGCACCTTCTGCCTTGATCGGAGAAGCCGGAGACTTTTTCTGGGGACCGACAGTCGAACCACGATCTAGTGCACCTTCGGCGAGCACCGACGCTACGGCAGGATGTTCGCTCGCCGGCCCATCCTATCGTGATGTGGTAGCTGGGGCACCGCCACCCTCAGAGGGCGGCCCGGGATATGGAGGCCAATCGGCCTGCTCGCCGTATTCACCGCCGGCCAGCCCGTCGGCCCGGTGGCCCGCCTCGGCACCACTACCGGTTCCCCGTCCATTCCCAGTCGTTGAAGAGGACCAAGGAGACCTGGGTCCCGAGTTTGAGTCGTGGAGCTTCTGGACCGTCTTTGCAGAGGGCCACTTCCCTGAGAAGTTTTGGCCAGTCGCAGGACCGGACTTTGATGCACCTGAATCACTCACCCCGGATGAGTTCAAATGCTTCCGCCGAACTCTCCGAGAGACTCACTCCCGTATTCACCACCTACAAATGACATATCCCGGGAGTCAAGCACACCTGGAGGATATTGGTGAGCAGTGCCGTCAAATTGACCTGGCCACGCTCCCCGCGGTTCGGCACCCCGGGTCATTTGGGCACCACGAGGCCCTCCAACAACGATGCGTTGAGTGTTTTCAAGTACTCCGCAAGGTTATCGAGGGAGCCACCCCCCACGTGTATATCCGTGGGTGGGGGCAGTACGCTGCCCTACGCTTCAGTGCGATTCGCCGACAGCCCGATTCACTGGGTGGCCCTGAGGGAACATCCCCAGGGACAGAAACGGTAAATATGGCTGACCTGTCGGGAGAGGGGAACGACTTGGAACTTCTCGACGGGGGCTCTCCCCCCGAAGACAAGCCGTCGTTGGATCCATTGGTGAGAGTTACTCGTCACCAGAGGAACCTCCTGGGTCTCCCCCCACCCATTGAAGCACTGACGTTGAGCCGAAACGTCAGTAAAGGTAAAGAGAACGGCGGGGCTATAAAGCCCGCCGACCCATCTCCTTCCATACAGAGGGAAGAGGAGGATCCCGAGAAGGCCACGCTACGTCAACAGCTCTCCGAGCAGAAGAAGCTAGTTGACCAGCTTCTCGCCGAGCGCGCTGCAGAGCGGCGGCCTGACTACGGTGATCCTAGGCCAGGACAGCAGGGACATGAACAACCACCGCTCGATGAGGCTCTCCCGGGCAACCGTGATTATGCCGTGTTTGCCGACAGGGGAGAGGCCATTGCCTATGGTAAGAGGGCGCGGTATGTTTCATCGCACCCTCCCGAGCGGCGTGACTACCTGAGAGACCCCGCTCGGATTCCTCCCGCTGCCCCAAGGGCCGCTCCGCCCGCCATCCCACGAGCTGCCGAGTTCGACGACCCGGTCGACGACCCGATTGAAGGGCCATGCAATGCGCTCGTGGTTAGAGATCCTCGCCAGGACTGGAACCCATGTCTGGACGATCCGATGGCAGCACTCATCGCCCGCTTGGAAGCCTTGGAGACTCGGCAAGTGGCAATCCCACCGGACAGCAAGCCATACCCAGCATGGGTGGATGACATGCCGGGACCTCCGGGATTCGGGAACCCCACTTTCTCCCCCTTCAACGGGACTGGAGATCCGCCACAGCATTTGGCCCATTTCAACTCGAGGTGCGGGCCTATGTTGGGAACTCCGGCGCAGCAAGAGGCCGCTAAGCTTCGCTGCTTTGTCCAGACACTGGAAGGGCCAGCATTTGTCTGGTACAGCCAGCTCCCCGTCGGGTCGATAACTAGCTGGGAGGACCTTCGTAGACAGTTCCTCTACCAGTTCAGTTCCACGACCCGGAAGACGAGTATCACAGACCTCTTCATGTGCAAGAAAAGGCCTGAGGAGTGACTCGCGGATTTCGTCGCCCGATGGAAGGGTCTCACGTATTCCCTTGACATGTCATTGACTCAGGAGAAGTTGCTGACAATGTGCGTCGAGAACGTCAAGACTGAGCTGGTCCCTTCCTTGATCACTCAGAATTACCTCGGAGGGTTCAGGGACTTCTCAGACAAAGCTCAACGTCTTGAGGAAGCCCTGCAACAAGCTAGTCAGGCACATCCGCTGCCTCCTATGATCCCTGCAAGGAGAGTCAGCAGGGCTGAGCCCACTGCTGTTGCCCAGATAGAGGCCCCCAGGCAGTTGGAGTTGCTGCTGGTGAGGCCAGCTCCACAGCCTCACAGGAATCCGCCTCCACGGGCTCAGTTCCCGGCCCAGCAGCGGCAGCCCCAGAACCGACCGGCCCCTCCGCGTAATGTACCGCCACAACCCAGGTGAGATAATCAGGGTCCACCTCCTCGGCAGGCCCCTCCATCCCCTCGTCAAGACCACACTCCCAGGGGCCCGCGATACCTGACTTACTCATTTCACGAGGATCAGGTCCCCGGTTATTTCCGGAGCGCCCTGGAGCAGAGGATTGTGCGACTGCCTGAGTGTTGGAGGCCATAGGAGGCACATCTCACGGATAACCCCCGCTACTGCCCTTACCATCGGGCCCTGGGGCACACCATCCGGCGGTGCTATGTGTTTAAAGACTGGCTCCAAGACCAGATTAACAACAATGTAATCAGGTTGGGCCTAGCTCCAGCACAAGTGGCAGGCGTGTTCGTGGGATCAGATGACGCTAGTGGCAATGAGGACGAATGGCAGCTGGTCTCCGACCGCGGATCCCAGAAGTATAATAACTGGATGGCCCGCAAGACGATCATTTGCTCCCATGGAATCATCCGTGCGCGCTTGAATCAGCCTGAGCCCCCAGAATCTGCGGGTGCTGCTTCGACATCGTCATCCCAGCCTGCCTCTTCCGAGAAGAGCAAACGGCGGCGGCGCAAGAAGGAAGAGCGCTCCCCGCCAGTTCCGCCACTATCCCGCACTCTCGGAGATTTCATGCCCCTGGAGATGGGGATCCCTCCTCGGATCCGCCCAGTGATGGATGATTCGTCTGATGACAGTGTTGGGTATGCTTCGGTTAATACCGTCGAGCTGGTAAATACCTTTTCAGTTCCCGACGTTGAAGAACACCAGGTGGACCTCCCTAGTGTCCCCGGTCGTCGCCACCGTCGGAGGAACCGCAACAACAGGAGTCGCCGGGGCACAGCAGTTGGTACCTCCAGCCAGGCCGTGCACTCCACTGAGACTAGGCAGCAGGCTCAAAACCGAGCTCAACGTGCGCAGCCCCCCCATCCAGGGATGACAGATTCGACTCCGCCACTGTTTGTGGTGTGGGACCAGGCAGAACCGCCTCAGCCACGTCGCGATCAGCTCTGCCCTGCCACGAGTCCATCCCGGCCTCCTGACCCCAGTACGGTGACTACTTCCCGGGCTTCAACCGATGAACAGCAAGATGCGCCAAGCACCAGTCGGCCGCCGGCCCAACCGGCAAGGCCCATCATGCCTCCAACCGCAGAGCAACCTCCTGCAACCAGGGGCTCGCGCTTGGCAAAAAAGTATGATGTCCTGAAGCACTTGGCCGACATCCCAGCAAGGCTCTCCATCCTTGAGGCTCTGCGCATGTCATCTGAGATGCGCGAGACGCTCGCTGAATCCCTGAAGAGCCCCCTCCAGTTTGAGACGGAGGTTGCGGCTGCAGAGGCCTTTCACGCCGAAACGATCGAGGACGTCGAATGTCAGGCAGTTATCTCGTTCTCTGGTAAGGATGAAGACCCTCCTATATAGGGACACATTCGTCCGCTGTATGTTACTGGCCAGTTCAATGGCCTTGAAGTCCGGCGCTGTCTTGTCGACACGGGGTCCGGGATTAACCTGATTCCCACTCGGACGCTCCGGAGATTGGGGTTATCTGAGTATGACTTCATTCCCTCCGACCTCAGGATCCAGGGGTACGACCGCACCGAGCAAACTCCGGTCGGCAAGATACGTTTGAAGACCCAGTTCGGTGACTTGGTTGCCAACACCGAATTCATGGTGGTCTCTCAGGACACTGCGTATAACGCATTGATGGGCAGGCCATGGCTCCACCTTCATGCGGCGGTTCCCTCGTCATACCACCAATGCCTTAAATACTCCCTTAATGGTCGAGTAGGCGTGCTTCAGGGAGATGCCTCTCCTTTTGCCTCATGTGAAGCCCGCTATCCGGATGTGTACTATTACAAGATCAAGGATAAGCAGATCCTGGAAGGTGAGGTTGAGCCTGTCGCTGTTGCAAGTGATCCCTGGGCAAGTTTGGATGACGCTTACGTCCTCCCGATCCATCGGTTGGACGTAGCCATGGTCTCGACGGCTTGTGAGTCTCCTGATGAGATGACCGCGACCGCCTGTGCCAGCACCAGTGGCCCAGCAGGATCTGGTATCCCCAATGCAGTTTCTAGCGCAGTCTCTCCCGTGGACGATCCCTCCCTGAGTGGAGAGGACGTGGAAGATGCACCCCCAGCCTTTGAAGAGGGAGTCTCCTCCACGGTCGATGAGTTAGTACAGGTGAACCTTGGAACCGAGGCAGATCCAAGACCCACATTGGTCAGTGCCGCCATGCCCTCTAAGGAGCGGCAGCAGTACGTGGACTTCCTCAGGCAGCACCGTGATGTGTTCACTTGGGGCTATGACGAGATGTCGGGGCTAGATCCTCAGGTAGCAGTCCACGGACTTGGTCTCCCGACGAACCATCGCGGGTTCAAGCAGCCTCCCAGGAAGATGCACCCATTCCACGGTGCCATGGTTGAGGCCGAAGTTGACAAGCTTATCAAAGCCAACTTCGTGAGGGAATTTCAATACCCCAAATGGCTGGCCAACATTGTGCCGGTCCGGATGAAGAACGGGCAGATCAGAGTCTGTATCGACTTCCGCGATCTCAACCGCCACTGTTCGAAGGATGATTTTCCCCTTCCCCTGACAGAGCTGTTGATTGACGCCACGACAGGGTTCCAAGCCCTCTCCTTCATGGATGGATACTCCGGATACAACCAAATCCGGATGGCCCCTGAGGATGAGGAGTTCACTGCCTTCAGGGCCCCCCAAGGTATCTTTTGTTACCAGGTCATGCCCTTCGGCCTGAAGAATGCAGGTGCCACCTATCAACGGGAGATGCACCGCATATTCAAGCCAATCCTCGGCACACTGGTGGAATGCTACGTCGACGACTTGGTGGTCAAATCGCGCCAGCGTCAGGACCATCTCAAAGATCTTGAGAAAGTGTTCGGCTTCCTCCGGTCTCGTTGCCTGAAGATGAACCCGTTGAAGTGTGCCTTCGGGGTCACCTCCGGGAAGTTTCTTGGCTTTGTGATAAGGTACCGGGGTATTGAGATCGACCCGGAGAAGATCAGGGCGATTAGCCAGATGCCTACCCCAGGTAACATCCCGGAACTGCAAGGGTTCCAAGACCACTTAGCCTATATACGCCGATTCATCGCGAATCTGGCCGGCAAGTGTAAGCCCTTTTCTCGGCTCATGAAGAAAGGTGCCACCTATGTATGGGATAAAGAGTGTCAGACCGCTTTCGAGGAAATCAAGCAGTACCTGCTTCAACCTCCGGTTCTGATGCCGCCTGTATCCGGGAAGCCACTGGTCCTTTATGTGACCACCCTGGAACGGTCCCTTGGTGCCCTTCTCGCCCAAAAGAACAACAAGGGAACAGAGAATAGCCTCTATTACCTCAGTTGCATGCTCCTCGATGCAGAAGTTAGGTATTCCCCCATCGAGAAGAGCTGCCTGGCGCTCGTATTTGCCGTACAGAAATTACGGCACTACTTGCAGCACCACGAGGTACAGTTGGTTTCTCGGGTAGACCCGTTGAAGTATATCCTGATCCGGCCTATGTTGACTGGCCGTCTAGCGCGGTGGGCTGTGATTCTCCAGCAGTTCGACATCAGGTATGTGTCTCAGAAGGCCATCAAAGGGAAAGTATTGGCAGACTTTCTGGCTGCTCACCCGACCTCCGCGGATCAGCCGCTGGATCTAGGCTTTCCTGATGAGGCCATTCTCTCGGTCGATCATGTCGGTCCATGCTGGCAGATGCACTTTGACGGTGCCTCCCGGAGCCCCACCGGTAGAAGACTCGATAATCCTAAGCTCAACAGAGTGGGCTTGGGTATCGTCTTCATTACCCCGAAGCAAGCCGTGCTGCCATACTCTTTCCTATTGTCAGAGGGCTGTACCAACAATGAGGCGGAATACCATGCCCTTATCACTGGCCTCGAATTAGCTCTCGAGATCTACGTGCCCCATTTGTGTGTGAAAGGGGACTCCGAGCTGGTTGTTAAGCAGATCAATGGCGACTATGTTGTCAGGAAGCCGGAACTTGTGCCATTGCTGGAGTGCACCCTCCTTCTGATGGCCCAGTTCCCTTCTCGGCCAGAAATTGCCATTATTCTTCGGTCGCAGAATGGTCGAGCAGATGCTTTGGCCAGCCTTGCTGCATCACTCGCAGAGCCTGAACAGGACAACCTGATCGTCCGCGTGACGCACCGCAGGCTCATCGCTCCCATTATCCCGGAGGGAGATCGCGGCCCGTCGGTAAGTAATCTCACCACGGTTTCCCCTATGCCCGGAGCCCCGAGTACCCCAGATATGGCAGTCGAACCAGCCCCTGATTGGAGGACGCCTTTGGTTGAGTACCTCCAACATGGCATTCTCCCGTCGGATCGGGCCGAGCGCGAGCGAGTTTGACGCCGCGCATCGCAGTTTGTCCTCCAGAGCAGTCCCGGCCTGGAGCAGATCCTCTATAGATGCGGATTTGATGGTGTTCTCCTCCGTTTCCTTCAGGGATTTGAGATCCCACGAGTCATGCAAGAGGTTCATGCTGGTTCATGTGGTGCCCACCAGACTGGGCCGAAGCTGTCCCACCAGATTCGGAGGTTGGGATACTTCTGGCCCTCCATGATCCATGACTGCATCGAGTATGCCAGGAGGTGCCATGCGTGCCAGGTTCATGCGAACATTGTGCATCGGCCGCTGGAGCCTCTCCATACCACCAGGTATTCCTGGCCCTTTGCAGTCTGGGGTCTGGATGTTGTGGGACCTTACCTGCCGGCGACGGCTCGCCAGTGCCGGTTCATTCGGACCGCCACGGACTTCTTCTCCAAATGGGCAGAGGCGATTCCGCTCCAAGAGGTCAAATCCTGTTCGATCGCTGACTTCGTGACCTCCAACATCATTTATCGATTTGGAGTGCCTCACGCTATCCTCACGGATAACGGAGCCAATATCCGAGTAGCCGAGTTGAAGAAGTTGTATGCCAAGTACAACATTCGCTCGAACCATACATCTCGCTATCATGCGCAGGCGAATGGACAGATTGAGGCGTTTAACAAGACCCTCTCTAACATTCTGCAAAATATGGTTGGTCAGAACAAGAAGAGTTGGCCGGACAAGCTCCCCAATGCCCTCTGGGCTTATCGGACGATGACTCGCAATTCCACCCAGATGACCCCTTATTCCCTGGTGTATGGAGCTGAGGCCGTCCTGCCCATCGAGATTCAGTTACCGCCCTTGCGCACTGCGGTCTACAAACAGCAAGCACCGGACAGAGCTGCTGAAGCCCGTCTAGTCGAGTTGGAAGCACTGGATGAGAATAGACTTCGCGCTTTGCACAACTTGGAGAGGCATCAAAGCAGAATGGCTCGAGTTTTCATTAAGAAGGTTCGCCTCCGCTCCTTCCTGCAGGGTGACCTAGTATTAGCCCTAAGAGCACCAATGATCCCCGGCAGGAAGCCGCCCATGTTGGAGCCCAAGTGGGAGGGACCTTTTTGTTGTCCACAAGGTCTATCCCAATGGCGCGTACTCCCTAACAACTATGGATGGTGAGCGTGTCACTCCTCCCACCAACGCTAGGTTCCTCAGGCAGTACTTTGCCTGAGTGCACTTCGTCCGCGCTGTAAGACGTTAAACTGCCAAGTGTTTCGTCCAAAATGACGTTAAACTGTACCACGTCCAAGCTGCACGACGTTAAACTGCCTAGAATATTGTCCAAGCTACAAGACGTTAAACTGTTTAGCATTCGTCCAACATGACGTTAAACTGTACCACGTCCGCGCTGCAAGACGTTAAACTGCCAAGCGTCTTCATCCTGCATGACGTTAAACTGCCCCTCAAGAACTATGTGCGGCTTGATTCCCATCCTTATGGGATACGTAGGACCGCCTGAACATTTATGTTTCAGGCCCAGCCCCATCCTTCGGGAATTTCCATCCCATCTCGGGCCCTTGGCCCTGTTGCCTCCGGGTATGCGGCGTATGGTGTGAACGCGGGGCTATGCCCTCATTCATGTCGGTTTGCTCGCCACGCTGTACACCCCCCACATTTGGGGATGCCTTCCGCTCCCCCCTTTCTCTTTTCATCCTGCATGACGTTAAACTGCCTCTCAAGAACTACGTGCGGCTTGATTCCCATCCTTACGGGATACGTAGGACCGCCTGGACGCTTGTGTTTCAGGTCCAGCCCCGTCTCTTGGTTGATCACGGGGATCTGCCGTCTTTTGGTTGCTCTCAGGGTGAGTCCTCCGACCCTTTCCGGTGATCTGTTAACATGTTTTGGGTACTCAGGTCTATGACCCGTGGTGTCGGATTCAATCCCAACAAGTCCTGTGTTCCTTTTCGGGCCTCGCGCTCCCTCTTGTTCAAGCCTTCACTCAAAGGGATCCTCGTTAGCGGTTTGGGTACGATGCCTCAGTGCTCTCCTACCGCTCCGGGTCGATTTACCGGCGGGTCCTGGGCCGCAAATCGATATGAATCCTGCGCTTGAGCGGTTGATGCTCGTTTTCTTGCCCCGTCCTAGGCTGACGCGATCGGATGTTGTGTTGCGAATATGGTCAGCGACATCCTTGATCGCCATGTCGGCTCTTTCAGGCTCTGAACATTGGTTGCGTAGTCCTCATCACACTCCGCCTTTGTGCGTTGTAGTGGAATCTCGACACTCTCTTCATACTGACCTTCAGTACACCTGTACACGTTAGGCAGGCCAACCAGGGTAATGGTGTCATTCGAGGCTCCTACGATCTGAGCACCAAGGATATATGCTGATGTCCTCCATAAGGGCCATGTGTAGCTGGACCCTTGTCCCCATAAGGAGGAAGGAGTCGCCCGAACAATCACGTTCTGTGCCCAGTATAGCTGGATGCTAGCATCTCTGCCCCTCGGGTGATGGACATATGCAGACCCCTATCCCAGGATCCTTCTCCTGGAATCGTGCGTGACTGCAGGACTGGGTATGTTCCCACCTCCGCTGGGTCCTCCGTATCGCAATAAGTGGATTCCTCCATGGTCCGAACCACACGACCTTAAACTGTGTTGTCTGGTCTTACCACACGACCGTAAACTGTGATCGTCTTGGCCGCCCGACGAAAAACGGCACTGCATCGTGATGTTCTCCTCAGGGGACACTCACGTTGGGCGCTGGTTAATAACCACGCCATTTATCAATGCCTTTCATGGCTTGATTATTCTGGCGACGCCATGGATTTCTTAATCACAGGCATGTCGCTGCACAATGAAAAACCATCCACCTTTAAGGACAAACAAGAAATTTCAAATTCCGCTTCTTCTGTGTGCGAGGGTCAGACCCGCACCCTTCCCCACGCTGGTGCCCGATTGTGTTGCGCCGCACTTCCAGAACTACGTGTGGCTTGATTCCCATCCTTATGGGATACGTAGGAACGCACGGATGTTTGAAACTTCGGGTCCAGCCCCCCACCTCTTAGAGATTCCCCCTTCTCTGGGGAATCCGCCGCCTTCGGGTCACCCTCAAGGCGTGTCCCTCGACCCCTTGCAGTGGTCCACCGGTGTCAAGAGTACTCTGGTTTATTTCCAGGAGGGTCAGGTTCAGCTTGGTCAGGTTCCTTCCACTTTTCAGGCTTCGTGCTCCCTTTCATTCGGACCCATCGCCTACGCCCTGGGTGGAGCCGCCGTGAGCGGTCTGGACACAATGCCTCAGTGCTCTCCCACCGACTCGGGATGGTGCCCCCAAGGGCTTCGGGCAGCAAATCGATATGAATCCTGCGCTTGAGCGGTTGATGATCATTTGCTGCCTCATTCCATCAACGGTCAGTGCGATATTGATGCTTCTTTTCTTCCACGGTCGACAGTACTCACATATCGTTATGCCGGTGCCCCCAGTCCTTGAGTGAATGGCCACATGATTCACATTACATTTTCCACCTCCCATTCTGGCCAGGCGAAACCTTGACACTCTTGACACTATCCCTCAGTGCATCTTTGCATATCCAGGGGATAGGACCACGATGTGGCACGCTTTGAGGTTCTTATGGTCCAAGCTCTAAGACCTTAAACTAAGATCTTCCCCTTTGGTCCAAGCTCTACAACCATAAACTATGATCTCCCCAAACGGGGTTCTACGTCCCGCATGACATTAAAATTGCACTTTCAGAACTACGTGTGGCTTGATCTCTAGCCTGATGGAGTACGTAGGAACGCCCGGGCATCTCGACTCGGGCCCAGCCTCAGGGATCGCTAAGTCCCGCCCCTCCTCGTCGCCGACCGTCTGGCCTGGCTTCTGGTAGAGTGGTGCAGTTGTGACATTCTCCCCAATTCAGCTCGGGATGCCCCATTGCAATGATGGGAAGCGACAGTTTCCTCGCCAAAGAGGTTCTGTCTGAGAATTGGGGTGATTCACGGCCAGATTAGTGCATCCGCCTAATACGCTTTCCCCATGGTGGCGCAATTTTGAGAGCGTTAGATTCTGTCCGAACAAATCGTCACTTCTCCCCACACTTCGCATGCCCTGTTGATCTGGATTTCCACCCTTGTGTCTGAAGGAACCCCCAAAGCGGCATTGATGATGACATGTGATCCGCCTCCTGCAAATATGACCTTCGGTCCGTCTATTGCAGTAGTATGGTCGATTGATCCATTGTCCGCTTGCCGTCTTGGGAATTTCCTGGAAGGCCGACTGTCGTGAATCTCTGAATTCGGGACACGCGATTCACCCTTTCTCATTTCCCTATGATCGGATAAAATCTTAACGCCCCTAGCGTTGTCCCGCTCGTGTGTCGGAACAAGTTGGGGGGATGATACATTGATTAGGTCTGAGGTCTCCTTTCCTAGGAATGATCTCCCTATTTTCTTTAGAAATCCAGGCCCAATTACGGATGCCTGAAGCTTGGTTAACGCTCCCGCGAGACAATGAATTGTGGTTGAGCATGTTAAGCCAAAAGATGCAGATAAATATGGTGATTCATACAAATGGATCGAAATATTGAGTAGCGGAAGCAAAATGTTCTGGGAATGGCAAAAACAAAGCCCCTAGGGATTAGCATGCTGAATGAATTTTTCCAACGCCGCTACCCTTTGGCTGGCGGCCTCCAGAGCTGCCTCTCGCTCTCTGCGTGCCCTCTCCTCGTCGGCGGTCGCAGCACGCAGCTCGCCGATCCTGGCCTGTGCACGCTCCCGCTCGACTTGAAGTGTTACCATCTGTTGGCCCGCCTCCATCAGCTGTACCTGGGCATCAACCAGGTGGGCCGTTAGTTGCTCCACAAGCTCAGTGCACGCTGCGACGAAGGCCTCCTTCTCTGCCGCCTGCCCTTCGAGGCGCCGGACATCCTGCTCCGCCACGAGGAGCGCCCGCGTGTTCTCCGACACGTCCCGACATTGTGCGACGTCGGCACGCCAGCGGCTCTCGTGCATCTTTTCGGCCATGAAATCATGGACCGTCAGACGGAGGCGTTGAGCATCGGCTCCCCCGACACACAGGAAGCGCAGCCAGGTTTGAAGGGATCCCATGCGCCCTAGCCACTCCGACGGGTCGCGCTTGAGGAAGCGCTGGATGCACTTCCACCCCCTGCGGCGCGTTATCCAGCTCTCCTCGACCGCCTCCGCGTCCGAGTCGTCCATCTCCTCGGGGTCGGCAGGCCGGTAGGTAGGGAAAGCAGCCAGCAAGTCTGTCGCAGGGTCCGCCCCTGGGATGTCCTCACGGGGGATAGGTTCCCCAACATCTGGATGACCTTCTTCTCTCGCCCCAGCGGCGTTGACACCCTCGTCAGCCCCCGACCTCTCTCTGATGGCAGCACCGCCGGCGTCCGCAGCCCCTTGATCAGCAGTTGGTGGGGCCGGCTCGGTGTGAGAAGTCTGTTCCGGAGCAGGCGGCATGTCTTCCACTGGTCCGCTCATGGATGGCCCGGGTTCGGTAGCCCGACGAGCCTCCAGTGTTGAGATCACTACGCAGGGCATGCTGTGGTTAGTCACAGATCGTCAACGGAGAGCACCGACAGTAAGGTAAGGAGACTTACGGGAATCCAAGGCGTCATCTTCCGTTATCCCGGCCGCCGCAGGAGCAATTGCAGCAGGGGACCCCTCGGCACTTGTCAATTCAATGATGGGTGTCTGGCCCCCGCCTTGTCCTGCTGGGGCCTCTCCTACTCCTACTGAGGATGCCTGACCAACATCCGTGCACTCCTGAGGAAGGTGAAGAAATGGGTTAGAAGCTGCATAAGAGAATGGATGAAGCAGGTTGAGTAGGGATAGAAGCGGCCCTCGAGGAGCTCAGTGATATCAATGTTGCCAGAGCCGGCCACCTCGACGCTCTCTCGTGGGCTCCGCTGATGGGACCTTCCCTCGGAGCCTTAATCCTCCCCCGTCTCCTCCTCTTCCTCGGAGTCATCGTTACTGTCATCTTCCTCCGGCAGCATCTATTCTGGAGCAGGCTCTAGACCGAGCATCACCTTCACTAGAAGGGACGGCTCCGCACGCTGACCACGTTGGCGCGCGTACTCGTCCATGGCCGTCAGATACGCATACCGCTGGTAGAAGTTCACCCTGTCTGCAACCTGAAGGCGCCCGACCTCTGGCAGATGGATTCCTTCGCTGGTTATCTTCTGCCAGATGATTTCGGTCCCCAGCGACTGCCGCAGGGTCATCCAGGCCGACCACAGCGCTGGGAAGACTGCATCGTGGGAGGGTTCGAGCAGATGCCTTACCTGCTTCCCAGGCCGCTCTTCGACCACCGCACGTGCCCCCTCTCTGGGCGCCGAGGTCGTAGCGGCAGCCTGCGATGTGCCCGCCGCCGAAGTCCCTGCTCGCGCAGGCTCCACTGCTTGGCGCGCCTCCGTTCTCCCCTGTGTGACGGCGCCTCGCCTCCTTCCTTGACGCCTGGTCTCCGCACGGGTGACCTCGAGCCACCGAACTGGCTTCCGTAGAAGCCCCTCGGGGTACGCGATGGCCCAGTGTTTGGCGTACTCAGTTGCCAAGCCTGGGTCGACCCCGGTAGGATGGAGTGTGATGACCTCACCAGAGCCGAAAGCGGTGAACATCAGCCACATCTGGCGAAGGACGGAAGGGTTCATCTCCTCCCGAACAGCAGTGAATACCCTCTTCGGCATCCGTTGAAGGCACCCGAACTGCCTGACGAACCGGGTTGGCACGTAAGGCTCGCAGATCACCTTCCCGTCGATCCGAGCCACGAGCACCCCGCCCCGCATGCTCAGGAAGTATTTGTGCTGCTCCAGCGGACCCTGTCCATTGTCGATCATCTGGACGGCGGGAGTGGGGAACGGGCTTAAGTTGAAATTGGCATGATTGCCAATCCGAATCCTCATTCCCTCCTCATTTAGGGTCATCGGAGCGACCCCCGCGATGTTTAGCAGGGGGGTCGCAGGCCGTTGCCCGGAGGAATGACGGCGTTTGGAAACGTGTACCCACCAAGGTGAGCAGCCACCCAGCCGTGGAAGAATTGAAAGGGCCCACAGATCCTTCGTGGAGACCCCCCTCGCGAGATGCATCCCAGGATGGCATACAACATAGCCAACACTGGGACCCCGAGGTTGTATCTTTTGTTGGCGGCCATGGCGCCCGCCATCGCTAGTGTCGCCGGGCGGACGCCCATTCTCACGTCCCGCACTGGCAGGATCCACCCACTCAGAAAGGCGGCCATGAACGCCGCATACCGGACATTTGGGTCCCGGGCCTCGATGACGCGGTACCCCCATGAGCGGTAGTCGCTCGTCTCCAGGACCCGCCAGTACGACCCGTTCCGGCTCCTCTGAGCCGCGGTCGGGCACCGCTTCCCCCTGCCTGGCATCTTGACCGCTGGGTCATGCTCCAAGAACTGGCTGAACCACTCCTTGTAGGCTATGTCCTTGTGGAAGTCCTTTACCCCGAGCCGCTGCGTAGCCAGGTCCAGTAGATTCCATGTCAGATTGGGAGTCCGTGACCTGTCTTCCCAGGTGTTCTTCGGGGGCAGGAACTCATCGTATTGGTAACCCTCTAGCGGGATACCTCCGATGCAGTGGATGTCCCAGAGACCGATGCTAACCTCCCCATGGTGAAGGTGGAAGGTGTTGGTATCCGGGGACCAGCGGGTGAACAGCTCCGGCCCGAGCTCGGACTGCTGGTAGAAGTGGAACTGCGACGTCCACACCGCCTCAGACAGGCCGATGTACCGCAGCTCCTCCGCGAAGTGATCGCAAGTGTGGCGTACCCAGAATGCCCAGGCCCACTCACTGGTGAAATTGCCCCCAGACCGCAAGTCCCAGTCCTTCAGCCAGCCCTTGATGTCTTCGGTGACACTCTGGCGATATGTGCTCGAGTAGAGGGCTGGAGAATTCTCCGCAGTAGGCTCACTCCCGACGATGGTTCGCGTCCTCGGGTTCAGGACATAGACATCTAAGTGCCTGGTCTCCCGGGCAGGATGCCCATTGTTGGTGATGTTATAGCGGGGAAGTTCGTCCTCCCGAGTCACCCAGGTTCGTGGCGCATCAACCTCGAACCCTGGCACCGGAACCTCATCTAGGATGCCAAAGTTCCAGAGCGGCAGGTTGTCCGACACCGGATATGTCTTCTGGGCCGGCGTCAGCAAGTCGAACAAGGATTGGTTTTTGGAAACAATCTCCTTGGCTCCGTAGACCTCCTCGTTCGCTGCCATCTCATCTCTACGAATGGCGGCATCCCCCTCATTCCCTTGATTTGCGGCCATCTCAGAAGCTCCGGGAGTCGTATGGGTTAAGGGATGAGTCGTGCGGAATCGGAAGAGGCTGGTAGAGAATTTTAAGAGTTGGCGCGCAATCCTAGTGGACGACGCGCAATTGGGAAGTCTGTCGCGTAAAACCCCGGGTGTTCGCGCAAAAACAGGCCGAAATCCGGAAGGTTTGCGCGACGAACAGGTGAATTCCGCGCCGGAAAGGGCAATTTCGCGCACGAGAGCTTGAATGCTTATCGCGCGGAAGGCCGGTGTACGGTACGGGGGGACCCAGGGCCCCTATTTATAGGCGAGGACGGGTGTCCGCGCTGTGCGGAAAGTGCTTTGCGCGACCGAGACAGCGAATTTCGCGCCCGACGCCCTTTTTGCGCGCCACAGTCCCGCGCCTCCCAGGACTTCGGCATTCCGGCGGCTCCCTCGGAACCCGATCGTTGCGACCTCTCGCCGATCAGATTCCGAGGGGGGGCTTTTGTAGACGCCGGAAAAGTCCTTTTTTCCCAAACGAAGCTCCGGATGTGGAAAGCGAGGTCATATTTGGAGTCAGAAGTATGTTTCGGAGGGCCTGGAGGCCTTGCGCGGAATTTTGGAGACCCGCGCGCAAAGTGGCAGTGCCGCGCGCAAACCTCCCGGGATGCGCGCAATGCGCTGGGCCGGCGCGCAATTTTGCGCGCCCCTGGCCCGCGCGACTCCCTGGCGCACCGGGCCCGATTCCGCGCCCGCGAAGGAAATTGCGCGCCCGCGAACCAGATTCCGCGCCCGGGGTTGCCTATAAATATAAAGCGACCCCCGACGTTTTGAAGGTTGCCGGAATTCGAAGAGTCGCTCGTTCGCGCAATCCAACCCCCTCCGCGCGCAATGCCGATCTTCAGGTAACCTCCTTTCTTTCGCGAAATAAAGCCTTGGGGTTCTCATTCGCACGCAATCCCTTTGGATCCTTTCCTTTGAAACAACTCTTCACCCAAAGACTTTTGCGCGCAAAAGAAGCCTCTTGCACGCAATTGCCCCCGGGTGCGCGCAATCCAGCCCGATTGCGCGCACCCCCACTTAATAAGTGGACATTCGTTAAAGAATGAGCCGTTGCTCCCGCGTGCTATCCGAGGCCCGGTGCGCGCAATCTCAACCATCCGCGCGCAAAGCGCTGGCTCAATTGTGCGCCAGCCTGCCCATTTGCACGCCGACCCGCAGTATTGCGCGCCAAGCTTCTCTTTTGCGCGCAATCCGCCGGGGTCGCCCCCTTTGACCCCCTGAGGGTACCCGCCTGCGTGTCGCCCGATAATCTTCATCCCGGGGGCCCGTGCCGTGCGTTGTCTTCCCGTGCGGCCCTACAGGCTCGCGCGAAGTGACACTGACCCATCAGCGGCAACTTTCGTCCGCGCTGAAGGACGTTAAACTGCCAGGCATCCATCGTCCTGCATGATGCTAAACTGCACCACGTCCGCACTGCAAGACGTTAAACTGCCAAGCACCTTCGTCCTCGACACACGACGTTAAACTGTACTTCGTCCGGCAAGACGTTAAACCGTCCGCTTCGTCCCCGACACACGAAGTTAAACTGTACTTCGTCCGGCAAGACGTTAAACCGTCCGCTTCGTCCTCAACACACGACGTTAAACTGTACTTCGTCCAGCAAGATGTTAAACCGTCCGCATCACCCGATCCCGTGCCCCGCACGCAGGGTCCTCCCGGTTTGGATGTGGCCCCCACCCGCTCGTCTCTGCAGGGGTGTCGGGATTGGAGTGGCCTTCACCCACGGGGGTAGAGTGTTACAAACAGAATGAACTACGTGGACTTTGATCCCTGTCTCCTAAACAGGGTACGTAGGAAGACTCTCCGAGGTTCAAGCCCACCACCTGGTCGTCCCGGTCATATTCACGTCGGTTCGTCCATCAGTGGACCCCTCCCGGGTTCACACTTGCTTCGATTCACCTATGAATCCGCCCTTGTGGGAGACTGCACGTGTGTATCTCCATTGTACTTCCCCACTGCCGAAGCCAGCAAAGGGCGTGACAGGGATCGAGGTCTCTCACCTTCGGCCCAAGTCCCTCTCCAACTGAGCTTTGCCGCATCCGGGCTGCCTCAGTGTGTAAGTCCTGACAGAATGAACTACGTGGACTTTGATCCATGTCTCCTAAACAGGGTACGTAAGAAGCCTCTCCGAGGTTCAAGCCCACCACCTGGTCATCCCGGTCGTATTCACGTCGGTTCGTCCATCAGTGGACCCCTCCCGGGTTCACACTTGCGTCGATTCACCTATGAATCCGCCCCTGTGGGAGACTGCACGTGTGTATCTCCATTGTGCTTCCCCACTGCATTTTTCTATTTTCTCCTTTCAGTGTCCAGCATGACGTGAAACTGTGATCCACCCAGCCGTTCCATCCCCCTCTGTGCGAGGTGGTTCGGTTCAATCCTCCGCTCGCCAGCCTCGACCTCTTCGTGAGTCGGCTTGCCAACGTCCAGCATGACGTTAAACTGTATATCCGAACTACGCTGACTTTGATCCGCACTAACGCGCGGTACGTAGGAAGCCTCTAAGGGGTCCAAGCTCTTCACTCCATCATCCATCCTGATCCTTAACCGGGCCGCCACATCCCAGTGGGGTCATGCCATTTCATTCCACTCCACTTCACTCGGGAAGCTGCCCATGTGCTGGCCCCAGCGTCGGAGGTTCCCCGCAAGGGGTTCTGTCATCTGATCCACTCCTCGTGTTGATCAATCCGATGTCGTCCCCGCTGGACGTTAAACTCGCGGCATACCCCGTGTTAAACATGGGAAGCTGAGGAAAACCTCAGGTAACACAGTTCCCCGCACCCAGCGCGGGATGCCTCAGGCCATCACGCCTTCGAGAGGCCCTATTAGGGACGGAAGGCAGACATGCAGAGCCGCAGTGTTAAGACACGCCCCCAGCACCCAGAGTTACCCGGTCTCCTCACCGCAGGTTGTTGCCCCGACAAGACTCCTTGGAGCGTCCGGGCGGAAGCAGCATAATTAACCGGTGTCCATGGAGACATGGCGCCGGGAACGAGATTCACGAGCATGTCTTAAATCTATGAGGGAGACCCGGATTAGGCAACGAGTTCCGAGGAGACGTCCACGGAAGGAGGAGCCGACATCCCATCATCCCGGTTTCGATCAAGGAGCAGACGACCCTGAATAAGGGACGGATGCCGCCCGCCTTTGGAAAGCGGGACTGCGGGGCCACAAGCCGCGCGCCCATCCCCTCGGGTCGACGGGCGCACGCGCGAACGCGTCCTGGCGGAACAACGTCGGAACAGAAGCCTAACGCACATCCGCACCGAAACAATCCTGGTACATCTTCACCACTCTAGGGTGTACTGCTAGTGGGGATGTGTGGAACTCCCTCAACGCTTCCTCCTAAAGAGACACTGATACCATGGTACATCCTATGAAGAGGATGACATGCTCCCCACCTTCATGAAATCCATCAGGTTCTTGTCATTTGGATATCTATGTATGTCGAGTCTCACAGTTAGTGTCCTCATGTTGCGCCTCCCTGAATCCCTGAAGGAGTTGGGGAGTGTCTGTAAGAGATAGAAGAAAAGTTGCTCCATCCCAATCCAAAAAGGATATCCATAAAGTGGCCAGATACTCCATATCCTCACCAAGAAGCTATATTCCAGATCTCATATTGAGTGCATCTACTAAAATGTTCCCTTTCCCAAGAGTATAGTCTATATCTGAATCATAGTGCTGGAGGAACTCTAGCCAACATCATTGTCTCTGGTTCATGTCCTTGTGAGAGAAGATATACCTGAGAATATTGTGATCCTAGTAGACTGTAAAATGTTCACCCATCATATAGTGTCACCACATATTTAATGTGAAGACCGTTGTTTTTAACTCTCATATATGGGTAGCGTAGTTCTGCTCGTGTTGTCTCATCTGTCGAGAACCATATGCGACCACTTCTCACTCTAGCATCAGGACACATCCGAGCCTGGTCTGTGATGTTTTGTAGTAGACTGTGTATCCAACACCCTCTTCTGGATGCCTTAAGATGGGGGCACTAGTCAGCCTCTTCCTTAGCTCCTGCAAACTCTGTTGGAATCTCTTCGACCACAAAAAAGGGTTTCCCCTTCTTCGTCAAAACTTATAGAGGTGCTACAACTCTCGAGAAATCTAGCACAACCCATTGGTAGTATCCATCCAAACCCAAGAAACTATATAACTCTATCACAATCCTGGGTAGATCCCAACCAAGTACTGCCTCAAATTTCATTGTATGCATTACAACACCAACTTCTGATATGACATGTCCTAGAATGTGAACCTCTCAGATCCAGAATTGGAACGCCGAGAGATTACAATAAAGCTGGTTCTCTTGGAGTGTGTCTAGGACTATCTTCAAATGATAGGCTTGCTCCTCCTTGATAACCGAGTATATCATAATGTCATTGATGATGACTACTAAAAAGTGATCAAGGAATATCTCAAAGATCATATTCATGAGTCCCATGAACACTGCTAGAGCATTTTTCATGCCGAAAGGCATAACCAAGAACTCATAGTGGTCGTACCTACATCTGAACATCGTCTTCTACACATCTTCATCTCGTACTCTGAGATGGTGATAGCCAGATCTGAGGTCTATCATTGAGAACCACATTTCTCCCTACACCTAATCAATGATGTCTTCAATCCTCTGGTGTAGTATTTGTTCATTGCAGTCACCTGATTCATGCACCAATAGTCAACACAAAGTCTCAAGATCCCATCAGTTTTCTTCGCGATAAAAATTGGGGCTGCCCAAGGAGAAACACTAGGCCATATGAACCATTTCCCATGTAAGTCCTCCAATGGTACCCGTAGCGTAGAAAACTCTGCGGGAGCCATCCAATACACGATTGTAGATATCGGTGTCGCCCTGGGGTGCAAGTAAATCTAATAGTCCATCTCTCTCTGAGGAGGTCGACCCAGAACATCATCAGGGAATACATCTGTGTACTGGTCCCCCACTACAGGATAACTCATACTCCCACATCAACCGATCTAAGGGGAAGGCTATCCAACTGATGAGTGATCGACTACACTCTCTTCCAGCTAATTCCATCATGTACTGCAAAGGCTCCCTTCTCGCTGGTGAAGGTAAAACTAGTCTCGTCTATGTGGACACAACTCCCTTTTCACCTAATACAATGAATCTGAACATGGAATATAGATAACCAGTCCATAACCTAGACGACGTCATAAGGCCTCGACGCCACTACTAGGAGATCCCAGCTGATGCTTTCAGCTCTTAGAGTATGCTCAAACTGGTGGAACCATTGTGTAATCGTCGAATCTGTTCACGTAGGAGTCTCTAGCCATAAGGATTGAGCTAATGGTTCTGTCGGAATCTCTGAGGTCTGAACGAGTGCAGTGGAAATAAAAGAATGACTGGAACGTGTGTCTATAAGTACTGCTACTATGGTGGATTAGAAATAGATCGTACCACATTTCATCTCCGGAGCACCATGGTTGTAGGACTCAGTTTCCTAGAGCTAAGCTCGCCCATGTCCTCCTGCTCCCTATGGTCAGGGGGGGGGGCACAAGGTGGTGGTGGCGATAACATGTCAAATCGTCGCCCACCACTAGCTACACAGATGGCTCCCTTTCCATGTCTACCTGCTCCATGCGGACCTCCTCAGTCGACCTCTGTCTCTGCCTGTGCGGTTATTTGATCGTCTTTTGATCATCTGTATGACAGTTCGAGAAGTCACGAGCCATGTGATGCTGCCTACAGCATAAATAACACTACATTCTCTAGGCATGAACGGATCTTCCTTGGGTTCCCCACACAACCAACCCTGAATCCTGCAGTTATCCACCTGTAGGTCTGCTACTTTTGGACCTCTGTTACATCTATCTTCTTCTAGCTGCAGAAGACTCCGCTACGTGATGTCTGGTGGTTAGTCTCACTACTGGTGACTTCTCAGCAATGAAACACTCCACTAAGAGGGCTCTCTCTGACACCCCCGACTACGTCGGGATGCTTAGAGAAATCATAGAATCACTAATCTCTCACCTGAGCCCATGCTCGAGGGTCCGGGCCCTATAGAAGTGGTCCCTCACCATATCTATGTAGTCGAATGAGAGGTTAGTGAACCTCACAGAGTACTATTACAATGTCATGCTGCTATACTTTAGATGAAGAAGCTCATGAATATGAAATGGGTGAAGAGTCACTAGAAAAATATCTGCCTAAAACATGATCTCGAAGACTGGGGGCAAGAATCACCTTGAGATCATCCAGTATCCCTACCAATCAGAAGAATCTCACCATATCATCCAACCCATCCTCGAGGATTTTGGTTCCTTCTATCCCCTGAATATTGGTGGACTCTATCGCTGGAACTTGTGAAACGCGCTCAAGTGGCGTGAACCCTCTCCTGATGGGGCTGGTGGAATTGGAGGCCCAAAGGGTAATGGTACCGCGGTTGCCTCCACGGGATGATGGCCATGCACCGAGGCCTCGTCGCTTAGTGGGCTTTTAGTGCGTACTATATCTGGAACCCTAGATTGGTGTCTACGTGGAGGAATCCTGAAAAGAAATAGGCTTGCCACGGTCAATATTTTATACCTGGTGTGTTGAACCCTAAAATCACAATGGAAAATCATTAAAACACACACACAATCAGTGTTTTTAGGCACTAAGTCAGAAATCAGAAGTTAGGGTCCTGGTGTATGGATGCGTCGGCCACCGCACCAACACTGGATTCCATAGAATGATAACCAAAGTCACTACACATAACACTATTTCCATTAAAAATATTTGAGTCATATGTTCTACTGTAGAACCGACTCCTCTGATACCAATTTGTAAAGACCCATCCCCTAGGGCCCATTTTGGGACTACCCCAATATCGCCTTCCATAGGCTCTAGGCTGGCGACCAGCACCGAAGGCATATTCCCTAAAAATGGGAAGACATTTCTTTTATAAACTGTAAGCACACACAACCATGCACACAACAAGATATGAACTCAAGTAAACTAAATAGTAAACATAGTGAGTGCAGTATGTAAATGGAATGAGAATATAAGCCCAACTAGAAAGTACAATAAAATTAAAGTACATGTAAACTGGAATGGCTCCTATGAACACCCACCTAGGATCCTACTTGAAGCATAAGTACAACTCCCGAGCGGTTGTCTTTGTGGCACGCCTCGTGTTAGGTCCACCTCCGAGCTACCTCCACTCCTGGTACTCTAGTCCCCCGTAAGCATTGTCTGTCGCGTACACCAAACACAATGAAGTGCACTCGTAGCCTATGTAGTGGTGAGTATAACGATACTCAGTAGGGACCCGGAGACCCTCAGGGTCTCACAAAAATCCACAAAGGATAAACCAAAAAGCATGAAATAAACTGACAACTCAATCTAGTTATATTCCCAGTCATATACCTATGTTATCTAGTATACCCACCACAATCATGAGAAAACATAAAGTCCAACTCAAAAGTCAAAACCTCAACTTTTCCACAAAGGAAGGAGTTCCAAGATGTTATGTACCACTCAAGTACACCCGAAATAATAATACCACCAAGGTATTACCTAAAAGGAAAGTACCACTTAGGTACGGACATAGCTCACACAAGGTATAACATAACTACAAAAGTATAACTGATTAGACATAAAGATATATCATATTATTCTTTCAAGAGGCTCTTCTGCTGACCCACACAAGATCCTTCAGTGCTGAACCACATAGGATCGCTAGGTACTAACCCACACATGATCTCTAGTTGCTATCCCACATAGGATATCTAGGTGCTGACCCTGAAAGGATAGCTCAATGATGACCCACACATAATCACTCAGTGATGACCCACATAGGTCCACTAGGTGATATCCCACATAGGATCGCTCGGTGATGACAAACATTGGATTTCATGGTGCTGACCCGCACAGGAACACTATTCATTCTTCACATCACACCTAGCTACTTGGTTTCCTACACTAGGGTTGCTCGTCTCTAGGAGGGTCCACTCCTCATGCCACTATTTGATACTCATACTACCACGAAGTCCCATGAATAAGTAACCCTATGGACCACAATGTCGTAGGGGTCTCAATTCAATAGGTGGTGCGTCAATTGGAAGTGTGATCTGTATGTTATTAGCCTTTTAGTCCCGAAGTCCTAATTCGATTCGTGCTCGATCCAACCTGACTCTACCCAAACGTTATACAAATATAATGTGGGGTATACTAAAGCGACCATCTTGATCCAAGGTTTCTTGCGCCATAGATGGTTCGACAAAAGGATGCTCAGTGCCAAATTTATGACTAAAAGAGCATATAGGGTTGAAGCTGGCCAGGGTCTGGTCCGACCCGGCCTAACCCGGCCTGGGCCGACCCGACCCAGTTCTGGTTGACCTGGCTGCTGGGTGTTGTCCGGCCAGCGGGGTCTATCCAGGTCCACCGGGACTAGCCCATCCTGTGCTGGGCGGCCTGACCTACGCAGGGCAGCCCGACCTGTGCGGGGCGATGTAGAGGTTGTGGGATCCACGAAGGCCACAAGAGCCATGTGGCTCGCAGTGGCAATGGGGCATGAAAGTCCATGGAGGCTGCGGGGTGGCGAAGGCCACGAAGATAATGGGGCAGTAGAGGCCGTAGGGGCTGCGGGGCGACAGTGGTCGAGGGGGCCACGGGGGCCGTAGGGTGGCGGAGGCCATGGGGGCCTCGGGGCGGCGGTGGCGGTGGGGGACGTGGGGCGGCATAGACCACTGGGCGGCAGAGGTCGTGGGATGGTAGATGTCGTGGGGGCTGCGTGGCAGCGAATTCCGCGAAGTCTGTGGGGCGGTGGGGGAGGCCTTTACAATATATGATAATCCAACATAAGTGACAAGGTCTGATCGAGTATGATGAGTGGAGTGTGTATCTCTATTACCACCCCCACATTTTGTTTGGGGGGTAACTAGTACAACTAGCCTCTTCTAGTGATAAATTGTTCTTAGGTGGTGGGTGCTTATTTAAATTTTAAAAAATAAATAATCACATGACAATATATGTTATTGATATATATTTCTAGTAAAATACTCAAAACACAAACCAAATTAGGGTATCCCAACTCACAAAGTCGGTGATTATTATCTATAATCATTAGCCAACATATCATAACAATTTTTCCCATTTCATGTATTTGAAAAAAATATTGATTTAATTAAGAATAAAAAATAATTGAGTAATCCAAACAATAAATGATATGTGACATGAATTAATTAAGATATACCAATTGATTAACCAAATAACATATATGTATTGATATAAAAATATAATTTTATATTTAGTGAGAAGAATATGAAATCATAAAGGATATTTCATAGAAAAAATAATATGTTCAAATTATCATCTATTTCAAGGATATGATATAGTTTTAATGTATTTTCCATTCAATCTAATAATATTTTAGTTAAGTCATTTGGTTTATATTTATCAATTTATTGGGTCATTTTCCAATTTTTTGGGATAGGGACTTTGGTACATATTAAGGCTTTGGTAATTTTTATATTTTATGGTTAGCTAAATATCTTCATTGGTTTTAATTTTAATTTTTATTATTATAATACGTTTCAATTCAATTCATTGTTTTTTTCTAATATGATCGTTTCTATTTTTTTGTTTGGTGGGTTCTAATAATGTTCAATTCAATATTATAAAATGAAACTCAAAGAAAAAATCAACCATTATATATTGATAATGAACATGAAGTTCATCTTGGATAGAAAATATATGTATGAAATATTAAATAACATTGAATATATATATCCTTAACAACCCATGATAAGATAAACCAAAATAACTTAGAACATAGAAGTATAATTCCATATATTTTCCACTACAATGTTAGGATAAAAATAAACTCTAAAAATTTATCTATTGGAGTCATTATATGATATTAATTGATGAGGTACAATGTTATTAGAGTTGGGGTCAATTTCATCATCATGATCATCAAAAAAAACTTTATCACTTGAATAATGATAAAAAATTTAGGGTGTGGACAATCATTCCTGAAAAATAATTTTATCCATTAATACCAATACGAATGGTTGATCTACAGAAAAAGTAAGATTTATGTAAATAACATGAAATCTACCTTCCAAAATAAATGTTCCATTCCATCTCATTAATGCATCCCACTTTCATTTAATCATAATTGCATGATTATGGGAGAAATAATACAATATTAGAATATTCTCAACAACTCCATAATAAGATAAATTTTTAAATCAAGATTTATTTTTCTAAAGCAATAACATTCCAATCTATAATTTATGTTACCACAACACCATCATGTTGGTTCAACATGTTCAATGTTTATTTTGTGATAAGAAAATTATAACCATTGACAAGAAAAAATTTGAATTCATGATCATCAAAATTAATGCAAAAACATAATTCTATTATTTAATCATATAGATAGACCGCATGAAAACTGAATATTGAAATATAAATAACTAACAATTTAATTAATTTTTTTCTTATAAAAATTAAAAATTCAATTTCTACAAAGAAGAAAACTATTTACTTTGAAAATTATCTCTCATTATCAACGATATATAATGCTAGTGTCTATTTACCAATTGTTTATACTAGCTCTATATTAGAAATATTATAATAGATATATAAAATTACCATATATGAGATATGATATACATGTTCCATTTACATAATTTATTTAGAAATCAAACTAACCATGGTTAAAAAATGGTGTGATGTATCATATCCATCTCTTCATGCATTAATGTGGTCAATGTATATGTTCCAGGAATTCACCCTATTAGGGGATGTGATTAAAAAATGGTTTCAATTTTCTCATATTGTTCTTCTCCATTTCCCATTTGTCTACTCCATATCATTATTACATCAGAAAAATACCTTGAATAGAAATACCTACATTCTTAACCCATGTAACAAATAATGATAGAGACATATAGATGATCCTATTATAGACATAAGCCATAAATATATACATATTTCATTTAGTTAGATACATCAAACAAAAAGAAAATTACCCTCCATGAAGTATCTAAGTTGTAATACGAATAGTTTCATGCTGTATTCATGTGAAAAGTAATGGATGAAATATTTTATCTATCTCACAAAAAATCAATGGTTAATCTGCAAACATTTATTGAAAGAAAGGCTTGTAAAACATTTAAGTAAAAAATATATCTTTAAAATGTTACAAATAAGTACATTACACACATTCATAATTGAAAATTTGTTGAAATATTGATATATTCAATCGACTTTTAAAAATATTTGATAATCATGTTTCCACGGAGATTTAATCTTAAACTCTCTTCTACTGACACATTTGTAATTATTTCCTTAATTTATATCAATATCATTAAAATTATCCCGGGCTTCCAGAAATAGATTTTTTATACAGGTTACGACACATAAGAATAACACCTAACATTCCATTTATTTATATTTATAAACCCATGAAATTATTCCAGTATGATAACTCAATCCACTAAGTAATGCCATGATCATAAGTCATATTTTTTTATTTCCCTTTACATTTAAAATGATTGAAATAATAATTTCATATATATTTTACGAATGTGAATTCTGAATGGTCATTGATGTAATGAATTGGTTTAACAATAAGGAAACCAGAGAATATATAATTCTTTTTCCAATTGTAATTTCTTTCAATGAAAAAATTATTCATTATTCAAGATTAAATCTTAACCATCATGAATGAAAATAGAACATATTACCATAAATTAATCACATAATTTATAGATAGATATCGAGGTGGATTGTGGAACTATATGGTATTTTATATCCTTAGATGATTATTTTTATATGGTTGATCCATGTGATTGAACCAGCTATGTACAAAAATAACTATGTTTGTATTTATGTCTTGTGGATTGTATATTCTTCATCAAGAAACTACTTGTTTGTATGACCACAATTATTTATCTAGACATCATTGTAAAATAAGGAAAATCAATCATCATCTACATAACTATAACACACATATGAAATATCTATTTATAACATTTTTTGTATGTTCGTACACCCACATTGAAAATATTTTTCATCTATTTTATTAATAGATTCATATATTAATATATAGCATTTCACATATCATATGGTATTCATATTAGTATATTTATAAAATTCATGGGTTTTTTCATACAAATCAAAGGATGAATGTCATAATTTTGTATGAAAATTGGCCATGTGTGGTGTAATGTAATACACTTCCCAAATGGATTGAAACCATCACATGATAGACCCAAACGAAAATTTCACAAATTAGTTACACAATTATGATATTGAGAATAAAAGGTCCTCCATGATAACCTATATTTATAATAAAAAACACAACATTATCATTCACTCCCTTGGTATCATTACATAACATTTTTATTGATATTTCATTAGAAATGAAAATATTATGGATTCTAGGAATCAATGGAATGTTCTATATTAATTTTTGTGGCACACCAGATGGTATTTAAGTTGTATTTAGCTTTGATTGTGGTGTTCTACATTTTATACAACCATTTCATTAATTATTTTCCTCCCAAAATAAGCTAAACTAATTTAGGAAAACATGAATTCTATTTTTAGAAAATAAAATCTCATAAATTAATGTCAATTAAATATAATGGTTTTAGGGAATATTTGAATCATATGGAAGTAATTACATAAAATATGTAATAATATAATCTATGGAAAGATTATATATCTCATACATGGATATCCCATAGAACAGTTATATTAAAAATTATTTTTTTTTTCATTTTACCAGATTTATGATATATTGGATTCATGGTTGCATCTTTATAATTTTTCAACTGATCAACATCATAATTTTAATTATATAAATAATGTTTATTAATATTGAATTATTATTGAGATGGAATTATTTACTTCTCATTATAATGAATTTATGGAAACTATTCATATAATAAATTATCTCTTCCAGTCCTCTAATTCAGATCCTTACTATTTTGAGATTTCATTTTCTATCCATTGTTATACCACACAAAACAGTTTGTTTAAAAAAAATATTATGTAATATAGAAGATAAATTATTCATTGCTTTAATAAGTTATTACATCCTAATTATATTATGCGTAATTTATAGGAAAACAATCTAAAGCTAACTTAAATGAAATTTCTAAATAGTGTTGCAATGATTTTATTTAATTTATTGAGATCTAGTCAATATAATGCAGCAAAAATTTAACTATTCGTTAATATATTATTATTTTTCATGTCGTAAATAAAATAAAATAAAATTATAGATAAAAAAATATATAATTTGGGAAATGATGATTGTTCGCATTATGTGAGACTATAACTGACACACTAGTAAATATGAGAATAATAATGTTAATATATATATATATAACATAATAATATAAATATAAAACAAGTATACTAAATTCCATTATATCAGTAAGTAATAATTGTACATAATAATACAAAAAATCGTGTTCATAATTGATAATTTGATTTATTTAACTTATTCAATTAGTTTTTTAATTGTGCGTTATTATGAGTGAAAGTGTGATAGTGGTGATAAAGTGAACAAAATGTGTTAATTAGAGGAAAAATAAAATTTAATATTTTTATTGGTGCAAAGTGTGGGATGAGATGAGAAAGTCTAAAAAATGAGTCTATGAGACCAAATTTTGAGATTGTGAACAATTAATGACATCATGATTAATATTAATAAAATAATTAAAAGTGGTTGCATTATAATTAGGTTGCATGAATTTTTTATGGACATGATACAATTATGTGATCCTATATCATTTGTACTTTATTGATCAATGATAATCTTAAACCTATGTTGTTCATCATAACAAACAATAAATTGGGACATTATGTGGAATATAGATGATATGATTGAAAATCATTTTGTAAAGAATGTTCTATCTAGGATAATTATGAGTAATTATTGGTATGAAGTCTAAATTAATTGAGATCATTTTATTACATAACTAATGAAATTTTTAATTAATGGTGATCAATCAGTAATGATAATTTTTTAGGGTATTGGAATTATGTAATCAAAATTGATGTATTGGTGATCAATTATTTCATATTAGGATATTATGATGATATCCATATTTTCACTATAATTGGTATATGTTATATAGTTTATACACCATTAAAGATGATTTTTTATAAGATGTGTTTTTATGGTATCCATATTTGAAAAATACTTTTTTGTTGAATTTTATTTATCATATATAATCCATTGATTGTTAAGGATTTTTACTGAGACTTGTATGGTTTCATATAGGGTATTATTTGAGTTTGAATTCCTTGACATGTGAGTGTTCCTAAAATCTAGGATATCTTATAGGATGTGATACAATTACCATTCAATGTATATTAATTAACTATTAATGGATTATTAAATAATATTAGTCAGATTCGTATATTTTTATAAAATCCATTGGTTATTCATATTCATGTACTTTCCCCATTTAGAAACTCTACAACCATTGAGGCTTGTAAAATATAGAGTAGAATATCCCTCATAATGGATTTTTATATAAGTGACTAATTATTCAATATGACAACATGATTATCTCTATTGATATATAAGTAGTTTTTTACCAATATTTGATGTATTATTAATCATTGTAATAAAATAAAACAATTTATCAATGTGATCCTGATGATATATGATATTTTTAAATAATTAATAAAATAGTTATAATTCATGTGTAGATGAGATTTAGATGTTTGTTGTCTCTAATCTTGTGGAAATTGATAGAAAATTCTATATTGATGTATGATATCCTTATATCATAGCTATGAAACACCCACTATTTACATTATATTGTTTCTAAATAACTTCACAATAAAAACAAAACTTTTATAACAAGAATTTCAAACAATTATCATCATATATCATTTGTTATAAGACCATACATATTAAATATTTATTTGAATAATCGTATAGAATGCATAAATCATTATATATAATATATTTAATTTATATATCTAAAATTATAGTAAACATATAATTGATATATTTTCTTAATAGAATTGGATTTTGTTCATTATCAAATATTTTTTAAATGTAATGAAATTAATGTTCAAATTTCACCCAAAATAACTTGCAATAGAATTCAACTAATGATGAACTAAAATTTTTAAACCCTTCCAATATTTTATTTAATAAACACCAATTTTTTATTTAAATTATAAAAATATCATAAAATTAATTTGTTCGTGTAAAATTTATATTCATATTGAGAGTAAGTAAATTAAAAAATAAATCACACATAATTAGATTTATTATTAAATTCAATAAATAATATAATGAAAACTACCCGAAATTTTATTAATCTAATATCTAAAATATATATTTTTTATCCTTCCAGACCTATAAAATAAATGTAATAGATATATGATAGAAGATATTATGTATTTGATTGATGATAATTTGATAATCAAGAATAATCAAAAGAAAAAAAAGGATAAGTGATTGATGCAGATGAGGAAAACACCTAATTTCATAGTACACTTGTTTATATGTATATAGAAAAGGGAAATGATTATTTCCAGATCATATGACCCCTTTGGGAATCCAAAATTTAATTTTGACGAACAACTGAATGAAAAGAGATTCCATGGATGGATCACCACACCTTGGGAGGATGAATTTCCATACCTATGGTGGAACATGGTAGAATGATTTGGGGAAAATGTGGATCAATTTGGAAAGTGAGATGTTTCTTTCCATTGTTTATTTATAGTAATTATATGAAAACCGTTATTCATAACCATTGGTATGAAAAAATAACATAAATGGTTTTTAAAAATGTTTGGTAAACCTTTGAACCAAGAACCCTATACCAATGGTTATGTATAAACATAGGTATGTCTAATATCTATACAAATGGATTTATTAAATCATTTATTCATCCTTCAATAAACTACCATATAAAAAAAATGAACCGTTGGTATAGTCTCCTCATACATTAGTGACCCCAATATCAACTTTTTTTACGATGACTAATCAAGATTAATTTTTCATAGATGAAGCATAAAATAAAATTTTAATGTCCAAATGGCCATAAAATATATACAAGATATTCCAATTTTAATTTTAAAAATACTAAAAACCAAATGTTTCAGATAAGGTAAGTTAATCCCCCATATTAATAATTATACATGGAATTCATTAATGTTGAATAACCACAAGTCTGTCATACCTATATTTCACTCTGAAAAATTAAAAAATTATATGTTTGACTTTTTTACCTAATGATTCGAAGGGTTATCATGGAGCCACCCGTCATTGGTTTATCATGGAAAAACCATCATTGGATTATCACATAACGAGCTATCATATTTCCAAGCACCATTATATAGTCATAATACATATAAGCATTAATTTTTTACATTTAACTAATAAAATTTTATTTTCTCTAATAAGATCATATTTCTAGTTATTAAAATATTTAATCCATTTTCAGAAACCATTTTAACGAAATAAAAAGGTAATTTTAAATCAATTTGTCTAATAACACATTGAATCATTTGATTCATAATCCTCATCAATGTATACAATTTTACAAAACATTAAAAATATTATCATAAATAAATTCAGGATATGATATTTCAAAAGAGTATTATATGAACCTCATAAATTAAGGTGACTGGATATCATAAAAAATGTAAAAATTCCCACAAACTTCTTTTATATCTTGATGCAATGCTGGAATTTATTTCAGCACCCACTTGGAATCACCTGATTAATGCACTACATCATTGTGTGACATATTTCACAGTGCATCAGCTATGAGATTCCCCTTTCAATGTTAATTAAAAATAATTATGTTGTAATACTCTAATAACTCCATCCACTGACAATTTAATAATTTCATGTCTGTTAGGGAAAAAATAGACCTTAGACACTTATGATCAATGGAGAGCACAAAACACTCACCGATGAGGTAATGTCTCCACAACATCAGTGAAAACACTTTTACACCTATACAAGATCATGGGTGTAATAGATACACTTATGGAAACGTAAATTCCGTAAAACATAATAAATTAGAAATATCTTCTAAATCAAAACACAACACACCCCAAGACATGAAGAATCATAGAAAATTCCAAACTGAACTCTTTCTCCTTGTAGACAACAAACTAGATATCTAACTAACATATCCTTGAAATAGTTAACAGCCATCGGACATAGATCTTTCAATGGGATCACAAGATCTTTTCTTGTCAATGTTGTTAAGGGATTCACAACCTAAAAGAAATGGGCTATAAATCCCATTTAATATCCTTCTAGACCATGGAAATGCCACACCTCTACCATTATCATAGGGGTTACCTATGACACAAAATATTGTATCTTCAATGGAATCATAGATTATCCTTGATAGGATATACCATGTACCAATAAAAATACTTCTCGATCCAAAAACTCACACTTCAGAACCATCAAAAACAACTTCTCATGATTAAGAACTCCCAAAACAGAACACAGAGGCTTGGGAAGCTCCCCCTCAGATGATTAGTACACAAGGATGTATTTGATGGAAAACACAATGAACATGCCCATAAACTAATAGAACCCAATGTTTATTAACCCCATGAACAAAAATATAGTATTTGTCAAACCAAATGGAATCAAAACATAGTCCTAATACCAATGATGAGAATGGAAAGTAGTCTTAAGGATATCATCATCATTTACATGCATATGATGATATAATGACTACAAATCAATATTTAAGAACCAACATGAACACTTCAGTTGATATAATTAATCATCAATATGTGGAAGAGGATAATGACACTGCAATGTCACTTATTTCAATGTATTATAATAGATACACAATAGAAAAATACCAACAACATTATTCATGAAAAAAACTAGATCAACCCATGGAGACACACCTGGCCTAAAAAAATCACACCACAACAGACCATCGACCAATATAAGAATCTCTTGAAACCAAAAAATTCCATCAAATAAGAATACAATGACACAGGAGACATGAATGGATGTAGTTCGATCCTGAACTTGATCACATGTTGAGGTTATAATTCTCTAACATCCAATAGAAGGAAATAATTGTACACTTCTTTGACCTTGGGAAATGATGACTATGATAACTAATGAAGTTAGTATCATCTCAACCATCAGGATGACATGGAGGGAACATTCCTCTTACCCATCCAAGAATCTCTATCTCCAAAAAAACACTAGCTCACCATGAACATTGAAGAACACCAAAGAACTCCTAAATCAATCCATGATATCCCACCCTGAATAAAACCAATCTAGGTTAAGGATGATTTCATATTGGATTATTTGTAAACATAAGAAATATAAACGAGACAGGTGTTATCCCAACACCAACTCATAGTCTCTTCATACATCATATAATATATATCGACCTTCAACTGTCATAGTCAACTACAAAGGAACTATATTTCTCTCTAACTCATGTTCAGAAGCTTTGTAAAGGTTATGCGATATGAAGGACTATGTGACTCATGAATCAAAAAATGCATGTACGCATGTGTAAAATAAGAAAAGGGCACCTAAAATGATGTCTAGGTTTCCCTATCATGTAAATGAAAAAGGATGAATCTATCCACCACCTACTCCACAACCTCACATATATTGATAATTACTACCTCCATAGATTCTATCATCTCTCTAATGACAGGGAGTGGCACATTGCTACCCTCTTCCTACCCCATCCTCACATTGTTGATCCCAAACTCGATAAATCTGCTGCTACTGCCTCAACTAGAATTGTGTGAGTGGAGGAACCTAAAGTAGAACAACATGCACACACTAACTGCTAAAAAAGGTCATACACACTCTCCACTGAGGTCCTTTTCCAGAATAAGATAAACATGTGTCTTATCTATTTGAATATTCATGATATTTATTTCCCATAGAGAGAAAATTCATTAAATAATTGAATATAACCATGGCTAATCAGAAGCTCTTCTGTCATAAAAAATGGAACAGTGTACCATAGCTTTGCATCGTGAAGAATCTTGAATACTCCTCTTTTGTAAAGATATGATATTGGATAATGTCCTCTCATATATATCTTCTCTCTCCATCACTATGAGATATTTATTCCCCATAAATAGGGTGGCATTGTGCTAAATGTTTTGATGAAAATCATCCTCGATATTCCTCACCCATGCCTATTCATTTGGAAACATGATTGGTGAAAACTAGAAATGAGTTTTAAAATGGATCCTGAACTATAATAAATTATATCTCCCATGTCTAAGGGCAAGAATATAATTATAAATTTCCATTATCATCATCAAAGAAAAAAAATTACTCTGAACTCATCTCAAAACACCTCCCTTGAGACTTTTGACACCTCTTAGTCCCTGAGAAACAAGAAACCCCACTGCCTCATTTCCCCATGCAACATTATCACATAAAATGAAGGCCATATCAAACTCCTCCATATAGTTTTCTATTAATTCATATGAATAGGAGACCACCTACCACTTTAGTATCTATCACTGAAACTCTCAGAGTGTCCTTCTCCATGTGTCATCACCATCAAACTCTAATCTGCGTAGATCTACTCGCACAAATTATTGAACACCTTCTGCACAAACCTGAGGAGGGCATTAACCAGATGATTTTCTTATGAAATAAAAAAAAATTTGTTCCCCTAAATATGGAATATGGTAGATTTTATCATTAATTTATTATTTTACTTTATGGATTTTATTTTTACTAAACCAAAGTTCGACCCACATAAACACATGCGCATAGAAGAATGATGCATGATGTTTCCTAGGTCTATACCCTGATACTAGTATAACCTAGTTTGGAAGCCACTGTAAGATTAAAGCCTCTTTACTTAAATCACATGTGTCCCTAAATACTTGTGTCAATTCCGGCCTCACATTTTTACAACTCTTTCTAATCCAATATGATATTATTTCCCTAACATCCCATGAAACCTCACATATTCCTACCTCCAAATGCATCATATCCCTCAACCATACCTTTGATACCACTGCATCACGACCATATCCCCATTATGTGTACCCATCCTAGGAAATAAATGAGAGAATTAGATAGTGACACATGATTCCCACCTCTAGTTGATATCGAGATATGGATAATAATCGAGGTTATAAGAACACACATATTGGTGGAGTTAACCAATAAGACAACACAAGAGAAAGAGGAAGATATAAGATATTCCCCAACCACATCATGCTCAGAATCTAATATTGAAAAATAACCAAGTTCATATATGTAATTTCATACATGAACTAGAAATGTAGAAGGGAAATGTATGTACCAAAACAAACTAAATCCAACAGCGACCACATAACTCAAATAGTTCCTGCTAAACCCCAAGCTAGTAATAACCATCCTGATTAGAAATCCTCTTCAAACGGACCAAAATAATAGTTTATACATAAATAAGGTGACTATAATACTATAATCAGTAGTATCCTTCCCGAGGCCTCTCGTGCAAAAGGTAAGGAAATAATGTTATAGCATAGTGAACATCAAGTGAAACTGACTCATCGCATAAATATGTATAGTATCCTACCTACCTCACTATGGCTACACTCATCAGGTATCAAATACAAGAATGTATAATTTATAAAATAATTTCAAGGGTACTAGTCTACCACTTCCACATCAGTTTTCCACTCTGACCTAACATTACATGTCCAAAGCATCTCTATTCAAAAAGGCTACCATGTACACGCTTGGGAGAAGCACTACAAAATTCACCTTGTTCATCAAACCAGCACATTCAAGTAACCAAAAAATAACCATATTGTTTACAAAATCTATTGCATCAGATATATCATGTATCATACATCATGAATTATACCTCATGTCATTACATCCAATACACCGAGTAAGGATCCTAATGTTATCATAGAGTATACCTATTATACTAATGGTTGTCCTTATGAAGATATATCTAGAATAAATGTGTGCGAAATAACCACAATCCATTACACCCATATACACACATATATGGGTAAAAATAAAAAAAATCATAAAATCCCATGTAACTACCAAGAGAAGAGAGTGGGGTAATGGTTGTAGGCATCCTTCCATCCTCCCACTAGGATGTTGGGGAAAACACACCCCATAGGGATCAAATTCCAATGGGTGTCAGTTTCCCTAACCAATAATGTGGATTAGTGTATAAAAACACAAAATATATATGATATAATATATATGACTACAAGAATATGGGAATATCTATGTCTCAAACTGAACTACAACTATCTTCTCTCAGACTCATAGGTTCTTCATCTATGATGAGATATCTCGTAAGAACACAACCATTTAAATTGCAAAATTAAATTACATAATTAGTTTTCCACAATTGCCCTTTACATTTATTTATTAATTAACCATTAATAAAACGTTATTATTTTCCATGTATGATTACGTTATCATCACAAAAATGTTTTATTCCTTCAAGGTATAGAAAACATGTGTTCGCAGCTTCTCAGAACTATAACCACAGCATTGGATCCTAGAAATCTCCAACCCCATGGGATGTGAATTTATTCATTACATAAAATATTCAATTTCTATATTATTTGGAACTCAAGGAAAATATAGTATGAAACCAGGCCTATTATAAAACCACGCACACCTATCTACCTCAAGTTGTGGGAAAATTAAAGACGAAAAACAAACAACATGGTCATTAGTAAAACCATATATTCAAAGAAGAATCCAATATTAATAACAATAGAAAATACCAATTTGAACACATTATTATAGCTCTAGTGTTCTCCCTAACACACACATGCATATAAAAATTAATCTCCCCATCACAAGCACTAACTACTTCTACAAAAATAAGGCCTCCCCATCCCATAACCTCAACAGTTCTCCAGGCTCAGCCATTCAAGGCTCATGTATCATCTGGGCCTTCCTATCCCATAAAGTAAAATATCCATAGTATCTCACATAATATTACAAGATATACAAAAACGTTTTAACATCCCTGACCACGAACCCACTAAAATACTGCTCTGAACCGCATCGTCAAATGACCTCAAGAATGCCTCCCCGTAGGCTAGAGGTTGACAACTAGTAGTGTGGGTCTAATGAGTCACGTGGGGAGTCTATACCCTCTTTACCAGAGTAAAATAGAATAGAACATAATATTAATAGAATAAATAATTTGAAATACCAATAAACAAGCATAACTAATCATTTCATAAATAGGTTACAAACAATAAATCAAATAAATCCATGTCATGTCGTACTAGTAGTGAAATGTGGATGAAAAAAATAAAGACAAACAACTAAACTCCAAATGTGTCCCAATTGTAAGTCCAAACACTCCCCCCAATGAAAATACTCATCCCAACACAACTTATTCATGTAGGGCCTTTTCCCTTATCCAGACCTACAAACAATAGATCTACTCGAGTAACCAATAGTGGCCTGAGAAAGGTGTGTATACAAAACTCAGTCGGCCACCACCAACAGTGTCTACAAAATATCCAGTCTTATAGATAGTTAATTAATGTAAAAAATAAATGGTAAGTATGAATGAGATAGTATAGTTGACATTATTTAACAAGATTCATTATATTCATGACTAGCAATTATATCAATTCCATTTCTTATAACATATTCATTATGTAAGCCACATTGATCACATGCTCATTAGGTAAGGCACAAATATCATCTACACAAGGGTCCAAGTCATTCACTCCAATTGTACAGAGAAAACACCGAATGTACCTATCTCACTAGGGATCCTTGTATCTCACCATAGCATTTTCCTCACATCGAAGGCTCAGTCTAGGTGGAATGACATCAATAAAATAACCCTACCTCGGAACCTTAGTACATGTGATATGAAACCATTAGTGGAGTAGATCATCTGACCACATCCCAAACCCGTGCATTAGAGGTGGAATTTAGAGAATCAGTTCTACTCCTTCCTCATGTATTCCATGTCCTCACCTCAAAGATTTAGTCTGGGTGGATGCAACCATTAAGGGAATAGAACATCAGTATACATCCCTAACCAGTGCATTAGGGGTGGAGTTTAGAGCATCAGTCCAACTCTTTCCTCATGTCAACCATGTCCTCACCTCAATGCCTCAGTCTGAGTGGGTGAAACTATTTGGGTAATAGGGCATCCATCCTCATCTCAAACCCATACATTAGGGGAGGATTTAAGAGAATCAGCCCAACTCGACCTGTGGGCATAGAACATCAGCCAATACCCCACACTTCACAGCCCTGTACACATGATTATTTATCAAGTCCCCACAACCATTCAATAACTCAAACAAGAATATTCAATTCCATTGGATATCACAATACATAACATAACATGACACAACCAATTCCATTGGGAAGAAACATTCACAAAGCATAATAAGAAACATGTAAATTAATACTATTCCATAAATCATTAATACATTTTCCAATTAAAATTTATATCCATTCAAAAAAATTATCAAACCCATTCCTTAACCCATTAGTTTTATTTAACAACCCCTTTGCCTTATCAAAATTCATCATTTTCCTTTCATTGACCCATTTATCCCATTTATCATTTCACAAGCATTTACTTGCTTTTGAATTTCAAACACAATTCTCATATCACATCACAAAATGACTACGTTAAATTCAATAATTTTGGTGAACCACCAAAATTTTCATGTATTAGCTACTTCCACAATTCATCCCAAATTACCATTTTCCATGCTTATCTCACTATTCATAATAATTTATAAAGCTAACCCCCATAGCTTTTCCCTTTAACTCACGTAACCCCTTTTGTATCCCACCAACACCCACATAGTTCACCTCCCAACCCATGTGTGTTGCTAGTACTCCCATTCACATCATTCAATCTTAATATCATGTTCAACCTGGGCACTTTGTTCTCCCCCAATGTCCCTACATTTACATAGCTAAACTCTATGTCCGGAAATGTGGGCACACACCATGGGTTTCCCTAACATAGGTCACATTGTCTTCCAAGCAGCCCGCGGGGATCATGAGGGTCCCATTAGGTTTTTTAGACTCCCTAAACATCACATCACAATAGTTGAATGATGAACAGATCACAATGTGTAATAATAAAAACACTTCATGCACAAATATCTATAAAACTCAAGGGATATAACTGGTATAACACCTACCTCAAATCCATTGACGAACCCTCCACTAATCATGGCCTTCGATCCATGTTCAAACACCCCTTGGAGACCCAACCAAAATATCACCTGAAAAAGAGGGTTTTAGTTCTTTATAAGGAGATGGAAGAAACTACAAACCCTAATCTACAAAAGAGAAGGACAGAGAGGATTAAACTTACTCAACGCTTTGAATAGCAACTGACGATGCTCTAAAAGACCATGAAACAAGGGAGATTGGCCTATGAGAGATATTGGGGTCATTAGGGAATCACTATGCATACAGGAAGTGGAATGGAGGAGATTCATGTAGCGGGTCTTTAAATCACAGGGTGGTTTTCTTATAATTTTTACAAATTTATATGGCCATATAGTTTACCCATGTAGTATTGCAAACCGTTCAAGAGATACTATCCACAAGAGAGAAGCCCGCGCGGCTTCCTGGGAATCCCGAATATATTTCCCTAACCATGTTGATACCGTGCTTAGGATACATTCCAAGGATGGTCGGTCGGAACATTTGAAACGCACAGCCGATTGTCGCCTATCGACCGTTCAAGGTTCCGGTGCTCTGCTAATGTGTATAGCAACACTCGGGTCGAATCCTCGGCGATGATACTTTGTAGCAGTCGTCTGTTTTTAGTTGATTGTATTTTGATTAGGGGGGTTTGTTTGCAGAGCTTAATTGAAATGATTTATGGATGATGTTTGATTTATCAAATTGATAAAGATTTGGGGGAGTTCATCATTAGGTTAGTTAAGCTTGTGATATCCTCGAGCTTTGCTTTATATTGCATTTAAATTAACACCCATGTCACAAGATGATGTTGATTAGAATTCTTAAGTGTTAAGGCTTTAAACTAAGACTTAACTTAAATTAAGGTTATAATCTCAATCAGATCTTATTTATGGTTGTGTATTTATGGTTCCAATAATCCATGGAAACCACATGTTAAACAAAACAAGTCATTAATCCATGACATCTTAAGTCCAACATACACAATGTTAATTCAAAGAATATTCATCGAGCAGAAGCTCTCAATCACTTAACATACCTAAATTATAACTCACCCCAATTAGAGATTTACTCAGCCATTTGGGTGATTAATAATCTGGTTATAATGATTATGATTATAAATTAATAAGAGAAGAAAAAGAAAGGGATAAGAAAAGAGTGGTACGTCGACACACACACACGAACAATGATGATAATTAAAAACGAACTTTCGATTGAATGAGGAAGCTAAATAAGGGAAGGGGATTGAACTGAATTTAAACTATTTTAAGAACATTAATATTAAAATACAGAAGGTGGAAGAGAATAAGAGATATTGAAGAAGTAACTTGCATTAAAACAGAATTACAAAGAAAGAGAATTACAAGATTACAAAAATGAAGAACACAAAAGTAAGTGAAAATAAAGAGAGAAGGAAAGGTCCCTAAAGTGTAAACTTGAGTATGGCAGGTCCTCCCAAGCCTTTGGAAATGCTTTGGTCGTTCCAATATGATCTCCTCTCTTCTGAAATGCCAACCCCTCTCAAGGAGAGAAGGAGAGAGTATTTATAGCCCAAGGAGTGGACTGTTTGCTTTCTCAATCTGTCCCTCCACTTTCATCTCCAATTGAGCTATACAGACAGCCGTATCTTCAAATAGCTCCTTCTTTAAAGTTGTATAAAATGATGTTTTCCGACTACTCACAAAATTTGGAGTCATTTGGACTTAAGGATCAAAAGTTATGGCCGGTTGATTAAACAAACTTAAACTGTCCATTTCAATCCAGTCTTTTTGAAGTCCATAATGTGAAAGGGTTTTTGAATATGAATATGCCTTCAAATCCGAATTGTTTCTTCAACAAAGTCGGCCACCTATATCGCCTCTTTCACACTGAAAAATCTCAGCTCGCTTGGATGATTACATCAGGAGATATGTCATGCATACTATACTGATTTTCATTCTCATCCAGAATGGTGGGCTGGACTTCAAAGATTTATTTGGGCCCCTTGTAATTGGATTTGGGCCATGAAATTTTTATCCAAGATGACATGTAGGGTCCCCCGAAATATGGTGGAGATTTAAGGTTTTTGAATTTCTGGATTGATCCAAGTAAATCAATCTTCATGAATAGTCCAGTTTCTTTACAGATTCTTTGGTCTTGTTTGTGAGGACCATATGACCCTTCAAATGGTTGAATTGGATCATAGTGCCTTCTAATGAAATGTTTTATATTGAAAGGAGAATCCTAAAAAACAAGAACCACACAATATGGATCAGCATAGTGATAGTTATAAGTAAAACAGTAAACTGACTCAATTTGACTACTTCTAAAAATGCTCAAATATTATACTTAATATTAAAACATTAATATTTCACAGAAATTATGCACATTTCATATAAAATAAGTAAAGGGGGAATATAATAAGTCATGAAAATATTAATAACATCAACTCCCCCACACTTAGATTTGCGCGTGTCCTCCTGTGTAACAAATATAAAAACATGACAAAATCATTTTCACTCACCAACAAATATTAAAATTTTGTTTTCTCCAATCAGGGGAGGTTTAGAATATTTCACTCATCCATATTGAATTCCATAACAAGTTTGGTTCTCAATAATGCATCAGAAACAATTCATTTTTTCATGTTCAAGGTTCGAATTAGAAAATGTAGGCACTCAAAACTTACTCCTCTCAAGATGATAAAAATGTATTTTAGGAGGTTCACTCATTCACCAACAAAAAGTGAAAATCAAGAGTTTGTAAGAGCTCTCAGCTTCCATTCCCAAATCTAATGTGTACAAGAATCAAGAGGTCTTTTAAGGGGTTTTCAGTGGCTATGGGACGGTAGGTATATAATGTCCAAAGGAAAAGAGGGGTTAAAAACACCAATATGGAAAAATCAATGCACATTTTTTTTGAAATTTGATTTGAATGGAAATAGAAACACATATTTACAAGGGCATGAATGTGTGATGAATGAAAAGTGAGGGAGATAGAAAATGGAATAGGGTGAGATGATGGAATATGTACAACATGGAAAACTTCCAATAATGGCATAATACAAGATGATTCAAGTGTTTTTTTTCTTTTTTTGCTCTTTTTTTTCGAAAGATGTGATTGAAACAAGTCTCACAGTCATCTCCCAACCCATGCTTGATCTCCACATGGAACTAATTTATAACACGATCAAAGGTTGATGATGAATGATTTTTGACCCACCCAAGACACAACCCATTCCTTTTTTTTTATTTTTTTCATTTTTTTTATATAATTTTTTTTCATTTTTTTTTGAACACTTTTCAATGACATTTGTACAAATGACAATTACACATATACACCCCAAAGCTCACATAATTACAACCTCTCCCCCACACTTGAATGGAATCTTGCCCCCAAGCATATGATGACACATTGGAAATCAATGAAAGTACTCCCAAAAATGAAGTCTATTCCCCCCACACTTAAATTTCAATAAATTGTACAATGAAAATCCATGAAGATGTTGGGTGGGACAAGGTATTAGGCTTGTAATGTGGCTATCAAAAGAAAGTTTTTCATAGGCTCAAATGGGCTTTCAAAAGTAGGATCAATGTAAGGGTAACGGGAGGCTATTTGGCTATTCTGATTCTCATGTGGCTTAGAAAATGCCTCTATCATATTAATGCACATAAAAGATGGAAATTCAGCTCGAAGGTCCACAAACTCAAGACTCACAATTAGTGGTGAAGACACACAATGAAAAAGATGGCCATATATGACCTTGGCATGAAGGCTAATGTTATTCCTCACGGTAGGGGAGAATCATTTTCCACCAAAAATTGTTCATTCAAAATGTTTGTTATTGAAACAATATTGTTTACCCAAGTTTGAGATAAAAATTCAATATATTTGAGTTTAAAACAAGCCTTTTGACTCCCCAAAATGGTTGGACAAAATTTCAATATTGGATGATGAGTAATTATGACACCCCGTTTTTGTCAATTTTCATTTGTTTTTAATTATTTTTAATTATTTTTTTTTTATTTTTAATGACAGATCCACACAAAAGAGAAAATAGAAAAAAGGTTGTGGAAGAATGTTGTAAAAAAAATGAGAGGGAGAGAGGAAGAAGAAGAAATAGAGAGAAGAGAGGTAAGAGAGATTGAGGAGAGATAGAGTTAAAGGGAAAGAGGTGCCCCCTGGTTTGGATTTGGCGGGTCTCCATCCAGTGGTGGTTCTATTGATGTGGATGGGGTTTCGATGGAAGTCGACGTGGTTCCTGGATTGTGATACCTCTCATGGTGATGCTTTAACCGGTGTCCATTTACCGTGAATGTTCGTTTTGATGAAGGGTCTTGGACTTGCACTGCACCAAATGGGTAAACGTTAGTAATAACAAAAGGACCTTCCCAACGAGAATTAAGCTTACCTGGGTGAAGTCGAAATCGAGAATTGAAGAGCATTACCTTTTCACCTTCATGAAATACCTTTCGAAGAATGTTCTTGTCATGGAGTGACTTTGCCTTTTCTTTGTAGAGAATGGAGTTCTCATACTAATCGAGTCGAAGCTCCTCCAATTCAGTCAACTGCAACAATCTTTCTTCACCAGATTTTTCACAATCAAAATTACAAGTTTTGACAGCCCAAAATGACTTATGTTGGATTTCAACTGGTAAATGACAGGCTTTACCAAAAACTAGCCTAAATGGAGACATCCCAATGGGTGTCTTATAGGCTGTTCGATAGGCCCAAAGTGCTTCACCAAGTCTATCGGGCCAGTCTTTTCTTGTGGGCTTAACAATTCTTTCAAGCACTCTTTTCACTTCTCTGTTAGAAAGTTCAGCCATTCCATTTGTTTGAGGGTGATATGCAGTGGATGTTTTATGTACAACCCCATTCTTTTTCAAAAGTGACTCCATGGTTCTATTACAGAAATGAGTTCCTAAGTCACTTATCAAAGCACGTGGTGTTCCGAATCGATGGAAGATATGGGTTTTGAGGAACTCACTCACAGTTTGAGAATCATATTTCCTAGTGGGTTTGGACTCGACCCACCTAGAAACATAATCGACCGCAAGAAGAATGTATGAGAATCCATTGGAAGGGGGAAATGGTCCCATGAAATCGATGCCCCAAACATCGAAAAGCTCACAGAAGATTAATGGCTTTTGAGGCATTTCGTTTCTTTAGGAAATTGTGCCAAATTTTTGGCAAGTGGGACATGATTGACAGAACTCGTGTGAGTCCTTGAAGAGTGAAGGCCAAAAGAATCCAGAATCTAGGACCTTTCAAGAAGTCCTTTGTGGTCCAAAGTGGCCACCTCCAGGCATTGAGTGGCAGAATTCCAAGATGGAGGATTGTTCAGTTTCATCAACACATCTCCTAATTACCATGTCAGCCCCAGTTTTCCAAAGTTTATTATCTTCCCAAAAATAATGCTTTGAATCACTTTTCATCTTTTCTTTTTGTTATTTTGAAAAATATTCAGGGAAAACACCGGAAACCAAGTAATTGACAATTGGGGCATACCATGGTAACTTTGGAGTGAGAGAGGAGAGGTGTTCAGTTGGAAATTCAGGATCAATTATTTCAGAATGAGAAGAATTAAAAATTCTAATCAGGTGGTCAGCCACAGGGTTTTCTTTTCCAGGTTTATCTTTTATCACAAGGTCAAACTCTTGGAGCATTAAAATCCATCTTATTAGCCTTGGTTTGGAATCACTTTTCTTAAGTAAGAACTTTAATGCTGAGTGGTCCGTGAAGATGATGATTTTGGCACCTAAGAGATAGGGCCAGAATTTATCCAAGGCAAAAACCACAGCTAAAAGTTCTTTTTCAGTCACAGTGTAGTGTGATTGAGTTTCATCCAATGTTTTTGAGGCATAAAAGATGACATGAGGAATGTTTTCTCTTCTTTGACCAAGAACAGCCCCAATGGCCCTATCAAAAGCATCACACATCAATTCAAATGGTAAGGACCAATCTAGGGGTTGGATTAATGGAGAAGATGTGAGAGAAGATTTGAGTTCAATGAAGGCTCTCTTGCAAGCCTCATCAAAATTGAATGTGACATCATTTTGAAGTAAACGAGTGAGTGGGAGGGAAATCTTGCTGAAGTTCTGAATGAATCGCCGATAGAAACTGGCATGACCAAGGAAGGACCGAATGTCTCGAACTGATTTGGGTTCAGGAAGTGATTGGATCACCTCAATTTTGGCTGGATCAACTTGGATACCCTCTTTAGAAATTATGTGCCCTAGAACAATCCCATTTGAAACCATGAAGTGACATTTCTCAAAATTCAGCACAAGGTTGCACTTGACACACTTTTGAAGGACCAAAGAGAGTGAATGTAAGCAAGATTCAAATGACTCGCCATAAATGGTAAAGTCATCCATGAAGACCTCCATGAAATTCTCAATGAATTCAGAAAATATACTCATCATACACCGCTGGAATGTTGCAGGAGCATTACAAAGGCCAAAAGGCATTCGCCTATAGGAATAGGTTCCAAAGGGGCAAGTGAATGTGGTCTTTTCTTGGTCTTGAGGTGCGATTAGAATTTGGAAGTAGCCGGTGTAACCATCAAGAAAGCAATAGTGTGACTTTCCGGCCAATCTCTCAAGCATTTGGTCAAGGAAAGGAAGTGGGTAGTGATCTTTTCGTGTTTCAGCATTCAATTTGTGATAATCGATGCACACACGCCATTTGTTTTTCACTCGAGTTGTGACCACTTCTCCATGTTCATTTGTGACAACTGTTATCCCGCCCTTCTTAGGAACGACTTGAATTGGACTAACCCATTCACTATCAGAAATTGGGTAGATAATACCAGCTTGAAGAAGCTTGGTAATCTCTTCCCTAACTACCTCAAGTATGAGTGGATTGAGTCTTCTTTGAGGTTGCCTAATTGGTTTGGATGATTCCTCTAGATGGATGTGATGCATGCAAAGGGCAGGGTTGATTCCTGGAATATCCTCTAGGGTCCAACCTAAGGCATTTTTGTTTTCTTCTAACACTTGAACAAGTCGGGACTCCTTAGTTTCAGAAAGTGAAGCATAGATAATGACAGGGTAGGAGGGATTATGGAAAAGGAATGCATACTTGAGGTGTGAAGGAAGTGGTTTTAGATCAGTTTCAGCCTTGATTTGAGAGCTAGACAAGTTAAGAGAAGGAGAAGGGATTCCAGATGGGTTTGGATCATTTTCCTCAACACTGTCCAAGGTGGAGCAGTAGAGATCAGAGTTGATGTGGGATTCAAGAGAGTTTTCAAGTTCCTCCAGATTTATGGAGTCTATGAATGAGAGGTCCACATCAACTTCACCATTTATGACTTTGTTAATCATGGTGCAGATTTCACAAGATCCTATATCATTATAACATTAAGAACATGGTGGATTGGGGTTCGATTGAATCTTAGAAGTGTCCTCAAAAGAATGGATTGAGAATGCAGAGTGATCCTCAGATGGGTATCGCATGGCTTGGAAAATGTTGAACTTGACCAGTTGGTCACCGAATTCCATGGATAAGATGCCTGAATGGACATCAATCTTGGTTCTCGTAGTCATGAGAAATGGTCTTCCTAGAATTAGGGGAGATCGAGAAGAGGTCGTCTCACCTTCCATGTCAAGGACATAGAAATCAGCTGGGAAGATAAGATCATTGACCCGAACAAGAACATCCTCAATTATCCCCTCAGGACTGGTAGTGCTTCGATTGGCTAATTGAATTACAACACCCGTTGGGTGCAAGGGACCTAGACCAAGGTTGGAGAAAATGGATTCGGGCATGACATTTATTGAGGCTCCAAGGTCTATGAGTGCATCATCAAAGTTGGAACTCCCTATTTGACGTGGAACCGTGAAGGTCCCTGGATCTTTGCACTTCATGGGAATGGACTGTTGGGTTGAAACATTTTCAATGTTCCTAAGTTGCCTCTTATGGGTGAAAAATTCCTTAAGAAACTTGGCATACTTAGGGATTTGTTTGATGTAATCTAAGAGGGGGATGTTCACTTCAACACGTCTAAACATGTCAAGCATTTCAGGATCAGGTTCAAAGGACTTCTTAGGCTTGGAGATGGCTTGAGGAAAAGGAATTGGGTTCCTTAGAGGAATGGAAGGAGGTGAAGGAGTGAATTCAAGTTCCTTTTCCAGCTTTTTTTTCTTTTCATTTTCTAGATCAACATCGAAAGGGGAGGTAGAGAAATCAGCATGGGGCATTGCAATTTTCTTTCCCGATCTAAGTGCAATTGCACTTACATTACCCTTAGGGTTGGGTAATGGTTGAGCTGGGAGTTGGGATGAATTGGATGGTTGTTGCTGGCTAAGGTGGGATGCAAGTTGACCTATTTGGGTTTCAATGTTCTTGAGGCTAGAACGGGTGATGGAAGCAAGATCCTCTACAGCACTTTCCCATGGTTGTTTAGAAGAAGAGGCTTGTCCCAAATTGGGTTGGCCTTGATTTTGGTTCTTGGGAAAGCGATTGTATTGGGTGGGGAATTGGGAAGGCTCGTTAGGATAGTGGAATCCAGTAGGAGGATTGTTCCTTTGGGGTTGAGGGACAAAAGGGTAAGGTTGTTGGAAGTTACCAACACCTTGACTGTATTGAAACTGGTTTGGGTTTTGAGGAGGGAACTGCGGAGGATGAGAAATGGGATTACCATAGCTCAGAGGTGGGTTAAAGGTAGAAGAGAAGGGCTCAGAGTGGGGTTGGTTGAAGTTTCTAACAAACTGACCTGATTGTTGAGGGTTGAAGTTTCGCTGAGCATATGCCGCATTGAGCTCCATTGGACTAGATGAATCAGATGGATCATCTTGAAGTTGTAGACATGTGTCAGTTGGATGAGATGGAGAGTTGCAGATTCCACAATTCTTGATAGGTCCAGGGAATAGTGACTGTGGAGAAGATGAGGTTGGGGCTTTGGTAGCCACCGCTAGTTGATGCACAAGACCTGTAAGTTCACTCATCCACTCAGTCATCTTGTTGGGATCTATGGATTGATTCTCTTGGGCTTGTTTCACTTGAGCATGTGCTCGAGTATGGAATTGCTGCGTGTTTGCAGCCATGTTACTTATGAGATCTCTTGCAGCTGCAGGAGTTTTTTCAACAAGAGCACCGCCACTTGCGGCATCAATGAAAGTTCACTCCATAGCCAATAACCCCTCATAGAAGTATTGTATCAGGAGTTGGTCAGGGATTTGATGGTGTGGACAAGTTGCCACAAGATTTTTGAACCTCTCCCAATACTCATGGAGTGATTCATTAGGGAATTGACGGATGCCGCTTATTTCCATTCGGATAGAAGCTGTTCGGGAAGCGGGAAAGAACTTCTCAAGGAAAAGTCTCTTCATGTCAACCCATGAGTTTATGGAACCAGGTGGGAGGTAGTAGAGCCAAGACTTGGCAGAATCCGCTAGGGAAAAGGGGAAAGCTCTAAGCTTGATTTGTTCTTCAGAAACCCCTTGAGGCTTCATGGTTGAGCATACTACTTGGAACTCTTTAAGGTGAAGATGTGGATCCTCACCGGCTAGCCCGTGAAAATGAGGGAGAAGATGAATCAAACCCGATTTGAGTTCGAAGTCAGCTTCAATGTTTGGATATTAAATTCCAAGAGGTTTGTAATTCATATCAGGGGTAGCAAGTTCTTTTAGGGTTTGTTCCCTAGGATTGGCCATTTCAATTTCAACTGGTTGGATGAGGACTGGTTCTTGAATTATTTGAGTATCTCTTATGTTCCTCCTAAGTTGGCGAAGTGTTCGCTCAATTTCAGGGTCAAACAAATCCGAGGGACTGTTTGGAAGGCTACGGGGCATTCAGAGAGATTTTGGAAGAAAGAGGATGATGGGTTTTTCTTTGTATTTTTTTTTCAGTTTATGATTTTTAAGAGGAAGACGGGTTTTTCTTTGTGTTTTTTTTTTCAATTTTTTTTTAAACTTTTGTATTTTTTATTTGGGTTTTTTTTACAATAACCAGAAACTAATGAATACTTAAAGCACCATCCCCGGAAACGGCGCCATTTGAAACGCATGGGCGATTGTCGCCTATCGACCGTTCAAGGTTCCGGTGCTCTGCTAATGTGTATAGCAGCACTCGGGTCGAATCCTCGGCGATGATACTTTGTAGCAGTCGTCTGTTTTTAGTTGATTGTATTTTGATTAGGGGGGTTTGTTTGTAGAGCTTAATTGAAATGATTTATGGATGATGTTTGATGTACCAAATTGATAAATATTGGGGGGAGTTCATCATTAGGTTAGTTAAGCTTGTGATATCCTCGAGCTTTGCTTTATATTGCATTTAAATTAACACCCATGTCACAAGATGATGTTGATTAGAATTCTTAAGTGTTAAGGCTTTAAACTAATACTTAACTTAACTTAAGGTTATAATCTCAATCAGATCTTATTTATGGTTGTGTATTTATGGTTCCAATAATCCATGGAAACCACATGTTAAACAAAACAAGTCATTAATCCATGACATGTTAAGTCCAACATACACAATGTTAATTCAAAGAATATTCATCGAGCAGAAGCTCTCAATCACTTAACATACCTAAATTATAACTCACCCCAATGAGAGATTTACTCATCCATTTGGGTGATTAATAATCTGGTTATAATGATTATGATTATAAATTAATAAGAGAAGAAAAAGAAAGGGATAAGAAAAGAGTGGTACGTCGACACACAGACACGAACAATGATGATAATTAAAAACGAACTTTCGATTGAATGAGGAAGCTAAAGAAGGGAAGGGGATTGAACTGAATTTAAACTATTTTAAGAACATTAATATTAAAATACAGAAGGTGGAAGAGAATAAGAGATATTGAAGAAGTAACTTGCATTAAAACAGAATTACAAAGAAAGAGAATTACAAGATTACAAAAATGAAGAACACAAAAGTAAGTGAAAAGAAAGAGAGGAGGAAAGGTCCCTCAAGTGTAAACTTGAGTATGGAAGGTCCTCCCAAGCCTTTGGCAAAGCTTTGGTCGTGCCAATATGATCTCCTCTCTTCTGAAATGCCAACCCCTCTCAAGGAGAGAAGGAGAGAGTATTTATAGCCCAAGGAGTGGACTATTTGCTTTCCCAATCTGTCCCTCCACTGGCATCGCCAATTGAGCTATTCAGACAGCCGAATCATCAAATAGATCCTTCTTAAAAGTTGTATACAATAATGGTGGCCGACTACTCTCAAAATTTGGAGTCATTTGGACTTAAGGATCAAAAGTTATGGCCGGTTGATTAAACAAACTTAAACTGTCCATTTCAATCCAGTCTTTTTGAAGTCCATAATGTGAAAGGGTTTTTGAATATGAAGATGCCTTCAAATCCGAATTGTTTCTTCAACAAAGTCGGCCACCTATATCTCCTCTTTCACACTGAAAAAGCTCAGCTCGCGTGGATAATTACATCAGGAGATATGTCATGCATACTATACTGATTTTCATTCTCGGCCAGAATGGTGGGCTGGACTTCAAAAATTTATTTGGGCCCCTTGTACTTGGATTTGGGCCATGTAATTTTTATCCAAGATGACATGTAGTGTCCCCCGAATTATGGTGTAGAGGTAAGGTTTTTGAACTTTTGGATTGATCCCAGTAAATCAATCTTCATGAATAGTCCAGTTTTTTCACAGATTCTTTGGTCTTGTTTGTGAGGACCATATGACCCTTCAAATGGCAGAATTGGATCATGGTGCCTTCTAAGGAAATGTTTTATATTTCAAGGAGAATCCTAAAAAACAAGAACCACAAAATTTGGATCAGTATAGTGATAGTTATAAGTAAAACATTAAACTGACTCAATTTGACTACTTCTAAAAATGCTCAAATATTATACTTAATATTAAAACATTAATATTTCACACAAATTATGCACATTTCATATAAAATAAGTAAAGGGGGAATATAATAAGTCATGAAAATATTAATAACATCAACATTCTACCCACATGGTTACCCCTAATCATGCACAGACTGTGTTCCTAGCACATCTTGGCCGGATTTCGCTTCCCCTTGCACCCCGATCCCCCAAGGCACCATCAATACTTCACATGAACATAGGGATACACTTATTTAGAAAAAAAATATATACCAAAACCATAACATAAACAAAAAAAATCAAAAGAAAATCTGGGATCTTACAACTTTTGCACCTTATTATGGATCATCCTCAAGCCTCTCTTCCGAGAATCTCTAACCTTCATATCAAGAGATCATGTAACATGGTCTACCTATCCACCCCCACATTCCATTTTTATAGTTGTACATTATAAGGACACCTACATGGTTCAAGGGAATATACATTCCCATAGATACCCCCTTACCACAACCACAACACGAGATGGATAATCCTCAGGGGTTCATCTATTTCAACTATTCACGACATGGGAACACCATGTTGAATCATAGGAGACAACACCTACTCACAACACATGTAAACATCACACACATTATCACATCATCGTGGAGAAACCACTCAGATCACCATCGGCCCAATCCTTTGTACATCTCATGACCCAAATCACTGGGCAACGTATTCTCGTTCCTCGTAATCTAATGGTAACCATCCCAGAATCACCTGGAGGAAAACACACTACACATCCAGCCACATCTCATGAATTTATAACATCATGACTATACCTCAAACGCAACTCAAAACTCAGCTACTAGACCAGTAAAACCATCCCATTAATCTCTTCCAGGGTCAGCTCATCCAAACAGTGACCACTGGAGTCCTTCCAACCCAAAATTAAGACTATACCATCAAAGAACAGTTTATCTGATGTAGTTCTCTCCACCATTTTTGATTACATGGAACCTCCTCCATCAACGAAGGGCCACCAGATCTCAACCCAACCATCCCATTTATTAACACGTTCTTACTTACCAGACCCAAGAATCCATTGTAGAATTATCCTACCTTGGCATCCATCCGCACCTTCCAACCATTGAGAATATATCTTTACACCATCCATTGAAGGACCAACAATGTCCTGACCTCACTCAAGATAAACATTGTTTCAAAAGGTTCATTCAACTATAACATGAAACTGGTGGTGGTTCACTCTCACCTGACCCATTATGATTACCATCTCAGGTCGGACCACCTTCAACTGGATTACCCCAGAACACTCACCTTCAATTGATTTTACGCTACATATTTTTCTCACCTTGCAATGGAGCTTACCGACTTGAAGACAATCATAAACATTCCACACACCCACTGAGGTCATTTAAAGAGTTCAAGTAAAATTACACCGTCATTGAATTACCAACCTCTAGACCGTCATCGACCTCACCGTTGACTTTATAATACAATACATGATCAAGGTTCAACCAACATCACAATTTCCAAAAACCACAAAAGTAAAATTTACCCGAGTCTAACCCAAATATCCATCGGAGTAATAAGACCCCATCTTATTTTACCACAAAATTTTATCTTAACCAACCACACCCTCCTACGACTCTATAAAAACAAAAAAATGATAACTTGGAACCACCCTGAAATCAGGAAAAAACATGGCTTATTTTTTAGCACGTCATGTCCCACATGACTCTCCAAAGAACCTCACACGTAGCTCACCAGTTCCTTATTGCTACCACTGTGACACTATGTCATATCATTGTTATCTTTATCATATACATGGATGATTTATCACTCCCCACCATAAGAGTTTTGTTACCATTAATCACCATGAGGCATTCCAACCACCACGTCTTAAAACCAATCTCAAACCAATCCCCAAACTAAGATATGGAATTCCATCCTTTTTCCCAAATCAAGAGAAGAAACATTACACAGTTCCCGTTCTCGGCATCCATGAACATAACCCAAGGATTTTTTTTACATTCATCCCATCCAAAGGTCATCACTATAATCCATCGAGGGTGTACATCCCATCAACAAACTCCAAACATACCATTTCCTTGCGCATAAACTCCATGATGTATCACATCTTAACAAAAACCTTCATGTCTCTTGTTGTGAGATAGAGATTCTCAACATACATGGGACAATGTAAAGATGTTGGTAATGCTCATCACTAGATGAGGTATGATAATAAGTCTTCGAAGAAGACCACCACGAACTTAACTATTTCTGATGGCAAGCTGTGGGACACCATAAACTGCAAGGAATCTTCGGCTTCCCTGCCGAACGTGCCACATCACCACTCAGGTGCGATTGCCAATGAGGTTAAACAATATCTCCACAACCATTCCATTTATACAAAGACGTTCATCCACATGACCAACCTTACATCAGTTGTCACCATCAAGAAAAATTATATATCCTCACTTCAAAAATATACTGAACACCCTTAATCCCCACTCAAACAGATGATTCTGGCATTCAAGAGATACAACCAATCGAAAAAAACCTTATCTTTTACCACAATCACTAGGGTACCCATGTGAAGGATATAGGAACAACTAGACCATCATCCTTCGCACTTATCCAAACGTCAGAAAACAACACCAATAGGTTCTATATGTCCCACTTTCAATGTAAAAAACATCCATAACTCTGACACACAACTAAAAGCACTCAAATTTTTTTCCAAACTCTCTCAAAGATCATCTTGATGTTTTAACACTACCAAATCCCTAAAAACACATCCTAGGACATAACATGACTGACGAGGCCTCACAATATAATCCCCAAATCTCCACTAGGGCACTATCACTTCTCCATCCCACACAAACAAGGGTATAACCGACAACAGTAAGGATACCCACCTTTGCACAAAAAAATTCCCATTCCAATATTTTCATTCACTCAACACTTCAAAGAATGCCTGATAAATTTTTACCACATATGGAAAAAGTCTCACTCTATCAACCCTAAACAAACCATTCTTTATACTCTATCTCAACTATTTTCATCACACATAGAACACTACCCCAACCATACATACTATGGTCATGGTCAATATGGGGTAACCAACTTACTCAATCATAAGTATTTCATCAACACATCTTCAAAAAAATTCTTCTTTCACAACATGACCCTTTCCTCTTAGCAACATTTCCCATTTCACAATTTGTTAAATCAAAAATTTTAACACATTTAAACTTTTCATTAGGAATTTTTTTTATCAATTTAAAAATAATTATGCAACCCCTATTATTTTTGGAAACCAAGTCATCCCTTATAGTTTATCATAACCCAAAATATTAACCTAGTCACAAAATTTCTTTATACATGATATTCGTTCATTTTTCATTTGAATTATTTTCATTCATCCACTTTAACTTCCATTATTAAGAACCGTTTTATTCATATTTGTTATGTAAAATTAATTCTATGTTCTTTGACCCGCACACATGTCCCATGTGTGTGCCAGTAATGATGCATGCCACCTATATCCTTAGGTGCCTAAAATGATTCATGAATGCACAACTCCATGTCATTATGACAATGATTAAAATATCATAAATAAGTCAAACTAAAAAACATGTGAATCACCCTATAGTAAAATATCATCCATATATAACAACACACATCAAGAATAACAATTCCCACCTAGGGTGACATGGGTTTTCCCTCATAAATAAGATAGCTACTCCCATTAACAAGCACATTACCAAGTCCTAGCATTGTTCTAATATCTTATCTACAATCACCAAATATTAAGAAATAGAAACAAACTCCTTTGATGAAACATTTGAATGTCCTCAACCCGGAAGCCACTAAATTGGTTCTCTGATCCGGGTCATCACATGACTTCAAACGTGACTCCTCATACGCTAGAGGTTAGAGGCTAGCTGTGATGATCTATTGAGTCATGTGGGTAAACTATACCCTATTTACATGAGTAACTTGAAAATGAACACAATATAAATTTGGGAAACAATATGAACTACCAATAAATTAGCATATCCAATCATTTCCCAAACAGGGTAGAATACGCAAATCAAATACGAGTATTTCATTCCATACTAGTAGTGAAAAGTGGATGAAAATAAAAAGAAAGGCTGACAAATAAACTCTCAATGTGCCCCAACTGTAATTACAGATCCTCCCCCATGAACACCTCAAGTACAACTCAACTTCTTTTTGTAGTTCCTTTTCACTTTTATGGTCATTCAACCAATAGATCTACTCGGGTACACAATGACAGCCCGAGAAGGGTGTGAGTACAAGAAATAATAGGCCACCACCAACTGGGTGTAAAAAATATGCTTTCTAATAGATAGTTCATGAAAGTACATAATAAATGTAATTTATGAAATAGATATTTTGGGTTCCATTATTTAACAAGATTCATGTAATGTATGACTAGAAATTATCGCAATTCTATTTCTCAAACCATATTCATTACATAAGACACATTGATCATATGTTCCCTAGGATAGGCCCAAATATATTATACTTAACGGTCTACAGAAATCATTCATTATTTATATAGTAAACAAAGAATGTTTCTATCTCACAAGGGATCCAGATATCACATCAACACATTTTAATCACCTCAAACCCACAGTCCGGGTGGAATGACATCAATACAATTACCTTATCACATAGCCTTAGTCCATGTGAAATGAAAATGATAGGGTTGTAGAGCTTCAGTTCACATCCCTAACTAATGCATTAGGGATAGAGATTAGAGAATCAATCCCTCTCATTCTTCATGAAAACATTGTCCTCACCTCGAAGTCTCAGAATGGGAGGATGCAACCATAATGGGAATAGAGCATCATTCCTCATCCCTAACCCATTCATTATGGGTGGATTTAGAGAATCAGCCCAACTCCTTCCTCATATCTACCATGTCCTCACCTTGAAGCCTCAGTCTAGGTGGATGCATCCATTAGGGGAATATAGCATCAGTCCTCATCCCTAACACGTTCATTATTGGAGGATTTTACAGCATCGGTCCAACTCGACATGTGGGCGCAGAACATCATTCAATACTTTACAATAGAAATTCATGTTCACATTATTATTTATCAAGTCACCAACACCAAACCATAGCACAAATACGAATTTTAAATTCCTTTTGATATAAAATTACATAACAAAACATAAAATAACCTTTTCCATTGAGAATGAATATTTACAATACATAAAAAGAAACATAGGAATTAATACCATTCCATAACTAAAAACCACATTTTTCAATTACAATTCATATTAATTAAACCAAATTCCCATTCACGTGCTTTAACCCATTAGATGTATTCAACAACCCATTTCCCTTATCCAAATTCATCATTGGCCTTTAATTGATCCAGTTATCCCACTTATCATTTCACAATCATTTACTCACTTTTAAATTTCAAACACAATTCTCATATCACATAACACAATCCCTTAATTACATTCAATCATTTTTGTGTACCACCTAATTTTCATGTATTTAACCATTCCAAAATTTATCCCCAATTACAATTTCCCATACTTATCTCACTAATCATAATGATCTATAATTTTACCCCCCATATCTTTTCCATTTACCTCACGTAACCCCGTTTTAATCCTACCAACACCCACATAGGTCACAAAATAACCCAGGTGTGTTTCTAGGACTACTATTCACATCCTTAAAGCTTAATATCATATTCAGCCAGGGATCTATGTTCACACACAATGGAAGTACATTTACAAAGCTAGAATATCTGTTCAAAACATGGCCACACCTCATGGGTGGCCCTATCATAGACCACATCATCCTCCATGAATTATGCGTGGATCATGAGGGTTCCATTTGGTTTTTTAGACTCATTAAACATCACATCACAATAATGGAATGACGAACACTTCATGAGGTGTAAGAATAAAAACACCATATGCACAAATATCTATAAAACTCAAGGGATATAACTTCTAGACCACCTACCTCAAATCCATTGACAAACACTGTGTTAATCGTGGCCTCTGATCTAGGTTCAAGCACACCATGGATCCCCAACCTAAATATTACATGAAAAAGAGGGTTTTAGAGCTTTGGATGGAGATGGATGAAACTAAAAACCATAATTTGAAAAAGAGAATGATGAAGAGTATTAGACAAATCCAGAGCTTCGATATGAAACTGACGGTGCTCGAAATGACTATGAAACGAGGGGGATTGTCCCACATGAGCTCTTCAGGTCCATGCGGAATCAATAGGGATGGGGGAAGTGGAATGGGGGAGAATACTGAAGTGGGTATTATAATCATGGAGTGGATTTTTTATAAAATTTTCCAACTTTTCGGGGCCACTCGGTTTACCCACATGGTTTTCCAATCCACGCGTAAACAATGCAGAAATACTGTCTATGAGAGGCCATCCTAAAAAAATTCCTATGAATCCTGTAGTGGTTTCCATAACTATACAAATACCATTCATAGGGAACTATCTCAGGATGGCTTGTCCATACGGCCTACCCACATGGTTACCCCTATCCTTATGTAGACTGTGTTCCTAGCACTGCTTGGCCCGATTTCCCTTTTAATCATACCTCGATCCCTTGGGGAACCCCCTATCCTTCACATGAACAAAAGGAAAAACTTATTTAGCCAAAATGAGAGACCGAAAACATAACATAAACCATGAATTCCTTACGAAAATCCAGGATTTTACAAATTTAGAAGTTGGGAATTTTTCTTGAAAACAAGACATCCATCCTTGACACATAGATATATCTCAGGGCTCCAAAGAAAAATGCACTCCTCCTTTACAAGAAGTAGGGAAACTCGTTCCCTGTAAGAAGATATCTTTCATCACACAAACAACTCTTATTATATATTGAATTAACTGAATCAACTATAAATTGTTTCCATCTATATGAAGCTTAATCCAACAAGATAAAAAAATTATTTATAAAAATTAATTTAACTTTTCTTAAAATATTTTATCAATAACCATTAACATGAACCAGGTTCTTTAACCTATTCAACTAAACATGAACACTTGAATAAATTTAATTATCATCAAATTACAACAACAAAAAATGAATTTATTTAACAAACCTCTTTAATCTATTATCTAATTAATTATCAATTAATTATGGATTTAGTTTCCTACCAATTTTACATGCTACTATTAGAATAAAACCACATCATAGATAGCATAATAAATAGAAAATCAAGTGGTAACCCATTACCATGGTATATAGAACAATATATCTATGAGATTGATACCAATTTTTTAATCTGGTTCCAGTAATTATTACGTTAATTTCATTATAATACAAGGTGATAAATCAGGCTTACTCTATGATTAGAATTAATTTAATGGATAAAAAAACAATACCATATGCCTACATTGGTCAATGTTCTTTTCCCGAGAATGATACACCACTGTGTATCTCGATCACCTCACTCGCATGCACTACATTCACCCAAGGATGTTGTTCCACATCCTCACTAAGAAAAAACCAACATATTATTATTAAAAACATGAAGATAAAACTCTATCACATTGAAAAGTTGATTGGTAGTAAATGCATCAAATAAATCAAAATAATGTCGGTATAACATACCAGTCATTAAAGAATGATTGAATGAGGGAAGCTTGGGATTGATCCCTAAAAAATTAATACATAAAATGTAAAATAGGGGGTTGTCGAGGAGCCTATAATGAGAGAGAGGGGTGATACATCTATAATGATTTACAAACATTGTTCTTGAAAACATTTGAAACATACAACATCGGTGAATTACATGACATGTAATCCACTTTCACATCATGTAATCCATAAGTTTTGCTTTCCACCAAAGACACATAGTCTTTTCATTGTTTAACTCTAAAAACATACACATCATGAAAGCTATGTTCACATAATGTAAATGGTTTAAACAATGTGAAAAATTTCTAAATCCATAATTTAGCAGTTGTGCCCCTCCGATCAACCTTTAATGATCTTACATGTACATCCATCTTCATAAACATGCAATGGGTCGATCTATGTAGATCTGATCCCTTAAATGAACAATATATATGATTATCTAGAGATAATGATTATTTGGAGATAATTTATTATGTTGAAATATATAAAAACATTATTTGACATAAATGATATTTTTGGATCAATTAATTAATTTTTAGATATAATAAATGAGATTAAGATATGACCATTGAGGAAAACCCTTTTTTCTTATTAACGTTATTAAGGTTATTAAGGTTATTTTGGATATGGGGTAATTTAATTATTGAATAATCTATGTTAGACTTCAGGTTCTTCAATTGAATTTTGGAGATTAATATATTCATATTCATATTTGATATTGTAATACATTTTGATTTTTGTTTAAATTTTATTTAATATAGTACGAGTAGTATGTTAATATTTTATGGATATTATAATCCATTAAAAGTAAAATTTAGTGCTTTTGGAATCAAACATACCATTTTTGATATATCTTTTTTTGGACTAAGTGATAAATTAGAAATTAATTGTATAAAAACAAAAGGATTAAATTGTGCATATTAAATAAAATTATTTAACGTAATAATGTTTTCTTTTATTCTCATATAGTAAAATATATCCTCAAATATGATGAAAGGATCCAAAAAAAATATTTTCATTTTACCTTTATATATGATGAATCAAATACAATTTAAATTTATTCTTGATTTAAGGTTTCTAGGTCGATAAATATCGATTTATCATTCATTTTATTATGATCAATGATATAATTCATTAAATTTATATATGATTTTGTACAATGTCCATATCATCACATTCCACAAATGTTCTCCTATGTCAAAACCTACTAATATTTTTTTGTGTGGATGACCATCAAAATTGAAATTATCACTTATAAATAAAAATTTAATGTAAACATTTTTATGATATGGTTTCCAATATAGGTATTTTTCTAATTTCAATCCATTGATTACTGAGATAAAGATTAAATTGTGATGTTGAAATTTATTTAATGGGGTAAAATATAATACCATGAATTCGTAAAAGATGAACATACTAGTTAATATCGTATATGAAATGACAAATCCAAGAACATAATAGAACAACCGAATAATTTAGGGTATATTTTTTTAAATAATTTTTAATCACTTTAATAGCATGTGATGCATGAAACACGAAGCTTAAACGAAAGATTATACTTTGTAGAAAAAACTATTCTTGAATGACCATTAAAAACAAGCTGTTTAGTTTTTAGGTATGAATAGGTATAACTAAATTATTTAAAACTATATTTTTTAAAAATTTATATAATAAATTCAATGGTTATATCTAGATTATAAATAATATAAGAACCATTTGAACGAAAAAAATGAAATATTTTTGTTGGAAATTGGTAATTTTAAAAAATTGTGTCTAGTAATTATTTGTGCACATAATATAAATTTTTTTTTTAAATATTCAGAAAAATAATTTAAAAAAACATAATATTGGAAGTCATCATATTTATATTAACATATGGTGATTTATTTTTATTTTTCAGAAAATGATTCATTTTCAGTGACTAGTTAAAATGTCAATTTTAATATATTCATATCAAATAATTAAGTCCAAATATTATTATTATTCCTTAAAAATTATAATAATAAATATTTAGTTATATTAAATAAAATTAATTAATTTTAAATAATATTTATACAATATTTTAGTAATTGTTTATCTTTAATATTTTAAACATTTTTCCTCTAAAAACATTTTAATGAGTATAATGTTAATCCAGTAAAAATACTTATAATAACACTTTTTATTAAATGATTCAATTGAAATGTAAATATTATATATACAAAAAAAATTAATTGAAATCCATCTCATTATTATTACATTTTTAATAACAATAATGAGATCACATTTTCCGTAAAAATTTAATTCCTTAAAAAATAATTTTTAACATGTCTGTAGGTTTAATATTAAATTAAATGTTTCCAATTATATTAGTTGAATTTAGAAACATGGATTTAATATTTGGAATAATCATAATTTATAAAATCTTATTTTGTCAATAGAACATTTTACCATAATAAATATTGAAAAAATTAAATATTATTTTCAATTATTATAGTTAAAATTGGATTACCAGGCGGTTAAACTAGAATGATAATGGTTAAAATGACTCAAAACATTTATATTTATTATTTTATGTTCATATGTAACCTTTATATCATATAAAGATCAATAATAGTATATTCTCAAGCATTGTAACCTGAGAAAAACATGGGCGGAAGTTTTTTATTTCAGAAATTCCTTATATGCCTTCTCTCACACTTTTAAAAGGTCACCCCCATCCTTTCATTATCAGAAATAAAAACCCATTTTAGCCCATTACCTTCCAAAATCAATTTCATAATTCCTTAAACACAACCTAAAATAATCATTTGGTCTTACATCCAAACTAAGAAATAATTTGGGGAAATCCAAAAGACATTCTCTAAACAACTTGTAACATCCTTATCCGAAACTTTTTTTATATATTCTTCCACCTCTTTAAAATACTATTAAATAATTATGTGATAATTTTATATTTTTATAAATATAGAAATATATTTTTATGTTAAGTTCATGTTTTAATTCCATCTCCACCTCTTAGAATGGAAAAAGAAACAACGAATCTTGTGAACGGTGCACTACAACCTCACAAGACAACGTAATTAGTTTTCCACCACCACATATCAAAAAAAGATATAATAATATATTAATTAATTATATATTATATTTATTATATAATTATTTCAATTTAAAAATAATATCAAAAATATCTACTTACATTCAATTCTATAGAGAAAATAATAATGTTGCTCATGTGTACGGTGTACTACCGCCTCACGAACCAACATAATTTCATTTACACCACCAATTATCAATAAAATATATAATAATATATTAAATTATTATATATTATATATTTGATATAATTATTACCTTAAAAAATAAATTTCACAATGTATACTTACATTCCATTCCATAGATAATATTATAATGTCGCTCATGTGCCTAGTGGACTACCGCCTCTACATAGCAATGTGATGTATTCTCCATTATCAGAATTTAGTAATTATTATAACTATATTTCTAATGGAAAAATAATATTTAAAACATTAATATTATAATTGATATTACCTAACTATACAATATGTTCAATATTCAAAACATTAATGATGAAATATGTAGTAGAAAACAAGGAATTTAACACCCAAAATAGTATTGATAATATACAAATATTAATAAATTTGTAGTTAGATGTTATAAAATGATCATTTATGATGTTAAGAATAATAATATTATTATATAATAATATAATAACATTTTTAAAACCACTATGAAGGAGGATATAAAGAACCCAACTAAAGAGAATTATGAGGTAAGGGGTTTCGTTACTCAATTACCATTCATTGGGTTATATGTATTCTTTGATTACTAAATTATTCCAAAATTTTTGGTCAAATGATCATTGAGGGATTTATGATTTTATATAAACTCTTAATTATGTGGATTTTAATTGTTTACAAATAATAACTTAATTTCTTAATTAACACTTCAATGATATTAAATTTTTCCAGGGATTTGTCCCAAAACATCCTTCTTTGAGACACAAGTTATTTTACACGCCTAATTTTTTTTGAATTGAATATATAATTCCCATTAAAATAATATATCATGAATAATTCATAATACAAAATATTTTTCTTTCATAATTTATCTACGTTTTTCAATGTATGTTTTGATATAATTATTTCTCAAGTCGTAAGGGATTCTGTTTTATGTATCATTTTAATGAGAATTGATTATGATTAAATTTACATTATTAGAAACTATTTGATCATTGAAAAATAAAATCCATCCATTTTTTCCTGTATTTATTCATAAATTTCTAATGTAATATTAAAATTTTAATCTATTTATTACATGAAATGTTTTAGAAAATATTTTTATGAAAACATGACCACAATTCTCCCTTCTGTCAAAATTTATTTTTTATCCATATCCATGTTTGCTAAAAATTATTTCAAAAATGGTTTTACAATGATTGTTTAAAATTATTTATCACATTTAATATAACATTAAAAAATGTTTTTAATGATATCTTCCCATTGTTTACAAAAACATTCAATTTCTTAATTTTCTTAAAAAATGTTATTGCAATATTTTGTAAATGTATAACTCATGAAAATAAGTCTTCTGACATCATGAACACTAAATGTTTTAATGCTTACATTTCAATTTTCAAATAATATTTAATGAAATTTCATTATATTTAGAGAATTTATTATATTTAATAAAGGATTTTTTGAAATGGATAGGATATTATCCTCCATAAATATTCAAAGTTGTCATTTGAAATATTTTTAAATATAAGATGAAATACTTTTATGTTACTCAAATTGAAATGGATATTTTCACAAAAATGGTTATAAAATTATTAAAATAAATTTAATAAATGAAACAACCTTTGATGATATAGATTTAATCTAAATTTTTTATATGTATCTAACATATATACCTAGTTTATTCTCACTACCTTTTATGATTTAAGATAAGACTTATGAGAATTTCTCAAATTCATTAATTATGAAATTTTCTTTGAATGTGATTGGAAGAGAGATTATGGAACCCATTTTGGTTCCATGGGTCATTTTTCTATTATAAAGTTTGATTTATTTTCTTTATGTGTTAATGATATATCATGAACATGTTATGATTGGTGTTACCAAATAGTGATCCAATACATTGTGAAAATATTTTTTGTCATGAGAAGTCTTATATTTGATAAAGATGAAAACCTACTACATTATATTGTTTTTATTACATGTGAAGTTTTATTGGAAATTAGGATTGAATGATGTCTTTATCATGTTTTTTATTTCTTCCACAATTCATATGATTCAATGATTTATTAATACTATGTTATTAATATTATGTATCAATGTGATTACTCATGGTAGTTCTCTTTATGATATGAGGATACACTTTTGACTAACATTGTTCGTTTCCTTATCATGTTTATTAATTTACTAGGATTTTTAGATAACCATTTTTTCTATATACTTATTATGAAATCCTGTATATTTTATGAAATCGAAATGATTTTGGAACTCGTTATGCAGAATAAACTAAAATGTTTTATTTTTCATATCCCACATTGTTACTTTGATGAACATAGTCTTCCATATAATCTAGTCCATTATGATCCTTATATTGTATTAATGGATTTCACTATTTAATAATCTTTTAACAATGTTTTTAAAAGTCATGGATTATTATATTGGATGATATATTCAACATCAAATTATATCAAGAATTATTCATAGACCCAAAAAATCCATTTGTGAGAAAAAAACACAGGTCCCCCATGATAAACACTCGCACCTAGTGTGATCACACATCATTCATAGATATCAAATTCTACACACATGCACACATGTGATCAAACATAAAAAAACAATATCATGTGGTAATAATGCACACATCTGTTATCTAACGTCAAACATGGCTCTCAATGGTTACCCACCCACTCACATGTGATCAATATCTTGCATGGGTCTCTTGGATTACACATGAAAAAGGTTAAAATAGTCCAATATGGGTCTCATGGGTTACACATGCCCACATGTGATAAACATTTCATACATTGGAGATAGAGATATAGCTAGTTCACATTGTTTAATTTTGTCAATTAACACTTCATTTTTTTAAGTTTTGAATGTTTCCTATTGTTATTTAAAACATTGATCTTATTAGAGTTATTAAAAAATACATGTAACTCATAAATCAATTATGAAGTAATAGTTTTTCAAATAAATTGTAAAACCAAATAAAAATATATAGTAAACTTTTTATAACACTATATTTGTGTGTACACTTAACCACCTATCTCAACATAGATATAACTCCCATTTATTAAGACAAAAACTACTTGTTTGATCCCATTCATGTCCATTCTTATACCATAAATTACAATGTGGTCTTAAATCAATCCTATGAAAATAAATTTAATTAATTATAAATAAATTATAATTAATTAAAATATAATATGAAAAAATCACAAAAAATGGTGAAATACATACTTTCCGTAGTATGTACCTAGAACATCACCAAGACAATCCCACATCCATCCTCCCATGGTAGGTCTGTATCACTGTTCGGAATATATTCTTGGAAAATAGTCAATCACCAAACATAAAAAAAGACAATTTAATTAAATTAAATTCCATGATCTTGATGAATTTGTCAAATCAATGTTCCTTAGTTTTAAAATAGACAAACAAATATCTATTACCACAAGCACAATCTCAATTCTATGACATGAAATTACCAAATTATGATTATATATAACATGTCATATTAATCCCAAATCAACCAAAAACAATATAATCTCTCCCAAGGGGAATCAAATTAATTAAACTCTGATAAATGAAATGTTGTTTTTCACCATGATACATCATATACCAATTAAAAAAAATTTCCCAACCCTATATTCACAATTTCATCATGAACCGATGGTATTCTAATATATAATCATATATAGTCCTTGAAAAGAATCAATATATGAATAGGGTGATAAATAATGAAGAGGATTTCAGGATAATTAATATATCATGAAATATAAATGTCAAATATTTTCTAAGGGGAATCATTAAGGATGATCAGTATAATAAACCACATCCACATGAGGGAGAAGGAAGCTCGGATAGTTGAAAAATAAAGGACCATTCTCAGAGCCATAAGATGATATATATATGACCCCCACAAAATCATGTGGAACTTATGGTGGGAGGTGAAGAAGAGGGTATGGTATAATTCCCCGAAAATTTATGGGATATCACTCTTGAAGGGTCCATAGTGCCCAGAAAAGCCACAATATTATTAGTAAATCCCATCCAAACATGCCAAAACTAAGACCTAAACTGGGTTGACCAACTAATAAATGGGATAGAAGACTCTTAACGTATTCTCACCTAAGTGACGGTTATTACTTCTATGAATCATGTCCCACTTCTTCCCCATCATTTAGAATGTGTGGACAACCATCTAGACCGTATTTTCAGCCTCACCTCCAGTTTATCTAAGTTTCATCTAATGAAAATTAATCATCAATTCATACAATATTCATTCTAAGAAGTCCAATCACATATATTTATTATTTTCATGAAATTTAAAATACTGTTTAACTCCTACTTTATTAATGTACCAACCAATATATGGAAGTTTTGAATTACATATAAAATAAAAACTCATAAAGAAAAAGATAATTACAATGAAAAAAATATATGTTTCCAAAAATTAGTAACATTTTTATCACAATTAAAATTTATAATATATAAAATCATTTTAATCCTAAATTAAATAAACACCTTTAAACAAATTTATAAATAATATATAATCATTCTTCCCCATAAAACATTTTTACTAGAATAATGAATAAAACAAAAGGTTTTTTACCTATGAATGTATCTAAAGATAGGACTAATGATATAAAAAACCTATCACATTAAACAAAAAATGGGAATATATTACTATAAACATATGATAAGACAATTAATTAAAAACCAATGACATGATAGGTTTATCCCATAACACTATGAAATATTTTTTGTTGACATGCGTTCTATAATCTCAATAAAAAAACATTTTCTGAATAAAATGTGTTTTAATCCAAGCATATCCCATATTAGTGTTTAGTTACTATTTCGTCCTTATACACAATCAATATGGACTTATTAGGATAATGTTAATACACAATCCACCCATTTCAGATTTATTAACCTAATGTTCATTTATTCAAAAAACATTACGATTTTCTAATATCCACTCATTGATTTGTTTTGATGAAAACAATACATTATGTAGTTTTCCAAAAAAAATTATTTTCCCCTCAAATATAATTACCCGTGAATTATATCACATTGTTATACATCATAATCTATGTTATCCTAAACCTTTTTCCCAAGGTTCCTACTGAACATTCCATGATACAAAAACTAACAATAATGACTGTAATAGCCCAGATGTAATGGTTATATTATTACATTGGCTCTACCTATAGGCAATAACAACATGAGGGATTGAATAGTTTAATGGTACTGGTAACCTAGATTCATTTTTAATTATCAAATTATTTTTTAAAAAATAAAACTGAACAAATTTTTTAGAGAACATTTTCATTACCTCTATCATGGACATATATATCTATAATTGTACACATCCTTGCATTATAGCTAATATAACCCCAAAAATGGGTGATCTCATTTGCTTAGTATGGGAATGCATACAATGAAATCCATCAACAAATAAATAAATCCTGAATAATTTGGCTATAATGAATGATTAATAAATTATTCTATATAAGTAATCATAATAGCTTTAATGTTTTCCAAGGATTACAAGTCTATTCAAATTATCAAATGCACATCAATAAAAAATTTCATCATGATGGAATGCATATTTATAAAAAATATTAAAAATAAAATCAAGGGCTTGATCTAAGAAAATATTCCTAAATTGTTAGGGAATATATCAAATACCAACTATTATTTCTAATGATACATACCAATGCATAAAGGGAATATGTAATTAAATGTTCAACCCATTAATTAATAAGTCCAATTCAATCATACTATGAATATAAATTACAACTCAATAAACATATAAAAATATTCAGTAAATAGTGATATTAGAATAATTTAATGTCGTGGAATGTCTATGTTATTATTTTTAAAATCTATCGGATTATTTTAAGACCATGCACTCAAGAAGAACATGATTTCGAGGCCCGGAGAACTCTGAATAAGTGTTTCATTTTTTTAAAATTTATTTAATATAATGCATGTGAACGATTTTCACAACTTCTAAACAGGTTACCGGATTTGTAATATCTGGGCACTATTACTTCTAGAATGAGGAATTTACATATGGACAGACCTAACAACGACCAATGTGGGTTGATGGAAAAAGTTAATTTTCAAAGTGTTTGTGAAAATTTATTAAAATAATTTCATAACGAAATATTAAATAAACTTTCAGTTTATTTAATATGAATTTTTATTTTCATATAGCATAACAAAAATGATGTTTAATAAATGAAACAGTATAACGACACTACAATGCAGCGTAACAGAAACACTGAAACAAGGTTTCTCCTTTTAATGGGTTATCATAAGACTAATCATTGGCATAATTAATTATTTCTCTAAACCATTTTAGTTTTGTTTTGGGTGAGAAACAATTGATGAACTTCCACCAATAAGGGATTGATAAATAATGAATTATAGTAGTGTGATATTTTTCAACAAACGATCTAACATCTTGGTAGAGTGTTTTTCATTATGAATTAGATTATCCATTATATAATTATAAACAATTAACTCAGAACAACATAGTAACATGGTGATCTGAGGGTAGTTTGTTCTTTTGGTATTTGGGATTTTTTCTTGCGGGGAGTTATAGGAATTTGGTTTTACATTTTTTTATACAACATTAAAACCCTAACAAGGACAAATCATACTAACACGAACAAACGTCGTAATCTATACTTTATGTGTTCCATGTGATTTATGTATATCTTCCCTGTTTCATCCATTCCAATATATGTAATGAAAACATGGGTCTATGAAACAAAACAGATGTGGTGAAGAAATTCTACTGCAGTGGCAAGGGTAGTGCGGCTCAAAGGCTGATGAATCGAAGGCTGACGACAAATAAACCCAGGAAACTTATTAGGGGAGGTGGACCAGTTCCATGGGTAGGTGGTCGATGACAAAAAATGGTTGAGAAGTCCACAGCTAGAGGGCCATGGATGTGCCAAACCTCCAAACAGATAGGGCCATGTGTCAGGTCTGGATACCTGTAATGGGGTAGTAGGTCGGTGTTGGAATGTGGTCCATGAGACCACATGCGGGTGAGGCAGCCGGATGAGATGGCTACATGACACATGTAAAACACGGAACTTTCCACGTCAGAGATGGGCTAAATTGGGCCACCAAAATAAGCCGGTCTAGGGGGAAACTGGGCCATTGGGAAGAAGTTAGACCCCCAACGTGGTCAGTCCGGATGAGGACTGGCCTGAAATGCGGTCAAGTGGGCTAGGACATCATCCAAATGATTCAATCCTAGTAGGTCCAATGAGGATACCCCTTGGGGTCGGCTGGATTGGGTAGGCCCAGTCCCAGCCAGGTCTTGTTGGGTCTGATGAAATGGTTTGTGTCGAGTCGGTCCAACCGGTTCACATCGGTTCCAGACCCAACCATCCCCTTTTAGTACGAAGTGCATAATTATCCAAATAAATTGGATTATTGATGATTTTTTTTCGGTGTTCAGAACCTTTTGAAGAGACGAGCCTTTTTGAATACTCCTAGTGAGTTTTTGTGGAGGTTGAGATACAACCGATGGCACGAGGAGTAGATGTTTCCAAAATCAAGCATGCTATGAGATGAAATCCTTTGGTTGGATGTGACATGAACGAATTTCAGAGCGAACCTCTATATCCCAATGGACGAGTGGACCTCAGTGGACTGATCGACGAGTAGAGATCTTTGTTCTGGAAGATGAGTGGACTTTACTGCCCCAACATATAAGAGGAGTAGACCTTAGTGGCCTGAAAGATGAGCAGACCTCATGTGTCTGGTAGAAGTGCAAGGATTAGTGGGCCGACATACAAGAGGACATTAGTGGACCAACATACCTCAGGGAAGAATATTCTACAGTGGAATGGTGGACGAGAGGACATCACTGTCTCATCATTCCTATGTGACTGACCATGGAATATTAAATCAGCAGTACAAGATGTTTAACTTTATGAATGATAATATTTTTTTATACTTTATGTTATACCTGTATGAGCTCTCCATTACACCATGTTTATTTATAATTGTAGTCATTTAATTGTGGTTTGGTGTCCCAACCATGTATTGGGTTTCTCGTCCAAGGATGGGCTTCACCCAAACATGTTGTGTCTGGTGAAGATGACCTATGTTTTGATATATACCTTGGTTGCCTAGGATGAGAAGATGCCCAATGATATCGGACATGCATGGCCTAATCCTATGACTTTTGGCAGCTACTCTTCACCAACTATTCATGTTGGGTTTTTTATAGAAAGATCATCAATGACCATGTACTCACTTGTTCACATATTTTTTGGGTTACTATTTTGAGTTATTTTACTTCTAACATGAACTTCTAATCATATTTGGTGACTTAGTTGTTTTAATTTTTTCCTTTTCAGCATTGTGGGTTGGGGTTGTGAGTGTGTGTCTGTGTGTACATGTACCTGTAAATGGCCTACCACCTACAGGATAATCATTATGGATCTAGTCACTAGCCCCTGGCCTTGGGGAGGTGGGATGGGGGGTATTCACAGGCCCCGAGCGACTGGTCGTGAAAAATTTGTATCAGTGGAGGTCAATTCTACTTTTAGGACTGATGGTCTATGGGTTTGTTTTGGGGAAATAATGATTAATTTTTTGAGATTAACATTTAGGCTTGTGTCTTCTCGTGCTGGTTTGAAGGCTTATATATCCAATGATCAGGTCCCTGAATTCTTCTATTCACCTTGATACACAAAAACACTGGTTTCATTAATCATAAAGGAATTGAGAGTTTCCTCATGTTCTTCTTCAGTTAATGATGATTCTAGTGTGTGACCATAAATATAGTATGCCTAGTGATGGGGAATCATGATGGGGAATGACACTAGAGATCACCCCACTTGGAGGTGCACCGGTGTTTCCAGCACCTACTAATCAACAGATGAAATAGGAACTACAGATAGAGGATACATGTAGTCCAAGTACATTAAAAAAATTTCAGAGGCAGAGTCATCCTAGGTTCAGGGGTTAGACTATACTCAAGGTGGAAGAGGATCGGTTGAAGATGGTTACGTGATTCTCCCATAAAGCGAGGATGCCTCTCGACCAGATGGGGATCTTATCCATGATCCTTCTTCATGGATTGGTGGGGAGATAGTGTATCATGACGATCCAGACACATGATGCGGAAACACTCAACTAGATAGACATTAAGTGCCCCTTCATATAAGAGTTCCATCCAGTGACGTTCTACGTGTTGTGGATACATGAGATATTGAATCTACAACAAGATAGCATGAAAATAGTGGATTACATGATGAGACACACTGAGATTTCCCACTGCTCGACAAGTATTGTGTGGGAATTTTTTTTGATCGATATATTGAGTAGGGACTACCCCAGGAGTTTAATGAATTCAGGGTATCGCTTAACATCCCTAATTTGGATGTGGTTCATGAGTGTTACCTAGAAATGGACAGCTTCCAATATCAGTATGCGCTAGTAGTAGGAGTTACCAGTAGACACAATCTGGAAGAGTCTTTTGTTGTCGGTTGCAGGTTGCAGGAATGGGGGCCCAAATGGTCCAGGAATTTCGAGAGATGAGTGTATGATGTAGGATATGTTGTATGAAAAACCTAGAGGAGAGGGAATCATTGAAGGAGAAGGGTGTTCTACTCATGCGGTGGTCATGGACACATAGCTTGTGATTGGAGAACTCGCTATGAAGATGATCATTAGAGAGCTGAGGGACATCTAAGGCAGAGGAAAATCCTAATTCATGGTGGCCCATATGGTATAAGATGTTCTTGGTGAGACATTATAGAATCTGAAATTAGACGGATGTTAAAGGTGCTACCACCCCCACCCCAAGGTGGTCCACCACGGCCCTTGGGAGCTGGTGGGCAGGGGCAAGGCCATATTTTGGTGATGGAGTCCTACTAAAATAATACTCCAGATATGTTTATAGGAATTATCATTATCTTTATGACATTGGCAGTATTTTTTATAGACACACGTGTCAGTCACTCATTCCTTTCCCACAGACCTTGTTCAAAGCATAGTGATTATGTTGGAGTCGTTGAGCCTATCCTTATGGTTAGATACATATATGGGAGGGTATTTTATGATTACACATTGGTTCTGGTTATGTGAGATGACTCTAGGAGGCAAGAAGATTAGGTATGATCTCCGTGTAGTGGCATCGAGGATTTATGACATCATCATGGGTATGGACTGGTTATCCACAGTTCATGCTCTGATCGATTATTTTTGCTAAATATTATTGTGTGTCTATGAATATTAGACCATTTTTTGGTTCACTGGTGAAATGGATCTCCTTTAGGGAATGATTGAATTTCTCAGAGGAGGATGGATTTTATCACTCACCAATTGTCTAGAATCGCCCTCATTACAGTGGGCGAGAAGAGTCCCCTCATTCTTATAGTGGTGGATGAGTACAAAGGCCTCATTACCACGGAGCATTGTGAGTTGAGATTACTGCTGGAGGATTTTCAAAGAAGTGATTCGTGAGACCCAATGTTTCACCATGGGTAGAAATAATATTATATTCCATGAAGGTAATCATGGGTATGATGTTTTTTATAGACTTTAGTCACATAAATTAGGAGAACATGAAAAAAAGTATCCAATTCCATGGACTGATGTAATCATCGATCAGATGAAGGGAGAAATATGGTTCATAAAGATAAAGATGTAGATCATGCTATCATTAGCTTTGTGTACATGATAATGATGACTAACGATAGCCTAAATATGTTAGTATGGACACTATGAGTTCTCAGTGATGCCTTCTGGTGTGAGGAATTATTCCACAGTGTTCTTGGGAATCATAAAAAGGATCATCCATCCTTACCAGGACTGGTTTATTGCTTTCTTCATTGATGACATCCCAATGTATTTAGTATGGATGGAGGACTACTCTATACACATATGGATAGTCCTATATTCTATCTAATAGAAAATATATTATGGTATTCCCTTGAAGTGTCAGTTTTAGATTCAAGATAACCTCATTCAGGGATATGTCATTAAAGATGTTGGAGTTGCAATAGATCCAGCAACGATAGAGAAGTTTCGTTCTTGGGTGACACCTAAGGGGAATGACTAAGGTTCATATTTTATTGGGATGGGATAGATACTATTAAAGGTTCTTTTTGAATTATTGTAGTGTAGAATCACACTTATTAGCTTTGACATGGAAGGGAAAACCCCTCTAGTGGACGAAGAAGTTCTAGCTGTGTTTTTTGTAGCTGAGGAAAAGATTGATGAGTTCCACCATATTAAGACTCTGAGAGGAGGGAATTGGGTGTGTATTATTTTTCTTACGGATTCGGTATCGGGTTGGGTTGTGGTCCTTTCTTTGAATATATGTCACCCCTACTTAATGGGTGATCGATTTGCTGCCTACTCAGACCCAAAAAGTCTTAGTTATATCTTATCCAAGAAGGAACTGACCATAGGTAGTGGTGGCGGAAAGAGTTTCTCTAGGACTATGACATCGAGATATTTTTTACTCAAGGGATGTGGAACATAGTATAAAATGCTCTGATTAAGATATGAGGTTCATAGTGGATGATTGAGGCATCAGATAAGTTAGCTACGATGCATATATCTGTTCTGGATGGAGATGGGGCAGATCATCTTCAGTGGATGGAAATCACTCCTCACTCGTATAATGAGTCAGGGAGGAACATATTGATAATGATGACTAAAAGAACATACGTGCTACGTTATCCTCATGACAATCTCCTCATAGAAATATGATATGTTTGGAGCAGATTATCCTTTTCCAAGTGTTCACAATTTTTTCAGTAGCATCACATACGGATGTTATGAAGGAGTTCCACACCTACCCTTTTGAGGTAAAACCATGATATGAAAAGATGTAATGGGACCTCAGATATCAGTACTGTTGGACGAGGATGAATAATTAAGTAGAAAAGTTCATTTCATGGTGCCTCACTAATTAGATAGTAAAGGTAGAGAATCTAGTTCTACTAGACATGAATCGTTTTCTTTAGGTATAGTGGTGTAAGTGGAATGGTATCTCGATGCAGTTCATGTTGGGTTTTCCTCTCAAATCCTTGGAGTATAATACCATCTAGGTAGTTTTTGGCTGAGTCACCAAGTCATCCCACTCCCTTCCCATTTAGGTGTTGGGTTCAATTGAGGGCTTGATATGCTGTTACGTACAACAGATAGTTCGACTCCACAGAGTCCCATCGACGATAGTCTCAGATCGAGATACATGCATTAAATCCCTATTATGGGAATAAAATTAGAAGGCCTTTGTGACTCAACTACACTTGATAATGTCTTTCCACCCCCCAAATAGATGGTCATATGGAGAGCACAATCAAGGATTTTGAGGAAATGCTCCATTCTTATATCTTGGACTTCAGGAATTGTTGGGAGGATCACCTACCACTGGTGGAGTTCGTATAAAAAATCAAACACCACCCAACATTCGGTAGGGTACTGTTCATGGAACTATATCGGAAACCATGAATTTCACCATTACATGGGACATGCACAGGGTAGCCAATACTCATGTGTCCAGAGAAGGTATGGGCTACCACATAGATGGTATAGATTATCCAAGATTGGATGGGGACTGCATAGATTTGGAAGATATCTTATGATGAAAAGAGATGTATTCCCTTGAAGATCATGTAGGGAGGACACATGTTCCTTATGGTCTCACATAAATGACTGTTATAGATATTTGGTTGGGGAGGAAAGTTATCTATGAGGCTCATCGATCTTTTTAAAATTCTATGTATAGTTGATGATGTGGTATACTTTCAAGCTCTCCCCCCAAAGATGAACCACATGCATAATGTCTTCGACATATCACCGCTGAATAGGTATGTGAATGATCCATCACACATAATCGATTGGGCTAAGGTAGATATTGATGGTGGGACGATGTCAAGGGAGTCCCCGATAGAGATTGATGATCAAAAGGAGTGGGTCCTTCATGGGTGGTCGATTCATGTTGTGTGTATTCCATGGTAGCATGGGAATATCATGGAGTGAACATGGGAGTGAGAGTCTCATATCCGAACATAGTACACCCATTTGTTTTTTAAACATTTTTTTGGCTTATGAGGATTTAAATCCGAAATGGTGGGGGTAATGTTATGTCCCATAAATTCCATTTAATATTATTTAAATTATATGGGATTCTATTGAGACTAGGATCTCCGAAGGAACTTGATTCTGAGTCTCCATGAGCCCAGAATTAGTGTTTTATTTTAAATGTATATTTAAAATAGTTCATGCGAGAGGTTTTGGAAACATCTAAATGCATTATGAAATTAAAAATATGAGGATACTATTGCGTGTAAAAGGACGACATTACCTAAAAGAGGACCTAACCTCGAACAACATGGGTCGAGGAAAAAATTTAATTTATATACTTTTTATGAAAATATAATAACATAATTCTATTATGGAAATAAAATTTAAAATATTAGATTAATTTAATTGAATTTTAAATTTCATTGAATTGGAATATAAACATTATGACATAAATGAAATACTGTACAAAAAATGCTAAACATGTTTTCTCCATTTCATTGTATAATCTAAGAATGATTATTAGCACAATCAAGGACTGTTTTTAACGATAGGAATTTTCATGTTGGAGAGAGATGATAAAGGAACCGACACCAATGATGGATAGTGATATAACGAAAGACAGTGGTGAGATCTTCATAAATTGATGATCCGTCCTCCAGCTATGGGTTTTGTTCTCTATGAATTATATTCCACATTCTATCCTTCTATACCAACAATATGGAACAACACATTAATAGGTTGACCCGTGGGTCATTTCATCGTGGGATATTTGGGAAATATTCATGTGGCGAGTTATGGAATTTGGATTCACATTTTTTTATCCATAATTAATCTCATAACAAGGAAGGGTCACACTAATACAAAGAAAGTTCATGATCTGTCCATTATGTGTTCCTCTTTTACTCATCATCTCTGTACCTTTTCATCCATTCATCGTGAGGTAATGACAACCGTAAACCATGAATAAATGCAGCACTGGTGATGGAGGGGAACAACAATGTGGGCATGGTGGTGCGGTACTACAGTGGTATGGACCTTCTTCACTAGAAGGAAGCCAACACATACTGAGGAGGTTGTGGTGGTGCAGAACCACATTGCCATAAGGCTTTTGTTTAATAAGGGATGGGAGATCAATGGGGTCGTATAAGGGGGAGGTGTTCTACAGAGCTAGCCAGGAGATGCAGGGGAAATATTGTGCCTGCCACGTCCAGGATGAACCAAGCCAGCCCATGTAATGTCCCGGTACCAGAAGCGACCCAGAGGTTCCCCATACCCAGTTGGTCAGATGGAGTCAATTGAATTTCCCCAAATTCCAGAGGATGCCGAATAGCAGCGAGGGGCTTGGGTGTGATATGGAGAAACAATTTCCTTATTGGAAGAGTACACAACAGATATAAACAAATGTAAAATAGAGGAAGCAGTAATAATACCATACAACTGTAATAACGGAAGACTGATAATGAAACAACTAGAGCATATATATACAAATGAGTCATGTACATATATGCCTAGGAAAGCATCCAAACAAGTCAAAATGTGAAATATAGTACTATACCAATGTATAAAAAGATAACAGATAAGAAACTACTCAGCATCGAAAGCCTTATCTTGGTCCCATGCTCTCTAGATCAAATGAAATCATGTATATAAAGTTGAAAGGCACTTGACCTGGTCTATCCCTGCAATAATATAATCTGTTTGGGAAAAAAATAATGGCCCAAACAGGTTGTGTGAAGAATTCCAGTAGGCAACCCCCACAAGATATGTGCCTAAAATTTAGTGAATATATGGCAGATAGAAGTGTAGAAAGCAGTAAACAAGGATGTACTCAATAGTAACGATCCACAATTTCAGATATCAAGAAACATCTAATCAAATCAGATAAACACAAACATGTAAACCTGAGGGAGTTAATCACAACCTATCCCCTCTAGTCCTACCTAACAGATACAAGAAACCCTCTGGGAAGCACACATAGTGTCACCCCTATGTTACAACTAATGTATAGACTCTTTGAGGAAACACTCACGGTCGATCCCCCCTATAGTATCATATCAGTACTAAAGGTGCTCTAGTGAAGCACTAAACGTCTCATCCCCCCTATGGCCCAGGCCAAGGAACTATAGACTCTCTAAGGAATAACTCAATGCCAATTCTCCATGTTGTCTCGCATCGTAATATTATAAAAGACACTCTAGGGATTCCCTTACATCCATTCTCTCTATGGTCTACTAAACTAGGTTCTTACGGCCTTGTGTAAATAAAAAAGTATAACATCATTTATCGGCCAATGTAAATCTCAAGAACTACATTTATAACATTATAATGTATATCTGCATTTCATAATAATAGTCACACCATCCACCAAAACTAGGCATGGGAATGTAAACTGTATCCTAATAGGAAACTAGACACAAAGGTCAAAACATGCAAAACATGCATGGGAAACACATAAAATGCACAAAAATTCATCATATTCACAAAAAATAACCTCTACATGGGAATACAAGCATAGAATAAAACAATATGGCAAAAATGGTAAATTCACAATACCCCGTTCATGGGTATTAGTAAAATTTGCACATAAAACTGAAAGACATTCAACAGAAACGCACAAACCACCTATGTCGGTGTTCAAAGATCGCTATACATGATCCATGTGGGTTGAAGCACTATAGAACCACATAGATCTATGAAAACATATAAAACGTTCAACCAACGATTTCTCACAAAAGAGGAGAAATCAAGGGATGGTGCTCTAGGAGAAGAGAGAACTCACCGATGTCATTCCAATGCACCTGATAGTGTTTGATTCAGAGGACCGAAGCTCGGTTGGGGTCTCGTCAATTATCCTCATCTTCTCTACGATCTCGGATGAAATATGTTAATAAAGAGATGGTTTTGTCCATCAGACGTGACCCTAGTGCGTTTAATGAAAAAATACATTGTATGTCCTTTCGAAGTACACGGAGTGTACTCGTCGTTTCGGTACTCCAAATTTGGCAGCCTCGAGGTCATCACACATGGCCGTGTGAAAGGCCGCTACACAGCCAGTACACGGCTACCTTCAGTAACCAAGTACATGACGTGTACTCATAATGTACATGACGTCTACTTCAAAAATTTCCAGAAACTCCTATTTTCTAAAAAACTGCAGATAAAATTAAAACATACCTGAAATGAAGATCCGAGTTTTTACAAAAATTCCCCCTTAATGAAATTCTTCCCCAAATTTCCCATGAAAGGCGGCGTAGAAGGAGAAACCAGAACAGCTCCAGCCACTACAATCGTACATCGGCATCCCTCTCACAAATCTCATCTTGTACTCTCCCTTGTTGTCGTAGCACCTGTAACAGTGGAATAGACCTGCCATAGAGAACCTTCATACTTCGATCAACAATCTGAATAGGATGATCCTCAAATTAGGGGTCCACTTCCAACCCAACCTCCTCAAGTTGGACAACATGAGATGAGTCTGAAAAGTAACATCAAAGCTGAGAAATGTTGAAAACGTCATGCATAGCTTGGTACCTCTGAGATAACCTTAACCGATAGTACACCATTACAACTCTATCCAATAACTAAAATGGCCCGACGTACCTTAAAAAATTCTTACCCTATCTTCTAATCCTTGTGTTTCCCAACCACAGTGTGACACGCAGAAAACGAAGTTCCTGACCTCGAACTCTAGAAGTCATCAATGCTGATCAACATAAGACATCTGATGAGACTATGTAGTAGCCATCCTTTTTCTAATCAACTATATCTGCTCTTTGGTCTCCTGAAAAAGATGATTTTCCAAAAAATCTCCCTCTCATGCCTCCAGCCACCATAAGGGTGATCAGCATGGCCTATCGTACAAAGACTCCTAAGGTTCCATCTGAATAATTTTTTTCTACACTATTATTGTAGGAAATCACTACATGAGCTATATGATTCTCCCAAGAACCTCCAAAATTAGGGATGTGTGCTCATAGCATGTCCTCAAGCACCTGAATTGTAGGCTTAGAATGGCCATCTGTCTTGGTGTGGTAAGCTGTACACAAAAGTAACTGTGTACCCAAAGCCTTCTAAAGCCCCTGCCAAACCTGAGAAGTAAAACGCGCATCTCTTTCTGAAACAATGGAGTGTGGAACTCTATTTAAGTGCACAATCTTTTGGATGTACAGCTGTTCCATCTCATCAACACTGATGGTCTCATAGATTGGAAGGAAGTGAGAGTCCCTCGTAAGTCTGTCAATGACAACCCATACAACATATTTCCTGTGAGGTGACCTCGATAACCCTGTCACGAAATCCACCGCGACATCATTCCACTTACACTCCGGAATGGGTAAATACAGAAAAATCCTTTTTGGTCATTGATTGTACTCTTTCACCTGCTAGTAGGTGGAACTCATGATGACGAAACAATTAAAATCCTTCTCCATACCTGGCCACCATAACTAATGATGTAGATAATGATACATCTTGGTGAAACGAGGATAAACTAACCAAAAAGAGGAATGGAAATAATGCATCAACTCTTCACGTATATCTGCTCTCAGCCATATGCACCCCTGGAAACACAAGGTCACATCCCCACCTATGGTCTATCTAAAAATTGGTTCCTCTCCTAAAACACTTTCCCACAGGACTAGGCCTTCATAATCTGACAGATGCCTCATTCGTACTCGATCAAGAATGGTAGAGTTAGCAGTTATAGAAGAAATAATAGTCTTCCCCTTTCTATCGTGCACCTCCAAATTCATATCTGAGAATAGCGCCATATGCTTCCACTCACTACTGACTCTTGAACTGTTTGTATCTGAGTCCTCCAGCACAACGCATCTGCAAATGAGTTGCCTTTCCCCAGGGTGTAGGCCAGCTCAAAGTCAAAAGACTAAAGGTACTCAACCCACCTTTGTTGTCTCACATTCATATCACACTGGGTGAAGATGTACATGAGACTCTTATGTTCAGTGAAAACCAAAAAATTCTCTCCCAGAATGTAATGTCTCCAATAGTGTAATGCATGAACTACAACAGCTAACTCGAGATCGTGCGTCATGTAATTCCCCTCAGGTGGGATCAACTACCGAGACCCGTACGCAACAACTCCATCATCATGCATAAGCACATCTCCCAGACCGATACCTAAAGCATCACAATACACAATATAGATCTTGCCCAACTTTGGAAATACTAGTATCATTGTAGAAGTCAACCTCCCTTTCAACTACTAAAAGGATAACTCACAAGAATCAGACCATAAGAACATCACACCATTCTTAGTCAAACCCTTCAGCAATGCAGCTACGTGGGAGAAGTCCCAATTGAAGCATTTGTAGTATCCTACCTGCCCTAGAAAACTCCACACCTCAAAGTCATTTTTCGGATGCTCCCATGAAACAACTACTCCCACTTTCTCTAGGTCTACTGCTACTCTTGTCTCTGAGATAACATTACCCAAATAGTGAATATGAACCACCTAAAAGTGGCATTTTGAGAGCTTAGCATATAACTGATGCTCTCTGAGTGTACACAAATATATCTAAAGATGTGTGGCATAGTCATGTTGAGAGTGAGAATAAACCAAGATATCATCCATGAAGACAACCATGAAAGAATCCAAGTGAGGATGGAACACTTGGTTCATCAGTGTCGTGGAAATTGCTAGTGTGTTCATGAGACCGAACATCAAAGAATATAATCTTATAGACCATACCTACTCCAGAAGGTTATAAAAGGAATATATGATGGTCTAACACACAACTGATGGTAATTGTACCACAAGTCAATCTTCAAGAACACCTGGACTCATCGATGTTGATCAAATAAAGCATCAATCCTCGGCAAGGGATTTCAGTCCTTGACCGTCAACTGGTTCAACTTCCGATAATCCATTTAAAGCCAGAGAGTACCATCTAAATTATTCGCTAACAGAACATGCGATCCCTAAGGAGAAGTACTAAGTCGAATGAACCCCTTTTCCTGCAACTCCTCCAAACTGCTTCTTGAGTTTCTATAACTCTGGTGTAGCCATCTTATAAGGAGGAATGGACTCCTGTGCCGCTCCAAAAACAAACTCAACCAAAAATTACACCTCGCGCAATGGATGAAAACCTAAAAATTCCTCTGGAATGACATCCCAATAATGATCCACCATAGGAGGAATGTATAACTGTGAAGTCCCCTGATCATGCAGAAATAAACTAGCAATCTGGGACATAACTCCTCCCAACCCAAGATACTATGGACCCGCTCTGATCACATGGACATCCCACTCACCCATATGAAGAAAAGATCCACACTCTGGTGATATGAAACTCACCCTTCAGTGATATCAGTCGATGAATACCTATAAGGGAACTATAAAGTTCATTCCAAGATTGAAATCATAACCTGTCATATCTAGGACATTGAGATACCTTAAGAAGTGACACCCACCAACCTCTAGAGGGAACTCCTTGATCTTATATACACTAGCAGTCCTAGTCTCCAACAGAGTGTCTAACGTCAAGATATTGTCTTTGTAAAAGATACAAGGTCCAAGGCTCTCCACAATAGCAATAGATATAAAGATATTGGAAGCCCCTTTATTGAAAAGAGGTAAAGATATAACTGAGGCAACTAGGATCATATCTCAAACTCTAGAAGGACCATGATCCTTCTCCTGCTGGGTATGCTCCAATACAATGGTCCTGCCTGCTCCACAGCCCTGGGACCCTACCTGACAATTCTCAACTAATCCACTCTATTGTCGCAGAAATAATGGTGATTGACCACCATAGCCATGACCTCCACCTCAGCATGAACAACTAGTAGAACACCAGTTCCCTGACATGTGAGAAATTGGAGGTGATGCTCTCGAACGAGGAGTCATAGAAGAATTCCATCTTGTTGCATGATTGGCACTCCCTTGGGTCTCTCTGGCACTACGACCTTGTATTCCCACTCCTCCCACACTGTTAGCATACCACCTAGATATAAGAAGATGTATCTCGCCACCTCAGATCTCCCACGAAGAATCCATGTTGTGCTTCCTAAAATCCGTAAAAGGGGTGCTAACTCCAGATTCCAAGCCACTCTGGCTCAGAATTCCGAAATCCCTCAGATTGCGCTATGTGATCAGCTCCTAGTTGATGATAGAAGTGATGGAAGTCAACCAGAAGATGTTCACCTGGGAATGGATGTTGGGCCTAAGACCATCCACTAAATTTCTTCTAAGTAACAACCCTTCTCCCCCAAGGAAGGGTGTAAAGAGATGAAGCTATGTGATGTGTGAGGAATACTCAATGACAGAATGAGTTCCCTACTCCAGACTCAAAATTCCCTGCACTCGGTCATCCCACTAGGTCTCCAGAAAGAAGTAATCATAAAAGATGCACTGAAACGCATCCCACACAATAACCCGCTGGAGTCCCACCTATGAGATCACATACCACCACATCTTGGTGGAGTCCCAAAGCATATAGGAAGCAAGCATGAATCTACTCTCTGGATGTGTCTGCAGATGCTCAAGGTTCATCAACATGATGTCTAGCCATGACTCTGCAGCCTGAGGTCCTCATTACCATATGATGGTGGGAGGATGCTGCTGCTGGGAATCCCGTGTCAATTATGACATCGACATGGCAGGAGGAAGTTCCCCCTGAAAGGTCTACATCATCCCCATAAAGCCATCCCCATACTGTGCGTATTCACCAGTATCTGGTATAACAACTGGTGCCAAGACCGGCACAAAATGAGGATCTGTGGGAAATCCCTAATTAGTAATATCTGGCATCCAATCACTACCCTGTAATTGGCGGACAACTGGAGTAAGTCTCGGAGGCATGACTTTGCAAGGTCAAACACACACATTAGGTGAACATTATCGAGGACTAAAAACTAGAAGAGTTAGGAAGTAACAGGAGAAAGAAATTATTCTATTTTTACAAAACATGATTACAAGGAGTGTACAATTCCTACACTACGTGTTCCCTTTTGTCATTCACATGGGCGTGTACTCCTTCCTAAACTGGTCATGTCACACCCCAACCACACGGTGTGTTGTCTTAACACACGATGTGTACTTGATTCCTATTTCCCTGCCCGAGTCTTTCTACACAGTTAAGCAACGTGGCTTTCCAAATACAAGACTACATGACTTGTTTAATGGAAACATGTTGTGTACTAGACGAGCTTCACTTGGCCCGTATTGTTAGTGACATGGTCAGATACACAGGTCACACTACATGGCGTGTTATAGGTGGACACAACATTTATAATAAGAGACTCCACCGATCTATGTTGTTAGATACGTGGTTGGGTTCCTAGGATTACACTACACGGCATGTTCAATCCCTACACGATGAGTATAGATTAAGGTTTATACATCCGTGTTGTTAGTTACATGGGTGGACACATGGTCAAAACCACACCGCATGCACAACCGGTACATGGGGTCTTCCCATAAGATTTTTCCTATCCCGTGTATCTTCCCACACGGCATACGACATGCTTAGAGACTACACAGTGTGTACATAATTTACACGATGTGTATTTATGAAAAACAATTTCTTCCTGAATAGAAGAACACATGGAATCTAGTCAAAACTACACGACATGTATTCTTTGTTTTTCTAGATAGTAATCCATAGAAACAACTCCGGAACCTATAAAACACTGAAATGAACCTTGAAGGTGCCAAATTTTGATCTGTGAGGGCCCATACTACCCGAAAATCAATGCTCGACAACTTATACTTGTTTAAACAAGGAAAACAATGCGATGATCTGCCAAATTTGGTCCAAGTGGGACCATAACCCCACATGTCCCAAATATTGTCATTAATTAAACCAAAACCATACACAATCAATGCTCTAACAAAATCAGGTATTCATTGACAACATCTATCACAACAACATTCATATTCTACAAAACACCTATCACAACAACATGAAATCTCTAATGCACCCTAAATGGCATGGTATGAATGCACGACATGTGATTTCTAACAAGTGCCTGTATGGTACATGAGATGGCATACCCTCATCTCATCGGGTTGCGACATAAGTAGAACCTCAATAACATCAAACATATTAGTACAAAACATGTGACTCACCCAATAGTGAAAATCAAATCAATCGTAAAATTTAAAAATAAGAAAATTTGCAATAAATGCAGTAGATTGAATTTTCCTTATACATTGGTTAGCTAATCCCAGGAAGAAATTATTACCAAGTACCTATTCCTCTGTATCCCTAGATAAAAAATCCCAACAGTATGTCAAGAGAAAATAATTTCTCAAATACCATATTGTAATGTCCCTATTCTGAAATCCACCTAGAGGTGCCCCATACCCAGTTTGACACATGGCCTCAAGCACATTTCCCCGAATGCCAGAGGCTGCCTTCTACCTAAAAGGTCCATGGGTGTGATAGTGGGGAAACTATTCCCTCATTTGTAGAGTACACAACAAGAGTAAACTGATATATAATAATAAAAGCAGTAATAATACCAAACAATAGTAACTGAGGAAGACTTATAGAGAAACAACTTGTTCATATACATATAAATGATTCATGATATATATACATCTAGAAAAGATTACAAACAAGTCCCAATTCTGAATAAAGTACAAAACCAAAGTACAAATGAAAAACAGATAAGAAACTCCTCAGCATCGCAATTCTCACCATGGTCCTATGCTCTCCAGATCTAATAGAATCAAGTACCTAGAGTAGAATGGTGGTTTCCCCGGCCTATACCTGCAACAATATAATCTGTTTGGGCACAAAATCATTTCCCAAATAGGGTGTGAGACGAATCCCATTAGGTAACCACCACATGGTATGTGCCTAAATTTCCATGAAAGTATGGAAGGTGAAAGTGAAGAAATCAGTAAACAAGTAAGTACTATACAGTAATGATCTACATTTTTAGATATCAAGAAAAAGATAATCAAATAAGATAAACACAAATAAGTAACCCTATGGGATGTACTCACATCCTATCCCCTCTAGTCCTACCTAACAGATACAAGAAACCCTCTGGGAAGCACACACAATTTCACCCCTCTGGTTCACCTAATGTATATACTCTCTAAGGATACAGTCATGGTCAATTCCCCCTATAGTCTCGTATCGGTACTAAAGGCACTCTGGGGAAGAACTCAACATCTCATTCCCCCTACAGCTCATGTTGAAGAACTACAAACTCTTTGAGGATGAACTCAACTTCAATTCATTATGTGGTATCACATCGTAATATTATTAAAGACACTTGGGAGAAGCCCTTACGTCCATTCTACCTATGGACTACTACACTATGCTCTCATGGAATTATGTAAATAAACAAGTATAGCATCATGTATCTACAAATGTAAATATCAAGAAAATCTTGGAAAGCATTCTACAACATATCATTATGTTAGAACAATAGTCACACCATCCAATAATACCATACATAGGAAAGTAAACAGCAGCATGACATGCAACTAGACCCAAAGGAAAAAACAGGAAAAACATGCATGGGAAACACATCCAAAGAAAATCAATTCACCATACTCATAATCAAATATCATCTACTCAGGCATACATGCATTGAAGACAACAATAGGGCTAAAATAGTAAACATGCAATACCTCGTTCATGGGTATTGGAAAAATTTACCCATAAAACTCAATGAATTTCCATAGAGAGGAACAAACCGTCTAGATTAGCGTTGGGAGATCGCTACCCTTGAAAAACGAGTCTTGATACGCATTATAACTCTATAGATCTATGAAAATGTATAAAACGTTCAATCCACAATAACTCAAAAATGAGGAGAAATAAATTTATAGTTCTCTAGGAGAAGAGATAACTCACTGATGTGATTACAACACAACCAACTGTGTATGATTTGGAGGACGAAAGCTTGGTCAGGGGCTCATCAAAGATTCAAGGCCGCCGGATGCACTAAGATGAACTAGGTTGAGTAGGAGATGGTTCTGTCCATCAGACGCATCCCTGATGCGTTTAATGAAAAAAAACAAAATACACGGTGTGTAATTTTGGAATACACAACATGTACTCACCATTTCTATAATCCTCTTTAGGAGGCCTCTAGGTCATCACACATCTCCATGTGCAAGGCCTCCACACGGCCATCCCATGGCTACCCATATTAACCGAGTACATGGTGTGTACTATTAATGTAAACAACATGTACTTCAAAAATTTCCAGAAACTCCTATTTTTTAAAAACTACAGAAAAAATAAAAACATACCTGAAAAGAAGATCTGGGTTCTTACAACCCACCTGCATGGGACACGCCCAATGGAAACCGGGAAGTCGAGTAGAAACCACATCTCCAATGTCGGTGGGGCTAGAGGATGATCATAAAGCACAAAGGGCGTGACCCGCAACCCAACTATCCGAGCCCAGTAGGCCCAATGAGAATGTCATTGAGGCTAGGCCAGACGGAGTTGACCCAGACCCGAACAGGTAAGGATATCCTAGATCTGACCAGGTCGGGTTGGGATAGATTAATGAGGTCAGACTTCCAGGTTCAGACTAGGTTCGGGACTATCCAACCCCTTTTAATAGAATGTGCATAATTTTACAAATCCATGCATCTGATTGACAAGACGTTAGAGTCATTGGAATCGTTGTGACGAGAAAGTTATATTTCCATACCCTAAGGGATTTTGGTGGTGGATGAGATAAAAATGATTGCTTAAGGAGTAGATTATCCAAGAATATTGATTAATATAATCAGAAAGCTTATGACTGGATGTGATGAGAAGGATGTGACGAGCATACCTCATTGGCCCGTTGGATGAGAGTACCTATATAGCTTGTCAAACGAGTAGACCACAGTGGTTTTGAGGATGAGAAAACATCATTTTCCCAACAGATGACTGAGGTGGACCTCAGTGGCCCATCATATGGGAGGATCTAAGTGGCCTAGTAGACGATAAGAACATAGTGGCCCATTAAAAGAGAGGAACATAGTGGCCCAATAGAAGAGCAGATCTCCGTTTATCTGTAGACCTTAGTGAATAATGGTCCTCCGTGGAGTGGTGGAAATGTGAACTTTAGTGGCCCTAGAAACCTCAATGACTCATAAGGGATGAGTACCTCAACAGAATAAGATGTTCAACTTTACGAATTGTAATATTTATTTTCATATTTTTTTATACTAGTATGAGTTGTCCATTACAACAAGTGTACTTTTATTTGTGGTAATTTCTATGTGGTTTAGGGTCCATACTAGGTAGTGTTTTACTCACCCCTATAGGAGCTTCACCCACACATGTCATATCTTTTGCAGACGACTTTCATTTTGACAGAGTCCGTGGTGGTCCCGGATGAGGTAGTTCCATGTGAGATCGGACATGTGAGGCATACTCCTACACCTTCCGATATATAATTTTCACCACCACTTCAGGTAGTTTTTTCTATGGATAGATTATTAGAGGCATTTTACTCCATGGATTATAGCTTCTCTATTGACGTGTTTGAATTCTGGCCCATTTTACTTACATCATCCACCTCTACTCTAATTGGTTGTCCTAGTGGAATACATGTTTTAATTTTCAACATTACTAGATGGGGTTGTGAGTGTGAATCTATAAAAATACTCAGAAAAGCCTCCCACATGCAGGATAATGACTTCATCGCTAGTCAGAAACCCCTGGACATTGGGGGTGGGCATGGGGTAGTCGCGACACGGGCCCCGGGGTCAGGCCATGACAATGAAAAAACATATGGAATGTCGATACTTTCCCATGTAAAGATGAACATATTCCTTCTATAGAAATATTTTGGATTGTATCATTAAATTATAAAACTATTAATGTGTAATATTCTTAAAAATATTTTTACATAGAATAAAATACACCTAATATAACACAAAAATATTAATGCAGGAAAAAACCTTTTGATTTTGAATTAACATATTTAAAATCTACAAACCTGAAGAATATTAGGGAAAACATTTTATTTTAAATGAACCATGTGAATAAATTATTTATTATTAATGGTAAAAAATAATAATCTTGTAAAGAAAAATTTATTTATGTAGTAAGAGTAAAAACAAATATTTTGTTCATACCATTATAAAAAATTCCTCATTTGATAGACCAAAAATTCAATTTGTATCTCTTTATATAAAATAATACATGTGTATAATTAGTGTAATCAATGAAAATAGAATACTATGTATAGTTTTTAAATCATAATAATGGTAATTTTTACATGTAATAAATGCTTCATATCAAAATTGATAATAGAAAATTTATTTAAAAAATCCTATTATATTTTTGAGTACATTGAAACAAAAAATGAAAATGAATATATGTAATTTTCCTACATATCTATAAGATAATAAAATATATAGGTTTCCTGATAAATATATTATATAATTCCTTAAAAAAATTAAAAATTTACACTTATGAAAAGGGTTGAGATTGTGAAATAATTCATAAACTCAAATCTGATATAATTTTATGTTCTATAAACCTATATAAAATATATTTAAATATAATATAATTATATATATAAATATAAAAATAATTATAATATCCTATATTATTCAGACTGAACATTTTAATACTAATTTATTATTCAATCTTTATTATAAATATTATCTCTGTGCTAAATGATTCAATTATCATTTATGTTTCAATTCCACTGTTTTTTCCCTTAATATTTCTCATGGTTCCACCATATAAAATGGATTAATAATAAAAATTAAAATGATAATATATTTATTAAATATACACATAGTTTTCATCATTCATTCATTTTATAAAATAAAATTATATCACAACACTTTGTGGAGTTGGTAGTCCACACATATGCGCGAGTGACATTATCTTTTTTTAATAGTTGAAATGGTAAAAACAGAAATGATATATTATATTTACATAATCATAAATATTTCCTAAATATGATATATATTAATTTTTTATATATTAATCATTATCCATGTGAATTTGTTATGAAAAAACTAATTACCTTGCAATGTTGAGACAATAGCTCTTACAAACACACAAGCGATGTTTTCTTGTTCAATGGGAAGAAAATGAGATGAATAAGTTATTTTCCATGAGAAAATTAAAATTTAGGAATATGTAATATACACATGTTATTATATGATTGTTTTTTATAAAATTTTAGTATATATTAATATGAAATAAAATTACCAATCACGGTTAAGAGTTATAGATCTTGTTTGTAAACCAACCATTTTTTTAAACATTAATACAACTAGGTTGGTCGTTTGATGAGATCGAAGCCTCAAAATAATGGGGAGGATCTTTGGGTAGGTATTATTAATTTTTTTTATTTTGATGTGATAATAATAGAGAAGAATCTTTTTCCTTTTATAAGTATGGTAAATCAAACACATGGAATTAATGAAAATATTTTAATAAGATATGGTCATTTTTTGTGAAATATTATACAAATTACTATATATGTGATGATTATTGGCGTATGATATATATTAATATAACCAATTAGTTTTACACATGGTAATCTGAGATTATTAACTTTATCTCATAGTTTACCCGCTCCCCTTGTAACCCCATTTTAAACCCTAATTGTGGTAACACATTTTTATTATTTTTATTATTAATTTTGAAAAAAAAGTTAATATGAAAATAATTAACAATATTAATTTTCATAATAGGTAATATGTAATTAATTTTATAACATTATGATTATATAACATTTATCAATTATTCGTAACATCGTTGTTTAATATTCAATAAATCATTTTTTTGAAATTTTTTATTTTCTGTATAAAAATTGTTTAATAGAAAATTATATTGTAATGATCATGAAAATAGAATAAAATAGATTATGATAAATTAAATTTAAATTATTTATGTTTCAGAAAAAACTAAAAATGAAAGTAACAATTTATATACTTAATTAAAAGATAAATGAAAACATATTCTTAAATAAGGGAAAAATTTACATAGATTTCAAAAATGATAATCATCTATTTCTAAGTTCAAAATTATATTTTTATAAACATTGTATTACTTATTTCATAAAAAAAATTTCTAAGAATTTTTTATTATGGTTTTAAGTTTATTATTAAATCAATATAATTTTAATAAACTACGAGATTTTTTAAAATCGGTACTTTTCACTAATCAACCAAAAATCAACAATTTGAAATGAAAATATTAAAAATTCACCTTATGCTAATTTTTACTAGATTAATTTGAGTTTAAATGTTTTTGCATAAAATAAAATAGCTACATTTAAAAAATTAATTGTAATTAACTCACTCAAAATGCAATAAAACCCATTTTTTATGAAAATATATTTTTGAATAATAATTTGACTACATTAAAATTTTAGTACATATTAATGATGAATGTATAAATATATTTTGATTATGTTAATATTTAATGCATATTGTCATATTGGGAATACACATATTCATACGACTAATTTAACAGGTAGGTTATCATACAAATATTTAAATAAAAAAATTGTCAAGAAGTTTTATAAAATCACCTTGTTGCATGTCCAGCTATATATCATGATTATTATTAATTTAATCAAAATTATCTTGGTGTTACATATTTTATTCAAATAAATCATAAAACCTCATATAATTCACAACCTAAATGTGGCGCATGTATATAGTGTCAATGGTATAATAGAATAATCATATGAAAAATATTTTCATGCTACTTCTTATGGCCAATGGTTTTTAAGATCAAGACCTATCAGAAGACATAATATTATGAGAATATGTCATTTATTTAACATGAATCATATACTATGATTCATTGATAATACTGAAACATACGTTTATAATATTGAAATTTTTTTGACATCAAAATCTACCATCCAAGAGGGATTTTATATAATATGGTACTACATGATATGTAAAAAAAATTTGTGGATATATTCAGGAATTTATTCAGGATTTTTTCATGATATTCAATCATTATTTATAACACATAATATAATTCATTTTTCATGTATAAATCTCATGTTTTATCAAAATATTTCTGCATTATAGTAGAAGAATAATGGACGGTGTTTCGCGACTGGATAAAACTATCAACAACACTAAGATCTATTCATCTTATAACATTACATGTAATGAAACTCACATACCATCATGATGATACGGGTCCCATTCATATTATGAGAAATTCATATTTCCCATGTTTACACCCAGGAGGATAGATGTTTTTTCATGTATTGGGATTATTTTAATGTATAAAAAATGGAAGAACTTCTGTAAAATTGGTGTAAGGTAGAAATATCGTTGTTTTATATTTCTAATAATTCAATTTTTCTTATATCAAAACATGTTAAATATATGGTTTTAGAGTTTAATAGAATTAAATTTGTATAATAATTTAATCAGACCCTAGAAAATTGAATTAGTTTTATATTGAATTATCATTCAATTTCATTATATAATCATCTGTTAAATGAAGAATAATGTATTCATATTTCATATAATAAGCCCTATCCAAAAAATTAGTTTTTATTTTGGAAAAATAAAATATCATATGATAAGTGATATCATAAGCCATATAATAATAATAACATATGATATTGGATATATTAGGTAATGAAATAAAAGAAATCCTTTGGGTTATCAAATGAAATAATAAAATATATTTGGATATCTTATCTTATTATTATCTTACTGCATGATATGAAAATAAATATCACATCATTACTATTATATCTATTTTTATCAATAAAATGATATGTGTTTTCATAAACAACATTAATCATTCAAAAAATATGATAGATAATGGATATAAAGAAATTTTAGTTGTAGGTTATGAATCAGTAGGGATGGATAAATTAGAAATAAAGCATAAATATATAATTATTAGTTTTATTAAATTATTAAATGACTATATTATTAATTAAATTTTTTATATATTGTCAAGATTTATTTACAGAATTTTTTATAATTTATAAATACATTATTGTGTACGTAATTATAAATAGTTTCTAACATATTAAATAAAAATTTCTTAAAAAAGTAATAATAAATATTAAATGAAAAATATACACAACACCATTTAAGAGTTTTTTTGCTTTCCTTTTGATATATTCAGAATGTTATTATTTATAAATCATATGGTACATTTAAAAATATCTTCTATAATATTAATTAATGATAATATATAAGGATTGTTTATTTTTTATGAATTATTGATAATAAATATTTATTGTTCAAATTAAAAAATTTCATTAGTTGTGATCCTATTTAGACCACAAAAAATGTTTTAATTGCTAATTTTTTAAAGATTCAAATGTTGTTAATTGTTTTAATATATATATTATGTACATTTCATAAATAAGAGTAAATGAAATAAAAACAATTTATAATACATAAGATATCAAAAATAAATAATGTTAGCTTTTTTATAATGAATAATTTTTATGGGATTATTTTATATAATGAATATAATGATTTTACATTCAAAATTATAAAATTGATTTAATGATTTGATAAATTTTAATATGTTTATAATTAAATTTTATTTATGAATTATTACTAAATTGTTATTTAATATTTATTATATGTGAAATATTTTTATATTTTCATTTTAGTTTTTATTAATTAGTATAAATTGTTTATATATTGTTAATATGTTTAATATAATGTCTAAAATTCAATTCATATTCCAATAAAATTATCAATGACCCACATTACACACTAGGTAAACTTACAAATGATTCTTTTTCAGTAACTTCTCCATGGTTTGGGAATAAATATATTCTGATTAAATAATATATTGAATATTGTTTATCCACTACAATAAATAGAGTTACAATTAATTCATTTACCTATTAAATAATGTATTATAATGTAGAGATACCCTTGTCCAGATTTCCCAATATCCTAGAAGCTTATTATTTATTCATGAAAGGTTGGGCTTGAATATCTATATCTCAATACTTGTAACGAAAAAAGAATATTAATGATATTTGTTTCTAGAATAAATTCATGTCACATATTATATAATATTTTATAAATATAAAATAAATAGAATCTAAAAAAACATACCGGTAAAAGTAATCATTAAATTAGTCATATACGAAACAAATTAAAAATAAAAAAACATTCAATGGGAAAAAATATATAAAATTGAACAGATGAAATGTGAATGTATGGATTTCACCAAAACTACTAGAATAATTGATAGTATATAATATAATGTAAAAATAATATTGGTTAATCAATCAACGTATTAATAAATTAATATATAACCCTAGAGAGAAATTTGTGGTGAGTTTTTCGTAAACAAATAATGTAGTAATTATAGGGTATAATGGTAAATGTGGGAAGTAGCATATTACCAATATATGATTGTTGGTCAATATTATCATTAAAAACTATACTCACGAATGATAATTTTACCATTTTAATTAGTGTTTTTAGGCTGTAATGACGAAGGATAATTGACGTGGAATATAGAATCGATGGACTTAATTAGTTGAGTCATTCCACTTGAATACATATGTCCAAACATGGGGGGATGTAGTGTCACTAGGGTTCACTAATTACTATGCCCAGGATGATATTCAACAATAGAATCTTAAATTAAATCAACTTTGGGAGATGATCATTCTAGTAGAGACTACCACTCAATCAATGTTAGACAGGACACCCCATAAATCTATGACCATTGCACACCTCATCCTTATGAAACATGCGTGTGAAATAAGGTTATGTTTATACCCTTTAGTAACTTATAGTTTATTACCCATTGTATAAATATATATATTATTTTATATATTTCTTTTAATAATTTTTTATTGATAATATATATGTTTAATTTAGATTAATTTCATAAATTGATTTTTTGATAGAAATGAAACCTAATATTAATTTTCAAGTAAATATATAAACATTTATAATAATCTAATGTATTATAAATAATATACATATTAATAAAATACTGCTTTAGAACACTTTGACGAATATATAAATTATAAAATAATTTTAAAATGAAAAAGATTTTTTTATAATGGTCAAGAATATGATTCTACCATAAAGAATGCTACTTTTAATAAATAGAGATTTGTATATTTAAAAGTTAAAATTATCATATTTAGAAAACTATTCTGAAAAAAATGCATTGTAATTTAAATCATCACATCAAATTATGTTAGGGTAAATTTATGATATGTTTCTAAAATATATTATTCTTCATGAATAGTAAAAAATATAATATTTGGTTTTTGGTATATTTTATGTCATCATATTAAGATCATAATTTTGTAATAATTAATAAACCCCATTATGTGAACTAAATAATTTTATTTTATTTATATTAATTATTTTAATATCAATAATCAATTTCTAAAACTAAAAGTTACTTTCTGTTGTCATGAAATGAATATTTTATTTTTAAAAACAATACTTGGTCGAATCATTACATTTCAATGCCGATAAAGAATTAAAAATATTTTTCGATTATCGTTTCACAAAATGACATAAAATGTGACCCAAATTTGAAAACCCAGAAGAAAATACCCTTGATAGGATAGTGGTTTTTTATTTTTCATAACCTAGTTTTCCATGACCTATACATGGAAATTATTAAATAATTCCTCCACTTTTTCAATAGATACCAAATTGATTGTCAATTTAATTTGACTACCAATCCACCATAATTGAAGATATGGTATTTTTATATCCCATGGATTCCTCCATGGGTTCCACATGACACAATGGTTCCATTCCTTGTGATTTTTCAATATCTATTCAAGTTAAGTGTATTATCCATAAAATATATTCAATTCAAGAACCTCTATTTTTGTATATCCCTATATAAATGTTGTGGTTTCTCTATTTCTTACCCTTTTGATCTTAACAATACATATAAATTATTTTTTATCAATTGGAGATCATTTTCCTCAATTATTTTAACATTTTCTAAAACCATTTGTTATACCTATAATGTTTCCGAATTAACTTCTCTAAATTTATCTATCCTCACTATGATATTATCTTTTATTTTCATTTTAGCGATAACCCACCCTTTTTATTTTACATTATTATCTCCCTTGTTGAATATATTATTTTTTTATTATTTTTACACATAGGAAACCCACATTCAATTTTATAATATAATAATGACATAATGATCTTCTCATTAAAGACTTTTTACGCCATTATTTTTAAAAGAAAACCATTATTTATTCTCCATGGGATAGTAATAACACCATATATTAAGATCAATGTGGATGACATTAGTTAAGAAATGCGAAGGGTGAACCCTCATAGAGATATAACTCATTGGATATATAGTTTAATTTTAAGATATGACATGGTTTACAATACCTTGGTGATTAACCTTGATTATTTTCATTTATGACACCCTCGTGATAAATAATGGTGATATTTTTATTAATGTCTCATTTAAATGTGTCCTCCACATTTCTATGTTTTGATTAAACTTATTATAACTATAATTTTAATCTTATTCATTTATTTTTATTATGTGTCATGATCATATTGATACGTCTCAATATCACATTATATATGTCTCACTTTTTCATTCCCTTACTGGGAATCATGGTCACCCATTTCCTATTACGCAGTCCCTAGGATATGATATACATTAAAATTAATGAAGGTTTAACCTATAATGTTTCCTTCTAGTGTAATTAGAATATTTTTTTTATTTTTTAATGTATTATGTTAATTATTTCCAATATACTAAAATTTTAAAGAGCCTTTTCTATTACTATGTAATAAAATGTTTTGTAATTAAAAAGTGACATTCCATATTTGTTTTCAAAAGATAGATTTTGTTTTTATTTTTGGAAATTTAGACTTCAAAACTATAGTATGGTCTACAGTGAAAATTATAGACATAAAAAAACATCCAGGTATTTTGGTATTTATTAAGTATCTAGTTCCCAAAAATTAAATCATTGTTTGGATACTATAAGTCTCTATTTCAGTTACATAGATGTACTTAGGGGTAACACAAGAAAACCCCACAATATCCTAGACCCAAATATGGATTTTTGTAGGATAAAAAATTTGATTCAGACCAAGTTTGACACTATGAGGGGATACATATTATTTATCAAAATATTTCTTGGAACCATTATGAATGATAAATAGAAAATATAATTTTTTTTGAATATATTGATAAAATATTTAATCTATATGTTATAATACATAAATCCATTTAGAATTATAATATTATTAAAAATAACATGTTTCTCACAAAGGATTTCTTTTTTTTAGAAAAATGGTGGGAAATATGATGAACCCCCTAAATGATGAGTGAGACGAACAAAAACTGATGGTGTTTAAATGGGTAATGAAATTGAAAACATAATGGGGATGATGATTCATTTAACTCATGTTTTAAAAAATAACATGAATAATGTGGAGTTACCAAAATCACCATAAAGGGAACAAAATTCTGTTGACTACATCAGGAATCAATGAAAACTATCATTTAGTTAATATATCAAGAAATTTATATTGAATTTTATATTTTCATTATGTAAAAGATCATTTTTATACATTATTGTTTAGTTGGGGAGAAATTCACCTTCCAGTATACTTCTAAGACGGACACAATAATCATTGGTGGAAAATAATAAAAAAAATATGAATCCAATTGGGGGAACATATTTTATAGAGTTGGGAGTGTTTATGGAATTATTTTTAAATAAATAATTAACAAATTTGATGACAACAAAAATAGATAATGAATTAATTCATTTGTAGTAGAATTAAAATGAACTGATAGGAAGCAATGAGATAAAATTTAAACGACTTTCTTGATACACCTATATAATTGTTTTGGATCCTATGGAAAAAATTGAGAAATTAATTTATTTAATGAGACACAATATAAAGGGTAATTATACAAATCATGAATACGAAATCTATAAAGTGATATTTCATAGTTTTATGAAGGTTTAATTGGATTTCAACAAGATACAATGGTCACATGAATCGAATAAAACGTACAGGTCAATGTAGCCAAACACAGGGAGGAACATTGATCACACAAGATAAGGAATGAAATTTAACCATCCCACATGAAATAAATGTTGTATTAATCATTCATGTAAATTCATTATTTGGAAATAAATGATCGAATTTTTTTGAAGAGATGTGAATATAGCTCAAAACCATCACGGTGAGGTGAAGCTTCAACTTCTCAACACTAAAAAATGGGGAAGACATTGTAGAACTAACCTGAAGTTTAATGAATCTAGTTTATATGTCTTTGTAAATTGTCCAAAATTTCCAATGAAAATTATAATGTTGGAAAACTAACAACCACACTCAGTACAAGCTAATATAACATGGTTGTAATAACGAAAACATTTATAAATAAAAACACCCCTTAATATTTAATAAAATGACTTACTATTTATTATGGATATGGAAAAGACATTCACTTATTTGGTTTTATTATATACAATCATATGTATTAGACCATTGTGTATCATTACCATTGATAATATAGTAATTTAATAGATATCGTATGATTAGTATAAATATCAATTTTTTACAAATCCAATTGACCTAGACAATGGACCTGATGACCTCAATCAATAGGTTCATACCCAATGAAGACCATTTATTAGATATTACAAGGGTGATTAAATCACTTGATTTCCCTTGGCCAACATGAATCTGATATCCAACAATATAACCATGAGTGAAATTGTTTACTCAATATGTTCAGGATCATCATGATCATTGAAAAACCCATTACGTATAACCACCTCATGAGCATCTCACAGTCACAAACCTTTGCCATATGGAATTTGTGGGGGTATAAATGAGATATCTATAAATACCATAATAATATGAAAATTATTTTTTATTTGTTAATATATTAATTTTTCTATTTACTTATTATCATTAATTTATAAATGATTTCAATTTAGGTACATTAATTTTTTTTATTTTTCGGTAATATTCAAATTCAATTAAAGAATTTATTTTGATGAATTATTATATTATGGAAATAAATAATAATTTATTTATATAATATCAATAATATTTTTTTAATTATAATATTTAATATAATTTTTATTAAGTCAACTATATTTTGGATTAGGGGTTGAAAGTTGATATTATCAAAATAACCAAGCATTTCATAACCAATATCGACTCTTATTTTGAAGGATAAAATCCAATATTTATAAAAATTTTTATACTAAATTAATATTAGTTTTAGAATCATAATATCAATGTTATCTAATAGTGATATTTTCATAATATTCTAATACATTCAATGTTTTCTGAAAAATTAAATATTATATCAATTAACTATGTGTAATATGACATCATAATGAACATAATGATATTTATTGAATAAAATAAAGGGAATCTATGACCAAATATATTTATTCTCTATTTTTTAATGTTATTTTATGTTTATTTGATTAATTTCATAAATCCCTTGAGAATCCACCAAAACCAATAATATATTTAAATGTTTCAAAATAATTTCGTTCGGAGTATGAATCACTTATTTACCAAAAAGAGTAATATTTTATTAATATTATCCCATTTATTAATAATATATTGTGAAACATACCTCATTAGAAAAATCAATTTTAAAAAACCATTTTATGGTTTGTGGTTTTTTTATTTTATTATAGAGTCCAAACCCTATGTTTGAGAAATGATGATGATTTCCTCACAAGTTTCTTTTATAAACCCCAAAAGACCACAATTTTATTAACTAAAAACCCCTTGATAACATACATACTCTTCCATCACCTCAATATAGTCCTTTAAGTTTTACCCTATGTTCTCATGATGCTCCTCTCACGCATTCTGTGTCACACACACAAGTTAATGGATCCTCTCTTTCTCCCAATTATTCAAGGATTGTCTAAATATTATGCCATTATCTTTTCAATTCCAAATTTTGGGGTTTGTTTTTACAAATTACACATACTTTACATATGATTTTTAAATGATGAGAGACCCCTTTGACACTCATTAATCAATACCATGTTCGACTTTTATTCAACTGAAATTTCATTACTGGATTCCATGAAAAAAAATTTGAAGTGGATAACCATATCAAATGCCTATCAAGGCTGTTAACAATTATTGACATATGATTATTTTATTGGATATTTACATGTATATATTTCACACTCATTAATCATGGTATAAAATTTGATGAAAAAATATTCCATGTTGTATGGTCTATATGGAACAAGTAGCTATGATAATAAAAAGAAAGTTACAGGTGTGCCAATAATTATATAGCACTCCCATACATTGGTTAATGTTCTAGTATCTTGATAAATTATGACAGGGGTTATGGATTGAACCAAATCCATCATTGGACTTTTTTTATCATGATATGTTGGATTTTTTCTTTGTTATATGTTTATAATGTGGTGTTTTATGTTGTTTAGATATTTCACATGCTACCATGATATTTTCAAGATATATTAGGAAATATTTTTCATGGTTATGATTATAACTTCTTTTATGACCCATTTATATTTATGTAGTCTAACATGTATTACGTTTTTCATGTTATTCCTTTTTTCCATTTCAGGGATTTATAGAACAATACATTCTTATGAATGTCTCTATGTTATCTAATTTAGTGTTATGTACAAAGGAATTATACGATCAAGTTAAAGAAGCATTCAATAACAATTATGTATTCCCAATTCATTGATTTTATGTAATGTTCCTTTTTTCGAATGAAATTGTACTTATCAGTATTCATGGTTTAAATTTTTTTAATATTTTATAAAAATCATGAATTAATTTTTAAAAAAGAAAAGGGTTCTCATAATCGTTATCAATAGAAAAGTTATGTTAATTTTTTGATTTGGAATACAAATATCTGTAGAATTTATTAGACATAATAATAAGTATAAAAAATATCCCTAAATTTTGGAATGTTTCTATTAAGTGTTTTATCAATAAAATGGAAGCCTCTTTAGATTGTACTTGTTTATGTCGCACTGGAATATATGTATATAATCGTAAAACCCAAAAACACCTTGTTGAGCATGACTCAACTAAGAACTAGTGCAGAAAAATAGGACTTGATTCACACATGTTTTCACTCTAATAGATGATATCCTTTTGTAAATTTATAATCCCATTATGAACCATTATTATGGTAATAACGAAATTCAAATTAGAATATATTTTAGGAAATATATCATAGATATCATAGATTTAAGAATATACAAGTTATGGAAATAGAATTAATTTATAATTTATCTCATTAATGTCAATGGGTTATCATTTATGAGTCAAATAGTTTAAAAATAATCATCCCTATTTTTCCCTTGATTCTAGAAAATGTCCAAAATGAGAGGAATTGGGTAAACAATCTATTTTAAGGGGAATGGGGTGACTACCCCAAAGATAATCCCAACCAAGGGGGAATATAAATAGAAAACATTATGATGATACACTCATAGATGAATTAGGATACGAATAGAAACCGAGATAATGTGGAGAACTAATATACTATTAAAGATGTCATAATGGAATTATGACCTTTATGTGAAAAAGGAAACTGAATTTCATTGGATCATATGATCCCATAATCATATAGAAATAGATCAACTCCATTGGGATGACATTCTTCATCCTTAAATGTTCTTAGAAATAGATGATTTTACTATATATTTATCATATGGAGGGGGATGTTGAGCATTTGTGGGCATTCATCTAGAATATGATGCCTAAGGGATCAATGAAATGGGTGGAAGGAATTCTAGAAATTGTTTTTGAATATTTATTTTCCTCACACCTTCCATCATAAAATGGAATGGAATTTCAATTATCTCCCAGAAAAATATGATTATTATATTGTGTATTACAGGGTAAACATGACAAGACATGAATGATACACCTTCAGATTTGTCTCTACACCTGAATTCATGGTTCATCGCTTTTTTGGGGGGTTAAAGCATAGTCTATGAAAAGCCCTAGCTATCTGAAATTTTTTAGCTATTAATAAATATTATGTTGTTTATTCGATGTTGAGATATAGATCTTGGAATATTATGGTCATCACAAGGATAATACGTGGAAGGTGGATTCAAATTCTAGCTATCTTATGGATAAATCTATTTGTGGTCAGAAATTTTAACATCACACCTGTAAAAAGTGCATAAAGAAGCACCCTAAAACTTTTCTCTGTGGAATGTGGAAATGTTAAGTGTGGTAATGACAAGAATATAGATGGTTATTTCTCATGGTATAAACCCTATAATTTCATGTATGAAAGGAATTCTCTCATCATATCAAAATGCATTGTCAATTGATTCAATATAAGGAATCATGGAAATTTTCAAACCAATGAACTGAGAGAAGGGTTTTCATAGACAACCAAAAACCTCTAAGGAAGCAAGGGTGATAATTTTCTATCAAAACCACAGATGTGAATTTTATAATGAAGTGGTGAAAGTTATTATAGTCATTCATTCAATAATAGAGAACTAACTTCTGAATTCTGGTTCTATGCATTCCTTAATATAATTAATGGTTTGTAAAACTATTCAAACACCACCAAATATTATAGAATTATATCTATCTGTAAAAATAAAAAATGGGGCAATTGATTCACCCAACATATACAAAAATTTCTCTATCAAAATATATCGCATTAAAATAACATTAAATGATGTTATACTCCCTTTGGACGAATTTTATGAAATTTTTGGTATGGATTGTAATTCCCTATATAGATCCAACAACAAATTCTATAGATAAGGAACAACTCTCTATATCACGAATCATCCTATGATTGTATTCAAATGAAAGGAGTTGGATGATACTTTTTTTAGAACCATCTCATCAAGATTGTTTATTATTTCCATAAAACCAAGAATATATTGATCAAATATTTCAATCTGATGAAAGAATCATCATTGAATACATGCCCATTGTGAGGGAAAACACTTATGTGTTTCCTTGATGAATTGTATGGTATTCCTCCTAGCCGATATGTCGAATATTCAATCATGGCTATCATGGGCCAATACTATTATCCAAAAAACTGTGTAGAATGTCTATTTTTGTAATATGAGGAGATGTGGAAATAACTATAGGAAGAGTATGGATAAATGGTACACATACGCAATTGCTTAACCATGGGGTGAACCAGTCCTCTTTGATATGAATAAGGATGGTCCAATTCGAATTTTATTGACTATGATGAGCTGAAAAATAACATGATAAAGAAACTATATCATCTACCACTAATGAATTACTTTTTTGATCATCTACATAGATAAAAATAATTCTCTGAGGTGTTTCTTTGACTGGGGCATTAACATGATAGGGTGAGGATTGAGGAAATACCGAATAAGTTTATCACTATTATAAATATAAAATAAATTATGAATAAAATCCATAGATACTACCTTGATATTTTTTTAGTCATTATTCATGATATCCTAATATACTCCAAATGAAAAGAGGATCATGAGAATAATCTAAGATGCATGTTTAATACCCTACGAAAGAAGAATCATTATACAAATTACAGCAAATGTGAGCTCTTATTGAAGGATGTCTCATTATTAGTAAATTTTATCACAAAGAATGGAAAATCTATGGACACATTAAAGATAGAATAATGTAAAGCATCGACAAGGCCATCATTGTTTATAAGCATCTGTAGTTTCCATGGAGTATCAGGGTAATATAATTGATTTCAGATATATTTACTGTGATTTTCAAACCCTATAACAATGATAACTCATAAGGGAGGAATATTCTATTAGAATGATGATTGTGAAGGGAGAATCATTGATTTGAAAACGAGTATTATCACTACAAATGTACTCACACTACCCAAAATTGGTGTCCTTTTCATGGTATACAAAGATTCATAAAAAATTGGATTATGTTGTGTGTTAATATACATTGACATTGTGACACCCTTAGTTTCAATAAATTTGTATGTTTGTGAACATCACAACCTAAAACATGATCTAGAGTTGGATGTAGTGATCTTTACATTGAAAATATGATGGAATTATCTCTTTTGAAAGAAGTGTGTAGTATATACAGATCAAATAACCCCCATGTTTATATTGACCTAGAAAGAGATGAATATTCATGAATGATGATGGTTATAGTTGATCATAGAAAAAGAATTTTCCAACCACTACCATCTTATAAAAGTGAATAGTGTGGTAGATCATCTATGTATTGAAGATCTATGAATTTTTTAATTGCTGATACTTGAAAATGGATAGATCTTCTTTGAGATAAAAAGGATGTACATGAGAATCATAAAGGAAGGAACATTATAAATCCAATAAAAACATATTTATCTATCATCCATTATTGAGAATATAATGTATGAATGAATAGATAATGTGTGAATACAATATAATGTGAAATCCATAAGAAAATGGAAATCCTCATATTTCAATGACAATGAATAAGGGTTTTTGAGATTTGGTTCAAGACATTTTGTACCATAAAATATAGAGTTAAAGAAGGAATGAATGGATGATCAGCATACATCAACCTTCTCAATCCATACAGCAAGAAAAAATATATATCAGGATCTCAAAAAAATTTATTGGTGGTACAATATAAAAAATGACATCACAGAAAATACATCATGTTTTATTTTATGTTAGATAGTGAAGGAAAAATGATAAAATAAAGGGGTATAATTCAACAATTACACATTCCTATATGTAAATAGTAAAACACCACCATAGTAATTTTCAAGGGTCTCTAATATATTTCAACAGAAAATATTTCTATTTAGGTTGTGGATGATCATATTAGAATGACTACACACTTAAATTTGGTTCAAGAAGAATTATCAACTAATAAACATAGAAGGATAAACATTAGAGGGGTGGTGAGGCTTCATATAATACCACCATCAATTTATCCAATAGACTTCCTGGATTTATATTCATGATCTAAAAGAGACTTCAACATGTTCCAATTTCTGATTTGAAATTCATCATGGTTTATCACCGCCAAATATTTTTCCAATCTGAGTGGACTATCCATAACATCGATGACATGTTGAGAGCATAATCTATTGACTTTAAAGGAACATCATCATATATATAATTTATCATACAGTAATTACTTCCACACAAGCATCCAAATGAGACTTTATGAATCCCTTTGTGCGAACATGTTTAGAACACATGTATGTTGGGATGGAGTAAGTAAATGGAACCTACTAGGCACTAAAATTCTTGAGAAAATGGTAGAAATTGTCAAGACCATTCAATATCACATAATGGATTCTCAATGTTGATAGAATGTGAATGCTAAAAATCATTGACTATATATATAGTTTTAATATAGACTAATGGTGTAATTCCATATATTAAGATGTGAGAAAGTAATTATTTTTGGGTATAAGGGAGAGTTTAGTTTACTATTCAAAAATTTCCTTGAGATCCTTGATCATATTGAAGATGTGGCCATTAAACTAATAGTCCGTCCAAAACTATATAAAATACCTGATGTATTCCATGTATCTCTCTTGACAAATTACATACTAGAAAGATCACATGTAATAAATATGGAGGTGGTACCATTGGATAATGGACTTTCACATAAAGAGAATTGGATAATAGTCATACATTTTGGAAATGAAGTTTCCAAAATAATATAATACACTAAGTCAATGAGATGTGGGGAAACCAAATTCATGATGGTGAAAGATTTAAAATGGTGGAGGGGATGAGTTAAAGTTATCCTAATCAATTTTAGACCATGAAATTGTTTTCAAGGGTGAAATTTATAAATAGGGAAAATTTAACGACCTGAACATTTATAAATCAAAATCCCCTTGGAATATTATTAAAATTCATACTCTATCCTATAGATATTGAAAAATAAAGAAAATATTTGGTATTATTATATCCTATCATATTTAAAATATTTTAATGTATCCATACCATTAATAATATAGCCATCGAACAGTGATCATATGATTATTATAAATATAAAGTTTTAACAAATATAATTTACCCAGATAAAAGAAGTGACAACGTCGACTATTAGGATCATACCCAATGAATCCCATTGACCAGAGATTCTATAGGATATAGAATCAATATTTTTTCCCCAACAAATCCCTTGATGAGATCAAACAACATTTGCAAGTGAGAAGTCATTTAGGGTAAAATTATCAGATCATCAATATCATGACCTAAACTATGTACGTTAAGCCACCTCATAACAATATTATAATAATTCCCCAAATCCATACGATATTGACTAGTCTATTAAAGTTATATGTATTAAGACCATACTAATATGAAAATTTTTACTATATGTTTCAATAGAATAATTTTTATATCTGCTTCTCATTGGCACAATATAATTGATTTTTATGTATGTACAATAAAATAGAAATTTATTTTTTTTGGTAATATTCAAATTAAATTAAGGAAATTAATTTCATTAATTAATGTATTTGGAAACAAATAATATTTTTTTGAAAATTATTAATAATTAATAATGATAAAATATAGATTATCATAAAATTTTGTATGAAGTATAATTTAATTTTTATCAATGTTTGAAAAATGTTATTGTGAAAAAAATATTATATCATAATAAACTATGATTATTATATTAAATGTTGAAATTAAAAAATTTATAAACATATTTAGATTTAATAAATATTATTTTTGGAATCATAATTTTAAAATTTTCAAATGGAGAATTTTTCATAAAATTTTATGAGAATAAAATTTTCATGTGAAAAATAAATACAATATAAATAAGAATTGTGTATTATGATATCAAAATGACCTTACAATGATGTAATAAATAATAAAAATAGTATCCATTACCAAAGATATGTTTTATATTTAGAATAAAATTATTTATGTTTATTTTATTTATTTTATATGTCATTCATGAATCCTGAGTATCCTATAATATCATTTACGGGTTTAAAATCATTTCATTAAGAAAATGGCTCATTTCTTCATTACCAAGTTTAATATTTTAATAATTCCGGACCTTTTACTAATAAACTAATTTACAAGACCCCTATTATGAATAATAAAATTGAAAAAACCATCAGTTGAATTTTGGTTTTGGTTATTATACCATATAGCGTCCAAAATGTATTTTTGAGGAATGATAATGAATTTCCCACTATGTTCCTATATAAACTCTCCCAACTACCCACATCCATACACTAAAATATTTCATCACATCTTTACTCTATAATTATTTCTCTAGATCCTTTAAAATGTCCTCCATGCTCTAAATAATCCCATCCGGATCATTTTGTGTTACACACTCAAGGTAAGGGATCCTCTCTTTCACCCATTTATTCATGAAGTTTCTTAATTTTATGACCATATATGTTTAATTACTATTGTTTTAGTGTGTTGTATACATTCCCCATAATTCCCTTATTATTTAAAATTGATTTTACATATATTTAATTCCCATTACTCCCTCCCATGAACATTTTCATTGCCTCGTTATGCTACCGAAATTTCACTATGGGATTCCATGCCAACAAATGTGAAGTGAATTCCATTATCCAATTTCTATAATGTGTGCTAACATTTATTCACTAAAACTTATTTAATTGGTGGTGTACATAATTATAACCCACACTCTTTGAACATGGAATAAAATGAGATGAAAAAGGATTCCATATTGTATGATCTATGTTGTACACATAAGAATGGGATTGAAATGAAAGTGATTGGTGTATCAGGAATTATATAGTCCTTCAAAGAATTTTGTAAAGATTTAGTTTTACGATTCCCCATGAAATGGATTATAGAGTGAACCCAACCCATCATGGGAATGTTTCAATCATTGTTTCTTGTATTTTTTCCTTGACAAATGGTAATGTTGTTGTGTTTTATGTTGTTCACTAATTTTACATGGTTCATTTATGTTATCGTGTTATATCAGGTCTCATTGTTCATGTTTATGATTATCACTCCTTTTATGCCCCATTTATATGTCTATTTTCCAACCTGTATTTTTTATTCATTTTTTCCCTCATTTATTCCATTACTCACCTTTATATATCACCCATTTCTTCTATATTTTCCAAGTTTATCCCATGAAATTTAATATATGAAAGAATAATATGATCATGTAAAGGAATAATTTAATAAATATGATGTATTTACTGTTTTATGTTGTTATGTAACATACCTAATTCCAAAGGACACTATAATTATCAATCTTATGGGTGGTAGTATGTGTAATTTTAAAAAATAAATCATGAATTACTGTGTAACAAATACAAGGGTTTTCATAATGGTTGCAAATTTGTCTATCATGATGATCAATGTGGATTCTCCAAATGATGTTCTTGATGCGACACTCATGGTTTTATCAACTATAGAAAGTACACTGTTCGATTCTAGTTTTATAAATTCCAATATTTAATAGATGTTCTAAATAATTATAAAATCATTCCCTAATAGCTATAAGTTATGTTTTCAATGAAGACACATGAAGGGATTACCCTAGAATCAACAATTTATAGAAAATATAGTATTATGTTTAATAAGTAAAATATCATCACAAAATAGAGTAGTAACTACCTTGATGTAATTAGAACCTATTACAGTGGTAGACATGCTCTCAAATAATAATACTATGATCAAATACATAATAAATTATTTTTTTTGGTCTTGAATGAAATACCTTAAGTCATTTTCAATGAAGAAATATAGTGAACTGAGCATTGTCTAAAAGAAAATCCCATAGCTTTTATTATGGATATCATTGGGGAAGAGGGAGAAGGAAATAAAAGTATAATGATAAAGAATGTACCCCTTGTTCAAGAATACATTGGCCTATTTTTTAAAGAGTTACATGGGAATCCTTATGAATGATAGGTAAAGTTATGCATTGAACTTACAACAGGTTCCAATATAATATCAAATACCTCATATAGAATAGAAAATATGGAGTTAGAGGTGTTAGAGGATAAAATTATATATTTTTTGAATAATGGATTAATCTGACAAACTATGTTTCTATGTGGTTAACATATTCTCTTTGTAATGAAGAATCATTGAACAAAATGGATATACATTTATTATAGTTAACTTAATTTTATAGTAGTGAAGAATTTATACCCTCTCCTAAGCATTTATGATTTAATTGATCTTCTTTATGGGGATCAAGTCTTCTCCAATATCGAAATCTGATATGGTAATCATCAATTGAGGGTGTAGAAATAAGATATTCCAAATTATTTCGTCTGAATAAGATTTAGGAAATATGTTTTTTTAATGTCCTTCATCATTACTAGTGATGATTATATACATATAGATTTAATTAATAGAGTATTTAAGGAATACCTAGATAATTTGACAGCTGTTATTATTTTTTATATTATGTTATATTCAAAAAATATGTAGGATCATGATGATCAAGTAATGTTATAATAAAAACTGTTAAAAAAGAGAATAATTTTTGAGTATTTAGAAGATGTGAAATATATTTACAAAAAATGAATTCTATAGAGAACATTGTAATGAATGATAAAAAACCAGTTTACCATATTAAGAAAATGGGTTTGAAGTAGTGGCCTCATTCTAAAATGGTAAGTGAGATTCATAGTTCCCATGGTTTAGTAGGGTATTATAGGCGGTTTTTGAAAAGAAATAAATAATTTATAATTCACTAAACTTGTTAATTAAAAATGGGGTTACTTTAATTTTCTAAAATGAGTGTGAATAATGTTTCCACAAACTAAATAATTGAATTTTTACTACACCTATGTAAACAATACCTTTTATCAGAGAAGGAATGATTATTTACAGTGAAAAATATTTGAAATATATTGTGTGGATCAAAATTAAAAATGAATAGGTGATTTCTTAGGTTACTAAATATTTGATTCCTCTTTACCATAATTATCCTACACAAGAGTTTGAATTGGTCTCATATTAATTTTTCTTTGAAAATATCAAGGAACTATCTTTATGGATAGAAATGTGATATATAAAAAACCACAAATTTAGAAGTATATATTCCTACATAAGTCATTAAACATGAGAAAAATGAGATGGTTGTATCTTCTTAAATTCTAGGGCTATTCAATTCATTATCACCACATAAGGGAATCAAGATTCATTGATTCATTTCATTGGAATGAATATATTTTGTTATTGATGATGATGATTAAATGAAATTGATTGATCATGGATCTACTAAATTGGACATGGGAATCATAATTTATGGGACATTATGAACCCTACCCCAAATTATTTTTCAACAATTATTACTATATATGATATAAAAATATCAATGATAAGATCATTTGTTAAAAAATAATATAAATGTTGTGATGAATGGTAATTTTACGGAGTTCAAGGTTTATTATGGAGGTGTATTTAAATATTATTCAAGGATATGTGTGCCATGTATCCTTCAGATAAATATTGATCCGATGGATGAATATGATATATATACATTATCTTTACATCATAGAATCAGTAAAATTCATAGGGACCTTCATCATCATTATTGGTGGGATAATATCTATTTTGGGATTAAAGACTATAATATTATGTGAATATTATGTCAAAAAGTAAAGGTGGAGAAAATAGTCCTAATGGTTTACTTCAACAACTACCCATACCAAAATGGACATTTTATAGTATCAATATAGGATAATTTTTTGGCCTCCCAAAAAACATTCAAGGAAATAATGTGATATTTGTTATAGTTTAAGATCTTAGTATGAATCACATTTAATCTCTATTCAATATTATTTATCTCATGATCATATTTACAATATATATGAAAATGATGTGGTTATAATGAATGTGGTTCTACTTTGTAACATTTATGATCATTATGTAAGGTTTATATATATATAATTTATAAGTACTCAACATGATCTAAGTACTGAATTGAATTTAATTATTGCCAATCACCCCCAATGTGATGAATAATTTGACTGGATTATTTAGCGGTACTATCCCATGACACATGGGGATTTTTTTGAATAATTCCACATTTATTAATAATTATATAAATGGCCAAAATTTATTTTCTTATTCACCTTCCACTTATTTTCCATATGATATTTATCACCAAACTATTAAAATCATCTCATACACTTTGATAATTTTCTTAAATGATTCATCACAAAATGTTATCATGATGGAAATTGACTCATATTTTTCTTCTTCTTTGATGTCTTCTATTTTTCATGGATTTTCAATGACCTAATATTCTAATTATTCCCCTTGAATATATAAGATCTAGTGAATTAGTTTTTGTTTTTATAGTTCATAGAACAATATAATAATATTCCGAATATGATTTTGAAAATATATTCCTTCAGTGACATGGATTAAGCACTGAAAATATATTTTGAATCATGAATTATTAATTACATATTTAATTGATAAATTAATTTTATATTCATTTAAAAGATTCCTCATACTCTAAAAAATATTCTTCTTTATTATCCATTAAGATATAGAACATTATCTACATTGTAGTTCATTTCTCATAAGAAAAATATTTATTGAATAATGTTTCATTAAAATCACTATATACAATGTGTTATATTTTCACATCCCCTTGTGGTATAGCTAAAAGATAGCCATTTTTCAACATATCCTTGATATAATATAATTATATTATAAACTTTTCCTTTTTATCTTATCTTGAGGGAAAAAAGTTCTTCTTGAGGGTCTTTTACCATTTCATAGCTACCATTGTAACAGTTGTACCACTATATGATGGGGGATTCGATCACATTAATGCAACAATTTAATCATATTCACACTATAGAGAAACAAGATTATATATTCAGGGAATTTTATTTTTCATAACCAAGTTAAGCTTCTTTAATAGAGCCATCATCTTCTCAGTTCCAATACTAGAAGAATTGGATTTGTCAATCGGTGAATTTCTACATTAACAATAAGTGTAGATATCATAAATTATTCTAATATCCATTTTAATAAAATATAACAAAATGTATTAGCTCACTTGTTGATTAATTTTACATTATAAAATATAATTATTAATCTAGTGTAATATATAACATAAATAAAAAATATTGTGTTGTTAATCTTGGTATTAGATACATGGTTTCTTTGGGAATATCGTTAAATCATTGAAATGTTTTTTGTTCAATCATAATGGTTTATAAATTGAATGTGAGTATACAATTAACATACCATGATAGTTTCAAACCATGTGTGTAGAAAGACCAATTTCTATGAACCACGTGAAGACCAATTCAAATCCCAATCCACCCTTTTTGAAGTAATTACCAACATAATAAAATGTGTTGCAAAGAAATAAAATGTTACTATCTATAAATTGGATGTATTTCAATAAAAAACTGCATAATATCTACCATATAAATATTTAAGTTGTTAATCATAATTTTACATATTCACAAAGAAACCCATATTTTCATATTACCAAATATATTCTTTCTTATGTATAGTTCCCATGGATTCAAATATTTTTACATTGATAAAACCATTATGATCCCTAACCTTAGTAACCAAGAGTTGATGGTCAATTTATTACATAGGAAATTATGAAATGGTTCAAATACCCCATGGCATACCAATTAGCTATATTAGAGGGAAAATAACTAAATGATACCATCATTAAATGGGGAATAAAAAATAAAACATTGAAAATTCATAATATCTACTTCCATGAATCTAAATCAAGAATATTCACATTCATATACATGGGAAAAGAAACATAATATTGATGATAAATAATTTTCAAAAATGTTATGTACAATGGAATTGAATTTGATAAATAATGAATAGTCAATATGGAATGGTAAATAACTGAAGAAACATTCCATTGAATCAATACGCGGAGAAAAAAATCCATTTACATATATTATAAATGAAATATTATCATGGATTGTAATTAGTGAATTCAAAAGGAATGAAATTCAAATTATTTGACATCATGATCATAGAAATAATTACATATATACTTGCATGAACTTTATCCAAGATAGTTTAAAACTATGGTTAAAAACTTATATAATTTGACTGACTTATCAGTCTCAAAAGACATGTTGATGCAAGAAAGGAATGTATAATTCTCAGAAACACATGTTTTTACAAGTCTATATAATTTCTCATCTTTTGAATGATTTATTTAATTCATGAACTATAATCATTATGAATAAATTTCTATATTTAAATAATAATAAAAAATAAGTATATTCCAAAAATCATATTTATAATTATAAAAGTGAAACACTACTTGTAAAAAGGATACAAAGTTCAATAAATAAGAAAATTGTTATTAAATAATATAGTTTTTTATGTTTATTATAATTTGAAATGAATGGAATAATGTTTAAGGCAATATAATGATGAAAACATTAACAATATAAATGATATAACCATCTCTTCTTTAAAAATATATGTTATATAATAAACTCCTATTTTTAATGATTAAATTTATTTGAACGGAAATATTAAAATAATATTCAATAAAAAAATTTATTTGTACAACACGTTGAAAAAGTTATAATTTGATAAATGGTTATGGCTTCGGTGATGTTTATTAACATCATATACATTAAAAAACCTTCTATTTAACTTTTTTAATGAATATATAAAGAAAAAATTTTATAAAATAGTAAAAATATTCCACTAAATCACTTTTTAAAATTAAACGATAACCAAAAATAAATAAAATAGTTGTGTAAATAAAAGGAATTTTTCCTAATAATTTTTCGAAACATCGACACAAAATAAAAATATATATTATTTTGTCAGATATTAAATTGGTTTTTCTTTAAAACATTTACATTATTTAACTATGTACCAAATAGAGAATTTTTTCGATGAAAATATATAAAATAAATAAATATCTCAGGCATAAGAAAATTATTGGACCATATGTTAGAAAATGGTAAGGATGCTTAAATGACAATAAAATGAATCCCAAAGGACTGTGAGATTGTAAAATTGATTCTTTCCACATTGGTAACATTTAAATTGTAACTCCTTGGAAATATATACTTGAATAGAAAATTTGATCATCATGAATAATTTATTATTAAAGTTATTATAATTAATGTGGTATTATATACACCCAATAAATTTGAATAGGTTTTTAATAAAAAATATTTCTCAATAGAGTATAGATTGTGATGAAATCGATTACCCCATGCTTCCCTTAAGTTGAACATGATTAAAATCATGTATAATAGATTTAAAAAATTAATTAATTTATACAATAACCATATGAATATTTATAATTTCATATAAGAACCTATTATAAAATATTATTACCTATTCGTTAATACTATTTTATTTCTACCATTAACCTACGTGTTAATAACCTTGTTTTCCATGCATGTTGTGTCATGGTAGTTTGAGTTCTTGTGTATAGGTTATAGTTATATCATATGATGAATTATATTAATGTTATAAGAATCAAATTTTTTAATTAGATTCATTTTTTTGATCCATTATTTAATGTTGGACTTTGAAAACGAATTGCATCACTCTGTAGAGATGGAAGGCCATATAAATACATGAGAGATGATATAATGTACTTAACATGTGAAATGGTATGGAAGATTATAATATAATTATATTAAAAAATATATGTATTTTCATATGTATCATATATATTCATTATTTCCCTTATTATTACTATCCATTATAGATCACTAGTCTGGACTGACCAATGTGAGGGGAGGGATGAATCAGTGGTATATTTTTTAAAATTCATTTCTGTCAAATTCAAACTCTAGAACATATTAATGTTTTGGATCGACTCAATGTTATAAATAAATATAAACTAATGTTTAGTTTTAATGAATGAGATAGATCATCACATATAATTTTAATGGTTTAGAGAAATCATACTCCATACTCAAACTACTTATTCCCCCTAGTTATAGATTCATCACCATCACATAAGTTAATATACTACTTTTAACACTATATGAGGTTATTATATTTCTTTTATATCTCGTTGATAACGTTTTTCTCAAGATCCAACTAATAGAATCATTTTTCTTCTTATCCCAACAGAAATAAATCATACTATGACACCCCCGATAGGTCCCTTCTAGTCCTGGCACAAACCAGATTAATTCATCTTCTCCTTCCAACAACTAAAACACTTGTCCATTTCATTCTGCATTGATCCACTATTATATTATATTTCGATCTTAATCCATGATCTTTATGAATCACCCATTCTCTTATTCTATTCAGTTATCTTCTACATCCACTGAATGAGTTTGTTGGCCTTCCTCAATAATTCTGATCACCAATACATTGCCAGTTTCTTCAGTGCGAAAAATGATTAATCATAGATTCTATATTCTACTATTGAAGACATGACCTCACATAGATGTGTGAAAATTATACACACATGTTCTTTAAAGAGACATCATGAATTTATAATTCTTTTCTTAGTCATTATAACCCTTTCCACATAATTATTCTTCTTTATCAATATATTATTCTTCCAATTATATTCTTGTAAAATCTTGATGACTTCATATGTTCATGTTCTCATGAAATAACCTCCTATTATATATAATTATCACCACATTTAAAACACACACATTAATTTTACCAAAATAAGGTATATTTCAAGTACCATTAAAATATGTTTCGTAATGGTGTGCATGACAAAAGTTTTCTATGTAAAATTACGGAACATAATGTATTGATGTATTCATGCACTCTATTATCATCTCAAGTGATATCATTAATTATTGAAGTCAAACACATATTCTATGCTTGTGTATTTATGTGTTCACACTATTCCCTTCCTTCCACCTTCACATTGACATACTGATATTACAGTGGTTCTCACAACATCAGCAAAAGGGTTTAAACCATAGTGAATTATATTAAAGCTTAACATGAAATAATTAACTGTATCTTAGTAGTTCATGAAATGGAATAAGTTTGATTTTTAGAAGTTTAATTCCCAATGATTCCACTTCCTCATTCTAGAACAATATTAATGTAATATATCCTCATGAACCAAAGCATCTGTGGTTATCTATTTCTCATAAATGACATATTTCTCTTAAGTGACATCGACACCCAAAAACTAAGGTGATAATCCATTTAAAGTTAATGATTACCACCACATTAGTCAAAATAAAATCTATTATTCATACTATATTATGGATTTCATTTATGTTCTGTAAAACATCTTGTTTCGTGAATATTCAAATCATATGATGCTTGGGGTTTCCATTATTTTAAATTTCATAACTCCAAAAATAATTTTTGTCTCTTCCTTAATGAAAAAATCTTCAGAGTGATAAACTCTAATGCTATTTATATTAACACATTATTGGCCTTATGTAACTTCATTTTCATTTTTATGAATACTATTATTTATATATAATGACATTCATGCAAGACGTAGTTCCAAGAATGATATCAAGACAATTTTCAATCGTTCATGTTCTTATAATGATCAGGTAATGCATGGGAATGATCAATGGAGGTCCAATATGTGTAATGGATAATTGGGAAACTTGGGTAAGGCTTCAAGGAAAAACACGATGAGTGACCTTGATAGATTGAAAACCTCAGATGAATTTCATTTTGTGGATAAAATTCTATCCAAACAATTTTAATACTAATGAAAAATGTATTGGGTTTTACATCCCACATAAAACATAAATATTGATCCATATATCCATATAGTACAACATGTTCCAAAATCCTAATGTTCCAAGGAAGTGAGGGAGAAACACCCAAATACACAATCACTCATGGGATGTGGTCAAACTGATTTAGCTCACCCAACCAAATGTGCATTCATAAATGAACTCCAAAAGTACTATAAATGGACCACCCAACCCATTTACCATGCACACACCTTTGGTTGGATCTCCCTTGAGGTTATGATTTGGTTCCCTCATGTGTTGTTGATATTCTGGCCCTAGTTGAATTGTTATGTTTGGTAACTATTTTTACTATTTCATCACTCAGGTACTTTGTAAAATTCAATAAATGTAAAACAATTCCATGCCCACCCATGTATTATTCATGATATATATATCCATATATTTCATTTACATCATCATTTATTCAACCACAACAATAATTTATTCCAATTTACAACAAAAAATTGAAAACGCCTTTATGAAGGAACACACCACATATTCATGTATTTATTCATGAACATATCCTCTTCCATCCAAAATATTATTCATGTAAAATATCAAAAAAAATTACATTTTAATATTTTAATTACCCATTAAAAAATGAAATATTTCATTGGATAACAATTTTTGTATGCAATGTTTTCTCTAAACAACATGTCATTGACAATAGATATTTGATCAATAAATAACTTAATTTCAAGGAGAATTGTTCTTCTTTGACAATTATATCCATAGAGTGAATCCAAAAAAATATTATCTAAATCAACACTTCATCCAAAAATATACCAAACACATATTTTCACATAATTGAAATAAAAAATAAAAAATTGACTAAACAATATCCACCATTGAATTTTATTTTCAATATATCCTCACATATTTAATAATCCCTATGTGTTCCCAAGAATTTCTCCTATTTAATGGAAATAAAATTCAATGGATAAGTGGGGTCTTTTAAATAACATGTTCTTATGAATTTTATGATTTATTAATGAACAATTTGATGAAATGGATTATATCACAAATTTTTCATAGAAAACTGACTATGCTTCATCATTTCAATGTATATGTTGGATAAACCAATCTAGAAAACAAGATCGATATCCCAAAATATTTCCATACTTTCCGTGAAATACAATTACATTGATATCACAATCATAATGTCTAAATTCTTATTTAAGGGTCTATAAGTAAATGATTTTATCAATAAAAGGAAAATTCTTACACACGCTTTAGCAACTACATTATAATTTTCCTATAAAAAAGATATATCTCCCCCTTTGTCTTACAATTTCCTCAAACAAACACTCCCCATTAGTTGATATGATATATAGAATTATGAATGAGGCATGAAAGTTTGATTATCATACCTCAGTTCAAAATTTTATAATGATGTTCAAAAATCCCACATTTAATACATAGTGTTTATTTAGAAGCTTATTTTCATTAATAATCCCCCTCATAGGATACATGCATATCCTCAAATTACATTCCTATTAAAAAAATATTATATATATATATATATTAGGGAATACAGAGGGACCTTTTTTCTTCAATAGTGACATACATTCTGAGAATTTCCTCTCAACATAGACCATTATTTTATCCCCATGATATTCAATTTTTTATCAACATTTTTTGGAAGAAATTTGTCCACATACATTTATATATCCAATTAATTTCATTAGTTTTGATTAATATTTTTTTCATCCTCCAATTGATAATAAAATTATGGTTGACATGGGAAAAAAACTGGGAAGTATTTTCTATAATTTTCATTCATAAAATAATCATTATAAGACATTCCACTAATTTTCTGTTAAATATTTATCCCTTTCTCAGAATATAGAATATCCCTTTGCCATTTTGTCAATCATTTCTCATTTATGTGACCCTTTTGATTATATATTCTGTAACCTTATTTTAATCATTTGTATATGATCTATCATAGTATCTTAGATAATTTTAAGGCCACAACATTAGTTCTCTAAATAATGTTTGTCAAATATTTACCATATCTCCCCATGATGAAATATTATTCCATAGAAATGAAATTCTATAATAGTGAAAATGGTATTTGTAACCATAAAATTAACTATAGTAAAAAATACATCTAAACTATTATCTTTTATATTAATATGTATTCTTTATAAATACTAATTATTTATGTGCTTCTTAGAAATGAGAATATTTTTTTCTAGGGGATAGTTATTTTTTGAAAATGTTTATTACTCTAGTTGATGTTGTATAGGATCAATCATTGTACTTCGTAATGGTAGTTCATTTTGTAATATTATTTTTTTGTTCACATCACATGGATTACATGAAATATTTCATTTTCATTGGATTTTTTAGGTCAATAACATTCTTTTCCTTTTTCTAACTACCCCGAAATACATATATATTATTCACCTAAATTTTCATATGAAACCAATATTTGAATTCCTTGTGTTTACATTTCTAGAAACCCCAACAATGGACTATATTAGTTATTTTGTTCTCTTGTGTTGTAGTCATTTTTAATTTCAATTATATTTAACCTTAGTTTTTTTTATTGGAACAAAAAAGTCTTTGGTAAACTTTATGGGAACATATTATCATACAACTTTTCACATCCATACATGATGTTGTGGGGTTATCAAAAAATTTCTCCATCCATAACTTCGATAAGGTTTGTTAATATATTATGCTACAATGTGAAGAAACATTAGAACATATGAGTGATTCATGGTTTTTTTGATAAATATTTTTTAGAGTATCTTTCCATTTGGTTATAAAATGATCTCATTCTCCTCATGGTGTAATGTTCCATAAAGTAACCTTGTGTATAATCATATCACCTTCTAGAAATTTTTTATTTTTCAAGCAATACTGATTCATGATTATTCTATCTCACAGATCGCTTTAAACACATCATGTTAATAGAGTTATTCAGATCATAAACAATTATAAACATGTCTTTTCAATCGTCTTTGAGATACATCATTTGTTCATCACAAATTATTGTTGGATATTTAAAGGAATTATCAAGATCCTTTACCCTACATGATTTATTATCTAGTGGTGGTGATATAATACCCATATAAACATTGTTAATATTTTATAATTCATGAAAAACATCCCCAAGTACATTCTCAAAGAAATAATTTTCCTAAACAATTATATATTGTTAATCAAAATATTTAGTATGTCATTGAATAAAAATATTAATTGTTTCATTCCATTATGTCATAAATTGTATTTTGGAATTGTTAGAAATGATAACTATTTTAGGTAATTCCTATTTCATAGAATCATCCAATTCTTCCATATGTTACTTTTCATATTTATGAAAATTTAAAATTCCAGGAAAATAGATTACCAGTACATTGGGAATATTTTTAATATTTTAGTTAAAATAATAATAAAGACTACTAAATGATACATCCTCATCAAAACAATATTGGTATACATCAATATAATTACAATCAAGAGATTTAATGAGACATATAAAAAATTAATTTAATTCAGTTTGTGGTTTTTCATCATTTACATCATTATTCATGTTCATCGTATTTTCCAGTCTCTTCTTTTTATTCTTTTTATTATTGGAATATGTCTCTCTTTGATGTGTCTCTCTAAATCCTAGAAATTAGTAGTTCATAAAAATTATCATTAATCATTAGAGGGAACCAATTATATAATACCACTAACAAATACCTAGGCTATATTGACCATTAAGAGGGGAATAGTGAAGTGGTTTATATTTTTAATTACATTTCATTTAATTTCATCCTCATAAAATTTTTATTGTTCCCAATCTAAAAAAAACTATCTATCACTATTAGCTCATATGAATTTAAAATAATAGGGAGAGTGAAGAACACGTTTTATATATGTTTTGTAAAAATCCTACAACATGTAGAAGTTGATTGTTCCCCTACGTTACGTAATAATTATAATCGAAAAATTGATTAAATTGCACAAAGAACCAATAGAGATACATGTCCTGGTTTTTCCCCCCAACTAAATGACATTTTTTAGATCTAAAAAATACAATAGTTTTTATTCAAGATCTATCCAAATTACATCTTTCTTTGACTCTAACAATTAGAATCCATCTACTTCTAGTACAAACCAGAAGACTTCAGCCACAATGTGGTGGGGATATAAAAAAGTTCACCAACCATATATTCTCAAGGATTGGATAAAAAGTTGTTTCAACACTTGAAGAACCATTAATACAAAATAGAGTATCTTTCATATTATTTTATGATCCTCTTTGGGTTATCTGCACAAATGGTTAGGCATTCGCTTTTGAATGTTCTCATTAACCCTCTATGTTCATGCTTCCTAAAAAACCTTTCTCCAACCTCGCATATTCATGTTATCACATGTAGGTATATTTAATTTTTATTTCATTTATCCTGAAAATTATTCATTAAAGTGTTTTACGTTACTATTATTTTGTACACAACAATTTAATTTAATGTATTTAAGAATTCATGCACCATATCCTTATCAAATGAACTCTCCTTCTTCACTCGAGTCTCACAAAACCATCTTGCAAGTGTTATAATGTCTGTAAATATTTCCCTTCATTTTCCCTTCACATTAAAATAAAAAAATTACACTTCATTTCAGTATCAAAATAGTCACATAATTTTTTAAACCATTGTAAAAGATGTTGCTGATAATACCCAAAGGATTTATTGAATCATATTTCATTACAAAATAAAAGGATTGTGCTCGGACCAAGTTGAATGTCCACTAATTACTCTTCCACATGAATGGAAAATCATCATAGAACATATATTCAAAAGAGAATAGTATTTTTAATGATCTATTTTTGTCAAACATGATGGTTGTAATAATAAATTAATGAACACATATCTGAGGCACTTTAACTTCTATAGGTGAGGACCACTGCTTCGATTCGCCTCCTCATCTATTTTTTCCAAGACATTTCAAATCCATCATTAATGATCTAGAAAACATTTATTATCACTGATATTATAATTATATAATTCTTATGGATTACTTATATTTTAAATTTCTTTATTTCGAAATCATTTCACATCTTATTCTATAAAAAACACTATAGAATGAGTAACTACTAAACTCAATTTATCCACACATTATCACCCCTCTACATTTTATTTTCAATTTATTCGAAGGATAAATAATTAGTAAAACAGAATGAAAATTATTAGTAGTTTCATTTTAGATATTTGGTCTATTTATAATCTTTATCATTAGCTAAAAACAATCATGGAAGGTCTAGATTTTATCGACAAAGGTCCAGTATAAATGCAGGGGAATCAGAACAATTGGGAGTGGTTTCAAGAAAAAAGATAATGAGTTTTTTAGACAAATAATATGACTCAAATAAAACATATCATACAGTAGATGTTATATTTAGAAGATTTTGATATGGAGGAAAGGTGAAATAGGTTTGGTTTCATACGTTAAAATTCATCATAGATTCATGCTTCAATATATTAAAGCAGTTTCTATTGACTAGATGTGCCATGGAGGCTGGGGAGTGACAACCACATACACACTCAAAAATTGTTTTATGAATGTAATTATTTTATAAAATATATAAAAAAATATTTATAATGTAATATATTATCCTCTAATAAAATATTGTCACCCATTCGTTAACAAAATGTTATTATTACCATTGTTTTATGTGTTAGTTGTCTTATTTTCTCCAACATGTTTTGACATGGATGGTCCAGTTCTAGTGTATATGATATAGTTCCATGATTTTATAATGATAATTAATAATATATATATATATATATATATATATATTAAATTTATCCATTATATTCCATTTTTTTATAATTATAGATATCCGGTAATTGAAAATGAATCACATCACTTCGTGGAGTCGGTAGTCCATACATATGCATGAATGATGATATCAATTATTTAATGGGTGAAAGGGAGTATACAATGATAATATTATATATTTCAAGAATATATAACATGTAATATTCATTACAAATATTCATTATTTCCATTATTATTACTATCCATTTTAGTTCCCAGTCCGACATTACCACTGAGAGGGGATGTGTGCATTTGGGGTTTCGTTTTCGAATTTAGTTTCTTTTCAATTCAACATTTAGAAAATATTAAAGTTATAGATCCTATATAAATTATATATCAATATAACCTTGTGGTAATATTTAATAACAGATTGAGATGATCACAAAGTATTGAAACGTTTCAACAAAATCATACTCCTTGCTGCAACTGGTTATTTTTGTTTTAAAAGAATAATCAAAATCAAACATGTAATTACGCTACTCACAACATCAACTAATATTGTTATAAATATTTAATCTTCAAGAAAAATTATTATTCTCTAACTCCAATAGATTTAATCATTTTTCCTCTACACCCCACTAATATAATGCTTTCAGTGACTCCAACTGAGAAATGACTTTTACTCATGGATCTAAAAAGAATTCTTCATCTACTCCCGAAAATAACGAGAATAATTCACCTTATCCTCAAAAATTCATTCAATATTGGTTGATATATTAATATTCATAAATTATCTTGTTAAATAATTCATTACTATCTATACTTAAATTATATTGTAAAAAAACTTATTGTGTCAGTGGGTATTTCTTAATAATTCTAATCACATATAGACAACTTGTTTCCTCAGTGAAACCAATGCACCAAAATGAATTCCTTATTATACAGATGAAGACATGACCTCGCAAAGATCTGTGAAAATGATATAGACTTTTTTTTCAAAGAGACTTCATCCTTGTATAATTAGTTTCATGGTATTCATACACCATATAAAACTAAATTTTTTAATTATTATTATTTTATGTTCTTTTTTTGGTAATCTTTAGAAATGGTTACGCATTTTCATGTTCATGTGATAATGAGATTTCAAACATTATGATTTAAATATCATATCCCTTATACTGAACATATTCATGTCATCAATGTCATGAAATTTCATGTATATATCATGTGTCATGAAAAAACATCACCTACAGTTGGGTGTGTCTCCATTCATCGGAGTGTAATAGTAACATATATTGTATTCAAGTTTGAATTCATTATCATAACATATAAAGTATACACCTTCTTTTTAAAATTACCACATATCATATATGAATGTGCTTTCTAGGGTTTGGTTTATTCCCTTTAATTATCTTTGACATTAACATAGTTATGTTACTATGGTTCACAATGTTAAACAATTTTCTTAAGGTTTTAAACATTTTGAAAAGTATCATCATCCAAAACCCAAATTTATTGATGGATCATAGTTCTTCAGGAAACCATACTACTATGATTGTTACATCTTTAATGTCGAAATATTCCACTTCCACTTTGTAGAATATGTTTAGTGGAATATCTCTTTTAAAAAATGGTCCACAGTAATCTATTTATCATAAATTAGATATTTCACATAAGTGGAAAAAATACTCGTGACTAAGGTCATTCCCCATTTTTAGGTGATTATCAACACCTTATTATACCACATCATCTTTCTAATTTATTATGTATTAATATTTATATTAATGATACAAAAAAAGTTCCAATTCATGGTAATTCAAATTCTCTCATGCTTGTGTCCTTCAATTATTATTAATTTTTTACTCTAATAATTAAGTAGCCTTAAATTTTTTTTAAAATCATAAAATTGAGATTCTATAATCGTCCATATATACTCATATTTTTTTAATTATATTATTTTTTGGTAATTTGGTCAAATTATAATCCTTTGATATAATAGAATGCATGAAATGCATATTTCCAAGAATTATATTAAGACTATTTCAAATCATTCTCATGAGAAAAAATTGATAATGGAACTATTAGTTTTGATCGATGGAGGTACAACGTGAATTAAAATAAAATATAATTTTCAAGAAAGTATTTGAAAAATATGATTATGAGTTTCCTTGAAAGATTGAATGACTTAGATCGGACACATCATGTGGTGGTCTCTCTATCTGTATAATTTTAATATGAACAAATAGAGTATCAGGTTCTGGTCCAAAAATAAAAATCACCAAGGATAAATGCATTTTTATATTTCAACAAATTCTAATAAATGGTTGTTCCATGAAAAAGGAGGCACAATACTTGCATACAACCCCACACATGGTCTACAACCTAACCTGCTTAGTTTACCAAACCACTTATTTTATAAGGTTGTGATTGTGTAGGAGAATACATAATTAACTCTTTCTTTATTCCATGTAGGCTCCTTGGGTAGGATCTCTCATGAGTTTGATCCCCATGTCCCTCATCATTGGATGATCCGTTGTCCCTTGTGGCCCTGTAATTGTTGGAACATATTTTTTTCTTAGGGCCCTCTCATGTACTTAGTAAAATCCCATGTATGGAATAAAAATCAAAGACCACCTCATATATGCACTAATAAATATATATAGAAATGTATATATATATCTATATTTCATAGTCATCTTCATTAATTCTACGACAAACAATACATTATGAAATTTTATAAAAAATATTTGCATGGTCTTTATAATTTAATACTCATCATATACATATTATTTGAATGAAAATATTCTCTAACTACAAAAATATTCATAATGTAATTTGAAAATACATTTCACATGGCCTTATTTTTATTCCACATGAAATTTTAAAAGATTTCACAGTCTTCCACTTTATGAATTTAACATTTTCTCCTATGAACATTCCTTTTGACATTGAATATTATTTCAACAAATCATCAAACTTTATCTTAGAATTTTCGAAGTGATAAATCCATTTACATAAATTTAATACATTAAAATTATCAATAAATCACTACTTCACTCCATAACATTCCAAAACTAGGTTAACACATCATTAATAATAAATCCAATACTATCTCAAATAGTGTCCCCTTTGTTTTTTCCAATATATCTCCTCATATTTATAATTTTATTTTCATTACCTAAAATTTGACACCCTTATGGGATGCAAAATACAATGGAAAAGTGGGTTCATTTAAATACTATTTTATTCTTACTTTTATGCTTATTTAATAAACACTTATGAAAATTTGATGTATCACATTGTTTTCCTTATAAAGTGACTTTAATTGTTCATCTCAATGTCTACTTGGGTTATCCAAATGTATAAAATAATAAACATCAAACCAAGGATGTCTAAGATTTCCATGAAATAGAATAAATCGGATATCATGTTAAAAATGTCTCAATTATCATTTAATAGCGTGTAAGTAATTGAAACTATCAATTAAATAGAAATTACCACACACACATCCATGAAAAAATTATAATGTTCTGATGAGAAGGATATTTCTCCACATTTTTCTAATTGTATATTAAAAAAACACACCATATACATTAAATAATTAATAAAATTGAGAGTGAGTTATGAATGTGTTATTGGAATATATCTACTTATAATTATTCAAATATATTCATAAATACAACATTCAATAGGTGGTTATGATTTTATATCTTAATTTCATCAATAATCCTTCTAAATGGGTATTTAAATCTACATAAATTAACCTAATGTTAGTATAGTGATATATATATATATATATATCTATTTGGGAATAATTAGGATGTCTATTTTTCATAAGGAGTGACATTCAGATTGAGAACTACTACTCACCCATGGACAATTTTTCTTCCAATCATGTTCATCATCTCATCAACAATCTATAGAATATATGTTTGTACCAAAATTTCAATAGACACTTTTTCCCAATTATATTTAGTAAAATATTCAAATTCCTCCACTTGCATATCCCATTTATGCTGACTTACCCAAAAAACTAGGCATTTAGTTCTAGAATTTTCATTCTTCTTTATTTTTTTACAATAATTTCAAATTTTATTATATTGAGGCATTTTCCATTTATCAACATTTGAAATATATCTTGGAATTATTTTTATCCATTTTTAAATTGTGTTCTCATTTTGAATACATCTACGATAAATTTATTTTAATCATTCATATATGTTCTATCATAGTAGCTTCGATGATTGCCAGGAAGCATAATTCTTTATTTAAGACATGTTACCCCTATATTCACAATGTATATCTATGATTCAATAATTTTTCATATAAATGATATAGTATACCTACAAGAGTAGTATTTGTTCCAATAATTTTCACAACACTTATTGAGGCCTTTGAACTTCTATCTTCCACATTGATATGTATTGTTTCATGATACAAATTTTTGTTTTAGTTCATCAAAATGAGAATTCATCATCACTATTTTATAAGGATTCACCAAAAAATTATCTTCTGGATTTAATATGAATGATTTACATATTTTATTAACATTAGTAAGTGGTATGTCTTACTTTTTTAAAACATTCTTCTTTGTATTCTTTCCCTATCTCTTCATTCTTTTATTTTGAGTCTTGGTATAAATCAATATATAATGCACCTCACTAACTTCCATACATATGCACTTATTATGAGTCATGTAGATCAGTAGAGGGAGTTGGTAATCTGATAAAACTTATAGATCCCCATGATGGATTGTCCATAAGGAGTGGATATGTGAATTAGTGGTTTCCTTTTAGAATTACATCTCATTTATTTTTAGCATCATCACCCTGTAAAGGTTCTCAATAAACTCAATTTTATATCTCAATAACTCCTCAAGTGTAGTTTTACTAATATAGGAAGAGTAGTATAATTTATTTATAAGGTATGGAAAAAGTATTCCCTTTTCTCTAACCATTCATTTTGCCTATTACTGATTCCTCACTATTAAACAAGTGGTTACATTGGTCACAACACCAACTCAAATACATATCGTTCTTTAATATTTAATTGAAAAAATTAATGTATATAACTTACCAACTAAACATTTTTCCACTTTCCTCTAACACAAAATACTATTTACATTGTATCAAACAAAGAGACTCATTGTATTGTTCCACTAACAAGAATATGTCACCTAATTACAACACCAAAAATGGCTTTACAATTTCATAAAGGATTGATCCATTAGAGGATGGGATGTTAATCTTCATCTATGATCTCAATGAATTAAAATTTATCATTTACACTTTCAGTATCATCAATATACATCGAACGGTTCTGAAGGCATTCCTCATTAATTCTGATCCCCTATAGATATTTAGTTTATCCAATGAAAAAATCGAATAAATGATTTTTTTCACTTTTTAAGATGAATAAATGACCTCAAAAATAAGTTTTAAAATGTTTGAAACAAGTTCTGAAATGATAATTCATACTTGTATAATGAATTGAATGCTCTTTTTGAACCCTTCAACTAAATAATTCGTAATTTTTATTATTTTATATTATTGTTTTTCTTATCTTATCAAATGGATACGCCTTCACTTGTGAAACTTCTCATGAACTATCCACACTAATGACTTATAGAACAACTATTTTAAACATCACACATGTATGTTATAACATTAAGTTATATTTGATATATATATCATGTCTCATGAAAATTATACATAAAAGGGTGTGTATGTCACTTTTACTCTACATGAAATAGTAAAAAATAATATATTTAATTATTAATGGTCTATATTATTGTCCCATGCACTATAATAATTTATGGAAATCGCACAAATCCACAACAAAAGTGTTATCATGTTGATTGGTTGTTCCCTTCCATTTTCCTTCCCATTAAAATAGTGAAGTTGTTCTGGTTCATGTTCTCTTAACATCCATATAATGAATTAAAAGATTTCAATATGGATCCACAAAAAACACAAATGGATTCACTGAATATCAGTTCATTATGAAACAATGTGGGTTTTCTTAGAAAAAGTTCAATTTTCATGGTATCCTAATCCTCGTGAATTTAGAGGCATTATGAAATATCTCTTTCCCAAATAAATAATTATAGATTCTCTATTTCCCTAGAACTATATAATTATAACATGAAAAAATAGAACCCACGAATGAGGTGATTCTCCTTTAATGTGTGATGATCTCCTCATAGTTGTTCCTCAACATCTGTATTATTTTTTTGTCATTAAGGATGTATTTAATGTTATGGAAAACATGACTTGCCTATAATATTCTAATTGTATAATAATTTTGGATTCCTATTATTTTAGATTTTATTATCATGAAAATCTTTTAAGATTTTCATTAAAGGATAATTTCAAAAAAAATTAGAAAATCCCCTTCCCAATTTATTTATTCATTATCAGTCTTGTATGTCATATTTTTTTATCCATAAAAATGCTCAACATTTGATATAACAACATGTATGAGATATGTAGTTTATATCAAGATATAAAATCTATTTCAAATCATGATATTATGATAAAATTTATCATGGTGGTCTTGGTGTAGATTGAAAGAGGATAGTGATGAGCAATGGGAAACTGGAACACTCATGATAGACTACAAGGAATATGATGATGTGTATCCTTAATAGATTATATGGATCAGATAAATCGCATCATGTGGTGGTCGTTTTATCTATAACATTTTGATATGGTGAAAAAATTACGATATTTTGTATACCACGTAGAATGTTATCATGGTTCCATTATTACATATATTAAACAATATTCCAATGAAGGAGTTCTCTATGTAGGAAATCTATCAATACCCACATATACACTCACGCATGGGTTGAACCATAATCATCTTTTCTCTCCTATCCATATGTGCGCTCAGGTGTCTACTCTTATTGATCTATACATGGAATAATCATTCTAGACTATGTGTGTAATCCATGGTCTAGATATCACCAAAAGGATGACCCTTTTGCCTCTCGTGTATGGTTTATGTGTTATCCATTATGGCCTTGTATTATTTTGATCAATTGTTTTACTAAGGTATCTTTCATGTACCTAGTAAAATATAATGTATGGAAAATAATTTCTTTCCCAAATATAGTATTCATAATACAATATATATATATATATACATTTCCTGGCTATATTTTTTATTTCCTCTAGAAAAAATAAATAATTAATATTTTTAATAATAGTTTTCATGGCCTTCTTGTTGTAATAATATTCATATTCATAGATGTTTTCATAGAAATCTCATATTCAAACTCAAATAGTATTCATGTAAATTGTAAATATTTTTTACATGGAATTGTTCTATTTTATCATAAAAAATAATATGACCTTATATTACCATGGCATTATCAAAAGTGTTCTTCTAAGAACATTTCGTTTATATTTAAGAACAATTTAATCAATCATCACATTTCATATATAATTTTCCAAGCGTGAAATGCATTGGAACACAGTGAATCCACAACAATTCTATAATTATCACCACATTATAGCAAAACATACCAAATAAATATTGATGAATATATTAAAATGAGTTGAAACACTTGGCCCATTATCCTTGTGAGTCATGTTTGAAATAAAAGTACATTGGTTGACGATATGGTAGTCTGTTGTACACATGATTGATGGATTTTTTCCCATTTTTAAAGGACGTGAATACATATTATAAAATCAAAATAATAATATATCATTATATGATATATACTAGTGTTATTACATTTTCCATTTTAATACATATTTGATCTTGGTTATGAAGTTAAAAATATTATTATATGTGAAAGATAATACATTTTCTTATATGAACCTACATTGGATCTATTATAAGAGACCCAATAATTTGTCTATTGAGAATAATAACATGTATATAATTTGGATAATGATGATGTGGAGTGATTTATGTATGGGTTCATTGATATAAATGGATTATGAGGTATTAATATGTGAGCGTAGGACGTTCTCATTTTCAACTGGAGAAGATGACATTCTTGGATACAACATGGTTATTTACCAATAGATTAAAAAATATTTAATTAATTTAAAAGAAAAATTATTAAAAATGACAACACATTTTATAGAGTTATTTTTATCATTGATATATGTCTACGTAATTATATTTTTACAATTTCAATGGGAAAAAATACACCTTCCTTTGGGTTTACCCATGATAAACCCAATTTAACTGTAAATTATTTAACAAATTTTATCTTTTTTTACTCGTCGTTGTCATCAAAATATATTTTGTCATAATTATCTAATATTAATTGTTATGATTCCAAAAATTAAACTAGTTGTTTCTTATTCAATGCATATAAAGCGTATGATTTAATATAAAAAATATAGCAAACTATGTTCAAAAATAGTTCTTCATGAAATGCAATTTCCAATCATAATTTAATTTTATAATAATAATATGACTTGTAATAATTATTATATGGATTATAATTCATATAGATAAATATATAATATAAAAATTAATTTTAAATCATTAATAATTAACTAAAAATTTATTTAATTAAAATTTATAGACATTATTCCTTTTGAATGGAAAATGGGGTTTTAATGAAAAAAAGTTTTTCATGAAAATATCCCTTTACATTGAATATTTCATTCTAGTCTTATTTTGACCAAGTAAGTTCAAAATCAATATATATCCCCTAAAAATTTATTATTTCTTCTCAATCTATTAGATTGGAAATTTTTTATAGTTTTAAATTACTGTTATTTTCACCTGCTATAATTGAGGCTTGGTGTTAAAAAATAATAAAAAATAATATATGAAAACAATAGTTTACTTGATCTATATTCCTAACAAAAATTAATATGATTTATTTCCTAAATAATTTTTTTTTATTCTATATTTTGAAGAATATATTTTCTATTAGTCTAATAGGAATATGTTTGAACATAGAAATGTTCACATTTAATAAAAGGAATATTATAGTAGTTAGAAAATCTATGTTTTTTAATTAATATCATAATGTTTTTTGGATATTTGATATTAAATAAAAATGAAAATATTTTACTTAATTACCATTAGTATGAGAATAATATTTTTTCCTAAGAGATTATTTCAAAACCATGAGATATTATATGTATTCCTTTGAATTAATGTTTTTATATTTTATAGTTATATTTTTATACAAACCCAAGACTAAAAGAGTAATGATATATTAGAAAATTTAGAACATAACCATTTGATTTGAAAATATTAATGGGATTAATGACATTATGAAATATATTAATATAATTTTTTTCATTAATTAAAATTTATTGACTAATACCTACGAAATAATCATTAAATTATTAATAAAATCATTTCAGGATTAAAAGACCAAATTTATAAAGAAATTTTTTTCTCTTTTGTGTTGTTTATTTTATATAAAAAATATATATTTTCTGGGAATGTCCTAGTGGGTCATATATCGTGACTCCCCAATCATGTAATCAATAGCCCAGGGGATGACGACTCGCACCAAGAAGGCATACCACTGACATGGAAGGCCTTGGCCTATTTACCTATACCTATGAACACATCTACAATCCCATAAAAAATCTAACATGTAATAAAAATATGTAACCATGCATGAATTAATATAAATCCTATACCCATAGTACGACAATAAGTAATATAAATTAAACAAATAAAAAATCAATCCCACAACAAAAATTATATAACAGAAGTCCAAACTAAAAGTAAAGGTATTGAGACTACTTTATGAAAGTCGCATGAACACACGTTTGTATCTCTAGTATTTCAAAGAACTATATAGTCCTAAACTACATAGTAATCCATTAAAATGTTTATCATCTTCACAAGAAATGACACATATGTGAAAATTCCATGAAGTGGTGAGTATAAAAATAGTTAGTAGGACACCACAAACCCATAAAGAAACACTTCAAAGAGAATATGGTCAGATCTACAAATATATATGTTTACAACACATATAAGAAAATCCATATATACTCAATCCAAGAAATAGAATACAGAGTTTTTTCACAATCATAGTATACCAATCATTATATTTCATCATGAAGATTCCACGAAGCACTCATTCAAGAGAACATACTTCTTAGTCTGATATCATGGAAGAAGTTGATCAAATAGGTAATGTTCTTTGGGAATCACCTTGAGAATGACACAAATAGATAGTTTGAATATAATTATGATACATATATGAGGAGTACATTCAAGTACATGTGGTGATATCAGAAACTCAATCATCATTAAGGGTGATAAGTAGTAGTTCGACGCATGTGTAGTGTTTCTTAGGTTGGTACCATGAACTCTATATATGGGAAAATGATTTATAAATGACCCCACTCCATGAAACATCATGGGATTATAATAAATATATCTAGGAAGTCACAGTAAATGGATTTTCTTCCAAGGAGTGAGAAATGAATTTTACAAACCCTCCGAGAAATCATAAGGGGAACAGACCTAAATGAAACTTTTATTAGATAAGAGGAAAAAGAGATTAAATATCTATATAACGGGGTATAGGACTTATAGTAAGGGTATATTCCATGACCCCTAACCTATGTAATTTGCATATAAATATCACATATCATTAACCTCTTTCATGTAGAAGAGTACACTGTGTTTAGTTGGATTACATGCCCTATCCATGTATCAGATTTCCCACCGGTGTACTCCAGCCACGTGTCAGTACACAGGGTAATCCCTTGTAGCTTTTCCTTTTTACATGTAAAAATAGTAACCCATGTAAATTTTACAGGACATGTTGTGTGTGAAAACAAATGATGTATATGAAATCCATGTACTAACCCTTGTGTTCAAGAACATTCCCACATACATGAAGAGTCATCCAAGGTGGTTATATGCTATGTAATCAAAGATTACATGCTGTGTGTATCATGTTTTTATAAAACCCTTCTTCTTCCTCATGCTCACCCATGTCAATCTTCTATACTTTTATCAATTTATCTTCATCCCATGAAACAGATGATATATCCTCATATAGCCATGCCATCACCGAATTGATGTGATTGAGAAATTTTATCCACTTGGGAAACCATATCATCATTATTTTACATTATGAGGCAAAGAACATGAAATTGGAACTCATCTTTATTCAATCAATTCCTATAACCATTGTCACAAATATGTTGAGTCCTTGAAATTCGGGATCTATGATTTCCAATTTTTGTGTCATGAATCGGATGTGAAATGATAAATCGTTTAATGAAAGGTTGAAATACCTGGAAAAGATGAAAAAAATAATGAATAATTTTGAATTGAGGGAGAAACTAAAAAATCTGGACAATAGGAAAGAACCTCGATCAATTTTTGTGTCAATCCCAGTACATTTCATTTAGAATAAAAATGAATAAATAAATAATCATGAAGAAATATCCTCATAAACTATTCAAATAAGCCCTTACCACTTAATATTCGATCCATTGGAAATTTTATTCATTGATTAGTCAAAGTAGGTCATATAAATAAATAAATATAAATAAAAAAACAACCACCCTACCTCAATTCTATTCGATGGATGATGAAGAATAGTTTTCCCATCACATTCATTAATGAGATCCTCCAAATCCAAGGTTGCACCGATCGATTGATCAACGATCCATTGTCATTATCATGATAGGGATCTCCAATAATCATTATAGAGATACAATGACTTATCCAGGGTTATTATGTTAACCCTATATTTCCAAAATAATCATATATTTAAATTAAATTATATTATTAAGTTGGAAAAACAAAATAAATTTTTTTTATTGAATAATTTTATTATTTTTATGACCATGATAAATCATTGACAGAAAACCCATGTTGACCAATGTTAAGTCACACCTAGGGTAAAACCAATATTCCAAACTATATTTTTTGCTTATATTTATGATATCAGTACACGATTGGGAGTTATTCCACAATTTCAGGAAAATTGCATGTGTGTGTTTATTAATATATTTAATATATTTAAAACATTTACTACAGACACACCAGGTCTTGGAATAACAAAATTTCATAGAACCTAGTCTTAAATTTAATCCATATAATATTTATATATAATACATGGGAAATTATATCGATAAAATTCTACTCTCTTTGGGGCTTTACATCCTAGAAAATCACAAACAAAGGATATGAAGAAATATGTTTGTATTGAGAATGAATCTAAGCCTCCCATTCTTATTTTCTCTTATGGAGATTCTCGTGTTTCCACTAGATACAGAAAAAAGGAATCAATCACCCAAAAGGATCCCCACATACCTATCCTTGATTTCCACTAGGTTCTAAAAACAATTACTCCATCAATGTCCACCTTTCCTGATCGATACAGTGTGATGGGTCATGAACGTACCCCCTCTACTGCGACATCTGGAGTCCTTGTGAACTGATTCGATTTGAGGAGGTACAGATAAAAGGTAAGCCATCTCACCAACCCTACATAGAATTTAAAAAGGTCATGCGAACCATAGAGATAACTATTCTCTCCAACAAAATGAGCAGAATCCACATAAATGTGAAACTCATAGGAATACATGGCCTCCATCCTTGAACTCCATGGATTCAAACTATCTACTAAATGTTGAGGCTAATAAATCTCTCTACTTAAATCTACTCTCCTAGAGTTATGATGTGGGCCAACTTGCTGGGTTAATCAATGATCACCCAGATGGAACCATGTCCCCTATCTATATGTGGTATTCCCATCATTAATTATATATATAGCACACCCCACATACATTTTGGATTCACATGGGGTTTTTCTAAATCTTCTAGATCATGGGGATCATCCTTCACTTTTCAACAAGGAAATCATCAAGAGAAAAACTATACAACCCTTTTCTTCATCCCTATCCATAAAAAAATGACCTAATAGGTCCTTGTGTATCTTTTCTACACCTAGATGTACCAACAAAGGAGGCATATAAAACTCTCTTTGAACCACCTCATATAGCACCAATGGTTCCATCATGCATCCTTTTAAAATAACAATGCCCTCCCCACAAGTATAAAATATATCAAGAGCATGACATGTTGATATCTGAGCACATATGTTCTAAGTGCTAGTATTTCCATGTTGTGCTTCATTGAATTACTGTAATAGTGGAGGGATGAAACCCATCAACTTGAGGTATTCTTCTCTATCTCCCCCCAAAATGGATAACTACAACAACCTACATGCTCTGAAACATCATTTAGAAACGTTGAACTTGATCTTATGATGAGATCATCTACCACCATATTATCTTTTCTAGGACTACATAAAATCTAACTATCATAGTCTTGGATGATCTCAATCCATCTCTATTCTCCCATGTTGAGATCCTTCTAAGAGAAGATATACTTATGAATCATGTGATTGAAGTAGATGACAAAATCCTTTCACATCCGTTAGTGTCACCATATTTTCATTGTGAAAAATAATACCACTTACTCATGATCATGGTTCAGATAGTTATGATCATGTTGTCTCAACTGGAATAAACCATAGGCAATCACTAGTTTACTATTCATCAAAACACAACTATGATCGGATTTGGATGCATTGAAAAATCCTACATAATCAACACCTTCCTCCAGAAATATCGATATGGGAATTCTTGTCAAACATTACCTCAGCTACCATAAATCTTACTAGCACCATTCTGTCAACAAGAATGGTTTCCCATTTTGATTCAATTCTATAATGGGTGTAGATACCCTAGATAAACATGGTATGAATCTTTAGTAATAGATTATCATCCTAATGAAGCTTTGAAACTCCATCACGTTATTAGCCTTCTCCCATGCTGATTCTACCTAGACCATTTTCAGGTCCACTGTCACTCCATATTCTACAATAATGTTCCCAAAAATGTGGACCACCTAAATATATAATAGGAACTTAAAGAGAATTCCATAAAGGTGGTTCTCTTAAACAAGGGATTCCTAGGGTGAATCACTGAGTCTCATAAATTCCTTCCATTGTTAGTCCTCAAACTTCACCATCATCTTGAAAATCTCTACATGATCCATCTGAAATGCTCGTGTAGATAACAATATCATCTCGAGGTGTTGATCAATATAAAATTATATCTCATTGTGGGAATGAATTTTGAGGGTCATATTTATATAAAAGGCTTATAATTTTTCAATGTTATATTTTATATGGATTCTATTGAAATAATTGTAATGTATTTTATATCTTTCATTACATGAAATCCCATCTAAAAATGAAAAATTACGATTTATAACATTTATAACATAATTATTGGAATGTAGGGTATAAATATTATTAACAACATTATGTAATATATATTTTTCCCTTATTTAAAATGTATTGATTACTTCCCAAAAAGTAGTCATTTAAATTGTAATAAAATTATTTTCAAAATAAATGTCAATTTTTTTGGAAGAAATGATTTTTTCTATTAGTTATATATATATATATATATATTAATCACTATTAAAAATTATGGCCAATGAACTAAATTTAAAATGTATTCATCATCATTCATTACTTAATGGTTAGGAATGATGATAAAATCATTTCACAGAATAATAATGTTTTTTAAAAAAACAATTTATCTGGGAATAATGTGTTTTTATATTTTAAATTAAATAAATCAAAAAATAATAACTATTTTAATAATATATATATATATATATAATATTCAATAAAATATTTTAACCATCTTGAAGTTGTTTTTTTGTAAACGAACCAATGTAAACTTTGTTTTAGGATTTAAAATATAGTTTTCAAAAATGGGTTACTGTACATTGTATGAGATTATTTTATCTTAAATTTACAACAATTTATTAAATTAAAATTTATTAAATAGATTTGATATTTTTATTTATAATTTATTTTCAATCAATATTTTGACTTTCATTTCACATTGTAATGAATCGAAAAAACCATAATCATTTTTCACCCCAGTTAGGGCAAAAACATCATAATTTACGGGTAAAAACTAACGGAAATATGTAAAAATGAAACATTAACTTATATATATTCTCTTATTAGAATATATTTTAAATATATATTATCTTATAATTCAAATCATAGACATTTAGGGTCACAGTCAAATGAAAATTTCATTCTATTATTTAAATATTTTATAAAATTCAATGTATTCCCCTCCTATCACTTTTAAATGGTCATCTCATCTCCACCGTTATTTACAAACATTGATCCCTATAACTCATCCAACCCCTTCCAATCCTATTTAGTTATAATGTGTATTCTATAAGAGGTATCTAAATGAAAATATTATCATTGTACTTTAATTTTCCAAATTTTATTTCTTATATTACTTCATCTAATCTTGTTGTATCTATACTGGAATAATTAATCTATTATAATCAATATACATATATGTTATTATGGATATGGGACCACCGTTTTCCACCTCCTTTTGATCAAAATGAAAAAAATGTGTTGTGTGTTCACACGTTATCACTATAACATCAAAATAGAAATATAATTGATTATACATCACTAACACTCATGGATAAAATATATATATGAAATTTATATTATAATAATGATTATATACATATAAAATATAGTCAAATATATTTTCATTTTTAAGATTATAAAATTTAATTATCATTCACTTATACATATAGAATAATATCTTCATGAGTGTTATATTTCATGTACAACATCCTCCTTTTATGATAGATATAATATTTTATATATTGAATATATTTGATACTTGTTAAATGAGTACTATTTTATAATTCTTATATTATGATTATACAATAACATTTTCTTAGTAATTTTCCCTTTATAACACACTGTTATTTAGTTCGGTTTTATAACCCACAAGGTTCATCCTATAATGTTTAAGACATGAATGGTTATGTAATGTAAAATACTATTTATATAATATATTTTTATGATAAATATAAAATTATTAAAATTTTGGAGATATTTGAACCCTGTTCAATGTTTATTGTATAGAACTACCGAACTAAAACATTCATTGGAAATTAAACAGTTGTCACCATAAACATGAATTTTAATGATGAATTTTCAACAAATAAATTAAATAATGTTATAAGTGAATAATAAATGTTATTATATGTATTAATTTGGTTGTGTTATATAAATATTATATATTTACATTTATTATTTATGATACTAAAGAGTTTATGAATCTTTTTATACTTGAGTAACATTTTTATATTAAAATAATATCTTTTACCAGGTCTATTCATGCTACAATTTCATATGAAGAAATTATGTAATATATATATCATTAATCCAATACCAATCATTTAATTTAGTTATTTATTTTGACAATATTTTTTTACATTAATTTTCACATCTCCATATACATATTTGATTGATATAATAGTTTGTGTTGAAAAATCCATTATTTCACCCTTCAATGGATAATGGTATTCTTCAAAATAAATTATTTCATTAAAATGATTTCGATACAATTATATTATTAACCAATGAGTAATTATATTAATATTAAATCAACTGTTATATTATATAAAATGGTTCAAATTTAATCATAATTTAATTTTATGAATGTGGAAAGTTTTACCAAATGTGTCAATGAAGTCTGTATTTTAATATACACTATTCAAAATGATGTTTCTATATTTATGAAAACAATTTTCCACAATACTTCCTTATAAAGATAAAAGGATTATTTTAAATGAAAATTATTTCCCAAACATTATGTAATTTTTTAGATTTTAAATAATTGATTTTAAAATAATATGGGACATTTCCTCAAGAAATTTTCTTATGATATTTTAAGGGTATCGAGACTATAGAAAACAACCATTTATATTACATAAAAATCATATGGGATGAGATGAAATGATACCATCTTAATTCAGTCACTTGATGGTTATTGATGAGGATTATCAAAATCATAATGAAAATTCTTTCCATTTCAATGGGTTAATATATTGAGAAATTATAAATATTTTGATGATTCTATTATATACATATGAATATATTAATATTATTTGATTATTTGTACTTTATAAACCTTTAAATCATTGGGAAATGATTAGTGTTTTATGAGTTTAGTGGTTATAAATTTCTTTGACCACACACAAAAGAGGCTACAATGGTGGTTGTCCACCACCCAATGTAAAAGTATTGGATGATATCCTAAGCATAACAAATGATTGTGATTGTGAAAATGCATTATATCAATATATATGACATGTTTTTTTAATGTTCTAATATCATGTCTTAAAATCATTGATTCTTTAATGAGTCATTTAATATGATCTTCCAAATACATTTTTAATGATTATGATATAAGTGTTTAGGGGAATAATTTTCAAATTTGAAGATCATATTAAAATAACTATATTATCTGGTTATACATTTCTATTATCGTTGAATTATATCAATCATGTTAACAATTTATGAGATACTAAAATCACACTTGGATGTATTCCATGTACCCAAGTTATAAAGAAAGGTTTTACATTGTGTATATCTATGAAATTCATAACATGAGAAGAACATTCTCAATGAAATTGAAGATCATTCATGAAATTAATTTTTTATGTATATAGTACTGAATGACACTAGAACATTACAGTTATAGGGAGAGTTTTATTATGAGATGTATTAAATATTCTTATAAAAAAGATAAAATATGTATTTATGTAATTTTTATGTCACATCGATTATGAAAACTAAAATTAATTTTTTTTCACTTATTATCCTAAAATTGTTTAATGGTACAACAATACATAGATAGGTATAGAGTTACATTTATGTATCATAATGTTAGTGAATGTAACTTTTTCCTATTAGTGTTTATGATGTGTTGGATAATAATAATTTAAACTTTTATATTATATATAATGGTAATAGTTTGATGAAAAAGATATGTGTATGATGATATCAAATATAGGAAACATATTTTTAGAAAAAAATTATTAACAACCCGACTTTTGATGTTATGGAGCAAACGAATTTGAACAAGCTTATAGAGTTGAATATTAGTTATATTATTTATAAATATTAGTATTATTCAGGCTAACATACAATATATATGCTAGATAAAATATAGTATGGGATAATTTTATGATTTTCTCAGATAAATATAACAAATAAATATCATATATATGTAAAAAATTATCAATTATATAGAAAGTGTACCAGACCTATGGCTGATCAGGTTGTTTAACATATATGATATGATAGGATGTTATTTATGACAGTTTTTTTCAAAATTAATAATTTTTTCTTATGAATATAATATTTATGATGTAAAAGGTAATATTCTTTATACTACTATATCACATTGGTAGTATATATGTATATAGTGAGAATCTTTTTTTAAATGGAATGTTGATTGACCTATATATGTTTGAGATTGAGTTATTGATAACTGATGCTCATCATAGGGTATTATATGCTATTTAGGGATTATAAGGTTATTATGAGTCATATTATTCTATGAGATATGTAATATACCCATTATAAATGTACTTATTCACTAAATTACCCATTTTGTATATTACAATGGGTGTTATTCACTATGACTTTGTTATACTATGGGTTTGTGGATCATATAAGAGTCGCCATGAACTATAGTTTGAGATGTTCCTTGTATGATAACCTTCATTTATTAATACCATTATTATAGAATCTATGAGACTTAGATAGAAGTGGGTGATTGGGTAAGTTTGTAGTCATGTTATCTGTTGGATATCCACTATGAAGGGATTTGTCATCTCATATAATGATCCTATAAATTATGAACTCAATTGAGGTAGACGAAGTGTGTGGAAACACCTATATAATATAAACGATGTTAATATATATTTTATTGAGGTATATATTTTGTTCTCATAACTCATGGTCAGTTAAATGTCATGTATTCATTGACATTTTTAACGTATATTCTGATAATCAAGGACATGTAATTTGGATTTATGGGAATTTCATTTTCCATGTCCCATGGTCACATGATTTTATAAATAAGGGTATTCATTTGATTTTATTATATCATGTTATATGACTAATGGATATAGGTATAGAGAAATATGTGTTATAAGAATATATATCCAAGCCTTTTTATTGCTTGAGTGGAATTAATCATTCCTATAGGATTCCCATTTCTTATATTTATAAAACTAATGATTTATGATTAATATCAATGCTACAAATCCATAGGGGGTTACACAATATGTGTAACTATATAGTAGTTGAATTTTTCTCATATTGATACTCTAAATATATTTTATTGTTTGTCTAAAAGAGTTTTTATGGTATTTTCATAATTTATAAAATATAATGTTATACATGATGAAGTTGATAATATCAATACAAGTTTTTTTTATAATGATATTAAAAAGTTTTTTTGTTACGATTTCATAGGTTATCGTATATGGTATGATAAATGGTCAAATCGTACAATGAATTTTAATATTTAGTTAAATTAATAGACTGGATGAAATATTAATATTACCTAATTTTAATCATAGTATACGATTAGAGAAATCATAAAATAAAATATTAGTTACACAATTCATGAAATGAATAGTCATAATATAAATGATGGTAATTAATTTGTGTATAATTTTTTCTTTCATGCTAATACCTATAGAAAATAATAAAGTGTAATTTGGGATATATCCTATGGAAATTATTTATGTTAATGTCCCACTAAAATTCAATGAATTGTATATTATAATTCATTCTAACTTGTTTCGTAATACATTTATTATCTATATATTATGGTTTAACATTACAATCAAATGATATAGATTGTTATAGTTTTATTTATCATTTCATGATATATAAGATGTCCTATTTTATGTATTCCAACATTCATTAAGGATTTATATGAGATAATAACTGGATTTTTATAATGAATTTCTTATTTCATGTTGTCAAGGAACAACCCCAAAGGTCTATAAAATCATAATTCCATATTATGGTACTAGAATAGTATGTGTGTCATGAATAACTAAACATACATAGAACGAACTTTAATCACATATATTACATTTACAAATTGTTGCAAAAGAACACCATGTTGAGGATATATAACCTGTTAAAATGATGTTTAATAAAAAATGCCCCATGGATGAAATATAGACGTTGATTTTTTTCTACTATGATATTTATCAATCCCAATTGAATGAGGATGCATAAAAATTTGGTGTAAGGTAAAATACCTTTATAATACATTTTTATTTCATTTATTTGATATATCATTTTAGAGTAAATCTTTTTTTGAGGGTTTTATCACTTCTTCTTGTTCTAATAAATGTAATTAGAGATAAAATAATCCCCTAAAACACCCTTAGAGCTAATTATTATAGTCCTCAAATGGATTAAATGTGGAAATCCATATCTCATGTTGACTTTAAAACTACATCATGGATTTAGTTTTATAAAAACAGATTTATATGCACATGTTTATGCACATATGAATCCATATTTGAATATTTTAAAATGATGTTGTCATATAACTCGTACCACTCCATTAATTTTCAATATTTATTTTATTTTTGTGATAAATATTCAAAACATCATCACCATAAAAAATCATCAAATCACCTGATTAGTGATATATTATTCCAATATACTATTTCAATTATATTATTCATTTATTCAAATTTAATTTAATTATTCTAAATATACATGATAACAAAATAAATTCATTGGGGTAAGTGATATGCATTATATCTCGTTGGATTTAAATTGAACATAGTTCAAGTAGGTACTGATGAGGGATATTCCAACCACATTTATACGATGGTATGTGTCTAAAAAGGATAAAATAGTGATATTGAAAATTATATGAAATTGATATTTAAAACATATAACTAATTTGAAAATTAATGTTGAATATAAATGAATCTCTATTAGAGTTTGGTTCCCTCCTATAGTAGTGAGTTGGATTTATTCTTAATACCCTTACATGAAACACAAAGGTATAAATGATAAATAAATTGGATTTCTAAATTTGTGGGATCTTTTTTTAAAATAAAAGAAATATTACACTTAACAGAAAGACATAAAAAAAATTCATGATATTTTTTTATACCTCCCAAACAACATATGATTTTAGAATCCTTATCAATGATCAATTGTAATACAATACCCATCCTAATGTGATTTGTGTATTCAAGCTAAAAAATATACCCTTCGATTTACTCGAATTCAAAGTAATTGTGAGGTATTCCCATCCCTTCTAATTCAAGTGAAATTTTTACAAGTTTATGGGTAATGGTACTAAAATAGACGTTTTCTCCATGGGTTCTACATATCCATTGTGGCCATCTAACACCCCTAATATTTTTTTAGTTCTTCATTTTTTAACATTCCAATAAGAAACAATAATGTTTAGTTATTTCAAAATTGTTTATATATCATTAGGTTCATTCCCATTAATTATAGTACAAAAAATAATTCATCATTTTATAGTTTATGAATTACCATTGTTTTGTCTTCTATAATTTCATATATATATATAATATAAATTTAAATCTCTACAAAATGAAAATACACAGGACACCACCATACATAGTCATTATTTATTTCCTTCAGTTTTTCCAATACCATTTACTATGTGTTCTACCAAGATTCATTTTTTTCTATAATTAGGGGTTTCCTTAACCTGAAACCACCATATTTCTAAACTATTTGTCCATTACTTCCAAAAAATGTTGTAAATACATCCTATTGACTACTCTATATTTTAAAATTTATTCCCTAAATATATATATAAATAAATAATATAAATTTTTTATATTTAAATAAAACAAAATAAGATAAATAATATTTCTATCAACATTAAGGTATTAATGAATTTATAACCCACAAAAAAATCATCATCGATGAATTTATTTTAAATTTTTACGATTATTTCATTTACCAATTATTTAATAATTTTCAATTCATATATGTTAGTTTTTATTTATCCTAAATAAATTTAACCCATCACCAATACCTATAAATGTAAGTAAAATTTGAATGTATTGCGAATATCTAAAAAAATATTTTTATCTTAATGAGTTTCTCTAAATATTTGTATATTTGGATAATAATAAAAAAATTATACCGAAACAATATCCCTAAAAATAGAAAAAAAACATAATGGAAATATGTAGTATTACAAGATAACCTTCTTAATAAAATATTGAATATATTATATACACCATGGAGTACCATTTCATCTATTTTGGGATAGATATGGTTATGAGTATTCTTGGTTTGATTTTTAGGGAATATAGTAAAAAGTGGAGTTGAAAAATATATATCATAAATTTAAATAGATTAAAAATTTGGTTTTAGTTTACTTTAGATAATTGTATTATCCATATTAACCACTACCACTTATAGTGGATTAAACATGTAGGGGAAATATAAATCAACCAAATTAACCTATTTATTCTAAATGACCATTCCAATGTAATGACCCACCACCAATCTCAACTAACTAATAACATCTCATGATATTTCCATTATTTCCTGGTAATGAATATATTCCTTATGTTGTTGTGTGAAAATTATTAACAAAAAGATATGGGCTCTCATTAGGTGGATTTTTTTCTTCCACTACCTCTTATGAATTGATATATATCTTGAGTATATCAATTATAATGAGTTTTAATTATTAATAAAAAATTTATATGGTTCACTCCACTAAAAACCCTCATAATAATTAGTAATGTTTCATATCTTTTTAGTAGTGTATGTTTTAAATTATCTAATATACACACCCAAAAAATCAAGATAGTATAGTAATCTATCAAAATTTAGTTGGATGTGCATTGCTCAAAATTCAGTCCATCAATCAAAGACACATGAGATGTTTCCACTAACTATAAAGTAGACATTAATAATGAAATAATTTATTATTAACATGATAATCAATATAGTTAAATAAAATTACTTACACTTTAATGATATTATGACTTTAATTATTCCACAAAGTCGAAGTTAACATTAAATGTATTTAAGGAAATGAATAACATGGTATAAGATGAAAAACTATACTAATAAACAATACTATCTATATCAACATATTATATATTAATTTATTTTTGTTTAGATCAAACTTTGGAAATATACTTTATATTCTAGTTCATCACCAACCTATGACTATTATGCCTCTCATTACCCTTTATAAGAGTTCAGATTCCCCCACTCAATAAATTGTCTTCTTATACTTTAATTATGTGTTCCAAAAATTAATTTTAAATAGAAATGGTTGGTTTGAGTGATCATTACATGTGGACATATGGATTTACATACCATGTTTTGTATATTTTTTTTATTAATCCTTGCATTTCATCACTTTCCATGTTCCACCTCATTTATTAAATTATCATTGAATCCATTCCAAATTCAGTTGGTTAATTTTGTATTATAATTATTTTGAACTCCTCTGGCTTGAATTTATACCCCATGGAAATCGTACATTTTAAATGATCATGGATTCACCTAATTTTTTTCTTCAATGTGTAATATAATAAAAAATATACATTGATAAATTTATAAATATATTTACCAAATAAATCAAAAAAATTTAAATATGTTTTAGAATCAAACATTTTATTAAAAATTGATTTTTTTCATAGATTAATTTAATTATGAATCCAAATTCTAGATTCATAAAATTCATATGTAGATGAAAAATAAGAAAACTATTTTATTATAATGGCCTTTGACAATATATCATAACAAATCATTTAAAATAATTGTAAAATTTAGATCAAAATTTCTACAATCACTAAAACAAATATTTACTACCTTTAATATATAATCATTTTCTAAACCATCCAATGAGTTTGATTTCATTATTTTCCCAAAATTATATTAATTAATAAACTGATATATAATAACCCATATAGAATCAAATCCATTAAAAGTATAAATCATTCCCATAATTAAATTGATAAATATATTTTTCATCATCTAATAAAAAATATCTAAATTATTTCACACCACTAAAAACATGATGTTTTATATTTATGTACAAAAATAATTTAAATAAAAAAACAAGTATTGTTATCGAGAGAATCATCTAAAGATGAAATAATAGCCTCTTAATAGAATATCATATCATTTAAATATCAATATTCACTTCCCATGATAAACAATGGACTTCCAAAGGCAACACTTCTTACATTATCAAAGGGATAAGTAATTTAACTAATAAGAACACTCAATATTTTAAATCCCTATCTCAACCACCAACATAATCACTATTTATTTTAAAATTTTATTTTACATACACCTTAGGGTACATAAGAGACAATCCATAACCCATTAATCCAATAAAGATGTCACCATAATTTTATAATAGTATAGTACATCATTAATCTCCTAGAAACCAAGATGAAGGTATCCTTATAACCTGACCACTTTCCATTTCATTCTACGACACAAATCAATCATAGTATATGAATATTCACCAAAATTATTACACAAAAAATTACCTATTCATCATCTATACTTGATTGAAAAATAAAAAATTATATATAAATTTAATCCACTATTTCTGTTGTAAATTTAAATATTTTGGACAATAGATAAATTATAAACTCTCATGACATGAATGAGCCATAAAAATATCTACAATAAAAGTAAATCATAGACATAAAAAAACATAAATGATATTGTTGTATGCCAAAAATTATTAGTAGCATAGTTGTATTTATGACGATGTGACTATAAAATCTCATTAAAAATTTTCAAATTTATTTCAAAAAAAAATCTATATCCATGAATTAATTCATTAAACTATACATTATATGGATTATAATATATAAGTAATCAAAGAACAAGACCACTCATCATCTTTCATCTTAAAACATCTAGAGTAATATTTGTACCATGGAATTACATATATCAGTTACAGATGAAAATATTTTCATAATATAAAAAATAAAAATAATGTATTCTAATAAAAATTACCAATTTTAATAAATAAATTAAATCTAAGAGCAATCTGTTGTTGATTATATATAGAAATAAACTTTGTCTTCACGAGTACACTGATACAAAATAATCTGAAATTTCATTACTACTAAAATAAACCACACATGCTGAAAATATTTACATATAAATCTTCAAACATATTCAATTCTCCATGTGAAACAATAACACCATAATGGGATTCTATATCATATATTCTATTGACATCAATGAATTAATTTTTTTGGTAAATTATATCTTCCAAAAATTATCAATATGATATTCCGAAAACATATCCATTGGATCGAAAAACATAAAAAACTCATTTATAACTTTTAATAGAACCATTATAAAAATAAAATAACAATAATAACAAAAACAAATTAGGAATTATTGATATACTCATCTTTAAAACCCATCATATTATATCCATATTCAAAATTTTTCATAGAAAACCAAATCAGTCATTTTAACAAATCAAAAATTCCCAATGATTGGATAATGATTCTTAGCCATTACATTATTTAACCAGTAGTTATCGATACATAATCTCAATCTCTAATGCACTATTTTTGTAATCTTGACAATATAATCCCTTAGAGAAACACTATTGTAAACAAAAAATCATTTATGCAACTATTTAATCTAAATAATAAAAAATATCAACTATAATGGAACCATATGATATACTTACCTTTATTTAAAAGAAACACCTAGATATAACTCAATTCCAAATAAAATATCTCGAAAAAAAGTATGTTTATATCCTCCTCTAGAAATTATTAAGAATAATTACATAAATTTTATATGATTTTATCCCATATTGCATCAAATATAGAGAGATTTGATATCACTAACTGAGATATCGAACACTATGAAAAAATATTTATCTACCTTAAATAAAAATATATTCTTTTAATAAATAAAATAACTTCATCATCTAAACATTAGTGATTCGCCCATCATAGATAATAGTTCATTAAAGAACATATAATGTATAACAAATCAATCATATGGGTATCCTTATATGGTTTCCTTACAAAAACAATCTATATGATAAGTAATGTTGCATTATAATTTTCTCATGACTATATTTCACATTCATGATTATCTAACCACCATCTATAGTAATGAACTCAATATTATATAAATTATATTTACCTAAAATTTAGAACCATAATGTATATATGTAAGGATAAATGAATATAATTCATAAATAGAATTAAAAAACAATAGTTGAGTAAATTAAAATCATACATTAAACCACCAATGTAATTTCCTAGATCTGGTTTCCTACTAATGGATCCCCGAACCCAGTCGGTCACATGACATCAAGCGTATTTACCCAAAATCTAGATGATATCAACTTTTAGTGATGGCCAAGATGCAATATTCTGGAAACTATGCCCTCATTGGAACATGATACACATCAGAAAAAAAATATTACCCAACAGTTGAAATAAAAATAAAAAATAGTAATAATATATGAAGACTAGAAGAACACCAGTAAAAGTCATATAATATATATAATGATGGATGTCATATGTATCTAGGAAAATATCCATACAATTCATAATACTAGAAATACTATACAATAAAATATAAAAAAACATAAAAACTCCAATAGCATCGCAATCCTTATCTTGGTCTCATACTCTCCAGCTCCTACATCAGTCATGTGCCTAATGAAGAAGGTGGTTTTCCTTTCCCTAAACCTTCAATCATATAATCTTATTGGGTCCGAAACATAACCTAAATAGGTTTAAAGAAAAATAATAGTATGAAACCATGAAAATATATGTTCCTAACTATCAATATATATATACATATAAGTTAAAATAAAAAAAATGAAGAAATAAACTAAGAATTACTCAAAAGTAAACAATCTTAATGTTTCAAATTACGTTTATTTAAATTTTATTATACATCTATTGAATTATGTAACCTTAGGATCTAGCATAAGCTTTGTATCCCCTCTCGTGGAATCAAAATTGGTGTCTCATAAGACCATCCAAACAATCAAGACTGTAACCAATATTGTGGTTTGGTTTGGTATACACTTCACAATTATTAAATTATTCATACACAACCCCTTGGGCTGTCCTCACAATCTAACCCCTCCTGGACCAATCATAGAATCGAATCATTAAACGATGACCCTATGGGAATGCTCTCATGGTCTAACCACTGTGGTCCAACATGCCATCAATCCTTTCGAAATGATCACCTCAGTAAGATCTCATACTCTAAACCCTTCGTCCATTCATCTTGCCAAGGCTCTCATGGTCATGTGTAATGAATTTGGATGTCCCCTCAGTCTTCATAGTCCAAGGCTCTAATGATCCATTTAAAAAAAATTGGAGGTCCCCTCTGTCTACCCGGTCCAGGGATCTTATAGTCTATTGTAAAATCACCTGCATACCATATCAAAGATTCTAATTGTAATATATAACTAATACATGAAATTAATTCTCAATGAATATCACATTAATTCCATATAATTCACAAAACCCATAATAATCAATCAAGACCTGGAATAAAAGGTGTGTCTCAATGGAAACCTAGAACAAACGTCCATAAACTATTAATCAAGGGGAACACACACATGGAGTGTGCCTTAAACATGGTATATAACCTTACGTAGAATAAACAACCCTTTATCAAACAATAAAACCATATAAGGTATTAAAATGGTTTAAATATAAAGTCAATCTATATCCTAAATTTGGGCATGTGAAACTTTTAACATATATAATCCATGACAAACAAAATTCTCACAACCACCTACCTCGATGTCGTATGATCTATGTACTTGAACATATTCCCTTGAATCAGCATAGATTAGTGTGGATCTAAGAAATGGTGAAAACTACCAACCTTGGATAACTCACAAGAGAGGATGAATCATGAAGAGAGGTTTTGAGAGTTCTGAGAACTCACCGATGTGATTCCAACACTCTAAACAATGTCTCAATCGAAACTCAGATGGAGAATTGGTGGTTCGGAGTTCATTGGTCACTCTATCGCACTGTTGTATGAACCAAAACAAGAAAAATATGGTTATTGATATGATACGATACCCCCATTGATATATAAAATAAAAAGAAAACTTCATTGAGTGTTCAATAACAATACATTTAGTGTAGTTGCCTCTACTGGTCCCCTATATAACGTGTTTACCAAGACACCACACGACCATGTACTCGGCCATTACACGGTCAGAACGTGGATGTATGAGACATTATAGGAATATATCATGTACTTATAAGTACACTGGGTGTTCTTAAAAATCCTTGTTTATTTATTTTTTCTCAAAACAACCTGAAATATTGATATATACATGAAATGAATATCCTAATTTTTAAAAACCTCCCCCATAATGCATCTAACCCCTGAATTTACCTTCCCTGGGTAGGGAGTAAAGATCTATGAACAAATCCGTCCACTATGATTTCACATCATCCTCCCTCTCCCAAGTCATGTTATGCACATAGTCTTGCTGCCATAACACTCATACTAGAGGAACAGGCTGGCCAAATAGAACCATCAAGAAGTTATCCAAAATACAAATAAGTTTCTTCTCAATGTGTGTAGCGGTCTCTAAATAAAACACCTCCTGTTAAATAACATGAGACAATTCTGAAAAATTAATGTCATAGATGAGAAGTATTAAAGGAATTGTGCATAGCCTGGTACCTCTCAAATAATTGTCACTAACAAGAAACCAACATGACATTCTCCAAAACCACAAACGGACTGATGTATCTTGGTGAAAGATTCCACCATATACTAATGACCATTTTTCTCATCCTTGGATTGACACAGGAAAACATGATCTCCAACCTGGAACTCTAGTGGTCATCTTCATCCTTTAACATTACATTTCTGCTGAGACTGTGCAGTAGCCATCCTCTTCTAAATCCACTACAGTTTCCCAGTGGTCTCCTTGATATGATGAGATAACATCATAGCTGCCTCTCTTACCTCCATCAACCATAATGGTGATCAGCATAGCCTACCATACAATGCCTCATAGGGTTCCATATTAATCATGGCCTAAAAATTGTTATTGTGGAAGAAATACACCATGGGTATCTGCCCTTCCCAAGACCCCACAAAAATCTACGATGTGTGATCCAAGAATATCCTCCAAAACCAGAATCATGCGCTCAGACTGACCATCTATCTAGTGACGGTAAGATGTACCTAGAAGAATATGATTACCCAATACTTATGTAGTCCATTATAGACATGAAAAGGAAACCAGGAATCCCTATGTGAAAGAATATAGTGTCAGACCACGTGAAAACATATGATCTCTTAGAAGTTAAACCTCAAAATAATGTCAAAACTGAATGTATCCTTGATCGGTAAGAAATGTGAAACCATCATGAGCCTATCGATAAGAACTCATACATCATCATTACCTCACAAACATCTCTTTAATCCCATCAAAATATTGATGATGAAATCATTCCACTTCATCTAGGAAATGGATAACTACTGAAAATTCCGTTCTGGTCAGTGCTTCTTTTCCATCACATACTTATAGGAGGAACATTGGATAACAAAACTAGCTTCATCCCTTTTCTTCCCTGGAAACTAGTACTGACAATGTAGATCATAAAACATCTTGGTGAAATCAGGATGAACTACCTATACAGAGTCATGAAAATCATGCAGCAGCTCCCCAGGCATTTCTTCTAACACACAAACACATCTATGAAAATTAAAACCCTTATCCTCTCATATGTTCCACCCAAAAGTATAGTCTTCACCTGAAACACTCTCCCATAAAAACTGGCCCTCGAAATCTGATAGGTTCCTCATTTGCACTCGATCAAGAAGATTGTAGGAAACAAATATTTGGAAACTTATTCACCTGCCTATCATTGTAATTCCCAACCATCCATGGTATGTTTCCCATTGAATAATTAAATAGCTTGCGTTGTATGTAACATTGAGTTTTAACATAATACGGCTAATCAAACTTTTTGTTATGAATAGTAATACCCACTTTTTTAAAAATTTTAGATTTTATTTTTTTTAAAAAAAATCATTTTTTAATTCTGAATATCAAAATCAGTTTAGAGATATTTTTTAGGTATTTTTTTGAAAACATTCATTTTTTTATTAATTTTGAAAAACACTACATTATTGGATAACAAAAACTTTTTATTTAAATAATTAGTTATTATATTTAAATGTATATAAGGTAAATATATATACATAATACCTATAAATGTTCAATGTAATTAATTGGATTCATTTTATAAAAATATTATATATATATAAGTTTATTGAACTTTTTACCATCTTTTACCCACCTTCTAGGAACATATGCAAATTTGCATAAAACGCAATTTTACCAATTCTGTGAATTTAAATTAAAATATAAGACAGAGAAAGTTGTCATTATTAAGTAAAATTTTGTTCAATAAGATGAAAATAATTTTTTGCTGAATATTAACTTTTGACATTTATTTAACATGGGTAAAAGTAAATAGTTTAATTAAAAGTTAAATTGATATTATAATGACATTAACGTATGTGCTAATTCTATTGTATAAGTGTATTTCTACCAAAACCAACTTTAGGAATAAAATATGATCATTTAGGTCCACTTGTATTAGATTAGGACATCTATTAATATTTTATTTTAAAAAGTGTTAAAAGAGTTAAATTCAATGTTTAATAAATAAACCTTTTTTAATATAGGGTTATACATAAGATAAATTCGACTATAAGTATTCATTAGAAATATAACATTATTTTTTACATAATTGTATATTATTTATAATTTTTAGACATTACATAATTAAATATATTTATGATACAATGATGATGAAATAATTACCTTATTAATGAAGGATTAATATAATTCATATTATAAATATTCAAATAAATTTAAATTAAGACTTATGATGATTTACACTATTTTTATAAATTAATATGACATGTTAGAGTTGATTAAATTTTTTGTTTTCTAAGTGATAATGTTATTATGGTATTCACATAAAATATATACCAAATTGTGTCAAAATTAACATAAATGAGTTTTTAAAACGAATAATATATTAGTAATTGATATAATATTCCTAAAAATATATGGTTTGGAAAAAAGACATAAATAAGGTTATATATATTAATAATGTACCTCATAGGGTTCTATTGAATTTTTTATAGTATATTTATGAACCAGTTATTATAATAACACAAAAATACATTGTAAAAGTTAAACTATTTAACTAAGAGTTAAATAAAAAAGATAATGTTAATATAGTGAACTAAAGTTATCTAAAACCTACAGTTTGAAGGGTGAAAAACCCATACCCACCTTATCTTTGAAATAAATCATTTTTTGAGCCATTATAATCCAAATATGATTGTATAATAAAAAATATTTCCTGCTTTTCTAAATTGACCCTCACATCTCTTATAAATGGGTACTTCCTCATATCTCAAAATAACACCTCCAATGCCATTTGGATTAGCCAAAAACTGATCAAATATCCCCCCAACAAGCCTCAAATATTCATAGAGTCATTACTATGATATAAATACATCCTAAGGATCCCTTTTGATCAACTCAAAAGGAAACACCCGAAGAAGAGGAAATAATTTAACCACCTCTTTCAATGTTCTTTTATTCTTCCACTTTCTCTTTATTTGTTGTTTCCATAAAAAATTAATAACTATAGTTCCTTACAAATAGTTTTATGTAATTATAAATATGGTACAACCATATTCATTATCCTATCCATCCTATGAATGGCAGGTCACTATATGTGCTTGTGTACGCCTTACCGTCTCCACGTCGTGGTGTGGTTTGTTATTCGAACACTTCATTATATGGATGGGTACAATAATGAGTATAACTAATGTAAATAATAAATATAAAATGTTAATGGCTCTGTATATTTTATATACCATCCTATTACATATGATTTTAGAATCAATAGTATTATATTTATTGGTCTTCAATACGTATGGATTATTGTTTCCACAAACGCGATGAAATTCATTCACCATGATAACCATTCAAGAATAATTTTCAATTTATGAATAAGAATAATGTTTTTGAACATTTTGTCATTCATTATATAAAGAAAATTCATCCTATCCATAACAAACTTGTCTTACATAACCATTCATAAAAAGGAAAACAAATCAGTTAACGCAAGAAACAATGATAGTACTAAAATATTATTAATAATGGCATATTTGAATATCATATATGATATCATATTTATGAATTTGGTTCTTGTATAATTTAATAACAACAATTTAACTTTTATACAGGAGGTTAACATACCCTTGATCAAATAACTATACATGTTATAGGTTAATTCTACAATCTCTTCATTATCTGAGGCTATTTACACCTGAGTATCTTCTGGGACCTCTTTATCAACCATATCCATCTTTCAATAAAATGAATTTGAAATGTTTTTACTATTTACCAGATTATGGTTTAAATTCATTTATACCCTTGTATTTACCTTTTATGAGATGTTTATAAAGTAATATTTCCATCATTTTCCAAACAATGTCCTTTATGACTCTTTCGACAATTTTAACAAAAGTATGTTTTTAACTTATATGGTGGGTGAAGCTATTTTTAGACATTGTAACACCTATAAAGATTCCCTTACAAGCGTATAAGAATGTTTTCAAAATAAATGTTTTCTATTAATGATATGGGACTTCTAAATAATTTCATAATAAAAAGAGATATTTCTCTCAATTATTTTTGATTTCATATATTTCAACATCCTTTAATGGATTTTATGCTTGTTTTAAGTTGATTTATTATGATAAAATCATCCATATTGTATTGATTTTTTAGTGAAACTTTTTTATTTTAGATGTTATATTATTATACCATTCATGGTTTATTGTTAGTGTATTGAAATTATTTATTCTAGTTTTAATTTTAATGTTTATATTATATTTCCAAATTTTCATATGAGGAATGAATTGGAAATTGTATGTGATGTGTGGATCCTGATATATCTCCTCGATGCATCGATAGGTCTGATGAGACAAACTAGATTCCTAGAACAAGGTCGTGACAAAATATGATTAGTAGTCTCGGCAGGAGGCCTTGACTATATTATTATGATGTCTGGTATTATGAATTCATTCATTATGAAATTGGATATTGATATACAATGTGATTATTCGACTAATAGAATATCCCTGTAAATAAGTACATAGAATTATTTGATTTATCTTTTCTAGATTATGCTCATGTTTATGCTTTAAAGGCTTGTGTTTTAATCTTATACATCGCCTTAAATGTTGATGCTTATTTATTAATGTTTATACTATACTGTTATCCTTACTAAGCACTAGAGATAACCCCTTTCTATGTATTATTTTTCCCACGATGCAAAAAAGTTTATTATGACTGACCTGTAGGGAGATGATATTGTTAAAATGAGACACAATGTTGTTTTTGTATTTCCTGATTTAATGTAAAATGAATGAATGTATCTAGTTTATCCTAGGATACTAATCTGATCGGTCTTTTAGGGCATGGTTCCTTGTATCATGAAAATGTTATGAAATAATGATCCAACTCTGGGTAACTAGGATTGGGGAATTAAAATTTGTATCAGAGAATGTTGTGTAAAAACATTGAAAGCTCTATTTAGAAAAATATCAATTTGAGAACATTACACTAAGATAGATTTTGTGGATTATTATAGAAGAAATTCTTTGAATTTTGGAAATTTAGGTATTTTGTGAGTTTTCTATGAAATACACCTTTCTATGGATACGAGAAGGTAGAGGCAGATCTGGCATAGTTATACATAGGAGTGAATTATCCTATAAGGAGTTTGGGGATTGACAAGTGGTATCCCAAAACACGAGATTGGGTCTTGTAACACTCTTGGTTATGACACTCTTAGAGGATATTATAAGGATAATTCACATTTTCCATACTGAACATTATGAAGGATTTGTGGTTATATAATTCTTCGAAGAAATCATTATTACTATTACTATTTATATCCATATTCTATTCAATATATTTAAAGTGTTTTAAATGTTTTTAATTATGTATTGTGATTCATAAACAAATCTAATTTATGAAATTTGTTAGAAATGTTGCCTTGTGGAAAGAATGGAAACCATATCAATGCACATAATCCATGTATATATTTCCCTCCAACACAAGATATTATAGTGGAGTTGGTGATACTGTAACACCTTGAGATTTTATTAATAATATTCTTTTAATTTCATTTATGTATTATATTATAACATACACCAAGTTTAGCTTTTACTATACGCAACACCGTATTATCTTGCAGTATACGCAACACTATTCTTGGCTCATGTTACACACAATTTCATGTTCTTTTTTGGAAATTAATCTACGCAACCTTAAGTATTGATTTAGTTTAATGTATAAATTAAATATGTTTTGATTATGTTATACGCAACACCAAACAAATCATTCAGTACACGCAGCCCTGACTTTGCTTGCTTTAAACACAATCATGACCTTCCACGATAGCGTGTGTTGTACGCAATACTATGTTTCACTAAACAAAGATATGCTATTAAAATATTATATAAAATAGACGTTATGAATTGTAATACCCAATTTTTGGAATTTTATAAATTTTATTTTTCAAAATGGACTTCATTTTTGGATTCGGAATATCGAAATTAGTCTGGGGTGAATTTTTGGTATTTTTCTGAAAACCTTCTATTTTTGATGAATAGTGAAAACACTGGGATACTATTTAAAAACCGGATTTTTATTTAAAATATTATTTATTTTATTTATATTTATTTTATGTCAAAATTGATACATAATATGTATATATATTGAATTTATATTATTGGAGTTAATTTATAATAATTTTAGACATAAAATTTTTTTTTAGAATTTTTCACCGTCTTTTACCCACATCCTAGGAGAATTTGGAAATTCACATAAAAAATTATTTTACCACTTCTGTTAGTGTAATTTCGAAAATTTGAGAGACATAGTTAATATAAAGGACTAAAATTTGGTTCAATGTGATTAAAATATTTTTTTGTGAATAGTAACTTTTTTACCTTTTTTTACCACAGTTAAAAGTAATTAGGGTAATTAAGGGTAACAATTATATTATTATTACCCTAACACATGTACTAATTCTATTGGATAAGTGTAATTTAACCAAAAAGTTCCTTAGGAGTAAAATATTACCATTTAGGTCCACTTGGATTAGATTAGGACATTTATTATTAATTTATGTAAAGAAGGGTTAAAATAGTTACAATCAAGGTTTAATGACTAAATCATTTTTAATATAGGGTTATACATAATATAAATTAGACTAAATATTAATTAGAAAGATAAATATATTTCCTACATAATGGTATTTTATTTATAATTTTTAGACATTATATAATTTAATTTATTTATGACACAATGATGAAGCAGTAATTATATTATTAATGAAATATTAACATACTTGATGTATTAATACCCAAATAAATGTAATTTGAGAATTTTTATGAATTAAAATACTTTTATTGGTTTAAATGACATGTTATTATTGATTTAATTAAATTTTTCAGAACTAATAATTATGTTATGATTTTCACAAAAATCAATTACCAAATAGTGTCAAAATTGACATAAAATAGTTTTTAAAACAAATATTATATTATTAATTGTTATTTCATTCCTAAAAATCTAAGGATCGGCCAAATGAAATAGATAAGGTTATATATATTAATAATAAACAACTTGGTGTTCGTTTTTCTTGTTATAGTAAGTTTATTAACCTTATAGTGTAAAAAAACAGGAAGACACAATAAAAGTAAATTTTTTTATCTTAAACATAAATCTAAATGATAAGGTTAAAATAGAAACCTAAACTTGTCAAAATTCTATTGTATGATAGGATTTAGACCCATACCTACATTATCTTAGAAATAAATCAATTTTCATCTATTAAAAACCGAATATGACTTTATAATAAAATAATATTTTTAGTTTTTCTAAAGGTTCCCCTATCCTCCCTTATAAAAGGGAACCTCCTCCCTCTAATCCTCACACCACGTTGTGCCTTTAGGCTTGGCCAAACCCTGCCAATTTCTCTTCTAAAATTTCTTAGAAACATCCTATAGGTCCTGGTCTTCTTCAATTTCCATCTTTATTTCCCTAAGAGGAGGTTAAGAAGAGGTGCTTCAAAGAAGAGGTAATGTCTGTTACCGATTCTTTCAACTTTATTTATTCTTCTACTTATTCTTATATAGTTGTTTCATTATGAAGTAATAACATCAGTATCACTAATATAATGATATGTTATTATATGTATTAAAAAACACTATTTCTTCATTTATCCATCCTATGGAAAATGAAATCATCACGCATGCGTACGTACGGAATACCGTCTCCACGCCGTGGTGTAATCTGTTTTCGACCACCACCTTACTTGGATGGGCATTATGGTTTAAATAAATTACTATATATGATTATTGTAAAGTGATATTTATTGTGAAATATTATACATACGTTTCAATACAATTCTACGATCATGGGAATGATATCATCACTTGTGCATACGTACGGACTACCGTCTCCACGACGCGATGATATTCATTCTCCATGTTAACCATTAATGAATGATTATAAAGTATATATAATGAATAATAATGAAATATATTACAAAATAATGATACTGAATTTTTGTATATATATATGTATTTCATCTACTTAATACATTCAATTCAACAAGGAAACGAAAACATCGTTCACTCGTACGTACGGCCTACCGTCTCCATGAACGGTGTATTTCAATACATTTATCGATCTATCATATATATATGTATATTCTGAATATATATTATATATAAATCATTTTTTATATTCTTGAATTATGTAATCCTTATCTAATTAATCATATGAATAATTACAATTCAAAACATGGACGATAAATGAAACGATTTTACCCAAAACGCTACATTAACAATAATTTACAAAATAACTGGTAATATAAAGTCATAAATGAACCATATATGATATCATAACAATGAATATGATTCTGTAATAAGTCAATGAATTTATTTAAATCATTATACAGGAAGTTCCGATACATATGAAGCATATCAGACATAATGTAAGGGATAACCTTTCCAATCTCATTCTTATCTGGAATTTTTTATTCGTATGTATATGATGGGGTTATTGCTATCATCCAAGTACATGTTTTCTAAAAGTGTTTTTACGTATGTTTAATGTCCTTTTTACCCATTTTGTCTTTTAAAATTTCATGGCATTTTTTGAAACTAAAATTCTTTTGAAGATGAATGGATATTTTCCTCATGAATTCATTTGAAGTGTTTTATCAAAACCATTTTCCATATAAGATGACATTATTTAATATGTGTTTGTTTCAAGAATAATTTCTCTATGATTTACATGGTTTCACTTTTCTTATGATGAATTGATATCCATTTTTTTATATGGATTATGTTATGATGGGCTGATGTTTATAAAACCCATTTTATTCATTGGGTTATGATGAATGATTTATGTTTATGTTGTCGCACAAGTAAGAATGATTTCATTATGAGATGGGTGGGACCTATATCTCCCTCTAATTCATTGGGTAAAGATTTATATCTCATGATATAGACATGGCTGGAATGGTGAGTTAATCTAGGTCAATGATACAGGACTGGAACGAGGAGTGAACTTGATTCAGAAAAGGACTTTATCCACTAAGATGGTCTTGGCATCAATGCCTTGGATACTATGGAAATTAGAACATGTGCTTAGTGGTTGTCACAATTACATGTTTTATTCTCATGCTATTTTATCAGGATTAATTTTTGTTTATGATCTATGCCTTATGTACTTCTATGTTTTATGTCATTGCTCAAACTCTTGATGTTTAATCACTATGTTCATGTTTTTATGTTCAAATGTATATGATTTGTTTTATTTTCTCCATGCTTACCCTTACTGAGAATTTTAGCTCACCATTTTATTTGTTTTATTTTCCCCAGGATGTAAATAATGTTTTTATGTAAGAAAACAAAATGGGGAAGATCTTTATGGGAGATATTGATTCTCTTTCACCATGCTTATAAGATTTTGTTCCGAGTTTCCAAAGACACTAAACTATTATGGGATTTGTGTGTTTGTTTTTGTTATGTATTAGGTATTCCACAAAAGTATTGTAATGTATATGTACATCAAGATTTGTGTCTCTACAGTTGGTATTAGAGGAAATGTTTAGTTAACCTTTGGAAACTGGGATTTGAAAACATTAGTGAGATCCTAGAGATATTTCTAAGGTGTTTCTAGGGATGTTACTAAGGTTAAGTATACATATTGGTTATACTCCTAGAATTGTGCTAACGATATTATAATTAAACTTAAGATGTTAGATATTGAAGGTACTCCCCCTTTATTATGTTGTTTTCCAAGCATGATTTTTTCCTCTCACACTGTTCTTTTTGGGTTTTATACGATGGCTGGAACTTAAAGGAACCGTGTTGATCAATGTAATGGACAATGCAATGATTTTCCTCCCGAGCAACCAAATTTGATGGGAGATGGAGTGAAAAATCTTATTGCTATACTTACACAAGCCATGAATCATTCTAGATTTCCAAATGATAAGAGAAGTGAACTATATTCTATTGAGTCCGTCATGAGGCAACATCCACTATCTTTCAATGTGTCTTCTGATCCACATGTTGTTGAATAATGGATCAGTACCATTGAAATTATATTTTCCATAATTTGCTGTTTAGAACATGAAAAAGTCATTTTAGATGTTTACCGTTTAGAAGGTGAAGCAGACCAGTGGTGGACTCTAATTAAGAATACAAGGCCCCAAGATGAAATTGAATCCATGGAATGGGACGAGATCAAGAACTTTTTTTCAGTAAGTACTTCCCTCTTATCCTTCGAACATATATGTAAAAGGAGTTTCTTGAGCTTGAGCAGAAGGATGATGAATCTGTTTCTATATACGAAGTGAATTTTACAAGACTTGCAAGGTATGCATCTAGCTTTATCATCCAACCTGAAAGTAAAGTCGGTAGATTTTTCAGTGGCTTAAATCCAAGTCTTCGAAGGGCATTAGCTATAAGACACTTCATTAGATATGAAGAAATTGTGTGTTCTGATATCAAGGTAGAACTGGAAGTTGGTGTAACATATCCATCTCATGATTTTGATAAGAAACGAAAGATTGAGTTCAAGGAGAAATCTCATAAAAATGGTGAAAAGAAGATGAATGTTTTTATGTCCAAAGTGTGGAAATAAGCATGGTGGAGATCCCCTAAAAGGTACTAGAAAATGTTTTAAGTGTGGAAAAGAAGGTCATCGAGCAGTTGATTGTCGAAGTAATGGGAAAAAGGTTTCTAATGATGTGAATAGAGAAAAGACTACAGAGAACGCTCCACCAACACTTCAATGCTTCAAGTGCAAGGAAACATGGCATTATGCTAAAAAATTCCCTAATCCACGGGTTAAAGATGATCAATGTGAGCAACCTATTAAGGAAAAGGATAAAGGAAAGTATCACACAATCACTCTTTGTAATGTTGAGTATGACAATGATGTTGTGTAATGATCATGTGTTTATGTAATGGTATTTTAAAATAGTATCATGGAATCTAATTTATGGTATTGTGGAATTTTGGAATATCTATGTATTGGTTTTCAATAATTATATGGTACTAGTAACCATGAAAAAGTGATTGAAATATTTTTTGTAAAGAATATGATATGTGCATAATGAATGGATAATGAAAAAATCAAATGAGCTCATGATTGATAAAAGGACTAAGTGATATCATGGTTTGAGTATATAGAATTTTTGGGATTTTGGTATGTGGAACGAATTATCATTTGACATGATTCATGTTTTCAGTAAGGTTCAATGGGTATTCATTTTTCAAGAGAATACATGATTAAGGACTTAGAATGTTTGGAATGTGACCAACAAAGACATATCTCATGATATATAGGGATCAATGATGGTATTATCATGTTTTTTATATGAACTCTAAGGTATTATTTTTCACTATAATATGAGATTGGACATCAGTATTTTGGATAAGCTTAAATATTGGAATGGGTTACGTTGGACATGAGTTATTATTGTTTAAGGCTATAAAGTTTTGGATATTATTGATGGAAAGTTTTAATAATGTATTTTTATAAAAAGGACAACTTGTAGGACGAGAGACAAACCATCACGTGGGACAAGGATATGGGAATGGAACCCACAACCGAAGTGCGACATGCCTTTATTTCCTACCACTAGCCTACAGGAAGTCCCTATTTAGTATAGACTAGTTTTATTATATTAAGCAGTATGATATATGAAGTATAAGTCCATTTTAGGAACCATATATGATTAATGTCACTATAGATGGACTTATGTATTTTTGATAACATTTTATAACCTTTTGTTTGAGACAGATGGAATGACCCATCATTCTATCACATGATATGCTAACACTTCACGAATGACAAATTCAACTTCATTTCATTAAGAGATGAAGTGGAAATTTTCCAAGGAACGACCAACGATGAGACTGTATCAAAATCAAGAAAGTATTTCTTCTAATTCCAATTTCTTCAACTTTAGGGAAATGATCTTGAAAAGCAAAAATGTTGTCCTACTGCCCTTATATCCGATGAATCAGATGGTACCTTAGATCATCACAAATCTATGGCATTGTGATTGTTGGCATTTTCATAGCCATGTTCTCTACCACTCTCCATCAGAACATGATAGTTAGATTTCTCTTCCATATCTATATTTTCACCTATGTTCTTCTATGTGGAAACCCAGTGATTAGTTAATCTGAGTAACAGTTACATATCATAATTTAGTTTTTAAATTAATGTTTTGGTATTCCTTTTTATGATGTGGGTTTCTATTAAAGAAACTTTCAAGTAGTAACCATTTATAACCCTGGCGAATTTTGAGGGCAAAATTCATTTTAAAGGGGGTAGAATGTAACACCCTGATATTTTATGAGAAATATTATTTTAACATCATTGATGTCTACTATTATACACTACACAAATTTTAGCTTGTACTATACACAACACTGTATTAGCTTGCAGTATACGCAACACTATTCTTGGCTCGTGTTACACAGAATTTCATGTTCGTTTTGTGGAAATTATTATACGCAAAATTAAGTATAGAATTTGTTTAATGTATAAGTGAAATAAGTTTTGATTATGTTATGCACAACACCAAACAGAGCTTTCACTACATGCAGCCATAACTTGGCTTTCTCTACACACAATCTCGACCTTCCACGATAGCGTGTGTTGTACACAATAATAAGTTTCACTAAACAAATATATTCTATTAAAATATTATATAAACTAGCCGTTATGAATAGTAATACCCACTTTTAGGAATTTTATAAATTTTATTTTTCAAAATGGACTTCATTTTTGGATTCCGAATATCGAAATTAGCCTGGGGTGAATTTTTGGTATTTTTCTGAAAACTTTCAATTTTTGATGAATAGTGAAAACACTAGGTTCCTATTTAAAAACCGACTTTTTATTTAAATAATTATTTATATTATTTAAATTTATTTTATGTAAAAATTGATACATAATACCTATATAAGTTCAATTTAATTCATTGGAGTCATTTTATAATAATTTTAGATATATAAAAATTTTATTGAACTTTTCATCGTCTTTTACCCACCTCTTAGGAAAATTTGGAAATTCACATAAAACATAATTTTACCGCTTCTGTGAGTGGAATTTAAAAAATCCAAGAGACATGATTAATATCAATGACTAAAATTTGGTTCAATGAGATGAAAATTATTTTTGGTGAATAGTATCTTTTTACTTTTATTTACCATCGTTAAAAGTAAATTGGGTAATTAATGGTAAAAATGATATTATTATTACCCAAAAACATGTCCTAATTCTATTGGATAAGTGTAATTCGACCAAAAACAACCTTTGGAATAAAATTTGACCATTTATGCCCACTTGGATTAGATTAGGACATTTATTGTTTATTTATTTAAAGAAGGGTTAAAATAGTTAAAATCAAGGTTCAATGACTAAATAATTTTTAATATAGGGTTATACATAAGATAAATTAGATTATAAATATTCATTAGAAATCTAAGAATATTCCCTACATGATGGTAGTTTATTTATAATTTTTAGACTTTACATAAGTTAATTTATTTATGACACAATAATTATGTAGTAATTATATTATTAATGAAATATTAACATAATTGATGTTATAAATACCAAAATAAATGTAATTTGAGACTTTTTATGAATTACCATAAATTGTTTTGGTTAATATGACATTTTCTAATTTATGTAATTAAGTTTTGTAGAACTAATAATTCTATTATTATTTTCACAAAAATCAATTACCAAATAGTGTCAAAATTGAGATAAAATAGTTTTTAAAACAATTATTATATTATTAATTGTTATTTTAATCCTAAAAATCTAAGGATAGGACAAGTGACTAAATTAAAGTTATATATATTAATAATAAACAACTTGGGGTTCGTTTGGCCTATTATAGTATGTTTATTAACTTTATAGTGTAAGAAAACAGGAAGACATGGTAAACGTAAAATTATTTAACTTAAAGTTAAATCTAAATGATAAGGTTAAAATAGAAACTTAAACTTGTCTAAATTATATTGTATGAGAGTATTGCGACCCCTACCCACCTATTCTTCGAAATAAATCAATTTAAAGCTATTAAAAACCTAATATGACTTTATAATAAAATAATAGTTTTTGTTTTTCCAAAGGTGCCCCTCTCCTCCCTTATAAAAGGGAACCTCCTCCCTCTCTTCCTCAAACCACTTTGAGCCTTCAAGCTCATCCAACCCCTACCGATTTCTCGTCTCCACTTCCCTAGAAACATCCTAGAGGTCCTGGTATTCTTCAATGAACATCTTTAGTTCCCTAAGAGGAGGTTTAGAAGAGGCGCCTCAAAGAACATGAAATGTATGTTACCGATTCTTTCAACATTATTTCTTCCTCTTCTTCTTCTTATTTAGTTGTTCCATTATGAAGTAATAACATCAGTATCACTAATATACTGATATGTTATTATAATTATGAAAAAACTCTATTTCACCATCTATCCATCCTACGGAAAACGAAATCACCGCGCGTGCGTACGTACGGAATACCGTCTCCACGCTGTGGTTTAAACTGTTTTCGACCACCACCTTACTTGGATTGGTATAATGGTGTAAATAAATCACTATTTATGATTATTTTAATTTTTTATTGATACTTAAATATTATACATATGATTAAATACAATTCCATGATCATGGGAATGATATCATCGCTCGTGCGTACGTACGGACTACCGTCTCCACAACGTGATGAGATTCATTCTCCATGATAACCATTCATAGACGATGATAAAGTATATATAATGAATAATAATTAAATATATGACATAATAATTATACTATATATATATATATATATATGTATGTATGTATTTCATCTACTTAATTCCATTCAATTCAATAAGGAAACGAAAACAGCGTTCATGCGTACGTACGACCTACCATCTCTATGAACAGTGTATTTCATTCCATTTATCCATCTATCATATATATATATATGTATATTCTGAATATATATTATATATAAATCATGTTTTATATTCTGGAATTAATTAATCATGATCTAAGTAATCATATAAATAATTACAAGTCAAAACACGGACGATAAATGAAACGATTTTACCCAAAATGCTACATTAACATGAATTTACAAAATAACGGGTAATATAAAGTCATAAATGAACCATATATTATATAACAACAACTAATATGATTCTGTAATAAGTCAATGAATTTATTTAAATAATTATACATATGGTTCGGATACATACAAATCATATCAGACATAAGGTAATGGATAACCTTTCCGATGTCGTTCTTATCCAAGATTGTTTATTCATAAGTATTTGTTGGGGTTATTGTTATCATCCAATTCCATGTTTTATAAAAGTTTTTTTATGTATGTTTAATGACCTTTTTACCCATTTTGTCTTTTACTACATGGTATGTAAGGAATCATTCTTTTGTTTATGTGAATGTTAATTTTAACTTATACGGCGTGAATGGATTTTTACAATTTCATAATGCCTCATTTTAATGAAGCTTCCTCTACAAGATTGCATGATTATTTTCAACAAAGACCTTTTCTTTTAAAATTTCATGGAATTTTGTGAAAAGAAAATAATTTTGTAGAAGAAAGGATATTTTCATCATGAATTTATTTCAAGTGTTTTATCAAAACCATTTTCCATCGAAGATGACATTATTTAATATGTGTACGTTTCAAGTATAATGTCTCTAGGATTTACATGGTTTCACTTTTCTTATGATTAAATGATATCCATTTGTTTTATATGGATTATGTTATGATGGGTTGATTTTTAATGATACCCCTTTTATTATTTGGGTTATGATGAATGATTTATGTTTATGTTGTGGCACAAGTAAGAATGATTTCATTATGAGATGGGTGTAACCAATATCTCCCTCCAATTAATTGGGTAAAGATTTATATCTCATGAGTTAGACATCGCTGGAATGGTATGTTAATCTGGTTCAATGATACAGGACTAGAACAAGGAGCGAACTTGATTCTGAAAAGGTCTTTTTCCACTAAGTTGGTCTTGGCAGCAATTCCTTGGCTACTATGGAAATCATAACATGTGCTTAATGGTTGCCACAATTACATGTTTTATTCTCATTCTATTTTATCAGGATTAATGTTTCTTTATGATCTATGCCATGTGTACTACTATTTATTATGTCATTGCTCAAGCTCTTGATGTTTAAAGATTATGTTCATGTATTTAAGTTGAAATGTATATGATTTGTTTTATTTTCTCCATGCTTACCCTTACTGAGCATTTGAGCTCACCCTTTTATATGAATTCATTTCCCCAGGATATAAATAACGTTTTTAGGTAAGGAAACAAATTGTGGAAGATCTTTATGTGAGATATTGAAGATCCTTCACCGCGATTGGAATATTTTCTTACGAGTTTCCAAAGACACTAAACTATTATGGTCCTTGTGTGTTTTTTTGTTATGTATTAAGTATTTCCAAAAAGTAATGTAATTTATATGTACGTCAAGCTTTGGGTCTCTACAGATACAACTAGTACTAATAATCTTATCAACATAGTCGGGAAACTCACTCTGGTTATGAATAATAACCTCACCTGTATGGAGTGCCCTGATCCACAACATGGAGGATTAATGTTTGACCGCTTCATGAGGCAACAACCACCAACATTCAATGGGACTAAAAATTAATTTTTAGCGGAGCAATGGATTAGTTCCATAGAAGTAATATTTCATGCTTTGGGGAGTAGTAAAAGGTAAAAAGTTTTCTTGGATGTTTATCACCTCATGATATATGTAGATTAGTGGTGGTCATTAATTCAATACACAAAGGAAGATTAAGAAGAATAAAATATTGAATGTAGGGAGCTTAATGATATTTTCTTAGAAAAATACATTCCTCGTGACCATCAAGAGGATATGGAAATGCAATTTCTCAGTCTAAGGAAAAAAGAGAATGGGAATGTCACAATGTATCAGGATAACATTACAAGGATATCATTGTTTTTAGCAGATTATATACGTAACTCAAGGAGTAATATTGATGGATTATTCAATAGGTTAAATCCATTTCACCGTTGAGCATTAGTCTCGCAATCCTTTTCATCATACGATGATATTGTATCATGTGTTATCAAGAATGAAAAGGAATTCTCTAATTCTTACGACTTTAAAGAAATGAAAGAGAGGATATGATATTATGAACACATTGGAAATGGAAATAATGGGAATAAGGTAAAAGTTTAATTTCCATCCTGTAGAAAATGTTGGAAGATAGACCCATATACTTGCCTAAATAGAATTGGAGTCGGTTACAAGTGTAGATAAAAAGGACACCTTGCTTGTGTTTGTAAGCGGAAGAAAGTGGCAGTTAATGTAGAATGCTACAATTTTTGTGAATGGGGGAATTATTGAAATGAATGTCCTACGCACAAAGGAAACATACTTCAAAAAAGGATAAGGGAGTAAGGACAAGATTATGAAAAAACTACTACTAAGGTTGATGTTCTAAATAATGTGGTCGCATGTAATTTAATGGTTTCCTAAAATTTAGTCAATGTATTTTTTGATTCTAGATCACCGAATTGTTTCATATCTACCATTTTTTCTATGAAAATTAGATATTTCTAATTTGATATAACAAGGACAATGTCAGTCGGAAATCCTAAGGGGTGTATCATTGCAAAACTGTTTTGTGAATCATTCCCCATTAAGGCATATATATGTTCATTATCTACTGATCTCAACATCATGCCAATGAATGAATTTTATTTAATCCTATATATGGATTGGATTTCAGACCATGATGTGGAAATTTGTTGTAAGAAAAATGAGGTTACAATTATCGATGATCATAAGGAGTACATTATCTTTAGAGAATAAATGTCACAACATAATTCTTATCTAGATCCACCCCCAGTAACTCAACTAGATTCAATTATTGGGGTGGAAGATAATGAAATAACTATGGGAGAGGAACAGAGTGTTCAAATGGATGATATACTTGTTGTGAAAGATTATGTTGAGGTGTTTCTAGAGGATTTACCTGGACATACACCAAAATGATAAATTCAGTTCTCCATTTATTTAATTTTTGCTTCAAGGCCATATCAAAGACCCCTTATAGAATGTCCATTGTGGAATTAGTGGAACTAAATAAACAACTTGAGGAATTGAGAAATAAATAATTTATTCTCCCAAGTGTTTCTCCATGGGGAGACCATGTTCTTTTTGTAAAGAAGAAAGATGGATCTATGAGTTTGTTCATTGACTACAGGGTGATCAATGCTATAAAAATAAAGAGCATGTATCCCTTACCTCGCATTGATGATTTATTTGATGAAATTCATGGAGGTCAATATTTTTCAAACATTGACATTCAATCTAGATATCATCTATTTTGTGTGTATAAAGGAGACATTTCGAAAACAACATTTCAGACCAGGTTCTGGCATTACGAGTTTAGTGTAATGCCTTTTGGACTAAGTAATGCACCCTCCTTTTGAAGATATAATGAATAAAGTTTTCATGAAAAATCATTATGACATTTTAGTGGTATTAATTAATGATATATTTGTTTATATAAAAATATACAAAGACCATGAAAATAACTTTCGCACTATTCTAAAAACCCTCAGAAGAAATGAATTATATTGCAAGATTAACAACTGTGAATTCGGGCTTCATGAAATTTATTTTCGTGGACATATTGTCTATAAAGATAGAATCTATGTCAATACCTCAAATACAAGATCAATACATTAATGGCCAAAACCGACGAGTATAACTGTGGTTTGCAGTTTTATTAGTTTAACAGGATATTATCGGCATTTCCTCCTGAATTTTGCTATATTGGCTATCCCATTAACCAAGATCACATGCAATGGGGTTAAATTTATATGGAAAATAGAGTGTGAATAATGTTGTGAAGAACTGAAGATAAGATTATTCAATTCACATATCAGGACTCTACCATCGGGGAATGATGGGTTTGTTATTTATAGTGACTTTTCAAAGAAACGACATGGTTGTGTCCTTATTCAAAAGTAGAGAGTTATTTCCTCTACATAGCGACAGAAAAAAATTCATTAACAAATCTATACCACTCATGATCATGAGTTATCATCTGTAATATTTTCATTGAATATATAGAGAAACAATCTCTACGGTGAGAAATTTGAGACATATACTGATCATAAGAGTTTGATGTATTTTTTCTCACAAAAAGATATCAATATTAGAGTAATGCGACGACTTAAACTACTCAAATATTATGAATGCAATATAAACTACCACCCAAAGAAATAATACAAGGTAGAAGATTCTTTTAGAAGTAATGATCATGGTGTTTTGAAGAAGATGATAGTTCAAAGGGATCCTATTTCCATCGATATAGTAAATATGGAATTGGGAATAATCATGGCAGGTGAAAAATCAATAATTTTTCGAAAGGTTCCCAATAGAACTTTACTATAAAGGATAAAATGTTCTCAAAATGATTATGAGGAGATTCAAAAAATTTTAAAGCAGTGAACAATGGAATATTTATTGACTTCTTAAATGAAGATGGGTTTTTGAAATTTGGTAAGATACTTTGTGATATTGGCACACCTATTATAAAAATGGAATTGTTGGATGAAGCTTATAGCTCTAATTTATCTATACACCCTGGTAGAAGTATGATCTATATATATTTTAAGGAACATTTTTTGTTGGACAACATGAAGATATATATTGCTGATTATATGTCAATATATATAGTTTTTCAACAATTGAATGATGGAAGACATCATCCTAGAGGATTTATGCAACCTCATCCCATACCTGAGTGTAAAAGGGGTGATATTATGATGGAAATTGTCATTGTAATACAAACGAATCGTAGAGGTAATGATGTAATATGTCATTGTTGATCCTCTTACCATTTTAGCACATTTTGTTTCTATAAGAGATGATTTACCCCTTGAACGTCTTGCAAAAATATATATTATTGATGTTGTTAATCTTCATGGAGTACCCCTATATATTGTTTCTGATCGTGATCCCCATTTTACATCATAATTCTAGAAAATTCATCAGAAGTCCTTGGATATTGATCTTCTTTTGAGTAGTACCCACCACCCTCAAACTTATGGAAAATCAAAAAGGACTATTCAAACCTTAGAAAAAATGTTGAGATCTTTCTCACTTGACATTCAAGGTATGTGGGATCAATATTTTCCTCTGGAATAATTATCCAATAACAGTAGCTTACTTTCATGTATTCATATGGCACCATATAAGGCGTTATATGGAAAGAAATTTCACACAATAACTTGTTGGGATGATGTTGGTGAATGGAAGATCATAGGCCTAAACAGTTTTGTAGAAACAATGTAAAAGGTGAAGGTTATCCAAACCCACATCAAAGCAGCTTAAAGTAGGAAAAAGAGTTATGCCGATAATAGAAGGAATGATATTTAATTTAATGTAAGAGATCATGTTTTATTTAAGATATCTCTATGGAAGGGTGTTATATGTTTCCGTAATAAGGGTAAATTAAGTCTCTGGTATATCAGACCTTTCAAAATTATTTAACGAATTGGAGTTGTAGAAGATTGTTTGGAATTGCCGCAATGTTTCTCTAGTGTTCATGATTTCTTCCACCTATCACTATTGATAAAATACATTATTGATCAAAATCATCTACTCATCTATGATGAAATAGAAATGGAACAAAACCTGTCTTATTGAGAAGATCCTATCAGAATTATTGATACCAGTGAATAAGTGTTGAGAAACCGGATAATTCGTGTAGTGAAAGTTCTTTGGAGAAATGATAAAATGTAAGAGGCAACATGGCAACCCGAGTAAATGATGATAATTAACCACCCAACTCTTTTTATGTAGTAATATTATAAAAATATCACTGGTGAAATTAATTTAAGGACAGATGAATGTAACAACCCAAGCTTCCACAACACATTTCCCTTTGAAAATGCAGTAGCTTGCGTTGTACACAACATAAACTTTTAACATAACACGACCAATCAAACTAGATGTTATGAATAGTAATACGCATTTTTAAAATTTTTAAAATTTAATTTTTTTTAAAAAGGACTTCTTTTTTCGATTCAGAATATCAAAAATATCTTAAGGTGAATTTTTTTATTTTTCATAAAACATTTATTTTTTGAAAAATAGTGAAGAAAACTAAATTATTTGTTAAAGAATGAATTTTATTTATATAATTTTTTATATCATTTAAATTTATATTAGATAAAAATTTATACATAATACATCTAAATGTTCAATGTAATTCATCAGAGTATTTTATAATAATATTTGATATATAAAATTTTGTTGAACTTTTTACCATCTTCTAGGAACATTTTGAAATTTTCATAAAACAAAATTTATTTCTTCAGTGATTTGAAATTCAAAAATATGAGTGATGCGGATGACATTATTAAGTAATATTTGGGACAATAAGATAAAAATAATTTTTGGTTAATAGTAAATTTTGACTTTTATTTAACAGAGTTAAAGGTAAACTTGGTAATTAAAGGTAAAAAATGAAATTATAATTACCCTAACAGATGTCATAATTCTATTGTATAAGTGTATTTTAACCAAAACTAACCTTATGAATAAAATATGTTCCCTTTGGTCTACATGGATTAGATTAGGACATTAATTATTCTTTTATTTAATGAAGAGTTAAAAGTGTTAAATTCAATGTTTAATAAATAAACAAGTTTTAATATAGGGTTATACAAATGATAAATTCGACAATAAATATTAATTATAAATATAAAACTATTTCCAAAATAATTTAATTTAATTTAATATTTTTATACATAAAATAATTAAATTTATTTATGATACTATAATGCTTCAATAATTACCTAATTAATGAAAGATTAAAATAATTGATATTATAAATATCTAAATAAATGTAAATTGAACCTTATGATGAATTAAACAAATTTTATAGGTTAATATGACATTTTAGGGATGATTAAAAAGAATTTCTATGTGATAATGTTTTTATGAGTTTCTAAAAAACAAAATACAAAATAGTGTCAAAATTTTGATAAATGTGTTTTTAAAACAAATACTATTTTATTAATTGATATTATATTCCTAAAAATCTATGTAATTCCCAAAGGACGTTGATAAGGTTATATATATTAATAATGTACCACTTGGGGTTCTCTTGAATTTTTATATTATTTTTATTAACCATTTATTATAATAATACACGAATACTTGGTAAAAATTAAACTATATAACTAAAAGTTAAATATAAAATATATGGATAATATGATGAACTAAACCAGTTAAAAACTATTGGATGAGTGGTTTTCGACCCATACCCACATTATCCTAGAAATAAGTCATTTTCAATCCATTATAAACCAAATATGATTGTATAATAATATAATATATCTATCTTTTCCTATAGTTACCCTCACCTCTCTTATAAAAGGCTACATCCCCTTCACTCAAAATCATTCAACCGAAGCCATTTGGCTCAGAAAAACCCTTCTCATAAATCCTACCAAATTTTCTCACTTCGACCTAGAGTCCTTACATTGATCGGAAATCCAAACTAAATATCCCATTTGATCAACTCAAAAGGAAACCCCCGAAAAAATGTATTCATTTCAACACCTCTTTCAAAGATCTTTTTTTCTTACACTTCAAAATTCACTGGTTTTTCCATACCAAAACAATGTATCCAGTAAATTATACATATTTTAATGTAATTATAAATATTTTAAAACCTTATTCATTATTATATCCATCCAATGAATGACAAGTCACCATACATGTGTACATATGGCTTATCGTCTCCATGTTGTGGTGTAGTTTGTTATTCAAACACTTCATTATTTGGATGGGTATAATAATATCTATAACTAATGTAAATAATAAATATAACATGTTAATGATTCTTTATATATGATATACCATCAAATTACAGACGATTTATCCATCAATAGAATGATATTGTCGGTCGTGCATATGTACGGATTATCATCTCCATGAACGTGATGAAATTCATTCCTGATCATACAAATTCTACTATAATATTCATTTTATAAATTAAAATAATGTTTCATAACTTAATATCATTTTTGATATGAATGAAATACAAAAAATCCATAACAAAAATTGCTTATGTAACCAAGCATATAAATGAAAATGAATCTGTTAACACCCAAAACTATGATATTACTGAAATAATTTTAACAAAGAAATATTAGAATATCATATATGATATCATATTTATATATATATTTATTGTATTAAATTATTTCCAATTATTGAACTATTATATTGGATTTTAACATACCCTCGATGATGGAAAAGTACAAGGTAAGGGTTAATTATACAATCTCTTCATTATCTGAAGTTGTTTATATGTGAGTATCTACTAGGACATCTTTATCATCCAAATGTGTTTTTCATAAAAATATCATTCAAAACATTTTTAATATTTCTTATACTATCAGTTAATGTGTTTTATACACTTGTTTTACCTTATGATATGTTTATAAATTAATCATTCCATCATCTTCCAAACAAGGTTCTTTACGAACTTTTTGGAAAAATTAAGGAAAGTATATTTTTTAACTTATACGACAGGTGAATCTATTCTTCAACGTTGTAACATGTTCCAAGATTCCATTACATGATTATTAGAATATTTTCCAAATATATTTTTTCTTTTAATATTATAGTATTTTAAATTATTTCCAAATAGAAATAGATATTTCCCTAAATTTTTTCTATTTCATCTATGTCAATATCCCTTTTTAGATTTTGTTATTTTTTGATATCGATTAATTATGATAAAATATTACATGTTGTATTGAATGTTTTGTGATATGGTTGTCTATGGATATGATATTTTTTTAACATTCAGGGTTTATGGTTAATTTATTGAAATTTAATATTCTAGTTTTAATATTAATGTTTATCTTATGTTTCAACTTTTTCATATAAGAAATGCATTAGGATTAGTAAGTGATGGGTGGAGCCGACTATAGATCCTCAATGCATCGATAGATCTCATGAGACAAACTACTGTCTTGGCACAATGCCATGAAATAAATAGGATTTTTAGTCTTGGAATGAGGCCTTGAATATTTGGTTTTGATGCCCGTAATTATGCATTAAATTATTATAAAATTGCCTATTGATATTACATGTGATTATTTGACTAGTCGAATATCCATGTAAATAATTAAAAGGAATTTTTTAATTTATGTTTTCAATATTATTCTCATTATTATGTTTAAAAGGCTTGTGTTTAGTCTAATACATTGACTTAAATATTTATGCTTATCTATGAAGTTTTTTCTATATTGGTATCCTTACTGTGCCCCTGATCTCACCCATTTATATGTTTTATTTTTCCCAAGATGCGAAAAATTATGTTGTGGCGAACATGATGGGATATTATAAGGGGATGATTGTGTTAAAAGGACACACAATGTTGTTTTGTATTGAATTATGTAATGAAAAAATTATGTATATATCTAGTATTTCAAATGCTTCAAAATTGATCAGACATTCGGGACATGATTCCTTGTAGCATTCCAATGTTATGTAATAATGCACTAACTTTGGATAACTAGGGTCGAGGCATTACATTTGTTCACCTTCAAATTCATCTCATAGAATAGATCCATTAGCTGCCAATTACTACTTCCCTCCTAAACTACTAGTGTCTATGTCCTCCTTATTAATGCATCTACCACTATGTTTCCTTGACAAGGTGTGTAAGAAAACAAAAAGTTAAAAATACTAAAGGTACTCAACCCACCTTTGTTGTCTCAAATTCATATCATGTAGAGTAAATATATACTTGATGGTCTTATGGTCAGTGCATATAACAAAATGCTCTCCCAAAATATTGTCTCTCCAACAATGCAAATCATGCACAACTACAGCTAACTCAAGATCATGCATTGGGTAATTACTATCATGTGGTGTCTACTGCCACGACTCTTATGCAATGAATCATTCTCCCTAAATAAGAACTACTCATAGGACTATACATGATGCATAACCATAAACAGATTAACTGTTACCTATTTCTGAAGAAATCTTGATTAGTGATGAAGTAAATCACTCATTCAGCTCTTGAAAGGATGAATTCTAGGAATATTTCCACATTTACATTGCAACCTTCATTGTCAGACCCATCAATGGTACTGCTAAGCATGGAAATTCTTGAAGAAAAAATATTTAGTGACCAGATATACCCAGAAAACTCTGTACCTCAAAGATGTTCTTCGGCTGCTACGGAAAAACTACCAGTCCCACCTTCTCTTTGTCTACTGATACTTTTGTCTCTCAGATGACATAACCCATGAAGTGAATCTGGTCCATCCGAAAGTGAATCATTGTGATTTTATCTTATAACATATATTCTCTCAGTGTACTCAATATGATAACAAGAAGTAGTCCTTGTTCATGTCGATTGTGAGAGTACACTAAGATATCTTCAACAAAGACTACCAAAAAATAATAAATGTAAGGATGGAACACCCGGTTTATTAATTAATAAAAACAACCAGCGTGTTCATGAGACCAAACGGCATAAAAAAAGATCTTATAAACCATACCTACATTGAAAGCCTCTAATATGTATATGGGATGGTCTAACACGCAACTGATGATAACTGAATCAGAATTTAATCTTTGAGATCAACTTGGCTCCTCGAAGCTCATAAAATAGATCACCAATCCTATGAAAGGGAAATCGGTTCTTGAGAATCAACTAGTTCAACTTCTGATGATCCATCCAAACCCTAATGGTACCGTTCGTCTACTTAACATAAAAAATAGGAAAACACCAAGGATAAGTACTCTTTCAGATGAAATCCTTTTCCCGTAACTCCTCTAACTACTATTTGAGATCCTGTAAATCTTGTATAGCCATCATATATAGAGGAGTAGTCATAATTCACACTCATAGAACAAACTCAATAGTGAAATCTACCTCTCTCATTGGTGGTAAACCGGAAACGTTGACTAGAAATACAACCCTAAAATGATCCACCGCGAGAGGGGATTCCGTCTCTGATGTCCCATGGTCATCCAGATATAAAATTTCTATCTGGGCTATAAAACCACATAATCTGTGATGCTCAGGTTTGGATCTATTTTCCTGGGAATCCCATTCACCCTTGTGTAGAAATGAATACTCCTCTAGTGACGTAAAACTCACCCTACATCGGTAATAGTCAAAAAAGTCCTCAAAGGAGACCAACTAGTCCATTCCAAGAATAACAGAGAATCCTTTCATATATATGATATTTTGGTCCCGTAACAAGTGACTTCTAATATAATCAAGGGAACACTCCTTACACTAACTTATAATAGTCATCCTAATTCTCGAAGGAGTGTCATGTGGGATAATATAATCATATATAATGATATAGAGCCCAAGTCTCTCCACAATAAAAACAATTATAAAACTAGGGGAATCCTTAATATTGAAAAGAGTAGAATCCAAAAATGAGGCAAATAGAATAGTACCTCTAACCATAGAGGGTCTTTTCTCATGATCATGAAGGGCCTTCTCTATCACATAATTTTTAACTATACTGTGGTCATATGAACCTACTTGGCTACCCTAAGCTGATCCACCCTGTTAATGCTGAAAACCTATCATCTTCCTACCACAGACATGACCACCTCCACATTTGGAACGGCCTGACGAACTCCAATTCACTAACTAATGAGAAACTGGTGGTCCTTCTCTTGAATGTGGATTTATAAAAGATCCCTTATCACTCACTACAAGTAAGAAATTTTGGCAAGAATGTAAAAGATTACCTATGTATCTACAATATCCCCGCTCAATCGGTCTCTCGGTCACTACGGTCTCATGTGACTACTCTTCTCGCACTGCTAGCACCTCTCCAAGATACCTGAAGATATATCCAGTGATGTCTCCCAGCGGCACATCATGTTATCAGATGAAGGAGTACCAATCCTTGATGGTAAACCCCTCCAGTTTACATCTCAAAAAACCCTAAAATTTCACTCAATATCAGCGCCTATTTTACAATAGTAGTTCATTAAGTCATCATAAAAACATTAACCTATGATCTGATATCTGCCCTGAGACCATCCTCAAATCGCCTATCTAGTAATAACTCGTCACCTCCCAAAACATGTGTGAATCAGTTAATCTATATAAAATGATATGAATAATCCATCATTGATAGATGCCCTACTCCAAATTCATGAAATCTCAGGATCAGTATAACATTAACATCTCGTGGTAGATGTAATCATTGATGGTCCTCTAATACTCATCCCAATTCATATCTCAATGACATATTTCCTTTAATATAACATCCCACTATCTATTGGTGAAATTTCATAGCATGTATGTCATGAGTTTCACTTCCTTTCATGAGGAATCTCTATATTCTAGAAGATATAAATCATGGCCTCAAACCATGAATTGATAGCACGGGGTCCACCGACCCTTAATAAATTAGATGATGCTGATGCTGGAACACATGCATCAACTCTTCCATAGTTTGGGCAGGATTTTTTCTCCCTGAAAATTCTGAATCATCCCCATAAAGCCTTCATGGAACATGGAAGAATCATCAATGACTAGTATAGTCGCATGTGCAAAGACAAGCACAATGGGATGATATGCATGTAGACTCGGATCTACCATTTCTGATGTCTGATCATCGCCTTGTACATGGCATAAAACCAGAGGATATCATGGTATCATAACACTTAATGTTCAATGAACTCCTAAGTTAAAGATTAACATGTACCACAACTAGAATTGTAATAAAGGAACAAGAGAATGAAAAAATTCATGTTTTACAAAATAGGGTTACACGGTGTGTAGAACCACTACATGATATATTCCCTTATAACATAACATTGGTACGTACCTCTTCCACTTTGTTTTGTATCAGCCATACACACTGAATGTTCTTCATGAGGTACGATGTGTACTTTAATATTATCTCCTATCCATGTACTAATACATGGCTCAAATTACATTTTTTTCTTGGTGCAATACTATACAGTGTGCTCACTATAGAAAAGACTTGTACTATAAATGTTCCAACAACATGTTTCTTTAGTCACACAGCTGGATACATGGATGATTATATCACATTGTGTACTCCCAGAAAACATCGTGTTCTACCAAATTTTTATAAACCCATGTATCTGATCACATATTAAGTCACACTGTAAACAACTACATGATGTGTACATAAGGTATAAGGCACGTGTTCTTTGTTTTCCTAGTATTAAGCATCTAAAACATATCTAGAACCCCCACAACCATAAAATTTGACCAAATTACTAAAAAAATCAAATTTGTGATGGCCTGAACACACCTCGAATAAATTCATGGAATCATAATTCATTGAATCTAAAAATAGAATTCCATTAATGTTCAAACAATATATATAAAGTGAAGCATTACATATTCCAATAGTGTATCAAAATTTCATGTATTTCAATAACGAAATATATCACAAGAATATGAATATCTAGATAACCTATATCACCCCAACATGTAATAATTAATGATCTATAAATGGTACGGAACGAATGTTTGACCTGTTATTTATAACATGTTCCTATATGATGTATTAGATGGCATAAAATCAACTCATCGGGTTGCAACATAATTGAAACTCGCTAATATCAATTATAACATCAAAACCCATGTGCATCACCCAGTGGGGACATCAAAACAATTTCTTCAATTGGAAAAATCAAAATATTTCAATATTTAATGTAACATGTCTTTTCCCTGTACGCGGGGTAGCTACTATTGGGCACATCTAATTACCAAATTCCATTTCTATTATATCCCAGTCAATTGTCTCTAAATAGTATGGTACACCCGAAAATAAATCTCCTCTAATGCCACTTTGTAACATCCTGGATCCGGGTGTCACCCAATGGTTCCCCAAACCCTATTTTTCGCATGACATCAAGAACATTTCCCAAATTCCAAAGGCTACCAACTAGAAGTGATGGCTAAGGTGTGATATTAGGGACACTGTGCATACATTGGTAGAGTATACCAATCACAAAAAAATAGTAACCAAAATCATATGTAATAATATAAAATATGAAATATTAGCGAAAGACTAGAAGAAAACACATCAAAATCCTTATCACATATATAATGATGCATGTCATGTGTATCTAGAAAAATATTCATAAAAATTCATATTTATAGAAATAAAATAGAAAACAATACCAAATAAAAAATGAAACTCCAATAGCATTGCAAACCTCACCTTGGTTTCATTCTCTCCAGCTCCAACAGTAATCAAGTACATGAGGAATAAGGGTGCTTACCCATTTATATATATTAAATCATATAATCTTCTTGGGCCCAAAACATGAACCAAATATTGTGTGAGAAGAATCCTAGTAGGCAACCACCAAATGATATGTTCCTAATTGTTAGTTAATATATATAACAGGTAATATGAAAAAATGAAGCAATAATCTAGGAACTACTCAAAAGTAAAAAATACTATAATTTTTCATTACATTAATATAACATTTATTATTCATCCGCTGAATAATGTATCCTTGGGATTTTTTATAATAATTTTATTCCTTGTCCAGGAAACAAAACATGTGTCTCGGATGACCATAAAAAAGTCAATTAAGACTCATCCAAGCTTGTGATTTTCCTTGGAAAACACATCGCAATTATTCAATTATTCATTAACGACCCCTTGGGATGTTCTCATAGTCTGACCCCCTGGTCCAATCACAGAATCAATTCATTAAACAATGAACCTCTTTGAATTCTATCACATTCTAACACTATTGGTCCAATATGCTATCAATCATTTCTAAACGACGACCTATGAAATATCGCGTGGTCTAAACCCTTGCGTAAATCATCAACAACAAGGATCTAATGGTCTTTTATAATTAATCGGGAATTACCCTCATTCATTAGAGTCTATGGATCTTACAGTCCATTGGAATATATACTTAACGTAACCTCACTCTTCTAGGTCGATGGCTCTAACATTCTATTGGAAAATAGCATGCATACCATATAAATAAACACAGGTAATCAATAACTACAACATGGATAAACATTATAATAGAATATCACATGCCTTTAATATAATTCAACAAATCCATCATAATCAAACAAGGCATGGAATACAAGGCACTAATCAAAGGAATCACAGAACAAATAGCCATAAACAATTAATCATGGGGAACAAACCCATGTGGTGTCCCTTAAACAAGTTATCTAACCTTATGAATAAAAAAACCAATTATAAAACATAAAACCATATCAGGTATTAAATTTTGTTAAATTCCACAAGAATCAATACCCCAAACATGGGAATGCAACACCATTGGAAAAAATATTCCAAGACAAACAATGAAAGTATCAAAACCACTTACATTGAAGTTGTATGATCAATGTACTTGAATGTCAGTCCATAAATTGGAGTAGATCAATATATATCTACAAAACGGTGAAAATTCACAAACATATTTAATTCACAAGGGACGAAGATTCAGGAAGAGACGCTCTAGGGGTTTTGGGAACTCATCGGTGGGATTCCACAGCACCAGATGGTGTCTTAATTGGATGTTAGATGGAGAATCAGAGGAACAGAGTTCATCGATCACTCTATTGCACTCCTAAACAATCCACAACATGAAGAATATGGTTCTAGATATGAGACGTGACTATTCTCTCATATATAAAATAATAAGAAAACTACATGGTGTGTTCACTCAACACAACATGCAGTAGTGTAGCCTCAACCGTCCCCAAATTAAGTGGACCTTTCAGTTCACCAAATGGCCATGTACTCTACTATTATACGGTCAGTACGTGGCTATACGCAACATACAAGGTACATGGGATGTACTCATAAGTACATGGTGGTTTCTGAGAAAAATCATATTTTCTTCCTTTTCACCCAAAATAACCCAAAATAATTATCCATATCTAGAGTGATGATTAAAGATCTTACAAACCATGCTCCATAATATTCTAAAATTGAATTAGATTAGGGATCCCCACTACCAACAAATCCTTTTCAGCAGCCCTTGAGACAATGTATAACTCATTTATTGTTAGCTATTTACAAAAAATTTTATAATTCCCTATATATGCACAACTGTGTGTTATTTATCCCAATGGATATATATCATTCTATTACTACTGATTATTTTATGAATGTGATAAAAGAAAAAAAAAGATAGATCTTTCAAAAATCATACTCTATTAAATCCTTTTCTAACCCCCATGAAAATATAGCCAGGAATCTTATATGTGTCTCATAAAACTCAAGAGAAAAATACAAATCCTTGATTACTAATATATTTCAATATTCTTATCAGAATAGAAATATTATATAGTGTTTTAAACTGACTCTAATAGCCTAATAAGAACTTCAATTTCATTGGAAATCCATAAATTCATAATATAGTATCACTCGAAGAATAACCCCATAAAAAACTATACTAGAAGGATAAAATCATTGATAATAAATTCTCTATTATCTCATAAATTTAGAATATTTTTTCAATGGAACATTGGTAAAATATCTTTTACCTCATCTAGATCTTAGTCCTCAATTTACTTTTAAAATGACAATCTTTCATCTTTATAAGAATTATAAAATTCAAATATTACTACATTATCTCCATAAACCATAAACTAAAATATTGAATAGAGGAAATTTCATATTATATATCCAACGACTATAATGAATATATGATGCTAAAATATCTAATAATAACTCATTCATATATATATTTTAAAACATATTCCATAATATCATAAAATTATTAAAATCTCTAATGTGTATAATCCACCATTAATACACTGAATGTCAAAACCACTCACATCTAATATGTCATGGTTCTCATCTCTTACCCAGATCAATAATTATATATTAACCTCATATGACCAATTCTCAGTAACATGAATAATAATTGTCCCCACATAATGTAGAGTATTTTTCTTTTCCAATAGACTCATATTCACCTCCAATTAATGTACAACATATAGATCAACACTATAATTCATAACCTCCTTCACATGATAAATCTCATATTTATTAACCATGATATGGAATCAAATATATAGTAAAACTAAAAATACATAATCAATTATCTAACCAAGAATATATATAATAAAATTGTAATCCTATAGCCACATCATTCACCACGATATTGACCATAACCTAAAGTCCAACTATAGGCAATAATCATAACTGAAAGCTAAATAATTTTTAATGTAAAATTATTAAGAAACAATATAATTAATATAATATTTTCTAAAAAATTATAAATAATTCAAAAATTCATAAAAAATATCATAGGGACCATATATATTTAGCTAGTTTTTCTGGTCTTCATCATATATTGTGTTCAAGTAATCCTATTTCCACAAAACCAATGGAATTTTCACGAGTACAAACTCAAATATACATCTGAAAAATAATTTAAGGATACCTTTCATTCCTGACTAAAAATTAGTTTGATCTCAAATATGAAAAAAATGAATTATATATTGAATTTAAATTACTATATTCAATAGACCATGACTTGGGGACCAGTACCAATATAATATGAACAGACACATTTTATAATACCCTTTATAAATGGAAAATCCACAACATAATGAATTATATAATTCAATTTCCATGAAATATAAATTAATAATTTATATCAAATTATGTTATTTAATATATGAAAAATACATAAATTGGAAAAAAAGTTCAATCATTCCCTCTATATCTTAATAAAGGTATAATGCTACACTATTCAATAAAAAGATTCATGTTTCTAGAGTTCAGGTTTTCCAACACCACCACTTATAATATTATGTTAATATGAAAATATATATATTGAATGGTTTAGCACACACACACACACATATATATATATCTTTTATGTTCCTCCTTGTAACTGTCATATATCTATATAAATGAAGTGTACGAATTCACCAATGTATGGAATAAGTAAAAATAATAAGATATAAATCCCATAAAATTCAACCATCCAACCACTAAAATTAAATTTAATATAATATTTGACTTACCAAACCACAAAAACATCCACATCATACATTATACATTTCTAGCCACTATAATTAAAAGTATCATTAAATTATATTTGATAATCAAGTAGTTTAAAATCAATATGGACTTCACTATAATACATATAACTCGATGTAATTATACACTTATAAACAACTCAATATAATATTTAAGTCCCCTTATGATATGCCTCATTTATTGACTATTTAAATTTAGGTGTTCACCGGTATGTTATCTACACACAAAAACCAACATGATGAAAACAACACATCACATATTTACAATGGATTTATACTTAATCTATATATCAAACACAACTATCCTCTATCATCATAATTATTGTCACATGTAAAAAACCATTATATGTGAGTTCGTAAAAACAACCACATCACTATCACATATCATTAATGGATTTAGTCCCTCCAAATCTATTAATTCACCCACATAGGCCACTACACAAAAAAATGACATGGTGAATGTAAACACACATCAAATATATATCATGATCCAAAATAGGTCTAGTAAAATTAAGATTCTTTGAATTAATTCATCATTGTCCTAGAATATCAAGTATACTAAACATAATTTGTTTCCACAACCCCTTCACTGGTAATTTAACATTTCGAATCAATAAATAAAATATATTTATTCATAAAATCATTTTAAATTCAATGAAATATAATTTTATAATTGAGATACATGAATTCATATTGTTTTATGGACTATATGATAATATGTCATGGAACCCATGTTATTAATGACCCATTTATTTATAATTAGTCTGTTTAACAAAAGGTATGTTTCCATATGTCATTTTACAAAACTACGATACTAATTTTGAACTACCCATCAATTTTTAATTTTAATAACTATAGAATTATAAGATATACCTTTATAGAATGTGGGACCCTTTCATATGGAATTGGAACCCCACCACATGTAAAATTTAAAAAAAAAACAACCCTCTCAAATAGTTTTTATTTCTCACTAACTTATGACAATTCTGTGAAAACACTAATCACTAAAAAATAATAAAAATATAAATATATTAATAATATTCAATTTTCATCAAACATTACTTCATAATAACTAATCATTTTGTATCCCCTTTTATTATTATTTCTATAGATATTCCTAATTATTTTTCAAATACTTATTCATCAATTTATTATTCATAATAACAATTCATATATTTTTACCATAAATCAATATATATTATTTTAAATTGAAACTATGTAAACATATAATTATAATACCCATATATTTAATCATTTTATTTTAACAATTGATATTTTGAGAATATTTTTTCCATAAACATTTATAATCATTTCATATAATAATTTTTATTGTGTATTTTTCCAATTATATATTCACATATAATATGCTATTAAGATTTAACAAATAATAATTATATACAATTAAAATGAATCATATATTAACTATGAAAAAACAAACCATAATTGATTCATGTAGAAAAACTTAATGGATTTGAACATAGAGTCATCTTCCCCATTTCTATGATATATAACAATCCACAATCCCCATATAATTTCGACTTATTATTCATCTAAAATTCATTCTATATCTACATCCTCGATCTACTATAGAACATCAAAACCACGATTTTGTTTCTAAAATGATTAATTATAATAGTAAATCTATGAAATTTGTGTGTTGTAAGTGAATTTAATGGATCCAATTTCTCTAAATCCTCAACTAATCCCATTTATTTCCCCTCATTAACATTCCATCATTAATATTTTTTCCACTCCCTTATGTTATCTAATACAAAATACACATTAACCCCAATGACCAGGATTATAATAAACTTAATAAAATATCAATTATTCATCATCTAAGAATCAAACATATCGCCCAAACTAACTTTATAAATCATATTATTTATATATAAAAATGTGTGCATTTAAAAATGAAGTACTCAACTATTTACATAGTTATATTCAGAAATATAAACTAGAGATTACATAGACAAAAAATTTACCAAAATATAAACCATTTTTAAGAAGCAATCCATGAACAAATCAACAAACTCACATTTTCATTATAAAACTTATATATTAATAATTTATCCATTATCACCAATATTATTTAACTTTTTATATACCCCATGATTTCAAATTTATAGGTCAAAATAGTCATATTGTTTATCAATTATTTTGAATGTGATTAATTTTTTTAATAAAAAATTATATTCAATTAGCTTTTGGAGCTCCAAAGATACTTGGTCATAATACGAATATTGACAATGTTGGATGATTTTCATTAGGTATTGATTTCTTATGAAATGAAGAATGAAAAATTTATAAAGAAATGTGTATGTTATATTAACAAATTTTAATTAATTTTATTATCATTGAGATAAATTTGATGTAAAAGAACATGGAAAACTATTTTATTTTTTATTGAAGGAAAATGAAATGAAAAGTAATAAATTATTACCAATTAATTATAAACATTTAAAAAGGAAAATGTAAATTTTTAGTAAATTTTTTTTTGAAATATTTTAAATGTGTTAATATGGAAATGTTTTTATCAAATTATCTATCTAATTAGAAGATAAAAAAGAAAACATATGATTATATAAATATGTTTTTATTTAATAACCCAACTATATTAAACTATTAAAATTCATCATTATAATGATATTTTTTGTATTATATGGTGTAAATCATATTTTATTTGAATATAATTGTGGATGATACTTCAGTTGATTCATTCAAGAATAATCTTATCACAAAATTTACGGATTTGGAATTTTCAAGTGATTGAGAACATGACTGTAATAGAGAAGCAGTGGAAAAGTTTACTATGATCATGATAAATAGATTAATATATAATTTTATATCACAAATATTCAAATTAAAATGTTAATTATATTATTAATAAATCTTTAAAAAACCGAATATCGATGATTTTTTTATTAAATTAGATATATCAATATTATATAATATTTAATTAATATATGCATTTTTTACAAAAGGGGGTAATATAAAATGAAAATTTGAAAAATTTATAGTGAAAGGGATTAGTAACATGAAATGTTTTAATTTTTTTTTTGAGAATTTAGGGAATAATATAGCGAAACTTGTCTTCCATAGTGGAAATTAAATTACTGATATTACTTTGAACTAATAAATGAAAAATAATTCATGTAACAATATTTATCATCATGGGTTATTGAAATGAATTTTATGTTCTAATATAATGGAATTAAAGTTGGTGTAACTTTTATTTTTAAAGTTTATATTGAATGAGTCTTGATGTAGACAACATTTTATTTTTATATTTGCATCTTTTGGATGATAATTTGACCAACGTGACTCAGATTATGGTTTTAGTTTATGTATTTTTTTAAATGAAATAGTAAAATAAAAATTCCTACAATATGGCTAGTGGATAGCTATGAAATTATAAATGGAAATGTAGTGGTTACTTATAATACCTCTAAAAGGCCAGTAATAAGATATTAGAAATCTCGTGGACTCAACAGACTATTAGTGATCCCTCTAAAATTTATGTTTCCTTAAAACTGATTTGTCTCTTTTTTATCATTCATATCTATACATTGTGTATATTTATGGTTTTATATTCCAATATGTTTAATCTCTGAGAATTTTTTAGGTGATTCCACTAATTTAAAAGTGTGGACTTATATTCCATATATTCAATTCTTGGTGAGATTTTGATAATCCATATTTTTTATATCAATTGGATTGTTTCATTATTACTCGGAAAATGTTTTTACATATTTCGTACTTGTTATCTTATATGATGAACGAACGAGAAATTAAAATGTGATGTGTAGATCTATACATTATATTTCCCCTCAATTCATTAGAAGATATCTTCAGAAAAAAATGGTATATGGCTTATAATTACCATATTTAGAAATTTTTTGACATTCTACTTTTCCTTATGAATAATATGCTATATTTGGCCCCGAAAACATTATGTACGTCTTGTTTAAAGAATTAAATTTATGATAATGATATCCATTGGTGCACATTCCATCACCTAGAATTTTATTGTTGTAGTAATTGTAATATACTTACTTTAATTACTATCTATGGATATATTACGCTCTATGTATCGGTTTATTATGAAATTTGTTTGATTACAAAGACCTTCAATAAAAAATGTGATATGTTTTTATTAGGATTTACTTGGATGTATGTTTGGCCTTTCTAAAGATTTTAGATCACCACTTTTAATGTTTTTATTTTCCTATGTTATGAAATATATTATTATACATGATATTAAAACAATAGTATAATGTTATTAGGATTTCTTTAATATATTTTAGTTGTTGTATGGTTTAAACATGTCATAGTATTGTAGGGGAAAATTTCTTTTTGATTGATTTCATTAGTTAATGATGTTTTCTATCTCTTTAAATCACTATATGAAAAATATAATTGGGATATAAAATATTCAATAATGTTTTATTATTGTTCAAATTACGGATATATATATATATATAATTTCTATTAAAATTGTTATTGAAGCGAGCCTAATATTTCGGTGTTTATGAAACTAGGAATGGTAGTGCTGGACTGGGGTCCAACTATTGGTACCAGAGAAGGGTTTAAATAATGATATAGAACAGTACATTTATTATGGATAATTCAATAGTTTATAAATTTTTTATTAGTATATATTTAATGATATAGATAACTATTTTTGATATGTTTGGATATAATGATAAGGTAATAATCAACATTTTATTTGAAGAAAAAGATAATAGATCATTAGTAAAAACCCAATGGATAAATATTATTATAGAATAACATACTAATTTTTTTTTTCATGTTTTGATTTGGTTTTTCACAAGATATTACAACATAATTAAGACACTGAATGTGGATTAACTCTTATTATTTGGATTACGCATGGTTAATAAACACAAATATTGGGTAATTAGTGTTAACATTATCATCACCTAACACAAAATATGAGGTGTAACTACAAAAATGGTTTTATAATCATATGAAATATGATTTGGTAGATCATATACACATTATAATCCAAAATGAAGGAATTATTTATTATATACATTAAGTAAATATTATATTGAGTCTTAGAAAACCCAAAAAATTAATATATTTGTGTGGGCCTTGAATGATATAGGTTTACATATGGATTATATATGATGAAATAATAGTGATATATGTTTGTATAAAATAATAATGAGATAAAATGAGTGTGTGAAAATTTAGGATACAATGATGTTACATTTTTATAATTCAAAATTGATGTTAATTATTAATCACTTATTTTAATCGCTTTTTATAGAAATGGATGTATCTCCAAGAAACCAAGTTCACAATGGGTGTGAGGGAAATCCAGTTACTCTCTCAAGAATCAACCCATATAAATGGGATCTATATTGATAAATTTGGTGATTAGTCCAAACCTACTATTCTAAAACATGGATAAACAAGTGAAAAAAATAATAAAACCGAAACACACCAAATAAGAGATGGAAGTGGTCACTAGGAATCTAAATAGAATAAGATAACGAAGAAAATAATTTTCAGTTTCTTTTATGAATATCATATGGAAATAATCTTGGGGGATGTTGACTTAACAGATAAATATTTGAAATAGTCATGCATATGAATTTAATAAAACTTATATAATTAAAATTATGAATGAATATTTAAAAATATATTTCTTAAAATGAAATGTAGTTTGACAATTATATTATTAAATGTTTAATTTAATGGGAAATGTGGGAAATAGAAACCAATAACTATTGAAAAGGGGAAGAGTTGATGAAACTCATACTAATATAATGGCAATGAGTGTCTACTCATTACTAGCAGATGAATTTTGTAATGAAATTTTTCAGAAGTTAGTTGATATCATGTAAAAAAATATGTTCTTGTATTATTATTATTCAATAAATTTACCTATTTTTGAGAATTTACTCTTAATTATACTTGGTCAACATCACATTATATAATTATATGATAATTTTTTATGGGTTATCTTCATATATATAGTGATTATAACAATTTTAATACAGTTAAATATCACACCACCTCGTAAGTAATCCTAAGATTATCTAGGAGTGTATAATTAACTATTAGTTCCATATAAAAATTACCTTAATTGAATTATTCAAACTCAGAGGGTATAATATAATTTTTGGGGAATCCCAACCCATGTGATTTTTATATATCAATAACTTTTCATAAGTCAATGTCTTCAACAAATTACTCGATGTAACCGAAATATTAAATGAAACCAAAATATATATTGATAAAAATATAATGTAAATGAAAGTTTATTAATTACTAGATATTAAATTAGTGGGAAAAAATATGATTATATAATTTTTATAAATTAATCTAATGTATTTATTTATTGAATTTAAAATAAAAATTATATTTTTGAAATAATTTTTACAATAATTTAATGATTATAAATTTACTTGTATAAATATTTATTTTTCATTTGATATATACTTCAATTTCAAGAAACCTGATATTAATGATGAAGAAATATATTTTATATGAATAATTTTTTAGTACTAATTTTGAAATTACTTAAGAGAAAATATGAATGACAATGGTTAATATTAAAAAAATTTATTTTTCATAAGAAATAGTTTTTCAGTATATTTTATAATAAAAATTATAATTGAAACGCTAAATTTTTTTATCAATGACAAAAATGATAATTATTTTTTAATTCATCATTGAAGTAATATATTATGAATAATGTTTTGTCTTCTTTTGAAAAAATTGATTTTACTTTATAAAGATAGTTATACACATTTTAAAATATTATGATTTAATGACATTAATTTTATAAAAGAATATAATATAATCATTTTAATCCATTTGAAAAAAAATTATAGTTATTTTTAAGGTCAAATTATAAATCTAAAAATATCTTCTATTGTTTTAAAACCGATTACATTATTTTATAACTTATGTAATATTTTTGAAAGAAGTTTTTATTATTAACATGTATATTTATTATTTTATAATAAATTTTTAAAAAAATTATAAATTTAATCAAATGAAATGGATTTAAAAATATTAATAAATATGTCCAAATTTTGTAAGAATTTTTTTTATTTGTGCAAAGATAATATTTTATTTATGTAAAAACTATTTACCGTAGTAATTATATCTAAAGTCTAAATTGATTAACAGATTTCAAAATGAAAAATTTAAAAACCATGTTTTATAATTTCTGGTTTCGAATTGAATTGAGATTATAACATTATAACTCTATTATTTATCATTTTTTATCCACATTCCATGACATTATCTTCCTATTATTAGAATTATATATGTATTCAAAAAATGCCATCACTTATTGTTTGTAAGTGAGGCCTCTTACAACCCCTTCAATACGACACCTATAATTTTTGTTCCTCATAAACCAATGAAATTTTGAGTCACCTAAAATACTATTCACCCACCTTTACCTTATGGTAATAATTGTCTAGAAAATCCATTCTTCTATATGTAATTAACCAAGTAAAACTCAACGTTCAGAACTTGAGTAATAATTATTCCTTATGTAATTTATTTACTAGCATACAATTAAAATTATAATTTTAATATCGTTATTAAATAAATAACTATTTTTTGTATAATAAATGTAATTATTATAATATAAAAAGCATAAATTTCATTTCACCTATTCCTTAAAGAAAATTGATTATGTGATTCATATGTCTTTGTAGAATACAACCGCGATGAAGCGACATATTCATTTTTATTCAAAATTAATATTGAATAGTCAAAAAGGTAATTTAAAATATAATTAAGGCATTTATAAATTATTTAATATTCTTAAATGATAAACCATTTAACTCATTTATTGTGGTTTCTTCATATAAAAGAATTATCCTTACATGCATGCAAAATATATCCTCCAAGGAATGATGCATTCTTTTTTTCATTATTAAAATTCATGGATGTTCAAATGAATATGATTAATTTAGGAATTGTGTGGTTATTATTTCATTAATAATTTTCATAAAAAATTTGAAACACATATTAATGATATTTAAAAAAAAAAAATTGTTAATTCAATTGTTTAATATATATGTATAAAGAGGAGTAAAATTTCAATCAAATTATCTGATATTTTAATAAAAATTATTGAGTATTTTACATTCTTATAAGGTTAAGACATCATACTAGAAAAACTAAATAATATCACTATTATTTTGTTATAAATTATATTACAAGTACCCAACTACAGAATAACCTGTTAATCATGATACGTTAATGATAGTGATTATCTAACCACCAGTAGGAATAATACTATGAATAATAATCATGAAGGAATTTGGGAAAATAATTAGGGGAATAATATTACATGAATGTTTAAATAAGTAATTTTAAAGAAAATATTAACATTCTTATTAAAATAATTAATTAAGGAACCACCTTTCATTCATTAACAATCCCTAAGACACTATCATCATCAATATCATCATCATGGGATGTCCCCAAAACTATGATGGAATAAAATAATTAATCTTTTAATATCATGTAAAATATTTTATCATACCATTTATTATGTTAGAATTATTATATTCATATCAATAATGAATACTAAAACATTTTTTTATGAAACTAATTCAAATTGGACATGATTATTAATACTTGATATAGAAATGATTTTATAACTGACTAGAATTCATGTTAATAATGATTAAAAATGACGATTTTAAATGAAAAATGTCTTATAAATACTATTAAATACGTTATTAATGTTGTTATGATATTTATAGATGGGTATAGGGGTGTTCATTTAATCTAAGCTAAAAATTAGGGTTTTCTTATCTAAATTTTAAATTCCATGAGACAAACATCTTATTATAAAAAGTGTTTTCCATAGAATCTTGAATCTACTATCAACTTAATATTTTTTATCATAATCCTATTATTTTAAATATTATTTAGTCATCTGTGGGAATTATATTCTTTATTGTTTCTTAATCTAATTCTTTTACAATTATAGGGATTTTCTTGGTCTCATTTTTAATTCATTGAAATGAAATACATTTTGTACATCATGATATAATTGAATAGTGTACTATCATACCATATAAGTTTCATTATAAAACATTTTATTAAAATCATTTTAACCAATAAAACAAATAGTATTCCATTATTCTGGTGAATATATTTTAAATTGTTACCCTTGGATTACAGTTTTTTGTAAGTAAATATTTTTACATTTAGATAATATATTTCTCTTGAGAATATTTCCAATAAAGTAGTTAAATTCTAATATTCATTGTGTTATGTGATATTATCTTACTTTTTTATATGGATTTAAATTTTTTTCCACGAAAATACATGTCTACCATATCCACTAATTATGTTTACTATGATGAATTTTTATAGCATACATCTCCATTCATGGAGTTGTAATGTTTTTTCTAAAAACATTATTCATCCATTATTGGGTTCTACCCGCATAATATTTTTTAATTCTTTATTTTATTATCCACATTTTAAAATTTAAAATTTAATATATTTAATTTTTCATTAATCTTTTTAAAGTGGGTGTTATCAACAATGGTATTATCAATGAATTAAAAAAGTTCATTTTATTTATGTATCAATTATTTCTTTCTTTAGCTCTAAATTTCCAATAGAAAACCTTTTTCATTCAATTGATGAGGCCATGATTAGTGTTTGGTTTTCATATTGGTTCATTGGTGGGTATATTTTTGTAGCCTGTGATCGTGGATCGTTTTGGATATTATAGAGTGAAAATATGTGTTTTTGTTAATTTATTTTCAAAGTTGCATATTTATTGGAATCATCAGACAATAACATTATTTATTTATGTATTACCATTACTATATCCATATTATGAATATGTATGTTATATTCATTTTTATTTGAGATAGTTATTTATTTCCAATGTTCTTAGTTTGGTTGTTCCCTATTTGTATTTTTTTATTTTATTGGAATGGATCTAAATTGTGTAGACACTAAAAGTGACACACCTAGTTGAATTTTTACTAGTTTATATTATTATATTATATTGAAATAATTCCTTAGTTAATGTCCCTAATACCCATACATATGATTATAGACTGTAGGGTATGTGATTACGATAATGACCTTATAACAAGATAAAATGGTTTTCGGGATGGTTAGCCTAGGATTTTTTATTATAGGTTGTTTCAAAGTATAAAATCAAAATATAGGCCTATATTATGGAAGCACCCCTTCTTATCTATGATATTTTATCGTGTTGAGGTATGTCTGTTGTGACATGCGATGTAGGTAATGGGATATCCAAGCTAGATATATCTCCACATGATCTTTAATATTCCTTGAGTAGTTTCATTCTGATTTTTATTATAATTATTTTATAAGATTAATATTTAAAACTGTGGTATTATTATAGTTGTTATAATTGTATGAGATTACATTAGGGGTTTTATTGCTATTTTGGGATCAAAATAGACAATGAATTCGTGGAGTGATATTGGATTACATTGATTTGAAATCCATGCAGTGAAAAGTACATGATTTTGATTACATTTTTAAAACATTGGCTAGATTGGTGCATAGCACATAAAAAAATTCAACCATGTCCATCATATTTATACATCTTGTTTTTTTTCTTGTTTATACCACTTCAATGTATTCCCTTGAGCGATTTTAGTAATGATTAACTAATAATGTGTGGTCTTGTGTTATGTTGGTTAAATTACTTTATATTTTTGAGAAAATTGTGTTCTATTCTTCTTTTGAGAAAATTTTGAAACATTTTTTCTATTTCAAAAGATGATTTCATAAAAATATATTTTCAACATAGAATATGTAATTTAGTGTTTTTATCAAATGATTTTTTTCTTCTATAAAAATTTTTATAAGTAATTAATTTTCATTAAAAAATATAGGGTTATATATTGAAAACAATTTGATAAAAAAAATTTAAATTGATTAACAGACATTAGGTTTTTATAATATAGAAGTCATTTTTAATATAGAAATTTGAATTTGTACTTTTAAAATAAATAATAATTTTAATAGTCCATGTAGGATATTTAATTTGACAAATTTTTTGTCTTCCAAAAATCGATTTTGTAGTTTCATGGTTTTTAAAATTTTAACAATGTTTGAATGGTGTATGTTTTGAAATTTTTTAATGGGGAAGATCTTTTTTAATGATTGAATATGGATTTTAATTTAATGTTGTTAATTAGTGAAATTTGATTTTCTATCTCATAACTGGGATTTTCAAATTGATTTTCCTATTTTTAGGAATAAAACATTTAAGTTTGTATCTTCATTGGAATAGTTCACATTTTGTGTGGTTTCGGAAGTACGATTGTGTTGGGTTCATGCTTTTTGATATTTAATGTAATCCTCTCAGAATTATATTGAGGGATAGTATGATATTTTACCATTGTTTTGGTCCAATACATATCCATGGATATATCAAACCATTAAGTAAAGTGGGTAGTGTCATTACTTTTCAATGTAATTTAGTGTTGGTTTGTCTTCAAATTATCCAAGATGATGTTTCCAAAAATGGTTATTTAGAAACTGGGTTGGTTGATCATAGTATACATGGATGGTGACCCTTAATAGGATAATTTATTGGGTGATGAGTGATCTTCTAAGAGTTTTTGTAAAAGTATATGGATTGATGTGATGATCTATTGTGGGAATTTTTATGATGATTTCAGATCTATCATGGTTGTTTTATGGTGTTTTTTGGATTTTTAATTTTTCCTCTTCTGTTAGAAGTAATTTCATATGGTGTTAAGAACTCATTGTTTTTTTATTACTTTTTTGTTTTTATACTAAATTTGAGGTCATTAATATATGAGAGGAGTTGTTTAATGGATTATAGGTAATCCATGTACACATACCTAGGTTTCCTGGGGATAAAGATATTAATAAGTAGAAAATAGGATCTACTAAGAGGGACATATTTTAGGAACACTAAGAGGTAATGTTTTTTGATATCTTACAATGTTACAATTTGTTGTTTTTTCATGGACAATGGTTGGAATTATGTTTTTACATTATGAGGTTTGAATCTATTTGTATGGTTTTTTGGTCACCATAGGATATGATGAATATTAATAATTATTTTTTCCCTTTTTGATTATTAATTGGGTTATGTTTTCACAATGCCATTTGATTCAATTTCTCGGGGGTTATGGTTGTTAGTGGAACATTATTGTTCTCTTTAAGACTATGTAGAATTTTGGTTGTCTTGGGAAACATTATTTTCATAGAAGATGTATTATATGATTCATAATTGTAAATTAATTATAAATAGGGGGGATACCTATTCTAGGTCTAAACCTTTCTGGAGAATCATGTTGAATGGTTATTGATAAGGATGTTGCATCAGATTATCTTGTGTTATATGAGGATCTTAATATATCCTTTGCAGAGTGACCATGAATCATGGTTTCTTCCTCTTGGGATCCTTTTGATTTTTCCCCACACCTCCTACATTTTTTAAAAGTTTTATATGGTTTTACCATTTTCGTTACCTTTTTCTACCAAGGAATTATTCGGGGATGAATGTGGCATTGTGGGGGAGAATGGTGACACCCCCATGTCATATTTCTTTTATATATTAATAATATATATTTATTTACATTTTTTCAATATTTTTCAATTGATTCACAGGAATTTTTTGTTTTTTTATTTCATCAGTATGAGAGTACACCATGGTGAATGTGAACAATGTGAGTCACTTTAGTTTGGTGAGACCAAATGGGGGGATAAGGAATTATGTTGGGATTTTTTTCTTGAGTGGTTTTTCATGTGGGAATCTGTCAAGGATACCACATCATAACCCAATTTTTGAGTGTGGGGGGGGGGGGGGTTGATAGACACCAAATGGTATTACATTATAGAGCTCCTTGTATAGCGGTAGAAGTGTCCCTTATATGAAATGATCAATAAATGAGATACCTTCCTTGGTGTCTGGGTGTTTTTTTCATTATGCTAGTGAACTATGTCATGGTAGTTATTTATTTTGATAAATATTCATGGCTATCTCATTCCACCTTTGATGATTACTTAGTATTGTTTCACACCATCCCCCATACTGTCTGCCTCTCCCATTACATAGAGTCCTCCAAGGTTATCCATTTTTCTTTACCTTGGATTTTCAGCCAAATTTATCATTATTTTAGTTGGATTAAAATGTTGGTATCCTATTTATCACTTTTTTATTCCCACTACTTCATTTCTCATTGACATCCCCACACCCATAATGATTTAATTCTGATTATTTTGATGATTACATCATTTTGAGGAAATATCCTTTTTCAGTTTCCCATTATCGATAAAATATAACTTGTTGTGACATGATCATTCTTGATTGAAATTGGGTTTTCTATAATATATCCCTTATAATTCATGTCACGAGATTCTAAATGTTATATATAATTTCAAATAAACATTTATTCATATGGATTACTATTTATGGGTGAAATATAGTCTTCAAATGGAATGTTATTCATTAAATTGGATGTTTTTAATTCTTTGATATCTCTGATAAGGTTTTCAAACAATTAAATTTCATTTAATGTGTTTATAAAAACAAGTATTTTATTTTTAAATGATATAAATAGCTTTAAAGAATGTGTTATGAAAACATGGGATATAAAATATTTTTTTTTGGAACAATGGGGTTTCAAAAAGAATGATTTTGAGTTTTCAATGTATTGTGTGAAAAATATGTTCTTTTTTTATAAATGTTAGTCAAATTTGAGAGTTAAGAATTAATTGGAAAATAATATTTCAGAATTTGTTTGGTTTTAAATTTTATTTCAAATGGTTTGAAATGAATTAGTATCTTGTACATATTTATGAAATAATGTTTAAAATTTTAATATATTTTGTTTATTTTAAATGTATGTACCATTATTTATCCCCTTGAACATAAAATTAGCATAGTTTACAATGACCCCTTTGGGGATGTTTTATATAGATATATCAATTTGGGATGTTTATGATTGAATTTAATGAAATGTGTTTTTTCCAATATGTATTTTGTATATGATATTATGTTTTCTTAAGAAATATTATTATAGACTCATGTAGTGGATTATTTGTTATTTCTTACTCACCTATATTGTTAAATATGATGTTATTATTTGTAGATATTTAGAATAGTTTGATAAATTTTATGCTACATTTCACTGATAAAGCTAGATAATTACATATGAAAGGAATGACCCCAATGAATTTTTCTTATAGTACTTTGATATTATGAAATGAATGATGACTGTAATTTTATAGATTTATATAGGGTCTAATTAGTGATTTGATGAGATATTTATTTTACCATTCTAGTAAGACCTTAGGGGGTTCTTATTCTGATAACTCCCATTAAGGATTATTTTGGGTGTCTTTTTCTATGAATTATTTTTATTCCTTACCTATGATTTGTTTTCATGGAACCATTACATGATTAAATCTCTTATATGTTGATATCATGGTCATAATGGGTATTATATTGACTTTTGTTAAAAATATTAATTACATTTAAATATTTCTATCAAATGGATCAATGTGTGTGTTTTAAAATTGAATGTTGTGTTTTTTTAAATGGAATTAGTGAAATTTTATTGGTAAAGAAGAAGTACCAGATGTTTTTTTTGGTTATGAATTTAAATTTTAGTATTTTCAAAATTTCAATGAAATCATAACACAAATCACTACTTATTTGATATATTTTGAAAATATTATATTTATGCATTAAAATCCTTTTATAGAAAATGTATTTAATATAACCATTGATAAATGGAAGAGAAAATGTATGTTAGTGGAATTAATTTTTTAAATTATTTATACACTCAGAAAATAATATTTCTATGTTATCATAAATCTATAAATAATAAAATGTTTAATTAATGAAATTGGATAAACCCCTTATTGTGATGATAATGGGATTTTGTTACCTCACACTATGCATTTTATTACCGGTTTATGGGAGAGACTGAAACTATCATATTTCATTTAGCTTTATTGTTCTTGATTTTATTAGCGTTTCCATCTTTGTAAATTGATAGACATGTGGTTATACTGAGTGATTTTCATTTATATAATAATTTTTTAGTGGAAGAATAAGTATATGTTTAATTTTTTTCACGAAGGATGGATCGACCACTTGACCTAGATGTCGAATTAATTTTGGACTTTATTTAAGAATTTTTTTACAGGTAGTGAATTTAATTATTTTTAGTTTATATTTTTTCTTACTTATAATGGGACCATTTTTGAAAATTTATAATTTATATCTACATATATATCATTCATAGGTTTCCACCATAATGATAAGTCATGATAGATTATCAACAGTTTATTCTACTAATTTATGTTATTATATATGGATAAATGTGTTCATACGTTTTTGGCACAGATACCCATATACTAGTTTCTAACCTTTGGGATAGAAAATTCCACTTGATTCTAGAAATGTACTCAGTTAGTTAGTATTATAGGAGATCATTGTATGATTTATTATAAATAGTTTGAGATATATTGGTCTTATCATTTATTTTATCATTTATAAAAATTACTATATTTTGAGGGGATAATTATAAATAAATCATGTGGATAATAAATTGATATCTTTTTATTTTTAGAAATTAATTTCTTCAATAGATAGGATTTCTCCCTCTATTTTATGGTTTAAGTGGGAATTGATTATTCACATTTTCATTTAGTTTTATTTTATTATTTGATACCTTAATTAGTGAGGGATAATTTTGATGATTTTGTAGTGATAGTAAATATTACTACCTGAGATATTATTTTATGACATTCTCTAATTATATCAAATTGTTTTGATAGATTTGTCCACGCATAACATTAAATCCATATGAAACTATGATATGTTTCATCTTCTAAAAAATTTCTATTGAATTAGAAATTATGAACAATATTAACTTAATTATAAAATATAATTATATATAGGTTTATATAAATTTTAATTTACGCTAATATGAAAAACAATCATTATTTTGTTTATCAGTACATCTTTTTCATCTGTAAAATTTTTATTAAACAAAAATAAGTATATTCTTTTCTATTAATGATTTTAATAAAACATAAATTTTAAATATTAATGATTTAATTATTATTAATTTTTATATAATTTATGAATAAGAAGAACCCATATTTTAAAAAGTCAATTTTTCCTGTAAAAACAACATTCAATGATAATTTCTGATTGTAATTAAAATTGGAATTTCTAAATTTTATAATTTGATTTTAAAGAGATAAACAAAATTTTCTACATTATAATTATTTTATTAATTTAATATTAATTTTTGGATTATATCTCAAAAAAAATATATTTTTAGTTGTATAAATAAAATATAATTTCTTTTCTAAAAGGGTCACTTTTATAACTCTTACATTATATGTGGGGCCTAAAATCTTTAAAATATATTTAAATTATCAAATATATTTATTAAGTATATATTTTTTAAATCTAACTGTTTTTTGAGTTTATAAATTATGGTATCAATATTTTAGTACATAGGAAACAATTTATTATAATTTAATTTTTTTCAATTTTTATATTTAAATAATTTTTTTTTGATAAATTCGATTTTGGTTTATTTTTAAAACCATTTACAATTAAATTTTTATAATAAATTAATGAATATATCTAAAATAATTAACCATGAAAAATTAACCTTATACAAGAGTTTAAAGATAAAAAACACTCTTGTAAATTATATCAATTTTATATGTTTTGTGTTACTAAATTGAAATAAAAGTCCTTAATTTATCAATTGAATTAGGTAAAATATATCCAAAATTAATAATCATTAGGACGAAATTTGGAAATATGTTCCAACATAGATTTTTAGTATTAATATAATTTAAATTTTAATATTTTATTATAAGTTATATGTTTTGAATGACTAATCTGCGGTGGCTCGAATTTTTTTAATTTATAATGACCAATATACTATTTAAAAATAAGTATTTTTATTTTAAACTATTACATTCATGTATTTCATAACATCTCAGACCATACTCACCAAATGATCAAATTAATATATTCTTACCCCTTACTCATCATTCTATTCAATGGAAATGTTCCACTTCTTTGCTTATAAAAGAGGTATCACTTCCACCATTTCAGTAATCTACTTTTACTTATAAATTAACATTAACACATACAAACAATTACTCATATTTATGTCACTTATATTATATATTACTCTGGTTCACCCAAATTATTCTAATTCTCTCATCTCGAAGGCATTTTTCTTGAGGATGATTAAGGTCTAAGTGTAAGTATCACATATTTCTAAAGGTTTTATTATTATTATTTATTTCTAAACAAATCATAACCACTATAAAATATTTGAATACATATCATTAAATTTTGATTCTTTATTACTATAATTTTAAAACATTAATTTTTTTATTCAATCTATTAACGGGAATAAAAATTGTTCTAGGAGTGTGTGAACTCATATTACCTCATGTATGAAGCGAGAGATATTTATTTTCATCACAACCCCTATAGGATTGTTTTAGTAATGTTATTAATGAATAATTATCATTTATATAATTTATTTAATATTCTATAATAGTAATTGAAAATCAACCATAACACCTCTAATTCTTTGGTACAAAAATGTTAATTGGGCATTATGAAGACAACTATAGTCACAAAAAAATGGGTTCCATTTTACTCCACATATTATCATTTATGGTTTTAGTATATTTTTAATATTTTCAATATATATATATATATATATATATTAATTTATATTATTAATATTTCCATTTTTTATAACCCAAATGTTTTTAATTATTATAAGGTAATCTAATAATATTGAAAAATTACCAAAAACAAGTTCATTAATATTTTTATTTTTTTAATACATGACTAAAAATCCAATGTAATGATATTATAACATTATAATTATTTATGAAATTGTAATTATGTTATATTTAATTTTTTTAAATAATATTATCTTGGAGGAAAAGGACGATCAACAGCACTTGTACGATCCATGTTCAAAATGGTCAAAATTAATAACACCTGATTTTGAAAATAGATTATGACATTGTAATACATTAAGGTAATTATTATTAAGGAATAACATAAATAGAAATATAAAATTTTATGGTTATATAATATTTAATTTTTACCCTTTATGATATAAGATGATAATGCACTTCCGTGGAAATCAAGTGGAATGATAAATGACTTTATAACTCAAACATTGATCAAAAAATCATAATTTTTTTTATGATAATAGTTAATACATGAAATTTCCCTTTAAATGATTTTCTATTTCACTTATGTGAAAATTAGTTATTTCAATCTATTAAATTTCCATGAAATTTATTGTTTTCATTTAATATAAAAAATGGGCACTTTATGAAAAAATACATAGAATTTTGACTTTTCAAATGATGAATACAAAAAAATTAAAAATATTATTTTTGATATTTGGTTTTTATTATCTTCATAAATAATCTAACTAAAATTAAGTTATTTATAATTCTTCAACATATATTTTAGTTTTATAATGTGTTTTTAGTGACCATAAATCATCAATAATCGATTTAAGTAATGATGTTATTTATGTGTTTTTTGGAAGACCATTGTGATTCCATGGGTCTTCAGTTGATGAATCAAAAATATCATGAATCTCATTTTTCATTATATGATTGATTTTATGTTTCAATTATTGTTTTCATGTGGAAAAATATCATATTGATTATGATATGTGTGGTAACTATATCTTAATACAATTCATTTTGTAAATGGTTGTATCTAAAGAGATATAATTATTTTGTGAACAGGATAGCAAGCAGACTGGTTCACAAAGGTTGAGTGAGATGGATTTTATATTTACAAACAATTTTATTGGAAGGTGTCTATATTTACAAAGATAAATAATAAAAGATTTATGATTATTCCACTTTCATTCCAATGTTCTATGGGACATGTTAAATTCTCCACGTTTAATTTTTCTCATTCAACTGTAAAAGTGCATTAATTTAAAATTTTATGTCTATATTTTATGCATATAGTTAATATATACCAGTATATATTCCTTAAAATAAACTATTTTCTTATGAATTATTTTTCATATATTAATAATCTCACCATTGTATTATTAGATATATTATCATGTACATTGTATTTAATCATAACCTTTTTATGTTTTTTATTCCCCTGTGATTTTCAGTGGATATATACAAAATGTATTCAAAATGTACTTTTTCTGATTTGTTTTTCATTATTTTCCAAAATTAACTCAATAAAATTGAGTTATGTGTCTTTATTTAAATGAGATTATTATTTTGTTATGTGTTTATTTTAGTTGAAAATATATCATTATTGACCAATTTAATTCAATATTTTATTTAGATGTTTTATGAAATCTGGTTTCTATCCATGGGTTATTTAAATAATTATTTGGAAATGTCATGAAACCATTCTTATTTCTACTGGTCAATGAATATTGAGATTTTTGTTTTAATGTGGAAGACATATATATTGATTAAGGGTTTGATGCAACCTACATGTCCCTCTAATTTCATACCGTAAATGATTATATCTCAATGGATAAAAATCACATGTGAATGCATTTTCAAGTCGCTTGGTTCAAAAAGGGTGAGTGTGATGGCCTTTTACCATTACCAATAATTTTATAAGTGAATTTGTTTTTGGGTATCTTTATTCACAGTGATAGGAAATATTATTTTTATCATTGGTTCACATTCATTCAATAGTTCCAGGTTTCATGTTATATACTTTTTTTTTATTTTTCTCCTGCCTTCGTAAAATGGATATCGTTTTAAATGATATGTTTATCATTCATTATTATGGAAAACAAATTTTGTTTTATGATACTTAATATTAGATATTTTTCCTTAGTAAAGCTATGTTTTATATTTATTATCTAACAATTATGGTCATTTATATGTTATACCTTAATGAAAATTTTATCCAATAATTTTTTATGTTTTCCATTACCAAATATTTTAAGATGATTGTGTCAAATGACATCCCTATTATTTGATTTTTATTATGAAGAAATGTTCTCATTATGTGAAATAATTTTTTTGTTTGTGTCTAGTATACAATACACTAAACCATTGGTTCCTTGGGCTGTGTATACATTTTGGGATAAATAATTAATAACCCCAGGGAAACATCTTAACACTTATAATGAATCCCATTCTCACATATCTTGCATAATTAGTTCAAAAAATTATACAACAAACAAATATCACTCATCCAAAATAACTTTGGTAGAACCCATGGCAGTAACAAAACAATCACAATTCTTTGACAACATTTGATTCATAGAGTGGGAGGCCCATGTTAATCCTAAACATCTAGGCTTGTATGATTAATGAAAAACATAGGATATTAAAAGGTAACTACCACCCTGTATACCATGTTCATTCTCCTATGAATCTAATATCTCATGGATCTGTAGTTGAACAATCAACGGTCCATCCAAACGATCCAAGGGGGTGTCCTATGAATCAATTTAGGTGATCTAATAGTCATATATAAGAAGTCCAACATTCATTCATAGGGGTTTATTACAACTCAGAACATCCTGACTCTATTCTGATCCTACTGACCCTAGGAATTCAAAATGTTCTAATGGAAATACCATTTGAAACTCACACCACTTTAGAATTCACAATGGTCTCATAGTATCAATTATATCTCATAAATCATGGGAATTACTGTATTCATGAAACAATATTTATCTAATGATGGATCATGGTTACCAATACTAGGAATCAATATTTTCATTGACCATATCATCCAATGCATGTCTAACTGACAATTATCCAAAAATTACTGTGAGAAAAAACCAAAACATATAATGACTGGCATGGTTTCATCCATCTAATAAAGTGATTCAAGAGAATACATTGAAATAACATCTACTTCATGGAAACTGGTCGATTACCAAGCATAATAGGAAATCACAAGTCATTAATTTTAAATATAAATCTTAATAAAAATACAATAGTTGTTATCTTACCCCTCATACATTCCATCAACAACCTAAACCTGGTGACCTTATCCATCATTTTTTTATTCTAGGGATACACCTACATACCTATTTACCAATTCATATATGGACAAACTATGGTTTGGTAGGTTAATGTTGTAACCACCATAGTCAATGTGGTTACAGATTCCCAATGGGACCCTCACAAGGGTCCTTGTATCAGCCAAGGACTTTTTTCAACATATGGGGTCTAAGTATTTTACATCTTAGGGAATCATCGTCAAAAAATAAAATTAAATCATTGGATATATAATGTGAAACCTATAAGAAATTTTTAAAGATATTTCACATATCCCATATCGTTCTATATGGATTTTAATTTGGACTAACAAAAAGATAACACAAAATATGGTTGAATTTTTTCTTTTTGATAATATTGATAGATTCTAGATTATAAAACTCTTTTCAATTTATGAAGACATGAAATATTATATTTTTTATAAAATATAAGAAGTGAATAAACTGAAATAATGAAAATTAAAAGTTTATATTGGTGTGGGGTACAAATATCCCCTAGTCCACTCCACCAACTATCTCTATAAAAGCTTGGTGAATTTCACTAGATAATTTCCTCTTATAACTAGACCTAAAATCCCCAACATAGTGAATACAATTGACCGCATTACAGAAATTCAAAATAGAACATTCTAGTTCCTTTAAAAGGAACCATCAATCCACAGATTAATACAATCTGTCAATATGTAATCCATATCTAATTATGAGTAGTGGCTACGATAATAAATAAAAATAATTTAATATTGATTGGTTTGAGTTAATCATCACAATTTCGGTTGAATTAATTGATTTTAGATGGATTTATTCTTCTTTATAAATGATGATTCTTTACAAAAATATAAATCTAAAGTGATCAAGCTTTCATATAATCATCAATTTGAATAGAAACAAATAGAATAATAATTCAAACATCGATGCATGGATGAAATATATAGTCCTTACAAAGCGTAACCTCATTATAAAATAATAGATTTTACCATTCATTATATCAAAACTATGACTGATATTAAATTGAAAATTGATTTATATAAGAATTTATCTGTTTATATTTCAATGTAAATTGAAAAATAATATTCATAGTAGAGTACATTCTTGGATACCCCCAATCGATGTAAATTGCCTGATAGAACGTGGATAGTTAAGTAAAAAATTAACAGGGGAGTCATAACATCCCATAAAAGAACGAGTGATTTTATACGATGAATATGGTTCTTTGAATCAATCAAATTGATCATTAAATTGGCCACTAAAAATCTTTTGTATGATCTTTAAATATTTCAATACTGTTAATGAAATCTCGGATAAAACCATAAATTTAATCGCCTTGTGTTGAATAGTAAAACATAGGGTTCTATCATAAAAAAAACATTATACAAAACATAGGGTTCAACTAAAAAAAATATAATTCTCTAAATGTAAGGTTGAAAATGTAATGTTGATCATAAAATTAATGTTGAGGATCTGTATATTTGTTTGATAAATGTTGGGATCCTTTACCATACATTGTTATCTTAAAAACCAAAAGGATCCATCCCAATATCTAGATAATTAACCATACTTTTCATTTCATGTTGGGTTGATGATACATATATATAATGATTAATGTTTGTTCCATTACATACATTATTTTTATCAGTTTACAATATAAAAAATGTTAACATAAAACAAGAAAATATGTTCCAAACGCTTTGAATAATATTCCTTGAGTATTAAAATAATAATTATAATTCCAAAAAAAATTCTACAGTGAATATTAATTTAAAGAGATAAACATAAAGTAATATCATTAGTGAAATAATCATGAGTATTGTGAGAATTTAAATTAATAATATTTATAGATCATTGTAGAGACAATACATTCCCAAAAATCTCCCACTTTTTAATGATAAAATACTCATAAAAAAATTTATAAGAAATTTTAAACATTAAAGAATTAATATTTTAAAGAATACAGTTATTTCATTAAAGTATAATTTTTATAATAAAATATTTTGATTTTGTAAGAATGTTATGATTAAAAAAAATTGACTATTGAGCTTAATTTTAGTGGTTTTCCAATTCTCTTCCTCATTTGTGATATTATAATGAACGTATAAGAAAAAGGTGTAAAAAGAATTTTAATATTACACCAAAAAATAAATGAATATTTATATTATACTATTTTGATAAATAAGACATATTTTCAAGTAGTATATATAAACATACAATAATGAATCGTATAAAAGAACATAAAAATAATATGGAAAATATTATTAAAAAATATATATTGTACAATTAATGTGAGGATTTGGCATTAAATAAAGGGTTTAAATAGAATGTACGTTTGAAGTTGAATGATTTTGGTCAGCAGCGATTTTTGGTGATGGTTCTAGTGAATATTGAGAAAATTTATAAATTATAATCATTTTGTATTTTTTATCTTATAACTTACCTAAAATAATATCTTCTAAATTATTTATCAAAATTCATTAATCATGAATTAAAATCAATTTTCAACAAAATTGACATTCAAAAAGTCATGAAAATTTTCATTAATCTGTATAAACTGAGGCAAAATATCACTAAATTTATTAAATTATTGTTGAATTCAAGGTTCGCAAAAATTTTGTTTCTCAAACAGATACATCTAATTTTCCAATAAAACTGATATATGTGCACTATTACACTAAATATTCTGAAGCCTTTCATTTATATCATCCATTAATAGAGTTATATATTGAAATATTACAAGTTGATCTTGTGATGTTAGATTTGTAGGGGAAGAAGTTGTGGACTAACTTATATCTCCTTTAATTTAAGTAAATTGAATTCCCATGTACTATTTCAAATCTGAAAAATCTATTTTAGAAACATATTTAGATTTCATCATCCCAAACTATTCCAATGCATCTCTCTTAAACACATCCAAATACCTTTTGGACAAAAACTTTTCTATGATCTCTTGAACCAGAGTTTAGAAAATCTATAATTATATATTTAGAACAAACTAATTTCTTAAATCATAAATTTTTTCTTTGATTATCACTACTCTTGTCAAAGACTATAGTCTCCTCCTGGAATTTGATAATCTTTATAAGCATTTATATATGATATGATAGGGAACTTGATTTTCCATCATCTGTATTCTTTGACTTAGAATCCATATGTAAAATTAGTAATGATTTATCAATAGACATGTCATTCAAAAATACACACCATGAAGAACATATCACTTTCTCTAAAAACTTGCAAAGTCTTTCTAGAGATTAAATAATTGCTGGGACAACATGAATTCCAACAATCTATATGGTATCAGTTGTTGATTTCTAAACATTATAATATTATTAAGTAATTTTTCTATATTTTTAATTGTTGAACAACATTAAGTTACTTATCTTGACTTTATAATAGTTGATTTGGAGCAATTTATTGTTCTTCTGATTGTATTCAGATCGTTTCATCTCAGATCCTAGTACTGGTACATCAGACTGTTATTCTACAAAAATCATTTTCCTTATAAAAATCTCCCAATTATTTCCTTCTTTTGAATAATATTCATCATGTTTTTTATCATTATATCAACAAATTATTTTTATAGGTTGAGTTATACCTTCAATTCTGGATTCTTCATCTTCTTCATTTCATAATGACTTGTGGTTTCCATTCTCTCCATGAGAAAATGATATATGTTATTTTTTTCATTTACACCTATAACGATTATATTACCTATTACTATACTCCAGAAATAAACACAAATTTATTAGAGTACCAGCTTTCAAGATGTTTTTAGGATGAAATTTGACTCAATAATAAAAAAGATGAATCAAATTTTTTCTGAACAAAAGGACATGTCTATAATGATGGAAGGAGTTTCCTGCATCAGAATGGAAACAATAACTTATATAACATATCATATATATCTCAAAGATATTCTTAATGTAACTAATGTATTGAAACCTTAAATACATGTATGTGTATAATATCTTCTTTATCTCATATACACTTGTAGAAATAGTAGTTTGAATAATACATACCAAGACCTTCTGGTAATCATCAAGATCCTTTAAAAACATTTTCCTCATATTTTTTTAAAATAAAAATGAAATAATATATTAAGATTTATGATATTGATTTATAATTGATCGATGAACATAATAGAATACTCCTTTGAGAGGGAATTTTAGAATCTGTGAAAATTCAACTATAGATATTGAAAACTCTTTAATTTCTATTTGTGAAGATATGATATCTTTTTTTCCACTGAAATTAAATTGGATATTTATATATATCAAATTTTGTTCAATTTCAAAAATTAATTTTTTTATTCTCCACATTAAATAAATACTACAAACCATGAAACACAAGATCATGATTCAGCATAATGTTTTTATCATACAACCATTTGATATCTATGACTTTTCCATGAATATTTTGGTTTAAGGGGACACACTGATGGTTCATATTTCATGGATCATCCTCATATATTCTCACAGTGTTTATTATTTCCAAAAATCATAAGGATGAAGGTTTATAGATTCTAGGGTTTGGAATATACATAAGGGTTATGGGAGTTGAAACATTTTGAAAATAAAATGTAAAAAAATTCGAACTGTTTTCTGAAGGATGATGACATGGATGGGTTTCTTATTCTGATTTTGTAGGCTAATCATTAATTTTATAGTTTTTAAAAAAACCGAATTTAAAGTTACAAACTAGAAAAAGTATTTTAATTTAATAATTTAACTATTAATTTTACACAAAATTAAAATAATTAAATAATGAATAATGAAAATAATGAAATATCAAAAATTAATTCATAATTACTAATTTAAAAATAGGTATACCTAAATTCCCCATAATAAAATTACAACTTGTAGTGGTAATTGGTTTAGTAAAATTTTAGAAAATTGATATTTGGTATTTAAAAATTCTAAAGATATATCCTTTTTAAGAACATCGTCCCTTAACAAATAATGACTTATATCACTATTTATATTCCTAGAATAACATATAGAATTATTTGAAATATTTATTGCACTATTATTATAACATAATATATATATATTATTAAACTTTATTCCGTAATCTAGTTGACTAATTTTCATCCACAATACTTGTGCATAGAAACTACCAGCAGAAACATATTCTTCCTCATCTGATGATAGGGAAATTGAGTGTTGTTTCTTACTAGACCGTGATACTAAATATTTTCCTAGAAAGTTATGTATTCCAAATTTGTTTCTAAATATAATCTAAAAAATCCAAAATCAGTATATAAATACAAAATAAAATTAAAATTAGAAGATTTGGGTTAGAGAATAGATAGCAAAACCGTTCCTTTTAAATATCTAACAAAAATATAACGTAAGTAAGATGACATTATTTTTTATTTTATTGAAATATAGAACATAAGAATATGGAAAACATAATGTATGGTTTTCTATCTACAATATATAATAAACTAAAAATAAAACCTACATAAATCATTTTGTCAACTAGTTATCCATGTTCATCTAAATCAACATTCATTTTGTTACACATAAGAGTTTTATATGCCTTACTATTTTCATGTTTGGAATTTTTCAATAAATCAATAATATATTTACAAATATTTAATAAATTTCCAAAATATTTTCAACAAATCATTAACCATAAAATTAAATTATATTATATCATCAAACTCATTCCAAATTCTTTTCAGATCAGTTTTGAAAAAAAATTAAAATTCTTTTTATTTAATGAACCAAAAATTACATCATTAATAAAAAAATTTACGAATAAAATATTAAAACAGTCATTTTTGTTTAAAATTGTGGGATCTTATAAGTCTAAGAAAATCAATTTCAAACAAAAAAAGATTAATATTTCATATGAATATCTAGATTCTTGTTTATGTTCATAATCAGCTTTAGTATGTCTGAAAATAAAATTTGGATTATGGTGGTTTTCAAAACCCGAGGGTTGTGCAACAAAAACATAATTAAATATCTATTTAAACAGTCATATTTGACATATATATGATATAATATAATATTTATATGAGATTCTTATGCTAAATGGATTCTAATGGCTTCTAATATAGATACATGTCAAATGGTTTCACCATAATCTATAACTTCTTCCTAATTATATCATTTAGAAACTAATATTGCATTATTTGTTGTTATAATACCTTGATCATCTTGTTTAATTTTAAAAATATATTTAGTTCCTATTACCAGATAATATAAAGGTCTTTCCCAAAAATTCCAAACATCATTTTTTCTAAATTGGTTGAGTTCTTATTGGATCATTAATACCCAACACCCATATTCTAAATCATATTCAATATATTTATGTTTTAACTGATATATAAAGGTAGAAAATTCAAATTCAGTTTCCACATTTTCTCTATTTATTATTTCTATTTCTATGTATCCTGCAATAGTATCTAAATGATAGTTTATGAAGGTCCTAAAATGTCTCGGTAAGTAACTTTTAGGTTCTTCAGTTTCATGTTCTTATGAATTGGTATGATTTTTCCTTATGTCATTTTCAAAATCAGATTTAGTGGATTCAAGTCTCATGTTTCCTAATGATTCAGTAGTTTCACCTGCTTGACCTTTAACTTTAAATAATGGGACACTCTCATCAAATTTCACATCATCTAATCCTTTAACAATTAGTAAAATTTAATTTAATACAATATAGGCTTTAGAAGTTGCATAATATCCTCTTCATCAGATTTTGAATTTAATTTACATTAATTTTCCCTAGTATTAATGATATAAACCTTTCATTCAAATACATTTATTTAATTTAAATTAGGTATTTGTTTAATTCCAATGTTCATAGGATATATTTTAAATTATCGGTCTTATTGAAGATTTATTCATGATATATCATGTTGTGATTAGATCATCATCCTATAAGTAGGTATTAATATTGTATTCATTCAATGTAATCCTAGAAATTTCCTGAATAGTTCAATGTCATCTTTTCAAAATTTCATTTTTGAGGTGTTCTTTGTCCATTAAATGTTTATTTAATACCTATGTTTGAGAAAGAAATTAAATTCATGATTATCAAATTCTCCATCGTGATCACTTCTCCATGAAATTATTTTAAATTTTTTTCATTTTGAACAAATTTTAAAAAACTTTCAAAATCATTGATTTCATAACATTTGAGTTTTAAAAAAGAAAACTATCTAAATATATAAAATTCATCAAATAAATCATAAACATATAATTTTACAAGAACCCAATCAGCTCAAGGGAGTCCAAAAAATCCGTATGGATATGTTGCAATGGATCAGATATAGAAATTTTGTTTATTGATTTGAATGATGATTTGTTGTTTTTACACTTTTACCTGCATCAAAAAATATATCATTTTCAAACTAAAGATAAGGAAAATAATACAAGAACTATGTATTAGGTAACATATGTAAAACACATATATATTTCAATCACCACGACTTTTGTGCCTAATCCATGAATCATTTATCTTAGATGTTAAACCGTTCTCTTTCATTTTACACAACAAATTTAAGTATAATGTATAAATATTATCTATTCTAAGTGATATAAATTTATGCTGTTTATATTTGAAAATCAAGGAGTATTTTGAAACACAAACATAAAATACATCCTCGCGATGTTGAGAAATTATTATCAGGTTTTTCTTTATCCCTCTCACAGATACGACCTTTTAAATTTTTATAGACTTTGTTTCTCTAGATTTTCCTACTCTTATGATATTTCTTTTACATTATCCCCAAATGTGACATGTCCTCCATCCATTTGAGTCAATTTATATAAAATTTTTTATTCTCCCCTCACGTTTCAAAAATTTCCTCTATCCATATACCATATTTCTTTTAAATTCTGGTTTCCTTTTCTACACAAAATCAATTAAACATTTATTTTTTTTGGTACCCATACATCCTTGGGTCCAACAGTATCATCGACCTATGATATGGAAATCCATATATGCCTTATTTTTTCATAATATATATAACATTAATTAGATATATTAATAAAAATAAAAATGATTAAAAAAATGTAATCTACAGAATTCTTATGTAAATGTTGATAGGGTGATGGTCTTTTATTACCTGATAAGAATATGTAGAAATTTTTAAATTTGGAACTAAAATGTTTTTGTAAAATTAATATTTTTCACCATTATTTCTTATTCCAAATCATTCTATCTTAATATATTTTTTCCCAATAATCTCATTCAGAGAATTTTCTCTTTTTTTAATCAAGGTAAAAACTTTTATAAGATTCTAATTCATCCTTTAATTATTTTATCCACTTCACATGACCAGTACATTGTGATGCGTTAGATTAGAATTTTTCATATAGATATTATTATTGTTTTATGAGTGTGTCCATTTCAACTAAAAATAATTATTAATTTTTTTTTATGATTTATGATTCATTGTTATTGAACCATATTTCATTTCTCACATTGAATAATAAGCAGGTAATTTATCATGTGATCAACTATCATAGTAAAAAGAAGTTGAATAATAATTTTTTACCTTTACTTCTTTATTGGCCATAAATAACATCATGGATTTTATATTTTTTCCTATGTATCATTTTTTAGGAGCTTCGAGATATTTCATATACACTCCATAAATATTCCATTGTTATTTTTTATTTATGCTCATAATCGTTATTTTTATGATATTTCCTTTCTGTCCTCTTTCTTGGATATATTAATTGATTGAATTAATGGTTTTTAGACCAAATTGTTTCTTTCATATCATATTATATAATGAGATTTTATTTCATATGTAATGATGTAATTTCGAAAGTTTCTTTTCTTCTAATAAAATTTTGTAAATTATCTGGCTAGCTTAGCCAATTTAATTTCAAAATATAAGGATTCTGAATTTTTTTATTTTGAATTCATGATTTGATTTTCATTTATCCTTAGAAGATATCACATTGAGAGAAATATTTTCCATTTTTACTACAATATTTTCATCTTTAACATCATATTTAAATTATAATTCAAACATCATAAATTATTTAATTAATTATTTCATAGTCATGTTCTTGATAGGTGATGATTGTTAGATAGCCATAGATATGTCATTCCATTTTACGGATAGTACTCAATGTGCATTAAGAGCATGATTATATTGGATGATTGGATCTCCCAAGAATTTAATATTGATAAAAATATTTTTAAACCATCCATCCATATATGTGATGCATTCACTATCAAACATTTTAATGGTGTCAAACATGAGTTTGGTAATATCATATCTCATCTGTCTCATGTTATCTATTCATTCATAAGAAACTAAGATAGTTCTCTATATTTCATAAGAAATATGGAATTGGGAAAGTCGATTTAATTCATTAGGTCATCATCCATAGATAATAATAATCGTTTCCTTTTAGTGGAGGTCATATTCACCCTTTTTATCTTTATAAGACTCTTGTTTCTCCGGAAACACATAGGAAGTGATGATCATTGAATAAAAAATGAATCTAGATTCTTTAGATATGTTACTATACATGCTTTTTAGAATCAATAGTCTTCACAATTAATGTATAGATCACAAACCAATGAAAATCATTCTTTTGGATCAGCCATTTTCATATGTCTCATATAAGAAATATTCTCTTTGGGATTTATATATTTTTATCACAAAATATCACCTATTATACCAATTGATAGGTCATAATAATACAATGTTGATAAAATATTGTGGTAGTTGTGTATTTTTTAAAAATATCGACAAATTATGGTTCATAAAACTATCTGAGATTTATGTAGATATGAAACATTCTATTCTGTATCAAATTTAAGTAGTGGATAAATATAAAGTATGAATAAAACAATTTTATAGTGGTTTTGGGTACTAAGATCTCCTAATCCACTCTTCAAATTATATCTCTATGATATTGGTGAAATTCAATAGAAAAGGTCATCTTATCACTATATCTCAATCCAAAAATGAGTGCAGGATATTGAATACTTTACAACATGGCTAAACATGTCCTTCAAGTTCTTTTACATGAAACTTATAATCCATTTCTTAGTAAATGAAGGTGATCCTTAATCAACAACTGATTACGAGTAGTTGATATTCTAATAAATATAATGAATTTTATTTTATTATTCTTTTGGTTGACCTTCAAAATTACAACATTAGCAATTGATAGTAGATGGATCTTCTTCTTCATAAATAAAAAATAAATCTATAATGATTTACTCAGAAGTGAAACATGATGCAATTGATCTTAAATTTTAATAGAAACAAATAAAATAAAAAATCTAACAGCTGTATGTGGTCGAAATATGAAGAACATTCAAATACTATCCTATTTTAAAAATAAATGATTCGATCATCCATCATAAAAGTACTGCGAAATTAATCCACAAGAATATAGTCATATATGTTACTATATACATTTATATTCCAAAATAAACTGTTAATGAATACATAGAGAAGACTACCTTCTTCGGTATCCTTGATCAAATAAAATTGTTCGATAAAAGGTGGATATTCAAGTATAAAATAAACAGGGGAGTCACAACTTCACATTTAAATAGTACTGATTTTCTATGATGAATTATGTTCTCTAAATCAGTTATAATGAGGTTCAATTCAGTTGTTAATAATATTTCATCATATATTTAATTATTACAATAATTTTGTTGAAATATAAGATAAAATAAAAAATTTAGACTACTGGTGTCGAATTGATAAATGTAGGTTTCCTTCATAAAATTACTAAATAAATAAACATAGGGTTCAACCAGATAGCATTATTTATCCTATTGTAAGGTTGAAAACGTGAGGTTGATCAAAAAATTATGTTTTATAAACCACACATTTGTTTCTTAAATTCATGGATCCTTACATAAGTAGGGTTCATAAACCATACTTTATTCTCCTAACATACATAAGGTTCTATCCAAATGTAATTTTCCTTCACCATAATTTTCTAAAACTGTAAGGTTAATTATCCATACATACTGTTATGAATGTAGGGATCTTTTCTTACCTTGAATTTTTCAATATATATGATGAATAATATTTCTAGAAACATAAAAACACATTCCAAATGATTTGATTAATATTCCAAGATAATTAAAAGAAAAAATATAATTATAGAATAATCATTATAATGAATTTTAATATTTTTAAATACACTTACTGTAATATCATTATTAAAATAAACAAGGTTATTTGTTAGTATCGAAATCAATAAGATTTATAGATTATTTTTGAGAATATAAATTCCCATCAATGGTCTAACTACATATGTTTTCAAACCACAATCGATCTTGTTCTACGAAATGTCCACCACAATGGACTGGTAACAGAAAATAGTGTAGTGACACTTTCCCCAGGTCAATCATATGAGCCCAAAGGCTCTAAGTAATAGTAGGGTTCCCATATGGCCCTCTCAGACAAATTTTATAGATTCCCCACTATAATATAAAGAGAAATGTAAATTAATTATATAATAGTTCTCCTATATAAAATTAATTTGGGTCACCCCCATTATGAATATGTTATATATCTCATGGAATTTTGATATTCAAGGGATCAACAATTGGTGGATGTGGAATCAAGAAAATAATGATAGAACAATGTGACATGGTCACTTATTCAATTACAGAAAGTCATTAAATTAATGAACCATTTTTAAAAATTATTAACTTTTAATTAAACTCATGAAACAAAAAAAAATCGAATGGTACCTCCTAAAATGATAATCATACACCTCAATATCCTTATATAAAATGAATGAATACCAGGGGCTCATATGTGAGACTAGCTTCCTTGGACATGGTGTTTCCCTTTATAGTTTCATATATAAAAACTTTTTAGAGCATGTCCAAGTCATTTCAATCATAACTCATACTTTTGAGACCCTAATTCAAATAATGAAATAAAAAAACTAATTACAAAAAATTATAATAAAATTATTTAACTTATCTAAATTAGCATAAATGCTAAAAACTCATGGGTTGACCTATTAATATTGAAACCTCAAGCGATCGGGTGATCCCTACATATAAAGTTCCCTCGAGCCTATGAAATAGAAAATAACTAATTAAGATCATCAACCTAATAGAAAAATTAATTTTCGTAACTCCAAAAACCTAAAAATACTTAACAGGGTGGAGTACCTCATAAATATTTGTGTTATTGGAAATACATCATATTCGAATTTAATGTAACATGGATGTATAAAATCCACATCAGTCATGGTGGATTCCACCATTCCTTTTTTAATCTCCAAATTACCTAGACAAAAATTAGGTAAAATCTGTGGGAAAAGATGGAAAACAACCTGTATAGATTTTGAGGAAGAACCTATGCTGAACTATCATCAAATTGAGAAAACATATTGACAATGATATTGTATGAATGGAGTGGATGGGTCTGATTGAGCCCACAACAAACATTCTTCTCCATCGTAGAATAGTAGGCAGATTACCCCCCTTTAAAAGTTTATGTAAGGACAAATAATAATGTTCCATTACATTTCCTTGTATTCGCGTCATTAACAACCTAGGTGGAGTAACCTTCACCCCATATCCAAAAAACTTGTCACATGAACACTATGTTCATGCCTTGATAGATCTTCTACAATAAAAATTTTGTAACAATTTCATTGATCCAACCTATAATGCTCAACTAACATTTAATATTCCACTATATCTCAATAATTGTATAAAAACACCACCAACGGTAAACTGAACTCTCAGAAACTCTTTCTGACTTTCAGTTATCAAAATTTTCTATCCTTTATAATGTAAATTTTAATGCACAACTAATTTCATAACCCATATGGACATGAGGTATTTCAATATTATATATCGATTAAACATTAAAAATTTTAGAGTCTTTTATATTTTAAAAATTTATTAATAATTTATATGTTTCTATGATTCTATTATTTTTAGGTTTATACATTTTCACAGTGAAATAATTCTGGTATATTATAAATCTAACAACCAGAACATTACATGAATTTATTTTACATAAATTCCTACGTACAAACCTTATATGTCTTGAATAATATTACAATACATAATCCCAATGATCTTGTATCTTTTCATATTGATTTAGAACTTCCTTAATAAACATTATTTCTTCAATATTTTTCATATTCATATCTACAAATGACTTTTTTTAGATAAAATCATATAAATAGATTCCTTGTAAATGTGAGACATTAAATGGAGTGTTCTCAAATTGCTAGTACGGGAAAAATTATCAATGAGTTATAGTAATTTAGTGACACGGCATGAATGTGGTTGAAATATATGATTATGTTGATCATGGGATTATAATAGTTATGCATAAGACTTGAAAAAATTGTTAGATCATGTCATAAGAAATTTAGACCTTAAATTACTATTATATAAGTAAAATATATAGAATGGAATACGAATATGGGAAAAATAAAAATATATCATGATATTAAATTAATAACATAGGAATGTGGAACAAATATAATTATAATATATTATAACATTTTGAATATATCTGAAAATAATCATGTCCATGCATAATTGTGAGAGAATATATAAACTCACTCGTGCCAAATGTTAAGGATGTGAACATAGATAACAATAATCATGTATTCCCATAATATAAATATCTCTAGAGAAAAAATTCATTTACTAATGAATTAGAGGGATACATAATTCCAACAAAAAATATAATTGAAAATATTAATAAAGAATGAAACAAGAACAAAAAACAATTCTTAATTACGTAATAACATAATTAAATCATTATTATGTAATTGGATCCTTATTGATTTAAATAAAAAATGATCATAATACATAAAAAGGAATAAGGTGGTAGGTATAATTAGATAATATCCCCTATGAAGCATAAGTAAAATTAAAATATGTTTAATTCAATTAAAATACATTCTAACAGATTTAAAAAATTACATTCAAAAAAGTATAATAAATACTCACTTAGGATTAAAATAACATTTATTTCATAACAAAAAATTATGATGAATATTTGAATAAAAATTAATTTCGAAAATGATGAAAATAGGAGGACTAATATTCATTAAAAAATCTTATATATTGGTGGGAAAATTAATTTAGAGAGAATACATTTAACATGATGATTATATTCACCATTTTAAAAATAGTTTGGTAGGTGTTAAAAAATATTACTTCATTTTTTTAAATATTTTATTGACCAATAAAAATATAACATAATAAATAATATATGTTGAGAAACGGGAATCCACCAAAAAAGATAAAGAATATGGACAAGGATGATAAATATTACAGATTAATGGGAAGTTAAATGATTGTATTTATTATCTATAAATTTTTCTATTTACTTGTTTAATAAATGGTAGTAAAATTGTAAGGTAACATGTCAAAATAATAACACTTAGATGATACAAGAATTTATCATATTTATGAGAAAAAGTTCATTATAACAACAAAAAATCCAATAACCCAAATCCATTTTCGATATTATTTCAGTTTTATAAGATAAATGGACCACATTACTAAGGATCAATTGTTTTTTCATCTCTAGATCCATATACATATATGATTCCCATTCTACAATAAAAATAAAATATTAAATATAGAAAATAATTTTTACATCGTCCAAGAAACTCATTCAAAGATTCCTTCTTCATATAAGAAGGAAATTAAAATTATATAAAAGTAAGATCTACAAATTTATAAGGGATGAAAGTATAGTATGTTATTATATGTACATAGTTAATAACCAACATGTAAAGGTAAATAACAAAAAAAATAATGTAATTAAAACAAAAAATTATTCATGAATGGTATTAATGGATTATATTAATGAAATATTCTTATGGATAATAAAAAATAAAATCACAGTAGTGGAAATGAATAATGTTTTATTTAATATATTAGACATCTTGATATCTTATCTTCAAGGCCATTTTCCATGTCAGTTGGAGTCGATGGGTATTTCTAATCCAATGAATAAATTTATTAATGTTATCTGACTTATTTTTCTAATAATACATTTCAATTGATTATGGGGATATATAATATTTGGAATCAAAAATCACTAAATATCCATTGAATTCCTCATATAATGAATTATTAATTTAATTTATAAAAATATTCCTAACCAATAAATTTTCATATATAGAAAGGAATTTAAAATATCAACACTTCCCTAGTAAATCAAATAACATTCATAGAAAAAAAACCATACTTATAAATTATATATGGTTTAGATAAAAATAATAATAATAGTCATGATATAATGAATAAGGATATTTAATATAAATTTAATATTCAATGAATGTTGATTATAAGGAGAGTAATGTTTAATGAGAATTTAAATTTCCAAATAATTATAATGGTATAAAATATGACCATCAACTGATAAGAAATATATGGTTTTTAATATAATCTAGTCATTTATCGAAAAAAGAAAATATAATATAAATATTAAAATATGATTTTGTTGTGGTGTTTTCATATAAAACCCTTAAAATCCTATAGAAGGTGATTAGGAGTATAAAATGGTAATGGTAGTGGGAAAATCCATTAATGTCGTATACATTAAATATAAATATTTCTTCTAAATTTTTTGTAATGAAAGCACAAAAAGTATCCCTTTAATAAAAAATTTAAATATTCATTACAAATATCATTAATTGTAATGTAAAATATAAAAACTAAATAAATTTTAATTTTAGTAAATAAACGGTACTTTTACAATTAATTTTGAAAATTATGAAAATGGAATATCAAAATACATGATGAAAAATATAGAGAAGTTTATTTTTGAATTTATGAATTTATTTATTATATGTAACATAAAAAGTGGTGAAAAGTTTAAGGAATCATGGAAACACAAAAAATATGAAACAGACAATAACATTGAAAAATTTTATGAAGAATAAAATTTAATATTCCATCAATGCAAAATGTACATAATATTAAAAAATGAGATTATAATATAAATAATAACCTATTAAGTAACATATTAATTGATTACCCATGAAACCGTATACATAAACTAACACATTAATTACCACGAATAATTAAATAATTATTTTATACAAGTATTTGGGGTTTTTTTGATTCCATATAAAATAATATATGTGTATAATACCAAATCTGACTCAATGGATTGAAATTAAGACGAAATTCTTTAAAAATATTATAAAACTAATGGGAGAATTAATCAATGAAGTTATTTTCTATGAAAAATGTTAATATATACAAAAACTGTTTAAATACAACAAAAAATAATCATAGATAATTACACCCATAATCTGGGCAAGAAGATAGTAAATGAAGAAGTAATATAATCCAATGAAAATATATACTGTTAACAAACCCCTTACCTCAAACTTCTACATAGTTGAAAATCATTTATTATTGAGTTTAATGGTTTTATAAATGTTATTAACTCATTCTAGAAAAGTATTTATATTTATAATATCCTATATGATCCTTGTAAGATATTGGTCTTTGGGAGTTATGTCATTGATTAAACTATGGGTTTCAATCTCTTCTTTTTTGATTAATGAAATATTTCATGGGGGTGTGATGGGCCTAAGGGTGTTTTGGAGTTTATAGAATGAAGGGGAAAGAACAATGCGATTTCTATGCAAGTTTAATGGGTTGTGCATGGTTAGTGAAACCTTGAAAGGGTTTGGACCAACCCTGTGGCTTGAGGTAGAGAAATTATACATAGTTACCGCACGGTTAGTCAAACCTTATAGATCTCACCATGTAACAATGTAACCTCACCTCTCATAGGTAGTGGCATTCCCATAGTTTTTGTGTGGTTTGGAAAATCGTGAGGGTAAACCGTATGGACTATAAAAGTGGTTAAAATTCCAGAAATTACATTACGGGGTTTTAAACCCTTACCGGATTTCACCCCTCAATTCCTACATAGAAAATTATGTGTAATTTTGGATGACACATCCTTCCCAAGTGTGATTCTACTACTACCCATGATTTTTTAGAGTGTCTTCGGTTGTAGATCAAAGCTATGGATAATTATAATCTTCTCCTTACGTTATTTTTTCAATTATAGTATCAATATATATCTCATCTCTACACGAATCACTAAAACCCTACTTTTATATTGAGATCTAGGTCGAGGAATTAAAAGGTTATTGAATCAGGGTCTAATTCTTTCATAGGAGTTTGTTCTTCAGTAGATTTGAGGTAGGTGGTCTAAAAGTTATATTCCGTGGTTTCTAGATAGATGTGTGCATGTGGGGTAATGTTTATTCTCTTCTATGAAGTGTTCGTGTTTTATTTTGAAATATTTGATATAATTAGTGTCTAGATAACTATTTTAACCCCTTTATGGTTCATGTGTGATGCATAGAGAATGACTTGACCAAATTACGACCTCCCTCGGGGTGTGTCGACCCTCATAAATGTTGACTATTGTATTTTAAAGTGTGACATTTTCCTTTGATTAAGTAGATCCATTGATAAATGAATAAATTGGTTAATGTAGTGATTAAAAAAGGATTATGGGTATATTTTTTATTTTGTGGATTTTGGATAAGGGTTAGTTTGGGTTGGAATATAAATGGTCTAAATGGGATTAAAGGGAATGTGTCACAGAATCATGATTTCACTTCAATACACTTATTGAGTTAGGCATGGGGAATGGAAATTGGGAATAATGATTATGTTATATAAATGGTAAATGTGTTAATTAATGGTGGAATAATATTTATTCTCCCTTTAGATATTATTTATGTTTTATTGCTACTGATATGGGCTATTCTCAGTTTTAATGAGGTTATATGTGTACAATGAATAAATGAGAATATGCACATGGCATGGTATAAAGGTGTATTGACATAAGGTTTTATGCCCATGTGATGAGTCGGACTAAGGCTATAAACTCAACCCTCAATGCATAGATCATGGAGGGGGACACAGTTCTATTCCCATAATGTTTATATTTCACTTTTGTGAGGATTTGAGGTGAGGATAATGTGGTTTTGGTAATGTGTTTCCATATTGAGCTAGAACATGGTTTATTCTAACATTACTTATGAATTTTGAACATTCTTAATCCATTAGAAACATTAAAAGGTGGATTAATCCCTTAAATGATATGAGTATCATACATTTATTTGATTAAGGGTTAACATAATGACAAAAAATTAATAATTTTTTATTTTATTATAATTCATTTACCTGCAATTATTTATCACATTCATACACTATCTGTTTAGACTAGATATTTTGTTTACAGCGTTTGTGGTGGCCAACTGGGATGTACTCAAAACCTTCACCAGCCGCTGTCGAGCACCCGATCATATTTCATGGTTCTTGATTAGGTAAAGTAATAAGGTAAGCTTTTAGTACTTTCATATGTTTGGGTTTTTATATGATGAGATTCTGAGCATGGATTCAAGGTTATTTTGGGATTCAGTTTTTTATCTTGATATTTTGGGGCTTTCCCCATGGTAAATTATCATGAAATGATATATTTACTACTTGTTGTGGTTTCTACCCACTTGGGGTAAAATTTATTTATAAAATATGACTTTTTTATGTTTTTTACTCAATTATATATGTTTTCAATTGTTTATTAATTTATAAATAATTAATAGTCTCCCCACTTGACCCTTTGACCTTCGCTTATAGTCAGTAACCTCTAGCATATGGGTGGTGCACTTGATGTCATGTGACGACCCGAATCGGGGCACCATTATAGTGTCACCTACATATGAAACATTACAATGTGGTATCAGTAGATGGATTTTGTGAAGATTTATATTTTGGATGGTAGATAATAGGTTAAGAACGTTTCAGGGTATTTTAGTGAGGTTTTTTGTGGGAGCATCTGACCCCTGTATGAGATAAACCCCAAGTCACCCTCTATGGGAATTGTTGTTCTTGTAATGAATTGTCACAATTAATGATATTAAATAATTGGGTGATAAAAATATGGTGTGATTTGATTGTTTTATAAAATTTTTATTATATTCTCAATACAATGGTATTCTTAAATCATGCATCATTATAGGAAAATAGGTATACGGGAGACATACATCATGGTAGGCACCCACGGTACTTGTTTGTGCAGTATGAAGGGTAGGGTATTCAATATTAATGAATGTATTGAGAATGGTTTCTAATAAGATGATGATACTTTTCAAAATAAAAATATAAAATAATAATTAAATATCTTTTCTTCATAAGGGTATGTAATTCAACCAAAATTTTGTTAAAGTATGTTACAAAATTGAAAGTGTTCTGAAAATTGTAGATGATATGTTTTGTAATTGGGGGACTTAGTTACCGATGTTATCCATGGCCTCGATTGGGATTGTTGATAGTGTTTTTTTTATATTATAAGGCCTTTAAAAATGGTTTATGTTTATATGATTGTTAATATATAGTGATGATCCTTTCTTTATATTATTTGATGTATTTATGGTTTTTTCTACAGATCGAGTTTGAAATTATATAGGAATGCCAACACAAATATGTGTTTCAGTTAGAAGACATGAGAAAATTGACGAGAATTCTACCCCAACAGTGGATCAAGAGGATCCAGTGGTTCATGATAAAAGGGATTATTTGTTCCATGAGAACTTTTCTCATTATATGCAGATGATGTAACGAGACATAGGGCAGGTTGCACCAAGAATGTTCGAGTTGACCGGGGGGGTCACCTATGTCACCCTCTGAACATTACATAAGAGTGTGGCCTAGAAGTAGTATAGTTGTGGATATAGTCTATCTAGACAATTATTTATCATTTATATAATTCTATTGAGAAGCAATTCAAGTTAGCGGCCTTTATTTTGTGAGGCCAGGAAAATCCTTGGGAGTACATTGTGGTTCAAACAGATCAATCTGAGGGAATGATGTGTAAATACTTATACGATATTTTCCATGAAAACTTTTATCTAGAAACCATTATGTAGTAGAAGGATATATATTTTATGAGCATGAACCAAGGGGAAATGTCGATGATTCATTTGGAAATTCATTTCATTAATATTCATATATTCGTTCTCAATGTGGAAGGAGATGATGCAATAATGGAGAAGTCTTCTCAAATGGGATAAGACATGAGATTAGATCCTAGGTGGAAATGTTATATATAAATTTTTTTGTCATGGTAGTATATCAGTTCCTTATCTCAGATGTTAACCTAAAAGGAGCTTCAAGTGATTGAATTAGGGGGCTAGTTGAGAGGGAATGTGGTGTAGCTTCTCAGAGAAAAAAAACACCTTTCTTGGAATCTTCATCCAGGTGAAAGTGAACATAATAGTCGAAGAAAAGAATATTCTATTAGGTCTTTGAGTATGTGTTCTGTTATCAGTGTGGATGGTCAGGGAACATGTGTGATGAGTGTCCGTGACCACATATTGACTGTTGATCCCGCAGTATGCTGGTCCATGTGTATAGGTTCTACTAGAACCCACATAAATTATGAAATGATGGTGGTCCTGGGAAAATGATAATTGTTGGAAGGGGTTACATAACCCATATCATAACATTAGTTGGATCTCCAAATATCGTACTAGTATGCACTGTGTTTTTTGATCTTTAGGTAAAGATCATCCATACCAACATGGTAGTGTAGAGAAGGGTACTCTTGCTAGAGCACAAGGTAAAGAGGAATTCCATCATCATGCAGTTCATTATAATCCTGTAGGTGGATTGAATAGACCATCTACTATTCAATGTATGATTATTGTAGCTTCAATGCTTTCTAGTGTCTTATTTGGTATAGGTGCTACTCATTATTTTATTTTGACTCAATTCGATGTTGTGTTGGGATTAACCGTAGAAGGTGCATGTTGTGTTATGTGACTTGATACTCCATTAGGGGTATGTTGTGAGGATATAGTACATTGTAAGGGATGTAACATAGAGGTTAATGGATATCATTTTATATGGAATCTTTTTTTCATAGAGATGTCATGATTTTTCTAGATTTTTGGTATGGATCTCCGTTCTTGTATGAAGACCATATCGGTTGTTACTAACATCGGGTGACGTTCACATCTCTCTATGGTGGAAGTTATGTCCTTCATAGCTACTGGGAAATTTTAGTAGGCCACATAGGGATAACATTCTAGTAGTTGGTGGCAATTACAACCCATGTGGCCAACCATGTGCTACAAGTAGGAGGAAGGGAACAACTAATCATTCTATCTATAGTGAATCAATTTAGGATTTGTTTCCTGAGGATTTCTTAGGTCTTACACCTAAGATAGATATTGAGTTTACAATTTAATTGATGTCAGTGGAGGAGATAGATTAAATTCCCCCATATAGAATGGAACCAGTAGAACTTAGAGAATTTAATAATTAGAGAGTGTTGTCATAGTGTAAATGTTTTATCCATTCTAGTATGCTGCCTTGGGAAAATCCTATAATTTGTTCTATGAAGGTTGATAGATTGTTGAGGATATTTGTAGATTACATGAAGGTGAATCAGATAATGTTTATGAATTCATACACACTTCCTAGAATTTATGACATTCTTGATTAAATAAAGTGAGCCTCAAAGTTCTCCAATAACATTTTAAGTTCAGGATGCCATCAGATGAGGGTGAGAGCTTGTAACATACTGATGACTACTTTTTGAATCCATAACGGGTTGTATGAGTTTTTGGTGATATTATTTTGGTGACTAATGCATTTTCCGTGTTCTTGGACATGACGAATCATATAATTTTTCCATACCAGAACTTGTTCATAGTTCTTTTTACATATTGGTAACGCAATAACCCTTGATGATCATTCTAAACATCTTAACATCATCTTGAGTGCCCTAATAGAGGTTAGGATTTATGGAAAGATATCAAAATCTCTATTTTGGATTGATAATGTGAACTTATTAGGTCATTAAATTTCATATTCGTGGGTGTTAGTGGGTCTAGAGAAGGTGTATTCTATTTTTTCATGGGAGCCTCTGAAGATTGTTTATGATGTTCATAGTTTTATATGTATGTATTTTTATTACAAATGATTTATTAGGTATTTATAACATTTGGAATCACCCCTCACAGGCTTAACCATGAATGGGGGTTTTTGTTTTTCAGAGGTTCTCGGACGAACCATTTTTCCAAAGTGGAAGAAGATGGGTTTTTCATGAAATAAGACGCGATGACGTATCGAATGATCAAGTAAAAATAAAATTACACTTGTTATATTTTCAAATAATACTCCATGTAGATGTGTTTCTATAATCTGACGTAAGAGGAGTCCAACACATGGCTTGGACTGTTTACACTGTTAAAACATGGGCACATGGGCATGGACTCAGCTGCTACACTGAACAAAGCTACACGGCGTGTCAAGGAAGAATACATGCCGTGTCGATGGAAATTTACACCTAGGTGCCAGATGGCATGTACTTGGCCTCACACGGTTAAGGATACACGGTGTGTCTATAAATACACGTCGTGTAGTAATAAACATCTACACTGTCAGCACACGTCATGTACCCGTTGAGCACAAGGCCGCTCACTCGGCTAACACATACATGACGTGTATTTAAAATACATGGAGTGTAGTCTGGAAATTTCCCAAAACTACCCAGATTTTCAATACTTCTTAGAAAATAGTGAAAAAAATTTAAATAGGGTCGGGATTTAACCCATTTTCAAAAACCGGGGTTCATACATTATTTGTCACCCAGAGAAGGAAGGGAAGTCTGAGTGTACGATTTAGGTATTGGAGGATATGTTTAGAGTGAATGCTATATATTTCAGTGATTCATGTGATTGAAACATTCCACTTATTTATTTTTATTAAAACACGAGTTTCACTTCCATAATTTATATGGCTCTGTTTGAGGAATGCTATAGGAGACCATGTGGATCTCTGTTGGGTTTGTTATAATACAGGAAGTCTAAACTATTAAGACTATGTACATTGCACAATACTTCATAAAAAGATCGATTGATTCCAAAGGTAATTTAAATGGTATGATGTATGCAGATATCATATGAATATCGGCTTCATAGGAATCTTGAATTCATGGTTGGTGATATAGTTCTTCATTAGGACTTGCTGAGGTTGGTTCATCACTGAATTCAGAAGCTAGGAATTTTAAAACCTAGGTACGTAGTAATTTTAGAGATTATGTGTAGGATATGACTGGTGGATTACTGATTTGATATTATATATATTTTTAGTGGGATGGGTTATATATTCCATGTTTCAAAACTCCAATAGTTTCACCCTAATCCATATCATGTTATTAACATTGATGATGTCAATATTGAGGATGATTCTTCATTTGTGGATAATCTGGTTCATATTTTGGATCACAATGAGAATGTATTGTGGGGAAGGGGTTTTCATTTTTTTCATGTTATATGGCTACATTGGAATGTTTTGAATGAAACATGTGATATGGATTCGGATATGTGGTCCTAGTGTCCTGATATTGTTTCTTCAGAAACTCGGTGACACATCATAGTGTGGGTCGATGACGATCCATTATAAGTGGGGAGGTTGTAAGATCTTAGACATGTGGATTTATGTCCTTACAAAGACATTTGGTTTAAATATTTTTTTTGGAAGAATGATATGTTTCCTCATAGTGTGATGGGCGTTGATAGTGTTACTGGGGTTTAGGGAATAAAAGGGAGGGAAATAGAAGCTTTCTAGGCATGATGCACATTTTTCACATTGTTAGTGATAACCACGTGAGGGGAAGGCCAAACTATGTGGCTTGAAGAATTGGTATTATACACAGTTGGTTCCCTATTCTTCAAACCATGTGATGCTCCCCAGGTAATCATGAATCCTCAACTCCCTTAGGTAGTGTATTCCACACTATTTATTGCATGGTTTGGGAAACTAAGCGGGTACACCGTGCTACCCAATAGTGTTGGTAATTTTTACATAAATTTTATATTGGGATTTTAATCTATTACCCAATATTCTATCCTAATTTATTATTTTGAACCCTATATGTGAGATTGGATGACAAAACCATCCAAAGGATGATTATTCACCAATCTAAATCCATTTTGAGTGTCTTCGGTAGAAGATCGAAGTTCTGATTATGTATAATCTCCTCATTTCGTCCTTTATTGATTGGGGGTTTTTATCTTTCTCTCATCTCCACTTGATGATCAAAAACCCTTCTTTTTTAGTGAAATCTATGTTTGGGCTTTAAAGGGTGACTGAATCAGGATCTATGTTTTCTATTAGGGATGTGTTCATTAATGAATTTAAGGCAGGTGTTCTACATGTTATATCCCTTGGTGTAGACTTACATTTGTGTATGGGGGTTTATGTCCATTCTCTTAATTGATGTTTTCTTCATTTAGTTTTCCTTATTTAATGTAAAAAGTGAATAATAACTAATTTAACACCACTGTGATCCTTGTTAGATGTTTGTATGTTGAATTGACAAATTTAGGGACACACATGTGGTGTTCTGACCCTCTCGAAGGAGGTTAATGTAATTAAAAAGTTAAAATTATTATTTCGTTAACTAGAATTCCTTATTTACTTGTATATTGATTAATATGATGATTATGAATGGATTATGGGTAAATGTTTTTAGTTGTGGATTTTGGAAAAGGGGTTTTTTTGTGTGTCTTGTAAATGGGTTAAATTGGATAAATGTGAATGTATCAATGAAACATGTTTTTTCATTTCAATAAGCTTATTGAGTTAGGAATGGGTAATCAGAATTGGGAAAACTTGATATGTGATATAAATGATAAATTTTGTAATGGATTGTGGCATAATATTGATTCCCCTTTTTTCAATTATTTTTGTGATATTTCTATTCATATTGGTTATTCATGGTTGTAATGAGGTAATGTTTAGTGAATAAATAAATGATCATGTACACATGGCTTGGTAAAGTGGGGTATAGACATGAGGTTCTACACCAATAGGATGAGTTAGATTGACGATCTAAGCTCCACCCTTAATGTACTAGCATGGGAATATGGAGGAGTAATATTCCCCTATGTGAGTCATTCCACCCGTACATGGTCTTCGATGTGAGGATAATATGTTTATTATGAAGTGTTCCCGTACTTAGATAAGAAATGATTTATTCCCATATTCCATGGGAATGCTGAAATTCCATAATCTATTATACAAATTAATTATAAAGATCTATAAATTAAATTATATGACTATTGAATATAGAATTTGGGATGAATTAACTTAAGTAAAACTTAATTACTAATAGTTAATTTCATTATATTTCGTTTACCTATAATTATTAAACTCTTTCATGAACAATCTATTTAGACTAGATATTTTGTATACCCCATTGGTTGTGGACAACAAAGTTGTAGTCATAGCCTTTTTGGGTTGTTGTCAAGTACATGAGATTATTTCATTTTTGGATGTTAGGTAACGAGAAAAGGTATAGTGCCTTGGAGTTGAGTCAGATTTTGTACCCAATTGGGGTAATAGTTATTGATGCATGATCACTGGGGTTTTTATATTGTATCTCATGTTATATATGTTTTCTTTTGTGATATACTATAATAAAGATGGTATAGTCTCCCCACATGAGTATAGGACCCTCACTGGTTGTCAAGAACCTCTAGAATCTAGGGAGGCATGCTTGAGGCCATGTGACGTGTTGTATCCGGGTTCCAGTTTACTGTTTCCTTGGTGAGGAATGTCACAATCACCATTAAACATCTTATAACATGTTTATTAATATTTTTTATTTATTATTATTGGTTCTGATGTTATGAACATTATTTTCCATGTATGTTTTGATTCTGTAAGTTTTTTTTGAATCATGGTTTTATAATTATTATAATATTAATAATGATATAAAAATCTTACATATTCATTATATACATATTTACAATCATCTCTGATATTTGAGCACGAATGATTATTCACATCACATCATGGATGTTGTCGTAAACATGTGCACAAGGGCGACATTGTAATTTTTTAACGGGTGGGATGGTAACATTCAGATGGTGTATTAAATTTCAAGAATAATAATAATGTCATAGTTATCAAATAAATAATATTTCCCAACATAAATATGTTTCATGTGAGGAAGTGATGAAAAAAATATTACATCTATTTATGAGGTGTTAGTCCACTGTACACAGTAACAATGGGTTTGTTGCCTATTAGATAGAGGATGAAATGGATAAATATTATAAAATAAACATAATAACAACTTTTTATTTTGGAAATTCATTTTCTATGATATAATAATTGTTAATTTATAAAAACATTATATAAAATAATGTGTAAAAAATAATGAGCTCCTCCAGATTATTATATTATCTTAGAGAAACCTCCTTTGAATCTATTCTTATAGGCCCGAGGGATGTCCTATTGAGAATAAAAATTCCTCTATAATGTTTCTAGGGATATTTATAGTGGGATTTAGAATAGTTATATCATTCTCTATGGTTTGAGTAGTGTGGGGAAGGGAATAAAGTGTTTTTATTTTATATTTGCGGGTAGTGGAACATATATAAATATGTTAAATATTCAATATATAATATGGCTCTAACTCATGTAAATATAATCCTAAATGGAAGTAATTTGATGATAATAAATGTTTGGGATTATCATAATTATCATGTAAAATTTAGAAAGAATTAGGTATCATTATAAACCTTATCATTTAGGTTAACCCCTTATTTTACAATTTTAATCCTTAAATATGGTAAAAAATCAATATTAAGGAATAAAAAATTTACTAATAAGGTAAAAAATGGTTAACTATTGAAATAATGAAACATATTTTAGGCTAATTCCAGTCCCAACTACCCTCTCAATTTTTTGTTATAATATTTATTTAATTTAAAAAATATTAGTTTTCATAAAATTTCTTCTATGCAATTTTAATCATTGTTCATTGAATTTTACTTTAAAGAAATGAATATATTAATAAAATAATAAATATATTCCATTAAATAATTAATAATATCAATTTTTTCTCTAAAAAATCATTTAGGTCAGTAATTCTTCGACATTAAATTAATTTTAATGTTTCTACCATTATTTACTATATTTTTCAAAACCTTGACCAAGCTCTTTATTGATATTTCATTTGAATTAATGAAAATTATTTCAACTCAATTTTTTTTAAAGGATATGGTATATATTATCCATTGATATTTCAAAATACGATTTAGAAGTGACAAATAAATTCATTTAATATCCATTAAAAAATATTAGATAAATTAAATTTATAAATATGAAATTTTTTATTTATTATTTAACTTTAGTAATATAAATACCGTAAAAAAGGATAAATAGAATAAAAACTGATAAATATTTAAATTAAAATAATTATGGATGAAAGACGATTATAAAATGAAACAAATTCTAATGGTTTAATGAATTTAAATCATTATAACATTATATTTAACCATAATTCATAAATTTTACCTTTACTGTGGAAAAAATATTTTCATTGATAATTATTAATAATGACCAAAAACAATAGGATACCCTTTAAATAACATAACATAATAATTCCAAATATTGATTACATTTTATGAAATATAATTCACATACAGGTTAGAAGTAAATTTGAAATTTACCAAGATAACATGATGAAATGGGATTAAAAAAATGGATTTAAGGTATAAAAGTGTTTCTGTATCAAACATTATCATAATTTTGATTTCAATAAACTTAATTGGATTATTATGAATAAAATAAAAAAAATTATTTAAATTTCAAAAAAATGGTAATTTTCAAATACATAAACATATAATCAAAATTTTAATAAATTCAGTATTATTTATTAATCACAAAGAAATCAATCTTTAAAAAATTTGAAAAATGTCCCTAACATAATTTTTATATGTTGATTTCAGAAATGGTATCCTTTTATTGAATACAATTAATAAATGTGCTAAAAATTAGATATATTTTAATTGAAAATTTAAATAACATTTTTATTCAAAATGTTATATATTTGACACATAAAATTACATTATAAAAATTGATTTATAATTTCAAAATAATTGATCAATAAATTTTTATTCAACATGTAGTTTATACATATATTTCAAAATATGTTAACTCTAATTTGTACTCTCAAATTCAAAAGTTATGTTTTAATGGGAATATTTATATAATATTATTTCACAGTTCATTTGAGCACATAGTTATATGAGCATTAAATGAAGGAACATAATATTATTTCTAATAGAAACTAAAATCATATGGTGTTATAATAAGAATATATTCTATGATGTTAATATATCCACAACTGCTCCTTAATTTAGGGTATGTTTGGAAAATAATACCTAACCTTGGACTATCTCAGAGTCGAATGTTCTCTAAGATTGTGTATAACAAATATAGATATATTACCCGTATATTTTAAAACCATATTAATATTAATATTATTTTCTTCCATTTTTTATAAATAACTATTTCTAATTTATTATTCATACCTTGTTGGAATTAATAGTTAGGTGAAGACTATATCATTTTTCATGCACGATTCAATTTAATGATTTTGGTCCTTACAGTATGATAATGGCTTCATCACCTACATAGTGTTCATGATGATGACATATAATTTTATCCTATAGTTATATAGTTTAATTTTCTTTTCATGGAACAAATTCTTATGGATCACACAGAACATTTAGAAATATATATTTTTTAATTTCTATTCATTATGATGAATTTTTTTATTAGTGAATGTTACTATATAAATCACAATCACTTAGTAATTTATTCATCATAAATTCATAATTATTACATGATAATTCCATAATTTAGGATTCATCATTCATTAAATATATCTGCATTATAAAATAATTCATATAGGTGGTAAAACACACCAAAATAAGAGCATAGTATATCAATTGATTGAATAAGAACATCTTAATGTATAGTAAAAATTCCAAAATTATATAAAATTTATAAAATTAATATATTTAAATAATGTGTAAAAAAATAAGAATAGTTGAACAAATAAGATTCATATGAATGATTACGGAGGAGAAATCACTTTGATTGATGGCTTAGTTATCCATATATTCAATGAATCTGGTTCCAAATTATTAATATAATGAAGATAATATAATGGGAGGTCAAATGTTCCCCCATGATAACCTATAGAGATAATGTTTTGGAATTTTTATGGTATTATTTTGATGTACACCTTTTACCTTATTTTTACCATTAGCATGGTGATTAAATTTTACAGGTGTTAATTTTGTTATTCATAAAAAGGAAAACGACCTTACAATATAATGTATATATGATGATTCAAAATATGAAATCCATATTATTGAATTCAATTTATAAAATTTATATGAAATAACATTAAAACAATAATTAAATAATTCCACAAAATAGTTTTTATAAAAATATATGTCTAGGACCGATAGAGATTTATATTTATTCCATACAAAATAATAAACATTAAATCAATGGTAATTTATTTTTCTGTTAATATAAAATCAATATTTCCTTAAAATTACCGTTCAATATTTATTAAATTAATTTATTAATAAACACCCCTAAAATAATGGATTTTAATTATTTAATAATTACCCCTTTATAGTATTAAATGCGTTTACACATATAACATTATTTATCATCTCATCATTCATATTTTTATGAATCAATCATTTCTATATTTTTTAGTTAATATATATTAAATAAAAATATTCTCAATTATTACAATATTTTTCTTTATTAATAGAATAGTTTCTTATTTGTCAATTGTATCGGTTTTAATTTTTTTATCAACAATTAATTATCATATATATACTTATTGGATACATGTATTTATAATAACAATCTATTCAATGTTAATTTGATCAATATACAAATTTATACTGACCGTCTATATGATGATGATATGTCCAACCCCTATATATCCATCTTTCATATATAATAGCTACATTTAACTCCAATAAATAGGATTACAATACATAGTAAAAAAATTATTATATTTTATTAATTTTCACAATATCAACATTATTTATAATTATCTACCATATTTCAATAATCATACCCATTGGTTATGATATCCAAGGAAAACTAAAGTGATGAAAAATTAATTTTCATGGTGGTATTATTTACCTTCAGTATTATTTCACTTTTACATTCCATAACAGTGTTTTATAATGCATTCTCCTCGAAAATTTGTGTTGATCTTGTATTTTAATTTTTATTATTACATAAATGTATCATTGTTGTTTTATTTGGTATTGCGTCAATCGATCATATGTAATTTAAATATAGAAACATATACTAAAATCATGTAACATAACATTCTATATAACTAAAAATAAATCCCCCCCCAATTCTAATATTATAAATGAAGAAAATTCGGGAACCTGTACATAATTAAATAATTTGGTTCCTGCAACACTTCCTCAAACATATGATTTCCCTAGAAAAAATTAACTATTTTATTAAACATTTTATATTATATATTCTATTAGAAAAAATATTTCATTATATTTTTCCTAAAATGTTATATCCAAATTTTAGCACTTATTAGGAATAGTTCATGTTATTTATATGGTATATTACTCCTTAATAGGGACAAATGTAATAAATTTTACAACAAAGAATTTTTTTTGGAAGTTATATTTAATAATCTATATTCCATACATGATAAAGAAACTCAAAAGTTCTGATGTATTGAGGAATTATATTATTCATTTTACTGAATCTCATGAAACTATTTCATGGAGATATTTGAAAGAATAGTTTTTTCACCAACATAAAATACTAGATATTATAAAATATTAGTAATCTATTTTATCTATTGAAATTGTAATAGCATCATTTTTCACAAAATTTTATAAACTATCTATATCATTTCACAGGCAATATTTATTCTTTATAGTTCACACTCTCCTACTTTATACATATATGTTAGAGTTTTGAATCTCTTCCCATATGGATCCTCATATGGTGAATTTTGATTAAAACAATATAAACTATTTATATATGAAAACATTTCTAAGGGAAGGTGTTATTCCCAACCACCTTTGAAATGTATTAATTATCATATCAACATATCCTTTATGGATTCAATAGTCAATTCAGATTGAAAATTTATCAATGGATGATAAGGATTATCAAATCATGCCTTCGTAACCTATTCATGTTGAATACATGTCTAGAACATTGATAAAAAGAAATTATATACACTAGAAACAATATATATTTGAAAAAAAAGTATCCATCCAACTTATTTACTATGCATAATGGAAAAAAAGATAAACATATAAATTTTCATGTAAATAAATGGAATTTTATGAGTATGTATAGTGAAAAAATATAATAAAAAAGTAATCATTTACTTTAGACATCACAGGAAGTCCGCTGAAAAAGCCCCAAGTGATGATCTACCATTTTTTTACTAGTATGTGCCATGATTTTATCATCCTATTATACTTTTTTCATTATTAATTAACATCTTTCATTCCAATAATTGGGATTCATTTTTAAAATTTTCTATAATTATATCATCCAACCAAATTACACATTGATGTATCTATTCATCTTCTAATTTTGTGGGTTTGTTGATAATGATCAGATTTTTTCATCATCCAATAGATCATTATTTAATTCTATTTTTAAAGGGACATGTACTAAATTCCGAAACTACATAATTTTATCTTTATTCATGTTGAACTTCAATAATTCCATACATTGTTCTATATCTCCATATATACTCATTTCCTCTTTGAACTTCACGTTGATGGATATTGGATCATTTATTTTGGAAATATATTGTTTTCCTCCCTCACATAGGATTAGATTGTCTATCCATTGAAATCCAATAGTATTAGGACTCTTTCTACCATCTTCATGGATATGATAACATGATCCGTCTACCTCAGATCATCTAACATCTTATATACCTAACCAATGTGGTAATGTAGTGTATAGTCACTACACATGATTAAATAAAACAATATTATTTTGTCACCTATTCAGCTCCCTCTCTAGAAATATATATTTATTCCTATAATATTACTACACATCACACTTTTAAACATTGATAGAGTGACACCATGTATTTAACGTAAATATTATTGAATATATATATATATTATTTATTTTGAATTTTTGTTCATGAACCATCAATTAATATAACATATATTCCCACACTATACCATATTTCAAGATGAGAAATAAAAATAATTTCTATTATGTATCTATTAATATCACAAAAAACCCCAATACAGCATAATGTTGTAATGTCCAGACCCGAGAGCCACTCAATAGCTCTTGAAGGTAGTGGTCATCTGGCCTCAGTGTACCTACCCATACTCCAATGGATATCAACTAGTAGTGAAGGTATAGGGTGTGTCTACGGGGAGACAAATCCATCTTCTTAGCTTATACCACGTTTGTAATAGTTATTTTAGTCAATTATCGAATGTAGATAAATCATTGAAAACTAAGACAAAATATAAACATCCAGAAGAATGTAATAATAAATAAACCAAAAGAAGTCATGTACAATATAATAATCATGTCTTGTCTCTAGAAATAAGGAAAATATATATACAAGTATCTATGATAATACAAGTATCAAAAGGTATAAAATACCAAAAGGACTACCTCCAGATAAAATCACATGCCTTGATTGGTCATGTCATATCATGCTCCTATGGAAACACAATCATGATACATATGGTGGGAAAATTCCTAGGTCCCTACCTACATCAATGATGTCTGTCTAGGAACCTAATTTTGGCCTAGACAGTGTGTGATATGTCACTCAGTAGGCCACCGCCAATGTTGTCTATAACAAATATAGTATGGGAATTATAGATAGAAACAGTGTGTAACACATAACAGTTATAATAGTAATGAATGCAATGTGTGATTTTATCTAGTTAGACGTGGATACTTGTAAATTATAGTCATGCTCCAATATGTTATACAAGATGTAAAGGATAAATAAATCAGGTGTGATCATTCCATTATAACAATAATTATCCATCTCCCACAACATGGCTATCAAATCAAATAAAAATATCCACAATAAACACACCATGGAATAAAGTGTAAAACAACCACATAATCATATTCCATGTAATAAAGTGTCATGAATCAGCATATTATATGACATATAGTCATGTTTCATGATATAAAGGGTCAGATCAATGGAATGAAATGAAAGTTCATCCACATCTAATCTTAAGATAATCTTGATGGAAACTCAGAAAACACATGGGTAGAGCCCAATGATCAGGTCAATAGTGATTTCCCTAAGTGATTCTAAGAAAAAAAAGTAGATCCAATGGGTAGAAAATCTTTTGGAATCCTATAGAATCAGGATCAATGGTGTAAATGGGACCAAGGCATCCACTACCATAAATAATATCCATGGATCAGAAATTCCATGGAATCTAAATGGAGTTAGGATCTATGGAACCTATCTAAGGTGTCCTATAACATTATTAATTCATCGACCAAATATTAACATTTCAAAATCCATATTTTCATTGATCAAATAATCAAATTTTATAAATTTACAATTTAACCATTTCAATTATATTCCATAAATTTGAAATGAGGTATAAACCATCTCCTATCAAATCAACACAATCATTCCTTTCAGTTACAAATGAACATGTGATAAAAGTTACTAATAACCTTAAACAACTCTTTTCATTCTCTTTATTTCCCCTAATAATATTAGCAATCTCACACGCACCTAATGGGGAGGAACAACATTGTAAAAATACCATAGAATAGCTCATGGGTATCCTCTCTTGGGGATAATAACCTATAATAATGAAAAATATTCTTGTGGGAAACCCTAATAGGTTCCAAATTATATGTTCTAGATATTTAGTCCATCCTAGGGGAATTTATAGAATATTAATCTTGTCGAACAACTTTTACAAGAAAGAAAACATCCACCCCATAAGGGAAAAGGTATATACCACCTAATATACATCCATGGTTGAACACTCATATAGTTTCGACCTCTGATTTAGTATAGATCTGATGAAAACCATAGAATTTATGAAACTAGTAGAATTATGGAATATTGACTTGATCCAAACTATTTTATTCTACATTAATATGAATGAATAATGACAGAAGTTAATGTAGAACATATCAGAAGAGATTCAATGAGATTAAAGGTGTTCAAATATGAGTCTTTAATGAGAAATGGTATCTAAGAATATGATTTTAGCTTCAAAATAAGATCACATTACTCCAGTAAATTTTTATGAGAGAATAAAATAAGTGGTATTGTTATTTAAGAGAGATGGTAAAATAGCTATCATCAACTGTTTTATTGGGTTTCACGATTTGGATTCATGTGTGGTGAAACTGTGTAGAAATTTTGAACAATTATCATTCTAAGAAACCCAATTGCATAGTTAATGTGCACGATTATGGAATACATTCCCAAAATTTCCAAGACACCTTTTCTAAAAACTGAAGATCTCTTACAGTGGTCTGCACCCTATGATCCATGTTACCTAAAATCATGAATCCTCTTATAGTTTCCTGAACCACCTCATATGATTTCATCAAACCATATGGCTTGGGTTGAATGATTTCCAAAAACAATGTGGTCTAGATTACATTTTAAAAAATATGGCATCCAGGCTGTGAACAATCCTTGAAAATCCCCAAAAATCCTGTGATCTCATTTTGAAATAACATTATTCCAAATCCAATTAAGTTAACTATTGAAGAAAAGACATGTGCCTCCTAGGAAAACCCATTATGTTACACACTTCACCCTCAATTAAATTAATCCCCAAATTTCCCTTCTAAGGGATGTAAATAATTTACAATTAATAAGTCCAACCACTAATCATGACTATCTTCCTCCCTCTCCTATGTCTCATTATGTAAAATGTCATGCTTCCATACCACCCATACTAAAGGAATAAATTTTCTTCAGATAACCTTCATGATCTATTCAAAAAAACATACAATATTCTCCTTGAATGATGAATCTACCTATATCTAATCATCATCTGACTGTAGTGAGTGAGATTGTTTTGGGTGATAATGGATCAATTATGATACATTCTGGTAATCAAGTATGGATTAGTTCCTTTGAGCTAAAGGTAACCAATAAGATACTAGACCGACACTAACTATAATTCATAACGACCTTATATATCGTTATAACAAGTAACCCTATCTCCAAATCCATATCATTCCCATATTATGTGAAATATTTTAAATACATTATCCTCGCCCACAAACTCTTGAAGTCATCAATAGTGTGGGGTGTAAGATTTCTTTCTTGACATTGCAATACTAATATTATTTCAATTCATCTAGGATTGATCCTATGTATCCTGAATGAGACAAGGTACAATAAAAACTCCCCCCCTTAACTATAACTAGCACAAAGATCATCATAATGGAAGATTGTAACAATATTCATAGGGTTCCATCTGTATAATTTCCTAGAATAGAATTTTCTATATGAATTAATTTTGAGGCATATTACTCTCCTAAGTTCCTTAATACTCAAGGATACATTCTATATGAATGTCCCAAAGAACATGTATTGAGAACTCGGAATTCACATAAGTCTGATGGTGGTATTTTGTTCTCAGATTCCCTCATGTACCTAATTTTGTCTCAAAAATCTACTCAAAAAGTTTAATAAACCAAGAATCCCTATCTTAAATGACATTCTATAGAACCCCAATGAAGGTGAATAATCTCATGGATATAGATTCTGCAAATTTCATATAATGAGAATGTCTCCCTAGTAGGTATGAAATGAGCAACCTTCTTGTTCATATTGACCAAAACCCTAACAACATCACTACATTTTGGCAACCCCAGAAACATCATCATAAATTTATTCAAAACATTATACTATTTCAATTTGAGATTAGGTACCAATTACAAAGGATCACATGGTTTCTAGTGTTCATACAACACATAATGAATGATTAACACCTCAAAAACCCAAATACCTCACATATCATCCCCAATCCCCAATATTTATGGAGCAATTCAGGATACATATTGATAGAGACTACATGAACATAAAATAATGGGAAATTAATATCATATCTATGCTCCTCATTTATGTCTTACAGAACTAAAAAACAACAATGAATTCAAAAAATTTCATCCTCTTCGACTCTCTAACTGTGATGTTGGTCCTCAACTACCACACTCTCCAATAGGGAAAGGCACCTAGAATCTGATAATTGTATCTTCCTATCTCAATCAAGATGAGTATAAGTCACTATTAATGAACATGGAAAATCCAAGCCATGACTATTCTTCACCTTTAATTGAATTTTAAAAAAATATTACCATTAGCTACCACTTGCGACTTGCCTCAAGAAATTCCTTTATATGTGTTCTTTATCTCATTCAAATAGACAATACATTGACGTTACAATGCATATAAGAAAGCATGAAGTCAAATTACTACATGTACTCAAGCCAACATCACTTCCTCAAATTCAAGTCATTCTCTGTAAATAAATTCTTTAGCCTTTTGTCATTCATTTCACCCATAAAATGTTCTCGCAGTAATTAATCCCACCAACACCATAAGATATGTACCACGAGAGCTATTTCAATATCATGTCTTGGATATTTTCTCTCATGGGAACTCAACTGAAGACACTCATATTATATTACTCATCCACCTACCTCAGTACGTATCCAAGACCAATACATGATATATAATATTACACAGTGTTACTTCTACACAACTCTGGAAGAATCGGGACTAGAACTCATGTCAATCTCCCTTTTAAATCTCAAAAGGCTACATTTTAGATATCTTACCATAAAAACATCAAACCCAACATATTCATTCCCATAAGAGATTGTTATAATCATGATAATTCCTATATTAAATGCATTTAATATCCATTTATCCCCAGCGAACATTGCATATCAATTACGTTTTTGCGCTTATCCAAGGCAAATATAGTTCTAGACATCTCTATGAAAATTTATACTCATGTCACTAAGATAATATAAACTAACAAATGAATCATACAGATCCAAAAGTGGAACTTTGTAAGAATATAAAATTAATGATTCTCTCTTAGTTTATCAAAAAATATCACTATATATTTTTCATGGTATATTGAATTTGTATAATACACTAAAATCGCATACATGCATACCACAGTAAAATCTATAAGAGGGTTGAATCCCTGGTTCATTAGTGTAATAATAACTGGAAGCACATTTGTGAGAATGAACGACATAACTAGATGCTCATATAGGACATACCTACTACATAAATATATAAGAGGAATGTCTTCTGGTTGATCATGTGTTGAGTGATAACTTGACCTTAAATAAATAGTATAGAAAACATGAGGACCTCAGTACTTGTCAAATAGATCATCTATCTATGGTACGTTATTTCAGTTCATAACCATAAACATGTTCAATTATCGGTAATCTACACATATCAGGAAGGGTTTGTCTGAATTTTCTAAAAAAGGACCAGTGAACTCCACATAAGAGTATTGGTTCATGTAGAACCATTTTTCTACAATTTCTCTAGTTGTTAGTTGAGCTCCTAAGGCCTAATAGATTTCATTATGTATATAGGAATGGATACTATGGAAAATCATAGAACAATCCATAAATATAAATCAAAGTTTCTCTTAGGAGGTAATCACTAACGAGTCATCTAGGAAATCATCCTTGTATTAATCAACCAATAGAGGAATGATCAATTAACCCATTAAATATTCATCATGATACATTCATGAAATTTTTTCTATCATCTAACCCAACCAATTATTATCTACTTTATATCTTAATTCCTAGACACCCCATTCACCCTTGTTGTTATGAAATCCTCCCTCTAGTGATGTGATGGTTACCCTCCTATGATTTAAATCAATATTATGTCGATAAAAAATGGAAGATAATCATTGGTATGATGTCACGACATATCATCTTGAGGAAAAAATGATCCCATTTTATGTGACAATAACCCACCTGAAGGGGGAACTCCTACCACTATTCTATACACTATTTTTTGATTTGTAACAGTTTTTTTGAGTGTAAAATACCATAAGAAAAATGAACAATAATTCAATGATTTTCTCATCAATCATAGATATAATTTTTTTATGAAACTATATCAAAAAATATTCTGTACTATTTTATAGGATACTACGATCATTCCTCTCATTATAGATGGCCCAACGCTCTACTCCTTAGGTATATAATTTAGAGTATATATCTTTCATGAACTATTTCCCTATGAAATAATCTGACTACCTAGAGAAAGCCCACTCTAATGTGTATGTACAACTGCTGCCTGGCTGTGTTGGAAATAGCTATTATGTATGCTTATATGAGTAACACTTATCTTGATCCAAGACTGACATGGGTCTATGAATCTGGCTCCTAAACCTTGAGACACAATTGTCCATCTTCTACTAACATTTGGAGGGATGGTCTTACTGAAAATTTTTACAAGGCTGATACTAATACAAGAACAACAATCAATGTTTTCATGGAAAAACTAATTTTTCCAATTTTTTCATCTCCCAAACATGTGAAAACGATAGAACTACCATAAGTAAAAATCCTATTGAAACTCCCCTCAAGAAAAGTCTCCAAATGTTGATATGTACCCCTGGATGCTGAACCACTAGGTCGAGAAGCTGCACATCTCTACACTACACCCCCAGCTTCCCTCATATCTGATTCACCAATAAAATCCAGAATCAATTTTTATTATTATTAGTAAATCAAAACACATTGACCTAATTTTGAACAGCAAGCATGATACCTTCCTAGAAGCGTATATGAATTGATGGATCATAATTAGAATAAATAATTTTAAAACAATAATGATTTATAATTAATGTTGAATATCACATAATGGTCAATGTGGCTTGCTATTGATGCATAAAATCAATGTCCCCTTCATCTCTCAAGGTATAAAATAATATATAAACATAAAATACTGATTGATAATATCTCCAAACCATATATCAAAGAGCATCATCATTTTTCAAAACATTCACTAGTTTTTATATTCTCCCCAAAGAATATGTGTCAGAATATTCAATATTTCCAAAAAAGGTGACTTATGATTATTTTTAATAGAAAATATAGTCTCAAGACACATCTCGGTATCATATGAACCATCATCCCCTAAAAACATTGGAGGATGTTGCTACTAAAATATACGTGTGAACTATAACTTTGAAAAGGAATGATACAATGTTCCCTAAACAGTCTGTATAAAGTGCATACAATCCTCTCAAAACCTTCCCTCCTCAACCAAATGTAGTAATACTTCCAGTTCCATATCTAGAGATGTTGATGGTTGTATAGGTATGCTAGATATGACCATCTACAGAGCATGTTCGTCACCACCCTCCCTGCACAAGTCTATATCTCATCTTGGTGGTATTTCCCTACAATTCCAAAAACACACCTTAGAAAATTCTTAATAGTGACCAAATCACAAAGATAAAAGAATAGGTTGGTTGAATCCATCATATTACCAAGTCAAACCCCACTCTCTTCTTCTAATGGTAGGAATGGGTAAAGTAAAAGACTATAAAACCTACCATAGGAAATACCTAATTTCCACTCTAATGTTGGGTCAAGGTCATGTTCTCTAATTCAAAATTTTAGTTTACGTCATTTTACATTCATATTTAGATTTTAACTAAATTTTTCTAGTTGAACAACATTTTCCACCGCATCAGATCTATAAGGGTCCATACACCTCGTTAACGTAACTATGGCATCCACTTAATACAAAAAAAACACATTCCAGTGCATATGACCAATGGTACCTCACTCAATGTTCCATAATTGGATGCATCAGGTGTATGCTATATATTATATAGGAAAACAAATTTCAAGTTACCGTATGGTCTATGAGTACTAATCATCCAATTACCTAAAAACTGGTTAGCAACAAATAGGTACGTCATTCAAGGAACATATAATAAAATCATGCAGTTAATAAATTCATCTTATATATAATTTTATAAATCATTGACTGTGTATCCTATAAAGTACATAAAATAATGAATGATATGAATACCCAAATCTCATCAGGAAATAGTAAATTCCTTAATCATAATAAACATAAAGCATCATGTGTTTCCCCCAATGGATTCATCAAATACACAACATTAGGAAAATTCAATAAAATTAGTCGTCATTCAATGATATTTTTATTTTCATATATATAGGTTAACTACTCCGAGGTGCGGATCATTAAAAAAATAAATACCTTTTAAATATCAGTTATTTTTTATCAAAATATTTATTCTTGAAAATATTTCCTATGATATGACATTGTAACATTCTGACTTGGGATCCGTGAAATGGTTCCGTTAGCTGGTGGGTCACATGGCCTCATGGGTGCCTCCCCATACACTAGAGGATGCCGATAAAATGTAAGGGAATATGGTGTGTCTATGGGGAGATTATTCCCTCTTGTCAGAGTGGAAGATATCCAATTTAATCATATCTGTCATGTAGTTGAATTAGATAAATAACTGAACAACAAAAAGAAGATAAATATATATAACATTTTAATAACAAATAATCCGAATGTAGTTCTGTGTAATATAGTGATCATGTCCTGTACCTGCAATGAATGAAAATAAGGATACATGCACCAAGTATAATACAAGTATCAAAATGTACAAAAAATATATTATCTCTATATAGCATCAAAGGCCTATCTTAGTAATACAAACCAATTCTCCAACGCATAACAAATATAGAATCTTATAGTTGGTGTTCTCCTAGATCCCTACATACATTAATTAAGCCTACCTGAGTAACCAATAGCTGCCCAAATGGGGTGTGATATAACTCCTAGTAGGACACCACCAATGGAATCTATATCAAATAGAGTCATTGTAATTTATAAAAAAGTACCACATAGTATTTCACATGTATAATAGTAAAGAATTTAATGTGTGATCATATCTATCCAAACATGGATCCATGAAAACAATATTCCGGTTCCCATGAAAAAAATGTGTTTTAATGAATAAATAAAGTAAGTGTGATCTATCTTGTCTAACAACTATAATCTGATACCCAATCCTGTGCTTTCTAATAATAGAAAAATATAAAAAATGGATACATTGTCTAATAATGTGTTGATAATACAAATAGTCCACTGATAAGTATTCTATTGAAGAGAATACACATTTCCTAATGTCATGTATTAATGTTTCGGACCATGGGTGTGTGGATTAGAGGTATTGAAATTCAAGGCATCCTCATCAAGTCTCATGATCATCTCGATGGAAACGCGATAAATACATGGCAGTTATCCATGGAGAATGTTAAAAGAGCATACCCAATATGTGTCCAATGATGCTGGATCCATGGGGTAGTAATTTTGATGGAATCCAATAGAATGAAGATCCAAGGTGTAAATCGGTTCATGGAGTCCAATACTATAAATAATATCTACCAGGTTGAAAATTATAGTTTTTTTAAATAGAATCAAAATACAATGAGTTCTTCGATGGAATCCACTTCTATTATAAATTAATCAACAAAATAATAAACATTATAAATCAATGACTTCATCCAACCCATATTCCCATTTTTTTAATTAATAATTTATCCACTTTAATCATATTCCATAACATGAAAAGTGAGAAAGATCACAACCTATCAAATCAATTCAACCATTTCATTCATTTGAAAATGAATAGAGGAAACTATATACTATTAACCAAAAACAAGTAATTTAATTATAATTAAGGACCTTACTCTGATTAGTGCAATCACACCCACCCAATGGTGTGTTACAGCATAGGAAATATATAATGGAAACCCCATGGGAAACTTTAGTTTGGATTTATAACCACCTATGGTCAAAATAAAACTAGTGGGAAACCCAAATATGTTCAAAATAATAAATTTAATAAATTTAATAAAAATTAGGGGAAACTCTATAAATTCCAACATGTTGAAAACTGCTATAAGATATAAAACCAAAAAACCATAATGGAAAAGGTATTTGTCATGACCCATCATCGGGGCTCGTGCCGTGACTACCCCATGCCCGCCTTCCATAGGCCAGGGGATGGTGACTAGCACCAAGGCGTAAATCCCAACAAAAGGGAAGGAATTGCCTTTGAAAAGTAAACAAGCACCACAGAGTAAGCAAGTGGAAAAGTAAACACTAAGTAAAAACTTTACAAGCTGTGCTGAAAGTAAAAGGGGCCGGAAATACAAGCCCAACTGTAAAGTACAACTGAAAGGAAAAACAACAACTGAAAGGAAAATCCGCAGCGTCGAGCCGTCCTCTGGAAGTCCCACCTGAAGGGTGGGTACAGATAGCCTCCACTGCTCCTCGGGTCCACCTGACCGCTCCGAGTACGCCCCGCCCAGTGGTCCACCTCCAGGTACAGTCCTACTCCGCAAGCCTCCACTATGCCTCCGCTGCGCTATCCGTCGTCTGCAACCAGCACAACGTAGTGCGGGCATAGCCCATGCAGGGGTGAGTATAAGCTGCTCAGTAGGGACCCCGAGACCCCCGAAGGTCTCCCAAAATCCCCAAAGGATAAGCCACAAAGGAAAGATACAAACACGAAGTAACATTTGGGACGACTTAGGTATATGCCCATACATATACCTAAGTCATCAATTCATGTTCGGCTCCAACATCCGAGCCCAAGCACAACCCAGTCCACACAGGAAAGAAAACGTATACCCACACAGGATAGCTCAACTCAATCCACAAAGGAGAGTAAACAGTAAATCCACACAGGATAGCTCAACTCAATCCACAAAGGAGAGTAAACAGTAAATCCACACAGGATAGCTCAACACAATCCACAAAGGAGAGTAAACAGTAAATCCACACAGGATAGCTCAACACAATCCACAAAGGAGAGTAACATAAGATTCAGCTCACGCAGGTATACTTCTTCGAATGATGATAAAGATGACCAGATATAGATACTGAATCATCTAAGCTGGGACCCACATAGGATACAAGACCAGTTGTCTTCATTGATTCATCTATACTGGGACCCACATAGGATACAAGACCAATATTGAATCATCTAAGCTGGGACCCACATAGGATACGAGACCAGCACGGCTGGGACCCACATAGGATACAAGACCAGCACTCTTCATTGATTCATCTATAATGGGACCCACATAGGATACAAGACCAGTATTGAATCATCTAAGCTGGGACCCACAGAGGATACGAGACCAGCACGGCTGGGACCCACATAGGGTACTAGACCAGCACGGCTGGGACCCACATAGGATACATGACCAGCACGGATGGGACCCACATAGGATACAAGACCAGCACTCTTCATCGTCGTAGTCCACTGAGGATTTCGGCACAGTCGTCATCATTGAAGTAGCAGTCACAGCCAGCTCTAGGGTTCCCGCACATAGCAAGCTCGTTCGGGAGGGTCCGCTCCACGATCCGAGAGGCTGATACATCAACTGTCACAAAGTACAGAGTTGATGTATCCAAAATTTCCTTATCGTCAACAGGAACTCAACGCAACAGACGGCGCGTCAATCGGACGCCCGGTCTGAGAGTTATAGGATTTTTCGTCCTAGGGGCCCGGTTGGTTTTTAAGGAAAACCCAAACCGACCATACTCCACCTGTGTTCAAACCTCGGGTGGAGTATGCCAAAAGATCCGTCTCACTTAGAGGAATTCAACGAAGATGACGGAACGTCAATCGGACATCCGTAGCTCAAGATATGAGCGTTTCCGCTCTGAGGGCCCGGTTGGTTTCGTGTACGAACCAACCCGGCCGAACACAAAGTATTCCGAAACCTTCAATGAGATATACCGAAATGACCGTCTCGATCCAAGGATCGTGTTTCCGCTGATGGCGAGTCGTTTGGAGGCCCGTAGCTCATGTTACGGGCATTTGAACAAAAATCATCCGAAGACGGGGTTTCGGGGCCGGGCCGTCCCGGCCCGAGACACCCCGGTTGGCCCGAACCGGGTCGACGTGGCACGGCCCGTCCAGGCGCGCCGGTTCGGCACAAGGCAGCGCGCTGGGCGCGCTGCCAGCTCGGTCTTCGCCTGAGCTGCTTGGAAATGGGGGGGGGGGGGGCGCCTGCCCCCCTTTGTGAAATTGGCCCCCCTCATTATGGGGGGCCAATTAAACAGCTCGGGGGAATTTAATTCCCACGTTTTCCACCTTTTCGGTCGGCCCGACTTGGCCAGCCGGCTTCTTCTCAACAGGACCGGCAAGGGCTGGACCTCTTCCGTCTTCCGACACAGGCGGCCCGGCTGGCCGCCGGTCATCACGTTCCACCGCGGCCCAGAATAGGCCGCGGCCTTCGTCGTCCGGCGCAGTGTGACGGCACTGCGCCCCTCCGCCGCGGCCCCACTCCGGCCGCGACGCCTTCTGTTTCCTTCGACGCGGTGTGATGGCGTCGCGTCCATGAAATTCTTTCCACGGTGCGGCGCGACGGCGCCACACAATAATTTCCGTGATTCCCGCGTGGTGCGACGACACCACGCCATCTCATTCCATCCGCAATAAACATTCAAGAACAAAGGAGGGTGGTTCGTCCATGTTTGTGCGGTCCGTCCCCCCTCTCGTTAAACGATAACAGTTAATCGTTTATCCTCAAAGTTCGTCATGCTAGAACCAAGAACGGGAAAAATTAAATAAAACAACAATAAACCCCTACCTCGGTTTCAAGTGCGGAGCACGTCACCAAACCACGGAAGACAAGCGTCGCGGAGGTCGGGCGTCGTGGAAGTCGAACGTCGTTTCCGTTGACGTCGAGGTGCGTCCGAAGAGGTACGTTGCTAGAGAAGATTTGTAAGCTGACGAAGATAATCCGAGGAGGAAATGGCGTCTCCTTTCGTTGACACGGGAAGAAGATCGAAGATGTGGCGTCGTTGATCTTCGGAAACACTCCGGTTACGAAGAAGAGAAGCGGCGATCTTCATCGGAGCTTAAGTGTTCTTCGTGTTCTTCGTTAAAGTTGAAGAAGGTGGAGAGAGATTCTCAAAACCTCTCAAGATGGCTAAGGAGACCAACCAAAATAAAATAAGCTAAGGCTTATTTTATTTACACAATTAAACAACTTGAATTTCAAAAGTTTGAAATTCAAACAACTCAACTCAATTAATTAACCAAGTTGTCAAGTTTAATAAAAGAGGAGTTATAGAGAGTTTAAAAAGAGGAGGTGAAGTGTTAGAGTTCGTGTGTGCCCCACCACAGTTAATCCTCTCAAGGGAGGTTAAGTGGATGTGGGTCCCACCCCTAACTCCCTTTGGGAGTTTATAACTAACTTGGTTAAAAATAAAATGTGTTTCCACATTCTATTTAATTTCATTTTAAATTACCAAAAACTGACTCTCAACCCGCAATAAACGCAACCTCGGAAAAGGTATCCTTAAGCGAATATCGGCGCTGCGAGTTCATCGGTGCCCTCAGAATTTGATTCCGGGCACTGGTTCAAAAGTTATAAATTCCCGCTTGTTCGTTCACTGAACGTACTAGAGCCAAACTTCGGAAAATGATTCCAGGCACTTCGGGCATCGGAATCAGGTGTCGTCAAAAACCGCGTTCTTGTAAAATTCCAAAAAAATTTAAGAAAAAATTTCCCTTGAATTTTACGGGTCTTTACATCACTCCCACCTCAGGGCTTTACGTCCATGTAAAGATACATCAAAACTAGGGAAACAAATGAGGGTACTGAGCACGCATCTGAGCTTCCAGCTCCCAAGTGCTCTCCTGGAGATTCATGTGCTGCCATCTGATGCGCACTAGAGGAATCGACAGTCCACGTAGGACCCGCTCCTGTCGATCCTCGATCTCCACCGGGACCTCCATAAATGTCGATCCATCATCAACGTCAAGCTCCCCATGGTCAAAGATGAAGCGTGGAGGCGACTTGACGCCTCGGCCAAATCTCCGCAAACCATGTCGAGGTGAGATACGCAAGAAGACGTGGTCGCCATCCTCAAACTCTAGTGGCCTCCGCCTCCTATCAGCATAATACTTCTGCCAGCTCTGAGCTGTACTCATCGCTCCTGGATGACCTGGACCTTCCCTGTCGTGGCCTGGACCATCCCCGATCCCACAAGAGCATCTAATATGTCTTCTTTTCCGATAAGAGAAATCTGGTCCCATCCCCTGGATAAACCACATTCTTTGCCAAATACAGTCAATCCACTAATGGATAATACTAATCCATACCAAGGCTGACGTCGTAAGGCCTCGACGCTACTACCAAGAGATCTAACCGTTACTCTCGCCTCCAAGGGTTGAGTCACACTGTCGGCATCAGTGTGTGGTAACTGGGTCTCCTCCAGTAGATGTCTCACAAGTGAGTGTCAAGTCAACAGTCAAAAGTGGAACCTCTTAGTAACAACACAAAAGAGGACAGGAATGAAAACATCACAAAGGTATGCATCTTTTATTATTGCAGCTCATAATACAAAGACGCTACACAAAAGAAACAAGGAACTAGAAGTACAAAGAACGTATCCACTAGTTCCTCTCTTGTCCATCTCCTCCCAGAGATCCATGATCAAAGGCCTCAGCTGCCTGAAGCTGAGCTCTCGCATGTCCACCGACTCCCTGTGGTCGAGGCGGACCTCCGGGTGGTGGTGGTGGCAACACCTCGAAGTGTCTCCCACCATCGTCTACTCGGCCAGCTCCTCTGCCTCGTCTTCCTGCACCCTGCGGACCACTGTGGCCGAACCTCTGTCTGGGAAGTCCCTCTACCACATGCTGCTACTCTGTATGATGGGGCAGGCATTCTCGAGCCATGTGTCCTTGCCCACCGCATGCGTAGCAATTCCTGCCCCTCATGTAGCTGGATCTTCTTCGTGTGCCCCGCACAACCAAATCTTCATCCAGTGACTGTCCACTTGATGGTCTGGCCTGTTTGAACCTCTGCATCACCTGTCTACTGCCAGCTGCAGAAGACCCTGCTACGGGCCGTCCTGCGGAGGGTCCTGTCACTAGAGCCTGCTCGGCGAGAAAATTATCCACTAGAAGGGCCCTCTCCAACATCTATACTTGTATCGGAATGTTGAGGGAGATCATCGAAGCCCTGATCTCATGCCTCAGTCCCTGCTCGAAGGTCCGTGCCCGGAAGAACGGGTCTCGTACCATATCTGTGGAGTAGCGCGAGAGATCAGTAAACCTCGCCGCGTACGGGGCTACTATCATGCTGCCCTGCCACAGCTGTAGTAGCTCCTGGATGCGCACCGCTCGGAGGGTGGCTGGGATGAACTCAGAGTGGAAGATGCTCTCAATGTCCGTCTAGAGAAGAGATGTCTCGTCATGCACCTGGAGCATCAAGCTCCACCATCATCCCACTGCTGCGTGCAGTAGGCTCGCTGCGAGGATCACCATTAGGTCTGTTGGTGTCCTCACTAGCCTGAAAACTCGTACGATTGCCTCCAGCCAATCCTCGGCTGCCTGGGGGTCCGTCTCCCCACAGAACATGGGTGGTCACTGGCACTGGAACTCATGTAGCGTGCCAAGGTGACGTGCATCGTCAGCGGCTGGTGCTGGAAGTATCGGTGGCTCGGCGGGTATTGCTACCGCCGGTGCCACTGCTGACAAAGGGCCCTGCACCGAGGACTCGTCGCTCGGTGGGCTATCATCACACTCGACTCTCGGAACCCTAGATGACTACCGTCGTGGGGCAATCCTGAAAAGGAAACAGGTGTGCCACGGTCAAACAGTATACCTGGTGAGCTGACAAAAGTAATCACAAAGAAAACTTGAAACACACACGCAATCAATGTTTTCGTGCATTAAGTCGGAAAGTAGAAGTCAGGGTCCTGGTGTACGGATACGTCAGCCGCCGCACCAACACAGGACTCCCTGGACTGATAACCACACTCAATACGGTAAACACTATTGCTTCACATAGAAAAGATCAGAGTTCACGGTAGAACCAAACTCTATTGATTCCAATTTTTCACGACCCGTCCTCGGGGACCGTGTCGTGACTACCCCATGCCCGCCTTCCAAGGCCAGGGGCTGGCGACTAGCACCAAGGCGTAAATCCCAACAAAATGGAAGGCATTGCCTTTGAAAAGTAAAAAAGCACCACAGAGTAAGCAAGAGGAAAAGTAAACACTAAGTAAAAACTGTACAAGCTGTGCTGAAAGTAAAAGGGGCCATAAATACAAGCCCAACGGTAAAGTACAACTGAAAGGAAAAACAACAACTGAAAGGAAAAGCCGCAGCGTCGAGCCATCCTCTGGAAGTCCCTCCTGAAGGGTGGATACAGATAGCCTCTACTGCTCCTCGGGTCCCCCTAACCGCTTCGAGTACGTCCCGCCCAGTGGTCCACCTCCAGGTATCCTCCTGCTCCGCAAGCCTCCACCACGCTTCCGTTGCGCTGTCCGTCGTCTGCAACCAACACAACATAGTGCGGGCATAGCCCGTACAGGGGTGAGTATAAGCTACCCAGTAGGGAACCCGAGACCCTTGAAGGTCTCCCGAAATCCACAAAGGATAAGCCACAAAGGAAAGATACAATCACTAAGTAACATCTAGAACGACTTAGGTATATGCCCATACATATACCTAAGTCATCAATTCATGTTCGTCTCCAACGTCCGATCCCAAGCACAACCCATTCCACATAGGAAAGCAAACGTATACCCACACAGGATAGCTCAACATAATCCACAAAGGATAGTAAACAGTAAATCCACACAGTATAGCTCAACACAATCCACAGAGGGGAGTAAAGAGTAAATCCACACAGGATAGCTCCACACAATCCACAAAGGAGAGTAAACAGTAAATCCACACAAGATAGCTCAACACAATCCACAGAGGAGAGTAACACAAGATTCCTCTCACGCAGGTATACTTTTTCGAATGATGATAAAGATGATCAGATATAGATACTGAATCATCTAAGCTGGGACCCACATAAGATACAAGACCAGTTGTCTTCATTGATTCATCTATACTGGGACCCACATAGGATACAAGACCAATATTGAATCATCTAAGCTGGGACCCACATAGGATACGAGACCAGCATGGCTGGGACCCACATAGGATACAAGACCAGCACTCTTCATTGATTCATCTATACTGGGACACACATAGGATACAAGACCAGTATTGAATCATCTAATCTGGGACCCACATAGGATACGAGACCAGCACGACTGGGACCCACATAGGCTACAAGACTAGCACGGCTGGGACCCACATAGGATACAAGACCAGCACGGCTGGGACCCACATAGGATACAAGACCATCACTCTTCATCTTCGCAGTCCACTGAGGATTTCTGCATAGTCGTCGTCGTCGAAGTAACAGTCGCAGCCAGCTCTAGGGTTCCCGCACACAGCAAGCTCATTCGGGAGGGTCCGCTCCACGAGCCGAGAGGCTGATACATCAAATGTCACAAAGTCCAGAGTAGATGTATCCAAAAGTTCCGTATCGTCAATAGGAACTCAACCCAACAGACGATGCGTCAATCGGACGCCCGGTCTGAGAGTTATTGGTTTTTTCGTCCCAGGGGCCTGGTTGGTTTTTAAGGAAAAACCAACCCGACTGTACTCCACCTATGTCCAAACCTCGGGCAGAGTATGAAAAAAGATCCGTCTCACTTAGAGGAATTCAACGAAGCTGACGGCATATCAATCGGACGTCCGTAGCTCAAGATATGAACGTTTCCGCTCCGAGGGCCCGGTTGGTTTCGTGTACGAACCAACCTGGCCGAACACAAAGTATTTTGAAACCTTGAGTGCGATATACGGAAACGACTGCCTCGATCCAAGGATCGCGTTGTCTTTGATGGCGAGTCGTTTGGAGGCCCGTAGCTCAAGTTACGGGCATTTGAATGAAAACCGTCCGAAGACGGGGGTTTCGGGCACAGGCCGTCCCGGCCCGAGACCCCCCGGTTGGCCCGAACCGCTTCGACCCGCCCCGGACAGGGTCCACCTGGCCTGACACGGCCCGGCCCGGCTAGGCGCGCCGGTTCGGCGCAAGGCAGCGCGCTGGGCGCGCTTCCAGCTCGGCCTTCGGCCGAGCTGCTGGGAAACGGGGGGGGGGGGGAGGCTACCCCCTTTGTGAAACCGGCCCCCCTCATTATGGGGGCCAATTAAACAGCCCGGGGGAATTTAATTCCCCCGGTTTCCACCTTTCCGGCCGGCCCGACTTGGCCAGCCGACTTCTTCTCAACAGGACCGGCAAGGGCCGGTCCTCTTCCGTCTTCCAACACCGGTGGCCCGGCTGGCCGCCGGTCATCACGTTCCGCCGAGGCCCGGACCCGGCCGCAGCCTTCGTCGTCCGGTGCGGTGCGACGGCACCGCGCCCCTCCGCCGCGGCCCCGCTCTGGCCGTGGCGCCTTCGGTTTCCTTCGACGCGGCGTGCCGGAATCGCGTCCATGAAATTCTTTCCACGACGCCGTGCAATAATTGTAGTGATTCCCGCGTGGTGCGACGGCACCACGCCATCTCGTTCCATCCGCAATAAACATTCAAGAAGAAAGGAGGGGGGTTTGGCCCTGTTTATGCGGTCTGGCCCCACTCTCGTTAAACGATAACACTTAATAGTTTATCCTCAATTTTCGTCATGCTAGAACTAAGAACGGGAATAATTAAATAAGACAACAACAAACCCCTACATCGGTTTCAAGTGCGGATCACATCAGCAAACCGCGGAAGACAAGCGTCGCGGAGGTTGGGCGTCACGAAAGTTGAACACCGTTTCCGTTGACGTCAAGGTGCGTCCAAAGAGGTACGTTGCTGGAGAAGCTTCGTAAGCTGACGGAGATAATCCGAGGAGGAAACAGCGTCTCCTTTCGTTGACACGGGAAGAAGATCGAAGATGTGGCGTCGTCGATCTTCGGAAACACTCCGTCTACGAAGAAGAGAAGCGGAGATCTTCGTCAGAGCTTAAGTGTTCTTCGTGTTCTTCGTTAAATTTGAAGAAGGTAGAGAGAGCTTCTCAAAACCTCTCAAAATGGCTAAGGAGACCAACCAAAATAAAATAAGCTAAGGCTTATTTTATTTACAAAATTAAACAACTTGAATTTCAAAAGTTTGAAATTCAAACAACTCAACTCAATTAATTAACCAAGTTGTAAAGTTTAATAAAAGAGGAGTTATAGAGAGTTTAAAAAGAGGAGGTGAAGTGTTAGGGTTCATGTGGGCCCCACCACACTTAATCCTCTCAAGGGAGGTTATGTGGATGTGGGTCCCATCCCTAACTCCCTTTGGGAGTTTATAACTAACTTGGTTAAAAATAAAATGTGTTTCCACATTCTATTTAATTTCATTTTAAATTCCCAAAAACTAACTCTCAACCCGCAATAAACGCAACCTCTGAAAAGGTCTCCTTAAGAGAATATCGGCGCTGCGAGTTCATCGGTGCCCTTGGAATTTGATTCCGGGCACCATTTCAAAAGTTAGAAATTCCTGCTCGTTCGTTCACTAAACGTACCCGAGCCAAACATCGGAAAATGATTCCGGGCACTCCGGGCCTCAGAATCAGGTGACGTCAGAAACCGCGTTCTAGTAAAATTCCAAAGAGAATTAAGAAAAAATTTCCCTTGAATTTTACGGGTCTTTACAGTATTGACCACCTACCACTGATTTGTTGTAGAAAACCCATCTGGTATAGACCATTTATTCAGTTCATATCAAAAAAATAATATCCAATAATCCTAAAAATATGGAATATTATATTGTATAAAAAATATAATCATTGATGAGATTAAGAATGATGAATTGAGCAATAGGAAAATTAAACATACTTGCATGGATCTAATGAGAATAACAATGTTAGAATCCATGTCTGTATAGAGAAATAGTATCCAATACTATTATTCGAGATTCAAAATGATCCTAAAGCCTAATTTTTGTCTAATGGAAAGAATAAATTATAGGTTTTGAGTTATTAAAATCATGGGGGAAAATATAAATTTTTCACTTTTTTACATGGTTGCATGATTTGGTTGCATATTTGTCAAAACAACACACTAAATTTGTTTCATTCTTTATCGAAGAACCACCCTCACACAATTCATATGTACAGTTTTGTAAACCATTAGAGAACTATTTCACATGGCTCTATTATAAACTATAGATCTCATACACATGGGTGTGACCTACGATACATTTTCCTCAAATTCTATGGCCCATGATAGAGACTTGGACAACCTTCGATAGTTTAATCAAACCATGATACTATGGTTACTCGTTTTCTACTAACCATGTAACCTTATATAATTCTCTAAATATTGGCTCCCTAATCACTTAATAAACCCTCTTAACCCTTGAAGCACCAATTATCTCATCAAGAATATACATTAGGTCAAAACCAAGGAGTTAAACTGAATCAAATATCTATACCTCATTGAAAAACCTTGAATCGTAAAAACATTACTAAATGTGTAGTGAATAGCCTTATCATATGATTGCTTAAATATTATTCACATTAATTTATCTTGATCAAAATTACTCTCTTATGATTTATATCGGTTAGTGGATTAGGATATAATGAGAAATTTCTCACAATGTTACTATATTTTCTAATAAATGAAATATAAATGGATATATATAGTAGTTTTTTTATTTACCACAATCCAATTTCTATTTTCTTCTAATGATCCGTAAATATACCCACTTTATTGATTACATAGCGCATAAATGATACTAGTTTTTCAAAATTCACTTTTAAGGAACTTAACGTACATTTTATCAATCATATCTGTTTGTGTTGTAATCTATAAATAATATTCACACTCTTCCATTATATAAGAATATATAATAATTTAATGTATAAATACTACAAAAATTAGATCATGGTAATCTATGAAGAAAATATTAATCATATCATTGAATATAAAAGGTGAAATATTATGTTCGAATAACACAACTGAAAATTCATAATGGCAATATCAGGTATTGAATGTTATCTTAAGTATATCCTAACATTTTATTATTAATTGATTAGGTTATGATTGAAATTCAAATTTTTTAGATGTATTGAACCACTAACAAAAAATCGAATATTCCCTTAAAATTGGGTAGAGGATTCTTGATCTTAATTATTGTCTTTATAAGTTTATAATAATAAATTTTAGGGATATAATAACCCATCTTTGTTCTTAAAAATGTGAACTATTCCTTCTATTTATAAAATACAATAAAATATAAAAAAATATCTGTTTTCACTTAAATAGAATTCATTAATTCCATTAAATTATTTTGGAAAACATTGTAGTGATTTTTTAATATATCTATAACATTGAGTAAGAGTGACAAATAAAACACAAGCTCATGATCTGGGAAGATGTGGTTACTCACCAAGATATTCATTGTAATATTCCTTGTAAATATTATAGTCATCAATGTTGATTTTCTCCCTAATTTTTTGATATGATAAAACATTATTATTGGGAATCATGACTACTTCAAATGAATTAGTATCTAATGTGAGTTTGTAATCACAAACATTCTTATTTGACCATAATGATTTGTGTTATGAAATAAGATATCGATATTATAATAATTTAAATGATATAGATAAATTAATATAAAATATAATTCAACTAAAACATAAAATTATAATTTGGGATAAAAACTGGATTTTAGAGAAGTACCCTTCCATGATCCTAGATCAGAGAGGGGTTATATACTGTGGTTGAAATCAACCTACAAACCATTACTGTTAATTAAAAATATAACATTTTATGTAGTGAATTATTGTTTCTAAAAAACATTAAAAACATAAATGAATTTGAAGAAACAAAATAAAATATCACATTGATAGATCTGAAGTGCATAATAATGTTACCTTCACTAGTTCATAAAAATGGTCCTCTTTGGAAGTGATGGTTATGTAGGATATTCCTTGTTATCTTATAATTAATGGTTTTTGAGGTCTATATTCCCCATTTTACCTTGAATTTTGGAATTAATTTTAATAATATCAAAAATCCATTCATTTAAGGGAACATAATTTTGGGTGGTACATTAATTAAGACATTCTCACCCTATATTTCTTTTATTGGTCTATTAGACCTTTTAATTAATCCTCTGATTAATGGAAAAATTTATATCTATGAATAATTTTATTACTTCATTTAAAAACATTCATCGGTATTTCCTCCCATATTTTTGGAATGTCGGTGGTTGAATTTTATTTCATTCATGTGATTTTCCATTTATGTTTTGATGAAACTATAGTTTTCAATTTTATAACCTAATCCATGAGAATAATGTGACTCTCTTGTCTCTATTTTCACCAAAATTTCACATTGAACTATATATAAATGGATACAAAATTATATTATATGTAATACATTTAAAACACATTATTTTACCCTATAAAATTAATGAAAAATATTTCTTTCATTTTCAATTATATAACATTATTGTTACCTTATAATTCTATTGAGGTTTTCATATCACACATGGTTCATCATTAGGATTTTTATTTATGTTACAATAATAATTATTATTAACAAGATTACACCCAGTTTAAGTCATTTAATAAAACTAAAATGGATACTATGTGATTTGAACAAAAATAAGTTGATCAAAAAAATATGATTGTAATAAGAAATCCAAGGATTTAATAATTTTTGACATATTAATTTCAACTTATATTAATTTAGTACATTAATTTTTTATTTTATCAAAGGATCACATAGTTTATATACTCTTATTTTTGATAACCTAATCCCTTAAAAAAATCTCACTCTACTACCAAGTGAGGAAATATGATTATTAAATTTTTATATTTATATCATTCACATTATTTAGTCATTACATATCACAAATAAACATACTTAAAATAAATAAAAATAATTATTGCCTTTATTTATTGGAAAAATAGTTGAATTATTACAATTTATTTATTTGTTATCTCCCATAGATATATATATTCTTATCATCCTTTTATAAATAAATGTTCTAAAATGTTCCATTGAAATTGAAAAAATTTAATAGGACAAAGCTAAAATTCTAAATAAGATAAAAATATATTAATGAATGATTGTATGAAACTGTGAAAAACAACATGGGAAAATATATTATTAAAATAATTATGGGTTTATAGATTTTATTTAAAATATAAGATTCAACATGATAAATATTATCTTTATGAGGTATGACATCATAATAAGAATTATATAGTAAAAATACATGTCATAGAATTGGAACATGGTAAAATGGTAAGAATTATGAGACATGTGGAATACACTATGAATGTGGAAAGCAAACAACTATATTAGAATATATCATTTTGAATAAATCTTTCAAAATTTAAATCCTTGGCATTGTTTTTATCATAGTTTAGCACAATCACACTTATGGGTAATGATGTGAACATAGTTAACCATAATAATTTCAACAAAAAAATTTCATTATCTCAGTAGATGTATATATTTAAACAATTAATTTTATGTAAATAATAAACACATCAATCATATAATTATTAACCATACTTATGTGTGTCTTGAGAATTTGAAAACCCAAAAAATTTATCAATGATTAATTAACCTTTCACGAAGTAATGAGTTCCATATTGATTTATATAATACATAATATTTATCCATCAAGATAGAGAGGGTTCCTAGTATCATTAGAAAATATACCCGTATAATTATAATAAGAACTAATGAATAATGTCATACATAAAATCCTTATAAGAGAATTTAAATAATAATTTGAAAAAATGATAATAAATTCTCACTAATATATTTAATAAATTTTTTCAATGATAAAAACTAAAAGAATAATGGGAATGTAAATTAAATTAAAAAATTATTGAAAAATAATGTGAAATAATCATAATAAAATGAAGACATAATCTGTAAAATTCATTCATTTATAAAAAAACCAAAAATTATGATTTTTTTCACGTATTAAAAATGATTTAATGTCAACAAAAATGAATTCTGTTAAAAATATTTTGAAAAATCCTTATAATTATCTATAGATAAATTATAGACTAGTATAAAAATACTTTAATAAATAATATAAGTATACATATGATTATATATCAAAAACATATGGACATGGTGGGGAATGTATACTATCTCAAAGAAAGAGATAATGTCAAACCTACTAACCAGCGACATTTCTGTTGATTTATTACCCAAAGTGAATGTAAATGATAATAATATATGAAAATCTAAACAAAATATGCTTTAAAATATATGGGTTTTAATACGGAACAATAATAACATTTCACTATATTGAAATTTTTTATAAAAATTCTCAAGATTAATGTGTGACATGAAAGGAAACCATTCCTATAGATTCCTACTCGAACATATTTTATCTATGATCTTGACTTCGAAAATATATTTCATTAAAAAACTATAATATGAAATTAATTAATTTAATTTTATTTGATATATTTCATTAGTAATTTAATTCTATACATTTATTAATCGTTACATGTTATAATTGCAATAATGATGTTTATTATTTTGTTTTCAATGAATGTTTATCATTAACTATTCTGGTAATAATAAATGAAACCTATAATCACCGCCTCAAGAGTTTTCGTGGTGATTAAATATATATATATATTTTATATTTTTAATTTCCCATTATTAGTTCGTTTCTCTTATGGTGATGTTGTTTATTTAATTTCTAAAAAAATAATCCTTTTATGAATTTTGAATCAATAAAAAATCATTGATTTTTAGGGAATTCACACACTCACATACAGATATATATATATATTACCATTAAATAATTTGGGTAACATCATAAATCCATCATTATTTCGTAATATTACCATAAATTATGTTATTAAATTTACTCAATATATAATAATTATTGTGTCATTTATGTAGGTTTTAAAACCGACCAAAAAATGAACATGTTACCATAACTGAATGAATAAATACTTCATATTGTACAGTAATAATGTCATTTTGATAGAGAAATAGTGATTTAAATCATTATATTAAATTGGGAAATTAGTATTATAATGATATGAATGAAAAAATATAGAATAACGTTTTTGAAGAAGATCCCCCAAACGTTGAAGTTCAATGTATTATATTAGAGAACTTCTTTGAAAATCTGGATTTGGGGCCCCTTATTGAGAAAATACATTTCAAAAAATCGATATTCATATTCTGGAAGGAAATAAGTTATAGTGTAATTAGTAATTTTCTATCTCAGTTGTTCCTTCGAAGTGGTTTTGGAGGGGTCCTATTATAAGTGAGAGGGGATGCATTTTTATAAAAACAATTTACTTAATATAAGAGAAATTTATTATAAAAATAAATGTGGGTTCAAAATTAATATATAGTGAATATTAGACAAGGGGATTATAAAATCCCAAATATTCTATTAAAGATATAATTTTTAAATATATTTCATAAATACATCCCACAATTAAACACTTATACATTGTTTTAACCTTTATAATGGTTACTACCTTTTAACATAGATATTTCTTTGTTATTAAAAATGTATTATCTTCATTATCTATTTATCATATATGAATCCAAAAATTGAATCTATTTTATTAGATTCCATTTTTAAAAGATATATCATTCAAATGTAATGTGGTAAATATAGAACGAATAAAGTTAATTTTAATAAATATATATTTTTATTCCAAAATATTATGTTATTATTATTTAATAAAGAATAAAAAATTAGGTGAATGTTAGTTTTATTTAGATATTAATTAAATTTAATTAAAATTAATATACAATTATAATTTTTTTAATTTGTTAATAAAAAAATGTATAATTAAAATTAAATTAAAATTATCCCCTGTAAAAACTAATAACATTTATACATATAAAATTATTTATATCCTAAATATGTAATTCATTGTATATCAATCGATTTTAAAATATTAAAATACTATGTTTTTTAAAAATTGTTCTAAATAATTTTTATATTTTTAAATTTATTTATTAATAATTTATTATTTTTAAATTATATAATTTATAATTTTTTTCAATAATATATATATATATGTTGTATTCATGTATATCTGATGACTATATATATAATAGAAATAAGATCGATAACCATATTTCCAATGAAAATATGTCCATCGAATATATATAAACATCATACTACATTCCTAAATATATTAAAACATGATTCACTAAAATAAATTCATCAACATTAATTATTTATCATAATTTCAATTATATTTATCACACCTTTACTTCCTTCCATTATTGTAATAGGGTTATGATCATCATGGAAAATGATGATGAATATCTATCGATCATGGTACTTTTATTTACATATTTTTTTATTAATCTTGTGATGTTCTTACTGATGGTTATAATTAAATTCTCATAATGTATTAATAATTATATTTAATGATATTTTTTTATCTTAAAAAAACATATCACGGATCATTATAGTCTTTCGTTTCATTAGAAACAATATATCAATCACACACTATTTATTTAAAATGAAATTTTTATAGATATGAGGGGGTGTTATAATTTATAAAAAATATAGTCAAATTTATTTATTCACATTATATATTAAAAATACTAGTGTTTTAATTTTTTTATATAAATATAATATCATAATTAGTTTCAAAATTCTAATTTTTAAATTTGACAACATTTTGATAATTTTAATTGAACAAGTCCACTAAACTTTAAACAAGGATGTTATTTAATTAAGTAGCTCATTTTTTATGCTTTACTAATCCATATTTCTTTGTTGAACACTATACTATGGCATGGTGAATAAAAATACGACAATTATATGAAAGTTTATAATGATTATTATATTACCCAATGAGTGGAATCATGATATATAGTAAACAACAATAGATAAATTTATAATATAATTTATCAAACATTTTTGGGTTTTATATACATATTAGTTGATAGTAAAAATATTATAGTTTTATTGAAATGTCTTCCAATGATGGAATATATCCAAAAAAATTAATCATGATGTAATTATATGAGTAATTGTTTTGAAATATTCGGCATTGTGGATATACATTTAAATACAAACTTAAAATTTTATATTTTGAGACTAAAACCAAAGATAATTATTTATAATATTTGGTCTAAAAAACCTAAACTAAATGTATCATTTATCTATTCATATTAACTATAGGGTTTTGTAATTCATGACCTATAGAAAATGACATCGCATGTTTTTTCAAAATCATATAAATTAATGGATTATTATTAAAGGATTTATAATTTTACATTACACTGATATTAACCAAACTTTTTTCTCATGAAATTACTACATTCATGTATATTCCATCTATTTAGTTATTTTCTCTTATAATTCCCATTGAAAATATGTTCATGGGAGGTAGAATCATCTTACTACAGATATAACTTTCTATTTGGGGAACTATTTTATTAATAAGTAGATGTTTATGAATACCTTCTCCATAACATATAGAGTTTCATTTACATCACTAGAAACTATTATATAGTGACAAACTATTATAAAATTGGTTTATTGATCAAGGAATTATAAATAAATGGTAATTAAGGTAAATATTAATTTTCCTTTGGAATATGGTATCAAATTATAATCGAATATGTCCATGTGTGTGTATAGTGAATTTATAGTTTAATCTCACAGGAGGGGTCTCTAAAATTAAATCTCACCTGAAAATGTGTAAATGGGTTTTATGGGAATTATCATAATGAACATGGATCTAAGGGTTCAATAACTCCTTATCAATGGATTATATCAACTCCTATTATTATAAAAATATTCTTGATGGGATTACTAATTAATCCGCCATATGATTTATGGGTTCCCTATTCTTTCGCAAAAGATATATTTTTTTTGTTTTCTGAATCATTATAGTTGGGGTAAAAAAATTTATTTTTCCATTCAAATTTATTTTAAGGAATCATTTCCCAATCACCATTGGGATTAAAGGGTTCTTTAAATCATTAAAAATAAGATTTTCTTGAAGGTTTATACTTCATAATGATTTAATCTATTTTAATATTATGACCATTTTTCATCTATTGAAAGAGGAAATGGTAAAAATATCATCTTTGTATCCTCTAAATTGAGTTCCGCTATAGTAAAAAATATTCATGTTGAATTTTTATAATATAATTCAATGATATATAATAATATATAAAAAATCTTGTGAATGAACATTTCTTATACCCATGTTGTAATAGGATTTCACTAAGTGGATTCAACTTCATATATTGCACCCTAATTCCAACTCCTATAAACAACTCAAAGACAATGTAGTTTATGTATTATTTTTGATATTAAATTGTGAAAATATTAGCCAATTTCCATTTTTACTATACCTGAAATACTCTTGATAGTTACAACATTTAGTAAAACCAAAATAAACTTTTTGCTATATTATAAAAATAGGAAATATAGATTCCCAATTACACATAGATTTTAATATCTTTTATCATTGAATATGGGAATTGTTGGGTTTTAATCTATGATTTTATTTTTTGTGGAATCTTCTTATATGAATGGGAATGTGACTTATGGTGTCTCATATATTGTTGATAGTTCGAAACAGAAATCAAGGATATTTTTGTATATTAAATGGTAAGGATTCTTAAATATTCATTCATTATAATTGATATTTGATCTCATTGTTTTTTTAGTTCCCTAAAAAAATATTATCTATTTTACAAATAGATTTGTCAGTGATAGTTATTTTATTATAAAAATTTGTAGGACTCGATATATAACAGTAAATTTATGATAAATTTCTAAAATAATATAGTGTTTGAGAGGTCTTAGAGAAAATACCAATTTTACATAAGGTTTTACAAGATGAGGATAAAAAATATTATGTAATACAAACATTTAGTTCCATACATACCTTTGACTAATTTTACTAAAAACATAAAAGAAACGTTTGGGTGTCAAATAATGTTGTGGAGAAATTAAAATTAATTAAAAATCAATTCATTCAATATTTACATTGCATTTACTAACCAGATGCACCTTGTTCTTAATTACATTACAATGATCCTAAATTTTTTTATTAAATATCCACATTATTCAAATGACTGTGTCATTTTATGGCTATTAAACAATGTCATATGTCTAGTTTTTGACAACCCGGTATTATTATTCATTAATTTATTTAACATTTTATTCATAACAAAATTATTCTTCAAATTATATTAGTTGTAATGATGATAATAGATCAATATAAATTACCTTTATCATTCCCCATGTCTTTGTCTATTCATATATATCTCCCATTATATTGAATTGTCCAACTATATTTCTATGTTTTCTTATATTAGGTATACATTACTCTTAATATGGGAAAACATCCTCTTTTTACTCATCCTCAGAGACTTTAAAATTCAATATAAATCTATATATCTTACATAATTATAACAACAAATCTTTAATCATCTTTTTAATCATACAATATATCATCATTTGATCCAATAGAGTTATTCATACCTTTGCTATAAATGAATTTGACAAAATTTCACTCCACAATATTACTCAACATATTTTTATTGAATATATAAGATTTTATCTTTATTTAGTATCATAGAAATACAAATTCGTCCACATCATCTCCATACATGCTCAAATTTTGTTATTTATTTCAGTTATATGACATATTTACAATGACTGGAAAATGATTCAATGAGGGATTCATTCTATGATGTATTACATATATGATCATATTTCCTCTCATGAAATGTGATTCCCAAATATGAGTTTACAATGAAACATTTAATACAATATTCTAATAGTGATGAGTAATTCAACCATCAATGATTAAATTTTTAGCCATATAGTTCATTATTTAATTTATTCCTCCAGGAAGAATATTTTGTTTTGGATTTCTCATATATGAATTGAAACAGACTCAAACCCATTGTGAAAGAGTCAATTTTAACATTATTACACTTTTATAATATAAACACCATAAGGGCCTCGTGCCATTACATATTACATAAATAGGGTAATGCCTCTGAAAACTACCCAAACAAGTTTTTTTTCCATGTTATCTACTAATTAAATGAAGGGATATAATGGTTCCACCCATAAATTAATAAGATCAATTCATTAATAATATGAAATGAGAGAATAATTATTCAATACATAATCAATATACAAATTTCTATTAAAAAGCTAGAATATTAAATGTGTATATTTCCCTAATAAATATGATCATAAAATTTTAGATAAAATATAACAATTTCATAATTACAATACATCCCTAATGGGGAAAATTTAAAATATATATTTATTATCATTTATGAATAGGTATACCATAATAAAATCATAAAAACATTCATTAGGAAAATACTTCATTCACATAGAAAATCATTTGTTAAAAAAATAATCGAAAATATTTGGAAAAATATTTTCCTTGAATGTGAATATTGAATCCTAAAAATTTATATTTAAATAAATTATTGGTCATAAGGGTGGTAAATTCCATTCAAGATGTGTACGTATAAACAATGATAAATTACACATTTTTGGTAAAAGTCTAGAAGTACGGCGTTCGAAAAATGAAAAAATATTTATATAATAAAATATTTCCAAAACTCTAAATGGGTAAAAAATAATTTCAAAAAATAATTGCATAATATTGAAACATTTATATAAAACAACATAAATAAAAAATTCATACGGAATTAAAAATTCATAATTGATAATAAAAACAAGTCTGTTTTTCTTAAAAACACAAATTATGTATCTTGAGTACATAAAGATTTAAAAATAAAATAAGACATATAATTTCAATATATTAACATATTTTAAGAAAATATTACTTCCTTCTGATATAAACAAAAAATAATTCCCCCATCATATACTCAAACATAAATAATCCCTAAAAATTATTAAATTGTAAAATAAACCAATTCCAATATTGTAACATTCTAATAATAACCCCCATAAAATAAATAACATCAAATATAACATTAAATACCATTAATATAAAGAGATTAATTATAATATTTATCAATGGTGTATTATATAAAATTTAAAATAAATAGGTGTATAATATCAAATAAGACTCAATGGAGTAGAATTTGAGAATAAATTACATACAAAAATCTTATCGTTGAATTGATAATTAATAAATTAATTGATTATTTTGTGTAAAATTAAAATCCACATAAATAAGTTTAATTTAAAATATAAAATAATAAAATATCATTACACACATAGTCATACAATTTCATAGATAATGAGATTAAAATATTTCCTAATGAGATGAAATTGAGTTATGAAACCCCTATTCACTGGATAAATTTTATTTCAAATACCCTTGGACGAAATAATATGAATTTAAAATAAATATATCATTAAATATTAATGATTCATGATATAACATGTAAAATTGGTATTATATAGACCATATAAATGAATTTCTTTCATAACATTCAAATATACCACAATGAATGGAAATCGATTTTATTTTTCGTTTTATTTTTCGTTTTATGGTGTTATTTTTAATTATATAATCAATTAAATTCACGTTTGGGATTTTTATGATAGTATGTTCATATATCCAAAATGACATAATTAGGTTGATAGTGGAAATTATTTCATTTTTACATCATATATTAAATGATTTTAATTATTATCATTTTTATACAAAAATTATACTTCTAAAATAAAACATGGAAGATGGTTATGAAAAAAAAACTATGTTACAATTATTAATATTGAAGGTTTTATGTATACATGAGTAACATATCCATTTCTTAATTTTCATGATAGAATATATGTAAGTATATTTTAAATTTACATAAATATAATTATATCATATAAATATTAATTTTTATTTATATACACATATATATATCATACAAATTAAGTGAAAATGAAAAATTAATCACATCACTTTGTAAAGGTGGTAATCAATAAGTATGCATTAACGACATTATGTTTTTCTAATGATATGAAATGTAAGAAACTAAATGATATATTATATTTTAATGTTGATAAATATTTCATTAATATCATATATATACATTAAATCTATGATTATAAATAGAAATGTGAGATGAGGGAAAAAAATTATATCAGTTCACGAAGCGGTTGACCGTCGTACAAACTGTGAATGGTTTCATTTACAAATTGATGGAAAAGAATATGGACCTACTATTTTCAATTAAAAATATCAAAACCAATTTTATGGGATAAAATTATATTATAATATAATCTTATTAATATAATATTTTAAAGAGTTCAGAAAATAAATAAAGAAGAAACAATCAATAAATAATGATACATATTCTTTAGAGAACCTCTGAAGGTTTGCACCAATAACATTATTAATATGATGTCAACCCAAAACTTACTCTACAACATGGGAATGGAATAGTGGAAGGTATTTGGATATTATATTGATGAAACAGAAGGATTTTATGTTTAAATTTAATAGTAGAGGAGGATCGCTTTTATAAGTGAGGTGTGATAGACTTTTAGAATGTCATAAATGATTAAAAAAATTAATTATCTAGAAAAAATTTTAAAAATTGATATCAATTAGAATATTATATAGTAATTTGTAAAATTTTAGAAAACCAATAAAAATATCATATGATTAAGTTGTTTTTTAAACATTATAGATTACTTTAACCCCTTAGGTGCCCTATTATTACCTTAAAGGCGAAATAAATTCCAATAATAAACGATTACAAATATTATTATATATGAAAATGATATATCATAAAATTACCATGATATATATTATATACCATAATCCATTCACATAGTTGGTGATAATATTTTTATTAAATTTAAATTATTAACAAAATATTATCTTCTAAAAAATAGCGTTATTGAAAGTATTAGAACTATTCATTTAATAGGTAATTAATGAAAATAATTAAAATACAAAATTTAAATATAATCATATCATGAACATCTAAAAATTCATATTTATCTAAAGACATCATGTAAAACTATATATTTCTTGAAATGTATTACTTATAATAATTTTAAATTATTTATTTGATTTTTCAATTAATTGAAGAATAATGTGCAAGAATTGTGTATGAATTTTATGTAACTATATAATTATATAAAATTATAAAAATATAATCGTTATGAAGTTAAATTAATTAATCATAAAATGTCTATTATGATTCATTCGCAACATTATTTTTTCCATGTGTGAACACATATGATATTTGTAAATGTTTTTTGTGGTCATTTTTACTTTTATGTTACTTAAAATATTATATAGCAAACGATCATGGATATGTTTCCCATAAAACATTAATATCAAGACTAAGGATATGACAGAATATATTAATTCGTCTAATAAAAATAACGAGGAAAATTGAATGATTTTTAAATAATTTAATGCAATTTTAACCCTATTTAACATTTTACCATTGTTATGTTTTTTATGTTTTTACATTTTATTTTGACCAAAAAATAAGTTAACGTAACTAAATAATATTAACAGTTATGATTCATAATTTATAATAAATTTTATGAAATTAAATCTATATAAGGTGTAGAAATATATTTTATACCTGTCACATATAATGATAATTTATATGAAATTATTATTATTATTTTTTACAAAATTATCCTTATATAACTTTTATCTAGAATTCAAAATATTTAATTCATTTTTCAATGAAATGAAATATAGTTTCAAAATATAATTATTTTCCATATTCACTCAAAAAACATTTTTCTACAAAATAATCTCCAAATTTCACCCTAAGATAATTTGGTCAGGCTGATTTAAAATAGTTTTTTATTTTGTTTTATCAATACATCTAAAATTAGATGAAATTAATTATATAATACACCAAGAAAAATATATACTTTTTTATGATAAATATATTTTTGTATCTTATAAAAACATTAAAATAATTGAGTACTCATTTCCCTATATATTATATTTTTATAAAATATGTATACAAAATTTTTAAAAGTGTTTTTTGTCTTCATACATCCAATTTTAACAATTACTATATAATTATCATGTATTAAAATATTTATAGATTATCCTGGTTTGTTTTTAATTAGTGTTATTTTTAAAACCAGATATTTAAGAAATAAAATCTATTCAAAGATAAATATATTAAAAAATCATGATGTGATACAATCTACCCTCTAAATAAATTACAACTTAAAATTATATTATAGTCATTAATGTTATAACCATTTCTGAAATATCAAATCTTACATAGGGATACTAAAACATGTTTTTAAAAAATCAAGTGTCATTGATAATGGTTTCTGGCAAAATCACATATTGGGGTTCTTGGATAAGAAAATAATTGGTGGGAAGTTACAATATAGGCATTTAAGAGAATAATTCTTTCCAAGGATGTATATAGATTGATATAGAACATGGTTAACAAATTGTTAATGGATGTAAAAATATAACTCAATGATTGTTGAAAAGACCATTGATTCCTTGAAATGATAGAAATTTGATCAAATATTTGTTTCAAGATCCTTTTCCTATAGTTTGTGAATTCCATTACCATATAAACTATTACCATGCGGAATTATACTTACATGAATGGAACAATTTCATTATTTAATCAATTTATCAAAATATATGATAAATACAAAAAATAATAAACCTTTTTATGAGTAAAAATAATAAATTAATCTCTAAAAGTATAAAATACCCCAATGGATTAACATAGATCATTAAATTAGTAAAAAAACCCAAATAGCCTTAATACAATCAAAATTATATAATTTTTTCACTTCAAAGGTGGCACCATTTTTTTACTTCTGTTCCATAAAATTTAATTACAATCTTTATAAATAATTTTCTATGTTTCACTGAATGACTATATATACCACAACCCAACAAATCATCTTCTAAAATATCATCAATCATATAATAATAGAAAAAATATTATACTATAAATTTTTTCTAAAAATAATATATATTTATCTATAAACTATTTTGTTAAAAACCATTCCATACTAACTAGAATATCATCTAGGAAAATGGTAGGCATCACACCCTTTCCGCCCTTTGGTTGCAGATTAGTCCATATGGACATGCTTGAAGTAATGAGTTTTCATCCATCATGTGGGATGTCATTTTTATAAAACTATATTAATATAATACTATTATTGTTCGAAGAAAAATCATAAAAATACTCAAAATAATTATATTCATCAAATCTATTTTTTTTACGAATAATGTTTTCTATACATATTTTTTTCAAAAAATAATATAAACTAAATTGAATATTATTACCTGAGCATAAAGGATCATATTAAACCTAATGGTTGTCAATAATGTTTTTGTTTTCCATAAAATATAAAATAATTTTACCTCAGATAACCTTCTAACAAAAAGACAATAAATACATAAGTTATACATATAACTCAAACATCTATTAAAACTCAAAAAAAAATTCGAGGTTCATCCATCGCATAAAACCAAAAAATGGGTATATGTCCCTTCAAAATTATAATCATACATTGAATTATTATCCTAGGGTGGTATGTATAGAACAAAAACATTCCTTGTCTGAATAATAATTATAATATCAATCTCTATGAAAAAAATTAGATTTTAACAAGTTTTTTGGAAAAGTTTTTTAAAAACTACATTAATTTTAATCATTAGTGACATATCTAAATAAAAGTCTGAAAATTAGTAATGTAACTTAAAAAACACCGCTAAATAAGAAAGGTTTCTTAAAAATGTTCTTAAATTAACCACCTTTTTCTGGAAATGGTACTCAAAATCTATATATTAATGTATATCATTTCCGCACATCTATATAAATATATATTTAGATATATATATATATATATATGTATTAATATATTTAAACAAAGAAATATATATATATATATACACATATATATTTATATAAACACACAGATAAATATATATATATATATTTATTAATATATAGATACACACACACACACAGATATATATATATATATATGAAATTTAGTGACATTTTTAAGAAAACATGAGTACTTTGGTGATATTTTTACAAGGGATTTAATATGACACTAATTATATATATAATTATATATATATATATATGCATACATACACATATATATTTATACACACAAAGACACATATATAAACATATATATATTAATATATTTAGTAAAATGAGCATTGAAAATATATATTAATATGAAAATATAATTTATATAAAATAAATACATATATATAAAGAAATATATAATATAAACTCACTAATAGACACATATATATAATATGAACATATAAATAAGCATTAAATTTAAACATATATATATATATATAAACACAAACCCACACACATATATTTATATTAATGTCAACATTTAGTATATATAAACATATATATATATATATTAACAAACACACACACACACATGTATATATAATATAAACATATATATATATATAACATAAACAAACTCGGAATTATAATATAAATATATTTATTTATTTATTCAATTTATAAAATATAAACATATATATATATAATATTAAAAAATAATAATATAAATTTATATAAGTGGGGGTGGGGTGGGAAAATTATCGTCTCATAGCAAGGGTTCAACCTAACCCTTGGGTTAGGTTTTCATGACGAAATAGCCCCCACTGCTGTTTTTTCGTTGTAGTACTGGATTTGAGTGTCTTTATATATATATATATGTATACATATATTTTAATATTTAATATATAAATTTAAAATAAATATACAAATATTTAGTTTGGTATTAATTATATATACTTATTATTTCATATTTCTTATAATATAAATATACATAGTGATATAAATATAACTATTTAATGAATTATAAATATTTTAAAATAAATTATAATGTTAATAGTATGTATTATTTTTTATTTATGTGAAATATATATATATACATATAATTTTTATGAGATATGTATAATATTTTTTATGACATTTAATATATATAATATTGACTATATATATCTACAATAAGACATTTATTAACTAAATTACAAACTCGATATTCAAATTTATAATCTAAATTTATAGTGGAAATTTCCAATATAAATTTAAATTTTAAATTTCCTTATGGAATGTATCAAATTTCCCCTGTACATTTCAAGTGAATATTCCCACTAGGAATTTACATTAAAAATTTAGATTAGAAATTTAAAAATTTATTTATAACTTAACGTTCCACTGAAAATATATTAATACATAAATAAAAAAACATTCAAGGGATTTACATTAAAAATCTCTATGGCTTAAATTCTATGATAACATATCTATATAACTAAATAAATTTACGTATTTATATTGGAAATTTATGATGAAAAATTTCATTGAGAATTTACCATGCAAATTTTCAATTGGAACTTTCTCCACAAATTTATACTAAAATTTTCGCTTGAAAAAAGCGATGTATCGTTACTACAAAGCATGAAACATTGATATTTTAACTTAAAATCACACATGTGCGCAGACACTGTGTAATATCTGGTTATTTTTTCATGTTTTCCTAGACCCAAAGTGTTAAATTATTAATATATTAATTGGGAAAGAAAAAATATAATTTATTATCTAAATAATTTGATAAATTTGTTAAATTCCACAAATTCCAGTTAACATCTTGGAATATTAAATTTTTTATTAAATTGACACTCAGTTAGGGTGAGAATCTGATCCCCACAATTACTCAATGAATACTGAATATAAATATTATATATTTTATATTAAACACAGAAAATTTATTTAAAATAATTATATATCTAAAAAAAGTACATCATATGGTACATTTGATACCACTTATATGTCTATGATGTTGTATTAACCCTATCCAGGGTATAACATTTTTCTGCATTGGAAATTTAGATTCACTACTCGTGAAAATAATTAATTGAATAATTCTTATTATATACTTTTATAAAATAATTTAATATCTTGAAAATGGTACATTACATGGGAAATATGAGACAACTAATAGGCATGAGATGCAATGATTAACTTATGAGGGTTATAACATTTACTTATGTTAGATATTTCGATGTTTCACTTAAAAAAATATCCATTTTACTATTTAATTAAATTTTAATCATTTTTTAATATTAAATAATTAATATCATTCAAATGGTGTGTCATGTGAGATGTTTGAGACCATTATTGGGTCAATAATGGGGTTTTTACCCTATGAAGGGTATAATACTTAACGAAAACACGTGTTTTGTATTATTTAATTTCAATGATAACTAATTAATTTCAATTAATAATAGTTATTATTTATCTTTCCCATGAAATAATGTTGACCTCCATTAATGACCATCGATGGTTTCAAAGGATTTATTTCTTGTCACATGTTTAGGACCAATTAAAGAATATAATAAATTATTATGACAAATATCACAACTAGGCATTGATTTATTTGGAAAAAAATTATCTTGAATGAGGTGTTATTAATTCCCAACTGCATAGGCCTTTTTTGTATTTTTCAATATCCAAACCTCTCACTTATTCTTCTATTAGTCAATTATGTCGTTGTTTGAGAAACCCATATCTTCCATTGGTGTGATAATAAGGCCTTAATTTATGTTGTTTGATCTCCTTCTTAGTATGTGGAAAACTTATGGTGGTATCCTCAGCGTAGTGCCTTATGAGGTTATTATTATTATTATTACTCTTTTTTATCTATATTCCTTTATTTTCTATAATTATGAAATTATATAAAAATAATGGTTGATTTTAAATTAGATAACTAATTCTAAATTCATTAATTAATTTGATCTTTAGAATAAAATAATACTCTAAAAAAATAAAAATTATTCAAAAGAAATTTTTTATTATCAAATGATTTATATATATATAAGTTTATAAACACATTATTTATAATTTAAATAAAATAAAACTATCAATAGATAATTTATATAAATGTCAAAACATAATTACCAGATTATAAAATGACTCGTTTTTTTAAAAAAAAAATATTGAGGAGGCAAATATTCATTTTATAAAAGTATCATTATTATAATCATAAAATGATATTTCTTTAAAATTATGAATGATAATTCTCCAGTTTAATAAATGATAATTTTTTTAACATAATTATCAAAATACATATAATAAAATTATCAATTGATATAAATGAAATTGTTAAACAATAATTACAATGATTTATAAAATGATATTTTATTGAAATTATTATGGGGATAAAACATTTAACTATTTTGGGTAAGTTATATATGTAATTATTCAATGACTTTTTTTTATCAAAATTGTGAAATGATAATTTTTAAAGTGTACTTATTAGAATATAATTATTCATTTTTGTTAAGGGATAATTTTAAGGTCATTATCACCTGAAAATATTATCTCAATGATCATAGGACAATTATAGTTATTGTAAAAGAATATTTATTATAATTATATAATGATAATCAGAACAATATATAAGAGTAATAAAATATGATCACATATAATAATTTAATCGACAATTTTAAAATTATTTAGTAGAGGGAAACAATAATCACATGTTATATTTTATTTCCTTTTGAAATAAACTAATTGTTATTAGTTTTATGAACCATTCCAAAATAGAAAGAATTGTCGTGTTCACACTTACAACAATAAATCCATGAGGTGGTCAATTGGACAATAAAAGATAGTCTATAATTTCTGCTGAAATCAAGGACCTTGAGGTGGGGGTTCATTCCAAGTTGACCAAATTGATTAACCCTATATTTCAGTATTTATTTAACTACATCTTTAAATTTAGAATCTCAAAAATTAATTCAATTGATTTGATAAAACCAAATTTCATTGAACTGGGAGATTGGGAAATGGTTTCGAAATGGGGAGAATTTGATTTAATTTATATATTAAGTAGTGTTAAATTAAATTTCCCATCATTGATTTTGTATAAGTAAATTAAACCCTCAAGTAGATTGTGAGATACTTGGACACAATCTACAATTACTACAACATTATAAACATACATGTCATTGGTCACGTGCCGTAGGTGACAGGTATGAGTCCACTTATACTACTGTTGAGAGAACAGATGTTTACACATTTTTTTGTGATCACATAGAGAGTATGGATTCATATAGCCAAAAAATACTATCGTATCAATTTGGAAAATGACTATGTTTCTTGCTTGTTTTTTATTTAAGATATAAATGAATACCAATATTTTTTGAACTGATTTAGATGCCTTCTGAATTTATAAAAATATTTTTTAAAAAATATATTACAAAATAGATTATTTTTTAAATATTATATCCCATTTAAAATCCATTGGTTAACTTATTTTTCCATCATTTTAATTGTATATCATGATTTGATTTAATATGCATGGAAATGTCTAACGTGTTAATTTTTCTTAAACATAATTCATTTCATTGGATAATAATTTATTGGCATCTTTTATGGAATCCTTTGTGAGAACATACTGGGTTTTTTATCTCACGCCCTAATTTTTTTCCTTTGGGTTTTTGTAGAGTTTCTCCTTATATATTAAAGCAATAGAAAATGATCTCTTGGTGGCAGATCAAGCTACATAACATTTTACATTGTGAGATGTATCCTTAGGGACATGGTTTATTCTCTTTTTTTTGTACAAGGGTTATTGTACATTGGAATTTTAAGACTTGTTTTATTTCGGTACATCATTACCAGCAGAGAATCCTTTATTATGTATATTATCTTGTTTCTTTTAATTCTACTATGTTTGGTGGAAAATTCATTCCCACATGCATGTTTTATGATGCCATGTTCTAGTCGACAACCCATGGGGATTAGAACACCCTTTGGGAGATGTATGGGATGGCTCATTTAATGGGTAACCAGGGTACCTGTGCTGATTTGTGACACACTGATATCGATATATATCATATGATTACATTTTTCATTTCAAGTAAATACATAATTGGAATTTATAGAGTAAACTTACATAAAAATTTAAATGTGAATGTTTTTAGATTGTATTTTAATGAATATTATATAAAAAATTATATATAAATGTATATATTTAATATTTATAATGAAATTGTATAATATCAATTTAAAATAGAAATTTTTAGTGCATAAAAATATACAAATAATTTTTCCATGAAAAAATCAATAAAATTTTTAATGTAATTAATATATATGGTATATTATTTAAGGTAAATAATAATATAAATAGGTGTATATATATATAATATTTATTATATATAATATTGATTATATTTATTTGTAATATTATATTTTTAAATAAAATTACAAAATATATAAATAAATTATTAGTGGAATTTTCAACTGTAAATATACACTGAAAACTTTAAAATAGAATATTCCAAATTTTCACTAGAAATTTCTACCTTTAAAAATTACAAATACATATTTACACCTTAAATATACACATAAAATTTTCACATAAAATTTCATTAAAAATAATATAAATATTAAATAAGAAATAAAATTTCTTACTGAGAATTTACATTGAAAATTTCAACTAATAAATTTTTATGGAAACATAAATATATAATTAAATACATTAAAAACTTATATCATGAAACTCCAATAAATATTTAAATCAATAATTATCTAATAAAATCATCAATGGGAATTTCCACCATAAATTATAACTGATTATTTTGTGTGATGAAAAATCCAATGTATCTTTTCTACACAACATGAACCACTAGAATTTTCTTTGAAAGTCACACAAGCATGAATACAATGATATAAATAAATATACAATATTTTCAGTGATAATTTATTATATAAATTTTAACTATATTCATACATGATATAATTACATAAATAAAAAAATGTGAATTTTTACCGCAAATTTTCACTGATATTTTTTACAACTTATTTCCATTTACAGTTTTCACAACATATTTTCACTAGAAAATCATAGTTCAATTTTTCACATGAATTTATATAATAAATTTTCAATTAATTTTCCAACTCATTATATATTTTCTAATATATATATATGATATATTTTATTGAATAAAAATTTGTAGTTCAAATTTTTAATAAATACAAAAAGTATTAAAACATTGATTTTTCAAAAATCCCAAATCAAATTTATATATTAAGTGAAAATTTAAAAAGGTGTAAATTTTTTATAAAATGTTGAACTATAAATATCCAATAGAAATTTTACGATAAATCTTCCAAGAGAAGTTTATGGTGCAATCTCCCACTGAAAATTTACGATGTTACATCCACTAAAAATTTTCAGCACATAGAGCCTATAAAATTTTCCATCTCAAATGTTACACTTAAATTAAAATGTATAATATATTATTAAATAATTGGAAAACTTCAATTTTTATATAAAATTTACCTTGAAAATTTTCAATGTAATTGTTTGGTGTATAATTAAACTTGAAACATGTACTGAAAAGTTCAATTCGAATTTCAGGAAAAAATATTCAATTCATATAATATTTTAATCATTTTAATTTAATATTCTTATTTAAAATTTGAATTGAAAAATTCTATTAAAATTTCAATTATATTTTTATTTTCAGTTATTATCAAAACATTAAAAATATATTCATTATTAATATTTAATATAATCTGATATTAAAGTATTTTTTAGTAAAAAGTTTGTTTTAATATTAAATATTTAATTAAAATATATTGATTGGATTAAAATTACATGTAACATAAAATTATTTTTAAACATTTAAAAACATCTTATCATTAACTAATGTAAACTAATTTTTATTTTTATTTATCATTAATAAATCATAATAATAATAAATAAATATTTTATATTTTCCTTATTAGGTTTTTATAAAAACATTATGTAAACAATTTATAGTTACTATTGTTTTTAAATCATTAGATAATTGGAAGGGCAGTATCGTTCAACCGTTTCAAATTAATTAATTTTTTTTATTACAAATTGTTTCCCCAACAAAATGGATTGGGCGCCACATTTAATTCCAGATGGGGAGTCATCCTATTGTGTGCCTGAGCCTCACGTGCATGCAAGGACTTGAGAATATTATATTCATGCGGGGTGGTGGTATGTATAGTGGGTGATTGTTATCACTACTATAGTGTTTATTGTGTGGTGGGAGTGGGGGTGGTACTATATTGATGGAGGTGGGTAGATGTATTTTTCAATTCTAATAAAATATATATTTAGAGAAGTGGTGTAGGGATGGGTGATTGAGGTGGTGTTGTATTAGGGTACTATATTTATGTGGATAATACTATTTTTTATCGTAATAAATATATAAATTTAAAAAATTAATTAGAATTTTCATAAATAAAATGTTGTGACACTTTTTAGAAATGTCACTAAATAAGACTTCATTTATAGTTGTTTCTAGATAGTCTGTCTAAATGAGGTGTCTCTAAATAGTGATGTCAATAAACATCAATAATTTAGTGGAATCAGTGACGTTTATTTTATGAAATTATAAATAAATATCTCTAAATAATGAGTTAATAAATTAGATACAATTACAAATGTCGCTAATTTAGTTACATTTAATTATCTAATGTTTTTAGAAATGTTTGGTAAATGAGGTGTCACTCAATAGAGATGTTAATAAAGGTCACCAATAAGAGTGATTTAAAAATGTCAAAAAATTTCAGTGGTTTATAAATGTTTCTAATTTATAAATACTATATTTATTAATTTATATCATAAATACTTCTAAATGGACTAGCGATTTTTATAAAAATCACTTATTAGTTTTTTTTGTTGAGTTTTATTGAATTTACTCAATTTGTATCGTGGGGTTATGTTACACAATCTATTTTCATTGTAAATTTAGTTCCCACAGTTTGAAAACCCATTGTAGGATACTGATTATAGTATACCTTATCTCAATATTCTAGAGATAGTGGTAACTTCTTTATATCAGAATCTGATACAACTGATCGCATCCCAAATTACCGAGTGGTTTAGTAGTCTTGGTAAACGGGATACATACTTGAATATCACATTACATTTCAGAACCATAAAATAATTCATAGTAAATATAAATATTATACATCCTTGAACAAATTCAATGATTCCATCATCATATCCTAGGGAATGGTAAAAAAAATTGGGTTGACAAAAATTCTTTTTAAGGGTAATGTACAATGAAATATATCATGAGTAATTAATAAATAATCAATATGCAAAGTAGATGATAAAAAACACATTTCAATTAATCAGTAACCTGAGAGTGATGATTTATATGATAAGAATAAATGATTATCCAATAATTTCATATAAATAATTACATTTATTTTAATTTTATTAGTGGATATAATAACCATTAAACTAATCACATGGATATCAATAATTGTTTTCATAATAATTTAATGCACAATGTATAATATAAAAAACATACCATTGGGGACTCATTCAAAGACATCATACGAAAATGTTTTAAGGATGATTAATATACCTAAACCAGTTTCCCTAGTGTGACATACAGACATATTAATGTCTTGTGAAATTTGTGATTTTTTAAATGTTTCTAAATAGAGACCATCATAAAGATATATATTTAGAGACACCTCATTTAGTGATGTTTTTCTGTAATATCGATTAGTGAATTAGCAATGTTTATAAACATCACTAATTGGTGTTTTTTGTACTGTGTTGTTAAATTTTTTCATTGTCTATCCTATGGCTATGTTCCTTAATAAGTGAATTTATTGAATCTAGTTTCCATGGTTTTTACAAATTTTCTCTGATTTTAATTATAGTAATCCTTGTTCCAATATCCTAGATTTGTTTATATCATTATTACATTATAATATGAAATAATTGATCAAATCCCATAGGATCAAGTATGTTTGGTAAACCTAATAAAATTTATAAATATTTAATTATCACACTATATTTGAAAACATTAAAAAAAGACATAGTGAATTTAAATATTCTACATCACTAAAAAAATTCAACGATTTCTTCTTCATATCATGGAAAAAGGAATAAAATTAAGGGGTGAGAACAAATGATATTTGAGGGTTACTTCGATGGAATATAAATTAATTAATTGAGGAATAATCAATATAGATTGGTAGATGACTAAATACACATTTTATTTAATAAATAACCCAATAATGAATAATTACATGATAATAAAAAAATATTATCAAATAATGACATATAAATAATTACCTGAAGTGGAAACATATTCATGTATATCATAAATATTCAATTAATCACCTATACATCAATAATTATTTTTATAATAATAGAATTTATAATGTTCACTCTCAAAAGCATATGATTTGAGACTCATTCCTAGACATCATACATAAATGGTTATGTGAGTATCTATATTCTTAAATCTGTTTCCCGATGAGACCTACTGATGCATAAAAGGAATTTAATAGGACTCTAACATATATTACTATGTCTAATTAAATCATTATAGGAATAGTTACAATAACCATTCAATGCAAAATCAATATAAATAGTCGTATTGAAAAAATGATACATAAAATCGTAGTATTTCACCAATCAAACTGATTGTAATCCATCGAGAGAGAAAATTTGTATTGTATCATTACAATATATCCCTGGTTAATTATATAATGTATAGAGGGTTATTTTAATTTATTATTAGAAATATTAATGAAATATTATTAAAAAATTATTGATGAATATAAACCTTCCACATTGAAAATAACTTATTTATAATTAAAAAATTCCAAATATTAATAAAATTATTTTAAATGAAAATCATCAATAAAATTTGTAAAGTAATATATAAATTATTTATTTGAAATAATTGTGTTAATTCTGTTCTTTTTATGTATGTTAAAACAAATATTTCCTTTTCATTACTGTTAAAAAGACTAAATGTACATTATGATGAAAAAAATATTCATTGTAAATATATTATAAAATGTAAAAATGGGTAAAAAATTATTGATAAATCATTTTATAAAATAATAAATAATCATTAAAATAATTTAATTAATATATAGACCATGAAAGAAAATGATTTTGAATTGATTAGAAAAACATGTCAATATTCTTCAAAAATTTGATTTTGTTATCTTGAGTAGATAATGAGTGTCAAATGAATGTAAATTAAATAATTTACATAAATAAGAATAGGAGAAGTGGGTTTTATATGTAATGATAAAATAATTCCCTAATCAAATACATAAACATAAATAATACAAAACAAAGATGAGATTATAAAGTAACACCTTACAACTTTGGATGATATTGAATCATAACCCCATGAATGAAATAATATCAAATTAAAGAGTAAATACCATAAAGATATAGATATTTATGACATAAAAATTCATATTTCTAATAGATATATCTCAAAAAATAAATAGGTGAATAATACCAAATATGCTTCAATGGAATGGTGTTTGAGATAGATTATCTTACAAAAACCTTATATTTTAATCTATAATTAATAAATGAATATATTAGCAGTATAAAATGATAATTCATATATAAAAGTTGAAATAAAACATGAAATAATCAACTAGTACTACAAATATTGTCATAGAATATCAAATACATAGAAGAAGAAATATTACCCACATAAAAGAAACTAAGTTATGACAGACCTTACAACATGGTAAAATACAATTAAAATCCCCAAGGATTAGTTAATAATAATTAAAACATTAAATACCTGTAATTAAGATTTATTCCTGATAGAAATTATCAAAATCGTAGTATATAAACCATATAAAACAAACTGGTTCATAACATTAATATTGACAATAATTAAATTAAATTGATATGTAACCCCATACATCTAGTCTAACAAGCCATGTAAAGGATTTATTTTCCAAAATATTAAACATACGTTAATAATATTTTTTTTAATAACCTTTTCCAATATTATTATGCCTTTTATTTTAATATATCCATGCTATATACAATTACGTAATCAATTAAGTTAATGTGGGATGTTTTGACAATATTCGATTCATATTTCAAAAATGTCATCAATAGGTTGAAAATGGTGAAAAGGTTATTATTTCATCATATCTATAGTAATAATAATAATTATCATTTTTATTAATAAATTATCAATTTAAATATATCGATTAATAAGGTTATGATAAATTAACTATTTTACAGTCGTGGACACGACATGCCATACCCACGCATGGGTAACATTTCAATTTATCAATGATCATGATGAGACAAAGGTAATTGTTATTTAATAATCTTATAATAATTATTATATAGGAATATAATTTATTATCTTTAAATAATGTTATATATATATCATCCACATGATTTATAAATGAATAGAAAATCACATATATTTTTGGAGGTGGTAATATACATGTATGTACAAAGGAAGTGATCATTATTCATTTATTGGAAATTTAAAGAAATGTATGATACAATAGTTTTCATGAATGATAAAAAGGTTATGAATATCGAATATATAGATCAAATCGGTCATCACAAATATCCAAGTTATGTGATGATGGAAAATGAATTTCATGAATTAGTGAGGTGGTTGTTCATCATACAGGTGAATGATGGTTTCATTTACCATTTAATGGAACAGGATATGAATATAGGTTATGTGAAATGTCATAACCTTTTGATGAGGAGTGATAAATTTAAATTTTTTTATATTAATTTGAAAATGGTTGATTAAAGGATTCATTGAAGTTTGTAATGTCTCATGAGATTCCTAGGTTTTTTTATTTGAAAAGATGAAAAATGGGGAAATCTGGTGCATTGAACATAGTTAGCACATGGTTAATACTAACCATGTGCTATGTAATGGGCCGGAACTCTCCGGCCCATTCCTTTGTTGAATTATGGGTTTTGAGGTGTTCTGGGAGGTTATGGTGTCTTTTTCCCAACAGTTTGCCAAATTTTTTCAGTTCTATGAACAGTGTTTCCAGAACGGTAACCTTCTATCGGTGACCTTCTAACAGTAACCATGAACAATGTTTCTATAATGGTAACCATATATCGGTGACCTTCGAATGGTGACCATGAATAGTGATTCCAGAATGGTAACCTTTTATCAGTGAACTTTTAATGGTAGACTTGAATGGTGTTTCCAGAAAGAAAACATTTTATCATTGACCTTCTAATGGTGACCATGAATAGTTTTCCCAGAACGGTCGGTTACCTTCTAACAGTGACCATGAATAGTGTTTCCATAACGGTGAGGTTCTAACGCTGACCTTCTAATGGTAGACTTGAACAGTGTTTCCAGAATGGTGAGGTCTACCGGTAACCTCTAATGGTAGGTGTATAGTAACGTTAGGTGTACAGAGTTTTCATAACGATAGGTGTATAGAGTTTCTATAATGGTGATTTCTATGGGTAACCTCTAACAGTGACGTCTATCGGTAACCTCTAACGGTGAGGTCAATAGGTAACCTCTAACGGTGAGGTCTATCTGTAACCTCTAACGGTAAGGTCTATGGTAACCTCTAACAGTGAGGTCTATCGGTAACCTCTAATGGTGAGTTATATCGGTAACCTCTAATGGTGAGGTCTAACAGCGACCTTTTCGTTCCTTTTTCAAATTGGTGAGTATCTGAACAGTGTTTCTAGCTTCCTACAGTTTTCCCCTTTGACGGTTCCTTAGACGTAAAATAATTTTAAAGCCTTATTTTAAGGACTCTTAAGGCTAATTCGAAGGCCATAAATCCTATATTAATTATTCCTATAGCTCGAGATGTTTTTACTTGGTCAAACCATGTGGGTTATGCAATTAGCTCTTTATGGGGAATTAAGCATATCTTAATTTGTCGCCCCATTAAATCATCAAAAGGGACACGATATCATCATCCCTTGATCTTCCTATTTGTTCTCATCTATGAGATTCTAGAACCTTTCAATCCTTATCATAGGAGTTTCCCAATCAAACTTTACTCCTTGGATTGGTTCCTACATGTTTTGATACAACCAAGCTATATCGATCAATCTTCAATATAAGGTATGTTTTACAGTCATTCCATTGGGGATCATATTCTCCTATTTCTCCATTCCATGTTATAGCATGTAATCTTCATTCTTATAATGGGTTTTTCTTGGGGTTTTGTTGGTGGTGTCATACCGTGGCACCCTCCGGTGGATATAGTTTTCACAAGAGGAGTATTATGACCCGTTGTGTGTATAAAAACATGAGGAACTGTTTGAGGAAAGGGATTCGTTGCTTCACTTCCTTTTATGTGCAACTGTATTGTTAGAATGTTTAATCCCACTGGATGACAATGTAATTGACATAAAAACTATTTTAACCAGATAAATAAATTGATATTGATTGTATGTTATTCTCTAATGTTTTATTAGATAGTGTGATATCTATGCATGCATTGATTTGCTGTTCATTCTTGATGGAAATCGGTAAAGCAAGTAAATTGGGATTAATTGATAATTGTTTCGCTAAAGATAAAGAGGAATATAAACAAATTTGATTCTAGTTGTAATTTTATGTTAATCAAATTGGTGCACTGAGCCTGTTTAATTAAATATTATTTCTTTCTAATTAGTTTTCCCGAATTTGGAACCTACGAATAATAAATCTGTTAATTCAAGATGGATTAAAGAAATGATTGTTTGATAATTCCTTAATGGGATCTGAGTTACCCTCTTGATGGTTAAAGGGGAAATACCCAAATTGATGTGATGATTATTTTTCCTACTTCTTCTGTTGTGATATGATCCTGGATAGGTGTTGTGATATGTGGGGTAATGGAGGACTTTTGGTTGTGGCAGTTGATGATTCGTAGAGTGGAGAGATGCATCGGTTTATGCATGTGGGTGTCGGGGAGGACACCATGGTTGATGGAATTAGATGGATGTGATTTTTGGATGCCTGCGGTTTCATATTTGTTGTTTATCTACTTTAAATTTACCCACTGCTGAAGGCAGCTGGTCGACATACCCTTCTTCCGAAAGAGGTGAAGACATGCAGGGTATGCCACATGATTTTCGTGTTTATCTTCTCAAGTAAGGATGGGAATATTCTATTTCTATGAGCGGAAAAGACACGACCGGTAGTACATCTACTCACCTTGTTGAGCCCTCTTATGTTTAGTATCATAGAATGTTTTTCATGAATTCCTGGGAATGTGGGAAAGTAATTCTATAATGAGTAATTGAATAAATGGTGTTAACCAATGGGGATGGAGATGCTAGAACGTAATCATGAGGTTGTAATTTTTGAAGGAACAATTTACTTTGGGTGTGATGATAAAGCAATTTAATGTGGAAATTGTTCATGGTTAATTAATGTTTGAAGAATTAATAAACGTACAGTGGAACTAATAAAAATGGAATGAATTATTCTAATAAATCTCTTTAAATGGATGTGGGATTATAGGATAAATATTCTTAGAAGTAGAATCCCGGAGTGTGAGAGATGTAAGATATAGTTGTGTCTAATACTATGTAATGCCCACAGTGTTGTTGTGAGATATAATATATCCTATAATTTTTTTGTTTCTATATGCTAATCCACCCTGTCAGTAAGGTTAACAGACACCCTATAGATTCTGAGCGCTGGGGTGTGTTTTCCCCAACATTCCAATGGGAGGATGGATGGTTGACAACCCCCTTTGGACCCACTCTCTTCTCTTGTTAGTTACTAGTTTTGGTAGGCACATTGGTTAGTTTTCCCCGTATATGTGTGTAGAGGGATGTAATGTATTGTGGTTATTCAGACACAAATATTCTGGATATATTATTCTATGTACTACTATATGTGTAATGTGTATAGGGTGTGATGGCTTGAGGATCCTTAGTCAGTGTATGGACTGTAATGGTTTGAGTAATAATACCCCACATATGATACACGTTATGCGAGCTGTGGTGGCTCCAAAATACTACCAGGTTACTTTTGTGTGTAGAAGTGGTGGTTTTGTTGCACAGGGTGCATATTTTAGTGCATCACCCATGTGTATGTGGGCAAGACATTATGGAGAGAGATGCTCAGGACATGTGACATTGGTGAAAAGTGAAAAACTAGTCGGGATGTAGTAGTGGGGTACCCTTGATATTAAATATTATATGATATATTCTTGTATACGTTACTTTTGGAACTTAGTATACTTGTTTAGGTGACAAGTTAGTTTCCCTTGTTGTTTACTATGCTTTAGAGTGCTTTCTTTACTTTTTCATGAGTGGTTTCAGAGAGTATCCTAGTAAGTATATTGTTATACTCACCATATGTATATATAAACTATTTTCAGGTCACTTGAAGCAGGTTTGAGATCAAGCTGGTTTTTACTAGCTTCAGGTTGCAGGATCTGTTCAGGATGGTGGATTCTACTGTCTTTACTTTCTTTTAGATACTTCCAGTTTTTCCCTTCCATTTACAGTACATTTTCATGAAATTTTATATATGCACATGGGTTTATTTTGTATTCCAGTTCTGAGTTGGATTTTATTGGTGTATATCTTATCTCTCTCTTACGAATGTGTTCTCGTAGGGGGTAATGCCTCCCATTTGTGTATTTATTATACCCTCTGTTCTAGTCGCCAACACGGGGCCTACGGGTGGCGGGACTCAGGGGTCATTATCTCCCTTATCACATTTTTGGCCCAGGAGGGGTACACTTTGTGGGCAGGAGGTTGTAAAAGAGTGGTATCAGAGGCAGTTTGAAGGATAAGATGGAGTTTGGAGTTGGGCACAGGTGAGGATGCATTCGTTTGTAGGGAAACAATGTTATTCATGTTTAGAAAGGGAGGTAAACACTGGACACCGGCTGAGACATAGGCGTTTAGGGCCCCCTATGATCTGATGTATGGACCTTTATGTTTACAATGGATACTAAACATGGTGATACTAGTTGCAGGGTAGAGACCTAGGAAAGGATCAGGAATCATTCTTCTTTGTTCCTATGTCTGTATGTGTAGACCTTGGGATAGGATAAACTAAAATAAATTAAAGAAATCAAATAATTAATTAATATTGAGTCTTCAATATTCCAAGTTTAGTAGCTCTAATGGTTTGTTATTTTATAGGTATGGATCTAGGTCAACATCCTCATCAGGTTTGGTAGAAAATGTCCAACATGCTATTTCAGTAGATCACCGTAGGGTAGAGGTTTAAGATGACGACACTTGGAGGAAGACACTCCGAGAGTTTCAGTGCGAGAGTCTACAGAAGTACGAGGGCTCTATTTCTAATGCATTCACAGAAGACTGGTTAGAGGATGTCAAGATTATATTTAGTTTGATTCATGCTCGTATGGAGCACTAGGTTTCCTTCATTGTGACGATGCTACCTAGAGCAGCGAGGCAGTGTTGGATCTTGTTCCTCGGGGATCGTGAGGAGTCCGCGATATCATGGGTGGAGTTTCGAGAAAGGTTTAGAGTTGAGTTTCTTTCTTCGACTGCGAATGCATCTAGTCTCCAAGAGCTTCTTACCCATCGACAGGGGAGCTCCAGTGTTCAAGAGTTTGGAATCCATTTTAGGAACATTTTATGATATGCTTTGGACCCTTTACCAGAGGAGGAGGACAAGGAGAGGAATTTCAAGGATTCTTTACGTCCATAGATCCAGCTTAAGGTCACCCCATTTATGTTAAAGAAATATCTTGAGGTGGTGGAGATGGTAGTAGTTTTTGAGAGGAATATGGCCCAGACTGGATCATCGTGATAGGGGAATCATCATGAATCCTCAAGAAGGAGAGTTGAGGTCTGGGGTTCCCGGTTTTCAGGGCAGAAGAGTTTCTTTCATCCAGGGGTAGGTCCCTACCCATCACATCTCGTTTATCTAGATGCAACAACTCCTAGGCCTATACCAAGAGATCATGTGCTTGTTTTTCTTGTGGTGGTCATGTTCATCAGCTGCGCAAGTGCCCGACCTTTCAGAGTAGTCATTGTTTTCCAGGTGATACACTCCAGGGTCCTCCTTTGAGGCAGTTCCAGCCAAGGCAGCAGCAGCCAGTTGAACCAACTTTAGATCCAAAGAGGGTAGATGAGGCAGGTATAGAAAAACGCCATGATGATCCCCATCCTCAGAGAGTAGAGCGTGACCATGGTGTTGGTTTTCATCATGGTCAGAGAGGCCGTGGAGAAGGTCGTGGTAAGCTTAATGCTCTAGCATTTCCAGCTCCAGATGAGCCAGATTTCGTTCGAGGTACCCTTATCTTGTTTTCAACCTTTGTGTTTTCCTTTTTTGAATCTGGAGTGACACACTCCTTCATATAACCTACCCTTTTCCATGCTTTGTGACTTGAGGTAGAGAGGCTTCCAGTGCCCTTGGTGTTGACTATTCCATTTGAAGGTCAAGTTCACTTGTTTGAAGTATTTAGAGACTGTAAGCTCATGTTGGGGAAACACAACTCCTGGGGATATTTCCTATGTTTATGAATACAATCATATGATGTCATCCTCTTCATGGATTTTTTGTATTTGGTGTAGGCTATCGTGGATTGGTTCAGGAAAAAGGTCATCTTCATTGGTGCATATGGAGAGCAAGGGGTGTTTTTTGGTGAGCAAGATCCTCGAATGGATTATAGGTGTGTTCTAACATTATCATCCATGATGGCTGATATGTTGTTGGGTTTTTCAGAGGTTCAGAAGTTGTTATTTCATAGGGTCGTAGAGGAGTACCAAGATGTATTTCTAGAAGAGGTTATAGCATTACCCCCTCAATGAGAGACCGAGTCTGGGATCGAGCTACAACCAAGAGAATCTCCTATATCTATGTCTCCATATAGGATGGCCCCATCTCAGTTACGAGAGCCACATATATAGCATGATGCTCTATTGCTGTGTGGTTTTGTTCGCCCTAGTGTGTCACCTGGGGGTGCACCCGTTTTTTTCATGAAGAAGGTTGATGGCAGTTTTCGGTTGTGTGTAAATTATCAATGCATAAACAAAGAGACAATAAAGAATCTCTATTCTCTTCCATGGATTGATGATTTATTAGATCAACTGAATGGTGAATTTTGGTTATCAAAGATCGAAATACGGTCAGGATATCATCAGATGCGTGTAAAATATGAGGATATCCTGAAGGCTACTTTCTGTTGTCGTCATGGGAATTATGTGTTTGTTGTAATACCATTTAGCGTGACAAATTTTCCAACAGTGTTCATGGGATTGATGAATTATGTGTTCCGTGAGTTCCTGGACATGTTTGTGGTAGTTTTCATAAACAACATCCTTGTATACTCGACATCTGAAGAGGAGCATGTAGAGCATCTACATGTTGTTTTGGGAGTTCTTCATAAGCATCAGATGTTTGGGATGTTGTCAAAGTGCGAGTTTTCGGCTCAAGAAGTCCATTTTTGGGGCACGTTGTGTCACAGTAGGGAGTAGCATTGGATCCATCGAAGATATAAGCACTTATGTCTTGGGAAGCCCCCATGATAGTTTCATAGGTGTGGTGTTTCCTTGGTCTCACTGGCTACTATTGGAGGTTCATTGCCAATTTATCTGGAGTTGCTACTTCGTTGACAGCTTAGACGAGGAATGATCAGGCATTCAAATGGAATGATTAGTGTTAGGAAGCTTTCAAGTATCCAAAGGAGATGTGAGTAAGTAATCTTCTCCTTTGTCTTCCAGCTGAGGCAGTTCAGTTTGATGTTTTCTGCGATACTTCCCATCTGGGGTTAGGTTGTGTTCTCATGCAGTAGAGGTCATTTGTTTATTATGGATCTCAACCGTTACATCCCCATGAATTCAACTATGCCACCCATGATCTTGAGTTGACGACCATGGTGTTTTATCTAAAATTGTGGGGACATTACCTCATTGTTGAGCACTTTGTGGATTTCAATAATCATAAGAGTTTGAGTTATGTTTTCTCCCAGCATGACAAGAACGTGTGACAATATCGATTGATGGAGTTATTGCATGAATACGACTTTGAAATATTGTATACACCTAGAAAAGTTAATGTTGTAGCTGATGCACTGAACTGAAATTTATGCAGTGATGTTGTGCGTGAATCCGGTGATTCCAGGAGAGTAATGGAAGAGCTGACAGCACTAAATATGAATATGAGAGAAGTATGGGGTAGAGGTTTTCTTTTTTTCTGATGATGGTTCAGTCATCCCTGATGTAGAAGGTGGAATAGTCCCAGTTGGGTGATATTGAGGTGGAGGTCTGGAGAGACTAAGTTGTTTGTTGCGAGGCCCCTATTGGTTGGACTGAGGATGAACAACCCCGAATGTTGTATCATGGAATTCCTTTTGTTCCCTTGATGATGCGCGAGCCGCTTCTCAAATAGTTTCATAGTTCACCATTAGCAGTACATCCTGGAGTGACAAAGATGTATCAAACGTTAATGATTCAGTTTTGGTGGCCTGGGTAGAAGCATGTGGTTGCAGAGTTTGTGTCTCGATGTTTAGTTTTCCAGAAGGTGGAGGCTGAACACTATGTTCCTAGTGGTCTTCTACAACCATTATATATTACTAAGTGGAAGTGGGAGTACATCTAAATGGACATTGTTACATGTTTTCCTTGAGCTCTTGGAGGACATGATGCTATTTGGGTGGTAGTGGATCGTTTAACAAAATCATCCCACTTCATAGCGATTAAGGATTCAAGCTCAGTGGTTTTTTTGTTGAGGAAATATCTTAAGGAGGTGGTGAGACTTCATGGAGTCCCTAGGATGATCATTTCTGGTCGAGATCCTCATTTTACCTTCATGGTGTGGAGAGTTCTCCAACATGATTACGGTTCTCAACTATGCGTTAGCAATGCTTTCCATCCTCAAATGGATGGTCAGACAGTGTGAACTATCCAGACTCTTGTAGACATGCTACGCTCTTGTGTTCTTGACTTTGGTGGTTCATGGATGAGGAAATTACCCTTGGTGTAGTTCGCATACAATAATAGTTTTCACTCCACCATTGGTATGGCTTCGTTTGAAGGCCGGTATTTCCAGCCTTCCTGTTCTCCATTATGTTGGACTGGGGTCGGAGAGTCAACAATTCTCGGACCGAAACTAGTGCAGAATACAACAGAGATGGTCTAGGTGGGTTGTGAGAGGATGAAGATAGCGCAGGATTGATAGAAATAATATTCTAATCAAAGGAGGAGACCATTGGAGTTTAATGTTGTGGATCATGTGTTTTTGAAGGTGTCTCCCTATCGTGGGAAGTGATGGTTTGGTCATAGAATTAAAAATTCTCCCCGGTCTGTTTGGCCTTTCGAGGTGTTAGCTCATGTTGGATCTGTGGAATATCAAGTAGCCCTTCCCCCATAGATTATTCAGATACAAGATTTTTTCCACATATCACAGCTCCATCATTATCTTCAAGATGACTCTCACATCATTGATTGGGGAGAGATCGATGTTGATTATGATGCAACCTTTTAGGAATGACCTATAGAGATCCAAGACCTTAAGGAGAAGGTGTTTTTTGGATGTACAATTCCCTTTGTTCATGTCTTCTGGCGACATTTTTGGTGTTGAGGACAGTACATGGGAGAGGGAGTCCTAGAGTCATGTCCAGTACCAAGAGATTTTTTAAGTTGATGTGCTGAGTTTTCATTGTTCCTTTTGTATGTACCTTTAATGTGATGTTATGATTAAATTGTTTGGATATAAAATGTTTGCTCACTTTATCTTGTATTTCGAGTTTTTGTTTCAAATTTTGAACAACTCAGGGTGGTTTTCCTCTGATAGGTATCTTACGGGGTGGTTGTTCGGACCCCTCTTTTCTACTAGGATGGTTTTTAAATCTCAGGGATGAGAATATTTTGAGAAGTGCCTAATGTAATGGAACTGACCTCTCTGGACTATTATTTTGTTGAATTATGGGTTTTGAGGTGTTCTGGGAGATTTTGGTGCCTTTTTCCCAACATTTTTCCAATCTTTTTCAGTTCTGTGAATATTGTTTCTAGAATAGTAACCTTCTATTGGAGACCTTCTAACCGTGACCATGAGCATTGTTTCTATAATGGTAACCTTCTATCAGAGACCTCCTAACGGTGACCATGAAATGTGTTTCTAGATTGGTAACCTTCTAATTATAGACTTGAATAGTATTTCCTGAATGGTAACCTTCTATCGGTGACCTTCTGACGGTGACCATGAACATTGTTTCTAGAATGGTCAGTGACCTTCTAACGGTGACCATGAACAGTGTTTCCAGAATAGTGAGGTTCTAACGGTGACCTTCTAATGGTAGACTTGAATAGTGTTTCTAGAACGGTGAGGTCTATCAGTAACATCTATTAGTAAACTCTAATGGTAGGTGTACAGTAATAGTAGGTGTATAATGTTTCCAGAATGGTAGGTGTATAGTGTTTACACAACGGCGAGGTCTATCGGTAACCTCTAACAGTGAGGTCTATCAGTAACCTCTAACGGTGAGGCTTATCGGTAACCTGTAATGGTGAGTTCTATCAGTAACCTCTAACGATGAGGTCTATCGGTATCCTATAACGGTGAGGTCTATCAGTAACTTCTAATGGTGAGGTCTAATGGTGACATTTTCATTCCTTTTCCAAATTTTTGAGTATGTGAACAGTGTTACCAGCTTCCTACCGTTTCACCCCTTTGATATTTCCTTTGATGTAAAATATATTTAAATCCTTATTTTAAGGACTCGTAAGTCCAATTCAAATGAAATTAATCTTATATTAATTATTTATATGTCTCGGGATGTTTTTACTTGGTCATACCATGTTGGTTAATGTGATTCTCTTTTTATGGGGAATTAAGCGTATATTAATCTGTCACCCAATTAAATCTTCAAAACAGAATCAATATCATCCTCCCTTGTTCTTCCACTTTTTTCTCTCCTAGGAGATTCTAGAACCTTTCATTCCATCCTATAGGAATTTCCCAATCAAACAATACTCCTCGGATTGGTTCTGACCTGTTTTCATGAAACCAAGCTGTATCGATCAATCTTCAATATAAGGTATGTTTTACCATCGTTCCTTTGGGGATCATCTTCTCCTATTTCTCCTTTACATGTTATAGCATTTAATCTTCATGATTATAATGGTTTTTTCTTGGGTTTTGGTTGGTACTGTCATACTGGGGAACCCTCAGGTGGATGCAGTTGTCGTGAGAGGAGGATCGTGACCCGTTGTGTGGATAAAGAACGTCAGTAACTGTTTGAGGTAGGGGATTCGTTGCTTCTCTTTCTTATACATGAAATTTAATTGTTACCATGTTTAATCCCATTATATGAAAATTGAATTGAAATAATAAATATTTTACTGGGATAAATAAATTGATATTGATCGTATATTATTGCATCATTTTTTTCTAGATAGTATGATATATATTCTTGGTTTGATTAGCTATTCGTTCTTGATGGAAATTAGTAAAGAACTTAACTTGGGATTATTTGATAATTTTTTGGCTAAAGATAAAGTGTCATTAATACTAATTTTATTATAGTTGTAATTTGATGTTAATCATATTGGTGTAGTAATCTTGTTTAATTAATTATGATAGCTTTCTGATTAGGTTTCCCAAATTTGGAACCTATGAATAATAAATCTGTTTATTCAAGATGGATTAATGAACCAATTTTTTGACAATTCCTTAAAAGGTTCTAAGTTACCCTCTTGATTGTTAAAGGTCCAATAGTCAGATTTATGTGATGATTGTTTTTCTTGATGCTTGTGTTGTGACGTGATCCTGGATGGGTGTTCTGATATGTGTGGGGATGGAGGTCTTTAGGTTGTGGCAGTAGATGATGCCTAAAGTGTCTAGATACATTGGTTTATGCATGTGGGTGTCAGGGAGGACACCAGGGATGAGGGAATGAGATGGATGTGATTATTGGATGCTTGTTGTTTCTTATTTGTTGTTTATCTACTTTAATTTTCCCCACTTCTCTAGGAAACTGGTCAACTTAACCTTTTTTTGAAAGAGGCGAAGACACACGGGGTATGCCACATGTTTTCCGTGATTAGCTTCTAAACGAAGGATGGAAATATGCTCTTGCAATAAGCGCCAATGACTTGACAGGTAGTACATCTACTCACCGTGTTGAGCCCCCTTGTGTTTAGTAGCATAGAATGTTTTTTATAATGCCTGGGAATGTGGGAAAGTAATTCTATAATTAATTATTGAATAAATGTTATTAACCCATGGGGATGGAGATGCAAGAACATAATGATGAGGTTGTAATTTATGAAAGTAAATGTGACTTTGGGTGTGATGGTTATGAAATTTAATGTGGATATTGTTCATGGTTAATTAATGATTAAGGAATTAATTAACATACAATGGAACTGATAAAAAACGAATGAAATAATCTAATAATGCTCTTTAAATGGTTGTGTGCTTATATGATACTTAGTCTTCTAAGTAGTAGCATGGAGTCTGAGAGACGTTATCTGCAGTTGTGTCTATGACTTGGTAATTCCCATAGTGTGGTTGTGAGATATAATATATCTTGTGATTTTTCTATTTCTATACGCTACTCCACCATGTCAGTAAGGGAAACTCACTTCTCGGGGATTCTGAGCCTTTGGGGGTGTTTTCCCCAACATTTCGGTGGGAGGATGGATGGTTGACTACCCCTTTTTCCCTGATCTATTCTCTTGGTAGTTAACATGCTGGCAGGAACATTGGTTAGTTTTCACGATATATGTCTGTAGAGGGGTATAATGTCTTGTGTTTATTCACACACACATATTCTGGATATAGTTTTCTATGTACTACTATAGGTGTAACATGTATAGGCTGTGATGGCTTGAGGATCCTTGCTCAGTGTATGGGGTGTAATGTATTGAGGTATAATACATGAAGTATGATACTCGTTATGTGAGCTTTAGTGGATCCCAAAAAAATACCTGGTTACTTTGGTGTGTGGACGTGGTGGTTTTGTTGCACGAGGTTCATATTGTAGTTCTTCGGCTAGGTGTTTGCGGGCAAGCCTTTATGAAGAGAGATACTCAGGATGTGCGGAGTTGGGGAAAAGCAGCAAACTAGTGGGGAAGTAGTAGTGATGTACCCTTGATATTATTTATTACATGATATATTCTTGTATTCATTACTTTGTGAACGTAGCCATGGTGATGTTGGGAACTTTTTATACCTATTTAGGTGATGAGTAAGTTTAACTTGTTGTTCACTATGATTTAGCATTCTTTCTTTACATTTTCACCAGAGGCTTCAGAGGGGATCCTACTGAGTATATGGTTATACTCACCCTATGTATATATAAACGTTTTTCAGGTCACTTTGGCCAGGTTGGAGATCAAGGTAGTTTTTAGAAGCATGGGGTTGCAGGAGCTATTCGGGATGGTGGTTGCTGCTGTCTTTACATTATTTTGGGTACATGCAATTTTTCCCTTCAAATTTTAGTACATTTTCTTGACATTTAATATATGCACTTGGGTTTCTTTTATATTATTGTTCTGAGTTGGAGTTGATTGGTTTCTATCTTATCTCTCTCTTCCACATGTGTTCTCTTAGAGGGTAATGCCTCCCATTTGTGTGTTTACTATACCATCAGTGCTATTCACCATCCTAGGGCCTACTAGAGGCGGGACTCGGGGGGTCATTATCTCCCTTCTCCCATTTTTGGATTAGTAGGGGTACATTTTGTGAGTAGGGGGTCGTGACATGCTAGAAAAATATGACACGGAGAATAGGGAGAATAATTTTTAAACCATCCAATTGTGGGATAAAATATATCCACCCAAGGACAAAACCAACCACATAGACTAAATTCGGTTTGTGAAGTTGTGCAAGCTCCTCATAAAAACGTTAAAATTGTGCCCATATTAGATAGAGTAATCCATACGGGTTGAGCATGTTTTGGTAAACCATCTAGCTAAACCGTGCAGCACATAAAAATTTTGAATTTTTTTACCCTATATGTATTCATATTATTTTCACGATATTTAAACATAATTTTTTTCATGTTATCCTAATATGGGAAATAAGTGTTCTATATTATTCCAAGGATTAGTCTCCATCAATTCACAGGCATTTGTAGTACTTCTCAGTGAAACTCAGTGATGTGTGTAGAACTTTAGCTCTATTTCCATATATAATCAATGTGACTCGTTTTGGGTTATTTTCCCACATAAAAATTATATAAACAATATTTCCAGGGTGTTATTTACCATAGTGATTAAATCTATTTTAGTTTTAACTAAAAATTTTGTTGGAGGAGTGGGTTTCTTTAAGATTCAGGTCTGTGTTCTATAATCCATTTACCATATTCATGTTATTATTTATCTCTATGTGGTTGGGGAATTATTATTCATTGCGGGTAATTTTTTTCATTAAGTAAAAAAATTATATTGAGACTTTATTTGAACATTGAAACCTATAACATACCATGTTGTGTCTATTAATCATTATGACACCATCTCAATAGCCCAACATGGGGTGTTAAAATCCCTTGTAAATGTATATACGAATATTTTTAGTGACAAAAATGATGTATTCTATGATTCTACATTTTGTATTTGAGTCGTGAAGATGAACATGGTATGAGGGATGTTTTGGATTAACGTGGACCATATTATTTTCATATGATATAATTATGAGTGAAATGGTTAAATTGATAAAGGTCCTATCTCTAATTTGTTAGAAAGAATTTATATTGGTTTTTTTATTAATATCTGGTAAAGTGTAATAGTGATACAATTTGGTTATGGTTTCTAATGAGATAATCAATGGAATTATTTGATAAATCATATGGTCAATATTTTGGACTATGTATCAAAATCCTTAGGTTGGGCCAAACTAATGCTCTAGGCCCCTCTATTGTGATTCAACAAAAGTATAGCTGGATTGATACTCCGAGAACCTATGATTGAATTTGACTGAATGTGGGATTGGGGATTTATAATCACTTGATTTCACAGAGTTTGGGTACATATAATGAGGCTCTACGGTACAATTATTAAAATAAAATTGATTAAAAAATTCCCATGTGACTTAAAGTGTTAATCCCGAATAGTATACGGGTTGGAAATTTGATTTGGGAAGAAGATGGTTTAGTGAATTTGGTGCTATTTTGGAATACATGTTCCCATAGTGATAATTATTTTCTATTTAATCCAGAAATCTGTTTTACTTGATTTTTTTCTCTTACTCATGTATAACCTATATACACTATTATTTGACTGGATAATTCCTTCAACGCTTTTGGTGGTGTATTTTTATGTTTTACTCATACCCTTCTTAGTCCCCCATTGGTACATTAGTAGACATCATGGTTTTTGGTGGGGATAAAAAAACATTTCCTATAATAGGTTATAAGGTTAGGACTTTGGGATAAATCATGGATGAGGGGACAAGACTAATGTTCTTACCCATTTTGTAGACAGTTAGTGTGTCCTTATTTTGGTTTTTCTATTGGAACATGGATCTATTATAACATAGAAGGATTAATATTATGGTTTGTATTAATTTACCAATTATTGGGAGTTTAGTAAGAGATTCTTGGTTGTTTTTTAATATACTAGTTGTAGTTAATTTTAATTCTATTATTTTCTTACTCTGATAAAGAGGGTATAAGAGAGCCATGTTCTTTATTAGAGCCACGCTATTATTAAGTAGCCTCTAGTATATGGGGTGGAATGAATACTTTCATATTTCATTTTGTCATAGGGTAACCAATTTAGTGGATCTCATCCTAGGATGTCACATAGTTGTACCAAAAAATTTATTTTCTATTGAATTAGTATTTTGGGAGTATAGATAGAATTATAGGATGTGTTGAGACTCTATAATTTGTTTTTTCATGGATGTATCATACCCATGTGAAAGGGAAACTCGTGTTAATAGCATGTGATTATTTTTCATGATATTTACTTTTTTTCTATTGTTATTTCACTGTGAGTTATACATATTCAATGTGAGGTAATTTTTTTTTCACTCATGGGCTAGCATAGGTTGAATTTTATTTTGAAAGCCTAATTTTAGAATGTAATGGATTTATTTTAAATCCATAATATTATGAATGTAAAAGAATTATGGATAAGTTGTGGTTATGTGAAATAAATTTTTTCCAATTCATTGGTGGATATAGTTAAAAACTACCTAAATGATGGGGAAATTTATTCAAATTACTATTATTTGTTTCAAATGGTTAAAATGGTGATTAATGAGTATTTAAAATGATTTTGAAATTTTTTATGGTATCTAATATGAAGTTCAAATTTTAAAAGATTTTTTTAACCCATGTTATCTATTTCCTATGAAAGGGAAGGCGGAGGGTAATGATAGTGTCACAATTAAATATATTGCGTAGTGTGTTTGGATATGAAAATTCATGGTAAGTTGTCACACATATTTTTCCTAATTTTTTAATTATGTTTTATATTTGTAAAATATTTGTTTTTCATTATATAGGGACACCACCGTGAAAATTTATACCTGTAGAGTATAATTAGAGAACTATTGACAATACACCTCCAAATATTGTACTTGATCCCCTGTCAGCATCATGTGATAGAGTAGAAAATAAATTTAGTGATAATTTTTACTTCTGTAAAAAGATTATGTAAATAGTCCTAAACGTGTTGTCATGAAACGTCAAAGTGATTATGATTTTACGGTTGATTTTTAGTATAGTGAAGACCCTAGGACAGCTCTCAAGGAGTGTTACTAGGTTTATAGTTTGTGTATTTAATTAGAAGTTCCAAAATATGGGGTTGTTTTGAAATCATTTGTAGGAAAAAATTACTCAATAGAAAGAATAATAGGTGAGAAACCAAGTAGATTTTGAAAAATATGATATAAAAGGCTAATTTCTATTTTCAGAACAAACGTTTTATGTTCATTGTCTTTAAATGATCATATAGGTTCGGATTATTTCTTTGGTAGTAATTAATTGGATTCCCAATTATTTCTCATGCTTTTATTGAAATACTTATTGAACCAAACTATACTGTCACAATTGCATTGTCAAGGTCCAACACTTATGCATGGAATATGATCATCAGATAAAGATTTAAATCTCAATAACGTGGTTATGAAAAAAATTTGTGTTTCCCAATAGGAACAACACAATTCATTCTGTCAAAACGTCACACCAATCAGTTAAAAATTAAGATCCTAACATTCACAAGTATCACAACATGAATTAAAATATGAAATCATGTACAGTACATGGAAACTTTTTTCTAAAAAACCAAATTAATCCAAACCAGAAAAAAAAATTACTCATCGGCACTCCCTTGACATGTGTGTTTATCCCTCACAACAAACGCCCACCGTTTAGCTCAATATTGGGAGGAGGAGGAAGCTCATTTGGAACTCCTTCTTCAATAAAGATCCCCCTAAGTGGATACGGGCCTCCAGCACATCTATGATGAGTAGAGGACTCCTCTTGATGTCCAAATTGGTAGCACATCACTCCATGGAAAAACTACCACATGGGGATCCCGGGGTTCCATTTTATAAAACAATTGGAAAGTGGTTTTTAGAATCTTGATTTTGAGAACCAACTTGGTTCAAGGTTTTCGATGGCTAGACAGTCTTATATAACATTTAACAAAACTATAAAGTTTCATCCAATATTCTGGACAATCTATACATAATATTTGTATCCATTTGGACAACAAAATCTCGAGATATTGATAGAACACTAGACACCACTTTTGACTTCACGCAGATTCTGTGTTATATATTGATTAGTCTAGATGTGCCATGAGATAACGGAATTAGATTCTCTTTCATTCATATAAAATGTATCCTATTGAATTTATGGCCAAAGAAAAGAAATTTGACCCATTCGGTTTCATGTTTTAGTATTAATATGCAGTTTAATCCACTTATGTGCATGGGTCTTTCGTAGATTGGCCCATTTTTAGTGGACATCGTCATGGGACCTCCAAATCAGCTCCACCTTCAATTAGAGTATCAAAAAATGTATTATTCCCCCTTTTTAAAAGTAATAAAAAAGATAATTGAATAAAACCTAAAGTGAAATTTGTAATTATGCTTTTAATTTTCAATACAAAACTAGTTTAGCATAGTGGTGTAAAGGTAAAAATGAAATAGTGAATCACAATGAGATCACACCCTCACACCTAAACATTTTCACTCCAGAGAAAAGTCATATTTTGAGAAATTATTCTTGTAGATTTTTAAAACTTCATAAGTATTTAAAATTCATTGAAATTTTAATTCCTGATAGAAATGAAATCAAAATAAATATCACACCGTGGTTTTATTCTCATTTATCATTTAAAAAGACATCTAAATTTTTTTACCCAAATGAAATTACAAGAGATGCATGATACCAATAAAAGAAAATAATTCAAAAAATAATTATGTCACTACATATCCACATGTGTGTGTGAAAACCACTTCATTTAATTCTTTCAATTTTCTATCGTGTAAATATATGCTATTTTATTAATTTTATACTTACATGATCATTTCCACTGAATATTCCCCACATCCATTGCAATAAAATTTCCAAACCCACTTACTTATGCATTCCCAGAAGTCAAACCATAAGCTTCTGACTGAGATATCCATATATTCTATACATTTTATCACTCCCCTCATTTTTTTCCAAAAGATGCACTTAGAAAAAATCTCACACTCTTCTCCCAATCCTTCTTTGATATCCTCACAACACATATTGTAATAGTTATTAAAACATCAAAAGTTGAGGAATGATGGTTTTTTACATGACCAAAATACAACCCATTTTTTGGTTTATTTTTTTAGGGTGTACATCAGTGAGATAACAGGTACCCAGACATAGGTCAATCTGGTACATAAATTAAATATATCAGATAAGGAACGAACACATGGTAAAAAAAAATTTTAATGTAGATAAAAATCATCCTAAGTTATATTTAGATTTTATTAAGCATAAATTTCCACTCATTATGTTCGGGTGAAAAGTTATGTGATCAATTAAGTGACATAATTTTAATTTAAACTATTCTCAAAAAAGGGAACCATTATTCTCAATGTTTTACAAATGACAAAACCATTTATATAATCATAAAAAAACCCAATTTCAAAATAATGTTAAACCACAGAATTCAGTTCATGCAGAAATTCACTTTTCAAAAAAATCTTTTTAAAGATAAAAGAACATGAAATAATGAAATTACACATGCATTTTCTATTACTTCTAGGATTAAACAGACATCGTTTACCCAAATTAAGTGTTCATAACAAAAAAAACATTTTTGCACAAATGTGAGGGGGAAATGAGGGTGATATGGGGAATGTGATAATATAATTCCAAAAACAAAAAGAGAGAAAAGGAAGAAAGATGATGAAAATTTATAACTATCCTAGGAATATTCCCACCCCAACACACATAGATTGTGCAGTTTTCTCATAGAAATAAAATAGAATTTCATAAGGAAGGATAAAACACGGTCTATTTCATTAAAATACACTTTCTTAAACAAGGAGTTCTTCCATTGAGGATACCGGAAGGGCTTCGTGAAAGTGCATCAGCTGCTACCCATTGACAGTGATGGTTTTCATGGTTTCATTATTTTGAACCTTCAAAAAACCAAATGGAGAGACGTTAATAACTGTGTTTGGTCGAAACCAGCGTGAATGATGATTACCTAGATGCAACACCAGCCTTTCATTATAGAGGAGAAACTTTTTCCCTATCTAGAACTGTTGATGATGTTTGAGATAGTCGTGGGCAACATTGGTTCCCCCTTTATAAATCCCAGATATCTCATATTCATCTCTTCCAATTTCCTTCATCTTATGAATCTGCAACATCCTTGGATCATATGAACCAGAATTTTTATAATTTCATTATTTGATGGCCCAGTAGTCCCGGTGGTAAATCTCAATAGGGAGGCGAAAAATCATTCCAAACACTAGATGATACGGTGACATTACAATGTGAGTTTTGAAAGCAGTACAATAAGCCCATAACGAATAATCATGTATATGAATCCAACAAATTCTAAAAGGATGAACATTTTTTTAAGAACCTATTTTACCTTTCGATTTGACACTTTAGTATGACCATTGGTTTGTAGTTGACAAGAAGTAGACACTCTATGCCCGACCCCATATAGAAACAAAAGAGATTGTAGTGAACAATTGCCGAAATCAGAACCCTTTTCATTGATGATGAACCCATTTAAGACAAACCAACATAAGATTTTGGTTCTCAAAAACCATACAATAGAATTATTTTCATCAATCCCTGTAGCTCGTTCCTAAAACTATTATTAAACATAATACACTACCACAAAAATGTATAGGTTACCAAATTAATTGGATTATGGTCTCATAAATCAATGCCCCAAACAGAAAAAATGGCATGGAAGATGAAGTGTTTTTGTGGAATCTCATTTTTGTAAGGGGCATTACCCATTATTTGGAAGGGAGGACAATATTTACAGACATTTTGGACATCCCGAAACAACATGATCCCAAATAGACATGAAATGTAGACCTTGTGAGTAGTCTGTTGGGGACCCATGTGGCCTCCACAAGAAAGAATGTGGCAGAACCTAAAGTCAAACTGATACTCACTATCAGGAACACAACACCTAAAGAAATGGTCACTATAGGTGCACCAAATGTAGGGGTCACCCCAAATGTACCAATTGGACTCTTGTTTTAAATGGTCTGCCTGGTTATTTTTGAATTCTATAAGAATACTATATGCTACAAAATAATTTTCAATTTCAGCATACCAAGGAATATCATCTAGAACTCAATACGGTTTTACAAACAGAAACATGTGATTTATTAGAATACAAGGGGATAATTCAATGTACATGTATTGGGGGATCCTACTGATATGGTCAGCCACCACATTCTCTGCTCTTTTTTATTTGAAATCACAAAAATTAATTTGTTATTTAGGATCATCTAGCGAATGCATCCTGGTTTTGCATATCGTCTCTTAAGGTGATACCAGAGGGTTGTATGTTTTGAGAACACAATGACTTTCAAACCCAAATGGTATGACCTGAACATGGGAAAGTTTCAATGTATTTGAGGCATAGGTAATGACGTGTGGAGCTCGATCAACACTTTTTGATAAGACTACTCCAACTACATAGTTTGAGGCATCACACATGAGATGAAATGTTAAATCCCACCAATGTGGATGGATTATTGGGGGTGTCTCGAGATTACATTTTAATATATTAGATGCTTCTTCACATTCATCACCAAAAAAATCCTTTTCTTTTTGGATTAACTAGGATATGGGGTGTTCAATCTTATTAAAGTCACGAATGATACGATGGTAAAAAGTAGCATGACCTAGGAAAGACCGTACATCCCATATATTTTTGGGGAATTGTAGTGAATAAATGACATCCACTATTGATTTATCTACATGGACACCATCACTAGAAATTACATTTCCCAATACTATACCTTATCTCTCCATAAAAAAATCATTCTCTTAAATTTATAATAGATTATTGTCAATACAACAGCATATGATTGTATCATTACTACTCAAAAATTCATCAAAAGCGGATCCGTACAAAGTGAAATAATCCTAGATATCACACATACAATTCTCTAGGTAATCATAAAAAATATTACCCACAAACCATTCAAAATTACTTGGATCATTTCAAAGACCAAATATTATCTTCCTATCTAGAAATGTGACAAAGGGGCCGGTGAAGGATGTATTTTCCCGATCATCAAGGGAAATACGAAATTGAAATTATCTATAATACACATCAAGAAAAGAGTATTGGGACTTCCCTAATAGCCTTTGTAGTATTTTTTCAATTAATGTAAATTGGATGTGGTCTTTCCTAGTGTGTTGGTTTAGTTGGCAATAGTCTTTGCAGACACACCAGATTTTCTACACATGAGTTGGAACCAATTCATTTTTTTCATTTTTTATTACAGTAAGTCTTGTTTTTTAGGAACTACTTGAACATGACTAAACTATTGGCTATCAGAGATGGGGTAAATGATTCTAGTATCCAATAATTTTGTAACCTATTTTTTCACAACTTCATGGAGGATTCGTTTTAGTCAACATTGTACATGCCTCAATGGTTTAGCCTAATTATTTAATTAAAAATGATGTGTTCAAATTGATGGGATAATACTAGGAATTTTATCATCTTTCTATCCCAAAGCTTGTTTATAGTCTCTTAAAAGATCAATCAATCACAATAATGCTCATGAGGGAGTGAAATGGAAATTATGACAGAACACATATTTCCATTCTCAAGATATTAATATTTTAAATCACGAGGAAGTTGTTTTAGTTCAAATTTATGGGGATTTTTTATTGATGGGAGTGTGTGAGAAAGTGAGAGGTCACTAATCTCATCAAACTCCTAAATGGTATCATACCCAGCTAAGTAATGATATTTTACAAGCATATATGAATTATCGATGATCAGTGGTTTCTCAGTGTTCTAGAAATCATCAATCAAAAAACATGCAATACATTTCTCTAGACCACTACAACAGTCAATGCATGAATGGTGTCCAAGCATGTATATCAATTTTTAAAACATAGAAAGGGGTAAAGGGAATTAAATGATGTTTTTTTCAAGTGAAGAGAGTTCATTTATAGAATTAAAAGAGATAACAGAATGTTATTCTGAGGGGTGGATCATGGAATCAAGGATGTATATGTAAACAATCTCACCACAAATCATCATAGTGAATGTTTCATTATGGACATTAAATATGATTTTGGATGTTTTCATGATTGGTGTCCCCAAAATAATTTGGTTCTTTCCTATTCTTCCTATCATCTTCCATTTTATGCTCATAGAAATCAGCAGGAAAAATTAAATTATGAACCCTCACAAGTGAATCCTCTACCACACTAGAAGGGTATGTTGTACTCCGAATTTTATAGTTGAAAAACTATCCCAGTTGGATTCAATTCTCTAACCTGCAATGAAGAGAGAATGGTGTGAGGTATTACATTTATAGATGAAACGTAATCATGAATATCATTGGAAAATGAATGCTCCCCTATGGTTTGTGGAATTGAGAATCTTCTAGGATCATTTCATTTTTTAGGAACTGATAGTTCTATCAATGCAGATATATTTCAACCCACACTTAACTTCTCATCACCACAGAGTATCCTTCGATGTGTACACATATAATTTAAGAAATTTTCATATCTTGGTATTTGGTTGACATCATCAATAAAGGGGATGTTTACCAGAACTTTTTTGAATTCTTCCAAAATTTCCTTATTGAAACCAGTGTTCTTTTGTTTTTTAGATTGGGTGGCCCTTTGGAGAAATGAATGTGGTATGGGTTTGTGAGGAGACACATTGACATAAACACTCTTTCATTCATAAGTGATTCCCTGAAAACATTTTTCAACAATTGAAACATTTTTAATGGTTGGGATGGAGGTTTTTTCTAGAGGGGATGACTCTAATAGATGATTCATTTGACGTTATATTATATTCCACTCCTAATGGTAATGGAACAAACATTTCCTATATCTCTATGGGTTCCTAATTGATGAAATGATATTTTACCCGACCCGTGACATTGAATTCCCCAACTAAGTTATCATGTTTTTATAATTCGTTTTTGAGGTCTTGTATGGATTGATATGTGGATTTTTGGAATTTGATATTATTAGAATCCATTTTATTCATCATATCTTCTAAGATGGGATTGGGTTTTTGAGGGGTTTTTTAGAACAACCTTTGTTGTGTTTTAGTATTTCTGAGTGGTGGTGGAAGACTAATCTACCCTGGTTGGTTCCATTATTGTTGATATTGGTTTGAATACCGACCTTGACTATGATATTGGTTTTCATTCCACCCCGGGTTGGATGAATAGTATGGATCTTTCCTAATGGGTTTTTTATATGGGAGGGCGGGAAATATTTACTCACAACTCTCATAAGCATCTCTCAATTGAGGAAATTGTTCAGAGTAGTCAGTATCATATGAGCATATACAATAATGAATGGTAGAAGAAGATTGTTATTTTCCTTGTGGAAAAGAATGTTGATGAAGAATGGTACATAACTATTCAAACATTTCATCCGTATTCTTATTAATTTTTTTCCTTTGCACCTCATGGGAACCTCAAACATGTATATTGAACCTTTTATGACATTTTTAGCATTCTATTCCATGTTCTCAATTTTATTCCTTGTAGAAATTGATGTTTTATCAACTAGTGCACCACCTGCAGCATCATCAATCATGATATGATCAATTGGAATTAAACCTTCATAAAAATACTATATTAAAATTTTTTCACTTATTTGATGTTGTGGACAACATAAACACAATATTTTATATATTTCCCAAATTTCATGATATGTTTTCCCTCAAGATTTCCTTATACAACATATTACATTCCTTATAGTTGATGCTTGTGAGGCTAAGAAATATTTTTCTAGAAAAATGTGTTTCATGTCCACACAGCTTCTTATTGGAGAATTAACGTAAGAATGTCAGTCTTTTCTAGTGTCTTATAATGAAAATGGTAATTCCCTAAATTTCATTGTGACCCGATTGTTTCATAATCTGACTTTCAAATATTTCTATGAATATTTCCAGAGTTGGGCGGTGAGACGAAATGAAATTATGAGACTCGGTGTGCCCAGAATTAATTTTATAAAAATAATAAGTGTTTTTATACTAAACACATGTCGAAAAAGGGATATATCTTATATGGTTGATCAAATCAAAAATCTAATCCCATAGTTGGGTCTAAAACATAGTGTATACCGTAGTTGTGGCATAATATTAGTCATTGCGGGACGTTCGAACCCCTCACCCATTGAAGAAACGTTAAATGGATGGATTAAATTATTAATTTATTCATTTACGGGCTCAAACCTGAATAATTCATTGATATGGGCTCAGATGAGAAATTTGAGACCACAGTTGAGTTCCAAATTTAGGTTTTACCCAAATTAGGGGATAATCATTATCACCGACAAGAGGTGGGCTTCTCTGCTAGTGTGGACGATATATTAAATAATTAAATAATTGTTTTGTTTAATTATTTGATTAATTTCATTAAGCTAATGAGAGGATATAAATTCATTGTTATGATATTTTGGCCTCATAACCAATTTTTACAATGGTGAATTCTCCATTATCATCCTCTCATTCCTATTGTTGAACAAAGAACGAATGATGATGAATGACTAATTCAAGACAGATCATGAAGTGGAAAATGTTGATGATCCTCTTCATGGGTCAATGAACGTGTTCTTTGTCAACAGCAAAACAAATCCAATCTAGGTAGGAATCATCTATTGTATTATTATTTCAAGGACTAAACTTTGAGCATATTGATTTCCTTATTGTCAATATGCGCCCGTTCCCAACTGCAGAAATTTAATTAAACTTCTTTTATCAGTTTTTTATTTTTTTTATTTTGTTCTCTATTCATCATTACAGCATTGTCAAGGATAATCCAAAATATAGAAAAGGTTATTTGTCAAATTATTTTATCGTGATTTTTTTTTTCTTCCTCTGTTGGTCACCGTATTTTATTGTGGTTGGTGGTTTATAAAATACTCAACAATGAATCGATGTGAAACTGATCATTAACACATTAGGTCATATATACAGACACAGATCTCTGATCATTTGAGGTGTGCCGCTCAGAAGACATTTATCAAATAGATCTGATGGTTGGGATCCCACAATTGGTGAAAAACCAAGTAGCAGAGAGGTTGATGGGTTCAACTAATGTGAGATGGACAGTTTTCATGGACGATGGTTTGGCATGGCTCTGGTGAGGCAGTTGGCTAGGCCTCTTGTGTGGAGACAGCGAGGCGGCATGAGTTTGGAAGTGTAGTGGTGTAGAAGGCAGCATCCCAAATTGGTAGGTCGTCGGTGCGAATTTCAAGGTGGGAGTCTGCATAGCGGAGTAGGGCGCACGAACGTGGCTGGTGTGGATGTTTTAGTGAGGCTACTAGGTGTCGGCTTATTGGGTGTGGACAGTGCAGATGGCCGGTGTAGGATATTGATTCATGCATGAATAATGGTGGTGGTTCTAGCCGCTATGAAGGAAGCCTACAGTTATGTTTACATGGGATGTCGTAATAACCATAACATTCCATGTAAATTTTGTTTTAAAAAATGGGAATTCTTGTGAGTCCACAAAAATTGACGGCACATGATTCTGAGGCCCAGTGTCCCCGAAATCAATTTCTGATCCTTTCTTTGGTTACATTAAGTAAACGTACGAGCATTTTTTTCTAACATTCGAAACGGTGCTTGGAATTGAAATATGATGGCACCACTAAACTCTTTGCACTGGTATTCGCTTCAGGAGACATTCACCTTGATGACAGTTGGTCGAGGTTGAAAGATAATCTTTGGGTTTTTCCTTGAAATAATAATATAAAATAAGCATATATTTTATTTTATTTTGTAGTAACCCCATCTTGTGGATATTATGTTTTTGGGGACCACAAATGTTTTATTCTTGAAATTTAATGCTCGTTGGTGGGGACCTCTAGAGCATAACTCTCTTGTGGGTATTATGGTGGTGGGGACCACTATTGGAATGAAACCTCAACTCCCTCATTAATGTGGAGGAACCTATGGAGCTTCTTCTAGATTAATTGTGCCAAACCCCACTTGATTAATTATTCCTCCAACAATAATTAGTTTATCCATTTTGAATTTATGCCAACAAACATAATAGATAAGATATTCCATTATTTTGGAACAACTTTACATTTGGGTTGAATTGGGAGAAATATTCTCCTACGAAGAACACTTCCCCCACGAAGGAAGCTTCCTCCACGAAAGAATGCCGAAAAGGAATGTCTTCGACTACGATGAAGCGACGCAGCATCCTGGGATTAGAGGTGTGTGGAGGATGAGACAAACGTCGAAAACTTCACCTTCTTCCTCACATGAAAACCAATAACTAACAAGGTAGGCATTTATTTCTAAATGTTTATCACTTTCCATGTACTCCATTATTTAGTTGTGTGGCTTTGAAAAAAACAATTCTGAAGAGTATGGTTTCAAGTCCATGCTTCGTTTTTTGTTAACCACTTGCTACATCATTAAACACGGAGGTTGCGTGCCAATGAAACAATGCACGACCCCTCCACTGTTCTTCTTTGTTGTATTCTTGGAAATGGAGGAAGGATATGAAGATGATAGAGGAAACAACGCCATAACCTGTGGCCTTGCGGCGCCACCCTGACCTACTCGTGGCCTCACCGCGCCTCCGAGCTGAGCCACAATGCCTTCCTAGCCAAGACACATCGTTTTCCTCCTAGCCGAGCCACACCATCGTTTGAGATGAGCCGAACAGCCACCCGAGCCGAGGCGCACCGTCGAGCCGAGTCGTGCGGCCATCCGAGCCGAGATGCGCCATCATCTGCCGAGCCGCACTATCGTCTGAGCCGATCCATGTCACTTTCCGTTGATCCATGCCACAGTCCGAGCACACTCGCACTATCATGAAAAATTTGTATCAGAGGAGACGGTTCTACCACATAACTACGACTCAGATCTTTTCAATTAAGAAATAGTGTTAAGGGTAATTAGTGCAGTTATCAGTATTGGGAACCTGATGTTGGTGTGGTAGCCGAAGTATCCATACACCAGGACCCTGACTTCTGATTTCTAACTCAATGCATTAAAACACCATTTGAGTGTGTTTTATAGAGTTTTCGTTGTTATTTCTTAAGTCATATCACCAGGTATTACTTATTGACTGTGTCAGCTCACAAGGTATAAATTTTGACCGTGGCACACCTGTTTCTTTTCAGGATGCCTCCATGTCGACAACCAGCTAGAGATCCATGAGTTTAATGGACTGATAGCCCACTGAGGGACGAGGCCTTAGTGCAGGGTCCTTTTCCAGTGGAGGCACCATCGGAGGCACTGATGGTACCATTCCCCGTTATCCTACTAATGCCACAAACACCAGTAGTAGATGGTACACACCACCTGAGCGCGTAGCGTAAGTTCCAGCAACAGAGGCCACCTATGTTCAGGGGAGAGATGGACCCATAGGCGTCTGAGGATTGTTCGGATTCTATAGAGAGTGTTTTCGACTGGTAGGGACACTAGCCGATCTCATGGAGATTCATGTTTCCAGCATTCGACAGGAAGAAGCAGGTATATTTTGGAGTTTTCAGCTCTAGGTCCATGACGAGGTGACACTTTTCTTGGTAGACATTGAGAGCTTGTTTTGGGCAGAGTTTGTACCAGTGACTCTTCGCGTTGTGCGCATTTAGGAGCTACTTCATCTGTATCAGGGTAGAATGATTGTGGATCAGTACTCATCAAGTTTCATTGAACTCTCAAGAAAATCCACAGATATGGTTCGAGACCCATTCTTCAGGGCCCAGACCATCGTGCAGGGACTCAGTAAGGAGATCAAGGATTCGATGATCTCACTCAGTATCCTGATGCATGAATGGGTGTTAGAGAGGGCCCTCCTGGAGGAGAGTTTTACTGATGAGAAGTCACCATAAATGAGACCACCGACCAGTCATCACATAACAGATTCTTCTTGTAGGTGGTAGTGGACAGACATCGCAGTGGTCAAGGAGGACTAGAGATAAAGTTGGATGACCGCATGATTCAGAGTTAGTTGTGCGGGGACCCAAGGCAGATACATACATTCCAGGAGTGGGAAATGTTTCACATGAGGCGGGCTGGGACACAAGTCTTGTGACTATCCAACCCGTCTTACTGATGATCTGCAGACATTCGTAGGACAACACATGCAGAGACAATGGTTCGTCCATGGAAGAACACAGGGAGAAGGAAGATGTGGAAGAGGAGATGGCAGTGTAACTGGTGCTGGGCGATGATTCAAAATGTTACCGCCACCACCACCAGGTGGTCCACTAAGACCACAGGGATCAAGTGGATAGGGGAGAGCATAGCTCTATATGGGTGATGCTTACAATCATGGTGCTCCCGAGATGATACGAGGTATGGTATGTGTCTTTTCCATCATATATGTAATATTTATATACATAGGTGTTGGTCATTCTTTTATTTCCACCGCCCACTTTCAGAGATTTAAGATTATGATGGAGTCTTTTGCTCAATCTTTACAGCTAGAGACTCCTACTAGAGTAGATTCGACGATTACGCACTGGTGCTAGCAGTGTGAGCATACTCTAGGAGGCGAGATCTTCAGCTGGTATCTCCTAGAAACAGAGTCTAAGCCTTATGACTTAATCTTGGGTATGGACTAGTTTTAAACAGTACATCATAAGATAGACTATATTTGGCGGAATGTGCAGTGTGTCCGCACAGATGGGACTAGGTTTACCTTCACCAGAGAGAAGGGAGCCGTTGCAGCGCAGGATGGACTTACCCAGAGGAGGGTGCAGTCGATTACACTATAGATGGCTAGCCTTACCCTATGATTTTTTATGTAGAGAGTTCATTCAATCCTCTAGTGGTGGACCAGTACGCGGATGACTTCCCTAATGATGTTTCGGGTATAACTCTTCTCAGAGAGGTGGACTATTACATTAAATTGTACCTGGGACGACACAGATATCCACACCAGCATATCAGATGTCTCTCATGGTTCTTCGTGAGATTTATGTACAAGTGGAGGACTAGCAGGGGACGATATTCATCTGGCCCAGTGTTTCTCCTTTGGCAGCTTCGATTCTGTTAGCCAAGAAGACGGATGGGAGCTTGAGGCATTGTGTTGACTATTGGCGCCTGAATCAGTTGACCATGATGAACAAGTACCCAATCCCGAGGAATGATAACCTCATTGATAAACTAACAGAAGAACATTGGTTCTTGAAGATAGACCTTACATCAGGCTATCACCAACTCTTAGTACGACACGAGGATGTGCAAAAGACATCATTTGACGTCGGTACAACCATTATGAGTTTCATTTTATTCCATTTGGTGTAACCTATGATCTAGCAGTATTCATGGGGCTCTTGAATAGGATCTTTCAGATATACCTCAATCTATTTTCCATAGGCTTCATCGATGACATTCTGATCTACTTGACTACTGTGGAGGAGCATGCCTACCATTTGCAGGTAGTACTAGACACACTCCAACAACACCAACTTTATCATAAGCCCTCAAAGTTCTAGTTCTAGATCTGAGAGGTTCATTATCTAGGACATGTCATCTCAGAGGCTGGAGTTTCGGTGGATCAAGAAAAGATTAAGGCGGTACTTTCTTATTAACTGAGGCATAGGCTGACTAGTACCCCCATCTTGAGGCATCCTGAGGAAGGTGTAGGGTACGTAGACTAGTGCAACTCATAAGGGACCAGACTCGAATGGGTCTCAATGTTGGAGAGAGTAGTGATTGCATATGGTTCTAGACAGATGAGACAACATGAGATTAACTACGCTACCCATGACCAAGAGTTAACAGTAGTGGCCTTCTCCTTGAATATGTGGTTACACTATATGACGAGCGAGCGTTTTATAGTGTAATTTGATCACAAGAGTCTAAAGTATATCTTCTTTTAGAAATAACTGAACCTGAGACAATGATGTCGGCATGAGATCCATCAGGACAATGAATTCAAGATAGTCTATACTCCGGGGAAGTGGAATGTTGTTGCAGATGCACTTAGCAAGAGGTTTGGTATACATCCTCTAGGTGAGGTGACATGGCAGCTTGCTTCTTTACAGATATCCTTTGTAATTTGAGATTGATCAGCTTTTATTCAGTCTTTTATAGTTACACCCCCATTTATTTGGCACGTCAGGGAGGCACAATGTGGGGGCGCTGACTATGAGGCACGATGTGCTCATACATCAACAGGGAAAGCTCCTGATGGGTTTTCCGAAGGTGAGGAGCTTGTCATCCTATTCATAAGACGTACAATGGTCCCAGTGTAACTTCAGGAGGAAGTGTTGGGGGAGTTCCACACATCCCATCTAGGGGTAAATCCAGAAGTTGAAAATATGTATAAGTACCTTCAACGACAGCACTAGTAGCTGTGATTGAAGAAAGAACTTGCAGAGTTTGTCTCTCGATGCCTCACTTGTCAGCAAATGAAGCCAGAGCATCTTGTACTAGCAGTCTTGGTTCATCCTTTAGAGGTCCTAGAGTGGATGTGGGATGGGATATCCATGGACGTGGTGGCAGGAATTCCATGTACATCTAGGGGACATGAATATATTTGGGTGATCATCGACAGACACACCATGTCGCCCCACTTCCTACCGATTAGAGAGCAGGGTTCAGTAGAGTGTTTGGGACACCTCTATGTGCAACTTATTGTGAAGCTGCATGGTGTACCCTTGACAATTGTCTCTGATCAAGATGCACATTTATTTACTGTCTATGGAAGGGGTTTCAGGAGGCTTTTGGGTCACAGCTTCGTTAGACCCCCGCCTTCCATCTTTAGACAAATGGTCAGACTATGTAGACCATTTAGACCTTTGAGGAAATGTCATGTTCTTGTGTCCTCGACTTCGGTGGCAAATAGGTGGATCACATGCCTTTATTGGAGATTGTTTACAACAACATCTACCACTACACCATGGGATGAATCCTTTAGAGGCATTGTATGGCTGACCTTGTAGATCACCTTTGTGTTGGACTGACCTAGGGGAGTCAACACTCATTGGACCAGAGATGGTTTGGGCTACCACAGAGAAGGTGAAGTTCATACAGGAGTGGACGAAGACTACACAGAGCAGAAATATGTTGTATGTCGATATGATATGGAGACCTTCAGAGTTCGAGGATCGAGACCACGTCTTTCTACGTGTCCCACCTCGACGAGGTTTTCAGAGATTTCGCTAAGATGGAATGTTATCTCTGAGGTTCATAGAATCTTTTCATGTCCTTAGCCGAGTTGGTGAGGTGGCTTACCACTTAGATCTTCCACCTCAGTCGCACCGGGTGCATGAATTCTTCCACGTATCCCAATTGCGTAGATACATTCATGACCCTACAAACATCATCGACCATAGAGAGCTCGACATCGAAAATGGGGAGACTTTTTTAGAGGTTCAAGTAGAGATTGAGGATCGACAGGAGCGGTTCCTTTGTGGACATTGATACCCCTTGTGTGTGTTCTTTGGTAGCACGAGAACCTCTAGGAGTGTACATGGGAGATGGAGGCTCTGATGAGTTCTCAGTACCCCCATTTTTTTACCTAGTTAGAATTGTTTCTTATGGGGACATAGATCCCTAAGGTGTGGAGAATGTAATGACCCATAATTTCCATGTAATTTATTTTAAATATATGGGAATTTTATATGTCCATGAAAATTAACAGCATGTAATTCTGAGGTCCTATGTTTCTGGAATCAATTTCTGAGCATTTCATTGGGTACGTTCAGTAAACGTACGAGCAGATTTTTCTAACTTTTGGATTGGTGCTCAGAATTGAAATCAGAGGGCACCGTTGAACTCGTAGCGACAATATTATCTTATGGAGACTTTCATCTCGATGACAGTTGCTCAAGGGTGAAAGATAATTTTTGGGTTTTTCGTGGAAATAATAATATAATATAAGCACAAATTTTCTTTCATTTCGTAGTAACCATCCTATTATGGATATTATGGTCATGAGGACCACCGAAAATTTATTCTCCAATTGAATGCTCGGTGGTGGGCACCACTTGATCCTAACTCCCTTGAATATATTATGGCGGTGGGGACCACCCAATGGAATGAAACCTCAACTCCTTCATTAATGTGGAAGATCCTCCTAAGCATCCTCTACATTAATTGTGTCAACCCACCATTGATTAATTATGAAACCACCATAATAAATTTATCCATTTTGAATTTATTCCAACAAACATAATAGAGACCTATAATTTACATGTAATTTATTTAATTAAATGGTAATTTTACGAGTCCATGAAAATTGACGGCAAGTGATTCCGAGGCCCGGTGTTCCCAAATTCAATTTCTGAACTTTTCGTTAGGTAATTTTAATAAATGTATGAGTGCGTTTTTCAAACTTTTGAACCGGTGCTCGGAATTGAAATATGAGGGCACCATTGAACTCGCAACACCAATATTCAATAGAGAATACTTTCACCTCGATGGCAGTTGGTCATGGGTTAAAGATAATTTTTGGTTTTTTTGTGGAAATACTAAAATAAAATAAGCACATAATTTATTTTATTTTGTAGTAACCACCCTCTTCTGGGTAATTTGGTGGTGGGGTCCATCAATTTTTTATTCTCAATATTGAATGCTCTGTGGTCAGAACCACATGAGACTAACTCTCTTGCAGATGTTATGGTGGTGGGGACCACCTGTGGAATGAAACCTCAACTCCCTCATTAATGTTGAGGAGCCTCTTGATCTTCCTCCAAATTAATTGTGGCAACCCACCCCTGATTAATTATTCCACCTACCATAATTAATTTATCCATTTTGAATTCATGCGAAAAAAATATAATAGAAGGGTTAATCTATTATTTTGGATCCACTTTACATTTGGGTGGAATTGGGAGAATGCATCTCCAATGAAGAACGTTTCCTCTATGAAGGAATCATCCCCCACGAAAGACACCGACAAGGAACGTCTTCGACTATGACGAACTGATGCATGACCTTGGGATTGGAGGTGTGTGGCAGACGAGACGAAGGTCAACGAATTCACCTTATTCCTTGTTCCAACACCAACAACGAAAAAGGTAGAGGGTTAATCCTAAATTTTTATCACTTTCCATGTACTCCCATATTTTCTTGTGTGATATGGGAACAAACATTGTAAAAGATTATGGTTTCACATTCATGATTCGTTCTATGTGAACCACTTGCTTCCACTCTAAACATGGAGGGTGCATGCCAAATGAAAATGAACTGAACCCTAAGCCATTCCTCTTTGGTGTATTCTTTGAAATGCAGGAAAGCAATGAAGACAACGGTGGCAACAACACCGCGACCTGCGGCCTCGCAGCACCACCTCGGCCGACCCGTGGCCTCGCCATGCCGCCCTGACCGACCCGTGAATCATTGCACCACCGCAGCCCAGTGGTGGCCTCCCCACACCCCCTTGTCTGACCCACATCCACACCACACAGCTAAACTGAGCCGTACCGCCGTCCGAGCCAAGTCGTGCCACCGTCCGCCCTGTCGAGCTATGCCGCCGTCCACGCCTAGCCACACCACTATTCGAGCCGAGCCGCACCACCGAGCCAAGACAAGCCACTGTCCTAGCCAAGAAACAATGTCGTCTGCCGAGACCCACTACCACCGGAGCATAGCCATGCTACCATTCGGCGAGCCTCCCCACCGTCTGAGCCAAGCCACGCCACCGTTGAGCCGAGTTGCGCTGCCGAGCCGAGCCGCTCGGCACTTCAGACTGAACCGCTGACGACTCGCGGCTGGTCAGTGGCCTCACGACCAATGGACTCCATCATAGTACCCCTTAGCCGAGCTTCCCTTGAGGAACACTCATGACCCTTGTGGTCTGAGGTTGACTCAATGGGTCGGGCCGGGTCGGCCCGACAGGGTCGGACCGGAGAGGGGCCCACTACGACCCATTTACACTCTTTGGGCCATAACTTTGGCACCAGATGTTTGTTTGACGAACTGTTAGTAGCACTAGAAATCATGGAGCGAGATGGTCCCATTGAGTATACCCCAATGGAAATTTGGATATAGATGTGGTATGGTCAGGTTGGATTGAGCATGAATCTAACTGGGCCCCCAGGACTAAAAGGTTAATAACTCACAAATCGGGAGTACGATTGACACGCCGTTTGTTGCGTTGAGAATAATATGACACGACAGATCTTAGGGTTACTTATTCGTAGAACTTCTTGGAAGTTGCAATATTGAAAAGTTTCTTGGGAAGTGATTTTTGCAAGCGCGATATGTGCAAAACCCTGAGAATGGCTGAGACTTGACGACTACTGACCATTTCGACTTGGAGTGACTCGACTGGCCCAGGGGGGAGCCCCTTGTTGACGTAGTAGACCAACGATGGAGAGCTCCATGGTGACGTGACAGACGCATGGTACTCGACCTGAGGAGTACCTCAACAGGCTAAGAGGGGGAGTGCCTTGGTGACGTAACAGACCTCTGGTGGCGAGCGCCTTGGTGACCTGACAGACCCACGGTACTCGACAGGAGGAGTACCTCAGCAGTCCAAGGTTAAGGGGAAGTGCCTCTGTGTGACATGACAAGCCCACTGTACTCGATAGAGTAAGAGTTCTGAAATAGCCAAGGTGTTCGACGTTGTGACAAGAAATGTGACTTGATACAACCCCTAAAATAAATCATGGTGTGAACTGAGTCTGTATCTCTTTATTTTCAACATGATTGAGATGGATAACATGATAACATGGGTATATGTATGGGAATATAACTAAGAAGTTTATCTATTGATTTCATATTTTCAGGTACATCCTTGTTGGATTTTCTGAGACATTGAGGGTCTCAGGGTCCCTACTGAGTATCGTTATAGTCACCCCTACACGGGTTATGCCCACTCTTTGTTGTGTAGGATGAAGATGACGGACATCACTGACTGTAGCTGAGAGTAATAGAACTGTATTGTACCTGGAGGGGGACCATATGGCGTGATGGTACGTAGGGGAGTTGGGTGGACATGGAGTGATGAGGAGGAAATTTGTACATACCCTTCAGGTAGGAACCTCAGAGTACGATCCAATAGTTTTCTTTTCTCTTTCATCAGTTGTATTTCATTTCAGTTGTACTTGTACTATCCAGATAGACCCTTATTACTTACTATACTCACTTTTTTACTATATAGTTGACTAGCGTTCATATCTTGATGTGTGTTCGGTTTCTTGTGTTTATAGGATATAAATGCAACGATTTCCCAGTTTTAGGGAATACGCCTTTGGTGCTAGTCACCAGCCCATAACCTTTGGAAGGTGGGATTGGGGTTGTCATGAAACGAGCCCTGGGGGGCAGGTCGTGATAGATGAAAATCATGGATGAAGAAATAATAATAGAGAGATAATCGGTGAACAAAATGGAGCATTATTAAAGAAAAAATGAAGGGAAATCCAGGGGTGGAGTGATACCTAGGTATTTAGCGAGAACAATGGAGGAAAATTGACATCCCACGTTCATTTAAATTAAATTTAAAATTTATTATAATAATAATATAAAATATTTTTGTTGTGGTTTATTGGGATAAATAAATGTTTATCATTTATATCTTTTAACTGAGACCCCTATTCGACAAACCTTTTGTTGCAGTGCGATCTTGACTCTAAGACGGACATTCCATGTCCAATATTGGATTCCATTTCCTTGTTTGGGGATCAAGTTCCCGAAATACTTGAATAATAATAATATATTATTAATAATAAATCATTGGCCCACCTAATCTCTTACGTGAGAGGACCAATTGACATTCCCTTAGTGGCTATGCGACCATATATTAATGATGGTCAATTTAAATCCAATGTTTAATATTAAATTTTGGTCCATGGATCGGGTCCACAAAACACCCAATAATAATAATAACATTAATAATAAAAAAAGGATCTTATATCTGACATATCTACCTAATACGGTGTCAAAATGACAAACATTCTATGATGTTGTAACCCAGAAATTAAGACAAATGTTTCAAGATCAATATTATATATTTTAGTCACAGTCATGGTTCGAGACCCACGAGGACTGGTTTTCCCATGCTGCCATGAAATGTGACATTTTCACTGGGTATATATTTTGGAAAAATGTGTAGGAAATATCGTGAGCATTCTTGTGACGATTGAAATGGCATGATATGTATATTTTGTTATGGGACCATGGTGTGGGCCCCACATGATGTCATTCATGATCAATTCAGCGATTTCTGAATTTTCCATCGAATGACTATTTTGGCTGAATGATTAGTAGATCTTGTGTGTTTCTCTCCTTGGATCAGAACGGTGTGGTGCTTTTTATTATCTGGGGATGATTGAGGAGGTCTTCTAGTAAAAGAATGTTTTCTCTATTTGGTGGAACAATGAACAATGCATGCTCGTCAATTTTTTGGCTAGAGATATCATATACTCTGGGAGTACAGTAGCACTCTTAGGGGTAATAGATTTTGCATTATATAAACAAGTATGGAAATTTAGACAATCGGGCGATGATGTGGGGACACACAATGTGTTGGCCCCACACTAATCATTAACCACTTTATGAATCTTATATCTCTCGAATATCCTTCTTATGGACTCATACATTGTAATATGAGTAGCCTAACATGAGTGTTTTTCTTATCAGAATTATATGATTCCCTCCGTAGTGACATCAGAGATACAATGTGAGACATTCCTAATGTGATTTGTATTTGAGGCATCACACGATGATTTTTGTAGTGAGATATTCGGAGAGGCACCATCCATCGGGGACGATCAGAGTTCCTCAATGCTTTTTTCAAGAGGTACCATCCAGCAGGGATTATCAAAATTACTTGATGATTTTTCAATACTTACCATCCAATGGGAATGATCAATGATAAATGATGGTTTTTGGAGATGTATCATCCATCATGGATGATCAGTGCTCCTAAACGCTTTTCCGAGAGGTACTATCTAGCGGTGATGATCAGAGTTTCTCATACCATCAAGAAAGGATGATCAGTGTTCCTTAGTGCTTTCTAAGTGGTACCATCTAGAAGGGATGGGCTGTCCTGTTCTAGGATGTCCCTCCCACTCTGCATGGTAGCGTAGTCCCTGAGGGGATACCAGGAAGACCTAGAGCATAGTCTTTGAGGTGATACCATGCTGACCCAGAGCATAGTCCCAAAGGATATACTTGGATGACTTAGAGAGTAGTCCTTGAGGGTATACCGGGTTGACCCGTAGTGTAGTCCCCAAGGAGATATCGGGATGACCCTCCCCCTGGGCGGGGTAGAGGAGTCCATGATGGTTTAGAGAAGACCCTTGATTGTACAGTGCAATAGAGACGTGTGGTTCGGCCCAACTAAGGACCCACAAGGAAGAGGGGAGATTTTCCATCCAAGACATGTTCTTTTCAAGATAATTAATACCATGAGGGTGAGTCAGTTCCACCAAAATCAGATAGTATCAAAGTGTAGTGATTTTTTCCCCTTTCAGTTGTGCCTCCTAGGAATATGTGATGAGATGTATGGAATCACATATTGTTTTTATCATGGAACTGATTGCTACTCACTTTATTGGGATAAGATGTGGAATGGAGATCCCCTTACTCCCTCATTTTGGTTTCTTTGATTGATTACACACACACAAATATATATATATATATATATATATATATATCCTTTTTTCCAATTCCGACTCCTTGTATTTTACCGACTCCCCTAACTAGAGACGTGAAGACGTGTGGGGTATGACATGTGCTTTATGTGTATAGCTTATTGGGGTTGGATGAGGCCAATGTCCTACTATTGGTTAATTCGACAGGGAGTTCATCTCCTCACCATTTTGAGAATTGTATGTTTGTATGATTCTACTTTCACTTTAATATTGGGTTGAGGTGTACACTTTTAATTCAGTCATTCCATACCATGTTCCCTATAATAATTATCTACAAGGTATCTCCTCTTTCTCCTCTCTTCAGTACCTATCTTTCTTATCCCTTGATCCTTTGGAGATTCCTACTGGGTATTCTAATACTCACCCATTCTTGGGATTTACCAGAAATCGGTGTTCCCTTGCAGACTACAGATAGGATGATCATCATTTCAGATGATATTAGGGATCCTTGGTTCATAGAACATGTGTGTTGGTCGTAGCTTGGGATTCAAGAGAGGGACTCTCCCAAATGTTTTACATTTCACATGGAGCTCGGTTGTAGAACTTTTTTAGTTGGGTGTGTACTTTTCCCCTTTCCCTTTCAACCTTACTGTTCATGTGCTTTTACTGTTTAGAGGTCGATGCATATTCTTTTGGTTTTATTTTTTATTTCAGTTTTGTATATTTATTTTTCTTCCTTTCAATTTATGAATTGAGTTTGAGGTGTGTGAGTGTCATTTTTTTTAGGAAAAGGACTCCACTAGTTTGTTGTGCCTTTAGCGCTAATCACCAGCGCTGGCATATGGAGGCGGGCTTTGGTTAGTTGCATTGTGATCCCCGGAATTGGTCAGGTGGTGAGATATTTACTTGTTCTTCATCAACAATCTAGGTTTTAATATAGAACACACAGTATGAAATTTATTTATGTTCTTGTCTGGATCATCTACAAAAAGTCCAAGGAATCATGTTAATATATGAATTAAACTAGATTTTAATTCAAAATTGTGTGCCTCTCTTTGTAATTGAATGTATGTTGGTTTTATATCAACATTAGGTGAGGATAGTCATTTTAGTTTACTAATTTTTAATCCATTTTATACAATTATAATTCAGTTTTGATTTCGGTTCTAGAAAAATATGTTGAAGGATCGAAAGAGTGTTGATGTTTTTTCTGTCCTCCTCCAAAGGATTATCTTTTGTTTCTCGGTGTCGCTGACATTGGATCCTCTCTGATTTTGGATTGAATGAAGGAAAATCTCCCAAATTTGAATGCATCATCTAGTAGACCTATACATAAAATAGATCATAACACAACAGGATTGAAAAGGTAAAAAAAATATCCCCAAAAGTTACAAATATCTTGTAAAAAAAGAACTGAAAACTGAAGTGCTCCACGTCAATGGTGCCAAAATTGGAATGTGTTTTCATGAAAATAAAAATTATTATATTTTTACGGTTTACTTATAGTCTTAAAAGGACCCTAGGTTATCACTCAAGGATCATTGATGGGTTTAGAGTGTGTGTTTTAATTAGAATTTCTAAAATATGGGGTTTTTTTGAAAATATTTTTAGGCTGAAATGATTTAATTGAATAAATAAAATATGAGAAATCAAATGAACATTGAAAATTATGAGATAAAAGTGTTAATTGTGATTTCACTACCCAAATTTTAAGTACATTTTCTATGTAGATTCGTTTTGGTTTTGAGTAATTCATTAGTTAAAATTAATTAGAATCCCGATTAATTCCTAATTTTTTATTTCAATCCATAAAGAAGAAAACCATGACATAACAACCTTATTGTCAAGGACCAACACATATTCATGGAATAATAGCTTCCAAATATGATTGAAATTTCATGAAGGTGGGTATGAAATGGATTATATTGCTTTAAAATTGGATCAACACAAGCCAGTCACTAAAAACCTCACACTGACTAGTTAGAAATTAAGAGCATAACATTCGCATATATTAAAAGTAGAATTAATATGTGAAATCATGTAATTTAATGGAATCAAATTTTTAATCACCCAATTTTATTGATAATAGTAGCTAATATATGCACTTTAAAACCCTTTACTTGTGTGTAGCTCCCTCACAATGAATGCCCACCTCTTAACACGACATGGGGAGGAGGATGAAGCTTGAGTGGAACTCCTTCTTCCTTTTTGATCCCTCGAAAGATAATTAGGGAATCCAGAACATCTATGATTAGGAGAGGAATCCTATTGTACTCCAAATTTTCAGCACTTCACTCCTTGTTCGAACATTCATATGGGGATCCCATGGTTCCATTTTATAGGAAAATTGGAATTTGGTTTTGAGAATGCTGAATTAAGGTTGTATTTCTTTACATGGAATGTATAAAATTGAATTTAGGAACATTCTACAAAATTTCATCACATTTGATTTCATATTTTAGTATTTTTATGTGCTTGAATCCACTAGTGTGCATGGATACTACGCAGTTTGGCCCATTTTTCTTTTACATCATCATTGGCCCTCTAAATCACCTCCTCCTTCAATAAAATTATCTAAACAAGTATCATTGGCCTTTTTAAAATAAATAAACAAAAAATAATTTAATAAAACATCAATAGATGTTATTTTTATTTTTACAATTTTCAATACAAAACTAGTTTAACAGAGTGGTGTAAGGGTGAAAATGAAATAGTGAATCACTATGTGATCAAGAACTAGGTTGAGCTACACTAATTATGTTTGACCTAGCCTGGGATTAAGAGCAGCAACATCATATGATGTCCACTATTGGGGGTAGACCTGAGGTAACTAATTGTGATATTGAATCTTTTTAGAAATTTCCTGACCACATGAAGAATCCTAGAGTGAATTGGGTCAACTTAGTAGCTTATAAATAAAGATGACCAGTGATGTGCTGGTTGGCTATTCAAGTAGGGGATGCGACGTTTGAAGGAATGGTATAAAAGGTATTCCATGATAAATTCCTAGAATACTTTTACCATAATATGCTACGTGAGGGATAGATGAGTTTATATTGTTGGCCCAAGGGAATATATTATTAATGGATTATAATAGATGATTCATCGATTTACTAAATTTTCAATTTTGAAAAGTGATGAAGTAGACATGACCAAGGTTTTTCAATAAGGATATCGATTTTATCTCATGTCAAAAGTAAATATATTCCTTTTGATGAAGTGAACTAAGGATTTGAATCAAAACCTCAATTATCATAGGAATATGAAGGATAAATACATGAGTTGAATCATGGGTTCAACTGCACATATATTTTCTATTTACATTGATAGTAGAAAGCACATCTAATGAAACATTTAATATGTCTGGTGGATAGAGTAGCCATGTGACATGACCATCCTCTTAGGGAAGCGATCGAGTGTTCTTGTATTCCTGTGTAAATACTGGTCACATGTGTCATTAGTTTCCTTGAACACAAGTGGATATTCTATGATTTTTATTAGATGTTACATGCATAGAGGATCTGTAGGAACACATGGTATCTGGGTAGTAATGCATGAACAAGGCTGATGAAGTGCACCGAAAGTGGTTCTTCTTCCCCAAATTAGTCTAATATATGGAGTTATAATGATCATACTGGTAGGGGTGGGGAAAAGGAGTTCCATTATAGTGGAATTTATATTATAAGATAAGTTCACTATAAGAGACTCGAATTGTTTTTCATGGTAGAGGGATATGTCATCTTCATGCATTTTAGCATGAACAGGTTCATATTGAGGTTATACTGTTAGCAATATAAGGTATGATTATTTTTGAATCCATTATTGTTAATTTTTTATAATACATGAGAATGTCGTTATTTTATATCTTCTAATTTTGTAAATAGATTATATATTCTGGTGGAGTGTATGCATGGGGTTATATCAATCGACACATAGTTGGGGGTGCAATCTAAAGTAATTTTTCTATTTAATGGGTGTTCTCTTAAGGTTGGTGAGTATCGTTTACTTTAAGACTTGTAAATGGTTGATATTTTAAGTTCTGAAATAATACTAGGAATTGAATAGTTGGTACCATATTAATCCCACATCAACTATTACCATATGAGAGTGACCTTCACGTCAGCTGAGGATAACATAAATATTCACCATGGAGAATGGAATATCCATAAAATCCACACAAGTAAAAATCTTTAGAAACCAGGTGATAATAGATCTAGAGATGCAAATATTTTAAAAAATAATTGGAGTAGGGAATGATTTATCCATTCCATTAAGGGATTGTTTTTTGGATCTGTTTTTTGGAGTAGTTCTCAAGGTCACAACATGCTAGAGAATTTTAATTTTCTATCAAGCTGAAACCTATATATAACAAAATATTATTCTATCTTATAGAATAGAAAAATCATATCTACAAGGCATTAAGACATGGTTGGTAGAGTTAGAGGACAATGATTTTTTATTTATTACTACGTTACCATGGAAATATTCATTTTAATTTTTCTATAAGGTTGTTGTAACAATGATTTTCGGTATCAATCATTACACATTTAACAAGATGATAATTAACAATCAGTATCCTCTATCTCATATAGATGGCATTTTTCACTAGACAGGGGTTACTTATGTGTTTTATAATCTTTATTTGAGATGAGTTTTTCATTAGTTATGGGTGATGCCTTTGGATAATTTTTGGTCTATTATTATATGTATGTACGGTTTGTAAATGATTTTTGTGATTTAATTTGGGTTACTGAGTAATCATGTTGTGTTTATAGCCTTGATGAACTGTATAGGTCACCCATACGTTGATCATTTTGTATTTAACATTGTCTATAAAATCATATTTTACTCATAAACTAATTATTATCTTGTTAAATACCTTGACATCATCAACAGTATATAATGAATTCATAATATATAGACCAATATGTCTATGTGTTATTTATGTATCGACAATATACACTTATTGGGTCCCATAATATCAAGAAAAGGTGTGGAAATAGTCTATGCGAAGGATTGAGTGGTTTATTCTTGGGATTATCCATTAAATATTTTGGATATACATTTATTTTTTGGGTTTGGTATGTTATTACCTAAGGTTCATCAAAGAATGTTCATGCATTATTTCACCACTCTCAGGCCTAAAAATGAAAGGTGTTATTTTTGAATAGTCTGAGTTACATTAGTGGGCCTTCAATGAGATTGAAGTGTGACCACAAAATGATTATTATCATAACCAATGTAGGTGTATCATATACATTGTTTTTTATGCTTCCACGTCAGCCTTTGAATAGTGTTGAATCAACCTGATCAATTTGGGTTGTATGGATCATTATAGTTGATGTCACATGAAAAAACTACCTTACAGAAGATATTGATTAATCTATAGTGGTTTATTCTTTGATTTTATGGTGGAATTATCTTCAGGGTGGGGAGTTTTTTTGTTTATACTAATAATAATAGCCTCAAATATATCATTCCATATTTTGATAGAAATATTATTATGTGATGATTGTTTGAGTATGTGATATTTTTCATTACATTGAGCTATATTATTTTCCAAGGGGATTAGTGTTTTTGATTCATTGAGATTTAAGATAAAGACTCATGTTGTGCAAGATTCCAGTTCTCAGTGAATGATAGTTGATTATTTTGGTAAGATACATATAGGTGTTCTGGAGGAGAATGAATAGATAACACTCATGACATTATTTTTTTCCCTCACCTCTAAAATGGGTAATGAGAATGATGTATGAGGATTATGAATTCCTATCCATTTATTAAATTTTCAATATAATGGATCCATCTAACTATTTTCTTGTCAGTAAGGTTGATATTATCTACATTCTTAGTCGGGTGGTTCTAGCCACATGTTTGTGGGAGGATTCGATGTTCATGTTTTATTCTTGAATGTAAGAATTTTATCTATGCTTGAAGAAAATGTATAGTTACTATTGTATATACTAATAGGGGTCATGAATAAATAAATATAACATAGTTTTTTTTTTGATGTGATGATGTACCTGTTAGTAAGTGAATGGTGAGTATCAGTGGCCTAATTTTCTAGAAAAACCGATTCTCATTTATGAATATAAATGGGATGTTTATACCCATGAATTGTTTCTATAGATATTCTGAGAACTCCATAGAAGAATGACGTGATATGTCTAAGTATAGATGAGTTAAAAATGGTACATCATTTCTTACAGATCTGGGAGACATTCATTGTGGATCAATTTGGTTTGTTTTATGTTAACAAGATAATGAAATTACATGGGGTATCTTATAATATTATTTCAAATAGAGAGACACATTATAATCCATGTTTTTGAATGTTATTTAAAATATCCATGGGTATTAAATTATTATTTACTAAAAACATTCACTCACTTATGGATGGAAAATAAGTACTTGCTATCAATATTGTATAGGACATTAAAAGAGAATGTATCCTAAATTTTCATGGGATGTGGTAGAATAAACTATTACATATTGTACTAACCTATATCAAAAATTACCTGGTTTCTATTCATATTGAACTATTTTAGGAACTCTATAGTATGCCTTGTAGGTCACTATAGTGTTGGATGGAGGTGACTGAATCAATGTTAGTGGGATTGAGTCTATTGGAGGATATTACAAAGCATGTTAATTTGATAAGAAAACATATGGATATGGACTAGAGTTGAAATTATTTAAACAATGATCGATACTATTGAGTACATTATTTTATAGTGGGAGGATATTTTTTTTATTCATGTGTCATCAATATTGGGTCACCATTGGATTTAGAATCATTGAATTTTGGGATAGAGTTGTGTTTGTCCATTTTACATAGTGTGGACGATCTGCCTTAGGGAATATTAGTTTGATATTTTATTATGCATAGTGTTATGTATGATGTTTTCAATTCATCAATGCTTTGAAAGTATCACCTAGATTATTCTCATGGGATTTATATTGAAGACATAATGCTTGAGGATGAGTTATACTTTGAGGAGAATCAGATTTGTATTGTGTACTTAGGGAAAAATTATTCAATTAATGTCCATGTTGTGGTTTCAAGTGTTCTGGTATCTTTGACCTATTCAAGATGAATAAAACGACTAGGAAAATGAGATATCGACAAAGTGTCATCACCTTTTAATCCTGGTTGATTAGTGATTTGGAAATTTTTATCTCAAAAGAATGATGTTATAATGTGGTGAGGTTATAATATCTCAACTATTAGATTTGTTGAATTTCATTTAAATTGCATTAAAAATGTTTAATATCATGATTATAGTATTTATGGATGGTGTTAAAAGTTTCCAGAAGGATAACGATATGAAAAGGGGTAAAGGGGGGAATTAAATTTCATTTCATATTGTCATATAAAGGTTATTATTAATTGTGTTACAGGGAGAAGAGGTGAACTTTTTTTAAAATGTAAAATGGGAGCCTGAAAATATGTGGAATTTTGAAAAACCAACCACATGAACTTTTCTTAAAATTTCAAGTTATGATATATCCCGAGAAAAAATGTCATCCCATTCCTCTCTTTGATATGGGATTAAAAATAGTTGGCACACTATTTGGAAAACTATGCAGCCAAACTATTTATCTCATTAAAATTGAGAAAATGATCATTTTTCTCTCCTGATAATTGTAGGATTTTCACCAGATCGCCACTACATTTTCATCCCCACATGATCATACTATGGAACAAGATATCTATTTTTTTAGAGGATCAATACCCCTTGATTCACTAGTTTATTTATTCTTTTATTGAAAATTGAATCTACATCTAAGTATAAAATTAATTTTTCTTATACTTTTAGGTAGAATCATTGTGGGTTATATTCTGTTCTTCTCAATCATATTAACCTTATTCCTAGTGAGAATATCTAATTTGTTTTTTTATATTTATGGTCATAACAGTGGTCTTTTTTGGATGATTGGTTGTATAAGAGCATAGTTTAGGTGTTCCAGAAGCCTTCTCTTATAGTATTCATATTACACATATCTATTTTGTTGTTCTATAGTGCTTATTTAATGAGATATTTTTCCTTCAACAGTGAAAATAAAAATGATCCTTTAATTTTGGTGTAAATAATTTCAATAACACCATTGGGGTTTTTATTACAAGACCGAGCCATTGGACACTGAAGTGGTGTGCCCTTTCCAGTGGTGAATTGTGTGTTTTAGTAAAAAATCTAAATGGTTTTGTAGAAGTAAAATTTTTTACTTGACTTTTGGATAATGAAATGGTATATTGGATTGTGTGGATTGACAAGGAAATTTTTATTTCAATGTAGATAAGATTATGGGTAATATGTATTAATGGATAAAAGAGCATGATAATGATAATAATTAGTTTAAAAGAAATTATAATATTTGTGGATAAGAATAAATTGTAAAATAGAGTACTTATTAAATTGGGTTACTTAATGTAATGAGATGAACCAATGAAAGATAATAGAAATGGTATGTTATAGATATTTTAATAAAGCTCCTTGTATTTGGGTTGGGAGAGACTGATACTCTTGGCCCCACTAATGTGATACATTATGTGGATAAATGGGATGATGTCCTACGGTCCAATGGTTTGACAAGATTTTATTCTAGGATGATGCTATATGATCCAATAAATAGACATGTTTTGGATTCCTTCAATGTAAAATGATTTAAATGGAATTGAATAATGAATTACCTTGTAACATATTTTTCTAAACCACACAGAGTATATTGTTTAGACTTCTGGCATGGGCTAAACTATGTTTAGTGATTTGGGTGTTATTATGAAACACAAGAGCCCATGGTGAAAATTAATATATTTTATATTATAAAGTATATTTTATTTACTAATTTTATATTTTTCATATACATTCATTCATAAATTGATATTTTCATAGATATTAATTTATACACCATTGGATCCGACCTACTTAGTTTTTCCCACACAATTCATTAGTCGACATTGGAACCCAGAACGACTCCCTAGTGGAAGGAAATGCCATGAGAAATGCCCTATAAATGATGGTTGAGTAATTATTTGAGATAAATAATGGATGATTAAACTCCATATATATTAGTAACCATTTTAGGTTCCTTTATTTGACAATAATTTTGGTTTTTCCTTTCACACAATGCACTATTTTAACATGGATGTTTTACTATTCATGATTTTGGGAATTTAACCATTTTTGAGATTTTCTTACTTGATTATTGGATGATGTTTCAAATGATTTGGTAATTCTATATTTCATTTTTTCTATTTTGTTACACTATTAAATATGTTACTATCTTTCCATATTCCTTATTAGTCTCACATCACTAGTTGGCATCCTCAACAGTGTGTGGATGTAACATCCCAAGTAAGTAATGAATAATAGATATTTTTATCTATGTCTATTAATGAATAAGATAGTGTTTTAGAGGCTTAAAATGAAAATAAATCCAATCTTAAGCATGGAATACAATAATATTTTTAAAAGATTGTTTTACTGCCTTTTGATGGAATTTTTTTTTAAATCTATCTTTTGACAATTTTATAAGCTATGTTTGTCAAAATAAACTTATTATTTATGATTGGGACATCAAAATTTACTTTGTGTGAATTTTTGGTATTTTTCTGACAATGTTCACTTTTTTAATGAATAGTGAAAAATACTGCATTTTACATCAAAACTGCATTTTAATCTAATTTATTTATTTGATTATATTATATTTTTAATTGGGTTTGAAGTGAAATTAGAATATTTTTTTACCATTTAATCCAATGGTGGTCATTGGAATCAATTTCACTTTGAAATTGGACTTAAATTGGTGTCAATCTTTTGATACTTATTGTTTCATAAAAACACGCTATTTCCTCTGACAGCGGGAATTAATTATTAAATTAATTAATGTGACTTATATTTATTGAACTTTGTAAAATATACTTCATTTTTGAATTCGTAAAATCAAATATATCTTAGGGTGAATTTTTGGTAATTTTCTGAAAAACTTCAATTTTTGATGAATAGTGAAACCACTAAGTGGTAGTTAAAGAAACTGATTTTTCGTTTAAATGAAACTTTGCCACTTTTGTGTTTTGAATTTCAAAAATCCGACATACATGGTTGTCATTAAGAAGTAAAATGTGGTTCAATGGGATTAAAATAATTTTTTGGTGAATAGTAACTTATTATGTTTTTAATCGCGATTAGTGGTAATTAGTGTAGTTTAAGGTAAAAATAATGCTTTAATAAAATGAGATGAGCTTGAAACATGTCCTACCCTCATTGGTTATGTCATAACCAACCAAGAAAATCCATGGGTCAACTTGGGGACCCCATGGAGACACTTTGGTAGGGAAATGACATAAATAACTTTTTATTAAATGTTAAAGTAAAAATGACACAAACATAATATGTTTTACAAAAACAATTTTTACCTGGGTTTATAAAGATCCGATTTTTGATCATAAATAGTCATTGGAAATATAAAAATATTTCCTACATCATAGTATTATTTTTATAATTTTTAGACATTAAATAAATTAAATTATTTATGACATAATAATGATGCAGTGATGACATCATTATTTGACAATTTAAATAAAATGGAAAGATAATGAAATATATAAAACCTACACATTTCCAAAACCAATTGGATGAGTGGATTTCGAAGCCTTATCACCTTATCCTCGAATTATATCAATGTGGGACCTTTTGAATCCGAAACTATTTTTAAAATAAAGTAACTTATCTTTACTTTCCAAAAGTGCCCCTCCTCTCCTCTTATAAAAGGCCCCCACCTCTACCTCATTTCACACACTCCTCAAGCCATTGGCTCGGCCAACCCCTGCCCCTTTACTCTCTCCACATCCCTCCCCTCATCCTAGAGGATTCCCATAGGGCATAATCCTTTCAAAGGAATCCTTTAGGCTCAAATAAAAAGGAGTTACACTTTTAAAGGTAATTCATTCTCTCATGTTCATTTGTTTTATTTTGCTTCTCCAACCCCCTAAACACTTTTTATTTACTTATTTTGTAACAACACCAGTATCTTAAATATACTAGGATGTTGTTATAAGATTTATTTGAGCTACACTCTTACACAACTACATCAAATGGGTAAAGAACATACGGTTTCTGTGGATGGTGAAATTCTGCCTCCCAAAACGATGATTGTTCAATACTCATTTAACACCTTCAAAGGTGGCCATTATGATGTCACTATTTTTATAAATGATATATAATATGTTTATGTTTTCCTTAAGCTTCTGTTTTTTTCATTTTGGGCATACCTTTATGGTTTCCATTATGGGTAAACACGATATCTTCATTTTAGGAAGTGCGGACTACCGCCCCCTGGAAATGATTTGATTCGTTAATACCATATGTGGGATGTGTAAAGGATAAAGTTAATGATATTATACATGTTATTATACTGGAATTATAATATACTCTTATATCATTATGATTCCATTCCAGAAATACGAAATAGAAATGGAAATAGCGTTAATGCGTACGTACGGCTTACCGTCTCCATGAACGGTGCATTTCATTTCTTACCTCTAAATGTGATGTAATATTATAAATACATTTATATGATGAATATATATGATATATATGTTATCCAAATCATTAATATCATTGTGGATATAACGAACCTTTGACCAAATTAACAACATGTAAGTGTAAGAAGTCTATTTTTGACTTAAGATCCAAATACCGACAAAATGAACATTATAAACTTAAATGATTACATGATGTTCATAACATGGTATAAAAGGAATAATGAACTTGAAAAAGGTTCATAAGAAATTAGAGATTAACTTAATTTTATTATTCATGTGATTAATGAACGGTCGGGTCAAGTCGGATACGAGGTATGGGACTTCGTCTCAATCTCCTTTCATTGAGGCATATTTTATTTTATACACAACTTTCTTTTATACGGTGTATAAACTCATTTGACTTTTACGTTTATCCAAAAGAAATCTTTTTTATACGAAGCGTTTACTAAACGACAAAAGGGATTTTTTTTTGTCGTACGTATGCGGCGACAACGACTTCTCCACCGTCGTGACCGTTATTTGAGTTTCGACTTCCTCTACAAGCCATACATTATTTTTAAAAGAAAAATAAATACCATGTTTTACTTTTCTTTTATTTTGGTATTGAAAATGGTTTTCACAATGTTTTTTGTGTTGTATTGATATCTTGTGATTGAAATGTGGAAATGTTATGTTTCCTTTATACATGTTTTATGTGATACGATTATGTTATGGTTCTTGGGCATTATTATGAAGACGGGTTGTTCTGTGATAAACTAAGGGCTGGTGAGCCCGATATAGATCTCTAATGCATTGGGTAACGCGAAGGAGTGAAACGTTAAGGTTTCTCCGAAGAGATTTAGGGAATATATTGTGATGGGTATTCCAAACATAACCAAGAGGGTTACTCCCTACGTAAGAATGTTATGAATGCCTCAAGATAACTTTATGTCTTATGATTTCTATGATTTATTCATGATTTGATGAGGTATGTTAAAGTGATTATGTTTTATGGGTAATGTATGATCTCATCCTTATGTATATATGTACCCATGTTTCCTTTCCATATTTTTATATCCCTTACTAAGCTTTTTATGCTCATCCCAAGTTTTTTTGAAATGTTTTTCACAGGTCAAGGGAAAGGTACATGATATGATGATAGTGTCAAGGAAGTGTCAAGAATGAATCCATGATTTATTTTAAATATGTTTCCATTGATGGGAATGAAGAATACTATCTTTATGTAACAACTTTGTTTATATGTGGAATGTAATGCAAGTTTTATGATCTAATTCTCTAAAACTCTAAACCCAAAAAGATCCTCAATGTTAATCTTGTAATAACTCAAGATTAAGTAAGGTTTAAGGCTGGGGCCTTATAGTTGGTATCAAAGGTAAGTTTAGATAACTTTAGGAGTTGGAATTTTATTAAATGATTATCCAAAATATTTTTTTTGAAATGATATAGCATTTGAAGATTACCATGTTGCTTCATCTAAGACATGTTTGTTCAGAATGGTTTTCTGCAGAGGAAACAGGGAAGCAGTACTAGGAAGGAATACAGAAGGAAATAACCTTCCGAATCAGCATCCAGAAATGGTCAGAATTGGAACTAAACAGTTTGTTGCAGTAATGGCGCAGTTGACTCAAGCGATAAATGGTGGTGGTATCCATGCACGAGATTAGCCAGATCAACCGCAGAGGAACATGTCAGTGGTGGAACATTTCATGAGGCAACATCCACCATCATTCAGAGGATCATCTGACCCTGTGCTAGCTGAAGGGTGGATTAAAGCACAGGAGAAGATTTTTGATTTCATGGGGTGTTCAGACAATCAAAAGGTTAGTCTCGATATTTACTGTTTGGAGGGTGAAGCAGATCAGTGGTGGTCTATGGTTAAAAATATCAGGGACACCGATGAGATTGATGCTCTTGACTGGGATGAATTCAAAGGTATGTTTCTTGAGAAGTATTTTCCTATGGTTTTTCGACTTAGGATGGAAAATCAATTCTTGCAATTAAGGCAAGAGGAAGACTCAGTGGCTGCCTATGAAGAAAGGTTCACTCGATTGGAAAGGTATGCTACAAATTTTATCCGATACCTTGATAGTAAAATCAATCGTTTTTACTCAGGATTAAAGCCAAAATATCGAAGGTCATTAGCTTCTCGTGAGTTTAAAAGTTATGAAAAGCTTGTTCGATGTGCTGAGAAGGTGGAAATGGAGTTTTACGATGACCAAGTGTTCTATAACAACGAGCAGAAGATGAGACCGAGGTGGTAGGAGAAAGGTAAGAATTCTTCAAAAAAGTCTGATGGTAAGAGAACTAAGTTTCCAGTTTGTGATAAATGTGGAAAAAGGCATGCTGGGGAATGTCTTCTGAATTCTGGAAAGTGCTACTGATGTGGTAAGATGGGACATAAGGCTCGCGATTGCACTGAAAAGGATCAATGTGAAGGTAAGACCAAATTCGATTTACAGTTAGTGAAATGTTATAAGTGCAATGAGATGGGTCACTATGCAAATGAGTGTCCGAAAAAGAGCTTGAGTGATGGGAAGCAGTTATACTACAAGAAGAAAGGGGTGGTCAAATCATTTGCAACTACTTTAGTAGATGTTGGGCCATCAAATGAAGTTGTATCAGGTACTTTGTTTGTTTTTTCAGATTATGCCAGTATGTTGTTTGATTTAGGGTCTACACATTCTTTCATCTCTGAAACCTTTTCTAGTAAAATGGGAATACCATCTCAAGAAATTACTCCTGAACTTTTGGTAAAAACACCTGGGGGAAATGTTGAGGCAAAAAGAATTTATAGGAATCTTCCTATCCTTATCTGTGGAAAGAACCTACTTGCAAACCTTATTGTTCTACCTCTAGTAGAGTTTGATGTTATCCTGGGTATGGATTGGCTATCTATTTACCATGCTAAGATTGATTGTAGAGCTAAAGAAGTTTCTTTTCAGAAAGACTTTCAGTTATTTTACAAGAATGAACCCTTGATTTTGATAACATATCAAGAGGCCGAGAAACATGTAAAAGATGGAAATGAATGTTACCTTACACACGTCGTTGAAAATAAAGGAACTGTTCAGATTAATGATGTGCCAGTGGTAAATGAGTATCCTGATGTTTTTTCTGATGAGTTTCCTAGAATAATACCAGATCGGGAAGTTGAGTTTACTGTTGACTTAGTTACTGATGCTAAGCCAATTTCAAAACCCCCTTATCGAATAACACAAATTGAACTTTTAGAGTTGAAGGAGCAATTGCAAGATTTATTAGAGAAAGGTTTCATTCGACCTAACACATCACCATGGGGTGCTCCTGTTTTATTTGTTAAAAAGAAAGATGGTTCTATGAGACTTTGCATTGATTATAGAGCCTTGAATAACATCACTGTTAAGAACAAATATCCTTTGCCTCATATCGATGATTTGTTTGATCAGCTCCAGGGAGCTCAGTTTTTTTCAAAGATTGACATGAGATCGGGGTACCATCAGTTGAAGGTAAAGGAGGCAGATATTCCGAAGACTGCGTTCCGTACGAGATATGGCCATTATGAATTTGTAGTAATTCCTTTTGGGCTAACCAATGCACCTGCTGTATTCATGGAATTAATGAATAGAATTTCCCATGAGTTCTTGGATAAGTTTGTGGTGGTTTTCATTGATGATATTTTGGTGTTTTCTAAATGTAAAGAGGAGCATGAAATACATTTAAGGGTTATCTTGCAAACCTTAAAATAAAAGAAAATGTATGGGAAATTCAGCAAGTGTGAGTTTTGGTTGCAACAAATTTCTTTCCTTGGTCATATTGTTTCTAAAGATGGAATTACTGTTGATCCTGCAAAAACAAAAGTTGTGTACGAATGGCCAAGACCCACAAATGTAACCGAGATTTGTAGCTTCCTTGGTTTGGCGGGCTATTACCGAAGGATTGTTAGAAATTTTTCACAGTTATCTAGTCCAATGACTAAGATAACTCGGAAGGGTGTTATGTTTATCTGGAAAAGAGAATGTAATGATTGTTTTCAGGAATTGAAAAGAAGATTGGTGAATACTTCAGTTTTGGCACTACCTTCCATGAATGGTGAGTTTGTCATATACAGTGATGCTTCATTGAAAGGACTTGGTTGCGTCCTAATGAAGAATGATCAGGTAATTGCTTATGCTTCACGACAGTTGAAAACTCATGAGGTAAATTACCCTACACATGATTTAAAATTAGCTTCTGTTGTTTTTGCTTTAAAAATTTGGAGGCATCATTTGTATGGAGTAAAGTGTGAAATATATACCGATCACAAAATTTTAAAGTATATATTCACTTAGAAAGAATTTAACATGAGACAAAGGAGATGGCTAGAATTAATTAAGGACTATGATTGTACAATTCATTACCATCCGGGAAAAGCAAATAAAGTGGATGATGCTTTGAGTTGAAAAAGTAATGCTTCATTAGAAATGTTGCATTTGGAACGTGATCCTTTGGTTAAGGATTTGATGAACTTTAGCATAGAAGTTGTTGGTGCAGGAAGTCCTTCTGTTTTGTTTCAGGTATCAGTATGATCTTCTCTATCAGATAGAATCAAGCAAGTACAGAAGAAAGACAATGAGTTGCAGAAAAAGGTAGAGCTGGTTCAGAAAGGTAAGTTGCCTGAATTCAACATTGATAATGATTGTGTTTTGAGATTTGGGAAGAGATTGTGTGTGCCTTGTGATTCACAGTTGAAGAGGGAGTTGTTATGTGAATCTCATAGTTCTACGTTTTCAGTTCATCCGGGCAGTACTAAGATGTATAGAGATCTACGAGAGTATTACTGGTGGGATGGAATGAAAATAGATATTGCTGATTTTACTATGAAGTGTTTGACTTGACAGCAGGTTAAAGCAGAGCGGCAGTTACCGAAAGGGATGCTTCAGCCTTTACCAGTGCCAGAGTGGAAATGGGAGAATATATCCATGGACTTTGTTGTTGGATTACCGAAGACATCTCGAGGTAATGATGCAATCTGGGTTATTGTTGATCGCTTGACCAAATCTGCTCATTTCATTACTATACGAGATACTTTCTATCTTGATCAACTTTCACATTTGTATCTTAAAGTGATAGTCAGGTTACATGGAGTTCCTCTCTCCATTGTATCGGATCGTGATCCCAGGATCACTTCTATCTTTTGGAGAGGCCTTCAGAAGTCGTTGGGTACTGAATTAAATTTTAGTACAGCTTTTCATCCTCAATCAGATGGGAAGTCAGAAAGAACAATTCAGACCTTGGAGGATATGCTACGAGCTTGTTCTATGGATTATCAGGGAAGTTGGGACCAAAATCTTTCTTTGGTTGAATTTTCATATAATAACAGTTTTCATTCCAGTATACAGATTGCACCATTTCAGGCATTATATGGGAAGCGGTGTCGAACTCCAGCTTTCTGGGATGAAGTGGGTGAAAGGAAGTTGATGGGACCAGAATTGGTAGAAGAGATGGCAGAAAAAGTTCAGCTGATTCAGAAACACATGAGAACAGCTCAGAGCAGATAGAAGAGTTATGCAGACAACAGGAGGTAGGATCTCTATTTTGAGGTAGGTGATCATGTTTTTCTCAAAGTATCACCATGGAAAAGTGTGATGCGATTTGGTAAGAAAGGAAAGCTGAGTCCAAGGTTCATTGGACCATATAAAATTCTGGAGAGAGTTGGATCAGTTTCATACCGAGTGGCTTTACCTCCGAGTTTATCTGAGGTACACAATGTTTTTCACGTTTCGATATTGAGAAAGTATTGCCAGATCCATCTCATGTTTTGAGTCCATAGGTAGTTCAGCTGGAAGAGAACCAATCTTATGAGGAACAACCGGTCCAGATTCTTGACCACAGGGAGAAAGTGTTTAGGAATAAGGTGATTCACCAGGTAAAGGTTTTGTGGAAAAACCACATGATTGAAGAGGCAACATGGGAATCTGAAAATGCAATGAGGGATAAGTACCCCCCATTTATTTGATAAGTAAATAAATTGCGGGGACACAATTTTATAAAGGGGGGAAGGATATAACATCCCAAGTAAGTAATGAATAATAGAAATTTTTATCTATTTCTATTAATGAATAAGATAGTGTTTTAGAGGCTTAAAATGAAAATAAATCCAATCTTAATCATGGAATACAATAATATTTTTAAAATATTGTTTTACTGCCTTTTGATGGAAAACAATTTTAAATCTATCTTTTGACAATTTTATAAGCTATGTTTGTAAAAATAATCTTATTCTATATGATTGGGACATAAAAATTTACTTTGTGTGAATTTTTGGTATTTTTCTGACAATGTTCACTTTTTTAATGAATAGTGAAAAATACTGCATTTTACATCAAAACTGCTTTTTAATCTAATTTATTTATGTGATTATATTATCTTTTGAATTGGGTTTGAAGTGAAATTAGAATATATTTTTACCATTTAATTCAATGGTGGTCATTGGAATCAATTTCACTTTGAAATTGGACTTAAATTGGTGTCAATCTTTTGATACTTACTGTTTCATAAAAACACGCTATTTGCTCTGACAGCGGGAATTAATTATTAAATTAATTAATGTGACTTATATGTATTGAATTTTGTAAAATAGACTTCATTTTTGAATTCGGAAAATCAAATATAGCTTAGGGTGAATTTTTGGTAATTTTCTGAAAAACTTCAATTTTTGATGAATAGTGAAACCACTAAGTGGTAGTTAAAGAAACTGATTTTTCGTTTAAATGAAACTTTTCAAATTTTGTGTTTTGAATTTTAAAAATCTGACACAAATGGTTGTCATTAAGAAGTAAAATGTGGTTAAATGGGATTAAAATAATTTTTTGGTGAATAGTAACTTATTATGTTTTTAGTCGCGATTAGTGGTAATTAGTGTAGTTTAAGGTAAAAATAATGCTCTAATAAAATGAGATGAGCATGAAACATGTCCTACCCTCATTGGTTTTGTCATGTCCGACCAAGACAAGCCATGGGTCAACTTGGGGACCCGATGGAGAAACTTTGGTTGGGAAATGACATAAATATCTTTTTATTAAATGTTAAAGTAAAAATGACACAAACATAATATGTTTTATGAAAACAATTTTTACATGGGGTTATAAAGATCATATTTTTTATTATAAATAGTCATTGGAAAGATAAAACGATTTCCTACATCATAGTATTTTTTTTATAATTTTTAGACATTAAATAAAGTAAATTATTTATGACATAATAATGATGCAGCGATGACATCATTATTTGATGATTCAAATAAAATGGAAAGATAATGAAAAATATAAAACCTAAGCATGGAAAAAACCAATTTGATGAGTGTATTTAGAAGCCTTATAACCTTATACTATAACTATAGCAATGTGGGGCCTTTTGAATCTGAAACTCGTTTTAAAATAAAGTAACATATCTTTACTTTCCAAAAGTGCCCCTCCTCTCCTCTTATAAAAGGCCCCCACCTCTACCTCATTTCACACACTCCTCAAGCCTTTGGCTCGGCCAACCCCAGCCCATTTACTCTCTCCACATACCTCTCCTCATCCTAGAGGATTACCTTTGGGCAGAATCCTTTCAGAGGAAGCCTTTAGGCTCAAATCAAAAGGAGTTACATTTTTAAAGGTAATTCATTCTCTCATGTTCATTTGTTTTATTTTGCTTCTCCAACCCCCTAAACTCTTTTTATTTACTTATTTTGTAACAACGCCAGTATCTTCAATATACTAGGATGTGTTTATAAGATTTATTTGAGCTACACTCTCACAAAACTACATCAAATGGTTAAAGAACATATGGTTTCTGTGGATGGTGAAATTCTGCCTCCCGAAATGATGATTGTTCAATACTCATTTAACACCTTCAATGGTGGCCATTATGATGTCACTATTTTTATCTATGATATATAATATGTTTATGTTTTTCTTAAGCTTATGTTTTTTTCTTTTTGGGCATACCTTTATGGTTTCCATTATGGGTAAACACGATATCTTCATTTTAGGAAGTGCGGACTACCGCCCCCTGGAAGTGATTTGATTCGTTAATACCATATGTGGGATGTGTAAAAGATAAAGTTAATGATATTATACATGTTATTATACAGGAATTATAATATACTCTTATATCATTATGATTCCATTCCAGAAATACGAAATAGAAATGGAAGTAGCGTTCATGCGTACGTACGGCTTACCGTCTCCATGAACGGTGCATTTCATTTCTTATCTATAAATGTGATTTAATATTATAAATACATGTATATGCTGAATATATATGATATATATGTTATCCAAATCATTAATATCATTTTGGATATAACGAAACTTTGACCAAATTAACAACATGTAAGTGTAAGAAGTCTATTTTTGACTTAAGAACCAAATACCGACAAAATGAACATTATTAACTTAAATGATTACATGATGTTCATAACATGTTATAAAAGGAATAATGAACTTGAAAAAGGTTCATAAGAAATTATAGATTAGCTGAAGTTTATTATTCAGGAGATTAAAGAACGGTTGGGTCAAGTCGGATACGAGGTATGGGACTTCGTCTCAATCTCCTTTCATTGAGGCATATTTTATTTTATACACAACTTTCTTTTATACGGTGTATAAAACCTTTTGAATTTTATGTTTATTCAAAAGGAATTTTGTTATACGAAGCGTTTACTAAACGAAAAAGGGAATGTTTTTGTCGTACATATGCGGCGACAACGACTTCTCCGCCGTCGTGACCATTATTTGAGTTTTGGCTTCCTCTACAAGCCATACCTTCTTTTTAAAAGAAAAATAAATACCATGTTTTACTTTTCTTTTATTTTGGTATTGAAAATGGTTTTCACAATGTTTTTTGTGTTGTATTGATATCTTGTGATTGAAATGTGGAAATGTTATGTTTCCTTTATGCATTTATTATGTGATACGATTATGTTATGGTTCTTGGGCATTATTATGAAGACGGGTGGTTCCGTGATAAACTAAGGGCGGGTGAGCCTGATATAGCTCTCAAATGCATTGGGTAATGCAAAGGAGTGAAACGTTAAGGTTTCTCCGAAGAGATTTAGGGAATATACTGTGATGGGTATTCCAAACGTAACCAAGAGGGTTACTCCCTACGTAAGAATGTTATGAATGCCTCAAGTTACCTTTATGTCTTATGATTTCTATGATTTATTCATGATTTGATGAGGTATGTTAAAGTGATTATGTTTTATGGGTAATGTATGTTCTCATCGTTATGTATATATGTACCCATGTTTCCTTTCCATATTTTTATATCCCTTACTGAGCTTTTTATGCTCATCCCAAGTTTTTTTGAAATGTTTTTCACAGGTCAAGGGAAAGGTACATGATATGATGATAGTGTCAAGGAAGTGTCAAGAATGAATCCATGATTTATTTTAAATATCTTTCCATTGATGGGAATAAAGAATACTATCTTTATGTAACCACTTTGTTTATATGTGGAATGTAATGCAAGTTTTATGATCTAATTCTCTAAAACTCTAAACCCAAAAAGATCCTCAATGTGTAATCTTGTAATAACTCAGGATTAAGTAAGGTTTAAGGCTGGGGCCTTATAGTGTAGGCATGCTTGAAGTCATATAGCCTTCAATCTAGGTGAATATGTTTACTAACACCAAGTCTTAATCATTACATTATTACATTAAAGTAAGAAATACTCATTATATTGGAGATAATAATGTTTTTTTATTATAATGTTTGAATAATATTTCAATGAAATTGACGAAGAAACATAACAAAATAGATTGACTAAGAATTATACATCTTCTTTAAATAACCCCTTTAATTATGACCCAAAATACATAGATGAGGTTTTTTAAAATAAAAAACATACTTCTAGGGTAAAAAAGGGAATTAATTAAGGGTTTTCGGATGGTATCTAGTAATATTAAAATATTTTTAATTATTAATAATAGATACGATGAGTATCCCTTTTATAAGTGAGGGTATTGAAAAGTTTTTAATTTCAAGAAAGTCTAAAATATAAAAAACTCATTTTGTTTAAAAATGAATCCAAATGAATAAAATTCAATGATTACTTATTATTTGATAGAAATAACATCAAAAAATAAATTTTATATGGGTTTATGTTGGATTTTAAACATTGTATTTTATAACAACTCCTTTGTTAAACAATTTTAACCTTAACCGATGTAACAACTATTTAAATCTTCAAGGATTTTTAATGTTGTAATCAATGGTGAATGAATTATAAAGGGAACGTGGTTTGTATTTTATTCCATATTTAATTCAATTATCATAATATAATTTTTAAATGAAATATATGAAATTTAATAAAATATCATTTATCGAAAATATCATTAATACCAAATTTGGATTTATTTATTTATTTTTAATTTACCTAGCTAATGTTAGAGATGTAAATAGAATATAACCATTTCAAAAATCAATAAAATTCCATATGTATCTAACAATTTATTTTAAAAAATTAACTCACTCAAATTATTTTACATTTAAAAATGTTAAAAATACATTTTTATTTTTCTATTTTTGGAGGAAATATGGTGTCGTTGTTACGTAGGAATATATTTTAATTATATAATCATTATTAAATTTTAATAAAATAATATAATGAGACTAATTTCATTATTCTAAAAAAAATATTATTATTATTATTTTAGAAAGTATTTTTACCACATTTAAATATATAAAAGTTTTTTAAATTTAAGAAAGTGGAATTTTTTAATTTTCATTACTTAAAATATTATATAAGTAACATTAAAGGAATAATTTCCCATAAAAAATAAATATATATTCTATATTCATAAAGATCTAAATAAATTAATCAAATATTATTTTAGATGAAAAATTATAACTTTATAAATAATTTTTAACCAAGGTTAACATGATTAACCCTTTTACTATAATGATGAATTTTGCTATTTTTACCATTTATTATAGACAAAAATGAGGATTTAATTATAAGAGAATATTAATTTTTCTTATTCCGATTATGAAATCAAATTTTACATATTTATTGTCAATATGATAAAATAATTAACATTATTAGTATCCCACAATGCATATTAAAAAACAGTTTTCAGGGAAAACCACTTTTTAAGTATATAATTAATTTATCTCCAATATCACATATATTTTTTATTCATATGTCTTTATTTATTTTATTTAAAATAAATTTTAATTATTTTATTTTATGATCAAATTTAAAATATATTGGGGATTTTAATATGAAAATAAATAAAAGTTGAACAAAAATATTTATTATCACAACTCAATGATGATAATTATTATTAAAAAAATCCCAAAATTTCAACCTACATTTATTTAAACAAGAATATTTCTATAATGATGTTGATTATATACAATATAATTTCTATAAATGGTAGAGAATAAATATATTATGTTCTCAAAAAAATGAAATACAAATTTTTTTATGAATTTATTTTTGGAGCATGTAATGGATTTACTAAAATTTGAGTTCTTATTTACCAAATATTTGATTTAGGTAAAATATTCATAAATAATTTTAAAAAATGATTATTACATATCATTCAACCAAATTTTTAAAGAAAATATTATATGATCCATGTTTAAATATTTTAATATTATATTTTTTTAAACATCATGTTGCTTACAACACCCAGAAATTCTAAACAAAGATCATTGTATTAAATAGTGTTTAGAAAACACAAAAACAAGCATAAAAGAAAATATAACACCAAGATAATAAATTATTTTTTTATATTACTTCAATATAATCAATAGATTACAATATATTCAACACTGAGTCATCTTGTGTAACACACGGCAATGAGGTTTTTCAATAACTTGCCTTACAATAATGAACAAGTTTTAATAAATAAAAATATTCTATTGGAAATATTATTTAATATATAACATATCCCTTGGTATTAAGTATATGAATATTATTATATATTTTATGAAAATATATATTTTACACATTTTTAATAGTTATAAATTGATTAAAAATAAAATAAGAAATATTTAAAAGGAAAAAAATAAAAAAAACACTGTGCTTCATAATGATAAATTAGTTACTATATCCTCTAATAATATAAAATAATTTTTTCACATGTTTATGTTTTTTAATTAAAAAAACAGAACATATTTCAAATCACCTTGTAAAAAACATTTTTGGCAAGTCTATAGAGGTTTTCTAAATTTTTTTATTTTACAATGAATAGCTAATAATAATAATTTTAAATTGAAACCATTGTTTTCTATAAAGTTTTTTAAATATTAATTATGTTTTGAAATTGATAACATGTAAAATTAGTTCAATTATATATATATTAACCCATGTCTTGTAATTTTGAACTTTTTTATATTAAGAGTTTATATAAATGCTCTATAAACAACTGAATATTGTTTCTTTAAAATCTATATTCTAATAGCATCTACAGAATTAATTTTTTTAAAAATGATACCACTTATGGGTATTTCATTTTAAAAAATTGGATTGCATGTTTATAATCTGAAATATTTATAAATTATAACATTTTCCTCTTAATTTTTGAGAAAAGAGAATAGTAAAAACCAAGAAAATTTAATTACTATAGTTAAGGTTAAAAAATTATTTATCGTTTCTTAATATATGGAGATTATTGTTCAATATTTCCATAAAAACAATTCCAACGAACCTTTATAGGCATAATTATAACTTATATATTCTATTTTTAGTGGCCCATTTTGGAATATTTTTTCCACATAAAAAGTGCTTATGATTGAATATTCTCAAAAACATTACTACTATGCCACTCTCCTCACTTATAAAAGGACAAACCCTATCCACTACAATTTACACATTAAAAAAAATTGGTTATGACTATCCATCCATAAAATCACTTCACAACATCCCTCACCTCATCAAAGAAGACTTATTTTTGTGAATAAATCCACCATCAAAATGATTTTTGTGAAAACCTAAAAAAGGATACCCAATCGAAAGATAATGATATTTAACAATAGTTTTTATTTTATTTATTTATCCACCTTATTTTATTACTAAACTATGCTGATATAATAAAATAAGTATCTTATATATACATGGATGTTAATATAATAAGTTAATGACCTAAATATTTCTACTCGTCCATCATATTGGATATGAAATCATAGTTTATTTTTATGGGGGACAACTGCTTGGAGAACTGATGTCTTTCATTTTTTCCATTACCTCCTATCAGAGTAGGGTACGATGATGGATTATATATATATATATATATGAAATTTATGACACAATTATACACCTAGATGACTTTTCATGTATATCATTTTAAATTCCATTATTTATAGGATATTATATCATTACCTTTGTATAGGGTGGACTACCACAATGCGAAGTGATTGATTCGTTTTTCACTAACATTATAAATGGATTCTAATGAGGATAAATTTAATTAATAATTTTTATATAAATGAAATAATAATGAAATTAATGACATATTTATCATTATGAATATAAAATAATTCTCTTTTCTTTACACTGAAATATGATCACATCACTCGCTTATGTGTGGACTACCACCTTATCAAAGCGATTCGAGACTATTTTCATTTTCACACCACACAGATGATATACGTTTGTATATTTAAAAAATTTATATTTAATTTATGATATTATTATAAAATTAATTTAAAAAATATCACCAACCTCATTTCCATAATGATCATTAAAAAATGAAAATGGTACTTAATCGTATGTACAACCTACAAACACCATGATAGCATCATAGGCCATTTTTCACATCCTTTTTAATGATTTGGTTTAATGTTTTAATTGAAGAAGAAATATGATAATTATTTAATTAGTATTAATCTGGATATTATATTACTATACAATAATAACAATGATTGGTATTTTCATGACAAAACAAGCATGTTAAAACAAGGATTTTAATATAAGAAATAATAAAAATAATGAATAATTGTTAACATAAGGATGAAAATAATATACAAAAGGATAATATATTATATTATAATGTTTAATATGAATTATCACAATTTAATAGCATGTTTAATATCACTATGTGGGATGATAAATCGCATTCAACCAAAAGGAATCACGCGGTAAGGGATTTCATCTCATTTTCATTTAATTAAAGAATATTGTAATGGTATCAATATAATTTTTTATATTGTGTATATTCTAACCCATTATCATTTTACATAAATATTCATTAAAAATTAATTATATTTTTTGTTTTAATTTTTAATTACATCATCCATGGGGATTTTACATGGAAATTACCCAGTGATATAAAACTTTATAACTCAATTTCTTTTCAGGGGGTTATATTACTTCTTTATTATTATTATTGATAATATAAAATTATATGTATAATGAATTTCTATTATACTATATTTTATTTGCTCTTATTTTATGTATATTTATATTTAAGACACATAATCAATTCATTCATTAATTCTAACTTCAATGATGTGATCATTTTGATGGTTTATTTCAAAATTTCATTCTAATAAAGATTGTTTATTCTGGAATTTTAGATGATGAAAATTATTTGATAATTGTATTACAAAATATTTTTTTTTCAGCCTCTAGTTATTTAATATATTTTAATGTAATTGTAAAATTTTTCCACACTATTGTAAAAATAATAATTGATTGAATGTTATTATGCAAATATGATTTCATTTTTATATTCAATGGGATATTTGTTTTCTTCCAAAACCATGTTTTCTTTAAAAAATTAAAAAATGTTTTTAACCATTTAAAATTAATCTATTAAATAATATTTTACCCTTTTTTTCTTTTTAAAGAGTTTCATCAAAGGAAACCTCATGATTTTTCTATATAATGAACTTTTCTAACCTTGTTACATTATAAAAGGAATGTTATTTATAACATTTACGTCATGTAGAAAAGTACGCACTTACATGATCATCTTTTCATTGAATTTTTTTAATGAATAAAATGATATTATAAAACATTGTTCTTAATATTCTGATAATTCCTTGGATTTAAAAATTATTTTCAATGAAAAATACATTCCAATAATTATTATTTTAAAATTTAGTTTAAAAAAGAAAAGTATATTTTCCTAAAAAATGTTTCGAAATATATTTTATGGTATTTATATTCATCAATGAAAAAAATAATTATTTTACATTCACTCCACTATGGTTATGTTGTATTTATACCATCATTATTATTGTTCTATATGGTTTATAATTATTTTGAATAGGGAAAATATTCAAAATCACAAACACGATTACTTTTTATAGTAAATATAATTCCATTGAAATGTTCAATACAATATGATCATTGAATATTAAATTCCACTTAAATTTAGATATTATTTATCATTGATATGTTTAATTTTTAAAAACCATTTCATTTTTATATATAGTGTTTTACATTGAAATCTATTTTTTGTGAAATATTGATAAATTTTTATTATTTACTCAATACAAATACTTGATGATAAGGTACATTATTTAAGAATTAAATATACTATACAATATATGATGTAATTTTGGACATAAAATCCTTGTTTAGAACCCATTTATAGATATATCCTTAATGAACCGGTATTCTCCTAAGGTGAAATGGTAATCTAGTATGAAAATAGTTTGTAAAAAATTTGAGTTTTTATATAGTAGTTTTTAACATTATTGTGAAATATATCGATAGTATAATTATCATGTGTCTGAGATAAGACATCCAATAATTATTAATTTACATCTATAATAATTCTGTTTTTATTATACATATTATTTTCACAATGATATTATATTGTGATTCATTTCATTATCAGTTTTTTGATTAAGTGGAATGTGTTCTTAGTTATTTAATTTTCTATATTGAGAATGACCAATATAGTTTTCATAATCATGTTATTTTTTAAATTAAATGTGACTTGAGTTATTTACACAGACGTATTGACTATTATCCATGATAATTTCAGATTTTCATTATCTATAAATGCAATTGAATCGTAGTTTATTGGTGGTCAATTTTTTTCCTGATCATGCTGATTATAGTTATGGAATAATTAATGATACCCAATACTTAACCCTTATACATAATTTCATCTTATCCATGTTTTGATTCCATCGACAAGATTACAAGAACTGTACAATGATTGATGTGAAATTATATAATAGAGGGAATAATTTTATTTCAAAAAAAACATTATCATGTTATTTAGTTATTCGAAATGTAATATGGGACCCATGTATTTATCTAGTTTACTTGGATGAATAAAAATTTGAATCATCATAATGTGATTCATTGTATATTATTTAAATTTAATAATGTAGGAACTTGCACTGGGTTACTAGGGTATGGGTATCTACATCTTGTAATATAGTAATTTTAGTATTAATCCCTGGAAAAAATATTTATAAATATGTAGATTATAGAATATAACTAAATGTCAATCATTGATTATAACTATTTAATCATCATAATGTTTTAATAAGGAATATATTTTTTTCTTTTTCGAAAAACAATCTCTATCTATATAGTACATGTGGATGTGGTTTTGAAACATACTTACCTTGGGGTAATAACTATGAAAAGGGAAAATCGGGCTTTATCTAATTGTCAATGGGTGCATGAAAATGGGCCATACTACACACTTGGTTTTACACACCTTATATATATTCATAGGATAAATTACATTTTCATTACAAAACATTATAATGTACACTAATATATGATGATAATGAATGACTGAGATTAAATCTATGGTTTATTATATTGAAAAGAAGGTTTCTCAACAGAATGAGAAAATGTATTATATATGGAAAATAATGTCATACTTTATCAAATTTTATATTTAATATGAATATTTCTATGGACGTAAATGAATATCATCCTAGGTTTATTTTTATAGTTTTCTATCCAAAAGGTGAGATATAGGAAATTATATATGTCAATTCCATAATCTAAAGGATAAGTATAAACCAACGAAAGACTTATGTCCAAAAAATGGATATTGTTTTTATTTGGATTCAAAAATAATTTTATAGTTGTATCTTTTGCAGTTGTATATTTGTGATAAGAATCATGAACATTTTTGGTGGTTGATATTTAATTTAGAAGAATAATTTTATTTATTAACTTAGTAGTTATGTATACCATCACATATTTAATATATTAATATTGATAATAAGTTCAATGTCTTAATAATATATTTACGTTTCATGTGATGGGAGATACTAGGATTAAAGATATTTTGGATATATTATGGAAATTATATGTTTGATTCAAAATGTAATTTAAGAAATAATAGATTTATTTTCATAGGAAAAAGTTTAAAGGTATTTACAATCCCTTAGGACTAATATGAATATTAATATAATTCCAATAATTTTAAAACATGATTATTATTATTTGTGAATAAATTGTTTTAAAACCTTAGTAAAAAAGTAATTTAATGGGTTTTTTTAGTTCATGGTTTTCAACTATATTTTTGTAGGAATGTTGTAATAATGATATTAATATATATTTTATAAAAAAGGAAAAACTACATTTATGGTGAAAACATTTCTTATTATTAATTTATGGTGGGATTAAACCCATAACTGAATTGTGATATGGGTTTGGAAACTACCACTAACCTACGTGATCGATTGGTAAATATGTCATTGGATAAATGTTTTGAAAAATAAATATTAATGATGAACTAGTTGTGTTGTTGTTGAGTTTTACTGATAAATGTATTATATTAAATAACTTGAGGTGACCATATTTGTTTTGTAAAATAGTTAGATATATAAAGAAAGACATGTAAAACTTTTATGGATCTTAAGACACATTAAAAGTGATTCTTAGTTCTTCGGTAAAAAGAAACTCGTTTTTAGGTATTCATTTCATTGTGTATGAGATGAATTATAATTTGATCAAAACACAAATAAAGGATTAAATATCACATTATAAATACAAATTTATCAATTAAATATATTTCAATATATTATTAGATATTAAATGTATTCCTCTAATTTAAGTAAAATATTCTTGAAAAAAATGTATTCATTTTAGATTTATATCTGATTAATCTGATGGTGTTTTAAATCGTCACAGATTTCTCATTTTTCATGTCCATAATATTGCATTGACATTTCAATTCGTTGTGATCATTGAACATGGACACTTGATATAATTATTTATTTTTATATTCTATTTTTATTATTTCATATCCCACCTATGTTATCTTACATTGAAACATTGATATGTGATTATTCGATATGGACATTATACATCCCATTATCTCTTCTTAATAGGATATTTTCTTAAACGTATGATGATTGAGATATTTCAACAAGAAAATTTACAAATTAAAAGCCCTTGGATTCCAAAAAACTGGGTTATATTGTGAGGATTTTGTTTTTAATTTTTGGAGAAATTATGATCCAAAATTTTAAAAGTATTACATTGTATTTGATTGCATATATAAAATAAAAAATAAGCTTATAAAAGAATATGACACCAAGATAATATATATTATACTAATTTTTAAATAAATTAAGATTCTCAAATAGATTCCATTACAATCATCTCTGATTAATCTTATGTCACACTAATCCCTGATATTTTTTGATAGCTTGTGTTACATGTAAGACCTTATTTTAAAAAACAATAATATAACAATAATATTATTATTTAATATAACACATTACAATATAAATTAAGGGTATGAATTGGATTTAATAAAATATTAAAATATAATGTTAACACAACACTATTAGTTTATACTTATTATTAATTAATAGATAATCATTTAAAATAAAAAAACCTTTTTAAAAAACTATATAGTTCTAAAACACAGATTAATCGCACATTTTACAAATCAATTAAAAATAAACTTATTCACTTTAAAGAAATTATTTGAAAACAATATCTCATTTTTAATATATAATATCAAAATTATCACAGGCTGAATTTATGGTATTTTCCTAATATATTTTATTTTTGATAAATATTGAGAAATGTTGAATTTTAATTTATAAATAACTATTTTTTGAATTATGTTTAAAATAAAATTATATTTTGAATTTGTTTTAATGTAATTTATTTATTTAATATTATTTGATCGTATTCCGAATATAAAATGAAATTTTACAAATTTATTCTTATAATGATATAGAAATTAATATTATTCATATCCCAGAATGCACATTAAAAAATAGTTTTTAGGGAAAACCATTTTTTAAGTATATAATAATTTTATTTCTAATATCAAAAATATTTTTTATTCATATGTAATTATTTATATTTTTTAAAATATATTTTAATTATTTTATTTTATGATCAAATTTAAAATATATTGACGATTTTAATATAAAAATAAATGAAAGTTGAACAAAAATATTTATTTTCACAACTCATTGATTATAATTATTATTAAAAAAATCCCAAAATTTCAACCTACTTTTATTTAGACAAGAATATTTGATTATATACAATGTAATTTCTATAAATGGCTGAAAATAAATATATTATGTTCTCAAAAAATGAAATACATATTTTTTACGAAAAAAATATTTTTGGAGCGTGTAATTGATTTACTAGAATTTGAGTTCTTATTTACCAAATATTTGATTTAGGTAAAATATTTATAAATAACTTTAAAAAATTATTATTAAATTTCATTCAACCGATTTAAAAAAAATATTATACGATCCATATTTAAATATTTAAATATTATATTTTTATAAACATCATGTTGCTTATAACACCCAGAAATTCTAAACAGAGATCATTGTATTCAATAGTGTTTATGAAACACAAAAAAATCATAAAATAAAATATAACACCATGATAATAAATGATTTTTTATATTACTTCAATATAATCAATATATTATAATATATTCAACACTAAGTCATCTTCTATAACACACAACAATGAGGTTTTTCAATAACTTACATTACAAGCAAGATCATGTTTTAATAAATAAAAATATACTATTGTTACTATTATTTAATATATAACATATCCATTGCTATTAAGTATATGAATATTATTATATAATTTATAAAAATGTATAGTTTTCACATTTTTAATAGTTATAAATTGATTAAAAATAAAATAAGAAATATTTTAAAGGAAAAAAATTAAAAAAACACTATTCTTCTTAATGATAAATTATTTTCTATTTTCTAAAATAATATAAAATAATATTTTCACACATTATTAATATTTAATTTAAAAATAAAACATATTATAAATCACTATGTAAAAAATATTTTTTGGCAAGTCTATGGAGGTTTTCTAAAAATTTTTATTTTTCAATAAATAGTTAAAAATAATAATTTTTAATTGAAACCATCGTTTTCTTTAAATTTTTTAAAATATTAATTATATTTTGAAATTGATAATATGTAAAATTAGTTCAAATATATATATATTAACCCATGTCTTTTCATTTTTATCTTTTCTATATTAATTTTTTATGTAAACGCTCGATAAACATTTGAATATTTTTTCTTTTAATCTACATTCTAATCGCATCTACATAAAAAATTATTTTAAAAATGATACCACTTATGGGTATTTCATTTTAATAAATTGGATTCCATATTTATAATCTGAAATATTTATAAATTATAATATTTTTCTCTTAATATTTTATAAAAAATAATCGTGAAATCCAAGAAAAATTAATTACTATAATTTAGGATGAAAATTGATTTATCGTTGCTTAATATATAGAGATTATTGTTCAATATTTCCATAAAAACATGTCCATAGACCCTTTCTAGGCATAATTATAACTTATATCTTCTATTTTTTAGTGGCCCATTTGGGAATATTTTTTCAACCTAAAAAGTGTTTATGATTGAATATTCTCAAAAACATTACTACTATGCCACTCACCTCACATATAAAAGTCCACACCTATCTATTAGACTTTACACACTAAAAACATTTTGGGTATGACTATCCCTCAAAACAATTACTTCACAACATCCCTCGCCTTATCAAATATGACTTATTTTTTTTTGAATAAATCCATCATCAAAATGAATTTTGTGAAAATCTAAAGAGGATACCCAATGAAAAGATAATGATATTTAACAAGAGTTATTATTTTATTTATTTATCCACCTCATTTTATTATTAAACTATGCTTATATAATAAATTCAGTATCTTATATATACATGGATGTTAATACAATAAGTAAATGACCTAAAAAATTCTACTCATCCATAATAAGGGATATGAAATCATAGTTTATTTTTATGGGGGGAAACTGCTTAGAGAACTGATGTCATTAATTTTTTCCATTACCTCCTATCACAGTAGGGTATGATGATGGATAATATATATATATATAAATATATGAAATTTATCACAAAAGTATACACATGGATGAATTTTTCATGTATATCATTTTAAATTCCATTATTTAGAGGATATGATATCATCGCCTATGTATAGGGTGGACGACCACATTGGGATGTGATTGATTCGTTTTTAACAAACACTATATATGGATTCTTATAATGATAAATTTAATCAATATTTTTTATAAAAATGATATAATAATAAAATTAATGACATACTTATCATTAGGAAAATAAAATAAATCATTTTTCTTTATACTAAAATATGATCACATCGCTCTCTTATGTGTGGACTACCCCCTTAACAATGCGATTCAAGACTATTTTCATTTTCACACCACACAGATGCTATAAAAATGTATATTTAAATAACTTATATTTAATTTATGATATTATTATAAAATTAATTTAACAAATATCACCTACCTCCTTTCCATGATGATCATTAAAAAATGAAAATGATACTTAAGAGTATGTACAACCTACAAACACCACGATCGCTTCATATTCCATTTTTCACATACTCTTTAATGATTCAGATTAATGTTTTAATTAAATAAGAAATATGATAATTGTTTAATTATTATTAATATGGATATTATGTAACAATACAATAAGAAAAATGATTGGTATTTTCATGACAAAACAAGAATGTTAAAACAAGGATATTAACATATGAAAAAATAAAAATAATGAATGATTGTTAACATAAGGATGAAAAGATTATAAAAAAGGATAATATATGATATTATAAAGTTTAATATGAATTATCATCAATTTCATATCATTTATAATATCACTATGAGGGATGCTAAACCACATTCAACCAAAATGAATCATGTGGTAAGTTATTTCATCTCAATTACATTTAATTTAGGAATATTGTAATGGTATCAATATATTTTTTTATATTCTTTATATACTAACCCATTTACATTTTACATAATTATTCATTAAAAAATAATTATATTTTTTTAATTTTTAATTACATCATACATGGGGAATTTACATGAAATTTACTAAGTGATATAAAACTTCATAACTCAATTTCTTTTCATTGGGTTATATTACTTCTTTATTATTATTATTGATATTATAAAATTATCTGTATAATGAATTTCTATTATCATGTATTTTATTTCCCCTTATTTTATGTATATTTATATTTAAGACACATAATCCATTCATTGATTAATTCTAACTTCAACGATGTGATCATTTTGAGGGTTTATTTCAAATTTTCATTCTAATCAAGATTTTTTATTGTCTAATTTTTGAGGAGGAAATTTATTTGATAATTGTATAAAAAAATCGGTGTTTTTCATCCTTTAGTTATTTAAGATATTTTAATGTAATTGTAAAATTTTTCTATACTATTGTATAAAAACTAATTGATTGAATGTTATTATGAAAATATGATTTCATTGTTATCTTTAGTGGGATATTTGTTTTCTTCCAAAACAATGTTTTCTTTAAAAAATTAAAAAATGTTTTTATCCTTTTAAAATTGATGTATTAAATAATATTTTACACTTTTCTTCTTTTTACAGAGTTTCATCAAAGTAAACTTTGTGTTTTCACTATATAAATAACTTTTCTAACCTTGTTACATTACAAAAGGAATGTTATTTTTCACATTTACGTCATGTAGAAAAGTACGCAATTAAAAGATAATCATTTCATTGAAATTTTATAACGAATATAATTTTATTATAAACAATTATTCTCAATATTCTAAAAACTCCTAGGATTTCAAAATTATTTTCAATAAAAATTAGTTTAAAAAATAATATTTTTAAATTATAGTTTATAGAAGAAAAGTATATTTTTCCTAAAAATGTATCAAAATTTATTTTATGGTATTTCTACTCATCAATGAAAAAAATAACAATTTTACATTAACTCCACTATAGTTATGTTGTATTTATACCATCATTATTATTATTCTATATGGTTTATAATTATTTTGAATAAGGACAATATTAAAAATCACATACACGATTAATTTTTATAGTAAATATAATTCCCTTGAAATTTTAACTACAATATGATCATTGATATTAAATTCCAACTAAATTTAGATATTATTTATCATGTATATGTTTAATTTTTAAAAACCATTTCATTTTTATATATAGTGTTTTATATTGAAATCAATTATTGGGAGATATTGATAAATTTTTTTATTTACTCAATACAAATACTTGATGATAAGGTAAATTATTTAAGAATTAAATATACTATACTATATATGATTTAAATTGTGACATAAAATCCTTATATATAACCCATTTATAGATATATTCTTAATGCACCGGTACCCTCTTGAGGTGAAATGGTAATCTAGTATGACAATAGTTTGGAAAAAAATTGAGTTTGTATATAGTAGTTTTTAATATTCTTGTGAAAGATCTCGATAGTATAATTATCATGTGTCTGAGATAAGACTTCCAATAATTATTAATTTCTATCAATAATAATTTTGTTGTTATCATACATTTTATTTTCACAATGATATTATATTGGGATGCATTTCATTATCAGTTTTTTGATTATGTGGAATGTATTCTCAGTTATTTAATTTTCCATATTGATAATGACATATATAGTTATGATAATAATGTTATTTCTTAAATCAAATGTGTCTTGAGTTATATACACATACGTATTGACTATTATCCATGATACTTTCATATTTACATTATCTATAAATGCAATTCAATCATAGTTTATTGATGGTCAATTTTGTTCCTGAACATTATGATTATACTGATGGAATAATTAAAATCCCCCAATAAATAACCCTTATAGTGAATTTCATATAATCCATATTTTGATTCCATCGAAAAGATTATAAGAACTGTACAATTATTGATGTGAAAATATATTCTTGAGGGAATAATTTTAATTAAAAAAACATTATGTTGTAATTTAGTTATTCAAAATGTAATATGGGACTCATGTATTTATCTAGATTACTTGGACGACGAACAATTTGGATCATCATAATTTGATTCATTGTATATTATTCAAATTTAATAATGTAGGTAGTTGCTCTGGGTTACTAGGGTATGGGTAACTAAATCATGTAATAGAGTATATTTAGTATTAACCCTTGGAAAAATATTTATTAATAAGTAAATTGTAGAATATAACTAAACATCAAACATTGATTATAACTATTGGAACATCTTAATGTTTAAAGAAGGAATAGATTATGTGGTTTTTCTAAAAAAAATATCTGTCTATATAGTACATGTGGATGTGGTTTTGGAACATAGTAACTTTGGGGTAATAACTATGAAAAGGGTACATTGGACTTTATCTATTTGTCAATGGGTGCATGAAAATGGTCCATACTACACACTAGGTTTTAAACAGCTTATGGATATTCATAGGATAACTTACATTTTCATTAAAAAGCATTATAATGTACGTTAATATATGATTATAATGATTGACCAAGATTAAATCTATAGTTTATTATATTGAAAAGAAGGTTTCTCAATATAATGAGAAAATGTATTATATCTATAAAATAAGGTTATAATGTATCAAAATTTATATTTAATATGAATATTTCTATGGAAGTAAATAAATATCATCCTATGGTTTTTTATTGTTTTATATCCAAAATGTGAGATCTAGGTAATTATATATATCAGTTATATGATCTAAAGGATAATTCTAAACAAAAGAAAGACCTATGTCCAAAAAAATGGATATTGTTTTTATTTGGATTCAAAAATAATTTCATAGTTGTATATTTTTCAGTTGTATATTCGTGATAAGAATCTTGATCATTTTTAGGGATTGTTTTTTATTTAAAAAAGAAAAATTTTATCCATTAAATTAATAGTTATGTATACCCTCACACATTAAATAGACTAATATTGACAATAAGTTCAATGTATTAAAAATATATTTAGGTTTCATGTGGTGGGAGCTACAACGATTTAGTATATTTTGGATATAATATGGAAATTATATGTTTGAGTGGAAATGTAATTTGAGATATAATAGATTTTATTTTCATAGGAATAAGTTTAAAGGTATTTACAATCCCTTAGTACTAATATGAATATTAATATCATTGTAATAATATTAAAACAAGATTATTTTAATATGTGAAAAAATTGTTTTAAAACCATAGTAAAAATGTAATTTAATGATTATTTTTATTTCTTCGTTTTCAACTATATTTTTTTGGGAATGTTATAATAATGATATTAATATATATTTTATAAAAAGGAAAAACTACATTTATGGTGAAAACATGTCTCATTCTAAATGTATGGTGGGATTAAACCCATAACTGAAGTGTGATATTTGTTTGGAAACTACCACTAACCTACATGATCGGTTGGTAAATATGTCATTAGTTAAATTATTTGAAAAATAAATATAAATGATGAACTAGTTGTGTTATTGTTGAGTTTTACTAATAAATGTTTATTATTAGATAACTTGAGCTGACCATATCTATTTTGTAAAATATTTGGATACATAAATAAAGACATGTCAAACATTTATAGATCATAAGACACTTTAAAAGTGAATCATAGTTCTTCGGTAATAAGAAACTCGTTTTTAGATATTCATTTCATTGTGTATGGGATGAATTATAATTTTATCAAATCACAGATAAAGGATTAAATTTCACTTTATAAATACAAATTTATCAATTGAATATTTTTCCATATATTATTAGATAGTAAATTTATTCCTCAAATTTAGGTAAAATATTCTTGAAGAAAATGTATTCATATTAGATTTATATCTCATGAATATGATGGTCTTTTAAATCATCATAGATTTATCATTTTTCATGTCTTTAATATTTCATTGACATTTAAATTTATTGTTATCATTGAACATGGAATCTTGAAATAATTATTTATTCTTTTATTCCATTTTTATTATTTCATATCCCACCTATGTTATCCTTCATTGAAAGGTTGATATGTGATTATTCGGTATGAACATTATACATTCCATTATCTCTAATTAATATGATATTTTCTTAAAAATTTGATGACTGAGGTTTTTGGACAAGAAAATTTACAAATTAAAAGCCATTGGATTGCAAAAAATCAGGTTATGTTGTGAGAATTAATTTTATTTCATTTTGGGAGAAAGTATGATCCAACATTTATAAAACAATAACATTGTATTTGATTTCATATATAAAATAAAAAATAATCTTATAAAAAATATGACACCCAAATTTAATATATTATACTAATTTTTAAATAAATTAAGATTCTCAAATAGATTCCATTACACTCATCTCTAATTAATCACATGTCACAATAATCCCTGATATTTTTTGATAGCTTGTGTTACATGTAAGACCTTATTTTAAAAAACAATAATATAACAATAATATTATTATTTAATATATCACATTACAATAGAAATTTAGGGTATGAATTGGATTTAATAACATTTTAAAATATAATGTTAACACAACACTATTAGGTAAGAATTATTATTAATTAATAGATAACCATTTAAAATAAAAAAAATTCTGTTTAAAAAACCATATAGTACTAAAACACAGATTAGTCGCACTTTACACACATCAATTAAAAATAAAATTATTTACTTTAAAAACATTATTTGAAAACAATATCTCGTTTTTTAATATATAACATCAAGATTATCACAGGATGAATTTATGGGATATTTCTAATATATTTTATTTTTGATAAATAGTGAGAAATAGTGGATTTTAATTTATAAATAACCTTTCATTCGAATTATTTTTAATTTAAAATTATATTTTGAATTGGTTTTAATGTAGATTTTTTAAATAATATAACAATAAATAAAAATGACGGTATTTAAATAATTTTCATATCTAATTTTTATATAAAAATATTGAAAACTTTTGATCATTTTATCATTAAATAATCTCTTTTCTCATCTTGTCTATGATATTAATTTTAATTTTAAAATATCTAATTATGTTGATTTAATTTGAAAAAATAAATTACATATTTTTAATTATAGTAATATATATTTTATAATATGGTTAACATAATTTTTAGGAAAAATTAACACTAATAACATTAAAAACATAATTTTTAAAGATAAGGTAGAATGTATTTACTAAGGAGTTAAACACATAGAACAAGGGTCAACAATTACCTTCCAACATATTTAACACCCATAAATAGACATATATCGACCTAATATATTATTATTTTTCTAAATGTATCATTTTAATTGCATGTGGAGTAATAAAAACGTTTGTATAATTGATTATTTCTAATAATTGGTTGTATCTACTCAACTCACTTATAAAATGACACACTTTATCTAATATGACTCAAGTCAAAAAAAATTTAGTTCTGCCTTGAAGTGCTAAATCTAATTCATAATTTACCTATCTATTTCATAGAATACTTTTTCTAGGAATAAATATAACCTATTAAGGATTATCGTTCAACCCTAAGGTTGATAATCAAATATTAGGTAACGTTTATCAATGAGAATTTTTTTTAATTCTCTCTCAAACTCAATAAATTCATGTCAACCCATTATTATGTAAAAACCATTGTACATTCCTTATACAAGGTTGTTTTTATAATAAGTTAATTACCTTCAACCATCAACACCTCCATCAAATGACACACAAATCACCATTCATATGTCAGGCGAACTACTGCCTTGTGAACTAATTCCATTTGTTTTTCCACTAAAACATCACATAGTTGGGTATTATGATGGATATAAAGTATATATATATATATATATTATGTTTATAATATAATTATTTCTCTACAGTAAATATATAATATATTCCTTTTTATTACCAATCCATAGAGGGTTATGATAACATCACATGTGTGTACAGTGGACTACCGTCTCCTGAAGCGATGTAATTTTTTTTCACTAACCCATAACGAGGAAGAGGATAAGAATAAAATAAATTAATATATGTGATATACAAGACATATTTACAATATTAATGATATAAGTATCATTCTGAAATAATAATATATCATTTTTTCATACGCTAAAATATGATAATGTTTCTTGTGTACGTGTATACTACAACCTTTACGAAGTGATATGACTCGTTTTCATACCCACAAAACAAAAATTAAATATCTATGTATATATAAATAAATAACATAGAATTTATTATATTATTATAATTTTATGATAAAAAATAAAAAAGTAACTCATTTCCTAGACGATCATTGAAAATAAGATTGTTACTCTTCTGTACGTAAAGTCTACAATCTCTATGATCGCAACATAGTTCATTTTTCATAACCATTATTCAGGATAGGTTTTAAATGAATAATTGTAGAAAAAGGATAATTAATTAATTATTATAATTATTTAGGTGAAATGAAAATAAAATATGTGTATGAACTGTATTTTTTAGGATGAAACACAGATAAAAAAACATGTAAACAAAACACGGAAATAATGAATAATTATTAACGAACATGTGATAATAAGGGATAAAAGGAATATATATGAGGTTATAAATTTTATTTTGGTTCTATAATAACTTAATAATCTATTTTGAACTACTATAAAAGAAGAGAATTAATTTTAAACTAAAATGATGCACGAGGTAAGGGATTTAATCACAATTTCATTTCATTAAATGATATTATATTATTATGCCCCTACTTTTGTTATATGGTGAATATATTACCCCATTATCTTGTAATATAATGATTAATTATTAATTCATGGTATTTTAGGTTTCAATTTTAATTACTTCTTCCAAGGTTATTTGACATGAAAAATACCAAGGAGTAATGAATTTCATAACTCAATTTCAATTCATTGGGTCGTATTACTAATTAATTATCATTGATATTATAAGATTATATGTAAAATGAATTGTTATCATCATATATTCTATTTTTAATTATTTAATTTTTATTTTTAGTCCATAAACATAATTTACTCATTTATTAATTCTCAATTCATTTTAATGATCACTAAGAGGGTTTATTTCTCAATCTCAATGTAATGAAAATTAATTATTCTTCAATTTAAATTGAAGGAAATTATTTGATAATTGTAAAATAATGAAATTTAATTTTATTATAATTTTTTATTCTTGATATTCTCTTGTAATAGTAGTATTTTTGAACTCTATGATAATTAATATAATTTATACTTTTTGTTAGAATACCCAACTTCATTTAATACATCATATGGAAATCAGTTTTATTCAAAAATCACATTTTAAAAAAAAATTAACTTTTTAAAAAGATTTACTGATGTCTCGTTTACAAAAAAAAACTTTTAATTTTTTTTCAATGGAATATTCTTAGGATATTTTGAGAAATATTCTTTTTTAACCTCTGTATACTGTCAATGAATTTTTTTATACATGTATTTCATTTATTGTATTACATGCTAACATAAATATCATTTATTTGATGAATACATTTCATGTATAAAAGGTTATTATTAAATACAAATTCTCCCTAATATTTTGTAAATTATTATTCTTTAAATTTAAAATTCAATAAAAAATATTTTCAAAATGTTTTCGGTTTTAAAAATCTATTTTAAAAAGGAAAAATATATTTATATAAATAAATTTTTTTATGATAAATTATAGTACTTATATTCATCAGTGACAATAACCATTTATTTAAATATACTTTAATTTTGATATTTTATATTTATATCATCCTTATTCGTCCTTTAGATGGATTTTCATTGTTTTGAACAAGGGTTGTACTGCGATTCACTTCATTGATTAATTTTTATTACCAATAACATTTTATTAAAATTTTCGCCATCCACTAATCATTGTAAATAAAATTTCTCCAAAATATCAATATTATTTATCAAGGATATAATATTTTTATAACCATATATCCTTCCTATATATTTTTTTCTACATTTCATGTAATTTTTTCTAATGAAATTTTGGTAATTCTATACTCTATAATCAGTCTAGATATTTGAATATAAGGTACATTGTTTATGAATTAAACTAATTATTCTTTATATAATGAGTTTTAAATAAATAAATGATATGGGTGGGACCCATTCACATATAGGCCATCAATGAACTATAGTCTCTGGAGGTGATAAAATAATATAACATAAAGAAAATTGGCCAGACCATTTGAGTTTCAACATAGTATTTCTAAACAATCTTTTGAAAGGGCTTCATGAAGAGGAAAAATGATCATAATACATGAAGTCCAATAAAATCCCATTAACATAAATAAGGTTTTTTTATTATTATAGATGATTTTTTTTGGATGCATATGATTCTCAGTTTATGGTTTAAATGGAATGTGTTTTCAATTATTTACACATACATATGAACTTATCCTTATTTAGTTACGATTTTCATTTTATTGATTAAATGGAATTTTTGTCCAGTTATTTACATTTCCATATTAACTATTATCCATGAGAATTTCTAATTTATATTATATATATAAGAAATTATGTCTTATTTTATTGATAACATGGCATGTTTGTATAGTTATTTATCATTCCATATTGATTATACTCATAAAATCAAGATAGATTCTTCTATAAATTTCCCTTATTAATCATTTTTTTCTCAACCTTATTTAGTTTCCATTAACAATATTATATAATGAGTACTATAATTGATGTGAAATGACATGCAAGATGTAGTAATATTATTCTCAGAAAAAAAATGTTATTCTGTATTAGGTTTTCATATGTAATATAGGACTCATGTATGTATCTATTTTACCAAGACAACAAAAATATTGGGTTCCTAGGGATGTGGTTCTATATATCTTATTAAAATGTAATAATGGAGGATCTAATTCAATATTACTAGGGTTAAGGTCTCTACATTACATGTAACACAAGATATATACAAAATAAAACTTTTTTAAAGTGAAGGATATTGAATAATATAAGATATTTTCTTGTAATATTATGAATTTTTCCATGTTTCCTAATATAGTTCTCCAACATAATAGAGGAATAATTTGTCTCATTGTTAGATATAAATTTCCCAGTTTTGATTCTAGTCTAATTTTATAACTCTTCTAAAATTCTTCTTCACGCATCCCATGACCTATTACTTGTACAATATAAAATCTGAACCCAACATTCCGGTAATATAAATGATTAAACTAATTTATTATATTCCTATATATATACCAAATATATTCCTCAAATGACATAGCTCAATATGAACTAGATCCAGTATATTATATTCGTCTCTTTCATTGATCGATAAGAACTTTATGATATTTTTTCATGAATACAAGCATCAAATATCATTTCATGGTAACCATTAAATCCTTTTATATCCTCTAAAACTCTAATATAAAGAATATGACCTTACCTAGGATTCCATAAGTTTCTATATTATTAATCTATAATGATATATCCAATCACATGACTCTTATTATTATGAAGATTAACATTTATTGTCTTTCCTCTAATAATGGAGCTCTTATCTCTACCTCTAATGAGATATCCCTTATGGTTAAATATATCCACAATATTAGAGTCACAAAACTGACTCCCACATAGAAAAATATGTTGTTACCCATAGAAAATTATCACTCAAGTATTATTCATGTCATCACATACCAAAAGGTTATTTATATGACCATTTATTTTTATATATGCATCATTTCTAAAACAAACAATTCCATCAACTCTACCGTCACCATTTTACAACATAATTAAATTTCGTATCATGTTTGATGAATAAACATTTTTGTGGATCAATTTTTTTACCAATTAATTTTATATAACCTTTCCCAATAATTTCATTCTTAATAATTGTCATTTCCATTTATGAGACACTCAACTTAGAATAGGAAAAGGTTGTTCATTAAAATTTCTCCATATCATGTGTACTAAATTCATAATATATTTTTGTTCTAAGGAAAGGTACCTATTATTCTGAATAATTTTTTGTAGTTTACCTGTATTTAGTTTTCTATATTCCTTGTACATTATTTCTAATTCCATTCTTTCTACAATAAATGACATTACACCCAATGTTATATGAATAAAGGCAACATCCGTTAAAATTATTTCTTCCATTTTTTAAAGGGTATGACCTCATTATCATTTAAAAAACTGATATATTTTAAATTCATGCTACATTTTTTCTATTGAAATATTACATATTGTGGATAGGTTTCTAGAAAAGTAACACCATATAAGATAACAACAATTCTCTAACTCATTCCTTAATATGAAACTAATCATTTCCTAACTCCTTAATCGATGAATAGTCTTGGATAATGGTGGATTACTCTCATCTCTATGATTTCTTATCCACATGGTGATTAATCTTATAAAATTTAGTGACTTAGTTTGGGAACAAGAATTATGAAAATCATTATTTCATATATTAAAATATGTCATGATTTTTTCTATAGATGTTTCAACATCAAGTTCGGTTACACTTTTACCTATAAAAATATGTCACTGTTTATGTAGAATGTCATTGACATCATTAGAGGATTTCTTCAAACGTTTTGTCAATTATACTTTAATAAAATCACTGATGTCTATCTTATTTTGGGAATGAAATTATTTTAATGATTATTTGAGGTTACATTGAAATGAAATGAAATATTCATGAAGAAAATCAACCTTCATACCTCTTCCCTCTCAGATTTTATTATGTTCAACGATCACCTTGATTTTTTTCATTAATATTCACATTGAAACTAGAATATTATTTTGAAATATTTTATATTTAAAGATTAATATATTTATATATATATTATTATAACTAGTAATTATATTCTTTGAAACAATCCCAATCTTCATAGGAATATTTTTCAAGTAAAATAATTTTTTTTATTTTTTATACTTTGAATATCATGGTCTTCAATAGATCCTTCAAATTTTAACTTTTTCACAACTAATTCGTTAGTATCATCAACTTTTTATAGTTCATGTTTTATTAATCAATAGTTTCCATCATGTAATATTAATAATTACATTTGAATTATATTTATCATAACTATATATTTTATTTTTTATCAATTTCTATAAACTCACCCAACTCATTCAATGAAATTTTATTCTCACAGATCATATTATTTTGGACACATATCATAGTGGGATGATTCTTCCTAGATTCAATGTATATTATACTTCGAATTAATTAATAAAAACATTTATTATACCCATGATTCTAAGTTTCAATCATTATAGAAATAGAAATAAGAAAAGAGCAGTTTCATTCGAATATATATCTTACTCTCTAAATGAATTTTTCAAATGCCAAGGAAACATTCATCATCTACATCATATTTCTCATTATATCCATTAAAAAATATCATATTTTTACATGGAATTTAATTCCATTTCTATAGAATCATGCATTCATGTCTCTTCATGCTTAAAAATTATTTAATATGCCACCAAACTGCATAACATATCATCATGGGAGAGCTTGGATAATTCCCTCTATTATAGAGTTGATACTTTCAAATTTTATAGATGTAGAAACAATTATAAATTGTTCTTAAAAATAATATTATCATTTATGGAATTTATACTCAGCCTCAGGTAAAATGTACCACCTTACATAGACTATTTTTTACCCATCATATATCTTCCTCTAAATATTCATTTATCCACAATATAATGATCCTCAATGACCATGTATTGTGCTTCGCAGACAACAGACCAATCATTTCAAACTGAAAATGATACACCAAAAACGTGGTTTCTATTTCATATATGATTATTACATTAGAAGGATCTTATGATGGAATTTTATATCTTCTTTAACTTATGATAAATCAATATTGAAAATAATTAATAACTATATGATAAAATATTTCTACACTAAACTCATAAAATAATATAATTACTATTCAAATAGTTTCAAGAAAAACATTATGGGACATACAAAGTCTACTTTTTAAAATGGTGTACTCCCCGCCATAGACTACATACTTCAAACCATAGCTGATAAAAATAAACCATTATATTGTTTTTTACATCCCATGAATACCATGTTTCCAACACCATGGTCGATTAAAAACCTTCTCTCTAAAACTATGAGGCCCCATTTCAATCTGAGCTTAAATTTTCTGATTCCATAAATTCTCCTCCACAGTTCCTCATGACCACATTTTGAAATATTAGATTTTATTTTTGTGTAATGTACTTTATTAAATAGTGTGGGTGAGTGGGCTATCCAAGGGGGTGTCCCATAGGTGTGGGGGTGTATAGGGGTATGGGGGTCTCTTGGGGGGGTGTCATTCTGGTGGGGTAATTTCCAGGGTTGGGGGCAGTCCTGTGGGTGGTGGTTTTCCGAGGGGTGGGGGTGTTCAGTGGGTGTCGAAGGGGTGGTGTTGTCCAAGGGTGGGGGTTGTCCTGGGGGTGGGGGATATCCAAGTGGGGTGGGTGTTGAGGGGTGTGAAGGCTGTCCAAGGCAGTTCGGGGTGTCCAGGGGGTGGGGTGGGGATGTCCTGGTGGGGAGGGAGGGACATTCCAAGGTAGAGTGGGGGGCCCACGAGGTTGGGGGTTTCAATGGGGAGGGGGTGTGATGTCCATGGGGGTGTCAAGGGGAGGGGGTCATATGGGTGGGGAATTTCCAAGGGGGTGGGGGTGTCTATTGGGTGTGGGGATATCCATGGAGGGTAGGGTGTCTAGTGGGTGGGGGTTCTAGGGGGTGGGGGTTGTCAAGGGGTGGGGGTGTCCAAGGTGTGTGGGGGATTTCCAAGGGGGCAAGGGTCTTCATGATGGTGGGGGTGTACAGCGGAGTTTGGGGGCTGTCCAAGGGGGTGGGGCTGTCCAGGATGTGGGGGTGTCCATCTGGTGGGCATGTCCATGGGATTGGGGGTTTTCCAATGTGGTGGGGATGTCCTGGGGACAGGGGTGTCTAGGGGGCTTTCCATGGGGGGGGGGTCTAGGGGGTGGGGGGCTGTCCAGGGAGTGGGGGATGTCCAAGGGGTTATGGGTGTACATGGGGTTGGGGTATCCAAGGTGGTAGGGGTGTAAAGGGTTGGTGGGGGTATATCTAATGTGGTGGGGGTGGGGGTTATCCAAGTTTGAGGGGGGTGTCCAGGGCATGGGGGTGTCCCATGAGGGGGGGGGGGGGGGTGTCAAGGGGGTGGGGGTGTCCAGGGGGTGGGGGCTATCCAGGTGGTTCGTGGTCTACCCATGGTGATAGGCAGTGTCCAAAGGGGTGGGGGCAATCTATGGGTTGATGGGTTGTCCGCATGGGTGGGGATGTCCAGGGGTTGGGGTGTCTAGGGGTGGGGTTTTAGATGGGGGGTGTCCAACGGGGTGGGGGAGTCTAGTAGTTGGGTGAGTATTTCACACATATATTCAGTCACAAAAAATCATTAACTAATGATTTATTATTTATGGATAAATAAATAATGATAATGTGACCTACCTAATAGCACAAATATCTAGGAACGAAAAATCATCAGAAATCAAATGTTAGTAATATTAGTCAGAAATTGTAATAGATCAATTTGTCCCTCATCACCATCACTATCATCACCATTATTATCTGCCTAAACCCTTTCTCATCTTCATCATCATCATCATCTCCTACCACATTAATTCCCTTTCCCCGCCCCTCTTACTCCACCTCTGCCTCCTCCTCTCCCTCCTCCTCTGCCTCTGACTCCTCCTTGCCCTCGTCCCCTACCTCAGCCTCATCCTCGCCCACCTCCTTTTCCTTTTCCTCATCCTCTCCATCATCTCGACCACCATCAAACATCCCCCTAGTGAACCATTTATAGAACTCCATGATAAAATATATCCATCGCAAGCTGTGTTAGACTCTAGTGGATATTTTAGACAAAAAACATACATCAGTTTCATAAATATAGTGTTTTCCCTAGAAGATTGTTCTGCCATAAATGTGGCCCTCTTTTCAACATATTTTACTTGTTCCATAACCTGTTGGAACTCTGTGGAACTAAAACTCATACCTGAGGAGGAAAAATACCATGTCTTGACTGTACTATTCACAAGTCGGAAGTGTACTCTGCGAAGGTTCTCATCTCCCAACACTCGATGTAAGTGATCATTTGGCCCAAAATTATAAAGTTCTTTTACATCGAGGGCCTCTAATGCATTCTGTTAATAATATAAATAAATTATTATGATACAAAATAGATACAAAAATTTGATATAAACAAAGAAAAACATACGATCTGTTGCTGAGTTGGTTCATTAACCACACATCCATTATTCTTCTATCTACTATAGAAAAAAAATTCACAAGGAACACATCCTTGAATATTGAATTTTTTCTTTTATAATGACATTTAATGTAGGAAACCATAATTAAAAAAAGGTTACCAATAATTAATTTTATTACTAAAAATATATGTCAACTTTAGCAATTGAATAAATTATGGAGGAATCAATAGAATGTGAAAGTCATTATGAATAATTATAAACATTCATACCTACTTCCTTAAACGATCTTACTTCATATTATATACAAATGTGTGGAGATATTATTTAGAAAAAATGTTTTTTATTTCATTTGGATGATTACTAAATAAAATTTAATAATACAGAAGATTGTATTAATGAAAAACATCAAAATTGTTAGTTCAATCCATCAAATGTTCTTAACAACATAAACTGAATAGTCATCCAATGAGTAATCATCATCTGATACTGTTCTATCAGACAACCGCCTCTAACTCTATTCAAACTAAATATAGTATTATGACCAATATAGGACTCGTGGTTATTTTTTATCCAATGCTCACCTAAATCCTTTAGACGTGTTTTTGTGCACCCTCGCCATCAGGGAAATTAAACCGAAGTTTCCAACAAAATATTAATTCAAATAAATACAAATATAATATATTTCATTAAATACAATAGGTTTTTTTACCCATGTCACTACCCAAACATTATCCTTGACTTCATTTGGAAACTATATCCATGAGATCAGCCTAAACTAAATGATGTCTAATTATTTGGATTGTATCTCCAAAGAACATTGAAATTTGTTCCTTTTATCAAATCATTTGACTATCTACATTATAGTCCATCATCAACTATGTGTTACACATCCACAATGCATGCTTGCGTGTATTCCCCCACCCTCCCCTCCTATCAGGTGATGTATCTGTTATAAAATAATAACAAATATTTTATCAATACATGTTTTAATGAAAGAAAATAATTGTATAAAAATTTGTTTGGGTTCTATAAATATACAAGTGGAAGGTGGATCAATGGGTGCTATTGGATCTACCAAAACCGAAGGAACACATTGTACATGCATTGTGGGTCCCAATGTATGTTCTATAGGGATAGAATGTGGTAGAGAAAGAGTCAAAGAAGATGTAATTTAGAAGCATGAAGAGGATGAAGAACAAGTAAAAGGTGATGGATGAAATGGTTGGAAGAATGCTGTAAGGGGAGTGTGAGTCATCATCAAATATTGTAAATAAAGGTAAGGAGACTCAGATGTAAAGGGTGGTGAAAACATGGGAGGCCTAAAAATCCCATGTATCCCTAATGAAACACAGGGACCCGAGTGTGAGATATATGGTGTGTCAGTGGGAGGGGTTCGGTCTAATCAGGTATTTTGACCATATCATCTAGTTGTTATACCACCCCCTCCTTCATTCAATCACCTTGAGTACAAGGACCACTACTACATAGCTCATCAAATAATTATCGCCTAAGATGTTGGTCCTGAAAAGGATTTTGACACAAAATTAATAACCTGTCATTATATATTATTTAAAAATAATTATTTGAAATAAAATTCTCACTACTGGAACTAGTGGTGGAAATTACATCTCAGTCATGCGTTGATTATTTTCCATTATATCATTCCATAGCCTCTCTACAATTGGTTTCATTTTCGGTATTTGGAAAGAAATATGGATGTAATTAGAAAATAATAACTGATGTGTAACACAAAAAAAAATATATGAGTGCGAATAATGTGATTTAAGGATTATTTTACTACAAATTATTTTTGGTGAACTTGAATGGATATATAATGAATTAAACAAATTGTACAATTAGAAATAACGAAATTTAATTTTAATTAGTATGGTTATTTACAAAGTGTAATAAATCTATTAAAATCATGGTATATTGATTCAAAGGATTTATTTCACTCAATTACCAAGAGAGAAAGAGAGAACATACTTAACTTTGACTCTAGAAAATTCAACATGGTATATTTTATGAATTATTAAACTGTTAAGATAGTTGGAAAGGATGATATAAACATATGAAAACTGATATGATATCTACCAGATTCATAAGGGTTAAATCAATTTGTTGAAATTAATGAAAAATTTAATTTTATTGTCCTAGGTAGATGATGCAGGTTTCTAAATATGTTTTGCATAGGTAGACAAATAGTCGTGACCATTATTGGGTGAAATGTTAAAAGGAGGTCGTAGAGTTGTACTAATTTTATAAATGGTAAATAAAGCAATTAAATTTTCCGCATGTGAGAAATTTTGGTTTTGAATAATAGAATATAGTCCAATTAAAAATTAAAAAATAAAATTCAAATAAATTGCAACCAATAAACATTCAACATTCACATAATGGTCATTTCAGATACAAAATATTTGTAATCAATATTTAATCAATTTGAATAGTACTGACCTTACCAACACAAGTCGAGCTAAACCAAAAAGTTGAGAACACTGATCGATAATTCTATATATTACCCACCACAACTTTAGGTTCATAGTCAAATCTAGAAATTGGGTGATTGGATTCATCCAAAGTAATAAATGGATCATTACCAATGGATGTAGATATAATGTCAATTCCATCATCACCATCCTCAAAAATATTTCTTCTAATAACGTCAATAATGACACTGAATTCACGTAAAAGATGGCCTTTGATATAAAAAAATGTTTCCCCATTGATGCTAATACATATGGATCTTTTGTAGCAAGAATTTGAGTCATATCAAATACTCAAAATCCAAAATATTTTTTAAATGATCAATGCCTCTTCATCAAATCAAACCACTAGAATTTCATCATCGTGACATATCCATGATAGTAATAATCCAATGTTATTATTTTTTAAATTACTCCATAATAACCATATTTTTAAAATATTGGCATACTATTTGATGTACTATCATAACAATTTGTTTAGGTATTAACTATAACAACATTATTTTGTGTTGTGATATTATTTCCTCATTCAGTGATAATAAATTTGTACCTGCTGATAACAATTGATTAACAGTCCCAAACTTCGGTATTAAGACAAAAATCCAAATCTCTTATTCCCTTAAAAACAGATTCAGTAGGAAAACTCAATACCAAAAATATAATTGGATATTAAACTTAATATAATATTGATTTAATTATTTTAAACAGTAATATTTTGTCCTTCATTTTTAACCAAGCTTAAAACTCATTTATACGGAAAGTCTCCCTCCCTCTAAAAAAAGAATGATGCATTCTATTTATCATTTCTTTTTATTCCATATAGATAAAATTAAGAATATTATTGCATATATATAACTAATATATACATATTCAATTTACCTACTATATGTAGTCATCGAACAAATAACAATTGAAAAAAACATTGTGATGTGCCATCTCTCGCTCTTTATTTCTTAATGTCGTCAATGTATATGATCCAAGAGTTTTTCCTCTTTGAGGATGTTATAGAAAAATGCCTTCAATTTTCTCCTACTATTCATCTACATTTCTCATTGGTCTATTCTTTCTTGTAGAAATATCAGAAAAATACATAGAGCAGACATCCATACATTCCAGATCTATGTAACTGTCTTATGATAGAACCTTTTGCATGATTCCTATTTCAGACATAAGACATTAATGTTTACATTTTTTTTCAATTGGATACATTCAACAGAATCAATAGGTCCTCCAAGATGTATTTTAGTTGTAATATGAATAGTCATATGCACCTTGCATGTGAAAAATGATGGCGTAAATATTTTCTCTAACTCACACAAAATTAATGGGGCATCTTCAAAAAAAATTCCAAGAAATTATTAGACAACATCTCATAAAAATAATTTATAAACAAAAGGAACAATTGAATAACATCTACCCCTACATTAATGGACAAAATATGATAGGTTTTTATTGGAATCCACACATGCATAAGAACGTGATATTCATGAGTCTTCAATGATTTTAGCATCATCTTTGTTTTGTGGACCCATTTAGATATGTTTCTTGAATATCCATTAAGAACGCTAATAGTCATTAGTACATCAAAAAATATTAAGTTTTTTCAGGTGTCATCATATATGAAGCACATGGATCTTCCCACTTATTTTTGCTGATATAAACCAGATGCAATTATGTTCTGATTCCCCAATCCACCAAGTCATAGAAAGACAAAAAAACCATTTTTTAATTCCCATAACATTTAGAGGAATCGAATCCAACATTTCACACATCTTTTTTAAATGAGATTTTTTTCTAATAAATTACATAAAAAATTGTTGACAGGTAATGATAATCGAAAAATATTCTCCTCTTAATCATATTGTAATAGGTTTTATTAGAAACATTCTTTCTCATTAATGATTTCATTTCACCATTCCTGAAAGAAAAACTGTTATCATTATATTCATTATGCACATCAGTTCGAGTGATTTTATAAGGTGCATCATCAGTATCCATGTAATTTTCAAAACATTGAATATTATTTATATATAGATGGTCCATTGGAATGAATTTTTGATGACCCATAAAACTGAAACTATAATAATGTTTCGGTCTTCTATATCGTGTATTCTTCGTAAAAGCACGACATGATAGTTTTCCCCTTATGCTCTATTTAGACATTATTTCATAAGATGGAAAATCATTTATCATCCATATAATCGCAACACAAATCTAAATTCTGTCTTTCATACATGAATTTTATATTCGCACAAAAACATCCCAAAGAAGATTTGACTATTTTATTAAAGGTTTTACATATACACCTGTATAATTGACGGTATTAGAAGCTCCAAATATGAGTATACTCTTTAAGGGGAAAGTTTTTTCAGAAAAAACGATGGAAGATGGTTATAAATGTGTATAAAAATCTTCCATGTGCTGTGTGCAGTTTTAATATTCCCATAATGATTAATACAGTCACATGAAATTCCGAAGCTCACATTATGCACATAATCTCACAAATCAGGATATTTAGCATCAAATATCATCCATGAAAATCCATCTATAGGGTAAACCAACTCACCATTATTTTTCATTCTCTCAGTATCATTAATTCACATTTCTGTTGATTTTTCATATGATATTAAAATATTTTGGAGTCTGGCGATCAATTGAACAAGCCACATTGCATTTTGCAGCACATGGGATGGTGTTCCATCAACTGTTGGATTCTATAAAGATGCACCACATTTAATTCAGTCATTTCATTCATCTATTTCGTCCCATAATAATGTATAATCATCCAAGAAAGTAAGAATTTTTTTTCATGAAAATTTATGTTCTTCAACTAACATTCATGCCACATAGTGGTTTGTGGGAACATATGCATCATCTAGATGTAATTCCATAAATAAGGTACAAATTTAATTGATGGAAGTATATTAATTACCCCAAATATTTTTCCCTTGAAGTAATCAGATTAAAAATCCTTATTTTTTCATTTTACTGCATTGTCGATATACTGGAGTTGTGGCATCGTCATTCAATTTTTTCACCCTAAAAACTACACCATTTTAGTAATAAACATCTTGTGTTCTCATATAGAATACTTCTTGGGTCGGTATCATTTATTTTTAGGATGAAAAATAAATAGAAACTAGTCATATAACAAATTCACCAATCCAGTCCACTAATTTGGATCGTCATCAATTTGAGATTTCATTTTATCCCTAATGTGATACCACACATATAGTTTAATTGAAAACCATATTTGTTTATGTGGTAGATTACATCTTCACAACTCAACCAAGGTCTTCCATCATAATTGTAACATGGGAATTGTATGTTACCACAATCTGAAGCATTGTAAAAAAAATAAAAAGATCTCCAATTTTTTTTGAAAATTTCTTGATATCTTATCAATTTCATACACCCAAATTCTATCCATTTTTTAAAAAAAATATGTCAATTTTTTGAATTCAATTTATCAATATTGATGTTTAATCAAAAAAACATTTAAGTAAACTATAATTTTACACATTATATGAAACAATAACAAACCCACTACTCTATATGAGAATCATAATGTAAAGTCAAAAAATATTTTATTTATAACACAATATTATAAATTAATACTAACCCATGATATTGACTTCAAATATATAAATAATACCATGATAATTGTGCATTTTGAGAGAACATATATAATTTATTAAAAAATACTAATATTCTTATACATCTTGGGTCATTGAGAAGGAGATATTTAAATCTATTAGCCTATGAAGGAGAAGAATCCCATTATTCTCACGTGTTCAATCAACTATGTAAAAACTTGGTCATGTGAGATCTAGATAGTGTATTGAAACCAGAAAAACTAATCAAGGAAGGTTTTTAATATCATTAAAGAACAATAATGGAGTGTACAAGATCATGTATAATTGTGGAGGAGAAATAATTAGGAGTTGAGTAAATTTCAGATAAAAAACATTTATATTCTAGTAGATTATTTGAGTGATATTCATAATGTATATTCTGACTAAATAAGAAATATAATCTGAAAATAATTGTAAAAAGATACTCATGGATTGAAAATTCATGGTCATACATGTGGATCCTGGTCCAAGAATGATTAAATTAATGTAAGAGGAGTTTTATGTCATAATATTAATGTTCCATAGGGAAATGAAGAATGATTCAATGAACATAGAGATTTCGAATGATGACAATGATTTTTTCCCAAATGGGATAATTTATCCCCATTATATAAATCCATAAAAGAAGGGGATTCTTGTTGATGTAGTGAACTATTCATGGGTTGATACCATATTATTAAAATTGTGTGAAGATATACTAATTCAGTTATGTGTGAGTAAATTTGAGGTGAAATATGTTTTGGATTTTTCTTAATTTATCACATAAAAGAGGACACCTAGACAAGATAGAACATTTTTCAATATATTATAAGGTGACTTATATTTATCAATGATGCAGAATGTGTATATAGAGTTTTTCAAAATAGTTATTGACGCTAAAAAATAGAAATATTTTGAAAATATGGGATATTTCCTGACCCCAAATACCAAAATTCAAAGTATTCATTATGTGGAGGTGTCCAGGGGTGGGGGCGGTCCATGGGTGAGGGGTTTTCCACAAAGGTGGGTGGTGTCCAATAGGTGTGGTGGTGTCCTGGGGAGCTATCCAAGGGGGTGGCGGTATCCTAGGGATGGGGGATCTCTAGGGGGTGAGTGGTTTTGCATGGGGATTTTGATGTCTAGGGGTGGGGTGGTGTCTGAGGGGGGGGGGGGGGGGGTTTATCCTATGGGTGTAGGTTTTCATGGGTGGGCTTTTCCAAGTTGTGGGGGTGACGTCCATAGGTGGGGTGGTGTCCAGGGGGTGTCCAAGGGAGTCGGGTGTCCCGGGGTGCTGTCTAGGGGTGGGGGTTATCGAAGAGTGTAGGGGTGTCCACGGGGGGTGGGTGGTGTCTAGGGGGTGGGTTGGTGTTTGGGGGTGTTGTCCAGTGGGGGGGGGGGTCTTGGGGTTTAGGGTATCCATATGGTTGGGCGGTGTCCGAGGAGGTTCTCCAAGAGGGTGTGGGATTCCAGTGGTAAGGGTGACTAGGGGTGGGGGTATCTAATGGGTGGGGCGTCTTGGGGATAGGGGATGTCTATGTGGAGGGGATTTCTAGGGGTGGGGGTTCTCCAGGTGGGGTGGGGGTGTCCATGGGGTGGGGGTGTCATGGGGGGTGGGGGCTATCCAAGGGGTTTCTATTGTGGTCGTGGGGGGGGGGAATTCTAGGGGGAATCCCATGTGTTGGGTTGGGGTGTTCAGGGGAGGAAATAGACATACAATACCTTGAACATTACCTATATCCAATCCAACAATGTTCACAATTCCTATCCATCAACCAACCAACACCTAGTTAATCCTTAATATCACTAATCTTCCCATTATTTCTTCAATGAATGAAATACATACAAAATCTAAATATAATATTAAACTAAACTACGGTCTATAAAAACTACCATATCACCCAACAAAAAAATTGGAAAACCACATACACCACATCCCCAATATTCCACAATCTCTTCACATGGATCATCCTTTTATCCATTACCCACATCGAGAAAATATGACTAAACAAAACCTTTACCATCTTTGAGTGGGGATACACCAACACCACCATTACTTCATATGGTTCACACCTATACAGAACGAGTGGTTACAGAGACTTCAAATAAATTTTATTCCCAAAATCATGAAACATCATGTGTATAAAAAACTGAAAACAAATCCAAGTGCACTTATTGGGTAAACCGTTCAACCGACTGCACAGACCTCCTTTTTATGCCCAATCTATACAAAAAATAGTAAATTAGATGGTGGGCATTAAAACTAAGGTATCACATACCAAGTTGAAGTGTAGAACTATAAAATTACTTGATTGATGATTGATCTATCATATGGAAGGAGCTTCATAGCCTAGGGTAAAGAGTGAGCTTCAGGAGAGCATCTATTTTGGGCTCCAATCACCTGGATGGGGGAACATGACATCCTCTCTATTTGGGGGAAAACATTCCCAACAGTTCTTTAAAACTATTTTGAAATATATTCCTTTCCAATGGTTATTTAAAAACATTGTTATAAATTAGGAAGATGTATGCCTTCCTAATGGTTTACTCAAACTATTGGAAAAGGTGGATTCTAATACAATTATACCAACTGTTTGTTCAAACCGTTGGGAATGTTTTATCTAAAAATTGTATACCAATGGTTTAAACATCCCATTGGAATTAAAATTTTAGGAATGGATCCATTTCCACTAGTTTGTATAGTTGAATAAATGACATATCCGATTAAAATTATGTTTTTCAAGAATATCAATGTTATTAGTTCATGTTGAAGCAATTGATCAGGTACTATCTAATATCATTGTTTCAAAATATATGTTTTTGACTTCAATTTATAATACATACCATGATAGAGCCTTTTTTATTATAACAATTTGAAAAATATTATCAATCAGAAATGTTCTCTGATTTGTTTCTATCGTCATTCATATAATGACCACTAACTCAATGTTTATTTTTTAGGGTTTTTGGGAGACACAATGATTAAATACAGAATAACCCATGCGTGATTTCATATCTCTAAATTACAAGAAATTCATGATCAATTATATGAATCCAATTTAATGGATCATATAGTATCACATGACATAATCTATATGGTGGATGAATTATGTAAAGCACGAGTATAATGATATTTTGTGTATATTATAATAAAATTTAGTTTTGGAAAGGGAATGAGATGGGTGATGGATTGGTTATACTTTATGCATAGCTTCACATATGGACATATATTAATCACATGTACTTATTATATCCCCCTAAACTAAGACTAATATATTAAATAGAAATTCAATAATCAATATCCTCCCATATGTATTCTGTTGTATGGGATTTGGATGGTCATGTTAACATAAATAATCAATATATACCATTTTTAATCTATTCAGATATATAAATCGAATATTGTGTACATATATGAGTGAAGGTAGGAAATATTTGTGGATTTTATGTCATCATAATCATCTAAGGTTAGTATTTTTATGAATTAAATAGAGGAAAATCCATGAATCAATATTTTAAAGTTTAACTAAATAATTATCTTTATTTAATCAAGAGATAATAATAGACTTTAGGCAGTTATAATCATGTCCAATTTATAAAAATTAGGTATATTCAACTAGAATATTACAAACATACTCTATATTTTTTTCATATCCAAGGACCAAGTGATAATAATATGACTCTTACATAGACCATGTGTGAACCTAATGGAATTCATGTCTATCTATTTCATAAGAAATTAATTCTTATTAATACACTTAATGATATCATCATTGAAATTAAGGATTCAAATTTTGTTCAAGACACCATTTACTAGTTATAGAGTATAAAGTTTTTGTCCACTTTTACAGATTAATTCATTCAGTTTTGTAAAAAAATTATGTATAGAGTTTAAGGTCATACAATATTGACCTAACAAGTTAGGAAATTCAAATATCAAAATTATTTAATAAAATTTGTTACAAAAATATATGTATTAATTATAATGGTGGTAATGTTTTATGTTTATATATATATATTACTAAATGAAAAATACTTACCCATGGTAATCATATCTTACCAATTTTAAATAGAGATTCAAATATCAGTGTATCCAGTTATGGTCTTATAATTAGTAAAATTATTAGATATTTATGGAAATATATCTTTTACCAAAATTGATCACTTAGTATTGTTTACTTACTCTGACTCATTGTAGGAAGATTATATACTCAGTCACAATGAAAAATAGTAACCCTACATGGATAGCAAATCAATCATTAATGTGACTAGAGTTATGGAATAGGAATGATGATTAGTGGATAATGGTTTTTGAGAGAAGGAAAATAGATATTGGAAATTCCATATATCATGTTGTCCACTAAATTTTTTAATGAAGATTTTATTTTTTTGAAAAAATGAATTAATCTGGATGTGATCCAGGTGGTTTTGAAATAATAATTGGATTCCACTAAGGCCTTTGTAATGATTTTATACAAATGTAGGAAAAAATGTAATATAGATAAAAATATGAATACATACTTTATAATATTTCATAGTGTTAATAAATATCCTACTCTACAATGACACAAGCAACACTCATATTTTTTGTGTACATTACATTATACTGTTGTGACGGTAGAGAAAACCTAGCATGAGTTGGAAAATCATGGTACCTTCATTAATGGGGGAAATGAAACATATGAATTAATGGTTATTCTTATGGCAATAAATCATATAATATATTTGTTTAATATGGTAATAGTTATCAAGACACATGTATTTCTAGATATAAAAAATTGTATTCTATCATACGGTCATTGGAGGAAACCCAATGTGAATCAACAACCCCACACACATTAGAATTTATTAGATTATATTAATAAGGGGTATAGGTATGTTATTAGAGATATCTATAATCATAAATCTAGTTAATAGGTGTGGTATTAAAGGATTAATAATTAAGTAACAGTTCATTAAGTTTTTACATTTTTTGGGAAACCCAATATTTCATGAAGTTGAAGGACTTTTGAGAAGGACTATACACCACGAAATATTTGTTTGTGAAATAAGGAATATATATCTTGTGTGTTAAATTTCATAAGAAAAATTTCATATGTCCTGAAATTTAAATTAATGTGGTAATGAAATTACACATATTAATTGAATTTCATGTTATAATGATGTTACATTATTTTAAGTATTTATGTGAATTTTTTCATTAAGTGTATATTTTATGTTGGAGAATTGGTATTATATTACTTCAATATCATCAAATAATTTGATATATTTGAGTTGAAAAAGTATAATACATAATCCTGCCAACCCATCTAGGTTCTAGTTTTAGATGTATACTATCAGAAATAATCAGTCTCATTAGATCTAACACTTAGTTTTTTTTGAATAAAGAAGTAGATTAATCATATTTTTTAAATACCCACAAATATTTATTTTAGTGAACCTTGTGATGTTGTCATGAATTACTTATTTTTTCATTTATACCTCCAAATTTATTCAAATTTATTTTATTCTATTCACCATATAACATCGTGATATTTTATGAAATAATATTTCTAAAAAATATATATCATTTTTTATTATTTTAATTATATGAAACACTAACTATATTTTGTATTATAATCAACATTGAGTTGAAAAAAAAACATGACATATTATTAACAACTTATTATTTTAAATGATATTTTTCACCTTTCTATTGGAAGGGTTATTATGGATAGAAATAACAAAATTATGCTAATATATTTTTCACACATTTAAATAAAATTAAATATTATAGGAACAATAATCTAGAAATATATATATATTAATTTTTAAAATAAAGGATATCTATGGTTTTTAAAAATAATTTTAATGTAGAAAAACATATTTTTCCATCGAAAATTAAAAAAAACAATTTTTATGAATGATTTCAATGACATGTATAGATTATACATTAAATATACGATTTATCATTCTTTTCAACTTGTTTTCTATTAAATACACAAGAATTAATCAAATTTTACGCTTCAAAACTATATTTCTCAAAAAAACATATTTTTCACATTTTTTAGCTCATTTTTCAAAAATATTTTCTTACAATGTTTGAAAACATATTAGAAAAGACAATGTCATTTTTTGAAATTATAATTTTAGAAAGTTATTAGGGTGACTTTTATAAAATTTTATGAAATGGTTAGTTTTTTATGAATAGTAAAAAATACAAAATTTTTATTGAAATAATCTGTTTAAATTACACAATTTATAATGGTAAATTATATTTTAATTTTATATTAATATATATTTAGAAAAATTATATATCTATTAATACAATTTAGTTCTCTCCAATCATATTAATTTTCATTTACCTATCAAAACCATGTAAAATAATGAATTATTACTCTTTGAAAACACAATAACTAGTCACACCTTTGGGATTAATTTCAAATTAATAATTTATAAATAAATGATGTAAATTTGGAAAAATAGATTAAATATATTAATTCATAATTATATATTTTATTTAATAATCTATGCATAATATTAAGAAAAATAATTGTATCAATATTGGATATTATTTTCATTCATTAGGGTAAAATGGGATTATTTGTGGTTGAACAAAATATAAAAGGGTTTTAATTAACTAAAAAAATGTCTAAAAGATCTGAAAAAGCCATAGATTGACCCTATAAATCCTACGTATCTATTATATTTCATTTTTTATATTTATGGCATTATAAAAATGTGTGTATTCAATTTTATTCTCAAATAATACATGTGAGATATCAATATAGAAATAAAATTCCACACACTCTCCTCTCTACTTCACAGTATTAAACCTTTTTCATTATCCACGACCTAACTAAATATGTTCAAAAACATCCCTCATATTAATCTATAAGCCTTATTTGGGAAAATATTACACCTCTAAATTCAATTGGTTCAAACCTATGGAGGTTGCCCAAAAAGAAGGTAACATTAACCAAGGAGTGATTTCATAATATTTATTCCTCCAACTCATTAAATTATTATTCAAACATGATGATATAATAACCTTTGTCTATTTAATATAATAATATTTATTCTTTTAAATGTATTAACCTACAACTATCCCCACTACTATAATGTTTTTTGTCAATTCATCATTCTTGTGGGTGATGAACTACCGCCTCGCTAACCGATGAAATTTGTTTTCCCATTACCAGAAATCATGGTTCTATATTATGATGGATATAATGTATATATGGGATATATATATATAAACTTGTTATACCTATTGAGTCATTATGTAATATATATATTTTTATGTTCCCTTCAGTAGGGATATGATAATTTATTCTTTTCTACGACAAACTACCACCTCCACACTTGATGTGATTCATTTTTCACTAACGCTTTAAGTTAAAGATATTAAATATAAATTTAATATATATATTTGAAATAAATTTATTAATTATTATTTTCATGAAATATTTTTTTTCCTTAAAATATAATATTCATTTTTATTTTATTACATTTTTACTCACTAAATGTTGATAACATCCATCATGTACATGTGGGATAATGCCTTCACAAAGCTATGTAACTATCCATTTTCATTCATCATATAACATGTATGAGATATATAAATATATATGTTAAATTAATATGTTATATATAATATTATTAAAATGATATAAATATTAAATATTACAATATTTCTTTCCACAATGATCGATCAAAAATGGAAATGCTAGTCATGTGTAAATACGACATATCATTTCCATTAACATAACATACTTAATTTATAAAAACAATATTTAATAATTTATTTTAAAAGTAAAATTAATGTATAAATATGATAATTATTTAATTATTAATATTACATAGATTATGGTACCATGACTAATTTAATATGACAAAAATTAACTCATAAAAACCTATACAAAAAACAACGATATTTGACACAGAACCTAATTTTATAAGGAATTGTAAATACATAAGTAATAAATGGTCATAATTAAATCATATATGGGGTGATATATATAAATATTTTTCTATAATATATATATAAAAAATTATAGTTATCATATAGGAGGATCCAACCGGTAAAAAGAAAACAAATACTTATGGTTAGGGATTTCCAGTCTCTATTTTATTTCTGGGAGACATTTCCAAATTTCCCCATATCTTCTTTCCTTGGTTATATATAATTATATTATGACTTGATATAAAATTAATATAATTATATTTATGATATTTAATTTTTAATTAGCTGTTATTATTTATTGGGCCTTACGATTCCGAAAATTAATTCAGTGGTAAAGGATTTCATGTGATTCTTTTATTTCTGATAGACATGTGAAAATTCACAATCTTTTATTTTTTGTTTTGTATATACTACCTATTTGAAATTTTCTGCCATCAATATCATTATTTTATTTAATTTTAATGTCTAATTTTATGTTATTATAAAATGTGGACTAAAAATCATAAGATTATTAAGTAGTAAGAGATTTCTTGTCTCTCTTTTATTTTTAGAAGAATTAAAATAATTAACTACAAATATAATTTTTGTGGTGTATATAATGAACCATTGAAATTCATTATCATGAATATTAATCTATTAATGATATCAATTTTTTTTATTAGGATTTATTTGGTCTCATCATTCAAGAGATTAAAAAAGTTGTAAGGTATTTTTGTCTCACAATTTAAATTTTATAAAACACATTCCATATTCAAAAAGTATTTTTCAAATGGTGAATATACATACTATAAATGTTTTTTATTATGATTCTTCTAAAAATTATTAAGAGTACTTATACATTTCAGGATCTATATTTCATATTCATTATGTTTCAAATTGTACCAAAGTGGTAATGGATTTATGTTACAAACTCTTTTTTATTGGTATTGTTTTTATTTAAGCCTCCAATGTTGAAATATTAGGATCTACCTCTCAATATTTCTCATAATCTATCTTATCCTCTGGTTTTTCACGACAATTTTATTTAATAGTTACATTCTTCTACTATTTTATTTAAAAATTATAATATTTTGAAATAAAAATCATCTTTATTTCTCTATTTGGTCGAAATTAAATTTTTTTAAAAAACAATATTTTATATTAAACATTAAAAAATGTTTTTAATATTCATAAAATGATTTATTAAATACATTTTTATGTATCTCTGTGTTCTTACAACAACATAAAATTGATATGAATCTTCATATCTTCTTCCAAGTAATACTTATTTTTATTTTACTGAAAATTCGAAAGGAATCATTATTTATACATGTAAGGAATGAATGAAAGTTACTTCAATCCTAACCATTATATTATTTGATGATTACTTTATATTTTTTCATGGTTATTTTCAGTGAAATAATATTATCCTTATAAAATATTCCATGTGATATATTAAAATAAGTATCCATCTAATATGATATGCTTCTATATAAATTATGTATAGCTCGAAACACAATCTGGGGATACCATTCATATTCCTTATCTATGTTTTCTATTAGAAAATGTTTTTTTTGAATCATGTTTCTATTCCATGAGATATACCATGATAAATTTCATATGAATCACACCTCTTTATCCATTGGTTTTTATAATGAAAGGATGAAATGATTGGGAAACCTAATACTTTTCCAATGGTTACAATATGATAAAATGTTTATGAAACCCATTTCATTTTATGGGTAATAATATGATGAATATTTTTAATTTTTTGGGAGATATATTTATGTTTATCATTATGTTATAGATTTTACCAATATATCCCTCCAATAAATTTTATAAATATGAATAACTTATCAAAAAAATTTCTATGTGTGAACCTGGTAACATGTTAAAAATGTTATTCGAGAACCTGATTACATTTTTACAATGTTACGTGTGAACCTAATTACATGTTCACAGTTTTATGAATTTACCCACCTTCATTGTGCCTAATTCTAAGCATATATATGTCTTTATTATCCATAATGTTGTGTGGGGACCTAGTTTCTTGTCTATAAATTTATGTTAGGGTATAATTTCATGTTGATAATTTAATAAGTGAACCGTTCTCAATTTATATAGGTTCACAATTGTATTAGCTAATGTGTTTTCCACAAATATATATCCTATGAAAATTTTATGTTCTGATAGATAATGTTATTTTATTACCATATTATTCATGTCTTATGAACATCCAATATTTATTAAATCACTAGAGATCATGATATTAGATATACAGGGTATTGTTTTCAAATTTGATGGTCATATTCGCATACCCTGGTGTTTATGTTAGTGTAACATATCTCTAATATTTACCCTTATATAGAATTTGTGCTCACCCTTTCATATGTTTCATTTTCCATGGTCATGAAGAATGTTTTAACATCGGGAATGATTTTGAATAGTAATAAATGGATGATCATAATGATAGATGTTGAAGATCATCCACCAAATTATAATATTTTAAAACTTGTCTACAAATACACTAAAATATTACAATCCTCATTTGTTTGATTATGTAGTGAATTTAATATTCTTCTAAAAAGATAAAATATACATATATTAAAATCTCGGGTTGTAGTGGTTGGTATCATAGGAAGTGTTTAACTAAAAATTATAAACTAATATGATAAAACATTAGTTAACAACCCAGGGATATTTCTAAGGATATATCTTGGGATACCTCTAAGTGTAAGTATATGGATTATTTTAGGTATTGTAAAATGCCATATAATTTTGGTAATGGATATATCAAGTGGTTTCCATGAAATTTCATCCATATATGGATACCACATGTGGATGTGTCTCTAGAATAGAAGTTCTTATGGGTATTAACTCCAAAATGTTGTTGTTGAACTCTCTGTGAAATTGTTATTTTAATAATCACAATTCATTGTTATCATTGTTTATAAGTCAATTTAGTAAATTATTCATTCTTTTCTCAACGTGTTTACTATGATTAATCCTATCTAAAAATGATTATCTATGATTCTTTATGGTTTACTATTGACCTAAAAGTGTTCTAGATTGACCAGACACTTTGTGAGGATTTCATGTTTTTTGACTCACTGTTTGTTATTACTATGAGTCACCATTGGATAAACAAATGAGAATGGTCACACCAATGAGAATGGTCGCACCGATGAGAGCGGTCGCACCGATGAGAACAGACACACTGATTACAACGGTTACACCAATGAGAACTGTCGCACCAATGAGAACGATTGCTCCGATGAGAAAAGTTGCACCGATATGAACAGTCGCACCGATGACAACGGTCGCACCGATGAGAACGGTCGCACTGATGAGAACAGTTGCACTGATGATAACGATCATACCGATGTTAATCAATTGACCTACCGATACCGATGCTAATCAAATGACCTACATATTCTGATGCTGATCAAATGACCTACCGATACCGATGCTGATCAAATGAACTACCGATACTGATACTGATCAAATGACCTACTGATACCGATGCTGCTAAAATAACCTACCAATACAGATGGTGATCAAATGACCTACCAGTACTGATGATGATCAAATGAACTACCAATAGCGATGTTGATCAAATGACCTACAGATATCGATGATGATTCAAGTGACTCACTGATCTCATGACTCACCGATAGTAATGATAACTGTTTGAACATTCTATTAAGCCTTTTTATTCCAACATTCATATTTGCATAGTTAAATTCACCTGCTATTAATTAATGTTAGTTGTTGGATGTCAGGTAATCGTACATCGTACCTGTAAAAAGGTAATCATTCTTTTTTCCATATCTCATGGAAAAAAAATGAAGATTTGCAGTAAAAAGATGGAGCAAAATGAAAAGAGAAAAATGCATGACAGAAGGTGCACGTGTGTGATGTCCCAGGGAATACAAGAAGAACTTTAAGAACTCATGTAAAAACCAAAGATCTTGAAGGAGCTATTTCACCTAGAATAAACAAAGAGATGAGAAGCTATGCCTTACTAAAACACATATAGACAAGTCTAAATAGTTGTAGCTGAGAAGAACAACGATACTCTGTTTTGAGTCATACACACCAGAAAGGACATGACTTCCATCTACAACATCAAAATGAGTCGAGAGTTCATCTGCAATTACACAGAGCATTATAAACTCTTTTATTTCCATTGTTGTATCTTTTTTCTTTGAATTATGATATGCATGTGTGTATATATCTATTTATTAGACACAAACTTACTCATGAGATAAACTGGAGGATACTAAATCCTCACTCCAAACTTTCTTCACCTTCTTGTATCCCACTGTGAGTTGTGGAAGAGGTCAAGTGTGACCTGGACAGCCTGAGAGCTATTTCGATTGTTTTTCCCACGTAAAACTCTGGTAGTGGTCTGTGGACCTGAACAGTTTGAGTACTGTTGTAAAACCTTGATCCAGGGTGTGGATCATAGTTTATATAAACTGTTTGAGAGGAATAAGCCTCAGCTTGAGACTAAACCTCTTGTTTTACAAATTGGCATGCTTCTTATCATTTTTAAAACCTATTTTGAATATTCTGATGCTATATAAATTAAATCTAAATCTGTTTTAGAGTGACTATGATAGTTGAACTAGCAAGTGTTTGTACTTATTGTGAACCAGTATGTCAGTTTCAAAAGAAAATTTGATCGTATGATTAAATTAAATGAGACATAATCATTCTTTGAGAAACTAATCGATCATTTAAAATCTGTATAAATTCACTATAGTTTAACATAGTTTTTAAACTGGGGGATATTAATAAAAACCTTTTTAACAAAAATTTTAATTGGAACTCAATTAACCCCCCACTTGAGTATCCACTCCAAACAACATTTTCTATTAGAGGTTTTTTATTTATTAAGGGTTATCGAATACACTGTTCTTCAACTGTGATTTTAGTTGTATCTCAAAGATCTTAAATTTATGTTAGTTCTAAATTTTATATTTTTAAATATACATTCTAAAATATAATTATGGATAATCGAATAGAAGGTGTTTCCACCAACAGACCACAATTATTTAATTGTACAAATTATTCAAAATAAAAACATAAAATGGAAATTCATTTATAGAGTATGGGATTTTACATCTAGAATTCTATAGAGACTCAATTTAAGATTCCAGAAAATGAAAAAACTTTTTGGGATGAACCTACTAAAACTACATACAATAATAACTGTAAATGAATGAATGCACAGCATTGTGATTTAGGTGACGAAAAATTTAATCGAATATCTTCTTGTAAACCATCATATGAAATTTTGAATACATTGGGTGTTTCTCATGAGGGAACAACCAATGTTAAAGAAATGAGATTGAATAACTATACTATTAAGTATGATAATTTTAAAATGAAGCCTGATGAACCTATTTCTGACATATACCTCAGGTTCAATGGGATTTTCAACACTATGAGCTCAGATGGAAAATTTGTTCCTACAAAAGAACAGAGCATGCGGATATTAAGATGTTTACTTGACAAATGGAGAGGCACATCTGTTTCAATTAGCGAATCCAATGATATTGGCGCTTTACCTATTCAATAATTTATTGGTAAGATTATGATGTATGAAGAAGAACATAATGTAAATAAGGAGGAAGATGATGAACCAATGAATAAGTCAGTAGCCTTCAAGACATCTTCTTCAAAGAGAAATGATAAGGAGAAATTTCACATACCTACTGAAAGCTCAACAAGTGAAAGTTCAGATTCTGAATGTGATGCCGAAATGGCTCAAATAACTAGGAGATTTAATAAGTTATACAAGAAGATGAAATTCATCAGAAAAACATATTATAAAGGAAAATATGACAATAATGGTCATTGGAAGAAGGATTAGAAAAATACTGATAAGTGTGATGAAATTTTCTGTTATGAATGCAAAAGGAAATGACATGTGAAAGCGGACTGTCCGAGATTGATGTTCAAGAAGAAACATAAATACAAGGACAATAAGTAAAAGAAATATATGAAGGAAATGTGTAGTGATTCAGAAGATATTTCAAGTGATTTTGATTCTACTCTAGATGTGAAATCTCAAAAATATAACATGTGTTTTATGGAAAACACAACTGAGGTAACATTGGATACTCCTTCTTTAAATTCATATTATTATGGAGTTGATTCTGATTCTGAATCTAAAAAATGACAATTGAATAGTTTTTTGAATATTGGAATATGCTTGAAGAAACATTTAATTAATTTAAGGAAAAGTATAAGACCTTGAAGAAACAAAATACTTTGACCAGCTCTATTAAATCTAGTCTTGATATAGGAAAGGAAAAGAATGCTCATTTACTTAAGGAAAATAGTGATCTGAAACTGTCTAATGAGAAATTAATGAAGGTCATAGAGAAATTAACGAATGGAAAGAATAATCTAACTCAAATGCTATGAAAAAAAGTGGCGCCGAAATATACCACTGGTATATGCTATCATCATTGAAAGAGAGATATTACTAAATTTAAATTTATTCCTAAATCTGGACACAATGATTGTAGTTCTAGTTTTGGAAATTCTAATTCTTCAATTAGTTAATCACATGGATATAGATCAAATAGTTTTTATATTTCAAAATACTGTAATTCTATTGATTGTATGAGACCCATTAGACAAATTAGGGTACCAATGTTTTTCTTGCTAACCTATCTAGACCCATGAAAATATTGGTACCAAAATCATTTCCTGTTTAAACCTGTTTTGTACGAAACTTGCTTTAATGGTTCCCATAATAAGGTATGGTACATGGACAGTGGATGTTTAAGGCATATGACCAGAGATTACTCATGCTTCAGGAGTTTAATCAAATTTTATGGAGGTCATGTCACCTTTGGTGAAAATTCAAAAGGAAAAACCATCGGCTTAGGCCAGATTGGTAACACTGATTCTGTTTTAATTTGCAATGTTTTATTTGTTGATGGACTTAAGTATAACCTGTTAAGTATTTCTCAATTTTGTGATGATGGTTTCAAGGTTAAATTTGAAAATGATTGATGTATTATTTTTAATTATAAAAATATTCTAGTATTTTCTGCTTTGAGGAATGAAAATGTTTATGCTGTTGATTTGAATTATTTAGCTTAACAAAATATTGCATGGTTAAATTCATTTCATAAAGAGTCTTGGCCATGGTACAAAAGATTAGGACACTGAAACATTCACTCACATAAGAATACTAACAAGAAAAAAGTTACTTAGAGACCTATCTAAACATGAATTCCCAATTGATAAAGTTTTAATCCATGTCCAAAGGGAAAGAAACATAAAGTTTCTATTAAATCAAAGAAAGAAGTTTCTACTTTTCAACCTCCAGAGTTGGTTCACATGGATTTATTTGTACCTTCTATAGTTTCTAGTTTAAATGGGAAGCACAATGTCTATGTCTTAGTCGATGAATTTTCTAGATATACTTGGGTATTATTTTTAGCTCAAAAAAGTGAAACATGTTTTTACATTATTAAATACTCCACGTCTATAGAAAACCTTAGTGGACTTAATATTAAGACACTGAGATGTTATCATGGTTGTGAGTTTGAAAATCACGATTTTGAAACTTACATCTCACAAAGTGGCTATAGTCACAATTTATCTGCCCATAAAACACCTTAACAGAATGGTGGAGTAGAAAGAAGAAAGATAACCCTTCATGAAATTTCAAGAACTATGCTTAATGAGTATAAGATGCCTATTTACTTTTGTGCTGAAGTTGTAAACACAACATGTTATATTACAAATAGAGTCCTGATTAGACATGTTCTCAATTATACCCCTTGTGATTTGTGGAACCATAGGAAACCTAAGGTTAATTACATCATAGTTTTTGGTTACAAAGGTTTTATTCTCAATACTAAGGATAATCTTAACATTTTTGCTTCAAAAATTGATGAATGAATTTTCTGGGATATTCTTTAACTAGAAAAGCTTATAGAGTCTTTAACAAAAGAACCAAATGTGTGGAAGAATCCTTTCACATCATGTTTGATGAAACTGATCAACATGAACCCAAATCATCCATTGAAAATCTTGAAGAATATTTTTCTATTCTGGACCTTAATGATAAAATCAATGAACCTATTGTAAAGTCATCTAGTTCTGGAAACATTCCAGAATCTGCTTCTATTGAACCCGAAACAACATGTGAACCTGAAATTTCTAGTCCTATCTTTACTAGATCAACTAGGATTCTAAAGAATCATCCTTTAGATTCTATTGTTGGTAATCTTGACAGAGGGACACAAACACGAGCTTCTCTAAGAAACCAGGTTTATCATGAAGCCTTTATTTCACAGTTAGAACCTACAAATATCAATTATGTAATAAATAATGAATTTTGGGTAATGGTTATGCAAGAAAAATTAAATCAATTTGAATGAAACAAAGTCTGGGAATTTGTTGACAGACCTAAGGACACATTGACCATAGTCACTAAATGGGTTCTTGGAAATAAATTTGATGCTTCTGGAAGTATAGTTAGAAACAAATAAAGGCTAGTTGCACAAGGGTATTTTCAAGAGGAAGGAATAGTCTATGAGTAAACATTTTCCTCTGTATCTATATTAGAAGCTATTAGGATTCTACTTTCCTATGCTACTCATCTGAATTTCAAGTAATATCAAATGGATGATAAAAGTGCTTTTCGAAATGGTTTTATAATTGAAGATGTTTTTGTTGAACATACCCCTAGTTTTACAAACCTCTATTTTAAAAATTATTTTTTTAAACATTCTAAAGCGCTATATGGTTTAAAAAAATCTCCAAGAGATTGGTATGATAGACTAAAAATTTTCATATCTCAAAATGTTGTACTAAAGGAATTGTAGATACCACTCTCTTTATTAAAAAATTTCTAAAGATATTTTGATGATACAAATCTAGGTTGATGATATTATCATTGGATATACTAAATATTCATTATGTACTGACTTTTCAAAAATTATGCAAAAAAAATTTGAAATGAGTTTAATGGGAGAACTAAAGTATTTTCATGGTTTTCAAAATTTTCAAAATAAAGATGGTATTATTTTAAATCAATGTAAACATACAAAGGATCTTTTAAAACATTTTTGTTTAGATAGTAATAAAGGAAGAGACACAACTATGTGTACCACCTGTAATTTGGATAATGATGAAACTAGGAAACTAGTTGATCAAACAAATTATAGAGGTTTGATTGGATGTTTACGATATCTTATTACTACTTGACTGGATATTATGTTTATTGTATGCATGTGTGAATGATTTGAAGCTAATCCAAAAGAATCCCATTTACTTTATTTTAAGAGGATTTTCAAATATCTTAAATATACTACCAATTTAGGTTTGTTTTATCCAAAAGGACAGTCCTTTGACTAAATAATTTATTCAGATTCTGACTTTTCTGGTTGCAAGTTAGATAGGAAGATCACATCTGGAACATTTCATCGTTTGGGAATGTCTTTGGTATCTTGGTGCAGTAAGAAAAAGAATTTTGGTTCATTGTATACTGCTGAAGTAGAATACTTTTCTACTGGTATCTGTTGTGTACATATTCTATGGATGAAACACACTTTATTGGAATATGGATATAAATTTAGAAATGTTTCAATAAATTGTGATAAAACTAGTTCAATTAATATCTCCATGATTCATGTGTCTCACTCTAGGACCAAACACATTGATGTCAGACATCACATCTTGAGAGATCATTATCAAAAATGAGATATTTATCTAGAATTTATTGACTTTGAACATCAATTAGCTGATATCTTCACAAATCACTTGAGCTCAGAAAGGATAAATTTTATTAATCTAGTGTTAGGTACAATCGATCAGTGAAAATGATCTGTAAAACCGATCAGTGAAACCGATATGTGAAACCAATCATTGCTACCGTTTATGTTTTACAGTTTATGAAACTGTTAGTATTTGTCAAAATTATTTTACTTAATCGTTCTTATTGTTTATTACTATAACCCTAAATGAAAAAATTTATGATATGCGACTATTTCTTTCTCTAAAAATTGTTGACCTTCCATCTCCCGCCAAACTGTACTTTTTTCTTGAATCCCAAACCTTTTTTGAACCTTTTCAACCTCTCAAACTTCATGAATCTCAAAATTGAAATGAAAAAGCTGCAAAGCAAGGAGTATGAAGGTTCCTCTCCTATGCAATGACAATGAGGAGAATCTAGTAGCACGACTGAAAGATCAGTGAACCCATTGTTTGAAGCTCGGTTGGTCACTGCGGAAATGGATGTGAGTTGTGAATGGGTGTTAACCATTAAGTCTTCTCTTTTAAAAGTATTAGTGATGCAAGGATGGAAAGACTGGTTCTGTGATAACAACCAAGTCTACTACCCATTGCTTGTGCATGAGTTTTATCTGAACTTAACTATTGTATCGCATGGAGAAGAAGTTGAAGGACTGTCTTCAGTGGTCAAAGGGAAAAAGATAAATTTCTCTTCAAAGCAATGGGCTGAGTGTTTTGGAGTGCCTCATAAAGGTAGATATGATGACTATTCTATTAAAATTCCTCCTACCACTAAATATTTTTCTTATGATATTGTTCTAGATATGCTAAGCATCATGTCTAAGTCCATAAGAATAACAGGTACTGAGTTATATGGTTAAATTAGATTTTTTTACGTTTATTCAGCACCAAATCTATCCTAGAAAAGGTGATTTTGCTACTAGAAAGTATCAAGATGTTTTATTTTTATTTTTATTTTTGGATGGTGAGAAGACCAACTTATGCAGACAAATTATGGTTCATATTTATGAGATGGGGAAACCTTACAAAAAAGCTAAAACCTTGTTCTACTCAAAGAAAATATCTAATATGTTAATGTTTTCGGTCTGTGTTGAAGATGGAGATGAGTGTATCTCATCAAGTAGCGGCTTCTATATTAACAAGGATATCATCAAATGAGGGAAAATTAATTGTAATCCATATAATAATTCATGTGTTTCTGATGAAGATAGGTTGTATGCCTCATTTAATCCTTCAGATCATTCTATGAGACCAAAGGGGCTGAGAGATACCCGTTTGAAACCTGATGAGGAAGTTGTCAACTCTGATGAGGAAGAAGAAACAGATGTTCCTAAGGAAACTGGAGAGTCTAGTTATAGGGGAACATTGGAAGCTGGGGCTAATGATGATGTGGACACTAAAAAGGAAACATAGTCACTTCCGGATTATATAAGTGATCTTGATACTATAAGTCCAATGAAAAGAACAATGGAATTTGGACTAGCTTGTCCACCTCTTATTTTACCTGAGTCAGAACCCCTTCTATGTGATGAAGAAGCTAATACTGAGGAATCAAATTCTGATTTGTATGAATCCAGTAGCAAAGATAGTACCGATGCAACTTTAGTAAACAATAATGGAAATGAAAATGGTGTTGATGATGATGGTAATAATGATTATGGTGGTGATGATGATGCAGCTACTCGACCAGTAGATGGTCAAAATGAGATCCATGATGATCCACATCCACAACGAGTTGAAGAATAAGTTGTTCCTGAGGATGAAGGAATAATGTAAATAGTGATTGATGTAGGTGAGGAAATCTCACATGAAAATTCTAGAAAAGCTGATTTTGTAAATCCCCGATATACCTTTTATAAATCCAAATGGGAGGAACACCCAAATTTTTAGGTATTGGTTTGGATTATTCATAGGGAGAGGAAAAAGAAGTGCATATTGAAAAGGCAAGCCATTCTGTTAAGGCTAGACCATTTGCTGAGAGTGTGCAAGTGACAGCAGAAATACCTTGTTCTTCAGTTTCCCTTTCTAATTTTGTTAGATTTAAAGATTAGTTGCTTCACGCAGTTAGAGAGATATTAAAAGAGGAATTATCTAATGCTCCTGCTCCTGTGACTTTATCTGAGGCTACAATAGATGATTTAATTCAAAGATTGGTAAGTATTATTAAGTCAGACGTGTGAAATACTGGTGAGATGATTGGAATGCACATTACCTCTCTAAATCAAGAACTCAAGAACGTATTCAAGGACTTAGTTTCTTTGTCAGGTGAATTTAGATCAACCAACACTGGAATGATGGTAGGTTTGAGAAATTTGAAAGAACACCTGAAGAAATCTGATTTGAGAAAGTTGAAGGCTGAGATTACTTAGATTGTTTCTCAAGATAGGTCTTCAAATGTGACCAATCTCACAATCCAAGAAATCAATGGTTTAAAATATGTCAGAAAAGAAGAGTTATCAGCTCTTAAATAGATTCTGGATTTAGACTCATTTAAAAAGATGAAAGAAAATAGTGATCATATTAACAAGATGGTAAAGTATTATTCAGCTGATGCTACGAAGGCTCTGGAAGAGATCAAAGGGAAAGTGGATCACTGTTTTTCTAAAATATATACCAAGAAGGAGTTGAACCAATACTTAAATGTCTTGGATGATAATTTGCATCTTCCTCCAGTCACTCAAGCCTTTAAAGCTCCGGTCCAGCAGTTGAAAGATTTTACTACCACTCTCGAAAGTTTTATGTAGAACAAAGATGATTTTGAGAAGTCCATTAAATATGGTTGTGAAGTCATTCCGGATGTTATCAATCTACTCAAACCGTATCATCATGAGAAATCTAAGGAATTTTTTTTCATACTACTGAGCCTCTTAGTCCATTAAATGTTGCTCCTGTCCAGCTATCAGTTTCTCAGGCTCTCTCTAATATTAGGTCAGTCATTTAGCAGCTGCCTTTTTGAAGATATTCTACTCAACCACAAGTGACCCTATCACCCACTTTGCTTCCATCCCGAGCTATGCTAACTCCTCTCCCCATCTGGTCAGATCATCCTTCCACCAAGCCACCCTCTAGCCCATCCATTCCTCCATCTTCTAAAGGAAAAACTCTTATGCACCCCATGAAATAGTTGTGCCTGTCATTTTTGATAGGGTATCTTTTTTGGAACTTTATGAGTGGTTGTATTAATGGAACTTTCTTCTTTTTATTTTTGATAATCCCAAAGGGGAGAACTGTATATACTCAGTATGGAGGAGAAGATTATATTCATATCTATAAATGGGAGAAAATAATATATATAGGGGAAGAAATTACTCCTTCTTATTTAAATGAATACGTAGACAACATGGATGAAATGAATATTTATATATTATGATTACATTGGGGAAGCCTACTAAATCCTCTCCTACCTCTTCATTTATGCCATATATTTGTGATTATCAAAAATGGGGAGATTGTTTAACTCTTTGTGAGATTGTTATTTTAATAATCACAAATCATTGTTATCTTTGTTTATAAGTCATTTTAGTCAATTATTCATTCTGTTCTCAATGTGTTTACTATGATTAATCATGTCTATAGATGTTTATCGATGATTCATTATGGTTTAATATTGACCTAAAAGTGTTATGGATTGTCCGGAAACTTTGTGAGGATTTCATGTTTTTTGACTCACTGTTTTTTTTTTCTCGTGAGTCACAGTTAGTTAAACCAATGAGAAAGGTCGCACCTAAGAGAACAGTCGCACTAATGAGAATGGTCACACTGATGAGAATAGTCACACAGATTCCAATAGTCACTCCGATGAGAACGGTCGCACCGATGAGAACTACCGTACAAATGAGAACGGTCGCACCGATGAGAACAGTCACACTGAAGACAATGGTCGCACTGATGACAACAGTCGCACCAATGAGAACGGTCTCACCGATGAGAACGGTCACACTGATGAGAACAGTCGCACAGATAAGAACAATCAAACTGATGAGAATGGTCATACCGATGTTTATCAAATGACCTACCGATACCGATTCAGATAAAATGACCTACCGATACCAATGTTGATCAAATGACCTACCGATACCGATGCTGATCAAATGCCATGACGATACTGATGCTGATCAAATGACCTACCGATACCGATGCTAATCAAATGTCCTACCTATACCGATGCTGATCAAATGACCTACCAATACTGATGCTAATCAAATAACATACTGATATTGATGCTGTTTAAATGATCTACTGATACGGATGCTGATTTAAGTGACTCGCTGATAATAATGAAAACTGTTTGAACATTCTACTAACCCTTTTAATTCCAACAGTCATATTTTCTTAGTTAAATGCACCTGTTATTAATTCATGTTTGGATTTTGGGTGTCATGAAACTGTAACTCATAACTATAAAAAGGTAATAATTCTTTTCTCCGGATCTCATAGAATAAAAAGGACAATCTGCTGTAAAAAGGATGGTTAAAAACAACAAGATATAAACACACGAGAGAAGGTTCACAAGTGTGAAGTCCTAGGGAACACATAGAGAATTTGAATAACTCATACAAAAACCATAGAGCTTGAAGTAGATCTTTCACCTAGAACAAACACAAAGATGAGTTGATGTGACATACTGAAAATCATATGCTCAAGTCTAAGTATCTAAAGCTTAGAAGAACAACAATACTTTGTTTTGAGTCATCCTCACCAGAAAGGACTTGTCTTCCTTACGCAACATTAAAACGAGTCTAGAGCTCATTTACAATTACACAAATCATTCTAAACTCTTTTATTTCCTCTGATGTATCCCTTTGTTTAACATTCTAAGAAGTGTGTGTGTATCTACCTATTTCTTAGACACACACAGACTCCTGAGCGGAACTGGAGGATACTAAATTCTCACCCCAAACTTTATTCACCTTCTTATATCCCACTATTAGTCGTGGAGGAGGTCATTTATGACCTGGACAGCCTGAGAGCTATTGCTATTGTTTTTTTTCATGTAGAACTGTGATAGAGGTCTGTGGACTTGAACAATCTGAGTACTATTGTAAAACCTTGATCTAGGGTGTGGATCATAGTTAATATAAACTGTCTGATAGGACTAAGTCTCATCTTGAGACTGAACATTTTGTTTTAAATTTTTTTTGCTTCTTATCTTTGTTAAAACATATTTTCAATATTCCTCTGCTGAGTACATTAAATACAAATCTATTTTAGAGTAACTCTGATAGTTTAACTAGAAAGTTTTTGTACTTATGGTGAACTAGTAAGTTAGTTTCAAAAGCTAATTTGATCTTCTGATAAAGTTAACTGATGCCTTATTAATCTTTGAGAAAATAATTGAACATTTACAATTTGTATAAATTCACTATAGTTTAACTGAGTTTTTTAACTGGGGGATATCAATAGAAATCTATTTAACATAAATTTTATTTGAAACTAAATTCACCCCTATCTTGAGTATGCACTACGACCAACAAATTCATTAAGATGAACACAATCATCACCTGTTTTTAGAAAATTGTATTTGCTACAGACAGAGTTTGACAATCCTAGGGGATATGGTTTATAAATTCCCCATCTCATTATTAATGATCATGAAGCATTTCAATATATGATGACTATGAATTATATAGGATTAACCTAATGTTTCATAGATTTAAAATGAGGTTTATAATTGAGAAATCTTATTGTTGATTTTTAGTGATAATACAGTTTTCCATTATGATTAGTGTTACTCACACAGTATTTTTATATTTTTGTCCATGGCTGTGTCTATAAGGAATCATGGGAATATTTCAATTGATGTGAAATTTAGGGACTATGTGAAACCAAATGGGATGAAGACTAGAGATAAATACAGTACGATTATGACTAATCAGATATGATGAAATATGATTAAAAAATGACCATAAAAATATTCCTAAAGCATTAAATTATAAGAACATAAACATTTTTGAATTTTGATATCATAATGAATATAGAGGGCATATGATTCAATATCCTCCATGTTAAGATGGTGGTAATAAGAACCTATACAAATATCGCAAATGATGGGGGTGTTATTTTTGTTGAATAAAATTCATAAAATTTAATACTATCAATGAGTGAAATTTATTATGTGTAGTTACTAGGGGATTTATCTAACTAAATGCCCTAAAAATAGAATTAACCTTCTGTAAAAGGAATGACTAATTCCATGTCAATCAATGATGTGGGAGAGTTTCTGCATTTCATAATTCTGACTCCAGGACTATGTTATATATGTTTTTTTCAATGGTGTTTTAATTATAAGAATCCTGGGACATCAAATGAATATTTTAATTTTTGAATCATATATGTATCCATGTAATATTCAATGGAGTGTAATGGATTTCATCAGTGGTTTACAAGTTTGAGTTTGATCATATGTTTCATGTCATAAAAACCTCATTTTTAGTTTATGTGATGGGATATTATCATGATTAAGGAAATTTTTGGGGACCTATATTGAAATACAAACCTTGGTATTTGTAATTGTCATTGTAATAATGTTATTTTTTAGAGTAACTAATTTACACAACACACACATATTTCTAAAGATACTAGAAACCTATAGGAATTATCTTCTCATGGATGTTTATGTAATAGTGGGTTTTTGTTGATCACTATAAAAAGTCAGAAAACCTAAATGAAAATTAAATAATATTTATCAATATATATAACCACTATAATATATGTTATGGAAGTTGTATTAGTTAATGCAATTTGATCTTAAATTCTATCTGATTTTGATCAAATGTTTTCTTTAAAGTTAGTGATTCTTCTACCACAAGATCTTGATATAGAGTTGAGTTTCATTATTCTGCATTATCCTAAGATATATGGTTAATCTAAGATAAAAATTCATACATTACAGGACTTTATAAGGTTTTTGTATATGGAATTAAACGTTTTTTTGGATAAATACATACATCTATTTTATTTTTTTAACAACATCATATCATACTAAAGCTTTCAAACGGATCCACCTAACACACATTATAGATATATGTATAGAAATCAAATCTACTGGAATGATGTAAAAGAAATAAATCTATTGGGACCTTATATATCTAATAAAATTTTAGAGAATTGTAGATCAATTTATCAAAAAATCAAGGTAGCTCAGAGAAGGAATATATTTTATTCAAATAATCACCATCAAGATCTATAATTGTAATTCTATTGTTATGTGTTTATATGTATTTCACTCTATAATAAGGTTAGGAGATTAAATGTTGGAATGTTAAATAAAACCTAGTTATATTGGTTAGTTTGAAATTATTTTTCTCATCCGGATGGTATCCTATCAGCTGATGCTTCAACAAATAGTCTCTCAATTTTACGATGTGTTCCTTGTATCTATATTGAGGAAGTAAATATCAAACCCTTCATATGAACTTAATTAATGAGTTATAGAACTAGATGATGATATTTCTGATGAGGAACAACTAGAAGTGATTCTAGATCGAATAGATTAGTTTTAATGAAACAAGACCATATAAATGGTCAACAGTCTTTGAAAAAACTACCTGTCAAAGGAAGCAACATAAGAACTGAAATGCCTGGATCGGTTGTGATCACTGAGAGGGGAGGGGTGAATCAGTGATAACTTTTTCTTTTTATGAATTGTTCCCTTTGGATTATCAATTCAACCTCTGCAGCTGGTTAAAGCCTAGATCTACTCTTTTAGTGGTGCAGTAATAATGAGAGCACAGAACACAGAGATTTACAAGGTTCGGTACAAAGACCTACTCCTTTCCGTGTTGGTTACACCCCCCAACACGGATTCTTCACTATGCCAAAAGATGATTACACCGTAATTGGTTGCCCCCCCCAATTACAAGTTGGTTAAACCCCCCAACTCCACAACATCATCTTCATCATGGCTCCACTTCACTTCTTCAAAGGTGTTGTTCAAAACTTCATGTAGCTTCAACAGTCTTCAAAAGATCTTGTTGGTCTTGCTCACCAAAAAACCCAATCACTTAGAATGATCAGTTCTTTTGTATCCATACACATAAGTGTGTACTCCTCTTCTTCTCAAAGTTGATCTTCTTCACATGTGCACACATACACTACTCATTCTTTTAGTGCACACACTTGACTTGTCCTTCTTCTTCAATTTATAAACACAAAGTGTGGTCTTCCTTTTGCACCCAAAGCACAAAGGTCCCCGGCCTTCTCCTCTTTGTGCACACACTCTACCCGTATACTCCTCTTCACTTGGCATACAAACACAAAGGCCTCGGCTTCTTGTTCACTTGTCTTGCACACACACTTGGTTGCTGCCTTCTCCAATTCTTAAACACACACAATGTGTAGTCTCGGCCTCCACTTGCACACACCCGAACACCAACCAAATGAAGGGATGCAAGGTGCGGCCTCCTCCTCAACACTGCCGCGCAAGGCTCAAGCCACAAGGGCCGCGCAAGCCACGGGTGCAAGCAGTTCAAGGCGCGCAAGGCGTATGAGCACCGCGGGGAGCTTCCTCCTGTCGCGCAAATTCACGAGCAGAGAGGGTGACAACCACGGGCGCGCAAGGATGCTGCGGCCCTGGGTACTTCCTGCCGCGCAAAGATTAGCGCGCAGGGGACCTTCGAAGCCTCGGGTGGCTCCGGAACCTTCAGCCGCGCAAGTTCTTTGCGCGGGGCTTCAAACCTTCGCGAGGCAGAGAGATGCACTCACGGGACTTCAAAAATTCAGCGCATCAGCAAGCTTAATGAGAGCCTCGGCCTCTTTTTTTATAGGCAGAGAAATGCCTCAAATCTTCCGCGTGGGATAACTTCAATCCCGAAGATTTCGGATCTTTTAAATCTTTAAACGATCTGCAAATCCCGTTTTTATTCTCTGTTTCACGCGGGATCCATTTATGTTTTTCTCCTCTACGTGCATGCGACTCATAACGCATGCACGACCTTCGGTTTAGGCTCATCCCATGCAAAAACACCAACCACGTGGCCTCGGCAGCTTTGCTTGCCTCGGCCGAACTCGAAATCCTCCAAACATTGCATGCATGGTCATTTTTAGGCATGATCCTGTTTGTTATGGCCAGACGAGCACGAGGGTGGCTTCGGTTTACTCAGAGGTGGCCGGGAGCTCAAAAACCGTCGTCGGGTTGCTCCTGGTTCGACGGAGGCTTGCGGGGAGGCTTCGGCATGGCTCGAGGTTGAGGACGAAGCCGGGGCCGTCGGATCAGATCTTCAACGGCGTGGATTAGATCGCGGCGCGTCGGATGGATCGTGCGGCGCAGATCAAGCGCGCGATGAGACGGACGGCTCAGATCTGTCCCGGGTGAAAAATGTGCGTCCCACATCGAAGTCTCTCGCGGAATTTCCGCGGTATATCAAATAAGAGCTCCCCCAACCGGCTCAGTTGAATTCTCTCCCTCCACGGTGCCGCCCCGCACCGTGTTCTCCCTGCGGGCGCGCTCTGCGCCCACTCTGCTCCTGCGGGCGTGCTCCTAGCGCCCACTATGCATCTCCTGACACTCGCGGGTGCGCTCATGCGTCCCTGCCGCGCTCCTCCGGGCGTGCCCCAGGCACCCATGCGGTGTCTTGGGTGTGCGCCCTACCGTCCTGGCTCGCCCCACGGGTTCCCCCGGGCGTGGTGCCCTAGTGCCCATGCCTTGGGGTTGAACCCCCAAGGTGCCTTGGCTGGCCAATTTTTTTGGCAAAGTAACAAATAAGACTTTGTCAAAAACAAAGTCCTCCATGAAAAATACCAATTCAAAATGCCAAATTCCTCCTCCTCTATTCTTCTTATCTTCTCTTCTTCATCTTAAGAATTCCTCCATTTCTTCTTCTCACATGATCTTCACTTAGGATATGGAATTCAAAAGGTTCATCTTCATCAATCGAACTCCTGAATCACTTATAATCTTCAATGTTCTTTATTGATCTAATCAGAGATCAATTGGATCATCTTCATGTTCACACGCACTAAGTGATAGTGCATGGACTTCATTAAACCACTTCATCCACTTAGAAGTAGTGAATGGATCATCTTGCTTCTTCAACTCCTCATGCATTGTGAAGACAATGTATGGTCTTCAAAAAGTGTTGTGACTTTGTATCCAGTTGATACAAGTTCTTGGGACTTTAAGAACAGCTCAACAATCGTCAGATTTTATGCTTCTATAATCATCAATCTTCAAGATGTACTTCATCAGATGGCACACCATGACAAGTTATTGACAACAAATGCAATTACTTCACTTGGGCACAACAATCTCCCCCTTTGTATTTGGTTGTCAATACTCCGAAGCACACTGAGAGAATGTCGTGTGTGCCTGATGATTTCTCCCCCTTATTGGCCAACAAATGAAAAGGGATGAATGAAAGCCATACTCAGAGTATAGAGCTTCTGGAATCTGCACATCTTCAAGTACCAATGCTCCCCCTCAGGGGATGCACTCATCTCCTTCAATTCCCTACATGTAAGTACAAGAATACAAAAATTTAGGGAATAAGGAGGGACCTTCTTCTTCCTCAAGTGAGAGTAGAAGGCTGAACATGAAGTTTCAGCCTCAATTCAACAAATCTTTCCGTAGGCATAGCTTTGGTGAAAATGTCTGCCACCTGATCTTGAGTAGGAATGTAGTCTAGCTTGATGTCTCCACTGGCGACCCTTTCTTTGATGAAATGATATTTTATATCAATGTGCTTGGATCTGGAGTGTTGGATTGGATTCTTAGACAACCCAATTGCACTTTGATTATCACATAAGATCCTCAATGGTTTTTCAGCTTTAATCCTCAAATCTGCTAGCTGCACCTGCATCCAAATCATTTGAGTACATGCATGTGTAGCGGCCACATACTCTGCTTCAGCTGTGCTCAATGTTACAGAATTTTGTTTCTTGCTGTACCAGCTAACACATCCTTCTCCCAGAAAGAAGGTTCCACCAGATGTGGATCTTCTATCAGTGCAATCACCAGCCCAATCAGCATCTGTGAATCCCAACAACTGTATGTTTGAACTGTGTTTGTATAAGAGTCCATAGTTGATGGTTCCTTTAACATATCTAAGGATTCTTTTGACTGCAGTTAAATGAGATTCGTTTGGATCACTTTGGAATCTGGCACACAAAGTCACTGCATATGCTATATCTGGCCTTGAAGCCGTGAGATAAAGTAGACTGCCAATAATTCTTCTGAACTCTTTCTGATCAACATTGTTGCCTTCTTCATCCTTGCATTGCTTGGTTCAGACAGAAATGGGTGTGGAGACTTCCTTTGAACTTTCCATTCCAAACCTTTTCACTAAGTCCCTTGCGTACTTTTCTTGTGAAAGAAATATGGAGTTTTGTCTTTGTTCCACCTGAAATCCTAGAAAATATTTCATTTGACCAAGCATTGACATTTCAAAAGTTCTTTTCATCTGCTCAGCAAATTCTTCACATAGTCCTTCCTTGTTACCAGAAAAAATGATATCATCCACATAGATAATGACTATGAGGGTACCATTGGCCATTTCTCTGACATAGAGGTTACTGTCAACTGTTCCTTTGACAAATTTCATGTCTTTAAGACAACCATCCAATTTTGAGTACCAGGCTCTAGGGGCCTGCTTCAATCCATACAAGGCTTTTCTCAATCTGCACACCATACTACCATCTTTGTCCAGCAAAAATCCCTCTGGTTGTTCAATATACACCTCTTCTTCAAGATCTCCATTCAGAAATGAAGATTTCACATCCATCTGATAGACCTTGTACTGCTTGTGTGCTGCAACTGCTAAGAACATTCTGATAGTTTCCAGTCTTGCAACTGGTGCAAAGGTTTCCTCAATGTCGATTCCTTCCATTTGTGAATATCCTTTGCATACAAGTCTGGCCTTGTTTCTGGAAACTTCTCCCTTTTCATTGAGTTTGTTTCTAAACACCCACTTTGTCCCAATAACATTTTTATTTTTGGGCCTTGGCACAAGATCCCAAGTGTAGTTCTTTTCAATTTGATTGAGTTCCTCATGCATAGCTTATATCCATTCCTCATGTACAACTGCTTCAGCCACTGTGTGAGGTTCAACGTGAGAAACCAGTGCAGTCTGATCTTCCAATCTCAATCTTCTTCTAGTTCTTACTGAGGACTGTAGGTCTCCAAGGACATTTTCTGTGTCAACATGCTTCTTCAATTTGTTGTATCTTATTATTCCATTTTCATTACCTTCATCTTCATCACTGGTATATTCAGAGTTGATCTCACCAGCAGTTGGTGTTGGCTCAGGTAATTATGCATTCTTCTGTTCCAAGGCTGTGTCATTCTTTGATTCATCATCATCCACAGTGTATGGTTTGGTGTTGTTTTCAATTATTATGACATCACTGCAGTCAATCATTTTATTCAACCTCTTATACCAGCATCTGTAGCCTCTTCCATTAGGTAGGTAACCCATAAAGATTCCTTCTTCACCTTTTTCTTCAAACTTTCCCAGATTGATGTTTTTAATCTTGATGATGCAGGGACTGCCAAAGACTTTGAAATATTTAACAGTTGGTTTTCTGTTAAACCACATTTCATAGGCTGTCGTTTGTGTTTCTGGTCTCAGGAGACATCTGTTCTGTATGTGTATAGCAGTGCATGCTGCTTCTCTCCAGAAAAACTTAGAGATATCATGCTCAGCTAACATAGTCCTCCCCATTTCAACTATGCTTCGATTCTTTCGTTCAGCCACTCCATCCTGTTGTGGAGTATATGGTGTACTATATTGATGTTTGATTCCATGCTTGACCAGATAGCTTTCAAAGACATCACCGGTATATTCTTTTCCGTTGTCTGATCTTACTTTCTTGATGCAGAGCTCCAGTTCCTTCTCAGCCTGCCTTCTGAAAGTCTTGAACATCGTGATTGCCTCTGACTTGTGTTTCATGAACATGACATTGGTCATCCGAGTGTAATCATCAATGAAGGTTATAAAATAGAAATATCCTCTTGTAGACTTCTGTCTCATTGGTCCACATATTTCTGTATGGATGAGTTCAAGAGATCTAGTAGATATGATATCAACTCCTTTGTGTGACCTATGGGTCAGTTTTCCCTTCTGACATGTGTCGCAGACTTCATCTCTTTCTCTCTTTAATTTGGGTAGATCTCGTACAACATTGTACTTCAGAATTTTACTCATACTCCTTTGACCAAGATGGCCAAGTCTTCTATGCCAGAGGTTGTTTTCATCTTTAGAGCTAAGAAAACAAGAATTGATGGGATCACCAGTTTGAAATAGATTTCCAGTGGTTCTTCTTCCTTGAGTGATGATTTTTCCATCCTTTGAGCTCTTGATGATGCATGAGTCCTTCTGGAACAACACCTCATGTCCATCATCACATAATTGACTAACACTCAGTAGGTTGTGCTTTAATCCTTCAACAAACAACACATCATTGGATTTTAGATTTGTTGTTGCAATCATAGCCTTTCCAACTCCCTTGATTTTCAGAGAACGATCATTTCCAAACACCACGGTTCCTCCCTCATGACTTTCTTGGTTGCTTAGAATTTTTGTATCACCAGTCATGTGGGATGAGCATCCACTATCAAGAATCCATGACTTGGTTTTACTGCTGGCTTTTAGAGCCACTTCAGCAAAGCATGTGATTTCATCATTGGTTTCTTGAATGCCTTTCCCTTTCATGTCTTTGACTTTTTGTTTAGGAAGAGTTGTCATACATTTATCAGCTCTATGACCTTGTTGGTCACATCTTCCACAAGCTTCACTCATGCAGTCAAATGTGTTCTGAGTTGGTGGTTTTGATGCTTTCTGCAAAACACTCTGGGTTTCAGGATGTCTCCCCCTTGACTCATGCCTCATGTTTGGACGAGACATGTTATACCAGCATGCATAGGCCTTATGTCCAAACACACCACAACACCAGCAGTAGCCTCTGAACCATGACCTTCTTTGTTGATAAGAGTCATGTTGTAATTTTCGGTCCAAGATTTGAGTAGTCCTTCCTGAGGATTTCCTTTCTTCCATTGAAGATGATTTTACACAGATTGGTTCATTCCATGTTTGTCTCAATTTTATCTTTGAACCTGCATTGTTAGAAATAACAGATGTATTTTGAGATTTACTTAGTGGTAAATTGACCTGCCTCTGAGCACCAGCATAAGATGATTCTGCCTTGACCTCAACAGCCTTGTTGAAGTCTTCTCTCATCTTTGTCAAGCTATTTTGTGCTTCAATCCACTTGGAATGTGTCAGTGATTGCTCTTCTTCTTTGAGGTGAAGTTTCTCCTCAAGATCTTTTGCTATCTTGTCCAGCTCAGCTACCTTCAGTTTGTGTCTCTTGATTTCATCAATGTACATTGTCTCTTTCTTCATACATTCTTCCAACTCCTCAGTCATACTTTTGGTTTCCTTTTGTAACAATCTCTTCTCTTTCTTGAGTCCAGTGTTCTGTTCAATGCAAGCCACTAATTCATCTTTCAATCTGTATTCAAGCTCTGTTCGTTCACTTTCATCATCTTCACTGCTGCAGGTATCAAACCCTTTTTCTACATGAGCCATAAAATTCGTTTCTTCTTCTGATTGACTGGCTGAAGTAGAGTCTGATTCTTCATCTTTTCTTACATAGCTTCTTCTTTCACCTGGAACGAACCTTTTCTTTCTTACACCTGATTTGTTTCCTTCTCTTGGGTATCTACTCCATTTCTTCTTTTGTGACTTCTCATCTTAAACTTCTGGAGCACTATATCTCTTCTTGGGGCAGTTTACAGCAAAGTGTCCGATGTTATTGCAATTGAAACATCTCGATGGTGATTTCCCTTTTCCCCTGAATTTAGTTTTTCCAAACCTTTTAGAAAAAAGAGAAATAATCGTGTTGAGATCTTCATCCTTTTCTTCATTGTCAGTATCACTTGATTCTAGGACTTCGTCATCTTTTATCTTGAGTTGTCTCATGGCCTCAAAAGCCATCTCATCCTTGATCTTCTTCTTGAATACTGGGATCTTCCTCATTTCATATGCAATGAGAATGTTGTGTAGTTCATCAAGAGAGAGATCATCTCTGTCTTCTAATGCTGAGACTTTGGGGTCAAACCTGTCAGGAAAATTTCTCATTAGCTTTTTAACAATAGTGGAGTCCTCCAACTTTTCTCCAAAGCCCCGAATGTTACTGACAATTTCATTGACTCTTGTGAAATAATCATCAATATTTTCTTCTTCTCCCATCTTGACATCTTCAAACTTGCTTCTCCAAATTTGTAATTTGGCTTCCTTGACTTTCATGTTGCCTTCATAACTACTTTCCAATTTGTCCCAAATTTCTTTAGCATTCTTGAGTCCCATGACTTTTGTGTATACCTTTTCTGAGAGTGACATAAGAATGGCATTTTGAGCTTTACCATCAACTTCCATATTTCTTTTCTCATCGAGTGTCATAGCAGCTTCATTAGCAAGAGGAGGGAATCCAAATAAGGCTGCATTTCTAACATCAAGGCCGAGAGATAGAAGGTAAGGCAACATCCGATTTTTCCAGCTGTGGTAATTCTTTCCATCGAATGTAGGAACACCTCTACTATTAACAGAATTCTGATTGTCCATCTTCTCAGAAGTAGATCCTTACAGAGGCAACCTGCCTCTGATACCACTTGAAATGCCTGGATCGGTTGTGATCACTGAGAGGGGAGGGGTGAATCAGTGATAACTTTTTCTTTTTATGAATTGTTCCCTTTGGATTATCAATTCAACCTCTGCAGCTGGTTAAAGCCTAGATCTACTCTTTTAGTGGTGCAGTAATAATGAGAGAACAGAACACAGAGATTTACAAGGTTCGGTACAAAGACCTAGTCCTTGCCGTGTTGGTTACACCCCCCAACACGGATTCTTCACTATGCCAAAAGATGATTACACCGTAATTGGTTGCCCCCCCCAATTACAAGTTGGTTAAACCCCCCCAACTCCACAACATCATCTTCATCATGGCTCCACTTCACTTCTTCAAAGGTGTTGTTCAAAACTTCAAGTAGCTTCAACAGTCTTCAAAAGATCTTGTTGGTATTGCTCACCAAAAAAACCCAATCACTTAGAATGATCAGTTCTTTTGTATCCATACACATAAGTGTGTACTCCTTTTCTTCTCAAAGATGATCTTCTTAACATGTGCACACATACACTACTCATTCTTTTAGTGCACACACTTGACTTGTCCTTCTTCTTCAATTTATAAACACAAAGTGTGGTCTTCCTTTTGCACCCAAAGCACAAAGGTCCTCGGCCTTCTCCTCTTTGTGCACACACTCTACCCGTATACTCCTCTTCACTTGGCATACAAACAAAAAGGCCTCGGCTTCTTGTTCACTTGTCTTGCACACACACTTGGTTGCGGCCTTCTCCAATTCTTAAACACACACAATGTGTAGTCTCGGCCTCCACTTGCACACACCCGAACACCAACCAAATGAAGGGATGCAAGGTGCGGCCTCCTCCTCAACACTGCCGCGCAAGGCTCAAGCCACAAGGGCCGCGCAAGCCATGGGTGCAAGCAGTTCAAGGCGCGCAAGGCGTATGAGCATCGCGGGGCGCTTCCTCCTGTCGCACAAATTCACGAGCAGAGAGGGTGACAACCACGGGCGCGCAAGGATGCTGCGGCCCTGGGTACTTCCTGCCGCGCAAAGATTAGCGCGCAGGGGACCTTCGAAGCCTCGGGTGGCTCCGGAACCTTCAGCCGCGCAAGTTCTTTGCGCGGGGCTTCAAACCTTCGCGAGGCAGAGAGATGCGCTCACGGGACTTCAAAAATTCAGCGCATCAGCAAGCTTAATGAGAGCCTCGGCCTCTCTTTTTATAGGCAGAGAAATGCCTCAAATCTTCCGCGTGGGATAACTTCAATCCCGAAGATTTCGGATCTTTTAAATCTTTAAACGATCCGCAAATCCCGTTTTTATTCTCTGTTTCACGCGGGATCCATTTATGTTTTTCTCCTCTACGTGCATGCGACTCATAACGCATGCACGGCCTTCGGTTTAGGCTCATCCCATGCAAAAACACCAACCACGTGGCCTCGGCAGCTTTGCTTGCCTCGGCCGAACTCGAAATCCTCCAAACATTGCATGCATGGTCATTTTTAGGCATGATCCTATTTGTTATGGCCAGACGAGCACGAGGGTGGCTTCGGTTTACTCAGAGGTGGCCGAGAGCTCAAAAACCGTCGTCGGGTTGCTCCTGGTTCGACGGAGGCTCGCGGGGAGGCTTCGGCATGGCTCGAGGTTGAGGACGAAGCCAGGGCCGTCAGATCAGATATTCAACGGCGTGGATTAGATCGCGGCGCCTCGGATGGATCGTGCGGCGCAGATCAAGCGCGCGATGAGACGGACGGCTCAGATCTGTCCCGGGTGAAAAATGCGCGTCCCACATCGAAGTCTCTCGCGGAATTTCCGCGGTATATCAAATAAGCGCTCCCCCAACCGGCTCAGTTGGATTCTCTCCCTCCACGGTGCCGCCCCGCACCGTGTTCTCCCTGCGGGCGCGCTCTGCGCCCACTCTGCTCCTGCGGGCGTGCTCCTAGCGCCAACTATGCATCTCCTGACACTCGCGGGTGCGCTCATGCGTCCCTGCCGCGCTCCTCCGGGCGTGCCCCAGGCACCCATGCGGTGTCTTGGGTGTGCGCCCTGCCGTCCTGGCTCGCCCCACGGGTTCCCCCGGGCGTGGTGCCCTAGTTCCCATGCCTTGGGGTTGAACCCCCAAGGTGCCTTGGCTGGCCAATTTTTTTGGCAAAGTAACAAATAAGACTTTGTCAAAAACAAATTCCTCCATGAAAAATACCAATTCAAAATGCCAAATTCCTCCTCCTCTATTCTTCTTATCTTCTCTTCTTCATCTTAAGAATTCCTCCATTTCTTCTTCTCACATGATCTTCACTTAGGATATGGAATTCAAAAGGTTCATCTTCATCAATCGAACTCCTGAATCACTTATAATCTTCAATGTTCTTTATTGATCTAATCAGTGATCAATTGGATCATCTTCATGTTCACATGCACTAAGTGATAGTGCATGGACTTCATTAAACCACTTCATCCACTTAGAAGTAGTGAATGGATCATCTTGCTTCTTCAACTCCTCATGCATTGTGAAGACAATGCATGGTCTTCAAAAAGTGTTGTGACTTTGTATCCAGTTGATACAAGTTATTGGGACTTTAAGAACAGCTCAACAATCGTCAGATTTTATGCTTCTATAATCATCAATCTTCAAGATGTACTTCATCAGATGGCACACCATGACAAGTTATTGACAACAAATGCAATTACTTCACTTGGGCACAACAAGAACATGGGGATGTAATGTGGATGAGGTATCCTCAAATTCTGGTAAAAAAGTGATGAAATTAGAGGGAGAAAATAATTTTATGGTGGTTTAATGTAGAACCCTAAGATTGTATGAAATAATTTTTAAACAAATAATTTTATTTTTTTATTTTTAATTACACAAAATATTGAGTTTTACTTTATTGACATACAACATTTATTTTAAATGAAATGTGACATAAAATTAATACAATATTATTTAAAAGGGTTGTTATCACACATCCATTGGAATGGTGGCTATGAATTTAATTAATTAAATTATTAAAATATATAGTTTACACATGAATTTAATATTAATTATATGGTTTTTAATTAATTAGAAATGATAAAAAAATAAATTCAAAATAATGGAAATACTTTTTAGTGAAAAAAAATATGATTTAAAAATTGTTTCACCTAAATAAATTAAAAAATAAATATGGGGAATGATTTTAATTAAATTTATATATTATTATTTTAATCATCTGTTTAACATTCTTCAAATATATTTTCTAGTCAAAATATAATAATAAATTCAACATGTTTTTTCCATTTTGAGATATTAATTTAGAACAAATTTTCTAATTTTTTGGAATAACTATTTCAGAAAATAAATATTATATTTTAAATTATAACTAAATAATTATATTGGAGTTAATATCTGATAATATAAAAAAATTTAAAATTTCTTGGTAAATATTGACAAATAATAAAATTTAATTTAGAAAAAAATTTCTACAAATTACATATAAATTTAAAAAATATATTAATTGGTTTTTAAGGAAAAATAGTTTTATAATATATATATATATATATATTAGTGATATTTATTTCATTATAATCATTTTATTGTTCAATTTTGATATACAAACCTTATAATCTTTTCATCTTTCCCTCTCTGACAACCAGGTTTCTCATCAGGTATCCCAAATTAATAGTAAATCATATTTTCCAATTATATGAAATGAATATGGAAAAATGGATTCAATATTTTGAATTATATTAATTTCTAATATATAATATGGTGAAATTAAGTTTCTTACTAAATTGAATTGTGAAAATAGTAATAATAAAATACTATAGTTAAAGAAAAAGATAGAATATTGAGGATTTAAATAAAATTATAAGGATAAAATTAACCAAAAAATTTTCTAAAAATATATATTCTAGATATATTTAAAACCAATATTTTATATGTATCATTAATATTACATTTTGAAGTATTTTTTGATAGGAAAAATCTTGGTACAATTATTTATTTTCAAAATTTACATGTTCTCCAGTCACCTCTCCTTTAAAAGGCCACCAACACTCCTATCCTCCAAACACATTAAAACCTGGTTTCCACCAAATCATACCAAAATAACTTTTAAAATTATTTCCTCTCTCCTATAATCCTTATTGGTGTAATAAATCTATACTAATAAGGCATTGGGTGAAAACCATAAAGGTTACCTATAGAATAGGTAATGTTCTTGAATGACTGTTGTTATATTATTTCATCCCCAACCTCCATAATTTTTTAATAAACCATGATTATAAAATAACCATAGTATCTACAATATAGAAATTTTTTAATATTATATTTTCATTTCCTAAAACCATATCGAATTCGATCATATGTGTTACAAATTAATCATTCACTTGTATAAAGAACTACCACCTAGAAAATGAACTTCATTTTTTTTTCATTACCACTTCTATGGGGTTTGAATGGTAATGGATATATATTATATACATGAAATTTATAATATTTTATATTTATTAATTATTTATATAATATATATATTTCGTACATCCCATTTGAAAGTGACATGATAACGTCACTCATTTGTACGAGAGACAACAATCTCATGAAGTGATACGATTCATTCTTTAATAACACATTACATGGAAGATAATATCTAATTACCCAACACTAGGATCATAGATACAATGAATTATTCTAGTAATTTGGCATGATTACATGGAATCAAATCTCAAATGATGGATTATGTTAGTATTTTGGATAATCTATATTAAATACACAAACCATACATTAAAATTGAAGCTATAAAATTCAATATAGTCATTCCCTTGTGATAATCAATATTATCCTAGCTTATACCTACAAATTAGTCATAGTAAAAATTATGGAATACTAGGGAAAATAATACATAATAAAGGGGTCATCTCCGACACACGTGAAGGGTATAAGTACATTATAAGATATCGTGATCATATAAGCATAATCAACAAGTCAACGTGAATAACTCAAAACATGCCATTTATGATTATATTGATATTAATATGGCTTGAATAAGTAATACAATATAACCAATCACCTTATCTAGAAAAAATAACCATGAATTTCTTACTATCCAAATAATATAATGGAATATCTATAGCTAATATCATAATTAGGGAATGGACAATGTCGGACATCATCAACCGACTTTCAAGGATTCAACCAAGACACCATACATTAATGGTCAAGATATAAGTTAATACCTAAAATAGTTTGTCTCATTTGAAACACCTATTTATCGAGTGGCTATCGAGGGCCCCACCTGTCACTTACTATGTCTAATACATTCTTTATTGAGTCAAAAGTCTTCTTATGACTTTTCCCATTCCACTTTGTTTTGTAAATCACAAATATATTTTCATAACAATACTGTTTATCTATAAGAAATTTTATATTGATTTCCTTATTAATTCATTATATCTATATGGAAATATATATACATATTCTTAAACCATTTTAAAGCTAAGTCATATATTATTAAGACAAAATAGTTTTTTAAATAAGTCAGATCCTTAAAGAAACTCAGAATCCAATATGTTTCTTAATTTTGATTCCTTCAGAATTATAAATCTGATTATCTTAGAATTGTGACTCTGATTCTCTAAGAATTGTGGTTCTGATTATCTCAAAATTTGGATTTTAATTCTCTCAGTTTTGGTTAATCCGACTTATGTTTATCAATAATGAATAACTCAAAAAAAGATTCCGATTCATAGTTTAATAAATATCAATTCACTCAAAAAATGAAAATTAGATTCCCAGTTTCTTAATTAAGAATATTCTGTTTATTTTTAATATGATTCTCACATTATCAATTTTGATTCACACTGATTTGTGAGTCCTATTTACCATTGTTCTCAATTTTTATTCTCAATAATTTCCAAATATGATTTTATATCATTCTTGATGTTTTACTTTTTGGTTAAATATTTGATTTCATAACATTCTTAATGTTACCTTATTTCCTTTGTAAAGGCCTGTAAATTTAAAGGAAATTTTTTTCTTAATTGTCTTTGGAATTTTACAAGAACTCAGTTTCAGACGGCACCTGGTTCCGAGGCCCGGTGTGCCCGAAATCATTTTCAGAAGTTTGACTCGGGTACGTTCAGTGAACGGACGAGCGGGTTTTTCTAACTTTTGAACCGGTGTTCGGAATCGAATTCTGAGGGCACCGATTGAATCGCAGTGCCAGTAAGTGCTTAGAAACGCCTCTTCCGGAGATGCATTTGCTCGGTTGTGGTTTTTAATTTTTGGGCTTAAAGTTAAGAAATAAAATAAATTGTACGACAAACATTATTTTATTTCACTTAAGCCGCTTGGATGCCACTTGAAGCCACATAAAGCAGCTTAAGCTGAGTTGATGTGGATAGGGTGCTATCCAGAAATATCATACCCTCTTGGTAGGATATTTATGAGGTGGGGCCTGCACGAGCCCCACCGTTTCTTTCCGCTAAGTAACGCACACGCGAAAACCTGTCGTTATGAAAGTCAACTGACGCATTTTCTTAATTTCTTAACGCACCAATTAATTGGGCGGTTTTATTTATTGAATTAATTGGGCGATTTTATTCGTTGAATTAATTCGATGAATTAATTTAATCGTTTCTTAACCTGTTTTCAATCCATTGGCGTAATAATAAAATAAGACCAACGCACGACTTCTGGAAAAATGCTCGTTGAGAGGTTTGACAACTTTGTGCCTTCATCCTCCTTCGCGAAGAACGCGAAGAACGCGAAGGACGCCGACCCCCGACGAAGAACGCCGAACCCGCAGAGATCTGCGAAGCGACGCCATGTACCACGACGCCGTTGATTCTCCCTCCGCAACGCTTCTTCCGCGACGATCCAACCCCGCGACAACCTTCGATTGAAAACGTCAAGAGTTCGTCGATGCAATGCCGGATACCGCGACGCGACGCTCCACTTGATCTGCGACGGTCAATTCCGCGAAGAATGTGCGTGTGACGACTTGACGACGTAGGGGTTTGTTGTGAAATAATTTATATCCCTGTGATTGTATCTTTTGAAACAAGAACCTGGATCAAGTGCAATTTTAAATTATTAATATTGTTTTGATATGTTTGCCATGTGTTATTTATCTTCTCGTTTGTATCATCTAACGCGGAGGGTGCGGGCCAAACATTCATGGCCCGTCAACCCTCCATCTTTCTTCATTGTTGTGCGGATTTGGCGGGCGATGAAAAAACGTGCCGCAAAGGCAATTTGATGATTCCACAGAGAGGAACGGGTCCCGGGAGGATCAGCGGTGCAGGCGGGAAGGAAAACGGACCACCAGAGCAACTCCGGTGGCCCGCGGAAGCCACTGGCGGCGCCGGCGGCCGGAGGTGACGGTGGCGGCCAATGGACCCGTAGCCGCATGGGTCCGAACCTCACGCGGGATGCAGCAAAAGCCGCATCCACTGATCTCCAGCGCGGCCCCACGCGGGGCTGCGACTCTTCCACCCCGCGGGGGCAGCGCCCCGCGGTTGCCTCAGTCTGTCGCTCGGCCGAGCCGAGCCGGGCCGGTCAGACCGGCCGGGCCGTGCCCTGGCCAGGCTAGATGGGGTCCATCCGGGTCAGACTGGGTCAGGGCGACTCGGTTCGGGTCACACCGGTTCGGCCGACCCAGGGGTGGTCGGGCCGGGTCGGCCCGGGCCCAGACTCCCCGTCTTCGGACCGTTTTCGGTCTTTTGGCCGTAACATGAGCTACGGACCTCCGAATGACGCACTTTCAGCAGAGATGCGATCCTTGGATCGAGGAGGTCATTTCGGTATATCGCACTTAAGGTTTCGGAAAACATTGGGTTCGGCCGGGTTGGTTCGTACACGAAACCAACCAGGCCCTCAGAGCGGAAATGCTCATATCTTGATCTCTGGGCGTCCGATTGACGCGCCGTCTGTCTTGTTGAATTCCTCTTGAAGAGCCGGAACTTTTGGAATACTTCTCTTGAGTTTCGGTTGCTGTTGGATAGTGGCGGGGTTGGATTGTACCCGAAATCCAATCGGGCCCCTGGAACAGAAAGGTGATATCTTTCAGACCGGACGTCTTTTTGACGAACCGTCAGCGGCGTTGGAAATATCGTTGAGAAACGGTCCCATTGAGTATGCCATATGGGAGTTTGGGGTACAGTTGAGATACAGCCGGGTTGGTTCGCACATGAAACCAACCGGGCCCCTGGGACGAAGAGGCTAGTAACTGACAGACCGGGCATCCGATTGACTCGCCATCTATTGTGTTGAGACCCCTGTGACGAGGTGGTCCCTTGTGATACTTCTTTGTGGAACCTTGTGATACTTGTAGTATTGACATGCAGATTGTGGAGCAGACCCTCCCGGAGACGAGCGTACGGAATAAGGAGACAGTGTAGCCGACTGAGACCTGACGACTGTTAATCGAACGACTCGGTGTGTTACAGAAAGCCCAGTGGGGAGCGCTTGGTTGCAGCGACAGACCCACGACAGAGGTGCTCTTGGTTGTAGCAGCATAGGGGAGCACTTGGTTGTAGCGGCAGACCCACGACAGAGGTGAGATTGGTTGTAGCGGCACAGAGGAGTGCTTGGTTGTAGCGGCAGACCCACGACAGAGGTGCGCTTGGTTGTAGCGGCAAAGTGGAGCGCTTGGTTGTAGCGGCAGACCCACGACAGAGGTGCGCTTGGTTGTAGCGGCACAGGGGAGCGCTTGGATGTAGCGTCAGACCCACGATAGAGGTGCGCTTGGTTGTAGCGGCACATGGGAGCGCTTGGTTGTAGAGGCAGACCCACGACAGAGATGCGATTGGTTGTAGCGGCATAGGGGAGTTCTTGGTTGTAGGAGCAGACCCACGACAGAGGTGCACTTGGTTGTAGCGGCACAGGGGAGCACGTGGTTGTAGAGGTAGTCCCACGACAGAGGTGCGCTTGGTTGTAGCGGCACATGGGAGCACCTGGTTGTAGCGGTAGACTCACGATAGAGGTGCGCTTGGTTGTAGCGGCATAGGGGGGCGCTTGGTTGTAGCGGCAGACCCACGACGGAGGAGCGCTTGGTTGTAGAGGCACGAGAGAGCCCTTGGTTGTAGCGGCACAGGAGATCGCTTGGTTGTAGCAGCAGGCCTGCAGTACTCAATAGGTGGAGTACTACAGCGGTCTTAGGAAAGTGAGTAGTACTTCGGAGTCATGGCAGGACCATTGTACACTCAGAGACGAGGCTCTTCAGCAGTTATGGTTTCTATAATGAAAATCCTGGTTTGAGTTGAGCCTATGACCCTTGTGTTTCCTCATGATTGAGATGGATTACTTGATAACTTAGGTATATGTATGGGCATATACCTGGGTAGTGGTTATCTGTTGGTTTCATGACCCATGTTTTTCCTAATGATTGAGATGGATTACTTGATAACTTAGGTATATGTATGGGCATATACCTGGGTAGTGGTTATACGTTGGTTTCATGACCCTTGTGTTTCCTCATGATTGAGATGTATTATTTGATAAATTAGGTATATGTATGGGCATATACCTGGGTAGTGGTTATCTGTTGGTTTCATAACCCTTGTGTTTCCTCATGATTGAGATGGGTTACTTAATAACATAGGTATATGTATGGGCATATACCTAAGTAGAGGTTATCTGTTGAGATCATCTTTTTAGTTATCCATGTTGGTTTTAGTGAGACCTTGAGGGCCTCGGAGTCCCTACTAAATAGCTTATACTCACCCCTGCACGGGCTATGCCCGCACTACATCGTGTTGGTTGCAGACGACGGACAACGCTGATCGTGGTGGAGGCTTACAGAGCAGGACGGTACCTCGAGGTGGACCACTGGGCGAGACGTACTCGGAGCGGTCAGGTGGACCTGAGGAGCAGTGGAGGATATCTGTACCAACCCTTCAGGTGGGACTTCCAGAGGACGGCTCGACGCTGTGGCTTTTCTTTTCAGTTTCTGTTTTCCCCTTTCGGTTGTACTATACAGTTGGGCTTCTATTTCCAGCCCCTATTACTTTCATCACAGCTTGTTACAGTTTTTACTTAGTGTTAACTTTTCCGCTTTCTTACTCTGTGGTGCTTGTTTACTTTTCAAAGGCAATGCCTTCCCTTTTTCTGTGATTTACGCCTTGGTGCTAGTCTCCAGCCCCTAGCCTATGGAAGGCGGGCTTGGGGTAGTCACTACACGGGCCCCGAGGATGGGTCGTGACAAATTGGTATCAGAGGGAGGTTGGGTTCTACTACAGAAACTGATATTTCTTCTATGTGAAGCAATAGTGTTTAGCATATTGGGTGTGGTTATCAGTCCAGGGAGTCCAGTATTGGTGCGGTGGCCGACGTATCCGTACACCAGGACCCTGACTTCTGATTTCTGACTTAATGCATGAAAACATTGATTACATGTGTGTTTCATGTTTTCTTTGTGATTACATATATCAGCTCACCAGGTATACTGTTCTGACCGTGGTGCACCTGTTGCATTTCAGGATGGCCCCACGACGGCAGCCATCTAGGGTTCCGAGTGTTGTACGTGACGACTGCCCACTGAGCGACGAGGACTCGGTACAGGGCCCTTTGACATCTGAAGCATCGGTGGTACATATACCTGCCGAGCCACTGGTCCTACCATCCCCAGCCACTGATGATGCACGTCCCCTTGGTGCACTGCATGAGTTCCAGCGCCAGCGACTGCCCAGGTTCCCCGGGGAGACGGACCCTCAGGCCGCCGAGGACTAGCTGGAGGCAGTTGTACGGGTTTTCAGATTAGTGAGGACACCAGCAAACCTCATGGTGATCCTCGCAGCGAGCCTCCTGCATACTGCAGTAGGTAGATGGTGGAGCTTGATGCTCCAGGTGCATGACGAGACATCTCTCCTCTGGATGGACTTTGAGAGCATCTTCCGCTCCAAGTTTGTCCCAGCCACCCTCCGAGCGGTGAGCATCCAAGAGCTACTACAGCTGCGGTAGGGCAGCATGACACTGGCCCAGTACTCCAAAAGATATACTGATCTCTCGTGCTACTCCACAGATATGGTACGGGACCCGTTCTTCCAGGCTCGGACCTTCGAGCAGCGACTGAGCCACGAGATCAGGGCTTCGATGATCTCCCTAAACATTCCGACACAGACAGGAGTGTTGGAGCGAGCCCTCTTAGTGGAGAGTTTCCTTGCTGAGCAGTCTCCAGCAGTAGGACCCACCACTAGCCGGCATGCGGCAGAGTCTTCTGCAGTGGGCAGTAGACAGAAGATGCAGGGGTCTAAGCGGACTAGACCTACCGGTGGTCGACCACGTGGCACAGGGTCGATTGTGCGTGGCACCGGTGGACAACGACTTACTATGAGCGGACAGTGTTACTCCTACGGCGGAGTTGGTCACATGGCTCGTGACTGTCCGACCCGCCATACGGATGACCAAAAGATGAACGAAGGACCTCCTAGGCACATGCAGAGGTTCGATCGAGGCAGATCGCATGGGGGAGGAGACCGTGGCAGAGGAGCTGGCTGAATAGAAAGTAGTGGACAACGCTTCGAGGTGTTTCCACCACCACCACCAGTAGGTCCACCCCGACCGCAGGGAGTTGGTGGACATGGGAGAGCTCAGCTTCAGGCAGCTGAGGCCTTCGATCATGGATCTCTAGGAGCATATGGAAAGGAGCGGAACTAGTGGATACGTCTTTTGTACTTCTAGTTCCTTGTTGATGTTGTGTAGCGTCCTTGTATTATGAGCTGCAATAATAAAAGACGCATGCCTTTGTGATGTTTTCATTCCTTTCCTATTTGGTGTTGTTACTAAGAGGTTCCAGTTTAGACTGTTGACTTGACCCTCACTTGTGAGACATCTACTGGATGAGATCCAGTTACCACACACTAATGTCGACAGTGTGACTCAACCCTTGGAGGCATGAGTAACGGCTGGATCTCTTGGTAGTAGTGTCGAGGCCTTACGACATCATCCTTGGTATGGATTAGTATCATACATGTCGGGATTGACTGTATTAGGCAAAGGAAGTGGTTAATCCAGGGGATGAGACCAGATTTCTCTTATCGATAAAGAAGAAATCTTAGCATCACTTGTGGGGTCGGAGATGGTCCAGGCCATGACAGAAAAGGTCCTGGTCATCCAGGAGCGGATGAGGACAGCTCGGAGCCGGCAGAAGTCTTATGCTGACATGAGGCAGAGGCCACTGCAGTTCGCGGATGGCGACCACATCTTCTTACGGGTCTCACCCCGACGTGAGTTACAGAGGTTTGGCCAAAGCGGCGAGTTGTCTCCATGCTTCATCGGACCATTCCAGGTCCTCAACAGGTTTGGTGAGGTGGCTTATCACCTGGCTCTACCACTTCAGTTGCACCGGGTGCACGACGTTTTACACGTATCTCAGCAGAGGAGATACGTGCATGACCCGACACAAATCATTGACCATGAGGAGCTGGTCCTTGATGATGGGGCGACCCTTGCGGAGGTCCCAGTGGTGATCAAGGATCGACAGGAGAAGGTCCTACGTGGACGATCGATTCCTCTGGTGCGCTTCAGATGGCAGCACAGGAACCTCCAAGAGAGTACTTTGGAGCGGGAGGCTCAGATGCGTGCTCAGTACTGCCTTTGTATACCTATGTTTGTGGTGAATCTTTACAGGGACGTAAAGCTCTGTGGTGGGAGTAATGTAAAGACCCATAAATTTCAAGGAAATTTTTTTCTTAATTTTCTTTGGATTTTTTCAAGAACGCAGTTTCAGAAGGCACCTGATTCCAAGGCCCGGTGTGCCCAAGAATCATTTTCCAAAGATAAACTTGGGTACGTTTAGTGAACGGACGAGCGGGTTTTTCTAACTTTTGAATCGTTGCTCGGAATCAAATTCTGAGGGCACCGATGGAATCGCAACGCCAGTAATTGCTTAGAGACACCTCTTCCGGAGTTGTGTTTGCTCGGTTGTGGTTTTTAATTTTTGGGCTTAAAGTTAAGAAATAGAAAAAATTGTACGAAAAACTTTTTTTTATTTCACTTAAGCCACTTGGAAGCCACTTAAAGCAGCTTAAGTTGAGTTGATGCGGATAGGGTGCTATCCAGAAATATCCTACCCTCTTGGTAGGATATTTGTGAGGTGAGGCCCACACGAGCCCCACTGTTTCATTCCGCTAAGTAATGCACCCGCAAAATCCCGTCATTATGAAAGTCAACTGACGCGTTTTCTTAATTTCATAATGCACCTATTAATTGGGCGGTTTTATTCGTTGAATTAATTCAAAGAATTAATTTAATCGTTTCTTAACCTGTTTTCAATCCATTGGTGTAATAATAAAATAAGACCAACGCACGACTTCTGGAAAAATGCTCGTTGAGAGGTTTGACAACTTTGTGCCCTCATCCTCCTTCGCGAAGAACACGAAGAACGCGAAGGACGCCGACCCCCGATGAAGAACGCCGAACCCTAGGAGATCTGCGACGAGACGCCATGTGCCGTGACGCCGACGATTATCCCTCCGCGACGCTTCTTCTGCGACAATCCAACCCCGCGACAACCTTCGATCGACAACGTCAAGAGTTCGTCGACGCAAAGCCGGATACCGCGACGCGACACTCCACTTGTTCCGTGATGGTCAATTCCACGAAGAACGCGCGTGCAACGACTTGACGAGGTATGGGTTTGTTGTGAAATAATTTATATCCCCATGATTTTTATTTTAAAACAAGAACCTGGATCAAGTGAAATATTAAATTATTAAAATTCATATGATATGTTTGTCATGTGTTATTTATCTTCTCGTTTGTATCATCTAACGTGGAGGGTTTGGGCCAAACAAACATGGCCCGTCAACCCTCCTCTGTTCTTCATTGTTGTGCGGATTTGGCATGCGACGAAAAAAAATGCCGCAAAGGCAATTTGATGATTCTGCAGAGAAGAACGGGTCCCGGGAGGAGCAGCGGCGCAGGCGGGAAGGAAAACGGACCACCGGAGCAACTCTGGTGCCCCGCGGAAGCCACCGGCGCCCCAGTGCGCCGTCGGACATGGCCGCCGCGGCTGAAGCCGCGGCGGCGGCATTTAGTGGACCCGCGGCCGCGCGGGTCCGGCCATCACGCGGGACGCGACAAAAGTAGCGTCTGCTGATCTCCAGCGCGGCCCCACGCGGGGCCGCGACTCTTCCAACCGGCGGGGGCAGCGCCCCGCAGCTGCCTCGGTCGGCCGCTCGGCCGAGCCGAGCTGGGCCGGTCCTACCGGCCGGGCCGCGCCCTGGCCAGACCAGACCAGGTCCAGCCGGGTCGAGTCGACCCGGTTAGGCCGACCCAGGGGGTCGGACCAGGTCGGCCCGGGCCCAGACCCCCCGTCTTCGAACCGTTTCGGTCTTTTGGCCATAACATGAGCTACAGGACTCCGAACGACGCGTAGTAAGTGGAGATGCGATCCTTGGATCGAGACGGTCGTTTTGGTATATCGCACTCAATGTTTCGGAAAAACTTTGGGTTCGGCCGGGTTGGTTCGTACACGAAACCAACCGGGCCCTCGGAGTAGAAACGCTCATATCTTGAGCTCCGGGCGTCCGATTGACGCGCCGTCTGTCTCGTTGAATTCATCTTGAAGAGAAGGAACTTTTGGCATACTTCGCCCGAGTTTTGGTATCTGTTGGATAGTGTCCGGGTTGTATTGTACCCGAAATCCAATCGGGCCCCTGGAACAGAAAGCTGATATCTTTCAGACCGGACGTCTGTTTGACGAACCGTCAGTTGCGTTGGTGATCTCGTTGAGAAATGGTCCCTTTAAATACCCTATGGGTGTTCGGGGTACCGTTGAGATACGGCCGGGTTGGTTCGCACATGAAACCAACCGGGCCCCTAGGACGAAAAGGCTAGTAACTCACAGACCGGGCGTCCGATTGACGCGCTGTCTATTGTGTTGAGACCCCTGTGATGAGGAGGTCCCTTGATATACTTCTTCATGGAACCTTGTGATACTTTTAGTATCGACTAGCAGCTCGTGAAACGTACCCTCCCAGAGACGAGCGTGCAGAATATGGAGACTGTTTAGCCGACTGAGACCTGACGACTGATGATCGAACGACACGGTGTGTTACAGAAAGCCCAGTGGGGAGAACTTGGTTGCAGTGGAAAACCGACGACAGAGGTGCGCTTGGTTGTAGCAGCACAGGGGAGCGCTTGGTTGAAGCGGCAGACCCACGACAGAGGTGCGCTTGGTTGTAGCGGCATAGGGGAGCGCTTGGTTGTAGCGGCAGACCCACGACAGAGGTGCGCTTGGTTGTAGAGGAAAAGGGGAGTGCTTGGTTGTAGCGGCAGACCCACGACAGAGGTGCGCTAGGTTGTAGCGGCACATGGGAGCACTTGGTTGTAGCGGCAGACCCACGACAGAGGTGCGCTTGGTTGTAGCGGCACAGGGGAGTGCTTGGTTGTAGAGGCAGTCCCACGAGAGAGGTGTGCTTGGTTGGAGCGGCATAGGGGAGCGCTTGGTTGTAGCGGCAGACCCACGACAGTGGTGCGCTTGGTTGCAGCGGTACAGGGGAGCGCTTGGTTGTAGCGGCAGACCCACAACAGAGGTGCGCTTGGATATAGCGGCACAGGGGAGCGCTTGGTTGTAGAGGAAGACCCACGACAGAGGTGCGCTTGGTTGTAGTGGAACAAGGGGGTGCTTGGTTGTAGCGGCAGACCCACGTCGGAGGAGCGCTTGGTTATAGCGGCACGAGAGAGTACTTGGTTGTAGCGGCACGGGAGAGCGCTTGGTTGTAGCAGCAGGCTCTCAGTACTCGATAGGTGGAGTACTACAGTAGTCTTAGGTTAGTGAGCAGTACTTCGGAGTCATGGCCGGACCACTGTACACTCCAGAGATGGAGCTCTTCAGCAGTTACGGTTTCGATAATGAAAATCCTGGTTTTAGCTGAGTCTATGACCCTTGTGTTTCCTCATGATTGAGATGGATTACTTGATAACTTAGGTATATGTATGGGCATATACCTGGGTAGTGGTTATCTGTTGGTTTCATGACCCATGTTTTTCCTAATGATTGAGATGGATTACTTGATAACTTAGGTATATTTCCGGCCCCTTTTACATTCAGCACAACTTGTTACAGTTTTTAATTAGTGTTTACTTTTCCGCTTGCTTACTCTGTGGTGCTTCTTTACTTTTCAAAGGCAATGCCTTCCCTTTTTCCGGGATTTACGCCTTGGTGCTAGTCGCCATCCCCTGGCCTATGGATGGCAGGCTTGGGGTAGTCACGGCACGGGCACCGAGGATGGGTCGTGACATCCTTAATGTAATGTTTTCATAAAATTTTTAATGTTACTATATTTCCTTAGTGTAATGTTTTCACGACGTTCTTGAAGTTACTATACTTAATTAATGTAATATTTTCTTAACTATCTCAAAGTTATAATATTTTATTTAATGTATTATTTTCATATCTTTCAAAAAGTAACTATATTTCATAAATTTATTATTTTTATAAATTTCATAATTTTATTATATTTACAAAATGCAGTATTTTCATATATTCATATTCATACATACATACTATTTCTCATGATATTTTTCATAATAAATTATGCCACCTAATATATTATTATATGACCGTTATAATTTGTAGATGTACATGTCCATCTAAAATTCTTGGAAAACGATGATCATTGGTTGAAAATTAAACCATTACAGATCACACTAATATATTATGGGTAATTTGGATGGGATCAAAACATAGACACACCTTTGTATTTAGATACACATGAGATATCTAGAAACATTTATTTGTTTGAAAGCCATAATGAGAGTATGTTGTGAACAACTTATTCGATATACTCTAGATCTTCAACATGATTTTTTTTGCATTATATGATACCAATTGTTGGTGATTACGATTTAGGGCTTCCATGATGAAGGAGACATATGTCCTGATCACCTACTTAATTGAGGGCTTCTATGTTGAAGGATGATAATGGTTCTGGTCAGCTTACAGATCGAGGGATTGTGAGGATATCTAGATAGATACCAATATTTATATCTATGAATTACATAGTGTGGGTAAGAGATACCTTCTTGAATGTATAATTAAGGGACCTTTACACAATAATTTTTTGATATCATACTCTTTGGGTTAAAAAATTGTACACTTTTATTGTAATTTAAATTTCCACTTAAAATTGTAATAACAACATAGTGTTTCTTATACTTTCTCAATTGTTGTGGCTATAATATAATATTCTGTACAGTTTAATGTAGATTATTTTTTTATGTATACATGTGTATATAGTTTAGTTTGATAAATATCTATATCAAGCAAAACATATATTTTCATTATCTTACAGAAGAGGGTTTAAGTGAATATAATTTGTTTAGCCTTGCTTCAAAAAATTTCCTTAATGTAAAAAATGAATGTTCTTAAACATACCATTCATAACCCCTCCTCTCATTTTGTACCTATATCTATATTTCAAAACTAAAAATTGAATTAAAGGAGGTCACTAAGATTCTTATACTTAAATATTATATCAGAAGACGATTTTCACTATTTAGTTTGCATAAAATTTCATTACGTCTGTAAGTTATTTAAAAATTTTCATACAAATTTTTTTGTTTCTTAATATACACCACAAAAATTTGTGGAGAATAAATTCTTTTTGTTTTAAAAAATGGATTGAATGAGTGTTAGATACATAGATAATATGAATCCTACAATACCATCTATTTTTTATGGAAATGATTATCAATACTGAAGAGACAGAATGAAGAATTGTTTCCTTAATATTGGTGTAGATAACTTTGTTGTGCATATTGGAGATTACAGTATTCTTGATAACGCAGTCATAGGTCTTACTAATTAAGAAAAACAAGAATATCATATAAATTATATGTTATGAAATACTTTTCATTATTCTGTAACAAAGAAGAAATATATCCATATATTTTCTTGTGAAGAAGAAAATAGAATATATAAGAAACATGAAGTTACACATTTTTCAATATTGAATGTTTCTTACACTAATAGAATTGTGATTAGAGTATAGTATCGTGGTTTCGTTTTTATCAAGGGAGAACCAATAGGCAAAGGTTATCAAAGATAAATGAATATTTTATATAGTCTACATTAAATTTTAGAAAAAGGATTATATGATGATATGCTTGTAGATAGAATTATTCACATCATTCCTAATGAATGGGAATCAAAGAGAACTACTATTGATGTGTTAAGGAAAGTTAAAATTTTAATCTTGATGAATTATTTGGGTCTCTCTTAAATTATGAGAATAAATTGAAGGGAGATTATGAAAATTTAAAAAATAAAAATTTGATTGCGGCTTCTAAAACAAATATAAATAAAATGAAAGCCAACACTGCCAAGAAAGATGAAAATAAAACAAGTCTAAGGATGTTATTATTCAATCAGATTCCATAGATGTCGATCTCTTAGAGAATGAGTTATCCAATCTTGCTCGTTTGATGAACAATATTGTTGGTAAGTATAATTTCCAATACAGATATAAGAATAAGGATAAGAAAGATAATAATTACCCTGAATAAACATATTATGAATGAATTAAAGTAGGACATATCAAACCTAATTTTACAAGGCATAAATAAAAAATACAAGAATGATAGGGATTCTGAAAGGAATAATAAATGATATTATAATCCTAAAGGAAATAATGTAACAAAGTAATATTATTTATGGAGTGCATGTAGTGGAGACTAATATAATGAATCTTCATATAATGAATCATATGGAATTAAGAATATTGGTCTTATTTAAAAAATACCACTTTAGAACTAATGTTTTGTGGATAAGGTACACAATAATAAATCCCGAACTAAAATACCTTTAAATTCTAATTATCCTGATGAAGAATATTTGACATTTATTAAAGAAGAATCCTCCACATAAAAAACATAATTTTTTACCCTCTTTTAATGAATTATATTGATTTTCCATGTTACTTGAGAATGCAAATACTACCATCAAAAAGAAACATAACAAGCATAATTCCAGAATATGTTTTTAACAAAAGAAGTATTAGATGTTTCTAAATATATTTATGAAAAATAATTCGACATTTTTTCTTTTTTAAAAAACCATGAGGCAGTTAATTCAATAAATGATAAAGATTACATGAATATTGATAACATTATTTATAAGATTTTTTTTGGTTACAAACACCTATCGTTAGACTAATCATAATGAGGATCAGAATTTAGTAATTTGTCTAAAATATAATATATTTTACTTAAATATTATTTTTTATAAATTTGAATCTATTAAAGAAGGTTTTGAAAATATTGATTCCCAACATCATCCTCCTGAGAATAGTTTTGGAAAAAGATATAATCACTAAAAACCATTTTTAGTCAAAACTATTTAGTTCCCTTATGTGCCCCTTTTGGGACTAGGTGTTAAAGTGGTAGACACTGTGAGATAATATTTTCATTAAATAAAATACATTATTTAGGATTTCATAATTCTCACTTTTTTTATGATAATGTGGATTCCTATGATTTTACATTGTGACACATCTAGATCAATTTAAGTTTAGATTCTGAAATATTAACTATTTTATTTTTCGGAAAACAAAGTAATTACCAACAGAAATACAAGGTAAAGGGTTATAGGATGTTTTCAACACATGAATGGTATCAAAAATTTCATTGAAAATATTATTAAGATGAATCGTGAAAGAGTTACTATCATAGAAAATGCTCATAGAGAGATTGTTTGTATAGGTAATATTATTATAATTTAAAAATCCTTAATTTCAAATGTTTTATTTTTTAATTGTCTTAACCAAAACCTTATAATCATAAGAAAATTATTTGATGATGGTTACCTATTTTATTTTATGAATGACATGTTTTTTGTTCAAAATTACAAGGATGAGTTAATTATTTATTCCCATATACATGAGAATATTTATACACATAACATTGAATACCTTAAGATAAAAGAATTAACATGACTTAGTGAAATGGAAGACCAATCTTGGTTATTGAATAGAATACTAGGAAACTGTAACATTATGAACATTTGTCAAAGGTTTAGGAAAATATATGTTAAGGATATAATATATCTAATATTTTATTCTTTAAAAGATGTGACCCTTGTGAAAATGGAAAGAAACACAACTGATGTTATAATTCTATAAGTGTATTATCAACTAATGTCAAATTACATCTATTGCACATGGAAATTTTTTGGTCCTACACAAATTGTATTTATTGGAGTCCAATACAAGACATTTATTTTATTTTATGATTACACTAGATTTAAGTTGGTATATTTTCAAAAAAAATATTTCTTATGACTATTCTTATTTCAAATATTTTTCCACCACAGTTTAAAATGATAAAAAGATTCCATAGAAAACTATTTTTAGTGATCATGGAGGAGAACCATTGATATAATATTCTTCTAATCAGAAAAATACATAGGAAAACGTTTCTGAAGTATTTACCCCATAATAATTTAAACCACATGTTAATGAACATTTTTTACAAAATGAAATTACATTGTTTCTAAAGAATCAACCTAGTGATAGTATCATTGATTATATACAAAAAATAGTAATGACTAGAAGTTATTTATGGAATTAAGTATATCATCTAGAATTTATTTCCCACTCATAAACTAATAGTACTAATAATGTTTTAGGTGATGATGTTTATATAGAAGATATATAAGAAGTACTAAATCAGTTCGAAATAAAGAATTTCTGGACACTAGTTAAATTAAATAAACAAAATTATATATTTGGAGTTAAATGGGTCTTTAGAAATCAATGTGATGAAAATGGAATCATTTTTATAAATAAATAAATATTATTTGCTACTGTCTATAATCAATAAGAAGGAATAGACAATGAATAAATCTATTTTTCAGTAGCTAGACATGAGTTTATTCAAATTCTCTTATCTTTTACAATATTTTTTAACATAAAATTTTTAAAAATTGAAATTATGTGTGCTTTAGTTAATATATATGTTCAATAAGATGTTTATGTTGAACAACTTCCTTGTTTTGAAGATAAAAAACTTCATGAACATGTTTTTAAAAATAGAGTAGATTTATATGGTCTTAAACAATCCCCTAGGGACTGGTATGATAAACGTATAGGATTTCTATTGTGAATTTTTTTAAGGAAACTAAACGTACAACCCTTTTTATAAATAAATAAAATAAAAACATTTATTTGTTAAAATCTATGTAGAAGAAATGATATTAAAATAAAATCTTAAATCCTAAACTAATTCATTTGAGAATAATATTAAATCTGAGTTCGAAATTTGTATAATGGGTATGTTATCATTTTCCCTTAGTTTTCGAATTTATCAACAACCAAAATGAATATATATATATCTCAACTTAATAATATAAAATTTCATTTTAAAAATTATGGATATGACTAACCCCAAAAGTATATGTAATCCAATCGGTACCTCTAACACTATTGATCTTGATGAAGTTGGGAAACCAGTGGATTAAACATATTTCAGAGGTATGATAGGAAGATAAATATAGTTTACCACTATTTTTTCATACCTAATAATTTAAATATACTTATGTGAATTATATCAATCTAATATAATTGAATTCCATTTTTAAAAAGTGAAAAAAATCATTTTTTCAGGGAAGTGTTGATTTAAGGATTTGTATTCTTTTGGAATTGATTTTGTTTAAAAAAATTTTTTGAATGTAGACTATGGTGGTTATATTATATATATGAAAGTTACATTGAGAAAATTTCATTTATAATTATATTTATTATATTCTTAATCAAGTAAAAAACAAAATACTATTGTAGTTTCCACTACAGAAGAATAATATATGGCAGTTGTAAGTTGTTGTGGTTAATTATTGTGGATGCAATAGACACTCAGTTATTATGGAATGAGTTTTACAAAAAACTCAGAAATTATGTGATAAAACTAGTTTCATATCCTTAAAAATTAGCATGTACATCCCTCTCATGCAATGAAAATAGATATTAGGCATCACTATCTTATGGATCACAAAAATAATGGATAAATTATATTAAAATTCATCCGAACACAAGAGCACATTCTGATATTTCTAAAAAATCATACTTTTGGATAGATTTGAATACATTAAAAAAGCCATGAATGATAATTTTAAGGAAATGATTCATATATAATATTTATTAGACATATCTTCAATCATTAAGATATTATTTTTCATAGGGAGAGCACACTTGATTTCATTTTGAAAAATTCATATCCTACTAAAGGTTTTTATAACCAAAATAAATTTTTTGGAACCTAATAATTTCTCTTCAAAGATAAAACACGTTTTCAGAACCTATGGAATGTTTCTGGACTCTAAAAAAACATTTTGGAGTCAAATATCCCTACGAAAAATTTTCTCGAATGCTAGAAAATCCAATGAAAACTCCGAAAGGTATATCTTCTTAATTATTTATTCTTAATTTCATACTTGTTTGTTGGTATTTCAATTTTTTTAATAAAAAAACCAACGAATTAATCATTCCATTATTCCATTTATTTCCTTAAAACATCAATTTATTAGAATCAATAAAACATTATTTGGATTAAAATCAACTATCACAACATATTTATTTTTTTACAACCCCTAGATTGCTTTTGGAAGATGGATAATCTCTGCAACACCAATATAAATAAGGGTACCCCCCTGTATCCCATGTCAAATTCCATACATTTTCACTGAGTTGTTGTCTCCCTTTAATTTTCTCTTCCGATTTCCTGAGTTCTTTTTTATATTTCATATTTCTCTATTAATATCCAATTAGACATCAATGCCTTCAAATAAGGAACAAAAAATTTTCTCGATCATTATTGAAATGTTCATTGATAATTATTTATTTCTTAAGTATGATTCCTTAACAAAAAATATATCAAAATTATAATATTTAGACCTTTTCACGTACATAATTCTCATAGTCCGTGTGATAAAAGGTGGTTTGATCAAATTTTAGATCATATTGTATCTAGTATCCTAGTCCAATATTATCCTATGTTGTTCGAACTTCAGAAAAGTTCATTGAATTTCAACAAAAAAGATGATTATTATTATTCTTTTAAGTAAATACAGACATAGAGGAATGAAATATTCTTTCATTGATAACAAATATTAGTTTTTTTAATTTTCTATAAAATCATGGAAGTGGGAGAAAGCACCAAGAAATAGTTAATTAATCCTAAGAAAAAAATACTCAAGCCTCAAAACTGTAGAAACCCACTCAAACTATCGAGCCTCCAAATTCGATGATACATAAATATTACATAGATAATGTTGGATATATATTTATATAAGACAAATAGTTAAGAAAATAAGGAGATGAATTCTTTGGAATAGATCAGGAAGAAGCTAAATCATTGTAAATAAGAGTAGCTGATGAAATTGAGAAACAATAAATGTAAAATAAGCCTACAAGAAAGATAACTGAAGGTGGTACAGTTCATGATCTACTGGAAGATATAGAAAGACCCTTAAAAAAATTAATGTTCCAAAATATTTTGGACCAGAAATGGAAATTCCACAATAATCACAACAAGTGGCTGTAGAGGATACTCCAATGTAAAATGGAAAGTAAGATATTCTATGCTCAGTCTCAATTAGTCATGAACCAATTCAAGAATGAGAATAATAATAATAATAATAACATAACAGATAATAGAAATAATGTGATGATGAGACATATCAACTCAGAGAAACACAAAGGCAGAGCCAATCCAAAAAATTATCTTCAAGAATATATCATACCACTTCATAAAAACATGTCTCAGAAAGAAAATCAGTCTAAATATTCCTAAATCAGAAACACAATACTATTGAAAGTGATGTCCAAAAAATTCCCTCTGATGATGAAAATGATTAATATGATAGTGATGATGGTGGAAATAATGAAAATCCAGATGATGATGGTGGTGGTGATGATGAAAAAATAGTTCATGTTAGTGATGAAATGAATGAAGCTTAAATGTCAGGAAAATTATAATCTTGGAAAGAAAAGTCAAGAATGTAGATGTCGGCACATCTATGAATGATTAGTCAAAATAAGAAAGGACATCCATATATTTAGGAGAATTGTTTTTTTCATTTATTGATTAAGTTGGTGAACTCCATTCCACACATTCTAAACATTGAGTTATTATTTCAGTTTATTGGATAATCAATTAATCAGAAATTATAATAAACAACAATTTTCCTCTATTGGTTAATAAATCCTCAAGATGACCTCAAAATCATTGTACATAATTATGATATTAATAAGATATAATATAGAGATATCCAAAATTTGTCAAAATAGATCAATTGTGATCTTAATATTTTTGATGATATATTTGATTTAGTTAAGAATTCACTCAAATTATCAGAATACACCATCAACAATCGTTCAAATTGTTTTCTAGAAAAGTGGAAGGATGAAAAAAGATTTAGATTTAAATTGTTTAGTTATTTTAATGGGGCATTAAATTCTAAAACTCAAGAATATTAAATAGTGATGTGTTATAGAGAATAGGTGGGTTAGAAGATTAAGTGTTAGTACGAATAGATTAAGTCTCACAACAAGAATATTCTAATCCCACATGGAATAATTCAAAACCATGTGATGAAGATTTAGGATCGTGAAGATCTTTTAGTAATGATTCAATATGTCCAATAGTATTTGATGAATATGAAGGTCAAAATCCATACCTTGAATCAAAAAAATATTGATTTTGTTTAATCTATAATATTTATTAATTTATTTTTTGATATGACGTGTTTATCTACTTTGTTTCCTATGGTGTGTTTTCTAACATTTATGGTACATTATAATTATCCCTATTTCTTTCTGAAAATTATAAGATAGGGATGTTTTTAAAAATAATATTAGTCTTTGAAGGAAACAGTAGGGAGAATAATTTTTAATGAATTCATACTTATGCAAAGGTGAGATATTTCAATAAGATGGGGAAAAAATATAATGTCACAATACATTCCCTTGGGGTTTTCTTAAATGAAGTGGAGTTACTCGTATTCATATTACGTCATAAACTAAGGGTTAGGTAAGTTATTATTTTAATTTTAAATAAAAACTATTTCAGTTTTTATATTAATTTCATAAATCAATTATTTGTTATTTTCAAAATGGGAAATATTGGCGAGTCAATTGTTTTCTTATTACTTTTTTCATTCCATTATGTTTTGGAAATCACAAATTTATTTTATTAATTATAATACTTATCGATAATAAATTTTATATGCATTTCCTTAATAATTATTTCTATCTATAAGGAAATCTATATGCATGTTCATTAATTGTTTTTAGCTAAGTCTTATGTAATTAAGACAAAATTCAGTTTCAGAACATTCTTTAAGTTATTATATTTTTTATTGTAATGTTTTCAAAACATTAATAATTTTACTATATTTCCTGACCTAAAAATAAATTTTTAATTTTCAAATACTTTTGAGGGGAAGTGAGAACAAATTACGGTACAAAAACACTACATCAGACCACAAATGAGATAGATGATCATTTGAAATCTTGTTTGTGACTTTTAAACATATTACTCTTAAGTAGTTTCCAATGAAGTTCATTTACCTCTAAATCAGGATCATCTTTGATGAGATCCTCGAACTAGACAGAGAATTTGTTCAACATTTGTATGAACTCCTCTATGTTTGAGCATTTATACATGAAATCCTCTTGCCATAATATGATCTTACTTTTTGATACACTCCTTTCAGATTGTAGAATAAATCCTAACCTCACTGGATCCTGAATCCACCATCACTGTGTTAGGGGAAGCCAAAACTACATTCCACTCTCCAAACCGACCATAAGAGGGAGTCCTTTGTAGAGACCCAAAGCTTGGAGTACATGGACATTACATTACTTTAGCGGAATACTTAATACATAACAAAAACAGACACACAAGGACCGTAATAGTTTAGTGTCTTTGGAAACATGGAACGTAATCTTCTAATCGTGGTGAAAAATCTTCAACATATCCCATAAAGATCTTTCCCTTTTTTTACCTAAAACCTTTCTTTATATCCTGGGGAAAAGAAAACAAAAAAAGGGTGAGCTCAAATTCTTAGTAAGGGTAACAATGGATAAAATAATACATTCCATAGACATTTGAACTTAAAAACATGAACATAATGTTTAAACATCAAAATCTTGAGAAATGACATAAAACATGGAAGTATGTAAGGCATAGATCATAATGAAACATTAAGAATGTCAAAATATCATGGGAATAAAACATGTAATTTTGGAATCCATTAAGCAAATGTAATGATTTCCATAGTATCCAAGGCATTGCTGCCAAGACCATCTTAGTGGATAAAGTCCCTTTCTGAATCGAGTTCACTCCTCGTTTCAGTCCTGTTTTACTGAACCGGTTTAACCTGCCATTCCATCCATGTCTATATCATGAGATATAAATCTTTACCCAATGAATTGGAGGGATATATAGGTCCCACAAATCTCATAGTGAAATCATTATTACTTGTGCCACAAAAAAAACATAAAACATTCATCATAACCCAGAGAATAAAATGGGTTTCATAAACATCATCCCATCATAACTTAATCCATATAAAACAAATGGAAATTTTATCATAAGAAAATTGAAACCATGTAAATCATAGAGACATTATACTTGAAACATACACATATGAAATAATTTCATCTTAGATGGAAAATGGTTTTGATAAAACACTTGATATGAATTCTTGAGGAAAATATCCTTTCTTCTTCAAAATCAATTTCTTTTCACAAAACTTCATGCAATTTTAAAAGAAAGAGATTTTGTTGAAAATTGTCATGAAATCTTTTGGAGGAATCTTCATGAAAATAAGGCTTTATAAAACCGTTAAAATTCGTTCGTTCCATATAAGTTAAAAAAACATTTTTTTCGTAGTTTTTTCGGAAAAGTCAAAAAGTACCTCGTATCATAAACAAAAGAAATATTCCTTACATACCATGTAGTAAAAGTCAAAAATGGGTAAAAAGGACTTTAAACATACATGAAAACACTTTTATAAAACATTACATGGATGATAGAAATAACCATTGTAAATACTTACAAATATACAATCTCGGATAAAAATGAGATTTGCAAAATAATCCCTTACCATAGGTCCGATATGCTTCGTACATATCCTAACCTCCTGTATAATGATTTAAATAATGTTATTTACTTATTAAAGAATTATATTAATTGTTATGATATCTTATATGGTTCACTTATGACTTTATATTACCCGTTCTTTTGTAAATACCCTGTTAAATAGCGCTTTGGGTAAAATCGTTTCATTTGTCATCCATGTTTTGACTTGTAATTATTTATATGATTACTTAGATCATGATTAAGTACATCCAGAATGTAAGAAATGATTTATATATAATATATATTCAGAATATACATATATGTAATAGATCGATAAATGGAATGAAATACACCGTTCATGTAGACGGTAGGTCGTACGTACATATGAACGTTGTTTTCATTTCCTCATTGAATTGAATGGAATTAATTGGATGAAATACATATATATATATATATCCAGTATCATTATTATGTCATATATTTAATGATTACTTATTATATATAGTTTATAATCATTTATGAATGGTTAATCATTGAGAATGAATCTCATCGCGTCGTGGAGACGGTATTCCGTACGTACGCACGAGTGATGATATCATTCCCATGATCATGGAATTTTATTGGAGTGTATGTATACTATTACAAAATCATTATCACTTTACAATAATCATATATAGTTAATTTTTACACCATTATACCCATCCAAATAAGGTGGTGGTGGAAAATAGATTATTCTACGGCGTGGAGACGGTATTCCGTACGTACGCACACGCGGTGATTTCGTTTTCCGTAGGATGGATAGATGGTGAAATAGGGTTTTTTCATACTTATAATAACATTTCATTATATGAGTGATATGATGCTATTACTTCATAATGAAACAACCTAAGAAGAAGAAGTGGAAGAAGAAATAAAGGTGAAAGAATCAGTAACGGAAATTACCTCTTCTTTAAAGCGCCTCTGTGAGACCTCCTTTTAGGGCACTAAAATTAGTCATTGAAAAAGACCAGGACCTCTAGTATGTTTCTAAGGAAGTGGAGAAGAGAATTGGGCATGGTTTGGCCGAGCTTGAAGGCTCAAAGTGGTGTGTGGAGGAGAGGGAGGAGGTGCCCTTTTATAAGGGATGAGAGGGGAACCTTTGGAATTATTAAAAATATTAATTTATAATAAATCTAACCCCACTTAAAAACCTCCAAAAACGACTCATATTAGAATATTTGATGCGATAGGGTTGTAATCGCATCAACCAATCACATTTAGACATGTTTGGATCTTATTTTAAACCTTATCATTTTGATTTATCATTATTTAATCTATTTAGGTTTATTTGTGGTAATAATATTCTAAATTTTAAATAATAACATATAATTACTTATTTGTTGTGAATTTTCCATAATTGTTTACTTTATAAAATTATAGACCATGTAAATTTAAATTTATAATTTTTAAATATTTTTGTGATTTTTAATCAATTTTATAATATGATATTTTTATAAAATAACAGTAGTGTCATTTTTGACACTATTCATCTATTTGAATTTAAATAAAATATATACAGAAGATATGTTCAAAATAAAAGCTTTAATAGATTCATAAAAGGTCATATGTATCAATAAAATTAGTGGAGAACATTAAATAGTTCATATAATATTTATTTTATTATTTTTAAAACCATTTATTTGGTTTATCTCTTAATAAAATAATTACTACAACATTTTTGTATAATTATTTAATATACTTATATGTTCCATAAAAATTAAAAATAAAATCCTATGATGAATATAAATCTATTAAATTTCACAATAATACTTTTACTCGAATTTATCATCTTAAAATCATAATAGTTAAATTTTTATATTTATTAAATTATGAAGGTGACAACTTTGGCATCATTTAAAATAAAATAATATAAGTGTCATAATTGATTGTATAAGACTCCCAATGGTCAAATATTCTACCATTGGATGATTATTGTTTAACTTTACATGAAAAATAAGTTTTGGTCAGGGTTTTGTGCCTTTTATGGTCACTATTTGTTTAATAAAAACTATATTCTTGATTTTTCACTAGATAAATAATTTCTGCATCACTATTTTGTCACAATTAAGGATAATTATTTAATCCCAAAAAATTTTAAATAAATTCTCATGATGTAGAAAATTTTGTTATATTTCTGTAGACTATTAATCTTCGAAGATCCATGATGTTTATCACTAACTTAAAATTATTATACTTATAGTATTTAAGAGAGTGACATGTTGTCACTTTCTTTGGTTTTAATAATAATTAAATTATTTTCATAGAAAAAAGTCCCTTAAATGAATCTAATCCGACCCTTAGGTGATATGGGTATACTTTTAGTCATCTAATAGGATTTTAAAAGTGTTAGGGTAATTTTATAATCTTATATTTACCCTTAATTACCCGATTTACCTTTAAATATAGTAAATAAAATTTACCGTAGCTACTATTCACAGTGCCCAAAAATAAAAAGTAGCTTATTAAAATAATTTGGACCTACTGATTCCAAATATGGAATCCATTTTTCCAAATTCAATACACAAAAGTTGCAGAAATTAAATTAAATTTAATCTCGTTGTCGAAAAAAAACGGGTTTTTCTTTAAAAAATTGGAAAAGATTGAATTGATTTAACCTACGAATTCAAGGAAAAATCAATGATAATGACATACATTATATTAAATGGTAAAAATATATTCTATTTATACTTTAAAACAATTCAATATTATAATTTAACCACATAATATATTACGATGAAAACAGTTGTTTTTAATTAAAATATATCTTGTTTTTACTATTCATTAAAATATGAAAGTCATCAGAATAAAATTAAAAATTTATCCAAAGTAAATTTTTATTTCTTTATTTCAAAGAATAATTTTATTTTGTCAAATGGAACTTATAAACATTTCAAAAAATAGATTTAAAGTGGGTGCGCCATCAAAAGGCGGCAAAACTGTATTTTTTTAAAAATATTTATTTTACCTGAAAAATTTATTTTGTTCTTATAACATGTTCTAGAAAATGTGTAAGATGAATAATAATTTTATAATATTCAAAATTTAGTTAATAATATTCATAACATCTAGTTCATAATAATATATCGTTGTTTAGTAACACCCGGTATTGCGTACAACACACGCTATCGAGGAAGGTCACGATTGCGTGTAATGCAAGCCAGGTCAGGGTTGCGTGTTGTGCAAAAATCCTTCGTTGTTTTGTATAACAGAATCCAACCATATTTCATTTATACATTGAATATATATATATATATACTCAATGTTGCGTAGAATAACTATTATCAAAATTTTGTGTAACACGATCCAAGAATAGTGTTGCGTATACTGCAAGCTAATACGGTGTTGCATATAGCGCAAGGTAATCTTAGTGTAGCATACAACACAAGACATTAATGAAATTAAAAGAATATTTTTCATAAAATCTTGGGGTTTTACATTCTACCCCCCTTAAAATGAATTTCACCCTAAAATTTCATCGGGGTTATAAATGGTTTACTACTTGAATGTTTGTTTAATATAAACCCAAATCGTAAAAAAAAACCAAAACATGGCTTTTAAAAAGTAAAGTATGAAATTTAATGGTTACTCAAATTAAATCATCACGGGGTTTCCACGTAGCAGAACATAGGTGAAAATATGGACATGGAAAAAAATCTAACCGTCAAGTTCTGATGGAGAGTGGTAGAGAACATGGCTATGAAAAAGCCAACAATTACAAAGCTATTGATTTGTGATGATCTAAGGTACCATCTGATTAATCGGATATAAGGGAATTAGGACAACATTTTTGGTTTTCAAGATCATTTCCCTAGAGTTGATGAATTAAAAGAAATACTTACATTATTTTGGTACAATTTCACTGTTTTTCGGGCTTTGAACAATTTACACTTCATCTCTTAAAGAAATGAAGTTTAATTTGTTATTCAGGAAGTGTTAATAGATCATGTGATAGAATGATGGGTCATTCCATATGTTTCAAACAAAAGGTTAGCAAAAGTTATCAAATATACATAAGTCCATCTATGGTGAGGTTAATCATATACGATTCCAAAAATGAACTTATACTTCATATATCATACCACGTAATAAAATAAAACTAGTTTATACTAACCAGGTACTTCCTGTAGACAAGTGGTAGGTGATAAAGGCCATTCTCACTTCGGTTGTGGGTTCGATTCCCACAGCCTTGTCTGACGTGATGGGCTGTCGATCGTCCTGCAGGTTGTCCTTTTTCTAAAACTATATTACTATAACATCCCATTAATAATATAAAAAGAAGTTATATCCTAACTTATGTCCAACATAATTCATTCCAATATTTGGGCTTATCTAAAATACTTTGGTCTATGCTCATAGTATAATGAAAATGATTATTTGAAATGTCACAAAACAATCAAGTTAATTCCATCATTTATCCCCCATATATCATAAGATATATCTTATTGGTAAAATTACAAACATGTGAATACCTTAATCATGTATTCTCTTGAAGAATGAATACCCATTAATTGAACCATAGTGAAAACATGAATGTAGTCAAAAGTTAAATCTTTCCACATACCAAAATCCAAAAATTCTATATACTCAAACCATGATATAACCTTCCCCTTATATCAGTCATGAGCTCATGAATACGGTCAAACATTTCGTTTTCTCGTTTTCCTTTCATTATGCGCATATCATCTTTTTTTCCAAAAATATCTCAATCACATTATATGGTTACCGGTACCATTGAAAACCACAATAGACCAATAGATAAATATTCCAATATTCCACGATACTATATACAACATTTTTTTGGAATCCCATTACATAAACACTTAATCATTCCACCACATTGTTGTCATATTCAACATCGCCAATAGTGATCGCATGTGACTTCCCTTTGTCCTTTGCCTTAAGTGGTTGCACATGTCGATCATCACTAACCCTTGGATTAGGGCATTTATTAGCATAATTCCCCATTTCCTTGCACTTGAAGCATTGATGTGTTGGTGGTGCGTTCTTTGCAGTCTTTTCTTTATTCAAATTATTAGAAACCCTTTTTCCATTACTTTGACACTCAACTGCTCGATGACCTTCTTTTCCTCACTTAAAAACATTTTCTAGTCCCTTTAAGACAATCTCCACCATGTTTCTTTCCACACTTTGAGCATAAGGAAACATTCATCTTATTTTTACCATTATTCCGAGATTTCTCCTTGAACTCCATATTTCGTTTCTTGTCAAAACTATCAGATGGATAAGTAACACCAACTTCCATTTCTACCTTGATAGAACAACGCACAATTTCTTCATAGATAATGAAGTCTCTTATAGCTAATTCCCTTAGAATATTTGGTTTTAATCCACTGAAAAATCGATCAACTTTACTTTCATGTTGGATGATAAATCTAGATGCATACTTGGCAAGCCTTGTAAAATTCGCTTCGTATATACCAACAGATTCATCCTCCTTTTGCTATAGTTCAAGAAACTCCTTCTCCATCTTTTTTTGAATAATACGAGGGACGTACTTATTGAAAAATAAGTTCTTGAAATAGTCCCATTCCATGGACTCAATTTCATCTCTTGGCCTTGTATTTTTGATAAGATTCCACCATTGATCGGCTTCACCTTCCAAACGATATACTGCTAAGATGACTTTATCATGTTCAGAACATTGAAGAACTGAAAATATCTTTTTAGTAGTACTGATCCATTGTTCAACAACAAGTGGATAAGAAGACCCACTAAAAGAAGGTGGATGTTGCCTCATGAAGGACTCAATAGAATATTGTTCCCTTCTCTGCTCATTTGGAAGTCCAGAATGATTCATAGCTTGTGTAAGTATAGCAATACGATTTTGCACTCCATCTCCCATTACATTTGTTTATTTAGGAGGACAATCATTCCATTGTCCATTACATTTATCAACACGGTTCCTTCGGGTCCATCCATCGTCTAAAACCCAAAAAGAAAAGTGTGAGAGAAAAAAATCACCCTAGGGAAAAAACATAACAAAGGGGGAGTATCATCAATATCTAACATCTTGGGTTACTGTAATTCTAGTACTATAACCTATACTTAACCTTAGGGACATCCCTAGACATACCTTAGAAATATCTCTAGGGATCTTACTAAAGTTCTCGCATCCTAGTTTCCAAAGTATGACTAAACATTTCCTCTGATACCAACTGTAGAGACCCAAAGCTTGACGTACATGGACATTAAATTACTTTAGCGGAATACTTAATACATAAAAAAACAGACACAGAAGGACCGTAATAGTTTAGTGTCTTTGGAAACATGGAACATAATCTTCTAATCGTGGTGAAAGATCTTCAACATCTCCCATTAAGATCTTTCCCTTTTTTACCTAAAACCATTCATTATATCCTGGGGAAAAGAAAACATAAAAAGGGTGAGCTCAAATTCTCAGTAAGGGTAAACATGGATAAAATAAAACATACCATATACATTTAAACTTAAAAACATGAACATAATGTTTAAACATCAAAAGCTTTAGAAATGACATAAAACATGGAAGTATGTAAGGCATAGATCATATTGAAACATTAAGAATGACAAAATAGCATGAGAATAAAACATGTAATTGTGGAATCCATTAATCACATGTAATTATTTCTATAGTATCCAAGGCATTGCTGCCAAGACCATCTTAGTGGAAAAAGTCCCTTTCTGAATCGAGTTCACTCCTCGTTTCAGTCCTGTTTTACTGAATCGGTTTAACCTGCTTTTCGAGCCATGTCTATCTCATCAGATATAAATCTTTACCCAACGCATTGGAGGGAGATATAGGTCCCACCCATCTCGTAGTGAAATCATTCTTACTTGTGTGACAAAATAAACTTAAAACATTCATCATAACCCAAAGAATAAAATGGGTTTCATAAACATCATCCCATCATCACATAATCCATATAAAACAAATGGATATTTCATCATAAGAAAATTGAAACTATTTAAATCATAGAGACATTATACATGAAACATACACATAATAAATAATTTCATCTTAGAAGGAAAATGGTTTTGATAAAACACTTGAAATGAATTCTTGAGAAAAATATCCTTTCTTCTTCAAAATCAATTTCTTTTCACAAAAAGTAAAGCAATTTTAAATGAAAGAGATTTTTTTGAAAATAGTCATGAAATATTTTTCAGTAATCTTCATGAAAATAAGGCTTTATAAAATAGTAAAAATTCGTTCGTGCCGTATAAGTTAAAAAACATTCTTTTCGTACTTTTGCCGGAAAAGTCAAAAAGTAACTCGTAACGTAAACAAAAGAAAGATTCCTTACATACCATGTATTAAAAGTCACAAAAGGGTAAAAAGGACTTTAAAAATACATGAACACACATTTATAAAACATGGACATGGATGATTGAAATAACCCCATTAAATACTTACAAATATACAATCTCGGATAAAAATGAGATTTGCAAAATAATCCCTTACCTTAGGTCCGATATGATTCTCACGTATCCGAACCTCTTGTATAATGATTTAAATAATGTTATTGACTTATTACAGAATTATATTAATTCTTATGATATTATATATGGTTCAATTAGGATTTTATATTACCCGTTCTTTTGTAAATATCATGTTAAAGAGTGTTTTGGGTAAAATCATTTCATTTTTCGTTCGTGTTTTGACTTGTAATTATTCATATGATTACATAGATCATGATTACTTACATCCATAATGTAAAACATGATTTATATATAATATATATTCAGAATATACATATATATAATAGATCGATAAATGGAAAGAAAAACACCATTCATGGAGACGGTAGGCCGTACGTACATATGAACGTTGTTTTCGTTTTCTCATTGAACTGAATGGAATTAATTGGATGACATAAATAAATAAATAAATATATATATATAAAGTATCATTATTATTTCATATATTTCATTATTACTTATTATATATACTTTATAATCATTTATTAATGGTTAATCATTGAGAATTAATCTCATCGCGTCTTGGAGACGGTATTCCATACGTTAGCACGAGCGATGATATCGTTCCCATGATCGTGGAATTTTATTGGAGTGTATGTATACTATTACAGAATCATTGTCACTTTAAAATAATCATATATAGTCATTATTTACACCATTATACCCATCCATGTAAGGTGGTGGTGGAAAATAGATTACACCACGGCGTGGAGACGGTATTCCGTACGTACGCACGCGCGGTGATTTCATTTTCCGTAGGATGGATAGATGGTGAAATAGGGTTGTTTCATACTTATAATAACATATCAGTATATGAGTTATACTTACGTTATTACTTCATAATGAAACAACCTAAGAAGATGAAGTGGAAGAAGAAATAAAGGTGAAAGAATTGGTAGTGGAAATTACATCTTCTTTGAAGCGCCTCTTTGAGACCATCTCTTAGAGCACTAAAATTGGTCTTTTAAAAATACCAGGACCACTAGGATGTTTCTAGGGGAGTCGATAAGAGAATTGGGCAGGGGTTGGCCGAGATTTAAGGCTCACAGTGGTGTGTGGAAGAGAGGGAGGAGTTGCCCTTTTATAAGGGAGGAGAAGGGCACCTTTGGAATTCTTAAAAATATTAATTTATAAGAAATCTAACCCCACTAAAAAACCACCAAAATGACTCATATTCGAATATTAGATGATATAGGGTTTTAATCTCATCAACCAATCAAAGTTAGACATGTTTGGATCTTATTTTAAACCTTATCATTTTGATTTATCCTTATTTAATCTATTTTGGTTTAGTTGTGGTAATAAAATTCTAAATTTTATATTATAACAAATAATTACTGATTTGTTGTGATTTTTCCATAATTGTTTACATTATAACATTATAGACCCTATAAATTTAAATTTATAATTTTTAAATATATTTGTTATTTTTAAACAATTTTATAATATGTTATTTTTATAAAATAACAATAGTGTCAATTTTGACACTATTCATTTATTTGAATTTAAATAAAATATATACAGAATATATGTTCGGAATAAAAGCATTAATAGATTCATAAAAGGTCATATGTATCTAGAAAATTAGTGTAGAACATTAAATAGTTCATATAATATTTATTTTATTATTTTTAAAACCATTTATTTGGTTTATCTCTTAATAAAATAATTACTACAACATTTTTGTATAATTATTTTATATACTTATATGTTGCATAAAAATTAAAAATAAAATCCTATGATGAAGATAAATCTATTAAATTTCACAATAATACTTTTACTCGAATTTATCATCTTAAAATCACAATTGTTAAATTCTTATATTTATTAAATTATGAAGGTGACAACCTTGGCATTATTTAAAATAAAATAATATAAGTGTCATAATTGCTTGTATAAGACTCCAAATGGTCAGATATTCGACCATTGTATGATTATAGTTTAAAATTACATGAACATTAAGTTTTGGTCAGGGTTTTGTGACTTTTATGGTCACTATTAGTTTAATAAAAACTATATTCTTGATTTTTCACTAGATAAATAATTTCTGCATCAATATTGTGTCACAATTAATGATAATTATTTAATTACAAAAAATAATAAATAAATTCTCATGATGTAGATAATTTTTATAGCTTTCTTTAGACTATTAAGGTTCGAAGTTTCATAAAGTTTATCACTAACTTAAAATTATTATACTTATAGTATTTAAGAGAGTGACATGTTGTCACTTTCTTTGGTTTTAATAATAATTTAATTATTTTCATGGAAAAAAGCCCATTAAATGAATCTAATCTGACCCTTAGGTGATATGGGTCGACTTTTAGTCATCCAAGAGGATTTTTCCAAGTGTTAGGGTAATTTTATAATCTTATATTTACCCTTAATTACCCGATTTACCTTTAACTATAGTAAATAAAATTTATCTTATTTACTATTCACAATGCCCAAAAATAAATAGTAGCTTATTAACATAATTTGGACCTACTGATTCCAAATATGGAATCCATTTTTCCAAATTCAATACACAAAAGTTTCAGAAATTAAATTAAAATTAATCTTTTTGTCGAAAGAAAACGGGTTTTTCTTTAAAACATTGCAAAAGATTGAATTGATTTAACCTACGAATTCAAGCTAAAATAAATGATAATGACATACATTATATTAAATGGTTAAAATATATTATATTTATACTTTAAATCCATTCAATATTATAATTTACCCTCATAAGATATTACGATGAAAAAAGTTGTTTTTAATTAAAATATATCGTGTTTTTACTATTCATTAAAATATGAAAGTCATCAGAATAAAAAGAAAAATTTATCCAAAGTAAATTTTTATTTCCTGATTCCAATGAATAATTTTATTTTGTAAAATGGAACTTATAAACATTTCAAAAACTAGATTTAAAGTGGGCGCGTCATCAAAAGGCGGCAAAACTGTATTTCTTGAAAAATACTTAATTTACCCGAAAAATCTATTTTGTTCTTATAACATGTTCTAGAAAAAGTGTAAGATAAATAATAATGTTATAAAATTCATAATTTAGTTAATACTATTCATAATGGCTAGTTCATAATAATATTACAGTAATATATCATTGTTTAGTAACACCCGTTATTGCGTACAACGCACGCTATCGAGGAAGGTCGCGATTGCGTGTAATGCAAGCCAAGTCAGGGTTGCGTGTTGTGAAAGAATACTTCGTTGTTTCGTATAATATAATCCTAACATATTTCATTTATACATTGAATTTATATATATATATATATACTCAATGTTGCGTAGAATAACTATTATCAAAATTGTGTATAACACGATCCAAGAATAGTGTTGCGTATACTGCAAGCTAATACGGTGTTGCATATAGCGCAAGGTAATCTTAGTGTAGAATACAACACAAGACATTAATGAAATTAAAAGAATATTTTTCATAAAATATCAGGGTGTTACATCCTTCACTCGAGATGTTTGAGAGATTTTTTTCTTATGAGAATACTGACGAACCTTGTCGACCACTGATGGCTTCATTCCTAATATGATTGCATGACGAACATAAGTGAACCCCTGATTCATAGTAAATTTGTTGTTACCCCCACAGTTCACCTTCCATCTCAATTCCAACAGTACTATTCGGTGCCTTGGAAACGTAAACTTTGATACAAATCCTAGGAAAAACAATGTGGCAGATGACTTGGGTGCACTGGTTCGAGTAGATAAATCACCCCCATATATTACCACCCAAACGAATGATTCTATATTCGGAAACTGTAGGGGGAGACCAAGAAGATAGATCCAAATCAATGTGGTAGGAGTATCACGCTTCAAGTGAAAATCAAAATAACACTGAAATAGGGAAAACTGAAATCATGTGATTATGCTCTGAGCATTCACCCAGGATGAAATAAGATCATCTTCTGACGTGAAACGAACTAAGAATAGTTTGGAATCCAATAGCCCAACTATCACAAATTCTTTCAACTTCCACATTTTAGCTAGAAATCGATGAATGACATCAATGGTGGTTCGTCTCTTTCTGAAATGAGAAACCATCGAAAGATACTACACCATAGAGGCTGTCGTGAACTCCAGGGGTGAACTCGGAACCAGGAGAACCCCATCCATGCATGATTGAACATTAGTGAAAACCTAAATATAGGGGAATCTAGGGAGATAATAAGGATCAGTAAAAGAAGAAAAGGGAGAAGGGTGAGTTGGTGATGGAAAACTGGGGGGACTGTCCTCCCCCCCCCCCCCCCTCAGATGTAGATGGCCGAGGATGGGGGTCGATGATGAATCCATCGCATAGGTTATCCAAAACAAGGAGATGACACCTGTGAACCAAAATAACTTGTAGATCTCCAAAGATACTATATATCCTTAATGTAATTTTTTCCATAAATTTATTAATTTTATTATATATCCATAATGTATTGTTTTGTTGATGTCCTGCACCCAGATGCCACATAATTGGTGCCCCAAGCTCTGTGGGACACATGGACTCAAGGTTATCTTCCTGAATAAGAGAGGCTTCTGACTTGAATCGAGAGACTAGGGTGTGTTTTTGGGAGGACCATTCCCTCATCATAAGAGTGTACCATAGAAAATGTAATATAAATTAATTCTAAACTCTGGAAGAAATGTAATTTAAATAGAGGAATAAAACTAATCAAATAGATAAATGAGAATAATAATAATTATATCAACTGAAACAATGGTTATGTAATGTAATGTCACTATAAAACTAGAATATGTGGATAAAAGAAAATTGGATTTAATGTTTCAACATTGTGTAAGGAAAAAAATGGTACTCCATGAATCCCGAGATCAAACTGAGTCATCTGCTTTAAAGAATCATCCAATCAGCTTGAAATCAACTATTGGATGTGTATGATTCTATTTTTCAACACCTTTAGTCTTGTATTCTACTCAGGGAACCAAAAGTTACCCGGAGTGGGTGTGAGATAAATATCAGTAGGCCACTAGAAGTGATGTATATAACCTATGGCCCTTTAAATGGAATATAGAAAGCTACAGACAAGAATATATAAAGTAAAGAAAGTAGTAAAAAATAAATAAATACCCATGTACCCACATCAGAGATCAACTAGATTCTAAACATATAAATATATCATTTATTTAAGAAATTACCATTTAATGTTAATAGGTCTTGTCAGGTATTTCCAGGACTGAAATTACCTCATGATATTATATGTAGTGAAGGTCGCAAGATGTAACTTGGAAACCTGAAAATTAAATCTGGTGAGGGAGTTCCATTGTAATAACCAAGGTAATGTTGTTCTCATGGAACTATAAATCATTATTATCAGAGTCTAGGTAAGGGGTGTTAGTATAATCCAAGGAGTTTAATTTGTAGCATTCCAGAATAAGTATCTCATCTATTCTATGGTTATAAACCATGGTAAAACGTGACTATTGAAGGACATTGACATATGGGCTATCACCATGGAACCTACTAACCAATTCAGAATCCAAAGATTTTATATGATGTATCATATTATAAGGTAAAGGGCCCTTTGATAGTATACTGTGCATATGAGAAATATACAAGAACCATAGTTTATGTTGTTATCAACCTAAGAAAACCAATTCCTTGAATCTGAGAGGGGTTCCCGAGACCCAAGTTATTCTCATATCAGAATCCAATACGAGCTCAAGTCGGTACAGTCCTAGTCGATATTATATTAATGTAATAATATGTTTAGTTCAATTCTTTCCTTCCATTAGTGCCTATAAGTCAAGTTGTGTTTCTGCCATTTATTTATTGGTCCATGAAATTTCTTCTACTAGTTTTTATTGGCCAAGTAGAGTTGAAACAATTTCATAATGTCTTAGTTTACCATTTAGGAATAATAAATTATAGAGGTTTACTCTTCTACCATCTATCAATACAGAATAGTGTGATGAATACTTGTACCCTTTTTTAAATATCAATTGATATGGTCATATTATATACTTAGTATACATTCCATTTCACATTTAACATTTAATAATATTTTTGAAGAACATTCATTCTTATGTTCAAGTGGTGAGAATACATGGTATATTCAATTATTAAATTCTCATTAATATCAATCCATTTGTTATAGGAATACTCACCTTTAGTATGTTCAATAATAGGCATACCCAAATTGTGTCTCAAGTGCGATGAAACACTAACATAAAATTATGGCATAACCTTCTACATGAGGAAGATTGAGTTAATGGTGTAACCCCTAACAAATAATCCCATATATGGAAATAGCATAACGATATGATTCATACATGTATAATCATGGAATGTAAATTTATGGAATGACTCCTGATGAAATCGGAGGTACCCACAAGAACATTCCAAAATCATCGAACTTTAGGGATAAGTTTTAAAACACCCACCGTAGGGATTCATGATTCAACTCCTCTGGTATTGACCCTTGGGTTTCCTCTGATTGTTTTAGATCTATGAAATATTGGAAAACACTCAAATGAAGATATATATGTTATGATAAAATGAGGTGAACGACTAAATATGACTTGAGTACATACTGTTGCACAACCAACCTGATGAATGTAAACTCAATCAGAATGCCGAACAAAGGAGATCTCTTGATCCCTACATTTGTCCTTAAAAAATATCAAAATTGTTTAAATGGAGAAAAATACCTATGGTTCTTAGATTAGGGAAGTTGGGTTGGCTTAATATACCATTAAGGGAGAAACTAGTAACATACCAAAAAAAATTCTTGTGCACAGTTTCTCCAAAATGTTTGTCAAATCGTGCCCAAACCTTGCGAGACAACTCTACCTAATGGTTTGGCCCCACAATTTGGTCACACAGTATGCAATCCATGCACAGGTACATGGAAAAAAAGGTATTCGCATGATTAGGCAACATTATCGTGCTCATACCATGTGAGGTTTCGATTTACAATAAAACACCATATGTACAGTTTTCCAAAGCACGCATTATTTTGTACGGAATACACTAAACCGTGTTCCAAGGTAGGTTTTCCCAAAAAGATGGGTTATTGGCCCCGAAAAAGCCCCTGAAACACTTAGAATCTTTACTAACACATTAGGTATCCATATTTAGTCCAATTTAATTATTAACCCCATAAATTAATGTATCCATACATGAGTGAAAAATCGGGTTCTTATAATCTTCCCACATTAAAATAACATGCCCTTGAATTCTCCTCTAATGTGTAAAGAAAAACTATCTAATAACATCATTTTTCATTGGGAACATATGTCGGCTTCCCTCTGCCATCTCTCGTCCTGTACGCGGCTATGCTCCAATAAACACCATACAAGAGGGAGAGACTAGCCTCATAGAGACTTCATGCATTGATCAATAATGCATATTGAATATTCCTCAAAGGTAGTATCAGAATCTAACCCATAATACTCATGATCAATATGTATGATATGGGGCGTCATGATATTGTTGATACTTTGAGACAAGAAAGACATCGTTCAAGGCACAATATCTAGGAGGTAGAAGTAACCGATATGATACAGGATCGACTATCTCTAGAATCTAAAACAACCTAACGAAATGCAGTGAAAAATTTCTATGATTACTTAAATGTATATTCCAAAACCTTGGAAAAAGTTGAAAAACATCATGATCCTAAACCTCTAACTCAGGATGTAATTGACTGCGATTGACATAATATTTCTTTCTAGACTGAGTAGCATTCATACACTTCTTAATCAGCTAGACATGTTCTGAAGTCTCCTAAAGAAGATGGGGACCTAGTATGGCTACCTTACAAGCCTTTAACCAGCACAAGGGTGAACATTATGGCCTACCATATAAGGCCTAGAAAGGATAAATATGAATAATCACCAAAAAAATATTATTATAAATGAACTCGATGAGGGAGATGTTATTTTCCTAAGAATCACTAAAATCAAGGACACCTGCTAATAGAATATCCTCAAGAACCTGTATTTTCTGTTCTGATTATCCATTGGAGTGAGGGTAAAAATATATTCTTTGAATCCCCTGATTTCCCATAGATTTCTATGATCCCTTCTGAAACAATGAAGTAAAATTATCAACCCTAACTGAAATGATAGTTTGTTGATCCCCATGTAGTAAAAAGATTTCTTGGACATACAGTCTTCCCAACTCATCAAATGAGAATGTCTCCCTCAAAGGAATGGAGATGGATGATTTTGTTAATTGGTTAATGACTACCCAGATAGCATTGCTACTCCTCAGAGTCCTAGGTAAGCCAACTATTAAATCCATATAAACATCTACCCACTTATTTACCAGGATGGGAATCAGTTGTAACAAGCCTACAAGAATCTTGTGCTCTGGCTTCACCTACGGATAGGAGGAACACCTAGTAATGAAGCCTTAAATTTAACATTTCATTCCAAGCTCCCGATAATCGTGTCACATATCACGATACATCATTGATATTCCTATATGAAATACCCCCTATGAATGATGGGACACTTTCATCAACTCCCCTATTATAACTACGGGAACTCAAAGATGTCTACATAGTTGCCGGACATCGTCACTATTCACAGACTAATCCTGAGGTGGTTTATCTCTTGATATGCTCTCACAAAAATCCAAATCATCAGGATAAGAAAACTATATATTATTCACCTTATCAACGAGAGGAGGGGTAACTATTTAGGCTAAGAGATAATACTGCTCATGACTATCATGAAACATCAGATGATGTTCAGAAAATAGGTCCATTAACTTTCCTTCAACACTAGCTACCTATACATTATATGTTTGAGTTTTCCAACTGAATGAATCAGTGATAACATTGCAATTTATAGACATATAGGAAACCTCAAAATCAAAGGATTGTAGATATTCGACCCATCTCAGTTTTTGAAGGTTCATGTGACACTATGAGAAGATATACTTGAAGTTTTCTGATCTATATACACCACATAGTGCTTGCCAAATAGGTAATGTCTTTTGCAATGTAAGGAATGGAAAAATACTACTAGGTCAAGGTAATGCATTGAGTAATATCTCTCATGAGGCCCCAATATCCAAGATCTGTATACAACGAATTTTTCGTCTTGCATAATCATTACTCCTAGGAAAAATCTAGATGCATCATAGAAGAAGATGTAATATTTAGCTGGTTCCGGAAGAATTGGACTTGGTGTCGAGGAAAGCCTCCCCTTCAGTTCCTAAAAGGTTGCATGATTTTGTAAAAATGAACATAATACCCTTATTTTTAAGTCTAGTAAGAGGTTATGTAAGGAATGAGAAGTCTTGTGTGAAACAAAAGTAATATTCAGCACGCCCTAAGAAACACCTCATATAAAACTAGTTATTGGGATACTCCTATGAAACTATAACACTATTGTTTTTAGGGTCAACTAATACTCTTGATTCTAAGATAATATTAACCAAGAATAAGAAATTGTTGATCCAAAATTAAAATTTAGAAAGAAATACATTATTTTGATTTTCATTTAGTGTGTTCAGAAAAATCACAAGATTTTTTCTGATGGTCGTTATGTGTGTGAGAATACACCATGACGTATTCCACAAACTCCAATGAAAAAGATTCCAAATATGGGTAGAAACCCTATTCATCAAATCCTTATAAAAGGGGTCTCCATTCATAATTCCAAACATCATAACAATATACTCATAAAAACCATACCTAAAATGGAAATCTACAAGAGGTATGTCTAACGGTTTGAATCACACAATATTATAACACAGACTCACGTTGAAATTAGAGAACACATTTTTTCCTCAGAGATTGTCTAAGATATCATATATTCAAGGAATTTCATACCGATTATTGGCAATATGATGGTTCAACCATTTGTAATCCATGAATATATGTGATGTTCCATTCTACTTCTTGGGGAAATGAATGAGCGAACTCCAAGAGAATATACTATTCCATATAAATCCTTGGCCTTTAGGTCCCCTATCTTCCGTTGGTGCTCCTGAAGCGTAGTCAGTGCAATTTTATAAGGAGTAATAGAAACATGAGATACTCCTAGAAATAGATTTATTGTAAACTCTACCGCTTTCTTAGGAGGTAATAATGTTATTTCATTAGGTAAGACTTCGCTAAAACGTTCAACTACTCGAGGGAAACCAGTTTGAAGTAAATCCAGATACTTGATGAAATGATTTAAAATCATGTCGGTAACTTCACCTACCTCGTGATGCTTTTGTCCATCCTTCATATACTAGATATCCCACTCACATTTGAAAAGAGAAATTATTCTTTCTGGAGAGTTAAAAGAAACCATGTAGCGATAAAAATATAAAAAGGAAAGATAGTGGACAAACCAAACCATCCAGATAATTATATTGAAGCCCATCATCTCAAGAACAAAGACATCCCACATGAAGGGGTAACTGCCAAAATCAATGGGATAGTCCCTACACTGGCATATTCCCTCCGTATATATTCCCAATGGTGTATTGAGGTTCATTACACTACAGTTATACTATTTCTATTGTTTCATACATTCCACGATAGTTACAAAAATAAAATTATTTGAAAAACATGTATCCAAAAAAGAAGAGACAATAGTATTAGCTTCTAGAGTAGTACATCGTACTGTAGTTGGTCCCACAACCCGATCCTTGAGTAGCAGTTGTAAATCATGAAACTGATCTGATTCATGGCCATGTGCAACAAATGTATGACCATGATCATGACTGCTCTGCCAGCGCTACTGGTGATCATGGATCAGACTACTACTTCCATGATCTTCTCTTCATAAAAACCTTCATATGAAATTCCAACTCCCCCCAGATGCTGAACAAAATAACTCGCTCATGTAGGTGGTGATAAAGGTGATCCTTTTCCACTCTAAGATGTTGTAATGTTAATGAAAATGGTTTGACGATGACCCATATGGTTGAAATCTGATCTTTCTATGGGGTCTATGACACACATTGGGTTCTCATTCCCTTGTCTTCGACACTAATGACGAACCACAATGATGTCAAAATGCATACTCTAGATTCCACATCACTTTTTAAAAACCTCAACGAATGATTTCCACCATCGGATGAACTACTAGCCTTAGGTTGAACTGGTCCTTTAAAATTGGTACTTGAGCCATCCCTCAGGTTACATTCTGTGATAAGGGCATGATCAAAAATTTCAAAACTGTTGGAAGGTGAAATAAATTCACCTTAGTTCAGATGGAATACTGGAGACCATCATAACAATGTCTAGAATAAGAAATCTCATGAGAGGATTGAAGTGTTGAAAATGCATCAAATCATTGAAACATGATCATTATTCCATAACTGAGATTGAAAACTACTTGATATGAATGAACTCTCAATCTCTATCATATATCAATTCCTGATGAATGAACTAATCATAAAAGGTAATCTGAAAATCAACCCATAACAAGCCCTGATGATAACTGGCATGTGTATCCACATCCCACCAATGCTTGGTCGAATCCCAAACAATTTATGTATTAATAATGACTAATTGATCAAGAGTATTTTCAAGATTCTCAAATAGATACATAATAGACTCTATCCATGAATCAACAACATGAGATCCACCAACCACTATAAATATAGGAGTACGATGCTGCCAGAACTCACTGGTCTGATCATCCATCATAGGTTCAACACATGGAGAACCATGCATTGATTGCATCAGACATAAGAAACAATCATAAACATGGACATCTGTGTATAAATCAAGAACAAAAGGTGGTTCTTCAATTGGAACTCTCTGAGGTAAGAATGGCAGCTCAGGGCCCACCATGTCGAGATCTTGGACATCATCACCTAGATGTAGAACAATACACGGACATCATGGAGACATTAGTCTACAAATAACAATAAAACACCTCATAAAAAGATTAACATCATAATATAGCATCACTAGTTATAACTGAATGTATGAAAACCCAATAAGCAAGTCATAATACACAAACTTTCTTCATAGATGTCTAGGTATCAGTAAGTGCTCAAGTATACATTTTAGGTCATTTTGCAGATAATTTTTTCAGGTTCACTCCTTTACCATTCATAAACATGGAAAGGTGGTATATGGATGTGCAACCAATTCATTTTATTTTTCAGGATTCAATTTGTAATGGAGAGACATTTCTTGATGAATCAGTCCCCATAAACATATATCTAGAAATGGAACACACATAAGTATATCCTAGTTGCTGAACATGGTAAATTACTCATCCCTACCCGTGAGGCCACATACTCCTCATGAATTAGGACATGAAATAACACAATCATAGCCAATTAATATAGGTACAAACAAACTATCATATCATCACTCAACAATCACATTATTATTATGCAATGCAATGAAATGAAATGCACCAATATGACTTGGCAATATGCATGACATGTGAATCTTAGGATGTATAATGATTCCGGAACCGTTTCTCCTTTCCCTCTTATCATCAGGATAAGAATGAGATAATACCCTCAATAGAGTAATGATCAACAACACCACACAACATGTGAATCACCCAATACTGAAATATTATCAATTGTAATAGGAAAAATAGAACAACAATTGTAATTTTGGATACATTGTTTTTACCCTGAATATGGGTTCACAGCACGCATGATTTTCATATGACCATGTCCCAAGGGATCATATTCTCATATATATTGTCTGTAAATAGTAAATAATAAAATAAAACATGCCTTGGGATACTACATTGTGATGTTCCAAACCCAGATACCACATAACGGGTGACCCGAGCCCAGTGGGCCACATGACATCAAGAACATATTCCAGAATTCCAGAGGGTTTGGACTAGAAGAGAGATACTAGGGTGAGTTTGTGGGAAGACTATTCTCTCTTTATTAGATTGTAACATTGATGATGGAATATAAATGAACATGAAACAGTTGATGAAATATAATTTAAATAGTGGAATAAAAATAATGCAATAGACAAACAAAAATAATAATAACTGTATCAACTAGAACAATGGGGATGTATTGTCATGTCACTAGAAAACTAGAAAACATGGATTCAAGAAAATATGAATAACTTGTTCCACAAAGTAAATGAAAAAAGGTTACTTCAAGTATTACGAGATCCTACTTGGCCATCTACTATTATGATCCATCCTATCATCACACAATCAAGTGTTAGAAGCTATGTGCTTACCTTTGTCCACACCTATAGCCATGTAATCTACTATGGGAACCAAATAGAGCTCATATAGGGTGTTATATAAATCTCAGTGGGTCACCACTAGTAGTGTCTATAACATCATGACCATGTAATGGAATATAACATTGTGAAAACATGCATATATAAGGTAAATCATGCACTACAAAATAACTAAATACCCATGTACATGTTTCATCCCACAAATGGTGTCTGACATGTTACCAGTTCATTTTATTAAAAAATTACCATATAATGTTAATAGGTTATGCGAGGCATAGCCATCACAGATATCACCTCATGATTGTATAAGAAGTGAAGGTCCCAAGATGTAACAAGGAAACCTAAAAATGATATAAGGTTAGGGATTCCCTATGCAATAACCTAAGTAACATAGTTCCCATGGAATGATAAATCAGTAATATCTGAATCTAGCTAATGGGTAAGATTGTAATCCAAGTAACGTAATCCATTTCATTCCTCAATATGGTGCCTACCGAGTCCAAGGTGATCAACTAAGGTAAAATGGGGATAAGTAATTATAGGGCCCTATGGACTTTCACCATGGCACCTACTAGACAATGATATATCCAATAATCGTATCTATAGAATAATGTAATAAGTTAATGGACCTTGTTTTTTTATACTAGTAATCCATGGAGTATAAAAGATCCAAAGTCTTGGTTGGTATCAACCTAAAGAAACTGCATCCTTGAATCAGAATGGGGTTCTTGAGAACTAAGGTATTCTACTTTCAGAATACAAGGAGAGCTTGGGTTATTACTTTCCTATTTGATATTGTCTTCATATAATAATACATTTTGTTCAATTATTTCCTTCCATTATGGTGGATATGTCATGTAGAGTTTCAACCATTTATTTACTGGTACAAACCTTGTCTTCCATCAGTATGGATAGTCCAAGTAGCATTGATACCATTTAATCAAGTATATGATTAAAATTTATGCATATTAAATTATAGAGGATAACACCACTTCCTTCCATCAATATGGAAAGGGTTCTACAGACATAAACCATTTTCAATATTATTTAATAAGGCCAAGTTATATACATAGTATACATTTCATTCCACATTCCACATTTAATAATAATTTAGAATCACTTACATTTGGTGTCTACTGTTTTGAGAATACATGGTACATTCCATTATGTAATTATCATCAATTACAAGAAATTTATTATTGAATATACATGTTTAATAAGTTCAAGAAAATGCACACTTGAACAATTTCTCAAACGTGCTAAAACACAAGAATCCAATTATTGAATATCCTTGGAAATGGGGAGGATTATGTTGTGGGTGTAACAACTAACAAATAATCACATATATGGAATGATCACAAATATAAAATTCTAACAAGTATAATCACAGTATGTAAATTTATGAAATGTCTCCTGTTAAAATCGGAAGTCCCTACACGAATGTCCCAAAATCATGGAATATTAAGGATAATTTAAAGACCACCCACATCAGGGTTGTGTGATCCTCCTCCTATGGTATCAGCACTTATTTCCTTTGATCTAGGTAGATCCATGAAAAGGTGGAACTTTCTTACATGACGATATCTAGGTCCAGAGAAGAAGAGATGAAGAACGTCTAAATTGGATTTGAGTACTTCTTTTTGTGCATCCAACTAGTTTAATGGTAGCTCGATAAGATGTCGGACGAAAGAGATATCTTGATCCCTGAATATGGAATAAAAAAAATATCCAAATTGGTGAAAATGGAGGAAAATCCAACTTTTTCATGAATTATTGATGAAGGGTTTTCTTAATATATTTTTAAGGGAGAAACTGAAAATATACCCTGATAATTAGCATGTGAACCCTTTATTTGCAAAGTTTGTCAAACCATGCCCACACTGTGAGGGAAGACTCGGTACGAATAGTTTGGCCGCATGGTTTAATCAATCCATGTGAAATCCATGCATGGGTTCCTAAAAAAAGGTGTTTTCATGGTTAGGTTGCGCAGTCGTGCTTCACCATGTGAGGTGGATCTGTCTAGAAAACATCATCCTCGTGAATTACTCTAAACCATGTTCCAAGAATTTTCCCCCAAAAAATATCAGTTATAGGCTCCGAACAAGCCCCAGAAACCCACAGAACCATTACTATATATTTTGGTATATATATTAGGTTCAATGTTACCGTTTAGACCAAAACATAATAGATCTATACCTGAGTGAAAAACTAGGTTCTTATAATTTTTATATCATTTTTAATGTTACTATATTTACATAATGTAATGCTTTTATACAATTTTTAAACTAACTATATTCCAAAAAGTAATGTTTTCATATATTCGGATTCATAGAAAATTAATATTTATCATGATATTTTTTTATACAAAACAATTTCATCTAATCTGTTATTATATGACCATTGTATATTCTAGCAATACATGTCCCTTAGAAATTTTAGGAAAAATATGACCATTGGGGGAAAATTCAACCATTGGATATCACACTTATAAATACCATTTCATGATGATGTGGTCAAAACATAGAATTAATTTTCTATTTCAGGACATATGATAGCTCTACCAAAATATCTTTGTGCCAAATCCTTAAAGTGATTTTGTTATGAACAACATCTTCGGCCTAATTATTATCTTCAATGGGAATTTTTTATTTGTGTGAAACCAATTGTGGGTGATTATAATTAACGAAATCCTTGATGAAGGAAGATAGAACTGATGATTACCTAATTAATCAAGGGCTTCCATGTTGGAGGAAGAAAGAATTTCTAATCACTATATAGATCGAGGGCTTGTGGGTATAATAAGACAGATAACAATTATTGTATCGAGGTCTTGCCCAGGTGTGGGTACGAGTGAAATTTTGGAAATTATAAACCAAGGGACCTTTTTCCATGGTGTTTTGGATACCATACACATTTGTTTTTTATAGTTGTATTCATTATATGTTCTTCAAATTTATAATACAATTCATTACAAAAATAATGATTTTATTATACCTTCTATTTTTTGTAACTCTAATTTAATATTATATATAGTTTTAGGTATAGAATTGTTTAAGTATACCTCTGTACTTATTTCATTTAGATAATCGTCCTGATTGGTCCCAAATTGTTTTCCATTAATCTTACTTTAGAGGGTTCAAGTGAATCTAATTTTCTTAACATGTTAAACAATGTTTCATAAAGGTTAAAAAATATATTATTTTAAACTGAAATTCACTACACTTTTAATTGAGTATCTACATATATATTTCAATCATATAATTCTGATCAGAGGAGGTCTATGAGATACTGATACTTATACTTAATATAAAAGGGAATATTTTCACTACTATGTTTTCTTACATTTTTTAGTTATGAATGTTTTTTAAAAAATTTAAATAATAACTCTGTTTATTAATACATACTACACTAACATGGTGTGTAAAAAAATACTTGTTTAGAAATATGGAGGGAATGACTGTTGTAACCTTAGATAATCTGAACACTACAAGAAAACCAAAGTTTTTATGGAAAAGCTTATGAATACCAGAGAGACAGAATGGATATATTTCTATTTATAATAGTGTTGACAACTTTTTTAGGCATAATATAGATTAAAAGATTATTTTAATGGAATTCATAAAATATACTAATCATGAAAAGAATGATTATCAGCTATAATATAAGGTACATGATACTTTTAATTTTTTCTATGACCCAGAATATATATAGCTAAATATATTCTTGTAAAGATTCTAAAAACATGTTGATGAAACATGTTGTTACGCATTATAGAGATCTAGAATTTTTTTAAACTAGAAGAATCATTCTTAAAGTGGATTATCATGGTTTTTTTTCGAATTGTAGAACCAATAGTTATTGTCCAACATAGATTCTATGAATATTGTAAACCGTGTATAGTCAATAGGAGAAAATGGTTTAGATGATGAGATTCTTGGAGATGAATTTATTTACATTGTTCTGAATGAATGTGATTATATGATAATGACTATTAATGAATCAAGGAATGTTAAAGCTTTTACTCTTGTTGATGTATATGTGACTCTCTTAAAATATAAATTAAAGAGATATAGTGAGGATAAAAATAAGAAAATATGGATTGTTGATTTTATAACTACATTAAATAAAATGAAATCCAAGACTACAGAGAAATTTTCTAAGACATCAAAGTATATGAAAGCTTTTATTCAGTTAGATTAAAGTTATATTGACCACCTAGATAATGAGTTGGAAAATATTTCGTGGAGAGTAAACATGATTTTTGGTATGAATGATATCTACTACATATATAAGAATATGGATAAGAAAGATAAAAAGTCTAAGAAGTCACATGTTATCAATGTATAAAATTAGGACATATCAGTCCAGATTTTACATGTCATTAATGAAAAGGCATGAATGATTTACATTCTAGAAGGAATAAGAAAATATATTACAAGAATAATCAATAGAAATACATGAGTGTAAATGATACTTGGAATGAAAGTGGAGGAGACTCATCTGATGAATCGTCTGATAATGAATCTTTTTGGCAGAAGAATATTGGTCTTGTTTTATAGAAAAGGTACGCACAACTGAATCCTTAACTAATATATATTTGAGTGCTAATTACCCTGATGAAAAACAACATACATATAATGATTAATAATATTCCCCGTAATAAGATAATTCTTTTCCCTCTTTTGAAGAAGTATCGAGATTTTCAAATATACATGACAATGGAAATAGTAAGATCAAAATGGAAATTGACAAAAAAATCTAGAACCAATGTTTTAATTAAAGATGTATCAGATCATTCTAATGATATTGAGGAAAAATAATTCAAAATAGTTTCTATTTCAAAAATCCTTAAGGATGTTAATTCTGTAAAGCATAAATTTTCCAACAATTTTAAAAATGTTATTTCAACGAAAAATGTTTTAGAGACAAACTCTAATCCTAAGACTAATGACAATGTGGGTAATAATTTATTTACCATAATAAAATCTGAAATGTCTCCCTTAAATAATATTTTGTAAAACATTACTTCTAGAAAATAAGGTTTGGAAAAAAATTATTCACAAATTCATCCTTCTATGAATTGTTCTGAAATGGGTAAGTATAACTAAAAAAAAAATTAGTCAGTACAATTTGGTTCCTCAATGTGCCCCTTTTTCACTAAGTGTCAATGTGGTGGACACCAGGAGGAAAATTTTTGATTAAAAAAATCCAATACTTAGGATCTCCTAAAGCTAACATTTCTATTAAAATGTGGATTCCTAAGATTTTACATTCTAACACTTCTGGATCCAAGAATATTTACATTCTGAAAACCTAAATATTTTATTTTCAATAAAACAAACGATATTCCAAAAATAGTTTATGCTGCATGGAATGTACATGTTCTGGACACATGACTAGTAAAAAAAATATTTGAAAAATTTATTAGGATTAATTTTTAAATATTTACTATTAGAGACAATTCTAAGGGGAATATTTCTTTTATATGTAACATTATTATACTTGTAAATTAATTAATTACAAATGTTTTATTTGTTAAAGGACTTAAGAACAACATTAAAAGAATAATAAAATTGTGTGATGATAATTATCTTGTAAATTTTAGTAATAATAAATGCATAGTAACAAAGTATATGGATTTTTTTTCATTCGTTCTTCATATCACCATTAGAATGTTTATACACATAACATTGAAGACCATTGGAGCCAAGACATACCTTGCAATAATGAAATGTAATTACAATTTTTGATATGGAATAGAAATATAAGACATTATAACTTTAGTAACTTTTGTAAAATATTTAATTAAAGACTTGTTAAGGATATTTTAGATCATATATTTGATTCTTTAAAAGAATGCGACCCTTGTCAATATGGCATGAAACATAAGTAAATCTCATGCCTGGTTTTTTATGTCTTTTTTGGATATAGTTTGTTGGAAATATCAATCATTTTAGTGGGTCTTGGGTAAGATTACTATTGATTAATCAATTTTAATCTATGTATAATCACCCTAGATGGGGTTCTATATTACTTGTTTGGGTGTTTTTGGAGAAAATGTGGTTACTTCATGGTCTGTGGCAAACCATGAACCCATTTGAAGAATTAAAAAAAATTGTTTTTATATAACTCTTTTTTTATTCATCATTATTCACCTATTAAATTTCATAATTTTCTTCCCCTGACATATTCAAACAACTATATCCTTTTTGAACCCTCATGAATTCATCATCATGGTGAACTTCAATTACTTCTTTTAGTATTAGGCCAGGCCGTGGGCCCATTTCCAATTTAAAAAAAATATAAATATTTTTCTTGTAAATATTATTAATTTATTTATAAATAAATGTGATTAGACACCCCACTAGAAGAAAAAATCTCAATCCTCAACCCCATTATCTATTTTTCTTCATTGGAGATCAATTGTATCACATATTATGGAGAAAGTTCTCAGGGTCCCTTAAATCCTCCAGATTTGAGAAGGTAAATTGTTTCATCCATAAATCATTTATTTTATATACTTTCCCCCAAATCTATTTCCCCTTATTCATCATGGCCTAAGGAGACCCTCCACTAAGATTTAATCAATTTTATCTCCTCTGTGAGTGTGGATCTATGGGAAGACAAAGAGTAATCATGTTTCCATGGTGAGATTACTTCTACTTTGACCTCCCCCATCCTCCTCATTTAATTATTTCATGGTTATTATTTATACCATTGTCATGAAATAACTTAGGGTATTTTTTCTAGGATTTTTATGGGTTTTATATTCATTTATGGATTTTCTTCATAGTTTTAGGGTTTATAAATCCAAAGTAGGTGATTTCGGTTGTGCATTTCCATTAATCCAATGATTTTTGGTAGGCTTCCCATTGAACATTACCTTTTTAGTTAAATCCATATACTTCATTCTTTTTTCATCTTCATCATACTCTGCAAATTTTAATTTATTCTTTGGATTCTTTTTTTTGTGTTCCAAGTAGCGGTTAAAACCTTGTTTTTTCTAACGTGGTTTGGTTTCTTTAAAATGGTGCACAATATGTTTTTTTCAAATGATTTAATAGCTTTCGCACTTAGGTTTTGGTATTTTTAACATTTTTTAGTAGCTTTAATAAATTTATAGATTTCCATTGATGTTTTATTCATTTTTGATTTATTAAAATGAATTGTTTTGTCAAAACAAATCAATGCCATGTGTTCGGTATGTTTCTCAGTTGTATTTTATGTGTTGAGTGTGGTTGAAAAATAATGGATTGGCCTTTTAATAATATTTGTAGTGGGAAAATAATTTTTGTGTGTTCTTTATGTGGATTCCAAAAATATTTCGGTTTTTATAATGGTGTATTGGTTTTACGGTTTTGAACATGTGTTTCTAGTGGCAGGATTGTTTGGCACTTTTATAAAATTGGTTGTATAATGAACAATAAAAAAATATATATATTTTAGGTTTCCATATTTTGGAATTGTATAATCATTTTTTATCACCTCTTTATTAAATGTGGTATTAGTGGCTATGAAAAATGTCGGTTTGGTAAAAAAAATTAATGGCCCGTTAGGCGTTTCCTAGAAAAATTAAGATTGAGTGTTTTAAATATATATACCGGGTTTCACCAATTGGAATTGTTTGATGGCCCATGAAATGACTTTTTTATATATTTTTAGGGATTAAAAATGTGGTTGGGTATGTTTTGATTGTGAGTTTATCATTTAAAGAGGGTTTTTGAATGAGTTTTATGTACAAATCCTCGTTACACTCTTTGAAATTATTTTATGAAACGTTTAAGTGGTTTATTTATCCGTGAAATAAATTTGAATCACGTTTGTGGGATATTAGTGTGTTTATTATTTGTTAATTAAATTTTCATGAGCAAAGTGTATTTGATAATATGTGTAACTTGATTGAGCACTAAAGGGAATCTCAGGTATCTTGGTGGGCAGGCATGTACTAGTATTCTAGTGACCCCAAGGGGTTTGGCCCCTGTTTCACGTATCATGTTTGATGAAGAAAACACTAACTTAACTATGAAGATGTTGTTGTTGGATGACAACAAGTTTATGGTTATGATCCCTACTAGTGTATCTTGTGGATGATAACTGATATTTAGTATGGTTACATTCACCGAGATAATAGGTACCTAAGTCTCACAACTAAATAGTGACTAAGGGTGTTCTCGCGACCTATTCTCATTGGTTATTCTGTACACACCATCGGCATATAGTGTGATTGATTCGTAAATTCAGTAGCGTCTGTGATTTATTTAAAAATACACATTCCATAAAGAATCCTTCTTGAATACTATTTCCATTTTGAAGTTTCACCTCTTTCGAAATTGTTACTAGAATTCTTGTTTATAAAACATGCTCTCTTTAGTGTGGTAATTTTTTTACAAAATGGGAACACATTTGAAAAAAATACCTTTATATATTGTATTTAAAACTTGAAATTGATGTTAATTTTATTTTTAAGGATTTTCATTGGTAATAGAATATTGGGCTAACCTACTATGTTTTAATACTCACGCCTACAGTCTTCTTCTATTTTTATCCTAGTTTAGTTTTAATTTTTGGTTTTATCTCCTTGAGTTACATGTGATCATTCTATTGGAGATTTACTAGCAAGGTCCCATGGATTTAGTTGGTTATTAGGCTTGGTCAGTTGAGTTGTTGGTTTAGTATTACATTTTGTTCATTTTACAAAAAATGTAATCTTCAATATTTATGTAAATGTATTTTATAATGTCCATTTCATTATAATATTGTTCTGATTGTTTATATTTGCATGAAATCATTCCCTTATGTACAGTATTAATTCCCTCAGTTCTTCTGGACACCCTAGTAAGAACAAGAATGCCTCTCGGGACTTTTCGCGGGCTGGCCTGGAGGACCAGTTTGGGGTCGACTCAGGACGATTTGTGACAAAATTGTATTAGAGGGAGGTTGGATCATTAGAGACCTTTCATTTTAGAGAACCCTTGTTATTTTTGGGGTGTCAATGTAGATTGATTAATATTTTTGTTACGTGAGGGGTATGTGCGGAAATACCATCATGAACTCTCGATCATTCTGATCTTCAGGTTTCCACATGAAGTCTGATTTTATTAGAGTACATTGTTCTTATTCATTGTTTGGTGTTGGGATATGACAAGAGGAGATATTCTAAGGGCCTCCATGAGACGGCATGGCCTAGAAAGCCATGAGGAGCAGGGGCATGGTTCTAATAAGACTCACTATGTTAGTGTTGTGTTTGAAATATGGCCGCCAACCATATGATCAAGTCACCCATTGACTCTATTTCTCTTTTGTCGGTCTCTTAGACCATTCTTGAATTATGATATTTTTAATTGAAAATCCTTGTGTGAAAATTATTGAAATGGGTTATAAAGTAAGGATTGTATTTTTTAAAGTGGAAAAAGGGGTTTTCAAAAAACAAATATATGATTTTTTATTGGAAGGTTTTGTTTTAGTGAAACAAATTTCGGGGAGTACGTGAAAATGATATAAAGGGATTGTATTTTCCCAAATCTAAGCATGTGGTTTTTTGAAATAAAATACATCGAAAATGTGAATCTTTTTAATGTGATTCTTAATATTTGTTTTAAATTCTGTGTTTTGGGATGTTGAAAAGTGTTTGAATTTGATAAATTTGTTTTGGAAATTTGTTTTGAGTAGTTGGTATTTTTCAAGAAAGGGTATTGGTCTTAATGGACATCAGATTATGAAAATATTCCGTGCTGAATTTTAGAAAATTTGAAGGGGTTGTTTGAAGTTTCTTGGTTGTTTTGAAATTTGTTAAAAATGAAAAGGTGATGTTTTTTTAGGAAATGGTTTTTGATGTAGTGTGGTCTATTTCTTGAAGTTTGAAAAGGTATTTTTACACGATTGATGGTGTTCCTTTGGAAGGTACATGGTTATTATGTTGATGATGTTTTATTTTATCCATTGGTCATTTCTTTTGTGCTCACATGCATGGTTTTATTGATATCTTATAGGATGGCCAATATTTCATGGTGCTTGGGTTCCTGGGGTGGCCTAGAAATGTGCATGCAAGCGAGATTTGATGGAACACCATTGCTGAATGTGGAAACCCACCAAGTTATTTTGTTTTTAAAAAGTGTTTTGAGTGAAAAAATTGTGGAATTTGTTTATAAATAGATGGTTATATGGCTAGTTTTTTCTATGTATTAGAATAATTGTTAATTCATAATGCTTCCTTCTTATATGGAAGTCATAATATTTTTGTGACATGAGATGAGATCTTGCGGGTGGCTAGGTTTTGGATTAATGTCTAGTGGCTTTCTAAACATGTGTTGGTTTTTATGACATGGCCATGGATAGATCTATGTTAGACAAATATTCATTTTGATCAACCTAAGGATTATTTTCAACTATTGAATCCACATATTCAAATGATACCATGGTCTATTTGATGGAATAGATAACTTTATGGGATTTATGTAATGTTCTTCCAGGTCGTGATAATTCATTTGGTCATAGAAGTTTTGTTCATAGATGTTGATGTGTTTTTCCGTATTCCATGTCCATTCATCTCCTTGTTCAGAGTGAGAGAGAACGGTGATATGAATCTATGAATTTTTATTTCAATGAGGCTTTTTTTTGAGAAAGTGAGTTTTGTTTGGTGTTATGATTCTATGGACCCGACTGTAGTTCATCATATACATCAAGCATTAAGGCTCTAGATATAGACCTCTGAGTGAATCTTTTCATGTAGTCAGAAAATCACGAGAGATGTGGGGTTTTTGAATAGGCTCCCAACTCCATATTTGTGGTAAGGTAGTTTCTATGTATCTATTGTGGGTCCTTATTACTGTGAATTTACTATTGTCACAATGAGCATGGTGGACTTACCCCTCATGTAGTGTCAAAGGTTTACCTTCTCGGATGAGAGTTTCCAATCAATGTACCTTTGTGGACCACCAATGTGAATCAGGTGTGGTCTTGGTTTTACAAATTCGTATGTGGAATGTTTTGGTTAGTTACTTTTTTATTTTCTCATTTAAATGACCTATTTATTGGGAAATATTTCCTCCCCTCCCAAAGTTTTGGAGGTCCAGATCCTTGTAGAAAGAGTTGGCCCAATTCTTGTCCACTCCATTCAGGAGTGGGTGGTTTAGATGTTTATGTTGTATCCCTCTTAACATGGGATTGTAGATTTCTTTGGGAGAGTTTTTTTTGGCATCTGTCTGTGATCCCCAATTCTTGTTCATGTTGATTTCTTTGTTGTTCATTTCTAGTAGGTGTTTAATGGTGGGGAGACCCACTGTGGGTCTTGAAGATAATTTTATTAAGGATTTGTTAGATGGTAGTTGTGATTTAATGGTGGTAAGCCACTTCTAGCCTCCCCCGCACCCCAAAATTATTTGTCATTTTGTGAGTTACCTTTGTTTTGGGTGATTGTTTGGTTCATTGTGAGAAGGCCCAGTAATCATGCTATTGGTTTTTTTGTGGATGTAGTGACTCGATCTTTCAGTTGATTCTCTAGAATTGGTTTATAGTTAGTGTTTTATTTGATGTAAGAGGGTTATATTACATTAATGATTGATTGTGTTTCATTAGATTTGGAAGCTGTACCATATTGATAAGGAATCCTTATGTTTTAATTAATCATCTTGAATGTGTTGTTTCTTTCAAGGGGTGGAAAACTTTAATGGTGGGGATAATTGTGACAACTTGTTTTTTATGTCATTGGTTTGGTCTTGTTCATTTTCTGTCATAAAGATTTTCTTGCATCTTGGGTGAAATTAATTTTGAGTTTTGAAGTTTAATCAATGTCTAATCACCCTACTTTGGCTGCCCCATTGCATTCTTGGGTGTTTTTGGAGAAAGGTCGGTTACATCATGATTTGGACTAAACCATGAGCCCATTTTCAGATTTAAATTTAAATATTTTTTAATAACTCAATTTTATTCAAACAATTTCACCCATTACACTTTCTAAATTTCCTCGCATTACATATTCAAACCACAATATCCTTTTAGACCCATTAAGAATTCATATTCATGTTGAATTTGAGTTACTTATTTAGGTATTGGGCTATCTTGTGGTCCCATTTACACATTTAACAAAATAAATTATTTCTATTATATCATATTAATTGTTTTAAAATTTTTAGTGATTTCATCTCCTAATTTAATGAAAAAATTCAATCCTCACCACCATTATCTTATTTTTCCCTTTTGGGATCATTTTCATCACATATTACAGCTAAAGTTCTGAGGGTTCCTCAAATCATCCAGATTTGAGAAGGTAAATTGTTTCATCCATAAATTATTTATTTCTTACTATTTCCCCCAAATTTCTTTTCCATGATTATTACTGACCTGAGGCAACACTCCAATGAGCTTCATTCCATTTTCTCACATTTAAGAGTGTCGATCTAAGGGAAGACAAAGAGTTTTAGGCATTATAAACCTGTAGTGGGTGATTTGGATTTGTGCGTTTACATTCCTCCAGGGATTTGAAGTAGGTTTTCCGTTGAACATGACCTTTTTATTGATGGTACATCTATTTAATGATTTTTTCATCTTCCTCGTACTATTAAAATTGTAATATATTAATTGGATAGTTTTTTTGGTGTGCCAAGTAGCGGTAAAAACATAGTTTTTTTGTAAAGTGGTGTAGTTTTGTTACAATAGTGCACATTTCCTTTTTTATTATATGATTTTTTAGCTTACACACCTAGATTATGGTGTTTTGAACATGGTTCTGTTACTTTAATAAATTTATGGCCTTTTATAGATTTTTTATTCCATTTTGTGTGCATAAAATAATATTTTTTGTTAAACAAATGCGTGGTATGTGTTCGTTATGTTTCCAAGTTGGCTTTGATGAGTTGAGTGTCGTTTAAAATTATTATTTTGGATTTTTAATCATATTGGAAGATATAAAAAAATATTTTTGGGTTCCTTATGAGAATTCCAAGTAGGTTTTGGTTTTTACAATGAAAGTGTATTAGTTTTAAGGTATTTTGACATGTGTTACAAATGGAAGGCCCATTTTGGCAGTTTTAAAACAACTATTGTATAAGGGACAAGAAATCTGAATATTTTCAAGGAGGTTACCAATTTATTTAATCATATAATTGTGGGTTCTCAAATCCTTATTAAATTTGGTACTTGTTGATTTGAAAAAAAAAATTAGTTAAAAATGATAAATGACACATTTGGCCTTTCCTAAAAAATGAAGAATGAATATTTTACATGTATATACCATGTTTCTTAAATTGTGATTTGTTTATTGTCCATAAAATGATTTTATTAAATGTTTTTATGGGTGAAAAATATGGCTGGTTATGGTTTTGTTGTGTATTTATCCTTAAAAGAGTGTTTTCGAAAGAGTTTTAGGTCCCAATTCGCATTACACTCATTGAAATTGTTTTATGAAAATTTGAAGGGATTTATTAATCTGTGAAAGAAATGTGAAACGTGTTTGTGGGATTCTTGACTGTTTATGGTTTTGTAATTGAATTTTCAAGTGTTTATTGTATTTTACAATATGTGTATCTTGATTGAGAACTAAAGGGAATCTCATGTGTCTAGGTGGGTGGACGTGCGCTAGTATGCTAGTGATCCCAAGGGGGTTGGCCCCAGTTTCACATTAAAAAATATCTGCTAAATAAATAACTAATAAATTTTATTTTTTTATAAATATATTGTGAATTAAATATTTATTTTATTTTAAAAGGGGTCGTTATGTTCGATGGCGTACCCGATACGCAACAACGGGTTCTCTGAAATCTTATGTTTCATACTAATAATATGATAATATTATTTTAAATGTTTGTTAACACCTTACCATTGTATTGGTGGGAATTAATAGAACAAATTAAAATATGATAATATATGTTTGTTACATGTTTTTACATTCATCTTATAAAAGTTATATGTTTAAAATGTAACTGAATCTAATTTTAAGTATAATTTACTTTAAAAGATCAATTTACCGACTCTTGATAGAGAACCCTCATTAAATATGGTTTTGGTCGCTATTAGTTTTTCTATTTGAGAAAATAAAATCCTTATTTAGAATTGAGACAACAAAATTTACTTTGGGTAATTTTTTTATTTTGTTGATAATGTTCATTTTTTAATGAATATTGAAAAAAATTGTATTTTAATTCAAAAGTGCATTTTAATCAAACATATTTATATTGTTATATTATCTTTCATTTAGTTTTAAAGTGTAATTAGATTATATTTTTACCATTTAATACAATTTCGGTTGTTGGAATTAATTTCACATTGAAATTGGACATAAACCAGTGTTAATCTTTTGATAATTATTATTTCTTAAAAACACGCCATTGGTTTTGAAATCCGGAATTAATTATAAATTAATTTCTTCCACATTTGTGTTTTGAATTTATAAAAATTGATTCCATATTTGGAATAATGGGGTCCAAATTTTGTAAATAAGTAACTTTTATTATTAAACATTATGAATATTTACTTCTATAAATATTTTATTACCATGGTTAAAGGGTAAATCTGGTAAATAAGGGTAAAGAATATTATTATAATAATATATAATTATATTAACATATGTAATAATCTTATTTGTTGATACATATCCGACAATGGAAATATTTAGGTCAATTTTGGTACCCCATGGAGCCACTTGGGAGTGATATTTACACTTTATTTTAATTAACATAATTTAAAAACAAAAATGACATAAACAAATATCTTTTTGTAAATCAATTTTTTATATGGTTATATAAGTTATCATTTTGACTATACATATAATTTGGAAAGATAAAAGTATTTCCTACTTCATGGTATTGTTTTAATATATTTTAGACATAAAATAAATAAAATTATTTATGACACAATAATTACATAGTGTTTACATCATTAAAAAATGATTTAAATAAATAAGACTATAATGATTAAAATAATATCCAAAACCTGTCTAATTATTATTTTATGATATTATTTCGGCCATGATTTGTCATATCGTATACATTTATGATTTATGGACCTTTTTAAAACTGAATATATGTTTATAATAAAATAATTTTTTCAAACGTTCCTAAAGAGCCCCTCCCCCTATAAATTCCCTCAACTATAACCCATTACTTACACCTCTCAAGCCCCTTGGATCATCCAAAATCTACCCAATTATTCTCCCTACATCCCTCTCTTACTTATATAAGCCTTAAATTAGGTATAATTCACTTCAAGAAATATTTTTTCTTCAATCCAAAGGGAGTTACCCTAATTAAAGGTAATAGTTTCCCATAAATTCATTTGTTTTCTATTACATTCCTACCCCCTAAGTTCTTTTTATTAATTTATTTTATTAAAAAACCAGTATCCTCAATATTCTAGGATGTTTTTATGAGAAGTATTCAAACTACACTTTCACACACCTCCACTTAATTGGTAATGAACATACTGTTTCTGCATATGGCAAATTGACGCCTCATGAAATGATGATTGCTCAATTATCTCCTACCACCTTTCAGGATGGGAATTTTTGATGGAAATATAATTATATATGATATATATCACATTTATGTTTTCTTTATTCTTCTGTATTGTTCATTTATATCATGCATTTATGGTTTCCATTATGGGTAAATGAGATAATTAAATTTGAGGAAGTGTGAACTATAATCCCCATAATGTGATATGAATCGTTAATTCCATTTGTGGGATGTATAAAGGATATATTTAATGATATAATATATGATATTATACTAGAATTATATAATTCTTATGTATCATTATGTTTCAATTTCATTAAAATAAGAAATAGAAATGAAAGTAGCATTCATGCGTACGTACGACTTACCGTCTCCATGAACAGTGCATTTTATTTCTTATCTCCAAACATTATGTAATATTATAAATACATAAATATACTGGATATATATGAAATATAAGATATATATATCATTAATATCATTCTGGATATAATGGGTATGTGACCACATGAACAACTTGAATTTATAAGAAGTTCATTTGTGACTCAAGTATCAAACATCGACAAAATGACTAGTATTAACTTAAATGATTATATAATGTTTATAGAATTTTAATAACTGATATAAAAGTTCTAATAAACATGGAAATTGATATTAGTCAAGTATAAATTAAATTTAGATTATTATTCTGGAGATTAAAGAATGAACGGGTCAAGTAGGACATGAGGCAAGGGAGCTTCTTAACCCAATTTCCATTATTTGGGTTAATCATCTACTTTATTATTATATAATTCTATGATTATGGGAGAAATGAATTTTTATGTCCTATCCTTTATTTGTCAATTTATTATGTTTACATATAGTTAATACACATATTCAATTTATTTTATTTACAAAATGATCTTTATAAGGGACTTCATCTCAATCTCATTTGATTGAGGAATATTTTGTTTTAATAAATGACATTCATTTATATGTTGTATAAACATCATTAAATTTTCTTTCATTCAAAAGGAATATTTCTCATCGAATAATTTTAGTAAATGAAAAAAGGAATGCTTCTTTTTAATGTAAGCAGTGACAATGACCTTTCAACCGCAGTGAGTACAATTTGATCTATGGATTTCTTAACAAGCCGTAGTGTTTTCTTAAAAGGAAATTAAATACCATATACTATTTTAACGTATTTTGGTATTGAAAATGGTATTTATAATTTAATTTTTATATAAATATATTCAAAAGTTATTTTTTATTTGAAATATGGAAATGTTATCATTCCTTTATATTTGTTTTATGTGTTATGAATATGTTATGGTTCTTGGACATTGTTACATATACGTGTGGGTTAATGATAAACCTAGGGCTGGTGAGCCTGAGATAGCTCACCAATCACTTGGGTGATGTGACATAGATAAAAATTAATGTTTCTCCTCAGAGATTTAGTAAATATATTGTGATGGGTATTCGAAATGTAACTCTATACATAGTTGTGATAGCTACAATGTATGTATGATATGGATGCCACAAGTTACCATTATGATTTATGATTTCTATGTGATATTCAAAAATAATATGAAATCTTGAGTTATGTTTAAGAGCTTATGGAATGTATGTAATAATGAACTAATGTTTTCTTTATTAGTTGTATAACTCATACTGAGCTTTTTATGATCATCTGATGTTTTTAAATGTTATTTAAAGTATCTAATAATTAATAGGGTCAACAATGGGATCAAGGAAATGTCATGTTATCTAAAACATGGAACTTGATGTGACTCTTTTTTTCAAGAGTTTTTTGTATGAAAAAAATTGAAACTAAGTAGAAGTGTCTACATTGTAATTCATGAGATGTAATGTAATAGTTATGACCTATTTATCTAAAACTCTAAACCTTAAAATATCATTAATGTGAATTGTATATTTAATTCAATATAATTTAATGTTTTAAGGTGAGGTCCTTATAGTTGGTGTTAGAGGTCGGTTTAGATTACTTTAGAAGGTATGATATTTTTAAAATAATTTCCATAATTTAACTTATGGTATGATTTAAGTGATATATCATTTAAATATTACCAAGTTGCTTCACCTATGATATTTCTTTGTTTAAAATGGTTTTATGCAGAGGAAACAAGGAAGCAATGTTAGAACGAAGTCATGAGGAAGACAACCTTCCATATCAGCAAACTGTGATGGTCAGAGTCGAAAATGAATAGTTTGTTGTACTGATGACATAGTTGACTCGAGATATAAATGGTGGTGGTATCCATTCATGAGATAAGATAGATCAACCAGAGAAGAACATATAAGTAGTAGAGAACTTCATGAGAAAAAATCCACCATTATTTAGAGCATCATATGAAAAATTTCTAGCAGTAGGGTGGATTAAAGCACTAGATAAGATTCTTGATATTATGGGGTGTTCAGAACATCAAATGGTTAGTCTCGTTGTCTACTATTATGAAGGTGAATCTAATTACTGGAGGCCAATGGTGAAAAATATCATGGATAGTGAGGATATTGATGCCCTTGATTGGGATGGATTGAAAGGTATGTTTCTTGAGATTTTTTTATCTATGGTGGTTTGTCTTAGGATGGGAATACAATTCCTATAATTGTGGTAGGAGGATGACTATGTGTCTGCGTATGAAGCCAAATTCACCCGACTGGCAAGGTATGCTCTAAATTTCATACGAGATCTTGATAGTAAAATCAAATGTGTTTACTCCGGAATAAATCCAAATTATTGATAGGGTTTAGCATCTCCTAAGTTCAAAATTGTTGAAAAACATGTTTGATGTGCATTGAAGGTGGAAATGGAGTTTTCCGATGATCAAGTGTTCTTTAAAAAACAATAGAATAAGATTTCAATATGGTAGGTGAAAGGGAAGAACTCTTCAAAAACATATGATGGTAAGAAACATCAGTTTACAGTTTGTGAATATTTTGGTAAAAATAATGTTGTGGAATGTCTTTCATATTCTATTAAGTGATACCAATGTGTTAAAATTGGATATAAGGTTCTTAATTGCACTGAAAAATATAAGGGTAATGGTAAGAAAAAAGTTGAGTTAGAATCAGTAAAACGTATGAAGTGAAATGAAATGGTTCATTATGGAAATGAGTTTCCAACAAAGAAATCAACTGAGGGAAAGCATCTATACTACAAGCAGAAAGGGTTGGTGACATCCTTCTCAACTACTTCTGCAGATTTTGGGCCATAAAATAAATTAGTAACTGGTACAGTGTTTGTTTATTCAGACTATACCAATTTTTTATTCGATTCAGGGTCTCCACATTCGTTCATTTCGGTGAATTTTCCTAGTAAATTAAGAATTCCATCCCAAGTTATGAATCCCGAACATATGTTAAAATCACCTTGAGGAAATGTTGAAACAAAAAAAATTATAAGAACCTTCATGTCCTTGTGTGCAGAAAGAATATATCTGTAAACCTTATTGTTTTGCTTCTAGTAGAGTTTGATGTTTTTTTGTGTATGGATTAGTTTTCTTTTTATCATGCTATGATTGACTACAGAGCTAAAGAGGTTTATTTTTGGATTTATTTTATTTTTGTGTAAAAGAATTAACCCTTAGTTTTGATAACTTATATAGAGGCTAAGAAACTAGTAAAATATGGAAATGAATGTTACGTTGAACATATTGTTGAAAATAAATCAAATATTCAGATTATTTATGTGCTACTAGTAAATGAGTAACTTGATGTCTTTCCTGATGATTTTCCTAGTTTTATACCTGATCGAGAAGTCGAATTTACTATTGAATTAGTTCTTGATGCTAAGACAATTTCAAAACCCCTTATCTAATAGATTAAATTGAACATTTAGATTTAAGGAGGAAATTTCATGAGTTATAAGATAAAGGATTCATTCGACCTACCAAATCACCATGGGGTTCTTCTGTATTGTTTGTTAAAAGGAATGATGGTTGAAGGAGGCTTTGCATTGATAATAGAGAATTGAATAACAACACTGTTATGAATAAGTATCCTTTTCCTCATATAGTTGATTTGATTGATTAGCTTTAGGGAGTTTAGTATTTTCAAAGATTGATTTGAGGATGGGGCACCATCAGTTGAATGTAAAGGAAGAAGTCTTTCAGAAGACCGTGTTTCAGACTGGATATGGCCATTATGAATTTGTAATCACTCTTTCTAGGTTAACCATTACACCTACTCTATTCATGGATCTTATGAATAGAATTTTCCATGAGTTATTGGATATGTTTGTGGTTGTGTTTATTGATGATATATTGTTTTACTCTAAAATTAATGTAAAGTATGAATTCCATTTAAGGGTTGTTTTGAAAACCACAAAAGAAAATATACTATTTGGGAAATTCAGCAAGTGTGAGTTTTGGTTATAAAAAATTTCTTTCCTTGGACATATTGTTTCTAAAAATGGCATAACTATTTATCCTTATAAAAAAAGTTGTAGAGGAATGGCCAAAACACACAAATATAACCGAGATCTGGCATTTTCTTGGATTGGCAGTTTATTACAGTTGGTTTTTTGATAATATTGTGCGGTTATCAAGTACAATTACTAAGTTAACTCGAAATGTTGTTATGTTAATTTGGACAAAATTATGTGATGATTTTTTTCTGTATTGAAAATAAGATTGTTAAGTTCTCCAGTTTTGGAACAGCCTCCTAGTCATGGTGAGTTTTTTATTTATAGTGACACTTCATTGAAAGGGCTTGGTTGTGTCATTTATCACAATGTTCAGGTAATTTCTTATGCTTCAAGTCAGTTGAAATCTCATGAGTTAAATTACCCTACACATGATTTGGATTTATCTACTATAGTTTTTTATTTAAAAATTTGGAGGCATCATTTGTATGGAGTAAAATGGTAAATATATACTGACCACAAAATATTAAAGTATATATTTACTCAAATAGAATTGAACTTGAGATAGAGGAGATGACTGTAATTAATCAAGGATTATGATTTCACTATTTATTACCATATAGGAAATGATAATGAAGTGGTTGTTACTTATATTCGAAAATGTAATGCTTCAATAACCATGCAATGTTTGGAATGAGATCCTTTGGTTTTTGATTTGATGAAATGTGGAATAGAAGTTTCTTGTGAAGGAAATTCATATGTTTTGTTTCAGGAGTCAGTGAGATTATACCTACCATACATAACAAAGAAAGTGCAGAAAGAAGACAGTGAGTTACAGAAAAATGTATAGTTGGTTCATAAGGGTTTGTTTCATGAATTTTACATTAATAACGATTTTTTAGGATTAGGTAATGATTATGCGGGCTTTGTGATTCGTAGTTAAAGAATGAGTTGTTATGTGAAGCTCATAGTTCATTGTTTTCATTTTATCCAAGTAGTACTAATATGTAAAGAAATCCTTGTGAGTATTACTGGTGGGATGTAATGGAAAGAGATATTGATGAGTTTACTATGAAGTTTTTGACATTTCAGTAGGTAAATGTAGAGCGGTAGTTACACAAATGGATGCTTCAGTTTTTACCGGTGTTAGAGTATAAATTAAAAAATATATCACGGACTTTGTAGTGGGATTACAGAAGACATCTCAAGGTAATAATGCAATCTGTGTAATTTTTGATTGATTGACTAACTCTTCTCATTTCCTTCTTATTCGAGATACTTTGTATCTAGATCAACTCTGTAGGTTGTATGTTAAAGAGATATTCAGGTTTTTTGGTGTTCCCATCTCCATTGTATCTGATCGTGATCCCATGTTTACTTCTAACATTTGGAAAGGACTTCTGAAGTCATCAGGTACTGCATTAAATTTTAGTAAAGCATTTCATCCTCAATCATATGGGAAATCAAAACAAACAATTTAGACCATATAGGATATGCTACGTGCGTATTCCCTAGATTACCAGGGAAGTCTGGATCAATATACTTCTTTAGTTGAATTTTGATATAATAACAGTTTTCACTCCAGTATATAGATGGCTCAATTTGAGGCATTATATGGAGAGCATTGTCGAAATCTAGATTTTTGGGATAAATTGGGTGAAAGGAAACTGACTGGACCAAAATTAATAGAAGAGATGAAAGAAAATGTTCAATTGATTCAGAAGAACATGATAATGGCTCAGAGCAGATATAAAAGTTATGCGAATAACCAGAGGAAGAATCATTATTTTTTAGGTAGGAGATCAAGTCATTCTCAAAAATTCTCCAAGTAAGAGTGTGATGTGTTTTGGTAAGAAGGGAAATTTGAGTCAGAGGTTCATTGGACCTTATGAAATCCCGAAGAAATTTGGATCTATTGCAAACAGAGTGGATTTACCTCCATGTTTATCCCGGATACTCAATATTTTTCATGTTTCAATGTCGAGAAAGTATATGCCAGATCCACCTCATGTTTGAAGCCCCGAGATAGATTAGTTGGAAGAGAATCACTCTTATGAGGAACAACCAATCTAGATTCTTGACCATAGAGATCAAGTGGTGTAGAATAATGTAATTCACCAATTAATGGTTTTTTATAATTTTGAGACATCAAATATATTAAATTATTTATAATTTTCATATATCTCTAAAGAACCTTGGCTCTTCCAATTGTTATTTGATGATTTTATGTCGACCATTAGTCATATTATGAGGAAAAACCAATCTATATTTCCAACATCAAGGTGTTTTTTTATAATTTTGAGACATCAAATATTTAAAATTATTTATGAAACAATAATGATGTAGTGTTTTAGCTCATTAATAAATGATTTAAATAAATAATATTATAAAGATTAAAATAATATCCAAAACATGTCCAATTACTATTATATGATTTTATTGTTACCATTAATCATATTAGATTCGACTTTAATTATTTTTGAACCTTTTGAAACAGAATATACGTTTATAATAAAATAATTTTTTCAAACATTATTAAAGAGACCCTCCTCCCTCGTATAAAAAGAAATCACCTCTATCCCATTCCTCACATCTCTAAAGAACCTTGTCTCATCCATCCTCTTCCCAATTATTCTCCCTACATCCATTTATTCCTCTTATAATCCTTACCTTAAGCAGAAAGAACTTCTATAATTCATTTTGGTTCAATCCAAAGGGAGTATCCCAAATTATAGGTAACAGTTTCTCTTAAATTCATTTTTTATTTTACTGCTCCAGCCCCCTAAACTCTATTTATTCCATTATTTTATAACTACAGCAGTATCTTAAATATAGTAGGATATTGTTATTAGAAGGATTCTAACTACACATACACACACATCCATCTAATGGATAATGAACATACTATTTCTGTGAATGGAAAACGAACACCTCATAAAATAATGATTGTTCAATTATCTTCTACAGCCTATCATTATTGACATTATGATGAAACTATATTTATATTAGATATGTATTGTGTTTATGTTTTACTTATGCTTATGTATTTTCAATTTATATCATGCCTTTATGGATTCCATTATGGGTTAACGTGAAAATTTTATTTGAGGAAGTGTGGACTATCGCCCCCCCCCAACGTGATATGACTCGTTAATTCCATATGTGGGACATATAAATGATGTAGTTAAAGATATTATATTTGAAATTATACTAAAATAAAAAAATACATATGTATAATTATGTTTTAATTCAATTTAAATATGAAATAGAAATGAATGTAGTGTTTATGTGTACGTACAACTTACCGTCTCCATGAATGGTGCATTTTATTTCTTATCTCCAAATGTTATTTAATATAATGGATACATATATATAATGGATATATATGATATATATGATATCTACATCATGAATATCATATTGTAGATAATGGACAATTGACCACATGAACAACTTGTAGTTATAAGATGTTTCTTTTTGACTCAATTACCAAACATCGACAAAATGATTTTTATGAACATAAATGACTGTATAATGCTTATACATTGGTAGTAAGTGAAATAATGGTAATAATAAACTTGAAAAATGTTCTTAATAAATTTGAAATTATCATTAGTTTATACTTCAGGAGAATAACGAACGAATGGGTCAAGTTAGACATGAGGTATGAGAACGTCTTAAGCTAATTTCCTTTCATTGGGTTAATCATCAACTTTATAATTATGTCTTGATATGATAATGTGAGAATTGAATTTTGACATCCTATATTGTATTTTTACAATGATTATGTTCACATATAGTGAAATTACATAATCAATATATTTTATTTACAAAATGATCATTGTAAGGGACTTCATCTCAATATTCTGTCGTTGAGGCAAATTTGGTTTTAATACACAAGTTTTCTTATTTATTTTATACACACGATTGAATTTTCATTTCATTTCATTAAAAATGGAATAATTTTATACAATGCTTTCTACTAAACATCAAAATGGGAATGTTTCATTTTAACGTAAGTGGTGAAAACAACCGTTCCGTCGCCGCGAGTATTATTTGACCTACGACTTCCTTAACAAGTGGTTGTGTTTTTTAAAATGGAAAATAAATACCAAATACTATTTTTACATATTTTGGAATTGAATGTGGTTTTGATAATGTATTTATTATGTAAATATATTTAAATTATATATTGTTACTGGAATGTGGAAATGTTATCTTTACTTTATATATGTTTTATGTGTTATGAATATGTTATGGTTCTTGGGAATTGTTACTTATATAAGTGGTTTTGGGAGAATCCTACTGTAGGAGACCTGATATAGCTCTCCAATGCATTGGGTTACATGACAGAGGTAAACATGAATGTTTCTCCTAACCGATTTAGGGAATATACTGATATGGGTATTCCATATATAACTCCTTACATAGGTGTGATAGCTACAATGTAAGAATGATATGGATTCCCCATGTTACCTATATGGTTTATTATTTTCATGTGTTATTCATAAATCTTATGATTTCATGGGGTATGTAAAATAGATAATGTTATGTATGAAATGACAAAATAATGTTTTCTTTCCTTTTTTTATATCCATTGCTGAGCTGTTTATGCTCATCCCAAGTATTGAAATGTTTTTCACCTAACCAGAAAATGAATAGGGTCAAGGATGGGATCATGGAAAAGTCATGACGTCTAAAACATCGAACTAGACAAGACTCTATATTTCATGAGTTATTGTTTTGTGAAAAAATGGAAACTAAGTAGAACTGTCTACTTTGTAATTCATGAGATGTAATGTAATATTGATGCACTATTTCTCAAAAACTCTAAACCTATAAAGATTCGAAATATGAATTATTCATTTATTTCATGATTATGTAATTTTTTAAGCCTAGTTCCTTATACATGAAGTAAGTTTGACGATGACAAAACTAACTAAACTATGATGATGATGTTGGTAGAGGACACCTTGGTTATGGTTATTCTCGCTACTAGAGTCTCTTGTGCATGAGAATATATTTTTATTATGGTTACCTTCATTGAGAAACAATGTACCACGGGCTAACAACTAACTAGTGCCTAAGGGTGTTCCCGTGACATGTGCTCATTTGCTATTTTGAACTCGCCCTTGACATACGATGTGTTTGGATGGTAAATTCAGCATCGCGTGTGATTTATTTAAATGTGTACACTCCTTAAAGCATGCCTCTTGAAAACTACTTTTATTTTGATGTTTCACCTCTTTGAAAATTATTACTAGAAATCATGATTTTAAAACATGCAAGTTTTTTTATAGTAATTTATTAATAACATGAGAACTCATTCAGAAAAAAAACATTGTATCCTGTATTTATAATGTGAAATTGATGTTTCTTTTATATTAAAGGATGTGAATTGGAAATTGAATACTGGGCTATCATAATATGTTTTAATACTCACGTCTATAGTCCTCTTCTATATTTTGAAATTGTGAAGGTTTCATCTTGAGATCGATCACCTTGGGTGACATGTTATAATATTATCGGAGAGTGACAAGTAGGGCCACGTGGAGTTATTTAGTTATCATGTTTGGTTAGTTGAGTTGTTGGTTCAGTGGAACATTCTATTTATTGTAAAAATAATGTAAAGTTAAATTTTGATGTAATCTTTTTTGATTTTCCATTTCATTAAAATTTTTGTTTTATTTTTTATATTTGGAAAAAAATAATCCCCTTGTGTACTCTATTTATTCCCTTTGTGCTTGTGGAATTCTCTGATAGGATTGGTAATGCCTCTTGAGACATGTCACGGGCTATCCTGGGTGACCAGTTCAAGGTTGACTCTAGCTGGTTCGTGACAGTAAAGAATTATGTCTATAAGTGAATTCTAAAGTTCTGATGCATTATAGTAAGTGAACATAGACATGTTTCATCCTACACGAACTAGAATTATTGGAGGAATAGAATATATATTTGTTTTAGTTGATTATTATATTAGTTTTATGTGGGTAAAAATTCTAGAAAATAAATATATTGCTTTTTCTTTTTTTAAATATATTTCATCCTATGTGAAAATTTGAAAACCCTTCAATTGATATCATTTTGTAGTGATAATGGTAGAGAAATATTAATAGAAGACTCTTCTAATAAAGAGAATAATGAGAAAAAAAATTTCCGAAGTATTTAACACAAACATCTTCTACCCTATGTTGATGAATAGTGTTTTAAAATCCCAAGTTGTCTCTATGGAGTCTTCCTAGTGATAATATCACTTTTGATGTACATCAACCAGTATGGACTAGAATTTCTTTAATGAATACATAAGAGAATCATTATTTTCTTTCCTAATATGAACCTAAAAGTACTGAATGAGATTTAGGTGATGAATATTAGAATAAATATATGCAAGATTAATAAAATGAATTTGAATATAATAATGTATGGAACTTTATTAAAAGGCCTAAATAATCTTTTATAATTGTATTAAAATAGATCATCAAGGATAAATTTGATGAAAAAATAATCATTATTAAAAATAAAGAATTATTATTTGATAAAGGATATAATCATCATGAAGTAAAATACTATGAAGAAACATATGAACTAGTATCTAGACATTAATCAATAATAATTCACTTACACATTGCATCATTCATTAATTACAAGCTTTTTCAAATTGTTGTTAATTGTGCACTCCTTAATGGATAGGGTCAAGAGGTAGATTATATTGAAAAAACTCCTGGTTTTTAATACAAAAAACATCCCAAAATGTTTTAAACATATAAAATCTTTATATGGTCTTAAACAAGACAACACATCTTGATATGATGGACTTATATAATTGTTGTTATAAAATCAATATGTTATGGGAGCTGCTGATGCAACCATTTTTATAATTAAAGAAAAGGAGAATATTTTAATTTTTCAAATATATTTTGATGAAATTATATACAAATCAACTTAGAGATCCTTAACTGAATCATTTTCAAATATTATCTAATCTGAGTCTAAAATATATATGATGGGTGAGTTATCATTTTTCCTTTATTTTCAAATTTTCCAAAAATGATCACGAACCAATATCTCTCAACATATGTATATTAAATATATTCTTTTAAAGTATGTATAAGAAAACCCCAAAATTAAAATTAATCCAATCAGTACATCAAATACTCATGATCGTGATGACTCTGGGAAACCAGTGGATCAAAAATCTATTAAAGGAATGATCAGATGTTTATTATACATAGAAAATAGTCATGGTGACTTAATGTTTTCAGTATGATTATTTGAAATATATCATTCTAATCCAAAATATTATCATTTAAGATTAGATAAATGAAATTCTCACTATTTACAGGGAATAATGGAATTAATAATTTTTTCTTCTATAAATTATTTTTTAGAAATAATTTTGGATGCTATCTCAGGTGGTTATAAAATTGTTAAAAAAATTAATTCTATGTGAAGATATTAATTTATTGATTCATTAGTTTCCTTTTCATGTAACAACCAACACTATGTCGTACTTTTCACTACTGAACATAAGTATGTGGCAGCTAGAAGTTGTTGTGCTCATGTGTTGTTGATGCAACACACACTCACTGATTATGGCATGAGTTTTACTAAATCTCAAATAAATCGTGATTGAATAGTGATATAGACTTATGATAAAACCCTTAACATCACTCTCATTTGAAGATCATAGATATTATGTATTAACTTCTTTGTGATCACAAACATAAAGGTGATATCATTTTACAACTCATCATAATCCAAGTACAACTTTCTCATATTTTAAAATTCATCAGAATGCAAGAACAAGTTGCAAATATTTTAAAGTAGATATAATTCTACAACTCATCACATTTTCATTATACCAAACGATATCTTCTAATCAATTATTATATGGCAATTTTATGTTCCAACTGTATTTTTCCCTCTAAAATGTCAAGAAAAATATGATTGTGGCAGGAAAATTCGACCACAGGAGGTGACACCTATAAATAAAAGGACAGTTGGACGAGCTCAAAACACATAAAAAAATTTGTATTTTGAGAAACATGATATCTCTTCCACAATTTCCTTGTGTTAAATCCTTGAATAGATTATGTTGTGAACAACATGCTCAACATACATAACATCTTCAACATGATTTGATTTTCTTTGTGTGACACCAATCATTGGTGATTAAAATTGAGAGATTCCAATATGAAGGAAGACATATGTGTAGATTGACAACATAATATATTTATCCATGTTAAAAGAAGATGGAGGTGTTGTTAACATCATAGATTAAGAGCTTGGGAGGATAGTAATATAGATACCAATCATTATGTCGGGGGATCGCCCTGGTGTTGATAAGAGATAATTTTGAGAAATTATAAATCAAGATACCTATATCCATGGTTTTTTAGATACCCTACTCTTTGGGTTAAAAAATTGAACTCTTATATATGTTATTTAAATTTACGATTCAATTTTTAGGAATAATAAAGTGTTTTGTATACTTTATCTTTTTTTGTAACTCTGATTTAATATTCTATATGATTTATAGTAGAATATTGTTTAAGTATACATTTCTAATTATTTAATTTTAATAATAATCTTTATATTTCCCAATGTATTTTTTTCTTAATCTTATAGAAGTGGATTTGAGTATATCAAATTTTTTTATCCTTGTTAAACAAATTTTCCTTATGGTTAAAAATGTATGTTTTTAAGCTTAAAATTCAACCCCCCTTTTGTAGTTGAGTATCTAGACTAATATAACTATCCTACATTCCTCATATGAAATAGGTAAAACATAATCAACATAAATATTCATATTGAAAAACTATCATACAAATGTGAATTGTTATACTATAAACTAGGAATAGTATCAAAATAAGTCATATATAGTCAAATTCATCAAAAATAATTTAATAAAATATGGTATATAACATCATAATATATAAACAACAATGAATCATAAAATTCCACAAATGATGTTTTCATAGATGAAAATTCTATAAAAACATTGAAACCATTTGTGAGAAATAGCCATTTTTACATTTATATCATTTATTTGAAAGGTAACACAATTTAAAAATTAAAAAAAATCATTGAAAATATCCCTTTACACATGTAAACGAATCATCAAATCATCATGTATTAATGAAGATGATAGAATCTACACATGCCATATTAGATTAAAATAATCATTTTTTCCATATTTAATATCGAAAATATCATAAAGTAACTTTGATTGGAAAATTTTAGAAAGATTCCTTTCAATTAATATTATAATATTTAAAACATCAGTAAAAAAATTTAAATATCTACAGGATAATGGTAAAAATATTTTTAAAATAATTTTTAAGAATCATGTACATGGATGTTAGATATTCCCCAACAAATACTTATGTATAAACAATCTCACATAATAAGGAGATTGTGAAATAACCCTTTCCTTATACATTAAAATAATTTAAGGGGATATATCATTTGATAAAATGGTTTTAAAAAATTATTAATAAATACTAGAACCATTTCCATATTTATTATATCATATATATTGTTTTATAATATTTTGTTAATTATATACCATTATTACTCTTGTTTATTTTGTTAATTATTTCATTTTCCTAAGCATGTTTTGTCGTTTGAGTAATATTTATTATGAATATGATATATTATTCATCAATAAAATCATATTATGTTTTAGTTATTATATTTAATTATCCAATACAGTTTTTAATCATTCTTAAATGCTTAATGTGGAAAACAAATCTCATCGCATCATAAAGACGGTAGTCCATGATTACGTACGAGTGACAATATCATTCCCTTAATGGAGAAAGGATAATGAATTGAAAGGTATATTAATTATAAATAAATAAAATCATGTAATATTTATTATTTATATGAATCATTATACCCATCAATATTATGTGGTGATGAAAAATAGATTACACAACGGTATGGATACTTTAAGACATATGTATGCATGAGAAATGTTTTTATTTTCTCAGTATGTATATATAATGGAATATGGTAGTACCATAATAATAATAACATATATTCATATATATTATAATATATTTATTACTTCACTAGAAAGACAACACATTTATAGGAAGTAAAAGATTAAAATAACTTGATTAATTTGGTAAAATAATTACATATTCTTTAGAGAAATTCCATTGAATTACTCTTTAACACATCTATGAAGGTTTTTATAAATAAAAAATGGAATATAGAATGTGGGGAGGTATTATTTAATGTTATTATGGAAGATCTTGGATAAGAAAAACAGGTTCTAATGTGTGATTCATGGAGAATAATGGGTTCCATTTAAAAGAGGGTGGACACTCATGAAATCCCTTAAAATATTAAATTATTATAATTTGATTTCTGATTTCAAATAGCTCAAAAGTGGATTATTTATAATATGATAATGTGTATAAATTCTCTCAATAAATTATTTTTTTGACACTATTAGGTCACAACATCAACCTTATCTTTTAGGTTTAACCATTTGTTAAATCTTTTAACTCTTATTGTGAAAAAATGTATTTTCAAACATTATGATTATTATATTCAATATATAATTACAAATTAACCTCAGGTGGATCATTAGTGACATATATATCCTTATTTATTTTTCTTCATTTTATATCAAATAATAAAGTTGTATTTATTTTAGGGTATTATTTATGTCAATTTTGATACTACTCAATATTTTTCTTTTATACATATAATAAAAATATGATAACTTAAAAAAAACCTATAATATATCACTAAAATGATAAAGTTATCTATAAAATTCATGTATTTATTTAATCTTGTAAAATTATATTTATTTCAAATTTTTTAATATTATTTATTTTAAATTTATATTAATTAAAATATATCTTATCTAACAATTTAAAATAAAGTATCAGGATAAAGATAAATTTATTATAATTAAAATGTATATTTATATTCGAATTTATCTTTTGTAAAACTATATATTTAAAATTATATAGATATTAAAAATATTAGGAGGACATTGTTAACATATCTATAAATAAAATAAAATAATGGTCATATTCTTACCCATGTGGCATAAAAAAAGTTATAATTTCATAATAAGGTTGATTTTGGTTGAAAATCACTCATCTAATGAAATTATGGAATGTGTTATGGTAACATTATAATTTATAATAGTATTTTATCTTTATTTACACGATTTTCCCTTAATCATGGTAAATAAAAAATTATTAACGTTAATAATCATAATATCCAAAAATTAAGTTCATAATGTTCGACTCTAAATATCATATTGATTAAAACTATGTATATCTATGAATTAAAAATATATACAGAAATGTGGATAAATTATTATTACCACAAATCCTGTAGATGTATCGAGCATGTGGGTAAAAGAGATGTTCAAAGGATCAATATGTAATTATATATAATTTAAAGATAAAAATGATTTTAATGATCTAAATTGGATTAATATATATTAATGATCTATTGTGAATTGAAAAATAAATTAAAAATATAGGTAAATGAATAGTCATTTTTTAATTTCAATGTAATAATTTTTAATATCCATAAATTAAATGAAACTTCTCAAATAACATATAAATAATTCACCCGAATAAAATTTTGACATTCTGAAATAAAACATAATGTTTATTTTAAAAAATAAAATTTATAAAACTTATAAAATTTATTTTTAAAATAGATGCACCATTAAAAAGAGGTAAAATTGGTTTAAAAAATATATTATTATATTTAATATTGGGGTTGTTCATTATTTTATTTCTTTCAAGTATATTGAATGAATTTCAAAATATTTGATTGGATATATATAAAATAAATTAACTTTATAAATTCCTAATAAGTGTTAGAATTTGTTTGACTATGGAAGTCATGACTAAATAGTGTTTTTTTTAAAAAATGTTGTCGTGTGCATTATATGATATTAGTGAAATTGAATTTAAATTGAGAAATAATATAAAAATATTGGGCTTTCACATTATCCCATCCTTCAAAAAATTATATCCTCTCAATTTTTGAATTTAGATAATTAACTATGTTTTTACTATTCCAAATTCTTCTATTGAACTCTCACATAAGAATAAGGGTTGATAAAAGATCCACATTTAAATAATGAAAGGGAAGTATGAATTTCACCACAGATAACACATAATAGGGTTTTGTAAAACCAAACATGGACATGGAGAAGAAATATAACCATGATGTTCTGATGGAGAGTGGTGGATAACTTCTTCAGGAGAAACATAAATATCTCAAAGCTATGAATCATCAAAATTCAAAGGGATGATTTGATTTATTAGAAAAAAAGGTACGAGGATAACAGTTTTGGTTTTAGATCATTCATATAGAGTTGAAGAATTATTTTACCATTCAGATAAGAAAATATTTGATTTAATTCCATGTCATAAGCATAATCTATTCCCTTGGATGTTCATTAATATATTTTTACATCATCTATTACACCTGAAAAAGAACGTTTGAGATAAATTTTTAATGCTAGAATCATTCTTATGAATCATAAGATACATGGGTAATTACTTCGGACTTTAAATGTTATCAAAAACCAAATGGTTAGCATAAGCCATCCAATATTATTAATCACACTTTATCAAAAAACAATTATATCCAATGTTAAACTCAAGCCCTTATAACATAAAGACTTATCCAAAATAAATCAATTCAAATTTTCAGTCCCAAAATTTATAAGGATAATCACTAAAATTCTAAAAAATAAATAACATCAAATTTTCCCTAAACATCATATTGTATATATTTGTTTCATGTAACAAAATATATAAATACCATTATAACCTTGATACATTACTAAAAAAATTCACACTTCTAAATCAATAAAAGTGAAGTAGTTTAGTACAATAATTATATTTCTCATGATTCATATAACCAAAATATAATAACATAATTCATGAATCCAAAAACACAAATACAATAATTATTCCATCGGTATTGTTCGAAAAACATAAGCTTTATCGTGATTCCACTCTGCTTTGTGATATATATTTCCTTGAATTTTGGGAAATTCATTTGAGTAGTTCCATATCTCCTTAAAGTTATATTATTTCACATCAAAAACCACTTTCATTCAATTAAAATCATGATCTTGGTGACCATTCACTCCATACATGTGAAAAACTCTCATTCCCTTTAGGAAAGTATTATGCTGTTTCATCCCATAATTATATCCTGTGGTAAAATCTTTCATTCTCTTTTTTCGCGTATAGTTATCTTTCTCCATTATTCTCTTCTTATACATCATCCCCATAACGTCATATAACATAGAGAATTATATCAATGTCTTGATAACACATGAGATAATATATTCATTTGATAATAATGTTGGGAAACCAATACCTTTAGGAGCAATGTCTTTTAACTATAAAATAAACAATAAAAATTAATCCATACGGTAATTTATGTAGTATATATCATTCCTTTATATCCTGGTATATTTTTCTTCATATTGACAAACATTCTAATCCTAATTTTTCTTTATACTCAGAAATTTCAGCTTCATATATTCTCATTATTCTCGAGGGAAATATTTTGTTAATAAAATTTCAATTAAATCCATCAATTCAATGTTTGATATTTCGTCTTCCTTTATTTTTTTTGATCCACTGACCACCATTGATCAACATCTCTTAATATTTGATAAAATTCCATGAAAACATTCTCCCTTTCATTACTTCCTAAATAAATACTTGTATTCTATAACGACCCTTAGTTTACATATATTGTTAATACTTCAAAATTGAAGTACACTTATTACAACATATAACAAAACCATGAAAGGACCATATAGGAATAGTGTCTTTGGAAACTGGGAAACATAAACAACTGGTTCATAAAAGCATCTACATTGTCACCCATTTATTTAATCATATCTAGAGTCCCTTTTCGAATATCCTACTTAATAACCTTCTTCCTGACATTGGCAAAGAAAACATACAAAAGGGTGAGCTCAAATGCTCACTAAGGGTAAACAAAAGAAATATCAATCACATCATATTCATAAGAACATAACATTTTTGAAATCTTAACCTGCAAAAGAGATCATAATTAACATAACACATTAAACTTTGTGGAATACACACATAATAATAGAGAATCATTTCATAGTAGTCAAGACTCATAGCCAAGACTATCTTAGTGGATAAAGTCCATTTCTTAACTGAGTTTACTCCTTGTTTCAGTCCTGTTTCACTGAACCGGATTAACCTGACGTTCTTGCCATGTCTATCTCATGAGATATAAATCAGTACCCAATTCATTGGAGGGATATATAGGTCCCACCCATCTCATAATGATACCATTCTTATGTGTGCCACAAAATCATAAACCATACATCATAGCATAACCGATGTAATAAAAATGGGATTCTTAAAAATCACGTCATCATAACATAATCCATAAAAGGATATCATAAAAATAATTCCATAATAACATAACCAAATCAATTTAAAAATAGAGATATAAACAGTACCCTATATTATCTTAGATGGAAAATAATTTTGATAAAACACTTGAACTCCATTCTTGAAGAAAATATCCTTTCTACTTCAAAAACATTTTTGTTTCTTAACATGCCATATAATTTTGAACAAATATATGTTGATTAAAAATTAACTTGAAAACTTGAAAAGGAATCTTCATGGAAATAATGTTCTAAAAATCCATTCATGTCGTAAAAGTTAAAGAAACCATTCTTCTCGTACTTTGGCCAGAAAAGTCAAAAAGTACCTCGTACGAATAATGACAAAAGATTCCTTTCATATATTTTACTGAAAACTCACCGAAGGGTGAAATTGGATTTAAAAAACGTGTATTAGGATATAAATAATAGTACATATTGATGAAAAATGGATGTGGATGATAATTATTCCCCAGTAAATTCTGAAGTATAAACAATCTTGGATAAAAATTGATATTGCGAGATTTTCCCTTACCTTAGGTCCAATTTGCTTCGTAAGTGTCCGAAACTTCTTTATAATGATTTAAATAATGTCATTGAATTATTACAGAATCATACTCATTGTTATGATATCATATATGGCCGTATTATTAGCTTCTTATTAGTAATATTTCATTGATACTTGTTATTCGGGTGTTTATTGCTTTTTCTTCTTATCTGTATTTTGTAGAATAAATTCTTATTCTTCTTTTTAGGTTATAGATACCTCATTTATAGAATGGTATTAGTGTAATACATATCATATTTATTCACTCAATTCATTTATATAATCATTATGGAATTAAAATCATGTAGAACCAGTCGCATCACATCGTGGAGACGGTATTCCGTACGTACGTACGAGGGATGATATCATTCCCATGATCGTGGAATTGTATTGGAGTGTATGTATACTATTTTAGAATCAATGTCACATTAAAATAATCATATATAGTTATTATTTATACCATTATACCCTTCCAAGTAATATGGTGGTGGAAAATAGATTACACCATGGCGTGGAGACGGTATTCCGTACGTATGCACGCGCGGTGATTTCGTTTTCCGTAGGATGGATAGATGGTGAAATAGGGTTGTTTAATAATTATAATAACATAACAGTATATGAGTGATACTGATTTTATTACATCATAATGAAACAACTAAAGAAGAAGAAGTGTAAGAAGAAATAAATTTGAATGAATCGGTAACGGACATTACCTCTTCTTTGAAGCGCCTCTTTGAGACCTCCTTTTAGGGCACTAAAATAGGTCTTTGAAGAATACCAGGACATCTAGGATGTTTCTAGGGAAGTGAAGAAGAGAATTTGGCAGGGTTTGGCCGAGCTTGAAGGCTCAATGTGGTGTGAGGAAGAGAGGGAGGAGGTGCCCTTTTATAAGGGAGGAGAGGGACACATTTGGAAATACAAAAAATATTATTTTATTATAAAGTCATATTCGTTTTTTAATAGCTCCAAATTGATTTATTTTAAAACTAAGGTGGGTATGGGTTGAAATCCTCTAATACAATATAATTTATACAAGTTTAGGTTTATATTTTAACCTTATCATTTAGATTTAACTTTACGTTAGATAATTTAACTGTTACTGTGTCTTCTTGTTTTATCTTACACTATAAGGATAACAATCTTACTATAATAAGCCAAACGAACCCCAAGTTGTTTATTATTAACATATATAACCATATCTAAGTAATTTGGCCGAACCTTACATTTTTAGGAATAAAATAACAATTGATAATATAATATTTTTTTTAAAAACTTTTTTATGTGAGTTTTGACAGTATTTGGTAATTGATTTTTCTGAAAATCATAACAGAAATATTATGTCAAACACAGTTAATTAAATAAATAGTAAAATGTCATATTATCATAGAAAATTATTTTAATTCATAAAAAGTCTCAAATTACATTTAATTGGTGATTTATAACATCAATTATTGTCAATATTTCATTAATAATACAATTACTACATCATCATTGGGTCATATATAAATTACATTATTTAAAGTCTAAAAATTACAAATAAAATACCATTATGTAGGAAACCGTTTTAGCTTTCTAATGAATATTTATAGTTGAATTTATCTTATGTATAATCCTATATTTAAAATGATTTACATATTAAACATTGATTTTGACTATTTTAACCTTTCTTTAAATAAATTAATATTAAATGTCCTAATCTAATCCAAGTGGGCCTAAATGGTCACATTTTATTCTGAAGGTTATTTTTGATCGAATTAAACTTATCAAATAGAATTATGACATGTTTTATTGTAATAATAATAACATTTTTACCCTTAATTACCCTGTTTACTTTTAAACGTTGAAAAAAAGTAAAAAGTTACTATTCACCAAAAATTATTTTAATCTCATTGAACCACATTTTAGTCCTTAATATTAACTGTGTCTCTTGGATTTTCGAAATTCCACTCACAGAAGCGGTAAAATTATGTTTTATGTGAATTTGGAAATTCTCCTATGAGGTGGGTAAAAGACGGTGAAAAGTTTGATAAAATTTCTATATATCTAAAATTATTATAAAATGACTCCAATGAATTTCATTGAACTTATATAGGTATTATGTATGAATTTTGATCTAAAATAAACTTAAATAAAATAAATAATTATTTAAATAAAAAGTCGGTTTTTAAATAGTAACCCTGTGTTTTCACTATTCATCAAAAATTGAATGTTTTCATAAAAATACCAAAATATCACCCTAGGATAATTTTGATATTCCGAATACAAAAAATGAAGTCCATTTTGAAAAATAAAATTTACAAAATTTCAAAAAGTGGGTAATATTATTCATAACGGCTGGTTTTAATAATATTTTAATAGCATATCGTTGTTTAGTGAAACTTGGAACTGCGTACGACGCAAGCTATTGAGGAAGGTCGTGATTGCGTGTAAAGAAATCCAAGATAGTGTTATGTGTATTGAATGATTCCTTTGATGATTTTTAAAAACAAAATATTTCTCATAAAAGTCTCAGGTGTTACATTCTACCCCCCTTAAAATGAGTTTAGCCCTCCAAATTCGTCACTTTGTAACAAATAGATGAGGATACCTCTCCCTCATCAAATCCTCAAGCTCCTATGTAGCTTCTTCTAATTGGTGGTTCCTCCATAAAACATTCACCAAGCGAGTGGTCTTGTTCCGTAGGACTTTTTTGCTATGATCCAGAATCTCTATCTGCTGTTCTTCATAAGAAAAATCTTGCTCCAACGGTACAACTTCTGAGCTGAGTACATGTGAAGGATCAGGCATGTACTTTCTCAGGAGAGATACATGGAACACATTGTGATCTTGGGAGAGATTCGGTGGAAGCACCAAATGTAAGCAACCTTCCCAACACGATCTAGTATTTCGAAAGGACCGATATACCTAGGGATCAGCTTTCCCTTATTTCCAAATCTCATTACTCTCTTCCAAGGAGATATACGTAAGAACACTTTATCCCCCACTTAAATCTCTAGGTCTTTTCTTCTGTTATCGGCATAAATTTTTTGTCGACTCTAAGCTACTATAATGTGTTGTTGAATATATCTGACCTTTTCTACCATCTCTTCAACAAGATTAGGTCCTAATAGCTTTCGTTCCTCAACTTCATCCCAGCAAGTTGGAGTCATGCATTTCCTTCCAGAGATAGCTTCATAATGAGCCATCTGAATACTGGTGTGAAAGCTATTACTATAAGAACATTCCACCAAAGGTATGTGTTGATCCCAACCACCTTTGAAATCCATAGAGCAAGCTCTCAACATATCTTCTATAGTTAGAATTGTCCTCTCAGACTGACCGTCTATCTGAGGATGATAAGCAGTGCTGAAATTCAACTCTGTATCTAGAGTATGCTTAAGACATTTCCAGAACATTGAGGTAAATCTTGGATCCCAATCAGATATAATGGAAAGTGGAACTCTATGCAATCTTACCACTTCCTTTACATATATCTTGGCAAGCTGATCAAGGGAGAAATCCTCTCTAATAGATATGAAGTGTACAGACATTGTAAGACGATCAACTATGAACCAGATAGCATTACTGCCTTTAGATGTTTTAGGAAGTCCAGTGACAAGGTCCATAGTGATGTTTTCCCATTTCTATTCGGGTATGGGTAATGGTTGTAACATCCCCTTAGACTTCTGTCTCTCAGCTTTAACTTGCTGACAAACCAAGTATCGAGAGAGATATTCAGCAACATCTCTTTTTATTCCATCCCACCAGAAGTACTCTTGCAGGTCCCTATACATCTTTGCGCTTCCAGGATGAATAGTGAATGAAGAACAATGAGCCTCATCCAGAAGCACCTTCATTAATTCTGGGATGGGAGGAACACAAACCCGATTCTTGAACTTTATTATCCCATCACAATCAAGATTGAATTCAGGAACATTTCTCACCTTTGTTTGTAACTCTACATCTTCCTTTTGTTCCTCTTTAATCTTCACATGTATAGATGGTTGAACATTCATTTGAGAAAGATACGAATTTTCCCCTTTCATTAAAATTCCAAGATCTATCCTTTGTAAATCCATATATATTGGATCTTTTGCGATCCTCATCATGGATAATTTATCCTGGTCTTGTCGACTTAATGCATCTTCCACCTTGTTTTCTTTCCCAGGGTGGTAATTAATTCAGTAATCGTAATCCTTAATCATCTCCAACCATCTTCTCTGGTGCATATTCAACTCCTTTTGTGTGAAAATATACATTAACCTTTTATGATCAGTATAGATGTCACACTTTTCTCCATATAGATATTGCCTCAAACTTTTTAATGCCATGATTACCGCAGCTAACTTCAAATCATGAGTTGGGAAATTTTTCTCATGGATTTTCAACTCTCGTGAGGCATAATCTATCACCATATCATGTTTCATAAGAACACACCCTAGCCCCTTCTTGGATGCATCATTGTAGATCACAAACCTTTCTCCACTACAAGGAAGTGTGAGTTCAGGTGCATTGGATAACCTTCTTTTTAACTCCTTGAAATTCTCATCACATTCCTCCCCCCAAACAAACTTAACTCCTTTCCGAGTCAACTTGGTGAGTGGATTAGATAATCTTGAAAAATATTTCACAAAAAGTCGATAATATCCATCCAAACTAGGAAAACATCAGATCACAATTACTGTTGTCGGTCTTGGGTATCTTTCGATAACCTCTGTTTTTGCTGGATCCACAGATATCCCCTCTTTTGAGATTACATGACACAAAAATGCACCTTTTTGAATCCAAATTCACACATGGTAAATTTGGCATAAAGCACCCCCTTTCTCAGGGTCTTCAATAAAATTCTCAAGTGATCTTCATGTTCTTCCTTGCTCTATGAATATTCAAGAATATAGTCTATAAAGACTACCACAAAATGATCAAGATAGTCTCAAAATACTATATTCATCAGATCCATGAAGATAATAGGGGAATTAGTAAGACCAAATGGCATCACGATAAATTCATAGTGTCCATACCTTGTACGGAAAGTCGTCTTTGGCATATCCTCCCTTTTGACCCTTAATTGATGATACCCTAAATGAAGATCAATCTTGGACAAGTTTTGAGCTCCGCTTAGTTGGTCAAATAAGTCATCAATGCATGGGAGAGGATATTTGTTCTTGATAGTGATCTTGTTATGTTCTTGATAATCAATACAGAGTCTCATTGATCTATCTTTCTTCTTAATAAATAGAATAGGTGATCCCCAAGGAAACACACTAGGTCGTATGAATCCTTTATCAAGATTCTCTTGGAGTTGCTTCATCAATTCCTGCAACTCAATTGGGTCCGTTCTATAAGGTGTCTTTGAAATAGGCAAAACACCTGGTACGATTTCTATTGAAAACTCAACTTCACAATTTGGTGGAAGACCCAGAAATTCCTCTGGAAAGACATCGTAAAACTCCCATAAAATGGGCATATTCTTAATCTTGAGTTTCTCACCAACCATTTGAGATAAATAACCTTCATTTAGTGGAATCGAGACCCATAAGATGGAAGAAATTTCCACTTAAAGGTTATGTTCATCCTTGCATCCATAGACCATCATAGATTGATCTGGAATGTGAAATGTGACTTCCCTTCTTTGGAAATTGATATGAGATCCATATAGAGAAAGCCAATATATACCATGAATCACATCAAATTCCACTATAGGAAGTATCACAAGATTTGTATAGAGCACATTCCCACAAACATCAATCGAAGAATAATTATAAACATTTGATGTGATTGTTGTGCCATTTGGGGTTGTCACAGCCAACTCAACATCTAATTGTTGAGGTAATACGGTGATACCCTTAAGAAATTCTTCATAAATAAAATATTGGGTGGATCCAGAATCAAATAAAACATTTTCTAATTTAGAGTAGATGGTATGTGTACCTTTCACCACTTCGTTATCGTACTCCACATCACTGATAGAAATTGTATGTGACATTCCTTTATATTTAGCCTTAAGAGTTTGTTGACGTCGATCATCATCAACAACCCTTGGATTATGGAATTCATTGGCCTAATGCCCCATTTCATTTCACTTGTAACATTGATGTGTAGGAGGTGCACTCTGTGTAGCCTTTTCTTTGTTCGCATCACTATAAATCTTCTTCCCATCATTGCGACATTCAAATGCCCGATGACCTTCCTTTCCACATTTGAAACATTTACTTGTCCATTTAAGACAACTCCCTCCATGGTCCATTCCACACATTGAGCATAATGGAAAACTCATATTCTTTTCAGTGTGCTCTTTAGATTTTCCTTTGAATTCCATTTTCCCCTTCTTATCAAACCCGTATGACTAATGGGTTACTCCAATCTCCATCTCAACCTTGAGAGCACATCGAACAATTTCCTCATAGCTATTGAAGTCCCTTATGGATAATGCCCTTTGAAGACATGGTTTTACGCCACTAAATAATCGATCAATCTTACTCTCATGTTGGATAATAATCCCAGAAACATACCTTGAAAGTCTTGTAAAATTTTCTGCTTAGGTACCAATAGATTCATCATCCTTTTTCTGTAGTTCAAGAAACTTCTTCTCCATCATTTTTCAGAGAATACGAGGGAAGTACTTTTTGAAAAATAAGTTCTCGACCTCGTCCCATTCCATGGACTCAATTTCACCCCTTGCCTTGTATTCTTGATAAGATTCCACCATTGATCAGCTTCACCTTCCAAACGATAAACTGCTAAGATGACTTTATCATGTTAAGAACATTGAAGAACTGAAAATATATTTTCAGTAGTACTGATCCATTGTTCAGCAACTAGTGGATCAGTAGACCCGCGGAATGTGGGTGGACGCTACCTCATGAAGGATTCAACTGAATGTTGCTCCTTCCTTTGCTCATTTGGAAGTCCTGCATGATTAACAACTTCAAAAAGTTGTGTGATCATGGCTACAAGATTTTTCATTCCATCTCCCATAACGTTTGGTTGCTCAGGGGGAAAATCATTGCATTTCCCGTCGCATTCCTCATTAACACGATTCCTTCGGGTTCCAGCCATTGAAAAAAACCAAAAAGAATAGTGTGAGCAACACTATTTATAATAGGAAAAACATATAATCAAGAATAAAATTTCACACTTAAGGACTTATCATAGGTTGTTCATTTCCATTTATAAAATAGTAAGATTCTAATCTATACTTAGACTTATCCTTAGGGTACTTACTAAGGCATTCACATCCTAGTTTCCAAAGGTTGACTTTACCTTTCCTCTGATACCAACTATAACGACCCATACATTACATACTTTTTTAATACTTCAAAATTTATGTACACTTATTACAACATAAAACAAAACCATGAAAGGACTGTATATGTATAGTGTCTTTGGAAACTGGGAAACATAAACAACTAGTTCATAAAAGAATGTACATTGTCTCCTATTTATTTAATCATATCTGGAGTCCTTTTTGGAATATCCTACTTAATAACCTTCTTCCTGGCCTAGGGAAAGAAAGCATACAAAAGGGTGAGATCAAATGCTCAGTAAGGGTAAACAAAAGAAATATCAATCACATTATTTTCATAAGAACATAACATTTTGGAAATCGTGACCTACAAAATAGATCATAATTAACATAACAAATGAAACTTTGTGGCATACACACATAATGATAGGGAATCATTTCTTAGTAGTCAAGACTCATATCCAAGACTATCTTAGCAGACAAAGTCCATTTCTGAACCGAGTTCACTCCTCATTTCAGTCCTGTTTCACTGAACTGGATTAACCTGCCGTTCTAACCATGTCTATCTCATGAGATATAAATCATTACCCAATGAATTGGAGGGAGATATAGGTCCCATCCATCTCATAATGACACCATAATTATGTGTTCCACAAAATCATAAGCCATGCATCATAGCATTACCCATGTAATAAAAATGGGATTCTTAAAAATCAGGTCATCATAACATAATCCATAAAAGGATATCGTAAAATTAATTCCATAATAACATAATCAAATCAATGTAAAATAGGGACATAAACAGAACCCTATATTATCTTTGATGGTAAATAAATTTGATAAAACACTTGAACTCCATTCTTGAGGAAAATATCATTTCTACTTCAAAAAAATGTATCTTTCTTAACATGTAATATAATTTTGAACTAAAAGAAGTTGATTAAAATTAAACTTGAAAACATGTAAATGTTTCTTCATGGATATAATGTTCTAAAAATCCATTCATTCCGTATAAGTTAAAAAAACATTCTTCTCGTACTTTGGCCCGAAAAGTAAAAAAGTACCTCGTACAAAAAAATGACAAAATTTTCCATTCATATCTTTTACTAAAAACTCACCGAAGGCTAAAATTGGATTTAAAAATTTGTATTAAGATAGAAATAATATTACATATTGAGGAAACATGGATGTGGATGATAATTATTCCCCACTAAATTCTGAAGTATAAACCATCTCAGATAAAAATTGAGATTGCAATATCTTCCCTTACCTTAGGTCCGATTTTCATCGTAAGTGTCCGAAACTCCTATATAATGATTTAAATAATGTCATTGACTTATTCCATAATCATACTCCTTGTTATGATATCATATATGGCAATACTCTTAGCTTCTTATCAGTAATAATTTATTGCTACTTGTTATTCGGGTGTTTATTGCTTTTTGTTCTTATGTGTGTCTTGTCGAATAAATTCTTATTCCTATTTTTAGGTTATAGATACCTCATTAACAGAACGGAATTAGTGGTATACATATCATATTTATTCACTCAATTCATTTATATAATCATTATGCAATTAAGATCATGTAGAACGAGTCACATCTCATAATGGAGACGGTATTCCTAACGTACGCACGAGCAATGATATCATTCCCGTGATCGTGGAATTGTAATGGAGTGTATGTATACTATTTCAGAATCAATATCACATTAAAATAATCATATATAGTTACTATTTACACCATTATACCCATCCTAGTAAGATGGTGGTGGAAAATAGATTATACCACAGCGTGGGGACGGTATTCCGTACGTACGCACGAGCGGCGATTTCATTTTCCGTAGGATGGATAGATGGTGAAATAGGTTTGTTTCATAATTATAATAACATATTAGTATATGAGTGATACTTATGTTATTACTTCATAATTAATCAACTAAATAAGAAGAAGTTGAAGAAGAAATAAAGTTGAAAGAATCAGTAACGGACATAACCTCTTCTTTAAAGAGCCTCTTTGAGACCTCCTTTTAGGGCACTAAAATTGGTCTTTGAAGAATACCAGGACCTCTAGGATGTTTCTAGGGAAGTGGAGAAGATAATTTGTCAGGGGTTGGCCGAGCTTGAAGGTTCAAAGTTGTGTGAGGAAGAGAGGGAGGAGGTGCCCTTTTATAAGGGAGGAGAGGGGTACCTTTGGAGAAACTAAAAATATTATTTTATTATAAAGTCATATTCAGTTTTTAATAGCTCCAAATTGATTTGTTTCGAATCCAAGGTGGGTATGGGTCGAAATACTATTATTAAATACAATTTAGACAAGTTTATGTTTCTATTTTAACCTTATCATTTAGATTTAACTTTATGATAGATAATTTAACGTTTTCCGTGTCTTCTTGTTTTCTTACACTATAAGGTTAATGAACTTACTATAACAAGAAAAACGTACCAAAAGTTGTTTATTATTAACATATATAACCTTATATATGTCATTAATCTGAACCATATATTTTTAGAAGTAAAATAACATTTGATAATATAATATTTGTTCTAAAAACTATTTTATGTCAATTTTGACACTATTTGGTAATTGATTTTTGTGAAAAATATAACAGAAATTTTAGTTCGAACAAAGTTAATTAAATAAACAATAACATGTCATATTAACATAAAAAATTATTGTAATTCATAAAAAGTCTCAAATTACATTTATTTGGGTATTTATAACATCAATTATGTCAATATTTCTTTAATAATATAATTAATGCATCATCATTGTGTCATAAATAAATTAAATTATTTAAAGTCTAAAAATAACAAATAAAATACCCTTATTTAGGAAATCGTTTTATCTTTCTAATGAATATTTTCAGTCGAATTTATGTTATGTATTACCCTATATTAAAAATTATTTACTTATTAAACATTGATTTTAGCTATTTTAACCCTTCTTTAAATAAATTCATATTAAATGTCCTAATCTAATCCAAGTGGGCCTAAATGGTCCTATTCTATATCTAAGGTTGTTTTTGGTCGATTTACACTTATCCAATAGAATTAGGACTCGTGTTAGGGTATGAATAATATCATTTTTACCCTTAATTACCCTATTTACTTTTAACCGTGGAAAAAAAAAGTAAAAAGTTACTATTCACAAAAATTATTTTCATCACATTTAACCATAGTTTAGTCCTTGATATTAACCATGTCTCTCAGAGTTTCGAAATTCCACTCACAGAAGCGGTAAAATTATGTTTTATGTGAATTTGAAAATTCTCCTAGGAGGTGGGTAAAAGACGGTGAAAAGTTCGATAAAATTTTTATATATCTAAAATTATTTTAAAATGACTCCAATGAATTGCATTAAACTTATATAGGTATTATATATCAATTTTGACCTAAAAATAATTTACATCTAATAAATAATTATTTTAATAAAAAGTCAGTTTTTAAAAAGTAACCCAGTGTTTTCACTATTCATCAAAAAATGAATGTTTTCAGAAAAATACCAAAATTTCACCATAGGCTAATTTTGATATTCCGAATTCAAAAATGAAGTCCATTTTAAAATATAATATTTAAAAAATTTAAAAATGTGGGTATTACTATTCATAATGGCTGGTTTTAATAATATTTTAATAGCATATCGTTATTTAGTGAAACTCGGTATTGCGTACGACGCAAGATATAGAGGAAGGTTGTGATTGTATTTAAAGAAAGGGAAGCTAGTGTTGTGTGTAGTGAAATATTTCTTTGATGATTTTTAAAAACAAAATATATCTCATAAAAGTACGGGGTGTTACATATTCTTTATGGAACTTATAAATTTTTCATCTACAATGGGATTTGTAGTCCCATTTAGTGATAGATGTTTTTACACATGAATTGGTTTAACATTGTTCCATTTTGATGAGGGGAAGGTTACTATATATGCGTACAATTATTTTTTGAAACTTGATTCATTTATCCTTGTATGGTTATAAGGTGTTATGTACTATTTAAAACTTCAACTCTAATATTATTATCATACATAGTGGCGAAATATCTACATGGTTTACATGCATTGTTTTTTATTTAATTTCATCCACTATGATCCATTTCTAAATATTTTAATACAATAGATTATATAATTAATCATAATACATAAATCTGAAATATTAAATCAGTAAAGAAAATATCAAATTGTATCCATATGTAATCTTACTTTCATAAAAATAGTTTATTTTGGGACATATTTACATTTTAAAACATCATAGGTTTTTGTAAATAAAATGTGAAATATCCTATGCATCTCTCCTATGAGTGTCTAACAAGGTGCGCAATAAGGATTGTTGTTTTATATCTGGTTACACCAGGTTATAATTGATGCATCTTTTCAGAGATGATACCCCTATGTAAATTTTTCCTAAAAATAATTCCACTTGTAGTATCTAGATAAGGATATATTTGGAAGAATACACTAATAATATATACATTTAGAAAATTATATGAGGTTATTATGTGATTATCCTTAGTTTATATCTTAGGGTTATGTTCAATAATCTATGATTTCTAAATCAAGTTTCCATGTTTTTTTCTTAACATCATTTTATACCAGCTATAATACATCAACACCAGAAGACCAAACCTAGTTCATTATTTTAGTACAATAAATTTATTACGAGTAATCATATCCTAGAAGACTGATCAATTTAAAATGTTTGGAATTATAGAAAACATACATGAACCATAAATTACAATTGAAACTATAAAATAAAATATATTAAATCTATTTAGAGTATCAATAGTTTCTTAGCTTACCACAATATATTAATCATAATACATATCCTGAAATCTAGGCAAAAATAAGGCTTAAGAAATTGGTGAGCTCAGGCATTATGTAAGGGTAAGTGTACAATAGGAGCAATCACAAACATATAAGCATAAACAATAAGTAATGGTGAATAACTGAAACACATTCCATTTAGAAACATATAGATCATTATATGACCAAAATAGATAATACCATATAAATAATCACACGAATTATGAAACATAACCATGGATATTCAACTAGTTGAATAGTCAAATGAAATACTCATAACTAATCTCAAAACGAAGGAATGATGAATAAAAAAAATCGTAAACATACTGTCCAGGCTTTGGCCAAGAAAACATAGATAAATAGGTAAAACATAAGACATTACCCACCTAATTTTGTCTCATGATACCTATAAATTTATTAAGGGGAAATAGCAAGCTGCAGTCATCACATACTAAGTCCATATCATTTATCCCATGAAAATGGTGACACATAATCTACATAATCATTTTTATTGAAAACAATGCATTCAAAATGTTAATACTTAAACCATAAACAAAGAATGGTATAAAAAATGCACATGAATAGCCACACTGGTCCTAAAGAATTTTAATCGTTCTGTATAAATTAAAAACAAACATTCACTCCATATTTGTTTTCAAAATAGTCATAAAGTACTTCATTTAGAAAAAAAAGATATAATCCATTCAAACCATTTCAAAAACAATTAAAATTTAGTTAAAGACAATAAAATTAATCATTATAATAGTAAAAATACTCATGATTTCATTTTAAGTAACTAAGTAGTCGATTATAAATATTCCATGGTATATTATTACATATAAAAAACATAAAATAGAAATGAGATTGTGAAATTAGCATGCCCTTGTACTTTCCATTAAGTAAATTTGCCTTATCCACATGTATAATGGTTATAAAAATGTTACTAAATGACACCAAACTCCTATTAATATTTACGATATCATATATTATCTTCTTATATGGTTTTGTTAATAATATTTAGTTATTACTATTGATTAATGTGTTATAACCTTATATTCATATACATGTTTTTCCATTTTAGTCATGTTTGTTACAAATAGGATATATATGATTAAACTAAATAATGATAATAATTTCATATATATTATATTTAACCATTATATAATTTTTCATAATCCTTCTTAAAATTTTACCATGGAAAGTGAATCTCATCACGTCGTGGAGATGGTAGGATGTACGTACACAAAGACGATGTTATTATTCCCTTAATGAGGAAATGGTAAAGAATTTATTGATATATTAATTCTAATTAATTAATATAATGTCATATTTATTTTGTATTTACATTAAATCTATCATTATATGTCGCGACTAGTCCCCCGAGCTCGTGCCATGACTACCCCAAGCCCGTCGTCCATAGGACAAGGGCTAGCGACTAGCTCCGAAGGGTCATTCCCTAAAACTGGGAAGGCAATGCCTTTATATCTTATAACACACACAACCTAGCACACAACAAAATATGAACTCAAGTAAACAGAAAAGTAAACTGAGTGACTACAATAAGTAAATATGGTCCAGAATACAAGCCCAACGTGAAAGTACATGGAAAACTGGAATGTACATGACAACTGATTGGTGGAAAGCAGCTCATGGATCGTCCAACACGGATTATACCAGAAGGGTAGGTACAGATCACGAACGAACATCTTTGTAGTTCACCTCATCTAACATCCACCTCTGAGGAACCTCCAGTCCTGGTACTATCGTCCTTAGTCAGCATTGTCCGTTGTCTACACCAAACACAATAGGGTGCGGGCATAGCCCGTGAAAGGGTGAGAATAATGATACTCAGTAGTGACCTCGAGACACTCACGGTCTCACTAAAATCCACCACTGATAAACCACACATCATGGAATCAACTGAAAAAACTACATAGGTATATGCCCAACCATATAACTAAGTTAACATGTAAAACCATCTCAATCATGAGGAAAACGTAATGTCAAACTCAATGACCAAAGCTCAACTGTTCCACAAAGGAAGGTACCCCACGAAGTCAAATACCACACATTCACTCCATAAAAAATAATACAACCAAGGTATTACCACAAAGGAAACTACCACACATGTATGGACTCCACTCACACCAGGTATAACATAAGTACAGTAGTAGATATGATTATATGTAATTATTGAATCATATTTCTCTATTAAGAGGCTCTGCTGCTGACCCACATAGGATCGCTCAGTGATGACTCCCACAGGATCGATCGATTCTGATCCACACAGGATCGCCAGGTGCTGACCCACACAATATCCCTTGGTGCTAACCCACATATGATCTCTTGGTGCTACCCCACACAAGGTCGCTCGGTGCTAACACAAAAATGACTGCTCTTCATTCTTCATGTCACATCCAGCTACATGGTTCCAGCACTATGCTTTCTTGTCTACGGGAGGGTCTGCACCACAACCCACTGGTCAATACTCCAAATACCACGAAGTCCCATGAAGAAGTATCTCAAAGAACCTCCACATCATAGTGGTCTCTACACAATAGACAATACGTCAATCAGATGCCCAGTCTGTATGTCATTAGCCTTTTACTCCCGAGGGTCCGGTTGGATACATGCTCGATCCAACCCGGCTGTACCCCTACTTAATCTAAATATCTATTTGGGAAAACCAAAAGTAAAGTATCTCTCAAAGGTTTCCATCGCCATATAAGGTTCATCAAATGGTCGTCCTGTACCAATGTTATGGCCAAAAGAGTGTAAATGTGTCGAAGGGGGTTCGGGTCTGGTCGGACTCAGTTAGACCGACTTGGGTCGACCCAGTTAGGTTGGACCTTGCCTGACCCGCTGGCTCAGGCCCTATCCATCCTGCTTCGTGTGGTTAGGCAGACCGCGAGGGCCATGAGGGGGCCGCAGTGGTCGCAAGGGCCGCGAGGCTATGTAGGGCCGCGGGGGGATGTGAGGTCGTGGGGTGGTGCAGACGGCCGTAGGGAGGCCGCGGGCACCAAGGCTGCAGGGCAGTGTGGCGGCCACGGGGGGGGGGGGGGGGGGCCGCTAGTGGCGTGGCCTTATACAGTGGAGGCCACGGGGCGTCAGTTCCTTGGGGTGGCGTAGGTCGTGGGCGGCGGGGTCCACCGACGGCGAAGGCCACAGTGCGGAAATGTGTCGCGGGGCAGCGTGGAGCTTCCCCTTTATTGACAGTTGGCATGACCAGCCGCCCATCGTTCGTCGCTTTCATCACTGTTATCGAGTTCCACTGGTTCCAAATACTAGCGTAGGTTGTCATCACCATCATGAAGAAAACACAATGAACCATGGCTTGTATAGAAGAAGTGCCTTGTTTGTTTGGACCGCACTCTCCTTGTTAGGGCGGTAGAAAGTGACTATAATTTCTTTTACGAATCATAAAGAATTTCCAAGAATGATAAGGGGACAAATTCAAACATCCACCTTTCCACATTTGATTATTGACGTCAATGATAGAATTATATGTTGTTGATGTTTGTTGAGCCCGCCACACGCCTCTAATCCCAAGCTCATTCGTTAGATAAATTCTCTTCAATAGATGTGGTACTTCATTGTTGAAGATGTCCACCATTGGAGGATGTCTTGAGGAAGAATTATAATTTTTGTGTCGGCGTTCTTCATTGGAGGAGCTCTTCGTAGGAGGATGAGTTCTTCCATGTTCTCCTCTTTCCAAACCTTTCCTCTCAATTCCACCAAAAAGAAAAATATCCCACATAATAGAACAAGTTATCTATAATGTTTGTTGGCATAAGTTTAAATTAACATAATTAATTAATTGAGTTGGTATAATTAATTAAATGGGTGGCACCATTAAAGTGGGGAGATTTTAATAGGCTTCCCCACATTTAAGAGGGAGTTCAAGGGGGTTTTAGTCTCAGGTGGTCCCCACCCCCATAACCCACATGGGAGACTAATTATGGTGGTCCCCACCTCTATAACCTCACATGGGAGGTTTAGTTCTGGAGGTCCCCACCTCTTAACATTCACAAGGGAGTTCCAAATAAAATAAAATTTTAATATATTTTATTTTATTTTATTCATTCAAGAAAAACCCAAATTCTATATTTCACCATAGTCCTACTCCGGTCTAGGTGAAGGTCTCATTAAGAGAATACTGGCACTACGGGTTCAACAGTTCCCTCAGATCTCAATTTCGAGCACTGGTTCAGAATTTACAAAAACCAGCTCATAATTTTACTAACCGTACCATAAAAAAAGTTCAGAAATTCATTTCGGGAACTCCTAGCCACGGAATCACACACTGCCAATTTTCACGGACTCGTAAAATTCCCATATAATTAAAAACATTACATGGAATTTCCGGTACAATACTTTATAGCCATCGAAAAAAAATTTTGATGAATAACATTGCACCAAGACGTGCAGAATGTAAGTCGTACAAACACACATGCAATATTTTTTGTAGGATGGATAAATCATGGAATATGGTTGTGTAATAATCATAATAAAATTTCTAAATAAAGATTATACTGAATTTATTAAAGTTTAATGAACAAAAAATATTTACTGAATGTATAATAAAAAATTAACTTGTATATGTTGGAAAACAATAACCTCTTATTTGGTGGACTTCCATTGATTAACATCTTAACACCTCTAAAAATGGTGTTCTATATAAACTATGGAATATATTATTTGGGGATGGATTATATGAAGTAATATTAGAAGATATGAGAAGAACCAAATATTTGATTATGTGCGATGAAATGAGAATAATGGGTTCCCATTTATACGAGAGGGGACATACACTCTTGGAATCACTGAAAATGTGAATTTAGTATAAATTGAGTTTCAATTTCAAATTTATCTGAAGTGAGTTATTTAGATTATAATATATGGATGTGTCTAAATAATCTCAATAAAAGATTTTTATACCCATTTAGGTTTTGATATAACCATTTATTTTTTCATTCAACCTTAGTTAATCCCTTAAACTCTTACTCAGACAACAAGAATTTTTACACATTATGGTTAATATATTTAATATAAAATAACAAAAGAACCACCAATGGATCATTGATGACATATATAACTTTATTATAGGTATTTGGACTAATTCTATATTTTTATTAAATTTATACCATTTAATAAATTAATAATTATTTCAAAGTAACATTTCAATCAATTGCGAAACTATTCAATAATTATCTTTTTAAAAATATTATAAAAATATGATAACATAAGAAACACTCCTAATATATCACTATCATGTCATAGTTATCTAAAATAATCATTCATGTCATTAATTATTTCAAATTATATTTATTTGAATAATTTTAATATCATTTATTTTATATTTATGTTAATTAAACTATTATTGCATCTATATTATGAAAAACATTAATTTAAAATTTTATTCACTAAAAAATATATATTATCATTATGAAGATAAGTTTATTAGATTTCAAATGATTATTTATAATTTTATTTATTTGTTGTATAACCCAATATCAAAAAGGATTCTGTTTTTAAATATATGATTAATACATTTTTAACTTATCTATAAATTAAATATAATAAATCTAAAGTTCATACCAATATATCATTGAAAAGGTTATAATTTATTCCTAATTTATATTTTTGTTGAAACTAAAACATCCAAATAATTTAGGGAATGAGTTATGGTAAATTTATAATATTATAATATTATTATTACCTGCAATTACCCAATTTAATGTTAACCACAGTAAATAAAAATTACAACAGTTACTATACATAATATCCAAAAACATTAACTTGATTCTATTAAAATATAAATCTAAAACATTTTAAAAACATTTATGTACATTTTATCAAATTTAATTCACAAATTTAGAGAAATTTAGTTTAATACTAATCTCGTAGATGACGTGAAAATGTCGGAAAAGGAGACGTTCAAATGTTCAATAAGTTTTTATTTCTAATCTTATTATATTAATTATTAGAATGAACTAAATTGAATGAATATATGTATTGTTGATATTTATTGTATTTAAAAATAATTTAAAAATAATTTATAATGATAAGTACTTTTTTAACTATGGTGTACTAATTTTAACTATTAATCACAAAAATGAAACATCTTATAAAAATAAAAAAAACCATATTAGGATAATTATGATATTAAAAATTAAAAATTAATTTTTATTTTGAAAATTAAAATTTATGAAATTTCAAAAATATAGTTTTAAAATAAATGAGCTATTAATAATCAGTAAGAATATTTTTAACTAAATATTTCATTGTGTAATATTTGGTTGGTTATTATTTTATGACTTTCAAATTTGTTGATGTATGCAAAAATATTTTATTGGATATATAACATATAAATTCTATAAAAGTGTTAGAATTTAATTGATTGTGATAAAATATGACTAAATATTGTTTTTTTCAAACCCATTGTTTCAGGAAATGTATACTATCAATTAAATTTAATTTAAAAAGAGACATACCATAAAATTCTCTGGGTATTACATTAAAAAGATATATTTAATAAATAAATTTGATAAAAAAATTATTATGATACAAAATAAATATATGTAATTGCTAATAGAAAATATATTTTTTTCCCTTTTTATTCACACAAAGACGACATTGTCATTTGTGTACGTATAGACTACCGCATTAATGAAGAAATGTTACTCCCAATTTCTATCACCACACAACATGGATTATTTTTATAAGTGTATTTAATAAAATAACATATTATTTATTTTAATATCATAAATTTGTAATGGTAATATATTACTTTCCTTCATTATATAATTATCAATAAAAAATGGAAATGTTACTCATGTGTATGTATGTCCTACTATCTCCACGATCATAACTCACTACATTTAAGAAAAACTTATTTCATGTTTTTTTGAAGAAGTATTATTTATTTATAAATAGAAATATTATTTAATTATTTCTATTATAGATATTATGGTTAAATTATCAATATAAGGATAACGTAAATAAAAAAAATAAAATTATTATATGAAAAAAGTAGTTATTACCGGAAATGTGGATTTAACAAATTAATTGTTAATAAACATCTGATAAAATTAGTAAGTAAATAATATATAGCATGATATATATAATTATAGTTATATATTTTATATTAAATAGACAACTAGTTTATTTATAGGATGTTCCAACAGTTATGAAAGAAGTTGAGACATAAGATAACATATTTCTAGTCTATCTTTTTTTTTCTGAGAGACATATACAAATTTTGCGCCATTTTTTCAGGTGGTATATATAATTCCCCTTTTCTAAGATATATCATTTATAACATCATTTTAATGATATTATATGTATTATTATATGTTATGTTTTATTTGTTATTATTATTCATAAGATTTCTAATGTTGTAACAGATTTCCTGTCAATGTCTTTTTCTGAGAGAGATATCTGAAAATTAAAAAATATTATATTTTTTGTGGTGTATATACATCACCACAGAAATTTTTAATCAAAAATATCATTATTTTTAGGATATTTAATTGTTAATTTTATTTTATTTTATATTGTGTAATACTATTAATAGGATTACTAAAGTGGTAAGGGATTTATAGTCTTTCTTTTACATTTGGGAGACATGTTGAAATTCACCACTCGTTACTTTTTTGTGGTGAATGTACTTCCCCATTGATAGTTTATATCATCATTTTATTTTATTTCATGATATATAAACATGAATTTGATGATATTCATTGTTGGGGCATACAATTCCATATATTACTAAAGGTTTATGAGATTTATGTCTCACCTTTAACTTTTGTGAGACACATACTATATTCAGCACCAATTTCATTATTGTGGTGTTTAATATACCTATGAATGTATTTTTCATTTATTATCCTTAATATTAATAGGATTGGATATTGATTTTCGGATCTTCCATTCACGGGGGTCATGATTCAAATACTACCAAAGTGGTGATGGATTTATGCTACAATATCATTATGTATATCGATTATTCATGATAAGTCTCCAATACTGAAATATTATGATATAAATCATAATAATTCTCATGAATTTTACTATTATATATTTATTTATGATATTTTAATGTAATATTACATTTTTTATGAACATTTGTACAAAAAATAATTGAGAAAATGTTTTTAAGAGAAATGATCATTAAATGCAGTCACATTGAAATAAAATATATGTAATATGTTAATAATATTCTTAATAGAATGAAAACTAGGTGTATATATCTAATATATCTTATAACATGGTTATATGTAATATCTAAAACCTCCAAATCAAAATCATTAATATCAGGAAGAAGATACTAGACCAGAATAACATATGGATCTGGATCCTAAGAGAATTTATATAGTTTAGTTAATTAAAATTTTCTTATATAAAAGTGGTTAAATTCCATGTATTTAGTGTTATTATAAAACATGATTAATGAATATAGATTTATAGGAAAAATTAAAAAAATGGGTTTAAAATTTATTTATTAATACATTGATAAGTGGTATTATGTGATTTCTAGAGAATACGAAGTAGATACTATAATAGGATTTAGCATTACAAATTACTGGTCGACCATAAATATAGATTATGTCATATCCCATCCCAAAATGTGTAATGGTAATGATGAATGAATTTAATGGGATTTGTAGGAACATAATTAAAATCTATGAAGAATCATTTGTAAAAATGAATCCTACAAATAAATGAGGAACATTAGTAGAAAGTGATATCACTTGTTTATTATTAAAAATTCATGTCGAAATGGGATAACAACCAACATGTCACACACTCCGAGTATCCCATTTTATATTTATATATGGTGATTTTGTGAGTACTAATTAGATCAAAATAATAATTCAAATTTATATAAGTCATTTAATATATTCTAAGGGAAGTGGTGTGACATGTACATATTCAAGATTTATAAATTAAATCATGTTTCATACAAAGATATTTTGATGGTTATGATTATTGGAATTCTACTATGTAAAATAAAAAGTCTAAAATTAACAAACAATTAATCTTTATAGAAAATTATTACTTATTTAGATAAAATATTTGAATTTTTAGGGCTGAAAAAATAGTGGATTGAGGTTTCAAAAAATAATTATGAGTGTGAACAATAGAATATGGAATTATTTAGTTTTCAAAATCTAGTATCCATAATGTTGTATCATAAGTAGAAGGAATATAAAAGCATTATTAAAAAAATTACAAGGAAGAACATTATATTCACAAGATGTTATATATTCCTAAAAGTACAAAAAATACATTTTGATGATCTGATGAGTATGATTAGAAAAAAGTTTAGGTTTTGATTAAAAATTTTGTGCCCTAAAATAAATGGGCTACTTGAGAATTAATTTTAATAAGTTAATAACACAATCTATAAATCTATAATTAGTAATTACTAGATATAAAATCATTATGTAGATCATTAATAATCTATAGATAAAGATACATTGACAGTGGGGGTGAGGATGGAATCTTAATACAAATATTTATAAGATAAATGGGAGTTATAATAGATAGACTAACCCCCTTAGAACTGTAAAATATAGTGGTGATATATTGAAAATAAAAAATCTAGATCATACCCAAAATAGAGGTATATAATAGAAATTTAAAACCCATTTAAAAATGCACCCATTGAATTATGTTTAATAACAGAGTGTAGAAAGGATTTTGTAAATTAAAAAAATTTGGGGATGTTTGACTAAAAATATTCAATGATAGATGGAGAAATTTATTTTTGATCTCTTCATGGTGAAGTTGGTTTGTTTTCATGTTGTAAATAAATATTAATGGTGGAGAGTGTTCTAATGTCAAGGTTATATATTATATTTTTTTACAATATGTGTTGGTATAATTGAATGTTTAATACGGAAATAAGTGGTAGTGTTGACTATTAAATGGATATTGGGTTCAAAAGAGTGGATTTTTCTAATAGAGGTATGAAATTAAATATGTATTCTATATTAATAAAAACCACATTTAGAAGTTATATTGAATGGGTGGTTGTATTAACGAGTTATGGACGATATTTTTTTTAGAGGTTTGAGTTAGTTTGGTTGATTAAATTATTAATTCAAGGTGATGGTGATATGTGGATAATTATTCATGTTAAATATTATTTGGAATAATTTTAAATTAGTCTAAAATTATATATTAAAATTTATTGATGATCTAAAGAAAATTATATGTCTTTTATGTATATTAGATATTGAGATATATTTTGGGATATATATTGGGAAAACTGGTCAGTTATATAGCATGTTTTTTGAATTATTATTTAAATATATAGAATAATATAGAATGTATATTTTTCTATGGAAATGAAATACTCAATCCCATAATGATCATTTAGAAGTTCTCAATGGATCATTGGACAAATTTATAGGGTTCATTCATGAAATTGTAAGGGCTTTATCTTTATTAAATTATAGTAAATGAAAATTATTTACTAGTCATTTGGAATACTAGAATGTTCATTTTGAGTAAAATAATTTAATTAACATTCAAAACATAAGGCTAATTTTATAGAAAAGGAATGAATAAAACATGTGATCATTAGTTTGAGGATTTTTAAATGGAGACATGTCCACACTGTTTGTGTAAGGCTTATTTTATAGAAAATGAATAATTTGTAATGATTATATTGAACATCATAAGGTTTAAATGAACATCATAATATTCACTATAAGATAATAGATAATCATTATAATTTCCACCATAATATTTAACAATCATCATAAAGTTTAGGGAATAGTTTATTAAAATACATAATGTTGATATATTATCTTATCAAGGTTACTCTATGAAATTCACAAGGACCACACAAAATTATTCATATTCACTATTTACCTATATATGTTTCCAATTATTTCCTAATTTTTATCCTATATATTTAATTTTTCAATCCAAAGGAGGCTCAAGGGGGTTTTGAGGATCACATGTGCAATATCATGATGTTTCTCATCATCATCCTAGCATGTGTGAAGAAAATTTATAAAAATACACATAGATTATAGTTTTAATTTTCATCACTAATTTAAGTTTGATAACTGGGAAATTGATGGATATAATTCAATAGATTTTACTGATAATTATAGCCTCATATTGAAGGACAAATCAATAGAATTATAATGAATAAAATCATGATTAATTCTAAGAGTATATATATTAAAAATATGGAATATATAAGATGAAAAAATGTCCAAAAATGAAAATAAAACTTTGTACTATGAAATAATAATACATGAATTAGAGATATCTCATGATAATAAATTTAGGAGGAGATTATTTACATTAATCAAGGAAGGAGATCTCATGTTTTAATCGTATTTTTATAAGAAATGACAACTAATTTGAAGAATAAGAGGAAAAAATTATACTTATAATTATCTTGATATATATGTATATCTATTGAATAAAAAAGAGAGTAAATAAATAATATCGGATTTAATACCCAGCGTTTTTATGGAATAGTTTTTATTGAATAATTTATTTTCTTTGATAGCTTGTGTTACACAAAACAATGAGTTTTATGAACATTGAAAAACTATAAATATTATTATTTATATAATACCATTATTTTACACCAGATAAAATTGTTTTGTTTAATAGAAATATCCTAATTTTAATTATTAATTACATTGGTTTGATATAATGTAAACAATTTGATAAAATATTGATTTTTTGTCATGTATTTATATGTTTCGAAATTTTTATTTTCATAAAAATAATTTTCAAGGAAAGAAAATTAAATTAATGTTTTCCCCTATTATAAAATTTATCTTAAAAATATAAGCATTATTTTTTAAATCCACATTTCAAAATTATCAATCATTAATTTTTTATGAATCATAAAAAATACAAGTTTTTATAGAAAAATTTCCTCTTCATTTACAAAAGGTATATGGGTATATATTTTTTTAAAATGGTTTTATAGTTAAATTAGTAAAATTTTATATCTATTAATTTATTTTACTTCATTATAATCAATTTGATATTAAATTTTTAGATAAAATCGTTTTTAAAAATGTTAACATTTTTTTCTATGAAAAATGCATTCTCATTGCTTCTTCATGTATAATATTTAAATGAATTTAAAATGTTATATGAAAAGAATATAGAAAAATGGATTCCATATCTGGAAATAATATAATTAATATTATCTAATATTTTAATCATAATTTTATCCAATAATGAATTGAAGAAATAGTAAAAAATAATCATTGTTGAGGTAAAACAAGATTTTCCAGTGGTAAAACTAAATTCATAATGGATAAAATGACATAAAAAATATAAAATATCTATTTAATTAAAATATTTATAATGTAACAATTATATGTCATGATAATGGTCTAATTTGGACACCTGTTTTGTGTGAAAAATTTTGGTACACCATTTTCATTTCAAATCATACAACTATGCCACTAACATCATTTTTAAAAGGCCACCCATATCCTATTTTCATCAATCCACCAAAACCATATGATTAAGATATTGACTACCAAAATACATTTCCAACATACTCCCACACATTATATATACCAGGACAAGATCATAAATAAAACCTATGAAGGACATTTGTTAATCATACTGACGTTTTTGGAAAAAGAGGACATATTTTAAACATTGCATTTTTATTTTACTTATTCTTATAAAATCCTTAATATATTCCCAAATTATAATGATATAAAAAAATTATCTCCAATTTTTTTAAGTAATTTTATTTAAAATTATATATCATATATCTTTCTTTTTCTCCTTAAAATGGTAAATAAAATTGTCTATCATGTGTATTATTTACCACCACCTCCTTAACCGACATAATGGATTTTCCATCACCAATTCTCAAAGTATTATATTTTCAGTTATATATTTCTTATAAATTACATTTATGATACAATTATACTTATGTAATTATAATATTACTTACACATTCTTACTTACCATTCCATAAGGAATACAATAATGTTGCTTACGATTACGGTGGACTACGACATCAACAAGCATTGTGCTTACTCATTCCATAACATGTTAATGAAATTTCATAAATATTAAATGTAATGAATATTTTTTATTGATATAACAGAAAAATAACACTTCAAATATGATATATTATTTAACTTTATCTTTCTTGATCCATCAATATAATGGAAACAACATTCATGTGTATGTACGACTTACCATCTCCATGAATGGTGTAAATCATTTTCTATATCTAAAAATAATGGATTACTCTATATATATAATGAATATATATGATTTTTTCGTCTTCAGTTTCTTATGATGATTTTACCATGATCAAATTAAAAATATCAAAAATACGAAACCAAAATAGACCTAAAAAATAATACATTTATTACTAGAATCATGATTTTAATTTAGATTTTTTATATAGGTAATAAAATGCCATATGTGAAAAATATTTGATTTGATAAATAATATTATTGTGTTATAGTATATTTATAATAAAGATATATTTATTATATATGATGTTCAACCATGTACTAAATAATTCAAGACATAAGGTAAGATATTTTAGCTTAAATTTGACTTCGTTGGGACATAAGTTTTATCATGCACCTATATTCTATTTGGGGGTGTATTTAAAAGACATATATACATGTAATATAATGAATTTATTTATTCTCTTTATATTATATTTTTTATTTAATTTGTTTCATTAATGGTTCAAATGATTTAATATTACCAATTTAGAAAGGATTTTCTGTTACAATCTCATCATTTATCTAGATAGTTTATGATTATTCTTTTAATGAAACAATATATTATAATATATCACTTAATAAACTCATCAGTTATATTCTACTATAGTTATATCTTGTTAATACATATTTTCTGCTCATTTTACTCACCTTTTGAAATCAATATTCAAATGGATTATTTTTATTTTAAATTGACTTTATGGCACTCTTCAATCAAAAATATTTTTCTTCAATATACATTTATATAAAAATGTTTTAGAAAATACTTTAAAATTCATGAAATTATTTATTAAAAAAAATTATGAATGTTCTAGATTAATAAAAGAAAAAAAGGAATCTTCTTGTTTTTCCAAACAATGCCCATTTGGAATTCACTTAAAACGTGAAAGGAATTTTTTTTCATAATGTGTATAGAATTAATGGTATTTCCCACAACCATAAATGATAACTTATCTAAATAATAATTTAATTTTTTTAAAATTTATTTTCAAACAAAATTATATTTAATTGTTATCTATTTGTAGTTATAAAATGTGATTTTCATATTGAAAATAGTATTTTAATCATGAAATGTTAAATGGAATATTTAAAAATAATTTTATATCTTTGAAAAAACAATTTATGTAATAGACGCTTAACTAGGATTTTGTATAAGGATACCATTCATATTATTTCATTTAATGATTAAATTTTATAGTGGGATTATGTTTGTAGAACTGAATTATTTTCCATGTGTTATACAATGATAAAATGATTACGATTCAAACAACATTTTCCATGAGTTCAACTATGAAGAAATTTGACATGTATATGGAAACCATTTTTCAATGGGTTTTTCGGTGATTCAATTCTTATAAAACTCATTTAATTGCATAGATTATTATAAGATTAATGTTATATGATCTCATGTGACACATTTATTTGATATCCATTATCTGATGGGTAGGAACTATATCTCTATCAAACACATTTAAAAAAGAATAAAATATCATGATGTAAACTTGAGAAGAATAGGGTGTGAACTGAGTTTAGTATGGTAAATTTTCTGCTATAATTGTATTGGGTGTAAACACAAATTACTAGGATGGTTTGATGAGAAAACCCATTCCACTATAATAGTCATAATTATTAATATTGAAAACTATGGAAATGATTTTCTATTCTTATGTGTATTCCAAAATTACATTTATGATGTCAATTTTATGTACTCATGGATCTTGTTGTTTACGTTCCTTAAGATTCATGTATTTTTATCTTCCGATCATTATTTCAAGGCCCATGATTTTGAACATTCATATGTATGGAATAGTTTTCTTATTTTACACTCATGTTTTTATACACTTATTCTCAAGTGGGTGTTAAAATGAGTTTAAATAAAAAATATACTCTAAAATATGTATTTAAAAGTTCCCCAATTTAAAATATAATCTAACCCATTTAACCAAAATAGTAGATTTATAAATATTTTGGTTGTTTTAATGATTTCTCAATGAGTGATTAGTCCTCCATTAGTATAATATGGATTATTATTTTATAATTTTAAATAAATCAACTAAAATAAAATCTCATAAATAAATATCTATGATAAAATATATATGTTCTGTTCTGTTTTCAATGGATAAATAAAACACTATAATTAGAACATTAAAATAAAAACACAATTAAAAAACAAGAGGTTTTGTCTCAAGCTAAGACTCATTCTTCTCTACTTGGTGATCACCTACCACTAATGAATTTATGTTAAAAATTTGAATAACACCCTGGATTGGGGTAAATAGTAGTATACACACTATCAAGGTCAACTATACATATTCCGTAGTATTCATGGGAGTGATAACACCAAACGGTCTATGCATGGACCTCATCAATTGTTATACTTTGGAGTGAAAGGTGGAGAATGAGTGGTTTATGAAGATAACAATGTATCTTCTTGTTTGAAATAAGATTCAGAATTTTTTTATTATACAGACACACACACACTTCTAGAAATGTAAAATAGTAAAAATACAGTGAAAAAAATACATATTAAAGATTTTATAAGGCATTAGGTGTTTTTTAATGCAGCTCGTGACTCCTGAAAGTAGTGTTGAAATACATCTTGAGTCAATTTCTTCAAACATCCAGAAAAATAGAGTATCATGGGAGATTAGTTCTTCTGCTTCATGTGAGTTAACAATGTGTAAGATGATCTATTCTTATTTATGAGTATGTTGTTACAATAGGTTCTTCAGTTTGAGTTCTCAATATATTATCTTTGTGTATATACAGTTTGCAGTTCTTGATTTTTTCTTAAGCACACAAACAGCTTTGTAATTTTCTGTGGACGACCATTTATTTTGATCTTATCAAAGATTTACACACTAAAACATACAAGGAGCATGAACCATATACTTCATATGAAATTCTCACATTCTTTTAATGTTTTACACAAAAGAAAGACAATGTCATTATAAATAATTACGGTATTATGTTTTATAAATATGATCGTTAGAAATAAATTTAAATAACAATGAAAATGGATGGAATGATTGTGTCTTAGGATCGATATCATGTGAATGGTGAGTCCTGATTGGTAGGTCCCTCTATCTGTATTTCATCTTGATAGCGACTCGTCCATTGGTTGGCCATTCTAACGGTATGTAACACCCCAAGTAAATAAAGAATATGAAATTTTTATATTTATCCATAGTGCTGAATAAAATAGTAATATTACTTTAAAGGGAACACTATGCTCGATGGCGTAACCAATACGCGACAATGAGTTCCTTTAAAACCATGCGTTGCACTCTAATAATAAAATAATAATATTTTAAATTGTAGTTAACGCCTAGCCGTTGTAATGGTGGTAATGAATAGAAATAACTACAAATTGATTTTATATGTTTGTAAAATATTTTTACTTTTTACAATAAATGTTAGAGGATTAAAAATGCGAATCCATCTAATTTTAAGCGTAAACATTCGAATATTCTTTAAAAGGTCGATTAACCGCCATTTGATGATGAACCTCTTTTAAATCCACCTTTTGACAATTTCATGTGTTATATTTGAAAAAATTAAATTCTTCTTTAGAATCGAGACATCAAAATTTTCTTTGTGTAAATTTTTGGTATTTTTCCGATAATGTTCATTTATAATGAATAGTGAAAAATGTTGTATTTTAATTCAAAACCTCTTTTTAATCTAATTAATTTAAATGATTAGATTATATTTTGAATTTGTTTTAATGTGAAATTAGAATATTTTTTTACCATTTAATCCAATTTTGGTCATTAGAATTAATATCATCATGAAATTGGACTAAAACTAGTGTCAATCTTTTGATACTTATTGTTTCATAAATACACACTATTTGCTCTGACAGCGGGAATTAATTATTAAATTAATTAATGTAACTTATATGTTCTGAATTTTGAAAAATAGACATCATTTTTGAATTTGGAATATCAAATATATCTTAGGGTGAATTTTTTGTATTTTTCTAAAAAACATCAATTTTTTATGAATAGTGAAACCACTAAGTTGTAGTTAAAGAAACTGATTTTTCGTTTAAATAAAATTTTACCACCTATGTGTTTTGAATTTAAAAAATCCGATATACATGGTTGTAATTAAGAAGTAAAATTTGGTTCAATGGGATTAAAATAATTTTGTTAGTGAATAGTAACTTTTAAGTTTTATTCGCGATTAGAGGTAATTAGTGTAGTTTAAGGTAAAAATAATGTTTTAATAATATGAAATTAACTACACACATGTCCTACCATCATTGGATGAGTCATGGCCGACCAAGACAATCCATGGGTCATTTGGGGACCCCATGGAGCCACATTGCATGGAAAATGACATTAATACCTTTTTATTTAAAGTTAAAAATAAAATGTCACAATCATATGTTGCTTTACTAAAACAATTTTTACATGGGGTTATACAAGTCATATTTTTGACTATAAATATTCATTATAAATCTAAAAATATTTACTACGTCATTAAATTTTTTTACAATTTTTAGACACTAAATAAATTAAATTATTTATGACACCATGATGATGCAGTGATTACCTCATTATTTAACGATTTCAATAATATGAAATGATAATGTAAAATCTAAGTCTTAAACTTGTCACAAACCTATTGTATGGGTGTATTTAGAAACCTTATCTCCTTATCCTCGAAATATATCCTTTTGGGACATTTTAAATCCGAAAATAATTTTATAATAATGTAATATTTTATAACTTTCCAAGAGTGCCCCTCCTCTCCTCTTATAAAAGGCCCCCACCTCTACCACTGTACACACACCTATCAAGCCTTTGGCTCAGCCAACCCCTACCCATTTCATTTCTCCACATCCCTCTCTTCATCATTAAAGCCTCACTTTGGACAGAATCCTTTCCATGAAAGCCTTTGAGCTCAAATCAAAGAGAGTTACCCAAATTTATGGTAATGTCTTCCCTTGTGTTCTTTTGTTTTATTTTTCTTTTCCAAACCCCTAAACTCTTCTGATTACTTTTTTTGTAACAAAAATGTATCTTAAATATACCAGGATGTTTTTATAAGAAGCATTCGAACTACACTTTCACACACCTCCGTCTAATGGTTAATGAACATACTGTTTCTATGGATGGAAAATTACTGCCTCACGAAACGATGATTGTTCAATATTATTTTTACACCTTCAAAGGTAGCCATTAAGATGTCACTATATTTATATATGATATATAATATTTTTATGTTTTCCTTATGCTTCTGTATTTTTCATTTATGGTATACCTTTATGGTTTCCATTATGGGTAAACGTGATATCTTCATTTTAGGAAGTGTGGACTACCGCTCCCTCAAAGTGATTTCATTCGTTAATACCATATGTGGGATGTATAAAGGATGGAATTAATGGTATTACATATGATATACTACTGGAATTATAATATAACATTATATCATTATTGTTTCATTCCATTAAATACAAAATAAAAACAAATGAATGTATTGTTCATGCGTACGTACAGCTTACTGTCTCCATGAACGGTACATTTCATTTCTTATCTCCAAATGTTATATACTATTATAAGTACATATATATAATGGATATATATGTAATATATTACATATAAATGAAGGATATCATTATGGAATTATAATATATGTATCTCTTTCATTTTTTTTATAATTCTATTAATATGAAAAGAAATAAAAGTAGCGTTCATGCGTACGTACGGCCTACCGTCTCCATGAATGGTGCTTTTAATTTTTTTTCTCCAAATGATATGGAATAGTATAAAATGATTATATACTAGATATATATGATATTTAAAACATCAATACTATTCTATATATGATGTACCTATAACTACATGGGAAATTATTTTACAACAAGTTCAATTTTTACTCTTGTACAAAACATCGACAAAAATGTCTGATATGAACTCACATTATTAACCAATTATTATAACATTATAATACGTGATATGAACTGAATAATAATCATTAAAATATTTCCTTAAGAAATTATAAATTGACCAATGTTTATTATTCAGGAATATAAAGAAACGATCAAGACAAGTCAGACTTGAGATAAGGGATCCAACCTCCCTCTTTCTTTTTAAGTACTCTCTTTTATGTAATTTCTTTTAATCTCATATTTAATATGTTTGGGGATGTTCTTTTATATTCCTCATACTATAATTTCTTTTTTAATGTTATGAGATACCCTATTTGATCTCATATATCCATTTTTGGATGTTTTAAGTGGCGCTGTTAGGCTGTCGAGTTTTCGTAAGGGATTTTTCATCTCACTTTTATTCCCGTGACATTTATGCTACATTTTACACTATTTACTTTGAGTGGTGTATGTAATTCCCATTATTATACACTTTTTGTAGTATAATTTCATTTATGGGTATTTACATCTTCATTTTATGACCCTTCTTCCATGGGGTGTACGTATCGAATGTTACCCAACTCGGTATGGGGACCTTTCACCCTCCTCATTTTAAAAGACTTCTTTTGTTATTTCTTTTAATTTACATCTTATTATTTTTGCATATATTCTTCTATATCCTTATTGATCTAAATTTTATGTCCATGTGATGAGATTCCATTCACTCTCTCATCGACTAATTTTCTGAATTTTGAAGTGACGCCCTTAGGATGTCGAATTTTTCCAAGGTAACGACATAACCCAATTTCGATTTCTTTGGGTTCAAATTGTACTTATTGAACATGTAGTCCTATGAATATGTGTGAATGACCTATGATTTTGTCACACATAATATCCAATTATATTGGGTGTATTTATATTTCTCAAACATAATTATGTGATAGATTTATCCTTAATTTAAGGATACCATCTTTATAATGGATTTCATCTCAATTTACATTTCCATTTAGACTTCATTGTTGTTATGCACAAATTCTATCTTATATGGTGTGTATACTTTCCTTTGACATATTATATAATGAATCCATTTATTCTGATGATATTATAATGTTCAGATTAAATGTTATTTCGCAATTATTTGTATTCAAGAGTCTCTCATTTTGTTAAAAATCCTTTAACAAAAATATTATTTTAAATGTTTTAATGATTTATTATTCTAAATATTCATCTTTAATTTCCATGTTTTCAAAATGGGTTTCAGTATTTATCTATATGGAAATTAATGTTTTAAAATTATAATTCCATTATAAGCTTCAAAGTGGTATGGGAAACATTGATTCAAAAATCTATTTTAAATGGTTTTTGAAAATGGAATGATTAATTCAATATCATGGAATTAATTATTGTGGTTGAAAAATAAATGTTGTTGTTGAAATGTTTATATTTTTGATATTTTCAGTGTAATGATGGTACATGGACATTTTACGGGTGGTTATGTGATAAACTAAATGACGGGTGGTGTCATGAATACCAGGACTGGTGGTTAGGTTATAACCTCCAATGCATTGGGTATGGAAGTCAGCCTTATGGCTATTCCATTATGTATGTGTGGAAGTCGACCATATGTCTATTCCATTTAAGTATGTTTATGTCCCAAGTTACCGTTATATGTTATGTGTTCTTTATATGGGGTTTATGGTATTCTTTTGTTTACAAAAGGGTATGTAATGATCTTTTATTTAGTGAAGAGTTTTTTTACTACTTCATCAAGGTGAAAAGTATTACTTTGATAAACTATACATGGTTTACTTGTTGTTTTGAAAAAATAATAGTTTTCATTCTTTTTTTATCCCTTAGTGAGCTAGTTATGCTCACCCTAAGTTTTTTTTTAAATGTTTTTCAATGACATAATGTGGAATAGGGTCAAGGATGGGATCAAGGGAAAGTAATTCTATTTAAAACATGGAACTATAAATGTTTCTTTTTAAGAGTTTTTATTTTATGGAAACTTAGTAGAAGTGTATTCTTTTTAATCTTTTGAGATGTAATAGTTATGTCCTAATTCTCTAAAAATATATACCTGAAAATATCCTCAATGTGAATTATTCCATTAATTCAATATTAAGTAAGGTTTAAGGTCGGGGCCTTATAGTTGGTATCAGAGGTCGGTTTAGATAACATTAGGGGTTAGGGTATTTTCTAGGCATAAGTGACATTACCATAATGGAATAGGATTTCAGAAAGAGTCCTAGTTTTAGATAAATTGAATGAGTAAGTATATCTTAGTGTTTATCTTCCTCATTAGTACATGTTGGTTTTGTTGATATACTCACATTGGAATTTATGTTTTTAATGTATGGATGGATCTAGTAGGAACCAAAGTGACAATAGGATTGAAGGAAACTATGGTGGTTCTCTAATTAAGAGACTAGATGAAATGGTGGATTCAATGAGGAAACTCATGGTTGTTCTAATCCAACAATCAAGGAGTCATGATCAACCACTTTTGCCTTGGTATGTTCTGTAATGCATCATGTATGAGATGACCAATCGATGTGTAGGTTCAAGTAATAAATATAAAGGTAACCATTAGGGTTTATATGATCCTTACTTTTGAGGTAATTATGCGTTATTATATGTTATGATGGAAAATTAAAGGCATGAGATAAACTTGAGGTTAAAATATGTTATGATTATTTTTGAAGATTTTATCTCGTTTAGGGTAATGCTTTAAAAATTATATAGTTTTTTAAAAAGGACAACACACAGACCATGTGACAACCCGTCGCGTTGGAAAAAGCTGCGGGAATCAAACCCACAACAAAAGTGCGACTGGTATTTATCGCCTACCACTGGACTACGTGATGTCCCTGGTTAGTTTGAATAATTATTTTTAGTTAGATGATTTTAGGAATGAATAGTAATTTTATTTTGGGTTATCTATGGAATTGATTAACCTATCATCGAGGATATGTTATTAGGTTAATTACTTTTCAATATGAGAATTTAAGAGCAACTAATGTTTTTTAGAGATAAAAGTTAATTTGTTCCTTGGAAGACTATGTGATTAAATCGTTCAAATATCTGGGTTTCAATATGAGTTTGGTTTAAATTGAATAATTTTATGGACAATTGTTTATCGAATGGTCATCATTGAACTATGGGTTTTTTTGGACAAATTTTGGAGAATAAGAATAGATTTTTCTTTTTATAAAGGATTATAATTTCGTATATTATCTGATCTCATACTAAAAATTTTGGTTTTCGTTTTTTTCTAGAGACATGGGAAATATATATTTCTCTTTTTTGGATTAGGTGATTCTAATGATGTTTATTATAGTACTCTTAATTCCAACAAGTCTTCCTAAATACTCGTCTTTTGGAGAAAATATGAGTTTGATTAAGGAATCTAGTAAGAGTTGAAAGTCTACATGACAAGTAAGTATGTTTCATTATGATTTAGTTAAGCTCAAAAATAAATTCCACAATGAAGAGTAACTTAAAAGAAAAATTTTGTATGTTAAATTTTCCTACTGGAGAATCGAATACCGTTTAACCCATCACAAGTTTCTGATTTTCTTATGGTTAACTTTCTCCAAGACATGTTTACTATCACACTCCCTCAGAACATGACCCTTTATTTTTTCCTCCATATCCATGTTTTCCTACATGGAATCCTAGTATGGGTTAACTCGGGAGACCTTTGTAATTCTCTTTCTTTATATTAATGTGATAGTTTTACTGAGTCTTGTTCCGATGTGGGATTTTCAATGATGTTTCCATGCCCAATTTTAAAAATTGCGAGGATGCAATTCTCAAAAGGGGGGAAGGATGTAACAACCTAGGTAAACAAAGAATATGACATTTTTATATTTATCCATAGTTGTGAATTAAATATTAATATTACTTTAAAGGGAACTCTATGCTCGAGGGTGTACCCAATACGCGACAACGAGTTCCTTTGAAATCTTACGTTGCACTCTAATAATAAAATAATATTATTTTAAATTGTAGTTAACGCCTAGCCGTTGTAATGGAGGGAATGAACAGAACTAACTACAAAATGATTATATATTTTTGTCAAATATTTTTAATTTTTAAATAAATGTTAGAGGATTAAAAATGCGAATGAATCCAATTTTAAGCATAATCATTCTAATATTCTTAAAAAGGTCGATTAACCGAAATTTGATAACGAACCACTTTTAAATCCACTTTTTGACAATTTTATGTGTTATATTTGACAAAAATATTCTTCTTTATAATCGGGACATCAAAATTTACTTTTTGTAAATTTTTGGTATTTTTCCGATAAAGATCATTTTTAATAAATAGTGAAAAATGTTGTATTTTAATTGAAAACCACTTTTTAATCTAATTTATATATATGATTAGATTATATTTTGAATAGTTTTTAAAGTGAAATTATCATATATTTTTACCATTTAATCCAATAGTGGTCGTTGGAATTATTTTAATCATTAAATTGGACTTAAACTAGTGTCAATCTTTTGATACTTATTGTTTCATAAAAACATGCTATTTACTCTGACAGCGGGAATTAATTATTAAATTAATTAATTTAACTTATATGATTTGAATTTTGTAAAATAGACAACATTTTTTAATTCAGAATATTGAATATATCTTAGGAATAATATTTGGTATTTTTCTGAGAAACTTCAATTTTTGATGAATAGTGAAACCACTAAGTGGTAGTTAAAGAAACTGATTTTTCGTTTAAATGAAATTTTACCACCTATGTGTTTTAAATTTAAAAATTCTGACATAAATGGTTGTCATTAAGAAGTAAAATGTGGTTCAATGGGATTAAAATAATTTTTTTGGTAAATAATTACATTTATGTTTTAATCGCGGTTTGAGGTAATTAGTGTAGTTTAAGGTAAAAATAATGTTTTTATAACATGAAATGACCTATAAAAATGTACTACCCTCATTGGATGAGTCATGGCCAACCTTGAAAATCCATGGGTAAACATGGGTACCCCATTGAGCCACTTTTCTTGGAAAATGACATTAATACCTATTTATTTAAAGTTATAATTAAAATGTCACAAACATATGTTGTTTTACTAAAACAATTTTTACATGGGGTTATACAATTCATATTTTGGAAAACAAATATTAATTATAAATATAGAAAGATTTCCTACATCATGATATTTTTTTATAATATTTAGACACTAAATAAATTAAATTATTTATGACACCACGATGATGCAGCGATTACATCATTATTTAACGATTTAAATAAAATGAAATGATAATGTAAACTCTAAGTCAGACACCTATCACAAACCTATTGGATGTGTGGATTTAGAAACCTTTTCACCTTATCCTAGAAATATATCCTTTTGAGACCTTTTAAATCCGAAAATCATTTTATAATAAAGTAATATTTTATAACTTTCCAAGAGTGCCCCTCCTCTCCTCTTATAAAAGTCCCCCACCTCTACCACCATACACACACCTCTCAAGCCTTTGTCTCGGCCAAACCCTACCCATTTCATCTCTAAACATCTCTGTCTTCATCATTTAAGCCTCACTTTGGGAATAATCCTTTAGAAGGATGCCTTTGAGCTCAAATCAAAGAGAGTTACCCGATATGAAGGTAATGTCTTCCCTTGTGTTCTTTTGTTTTATTTTTCTTCTCCAAACCCATAAACACTTTTCATTAATTTTTTTGTAACAACACCAGTATATTAAATATACTAGGATGTTTTGATAAGAAGGATTATAGATACACTTTCACACACCTCCGTCTAATGGTTAAAGAACATACTATTTCTGTGGATGGCGAATTACTGTCTCACGAAACGATGATTGTTCAATATTATTTTAACACCATCAAAGGTGGCCATTAAGATGTCACTATATTTATATATGATATATAATATGTTTATGTTTTCCTTAAGCTTATGTATTTTTCATTTTTTGCGTAACGTTATGGTTCCATTATTGGTAAATGCGATATCTTCATTTTAGGAAGTGCGGACTACCGCCCCCTCAAAGTGATTTGATTCGTTAATGCCATATGTGGGATGTATAAAGGATGGAATTAATGGTATTACATATGATATACTACTGGAATTATAATATACCTTTATATCATTATTATTTCATTCCATTTAATACAAAAAAAAAGAAATGAATGTAGCGTTCATCCGTACGTACGACTTACCGTCTCCATGAATGGTACATTTCATTTCTTATCTCCACATGTTATGTACTATTATAAGTACATATATATAATGGATATATATGTAATATATTACATATAAATGAAGGATATAATTATGGAATTATAATATATATATTTCTCATTTTGTTTTAATTCCATTAATATGAAAAAAAATATATGAAAGTAGTGTTCATGCGTACGTACGGCCTACCGTCTCCATGAACGATGCCTTTAATTTTTTATCTTCAAATGCTATGGAATAGTATAAAATGATTATATATTGGATATATATGATATTTAAAACATCAATACTATTCTTGATATGATGTACCTATAACTTCATGGAAAATTCTTATCCAACAAGTTCAATTTTTACTCATGTACCAAACATCGAGAAAAATGTCTGATATGAACTCACATTATTAACCAATTATTATAACATTATAATATGTGATATGAACTGAATAATAATCTTTAAAAGTTGTCCTTAAGCAATTATAAATTTACCAAAGTTTATTATTCCGGAATATAATGAATCGAACAAGACAGATCATACTTGAGGTAAGGGATCCAACCTCTCTCTTTCTTTTTAAGTACTCTCTTTTATGTCATTTCTTTGAAACTAATCTTTACTATGTTTGGGGATGTTATTTTATATTAATAATACTATAATTTTTATGTTAATATTATGAGAGACCCTATTTTATCACATAAATCCATTTTTGGATGTTTTAAGTGACGTCATTAGGCTGCCGAGTTTTCGTAAGGGATTTTTCATCATACTTTTATTCCTGTGACATTTATGCTAAGTGTGCCACTATTTCCATCGAGTGGTGTATGTACTGACCATTATTATACACTTTTTGTATTATAATTTTATTTATGGGTATTTAAATCTTTATTGTATGACCCTTCTTCCATGGGTTGTACATTTCGAAAGTTACCCAACTCGGTAAGGGGACCTTTCACCCTTCTCATTTTAAAAGACTTCTTTTGTTATGTCTTTTAATTTACATCTTCTTATGATGGGAAATGTTCTTATATATTCTTATTGATGTAAAGTTTATGTCCATGTGATGAGATACCATTCAATATCTCATTGACTAATTTTCGAAATTTTGAAGTGACGCTGTTAGGCTGTCGAATTTTTACAAGGGAACATCTTAACCCAATTTCGATTTCTTTGGGTTCAACTTGTACTTCTTGAACATGTCATCCTATGAATATGTGTGAATGAACTATTAGTGTTTCACACTTATTATCCACCTATATTGGGTGTATTTATATTTCTCACACATAATTATGTGATATATTTATCCTTAATTTAAGGATACCATCTTTATAATGGATTTCATCTTAATTTACATTTCCATTGAGACTTCATTGTTGTTATGCACTAATTCACTCTTATATGGTGTGTATACTGTCCTTTGAAATATTATATCATGTATCCCTTTATTATCATGATATTATAAAGTTCGGATTAAATGTTATTCCGCAATTATTTGTATTCAAGAGTTTCTCATTTTGTTGAAAACCCTTTAACAAAAATATCATTTTAAATGTTTTAAATATTTATTATTCTAAATATTTATCATTAATTTCCATGTTATAAATATGGTTTTCAGTATTTATTAATATGGACATTAATGTTTTAAAATTATAATTCCATTAAAAGCTTCAAAGTGGTATGAGACACTTTGATTCAAAAATCTCTTTTAAATGGTTTTTGAAAATGGATTGATTAATTCAATATTTTGGAATTACTTATTGTGATTGAAAAAGAAATTTTGTTATTGAAATGTTTATATTTTCAATATTTTCTGTGTAATGATGGTACATGGACATTTTACGGGTGGTTACGTGATAAACCATATGACTGGTGGTGCCAGGAATACCAGGATGGGTGGTTACGTTATAACCTCCAATGCATTGGGTATGGAAGTCGGCCGTATGGATATTCTATTAAGTATTTTTGGAAGTAGACAATATGGTTATTCCATTTAAGTATGTTTATGTCCCAAGTCACCTTTATATGTTATGTGTTCTTTATATGGGTTTTATGGTAATCTTTTCATTACAAAAGGGTAAGTAATGATCTTTTATTCAGTGAAGAGTTTTTTTACTACTTCATAATGTTGAAAAATAATACTTTGATAAAGTATACATGGTTTACTTGTTGTTTTGAAAAACTCACAGTTTTGATTCTTTGTGTATCCCTTACTGAGCTAATTATGCTCACCCCATGTTTTTTTGAAATGTTTTTCATAGGACTTAATGTGGAATAGGGTCAAGGATTGGATCAAGGGAAAGTCATGCTATCTAAAACATGAAAGTAGACATGTTTCTTTTTAAAAGAATTTATTTTATGGAAACATAGTAGAAGTGTCTTCTTTGTAATCTTTTGAGATGTAATAGTTATGTCCTAATTCTCTAAAACTCTAAACCTGAAAAGATCATCAATGTGAATTATTCATTTAATTAAATATTAAGTAAGGTTTAAGGTCGGGGCCTTATACGGTAGGTCCACTAAACAGTAGGTCAACTATAGTTATCTCATACATAATGAAAATTATGATCATTAGTGATCCATTATGTCAGTATCATGAGATGATGGTGACTCATTCCATCATTAATTTTGTTGGAATGATAACTATTTCATATTGAAAATTATTAAAAGTCATTGGTTGCTAAATGTGATGGTGACTTAGCTATCAGTAGGTCAGTCATCAGTAACTCAAATCAGTTTCTTTTCCTTTAAATAAATTCAATATCCCTAATGATGGGGAGATATCTAAAAATGGGAAATATCATTGGTAGACCCAATAGTGAATCCACCCTTATGGTGACTCAGCCACAACAGGGACTTATCCTCAATGGTTACATATAAATAACCAAATTTTAGTAACCTATCTTATGTAGTAACACCCTATCAAAATAGATTGATCTTATATGTAAACAGAAATTAAAAAAATAAACATGATTGAATATGATAAAAAATTATTTTTTAGCATTAATAATATAGGAGTTGAAAAATCTCCCGCTTTTTAATGATCACAAGTCATGACATTAACAATCCCTTCATACTGGTCAAAGGAGAAAATTCTACATAACCTAGAATATGGATTATGTTATATTAAAACATAATATAGACATATTGAAAGAAAATAAAAATAAATAAAAATGAATAATGAATCTCCAGTAAGGTTAAATTACATCTCATATATCTTCCCCTTTCTAGATTATAAAAAAGAGAACAAACAATAATATAGAAAGAACCTAACATGGATGAAAATAGATAATGTATTTCATGATCCATAGAAATTACAAGGGAAAAAATTTGAAAAAATTGAATCCCTATAAAAGATTATTAAAATAGATTATTCTCTACAGAAGGGTGCATATGCGCCTCTCTATTATGGGATGGTGCAGTTAGTATAACAAGAGGTAAATAAGGAGAGAAAGTATATTACAGATGAATTCAAAATCTAGAAGGTACTATAGATGTAATCTTCATAGTAGAATATGTAGTAGCAGTATGTTCCCTATAGATTACAGGGTTTAGATGAAAAATAACATATGCTGAAGACATGGAAAATATTTGAATGGTAATAGGAATAAGTTAAAAAATATTTCTAGACACTAAAACTCTGAACTGGGGATGAATAGGCTAGTAAATTGAGCCTGAACGAAGGTTCTCAGTCACTGGACTAATGGAAAATGCCTTTGGTTCCACAGAAGCTGTAGTATAATGATGTAGGTAAGTCATCTAAAGGATTATAATGTCCATTATTATCTACCGATATTATTCCATATACTTTCTAAGATCATCCTTATATTCATTAACATATATATGGCAGAAGGTAATTCTTTATTTTGTGTAACTTTTTCCATGATGGCTTGAGTGATAGGGGTATCATCAGATTTTCAACCAAATACATAAAATGACTATCCAGCTAATATTTAGTGAATATCCGTTTAATATAGAAATATACCTTCTTTTTAATTTCCTCTTGACCATACGTGACCCATGCTATATACAACCTCACCATGTCAAATATATGATCGTGGATTTTTTAATCATGCTTATGTTTTCCAGGTATATGCCACACATCATGGTCTGATGAACTTATCTAAACAATGTATTGATCATCTCAACATCATGGGTTTGAATTGTAGGAGAAGGTGAGGATGCGGATTCATAGATTGTTTTTTAAGGATTTCAAAATTTACATATCAATAGATGGAGGAGGGGTAAAAGTTTCTTCCCCAAAATAGTTATCCTCAATAATTATTGAAATTTGTTACAAGGATGCTACATAATAATCTAACATTCCTCACAGAACTGGAGTGAGTGAAACAAACTAATCACTTTATCTCTTATATTTCAATCTCACTTCTTGGTGTTTTTAAACCAACAAAGGTTGAATCATATAATGAATCTTTTCTAAAATAATAATTGCACTAAATTCACTAAGACATAAAAAAGTGTTGGATGAGGTTGGAAGATACAATTACCCACTGAACAAAAATCATCCATGAAATTTTTCAAATAATTTTGTGTCCAACAATCTATAGTTAATGGTGAAACATGAGAAGTAGAAATAGGAGAAGGAGTAGGATCTACAATTGGAATATGTGCAATTTCTAGAGTTTTCCGACTTGAACTATTTTGAAATGGAATACTTCTTCAAACAATGATCCATTATTATCAGATTCCTCATCATCTATATTAGGGTAATAGAAACCAAATTACCAAAGCCTGGGTGCGTTTTCCATTCATCTACTATTACATCATAAAGAATGAAAGTATCCACTCTTACCCTTTTTGTTTTTTTCTCCAACTCAACAGATACTACATCCTCATCAGGTGATTCTCTCTACAAAGGTATTTTCATTCTCACCTAAACATGTTATAACACTAGAGAAATTGGAACTTGTTTTTCAACATGAAATTACTTTTGAATATGATCATATGAGATATTTTTTCACACATAACCAACCTAGGAGTATCCAGGGATTACATTGATAAATCTTATTCCCCTTAAGCAGTATTATCAGTGATTATAGGTTCAATTGGTTCTCGAGTAAGATCAATATGTTATGCAATAGGGCTTTGACCCTCACCAAGATGTTATGATCCAGTATCATATTCACCACTTCCTTTTTATTCCATATAATTTTCATCATCTTAATTTTCCTCAACAAATTTTTGTCTTTTATGATTATCATCTTTCTCTTCATCACCATAATCCTCTTATTCTAACTCATTGTTAATTTCTTCATTTTCACCATTAGACTCTTCATCATATTAACTTCCAAATTTACTAACATATTCAAAATATTCTTATTCTTCAATCGCTTCATCAAATCTTCAGGTTTGAGTGGTTCGTTTGTAGTAAGAGGCTTAGGATGGGTAACAAGTCTTAAGGTCATTATTTTTTGGACATCCTTCAATATTGGGGTCACATATATCACCAATTGTATATTCCTCCCCTTAACATGAATCATATTCTTTTGTCCTTTATCATAATACTCTAGAACATCATCTAGTCCTAGAAAAGGTTAAACCATGTATCTTGGCCTTGAGTTATTCTCAACATGATTTAATTTCTCATAAATCATATCATTGTCTTCAATGTAATGTATCTTTTATTGATTCACATTTATCTTAATTCTCTTATAAAATATCTTTATGGTTCAAAACCCATAATACATAATTACTGATTTTTCATTTCCATTCGCTAGACATTTTCTATCAAAATTACCGAAATAAACATTGGATAAAAAAGAAGTTTGACTTGTATTAGGGTTCCAAGATTTCATTCATATATGTCATTAAATTCATTCACAAGTTAATCATGTGTCCCTTTTTCCTCAGATACATAAAATAGACATCCTGGTGGTTGAGAGAGACAAAAAACCATTTTCTTGGACATAAATAGTGATGTATAAAGTTGAACAATATAATACATTCCCCAACAATCATTATTGTTATTCGTATTCAACGATATACATTTCCAATAAGCTCTGTCAATTTTTTCTCAAAACTGAAAATGTCCTTGATAGGAGGAGAATTTCCATTATCATCTTTCGAAATATATTTATGGGGATATTGTGGGAATTCGACCCACATCATTGAACAAAATGAAACTCTTTCACCATTTATCAATGAATTATTCCCAAAGACTTCAAATACCTCAAGAATAATTTTTGTATGTAATTAAAAAATCTTGCAAAAGATTAGGATAAAATAACTTGTGTTATTGAAGTACCGCTCCCACCACTCTTTTTCTTGCAATAAATTCAACATGATAGACGTACTAGATAATAACCATTTCGAACGAAATTCCTTTTTGGGAGTGATAATTCAAATCATGAGTTTTGGATGGATAGGTTTTGGTTTAGGTTGACTAGATTCACCTTTATTCTTCTTATAAAGATGTGAATCATCCACATATATTTCTGATACATGCTTGTACCGATCCATAGGATAGATTTGAAGGTTTTACTTCACTAGAGAAGGGTAGTAGTTAACAAGAGAAGAATGTAAGATTATGAGTGTAAGAGTGCGTAAGGGTGTTGGATCAATTTATGTTTTACCATTTTGGGATATTCAAATAATATATTTAGAAATGCAAATTAAAATAAAAAGAATTAAATAAAAAAGTGAATTTTTTACTCCCAGACAGAAAAATAACAAAGTATAGAATGGTGTGAAACAATGGTCTGTCTGGTTAGTGTTTCCTCAACTGTTAGACATTAATAGTGATACATCAGTAGTGAGATATCAATGGTGAGACATTAGGAGTGGGACATTAAAAGGGATACATAAATGATGTGACTTTAATTGAGAGACATTAATATTGAGACATCAACAGTGAGTCGTCAATAATGATTCATCAATGGTGATATATCAAGGATGAGTCATCAATAGTAATGCATTTATGGTGAGAAGTAAATGGTGATTCATCCTCCATGAGACATCAACAGTGATTCATTAATGGAGATATATCAACATTGAGACATTCTATAGTTAGTCCCTCAATGTTGAACATCCTAAAATCATGTATGATGTAACTCATTCACCCAAAATTAATTTTATTGGAAAAAATATCAGCATGACGATGTTCGTTGCGAATGACTTCTAATGTTTTTTAACTTTTTTGATAATGTCCTCTAGAAAATAGATGTATTGAATCATTATTTTCACTCATTTAAAGTAAAACTGGATTCTTATAAATGTTAATAGAACTTGTATTATCACAATTTATATAGATATGTCTTAATTCATAGCCATAATTTTGTAATGTTTATTTCATCCAAAAAATTTGAACATAATACTAATAGTAGGATTGTATTCGTCTTCGATAGTAGATAATTGAACATAATTTTTATTCTAATCTATATCATGAAATTAGAGACTTTCCCAAAAAGAGACATGTTTTGGAGATTCTTTTTCTATCAAACTTGAGACCACCAAAGTCAGCATTAGAATAACTAAGTCACATTTTTTTCTTCTTAGATAGAATAGTCCTAAGTTGGTAGTATATTTTAGTTACTTAGAAATTATTTTATCAACAATTAGATGTGACTCAATAACTTTTTCTTACAACACTAGAAGACATACATACACTAAACAAAACACGAGGTCACCTAACAGTTATATAGAGAATACTTCCAATCATACCTCTATAATTTCATTGATCCACTAATTTTCTATATTCATAATGATTTGATTTACAGGCTATATTTATAGGGGTATCACTACCTTTACTGTCATCCATGTTAAATAATTTTAAAATTTAATTTGAATATTTAATATTATTTTAAATTATTCCTTCCTCATTATGTAATTTTTTAAATCCATTTATAGAATTAATGTTCACCCATTAAACTCATATAAAACTCAATTATCATCATTTTTGAAAAATTAAAACCTAATGAGTTTTTTAAAAGATCCAAAAATAAATTCATCAAAATATATTTGAACAACTAAAAAATCCTTATTTATTATTTCTATGAAAATAGTCAGATCATAAATACCTTTAGTAAAACCTTTATAAATCAGAAAGGTGTTGAGCCGATCATACCAAGCTCATAGAGATTATATTAAACCATATAATTTTTTTTATTTTAAAACAAGATTTTAAAAATTAGGGTTTATAGAATCATGGGGTTCAAAAAAATATCATCATCTATATAACCATTTAAGAATTAAAATTTTAAATTCATTTGATAATGTTTTAAGTTAATGTGTGTTGTATAATATAGCAGTATTGCAATATAATTTAGTTCGGAAACATTTGAAAATATTTATTCATAGTATATTCCTTATTATATACTATATCCTTATCCAAATAGTTTGTGTTTATTTCTTACAACTATACCATCATTATATAATTTATTTATGAACACCCACTTAGTTACTATTGTTATGGTGACTTTGGGTCAATCAACTAGTTTTCATACATTGTTTACATCAAATCTTCCACCTCTTCTTGCATATTCACCATCCATAATTCATCATTTACTGTATCATTTATGTTTTTAGGTTCATGTTTTGTCAAAAAGACTTTATATTCAACCTTGTTTTCGTAGAGATGCTCCAGTATTAGTTACTATTTCTATGTCTCCAATTACGTATTCTTATGGAGATTAATTATGTGCTCTAATAGATCCACAAAAACAAGGGATGGTCGCTTCAGGTTCATCTGTATTCCTTGGTTTTCTTTGGATAGAATCTAGTGATTTTATAAAACTAGTGGATTTTTCTACTTTATAAATATTAGAGGTAGAATTGTATTAATATATGTAAATACTAGAGAATTTATCCTCAAGATTTTCATGGGAGGTTTTGGAACCATTTGGATATGTTTCATCAAACATGACATGCACAGACTCTTCCACACCCTTGATTCTCTTATTATGAACTCTATAGGTTTTACTAGATATTGAATAACCTAGGAAAATCCCATAATTACCCTTGGTGGAAATTTTTTCAAGATTACATTTTTATTAAAACTAAATAATTTTCATTCAAAAACATTGAGGTAATTAACCTTGGGTTTCTATTATTCCACATATCATATGGGGTTTTCTTCTTAATAGATCTAATTATGACTATATTTTTTAAATAAAAATATGTATTCATAGCTTCTTTCAGAAAATAAATTGGTATATCATATTTATTAATCATATTCCAGGCTATTTCATGTAAGTTTCTATATCTTCTTTCTAAAAATTTGACTTGTCTAGGGTGTCTGATGATCAGATAATTTATTACTATAGACATTTTGTGGAAAAATTATTTAATTTCATGATTTTCTAACTCACGGCCATGATCACTACATTAATATTTTATTTCATATCATCTTAAAGTTTCACCTCATCATGGAATATTAGTGAAATAAGAACAAAATTCCCTTTGGTGTCATAAAAATAAGGTCCAAATATACATAGAATGATATCTAGTTGAACATATATATAACTCCTCGAATTTAATTTTGAGACTCTATAATTACTAAAAAATTACATTTGAACCAACTCAAGAGTTTACGATGTTGAAACTTCTTCTATGGTTTGAAAGACTATTTTTTCCTCTTTTTCTTTTTGACAATGATTGCTGACATTATCATTTGGAAAATCTTGTTTAGGTATATCCTTGAATAATCATTTTTTATTCATCTTTCTAAGAGATATAATGTTATAATTTCCTCGTCTTATATAATAGACACAAGACTCATTATGAAAGGAACATAATTCAGAAACATTATTAGAATCCAAACAATCTTGATTAACATCATATACATTTTCATTTCAAGAAGCATTAAATACCAAATACTTCTTAGATATAAAAACATTATAAGAATCATATTTAAAATTTAACATGAAATATATTATCACACATCTAGGAAACGCTAAAAATATTGTAATTATGACCATCAATATAAATTACATTATATATTAAAACATATTATCTGTTTCAGATTTTACCAATGCCAATAATTTTTCCATTTTCATTCTCACCAATGGTAACATGTCCACCATAAATGATGATAATATTCTCGAAGAAATATTAGTCCCCTATCAGATTTTAGACACCCATTGTCAAAGTACCATAATCTTTTACTGGAACACTTCATGAAGAAATCTAACAAAAATAATTTAAACCAGAAAACACTTTGGGACCCAAAATATCTTTGGTCCAATAATAATAATAATTAAATCTTTAGGAACACACATTTTTGTTAAGGGTTTGTTACTGGTATTTTATAATTTTTATAAAAATAAAATCTATTCATCCTAGAAGAAAAAGTAACAGATAAATATATTACAGTGCTGTAAATTGTAGATCATTTTCCAGAACTGGGCATAAAACAAATTTATCTAGATTTTGATAAAAAGTTAGATTTAACAAAACTTCTTTCCTTGGTTGATAAACAATAACAGTAGAATATTTTTCAGAACATTCTTCTTATATGAATTTTAACCAAGGCATCTTTACCATTTTTAAATCATTACATATCTTTATTTAATCGATCATTATAATGAATATGTTCAATATTCTTATTTAGAAAAAAAATCCATTTCAATTTTAATTTCAGTCTTCATAGTAGAATAAAGATAATGATGTTTATTTAGAGATTTATATTTATCTATAAAACCATTACATATATCCAAAAAAATTTAAATTATTCAATCATTTAGTTATTGTTCATTTGTTTAGAGATAGATTCAAATTAATCTAATTAATAATTGGAATTATATGTAGGATATTGTGGTGTTGCCTTAGATGTGTTTTTAATAAAATGCATATTGACTTTGACATCCTTCTCATGATAATATTATTCTAATTTAGTAGAAGTATCATCAAAAAATTCCATGTGGCCTTAATTTCCATTTTTTTAATTTCTTATCATTGTACTCATACATATTCTTTTACTTTTTTTACAGTAATATTTTACAAGCCCTATTCTCTTTCACTCATAGTAGACTATATAATTAGTATTATCACTTCTTTTCTTGTCCTTTTTTCTATTACATTATTTATCATAGTTCCCTTTATAGCTAGGATATATTACTATATTCTTATTTCTAGAAAACTTATTAAATATCCTAGCTAGTTCATCCATTTAATCTTCATTATCACATGATGATTCCCCATTGTTGGAAATTTTAGCATGAACTTGAACTTTTTCTTTTTTCTTGGATTCAGTTATTTTGAAACCCACTGACATTTTTTGAGGTTCATCATCTTCTTCCCTATTAACCTTAAATTCTCCCTTTAACATCATCACCTTACATATCTTCTCTTTTATATGTATGAAATATTTGTAAAAATACTCTCTAATTTATACCAATATTTCTATCCATATTTCAGGAAGACATCTCATGATTCACATGACATTTTCCTTTATTGTGATTGTTTTTATCTTTTGGGATCATTGTATTCACTATCTAATTGAACATTAGGTACATATTAGTAATAGGTTCATCAATGTTCATTTTCTTGTAATCATATTTAATAGTATTGGTATTAATCCTAATTTATTTGACATTAGTTGTTATTTCCTATGAAATAACTAGACTATTCTATATTTAATAGGATATTTTACATGTAGAAATTGTATTGAATTCTTCATCTCTGAATGAATAATATAATGAATTCATAGATTTGAAATTATTATTGTAGGTTCCCTAAATGGAATCATACCATGTGTTTATTATTTGATAAGAAATCATATATTCATTAGCTATAATAGATCAAATTTCAAAACACTTTCTTTTTAAATGAATTATCATTTTCAATTTCGACATAGAATTGTTTTTACCAGTAACCTGGGGAGTTTTATTTGTACCAGTGCCTTCCTATCTATTTTCAATTTAAAAAAATTATAAAAGAACAAATTTTATTTAACTGATAGAAATCATGGGATATTTAATATAAATACTATAATCATAGTTTAAATGACATGAAAATATGAAATTCATTGAATGTAATAAATCATATGATACCAAACTTTGGTTGGATTATGACACTCAAGTAGGGGTGTATGGAATTCATATAAATGTTTTTTTTCTAAAATAATTATTTAGAATTTCCAAAAATTAAAATATAAAATATTACAATTAAAAAAGTAGTATTTTTATAAAAAATGTTGTTTTTTAAAAGATTTCTCAAAGAGATATTAGTTGTCAATTAAAATAATATGGATTATTATTTTATCTTTTGAAATTAATCTTCTATAAAATTTTTAAAACAAACACTTAAAATATTAACTTTCAAATTAATGTTCAATTTTCAATGAATAAATAAAATAGTAAATACAGATCTTTGATAGATATAGTAGAATTTAAAAAATAGAGGTTCAATGTCCAGTGGATACCTATTCCTCTCTACATGGTTATCACATGCCACCAAAAAATTTATATAAATAAATTTCCATCCACATCTTCGATCATGGTAAAAAAACTATATACTGGTTGACTATTTCACCTAGACCTCATATATATTTTTTGAGTTCTCAACATCTTTTCATTGTGTATCTACAGTTTCAAGTTCATGAGTCATTCCTAGGCACATAAGAATCATGGTATATTTCATTTTCCTTTATTTTCATTTGATCTGGTCATATATTTATACAATACAACCAACACGTATCATGTACATTATACCTCATAGACTTTCTATATTTCTTGAGTGGGAGCATATCCTCAAAAAGGATAGTGGGGGAAATATTTCCATGGATGAATTTGATAATAAAGATACACTTGAGTTGGACTAAGAACAATTTTCATAGGTCCCCATTGAATAGGTACATCCAAAAACACGTGTACTATGTAGGAGTACAAGAGTGGTAAGGTAACTTGAAAGATATGATTTCATTAACAACAAGGATTATGACTCATTATTTTTGGACAATTATGAACTTATCTCTTAATATGAAGTAATATAGAGCTCAGAACCAACATGATGAATAACATCATTGAATTTTTATATCAATTATATGTTTCAGAACAATTTCTAGGTTTTGGTCAATGTTCCATTTGATGTAAATTCAATTGGGTTTAAATGTGTATTACAGAAAATACTCGACTAGGAAGGTCATTTTTGTACCTATAAAGAAATGATAGTGGATAATGATATTAAATGACATCAAAAACATGATTATGATAAAAACATTTCTATAATTTCCTTTTATAAATCCATAAGAACAATAATTTCCACAATAGCAATCCATGACTATGAGATTTGGTAGATGAATTTCAAAATTGCATTCCCTAATGGGATCGTTAAGGAAGATATATATATTACACAACTAGAAGGGTTTGTAGCACCAGATTAACCTAAAAGGGTATTCATGTCACAGAGATCCATCTATGTATTAAAGAAAATATCCAGGTTGGGGAGCATTCAATTTGATGAAGCCATAAAAAAATTGGATTCATTAGGAATGAATGTGAGTCATGTGTTTACAAGAGGTTTAATGGTAATTTAGTCGTTATCATAGTAGTGTATGTTGATGAAATGTTTATTATTTGAAATGACATACCAGTCATGTATTCAGTCAAGGACTAGTTGAAAAAAAATTTCTCCATGAATCACTTAGGAAAATCAGCATATATTCTAGGGATTAAGATCATTCATGATAAATTTAAGTGGATTCTTTGACTATGTCAATATACATAAGTTGTCCAGATACTAAAAAGATTTATTACGGAAAAATCCAAGAGAGGAGTGGTTTTAGTGTCATATTCTATACATCATTCCGTGAAATTGATTCCCTATACACAACATGAGAAAGATAGGATGAGTAATATTCCATGAGAATCAGTGATAGGATCTATCATGTATTCCCTGTTATGTACCATGTTTGGTGATGTCTATGTGCTGACCATGTTTGGAAGATATCAAAAAAAATCTAGGAGAACATCATTGGACTACTATAAAAACTATCCTTATGTATTTGAAAATAACTAAAGAGATGTTTCTCATGTAAGGAGGAGATAAGGAGCTTGTCATTAGAGGGTATGCTAATTATAGTTTTTAGATAGATCAGAATGATCTAAAGCCTCAATGAAGATATTTTTTTGTCTCAATGGAGGATCTATGAGTTATAAATGTTCCAAGTAAAAAATTATAAATAATTATATAGTGGACTTTGATATATAGAAGCTTATTAAGTATCCATGGAAGGAATTTGGATTTGAAAATTTGTCCAGCAGAATTATGTGGTACCTAGAAGTAAGGATCTCATTACATCTTATTATGATAATACTACAGTGGTCGATTGTGAAAAGGTTCCTAGATCACACCAACAGACAAATCACATTCAACCAATGTATAATATCTTTAAGGATTTATATCAAAGTGTTGAAGTTGCAGGGATAAGTCGGTCCACAGAAGAGAATTTTGAGGATCCGATGACTAAAGGTCTCGCTTAGTAGAATCATGATTATCATGTGAGAGTAAGTGGAATGAAGGTTTTTAATAGTTGGCTATAGTGAAAGTGGGAGTCTCTTGGAGATGGTTATATAGAAACCAGCTTATTTTTACTTTATGATACAACTGTATTCATTGTATGAATATTTGAAAACTACCTATCATATCATGATATTTCTTCTGCATAACATAGTAAGAGATAATGTAGTAATAATATCTCTCACACTAAAACGACATAGATGATCCCTACTATGATGAGAACACAGATGTGCCATGACACTATTCATTACTATAAGTTCTGTGGCTGGATGATATCATTTGAAAAGACATAAATGATATAGGATTTAGGGTGTGGGGACTTATGACTCATTGGGAAAGCTTCTCATGGTGTGATACCTCGGTAATATCAAAGAGGTTATTATTAAAACACAACACACCAGTGGGAAATACACATTCCTAAGTGTCATTATATGTTCCAATAGATAGACATATGTATTGGTCCTTATAATTTAATATTTTTATTAATCAGTATTATCATTCCCATATATAGATGTATTGATGAACACAGTTTCGATAGATATTCGTGCTGAGGTAGGATATTTTCGGTGTGTCACGAGTAATAAAACATTAATGAATAATTAGAGAATGAATTTTTTTTCACTCCTATGGAAGTAGAAATCTCAAACCCTTCGATGGAAATGATATATCCAAACTAAATCCATGTCCATGGTGTTATATTGGAATTTTTAGTTCTGTAAAGTTAAGGAATTTGAAATCGAGCACACGTGTTGATTGAACTATCATGCAACCATATTGTTTGATGATATTAACAAAAGTGAATATATTACACGGAAATCGTTTGTATGAGGTGACCTGTCATTGTGACATCAAATTATTTCAATTGGGTTCTTTGACTCATTTCTAGATAGAAATATTGGAATTTAGGCAAGCCCGCCGAATTTTAATGAGAAAGGGGACTATAGGGTCACACACTAGGTATATCCAGTAACGTAGTAAAATAATATATTATTTATTTTACAATTTGAAGTAATATTATTTTTGGTTGTGTTTTAATAATTGTTCATCTTTTCTGAATCTCATTTATATTGTTTCTAGTTATTTGAGAGAATATATTATAGACAAAATTTTTATTTATTGGTGAATAATAAATGTATAGATATTTAATAAATAAATAGTCATTATTCAAGGCCCGAAAAATGTTAAGCCGGATTGGAGGAAAATGTTAAAGGTCATCTAAGACATAATATTAAATTTTATTTAGTAAAATTATATAATAATATAATGTGATTGTTAAGAACATGTCATGGAAAAAATAGCATTACTATTATTATTTCTCTTTGGGTTTTCATATAGAATATTAAAATAAGTAAAGAAACTTGTGAAAATTATTTATTATTAATCGGTGAATTCAATTGTCCATTATTTTATTATTATTTTATTAGCCAAGGGGTTATTCAAAGATCTATCCAATGGTTTCATGCAAAACATCCTTGGAGAAATTATCTTAATACTAGAGAACTCCTCACTCTCAAAGATTGCTCTTAATAATGAGAGAGATCATCCTCTATTACAATAAAAAGAATTCTTCGGAAGTGATTCTCAAGAAAATCGAAGTTAGAAATTGCAAGAACAAAGATTTTTCATACTTGAAATCGGATACTTATTCAGCGGTGTATGGAGATACATAGATCATGTGTCGAGCATAGCTAGAGGAATCATATACATTGAATCTATGTCGCAATGATGCCACACCACTAACTCGTGGTTGAACACATCAATGAATAAAGATTCACCTTGGAGGTAATTCTTTAATTTAATTTTATTATTTATAAAAAAATATGTTGATCCTCTCTAATCAGTTCTGGGTTCTCTCCATTGAATTTTATCTTTGATTAAATGTGGTGGATACTCGAGTTTATCATTATATTGATCCAATATAAATAATCCATCCGGGCATTTAGCAATGTTGGGCACACACCCTTCATGAGATTCCATTGTTCCCGGAACCTACAAGATCCACAAAATCTCTTATATAAAAACATTTAAAATTTTTCTTTTATATATATCCTCAAATTATATCATAGGGTTATGTCCCAAAATCATTTTTTTCTGAATCTATTTTCCCTGGATTCTACAGAACATAATTGGATACCAACTATAACACCCTGGACCCATGATCCTGGTTCCAGTGCATTACTTTATTACATTGAAATTATTACAAGGAATCAAATAAAAATTAACTAAATAGTTTAGCATTTTTGGAAAACCATATTATATACACGATACCCGAAATACATTAGGAAAATAAAATAAATTACAACAAAAGAAATTGGTTGATATCCATGAAACGTAGTCAACATATTCCTCCTCATAACCTAGGGAAAGGAAACATAATAAGTGTAAAGTTAAATTCTTAGGAAGGGGAATTAGATTTGAGTAAATAATGTATCAATGAGAATAAATCGAAATGTCATGGTAAATAACTGAGAACAAATTTCATTTAAATAATTTTATAAGGTATAAATAATATGTAATGGTAAAAATTTAAAACACATTCCATTTAATCAATAAACAGAGAATGAAAATTCATCCATATATTTTATCATAATAAAATCTCATTGATAATAAAAATAATAATTGACATATATATGATGAATTTTAGTACTTATTATACTTCAAATATGAGAAACATGAAATCCCATACTGTCAGAACTTTCCAAAAGACTGTTTAAAACTATACATCGAAACATGTTTATGTTGGCCAACTAATTATCCTCATGAGAACCCATCAAAACCCTGAAGGGATTTATAATTATTGGGACCCATCCTTCAAAACTAGTCAATCAAATTACATATATCGAGTAATAGATTAATAATCAATAAAACTAATCAAATATATATATTTAATAAAAAATTCTATATTACAAATATTTCCCCATATAATCAAATTACTATTAATGTAAACAATGTTTGAAAAAATGATATAATGATTTATAAATACTAATATCCATCACCCATGAAATGTGAATATTTTAAAAAAATAAAATAAGAAATTTATATAGTAATGTGATTGTTTCAAGAGAAAGTTAACAATCACCAAATAAATATAGTTTGAAAATATAAATTTTACTACTTATTAATTTTAGTAAAAACACCCTTGGGTGAGATAAATCGAAATGAAACACAAAATACCTTGAATTATGTCTAAATTTTGATATTTAATTACAAAGGGGATGTATATACACAACATTATTGTTAACTAGTGAGATATAACAAATATGTTTCAATGGAATGTAAAGTGAGATTAAATATCTTAAAAAAATTAGGATAATTATACTTTTTCCTCCCATATAATATTTTTATTCATGTAATTAAATTATAACAGAACAATAACCATATTTATAATATCATATATTCAATTAATATAATATATTATTTCAAAATTTTTAATAATCAAACATAATTTTAACTATTTCTAGTTTTAATTTCATAAGTCTTCAAGTATGTTTTTATTGTTACATTTTGTTCCTATTAATTGGATCATGATTACAACATTTATAGAAATTAAAATATATCTATATATATATTAAATATATATTCATTTATAAAAATACATAAAATTTGGATATTGGAAATGAAATTCATTGTTCATGGAGATGATAGGTCATATGTACGCATAAATGGTAAATCCATTGATTTTTCATATTTAAATAATAATAATTAAATGATATATATGTATAAAAAAAATTATTATCATATTTATGTCATATATTTCACATATTTTTATTAAAATCATACATAATACATTACATGTATAGTATGACTAAATCACATTCCTTTGTAGTGGATATTGTCCATTGGTCCACCAGAAATGTTATCATATTATCCTAAAGAGACAAAATAATTTTATGTTTTACATAAAAATTAAGGAAGAATAAATACATAATTGATATGATATATAAGATATATAAACTATATATCCATCATTATTCCAACCATTAATTCTTGTAATGGAAGAATGCATGACATCAGTTCACGAAGCAGTTATCCACTGTACACACGAATGATGATTATGTATCATATTTTATGGATGCCTATGAAAGTGTATCTTTAAGTAATAGAATAGCAAAACAACATTATATTTGATATATTTTGGGTTTTATAAAATAATTATATAAAAATAATTTTATGGGTGGAGAAATAAATATAATAAACGTTATCATTTAATAATGTTACTTCTTTTCCATGTAACACTTTTTAGTTTATATGAGAATACTACATTGGTTGTATTTATTCCAAAATTTAGGACCCTCGAAGAATGGGTTGGATTTTTTGTACTTCTGTGGGTAGGATTAAATGATAATGATGGCTTGATATGTGTGAATAAATCAGAGGAGTGGGTGCCTTTTTTTAGTGGAGTAGAAGTGGAATTATGGTAAATTATAGAAAAGAGAATCCAACCAATATTTTTTCAAATGTCAAGTTTCTCCAATAATTAATTTTATTTAAAAATGGTATTATATGGATGAAATTTGTATAATAAAGGGATATGTGATCCTTAATATTATGTTTTAGTCTCTCATTTAGTTATTTTTTTCTTAATCTCTACACGTAATTTTAATTACATTAACTAATATTTTTAGTAAAAATGAATTTGAACAAGAAATAAATTTAAAATAATGAAAAACAAAATTATGAAATCCATTTTCCCAAATTAAAATCAAATACATGGTAGAAATTAATTGAAATAAATGGGATTAATTTATGTATAATTAATCTAATTTTACTTTATATTCAATTTAAAATATAATATAACTATATTAATAAATTAAATCTAAAAGCAGTTTTAAATTAAAATTCTGTAATTTTTACTATTTATCAACTATGATACAATAGAGAAAAATAACAAAATTTTACCATATGATAATTCTGAAATTATTATTTAGAAAATGATTTTTTTTTTGATTTTTAAATTTTATAAAATTTTAATATTCTGATTTTAAATAGGTTCCACATTAAAAAGTGTGAAATTTTTTTTTCCAAAAAATACAATTTTTAAGCGTGAATCTGTATTTATTCTGATAGAAATCCAATCGAACATATCATATTAACATAAAAAATATTTTATTAAATATAAAATTTATATATTTCATTTATTTTATTCACTAATGGTAATTAATTTAATTTATAATGATAATATTCTTTGTAATAATATAAAATAACTATTTTTGAAAACATTTCCTATATATTTAATTAGTTTCAATATTCATTTCTATTTACTTGATATCAAATAAATTCATCAATAAATTAAAAAAATTATTCATATTTATAATAATTATTTTAATTAATATTTTTTATCTTATTTTATTAAATAATAATAATATATGGGTTCTCGGTAAAACTAGGTCTTCTACGAAATGGAAACTACTGAACAAAGCCATTATTTTATATGTTGCAAGATAAATCAGTGTTGGGTGAATTAAAAGATATAGATTTATTTTAAATATTATATATATCATAAATCATCATGGCTTTATATTCATTTCTATTCTAGGTGTTTCATTTCATCCACACAATCAAATAAATGTTTCTCTTTTAGAACTTTTTGTGGTGTCATAGTCTTGGATTTAAACCATAGTATATTTTCTAGACCTTTTTATAGAGATTTGTTAGGATCATTCTAGGAAATTCATTTTTTTTAATAAGGATTGTGGGTCTTAACATGGAAAAGTTCGGGTGAAAATTGGAGAATTTGGGAAGGAGAATACGGGATTCATAGTACTTTCATTATTAAACAAATAGTGCAACCTAGATATAGGGGGGCATGGTTTCCACATGGTTAAAATTATTTTACTACATAAGTGTCAAAATATTCTAGGTGACCTATTTTGGTTGTACGATTAGGACCATGGATACCAATAGCCATGTCATGTGTCCCAAGAAGCCATGTGAATGGTAATTGATGTTTTAATAATTGGTTTTAAAATTATCCAGACCCTTGTTTTAACCCCAAATCGACCACAACTCAGCCCTTAATAAACTAACAAATTTTTTTATACTTCCATATAAATTTTTAGTGGGCCAAACCACTATTCATCACAATTGGAAGCCGAGAATGACGATCTTCACCTCTCCCTATATGTCGATCTTGTCCCATATGGTTTCCTCCCCATTTCATGTTATTCTCTCATTCATATAAGGATATTTTTCTATGCATTTTTGGAATATAGATATCTATCTAATTGGTCTCGATTTGTTTGACCACAGATCTATGATTTGGACCTAGATCTAATACTTTATCACATTCTCGACCATTCTTCTTAAATTTGGGAAATCGTTTGGTCACATTTCATCGTAAAAAATGATGTAGGTGTTTTAGAATTCACATCCCAATTTCTTTATTTCAATTACATTTGATAAAGTTTTTAATTTATATTTGTTGTTTATAAACTTTTTTTTCTAAAATAGAATAAATTATAGGGGTAAATTAATTAATTGAGAGATAATGAATTTGGGATATAGAGATTTCATATTGTAATAATTAATTATTGAATTAATTATTGATATTTTTAAATTATAAAATTGTAATAATATAATATTTTATCGATTATTGAGATATATTAATTGTGAAATTGGGAATATTTAATTATTTAATAAATTATTGAGATATTGTAATTGTGGAATTGAAATAATTAATCTATTTATTAATTATTGATATATTTTTACTCTGAAATTGTAATAAATATTTATGAATGAATATTGAGGATATTATGATTGTTAATTTTAATAAATAACTGTAATGTTAATTATTGGAGATTACTTCGATTGAGACATTGGTTAAATTGGATTAATTAATTTTTGATTTAATGAATGAATTTATGTGACTAATTAATTGATAAATTAATGGATGGTAATGCCATGATAAATTAATTATCGATTTAATTAATGATATTGACTGGACTAATTAATTGATGAACTAACATAATGGAGTTACTTGATCAATTAAAAATGGAGTTAATTAATTGAATATTGGGATTGTGAATTTGATAATAATTAAATTTCCAATTTACTGAGATATTTAAATTGTAATATAAGAATAATTAATTTATAAAATGTTTTCATTGTAATATTGGAATAATTAATTTTTGAATTAAGTATTATGATATGGTAATTGTGTAATAAAGATAGTTATTATTTATATCCCCTATTTTTTTATACTTATGATTCTGGATTTGATTGAAATGAAATAATAAATTTTTAATTATTTAATAATATGTTATGAAGTTGGAATTGGTTTATTTTGATAAATAAATTGTACAATTATTTAATTAGATGTTATTATTGTGTAATTGATTCATTAAGATTAATTTATTACTCAATTAATTAATAATATTTCATAATTTTTAGATTGATTGATACAGAAATATTAAATATTGAATTAATTAATGTTATTTCAGGATTATGGAATTGATTGATTGGATTAATTAAATAATGAATTAATTAATGACATGTCATAATTATTGAATTTATTAATTTGATCTAATTAATTGTAGAACTAATTAATGATTTGTTGTGATTGTATAATTCGATGATTTGGATTAATTATTTAGTGAATTAATTAAATGAATTTATATGATTAATAAATTTTCAAATTAATTAATAGGATTGATATGATGATATAATTTTTTAATCAGTAAATAAATAGATAGTAATAATTAATTTCTCAATTAATTAATAGAAGGAATTGAGTATGAAATTGTTTTATTTGATGAGTTAATTTGAAAATTAAATAATTGTAATATTCTGATAAGGAAATTTTACTGGTAACAATAGAATTCAATTATAAATTTATGAATATTAAATATGGTATTCAATCATGTATTCGGAAATATGAATGGAAATAACGGAATTCAATTGTGAAATAATGAATGGTAACGATGGAATTCATTCTGGTAATGTGAAATATTATAAGTAAAAGTGGAATTAAATTATGATTTGTTGATTAAAAATAGAGGAATTCATTCATGTATTAGGAAATATGAATGGTAACAATTGAATTCAATTATTAAATATGAATGAAAACAATGTAATTAAATTATGAAATCGTGAATGTTAAGAATGTTGTTAAGATTTTTATTATCAAATATAAATTATAAGAATGGAATGAAATTATGAAATATTAATGGTATCTATGGTGGTAAATTATGAAATTATGAATTCTAATAATACAATTCAATCATGTATTATGAAACATGAATTGTAATAATGGAATTAAATTATAATTTACCAATTTTAACAATTACATTCAGATATATGATATAGCTTCAGTGTCCTCTGGAACTCGAGGGTTTTATGTTACTAAATAAAGATTAATGGTATAAATTTATTTTTAAAAAATATTTATTTAATTTTAATCATTATACAACTAAATATACTATTTTTAATTGATATTATTTTACACATTAATGGTGGTTTTCTATTGAGATGTACTAAAATAAGAGTCGTGTAGCCTGATTGGTACCCAAATATACTTTATGTACGTGGGAAATGATAAGGAAAAAATTCATATGTTAGTTTCAATGATTTGAGATCCATTATGGGAGAGGGAACCAAAAATACATTGGGGACTACTTGGTATTTTTTAGTATCTTTACCAATGGGGATTCATTTTGAAACATGGACCATATATTAGCTTGGAATATCAATCGTTTATATTTTCTATTGTGTCTCTATTTTTTTCCATCATCTAGTAGACCAATGGTTTTCATATTAGATATATAACTTTATATAATTATTTATTCCAATTATTTTGATACATTGAAAAATTGTCCATAGAGTACCCTTCATTAATATTAAAATTTTAGTACTAGTCAGTAGCATATGGCATATGGGGAGGTGTGCTTGTGGCCATGTGATTGACCGAACTGGGGCACCAGTGTGTGGCTCCTAGGTCAGGAAGAGTCAAAGTGGTATCGATGGGGTTTTGTTTTCATTTAATTTTCAATTTCTATTTTAATAGGTATACATGAGAATTATATGAGTTGGGCCTTGTCTACGATCATGTTCATGTGAGTAGCTACCGCATGTATGAGGGTAAAATCCATGTAACCACGGTGGGATTTTTTTACAGATGTATGGGGTCACAGTTGACCTTATTTCACATCAAGTGGTTTAATTTTTGTCTAATGTGATTATTTTTTTGAGATTTTATAATATTTGACTCCTAGATAAGAGATTCGTGGGAGTTGAGTATTAATGCTTAATTTTAGGCACAAATGATTATTTTCTTCCATTCATCAATTTAGGAACACATATGAAATCAGGTTTTGGGTTAGTTTTTGATCATGAAATATTATTCCTTTCCTCTGAAATTAAACTAAAAAATATTACTTATTTGAAATTTGAAATTTATAAAATGATGAAATGTGTAAAAAATGGGTGTTTAATGAGGAACTATATATAAGAATGAGTTGATCCTTGTTAATCATTACCTTGATTCAGTATGGTTATGTGTAATGATATTTCTACAATTCTAACCATGTTGCTGGAAAAGTGGGCAATAAAATTTTATCGAACCATGTGATGTAGGAAATGTTTACCCATTATGTTATTTATTTTACCTTTTCTATAGGTGGTTTGTGTAGTGATGGTTCCCTTGATTTATTACTCAATTTAATTTTGTGAGAGAGAATTAATGGATTTTTGTTGGTGTAGTAAGTTGTTGGATGGTTGGGAAGGAAAATAATTTTGGCAAGATATGGTGCTACCACAACGGTAGGTAACATCGATGATATAGAATTTTTGGTGGTGTTCACCGATGACTTTTTATCATACATTTAATTAGTGACAAATAGTTCCACCAACTTCACATTATCTAAGGAAGTTTAAGAATGCAGTTTCTTTAATCCTAGCTATATAAATGTGTTTTGGTTGGATATGTGTCCAAATAGGCTTTTCCCTTATGAAACAACATATGTGGATCTGGACGGTGGGAGGTATGGAATCAATATTTTATGGACGAGGTTCTTAGTATAGAGTAGATGTTAAGGAATAATGTGGGTTCCACACTCATAATATGATAAAAGATATCAAATGATGAATTTTTTTACCATTTAAAGGTTATAAGGTCGTGTATTTGTTTTAGGGTTTAACATTTGATTGAGCATTGATCGCATTGGATTAGTATCTTGGTAATGTAATGTTAATGATTCTATAAAGGTGGGGAGAGATGTGTCACTTATTGGTGAATGAGAAAAGACCTTTGTATTGATGTAGTGGGATGACAATCCCCAAGAGGAACCTATAAGGGACATGACTAATTTCTATAGGTAATGTCTAGGTGGCCCTTATAGGTGGTGGATTTAAGTCCTTTCTTGGTGTGTTTTATGGAATGTCTAGCTCCCAATGTTTAATGGTGTTCTTGTAGTTGATAGGAACGATGATTTTGGAATCATGTTGGGTATGTTATAGAAGTTGATGTTTAGATCGATGGGTCCTTTGAGGAGCATCGAATTCTTGTGTTAGATCATAGTGAAAAAGTGTTGCAGGAAGAGACTGTGCTGATAGTTCAAGTATTTTGGAAACACGGTAATCTATTAGAGGAAACATTGGAAAGATAAGTAGATATGTGGGCTTAGTGTCTCGGTCATTTTTATTCAAAATATTATATATTCTTAGGAGTAGAGAATGAGGGAGAGATGTTATAAGGAGGGGAGATTATAAAATCTAGACCTTTCCAAGGTATATCCCATTATTGTTTTAAATTATTATTTTTCATTGTTTTGTGTATACAATGTTTGGGTTTTAACATGGATGTGTTTGGGTGAAAATTGGATAATTTTGGATGGAGAAGAGGGTTAGATCAATTGATTCAGGTATTGCGAAAATTTAAACAATATGTGAAACCATGAAATAGGGTGCTCATGCTATTTTTTCATGGTTTCATCAATTGTAAAGCCAATGTGTTCACATGATCTAGGGGATCTATTGTATTTATTAGGTTTGTTGCATGGTTAGTAATAACCTTGCGACCTAACCCATAAAACCAAGCGGACATTAATTAATGTGACACAAATTTGTTTTAAAATTATGCAACACCCCCTATTAATCCCAAATCCACCAAATCTCATCCACAATCAAACTATCTCATTTTTAGTATCTCAGATGTATTCCTTGGGTTCCTGGACTTCTTTTATCTCAATTGAAATTATGAATCGAATATACGTACCTCTCTTGGTAAGTGAATCTTTTCTCATGTGGTTTCCTCCCACATTTAGGTTCTTCTCTATCATTGAGAGGATATTTTCCTCTATGTTTTTGATCTGAATATTTTCTTTATGGATCATTATATTGTTAAATTTGGATATAAGAATCAGATAATGATCATATTCTTTGTTTCATTCTTCATCATACCACTTATATTAGGGAAATCTTTTCATGTCCATTGAATGTTAATCTTGAGGCATGTGGCCTTTAATTCAAATCACAATGTCTTCATTTTAATTATGTGTGCTTAATTGTATAATTGATATTGGTTGTTTAGAAATTAATATTACTAATCTGAATTAATTAATTGGGTAAATTACATAATTATTGGACAATGAATTAGGAATATTCAGAGTGATGATTATAATAATTAATAGTTGAATTAATAATTGAGATATTGTAATTATGAAATTGTTATAATTAATTAATTAAATATTTAATGATATATAGTAATAGAGTATTTGGGAATAAATAATTTTGGAATTAATTATTGAGATATTATTATTGGAAAATAGAAATAATTAATGGTAAAATTATTAATTGAAATATTTTTCTTATGAAATTTTAATAATTAGTTTATTAAATAATAATTAAAATACTAGGATTATGAATGTGACTAATTAATTAGTTAATTAATTATGAAATAATATTTTGATTGAGAAAATTATTGAATTAATTAATGAATGTAATGTTATCAATTAATTGATATACTAATTAAAGGTAATGGAATTATTAACTGGATAATGAATTATATAATAAAATTGATTTGGAAAATTAGCTGAGGAATCAATTAAAGGGAGTGAGGTGAACAATTAAAAATGAAATTAATGAAATGAATATTTTTCAATATAAAATTGGAAATAATTAATTTTTGAAATAATTATTGAGATATTGTAATCGAGAAGTTGGAATAATCAATTATTTAATTAATTATTAAAATAATTTGTCTCTAAAATTGGAATAATTAAATTTGTAATTAATTATTGGGATATTATGAGTATGAAAATGGGATAAATAATTGTTGACATAATTATTTAGGATTTTTTTTGATCCTGAAATTGATTGATTTGAATTAATAAATTGTTTAATCAATTAATGAGATGTTATTATTATAAAATTGGTTGATTGGGATTAACTAATTTTTAATTTAATTAACAAGATTTTATGATTTTAGAATTGATTAATTTTGATTAATTAATTTTTGAATGAGATAATGAGATTTTATAATTGTAGAATTGATTGATTTGGATTAATTAATTATATAATTAATAAATGATAAGTCATGATTATGGAATTTAATGATTGAATTAAATGATTAATGAATTAATTAATGAGATGTCAAAATTTTTTAATTGATAAATTTGAATTAATTAATTGTTAAATTAATCCATGAGATGTTATGATTATGGAATATATTGATTTGGATTAATTATTTGTTGAGTTAATTAATATAATTGTTTAGAAAAACAAAATTTTTTAAAAATTAATGGAATTGATCTGATAGAGTAATTGTTTAACAAGTAATTAAAATATTCCGATTAATTAATCATAAAATTTATTAATGGAATGATGCAGTTTTGTAATTGTTTTTGTCGATTAATTAACTTATGATCTAATTAATGGTGATATTGTTTTAATGAAATATGAATGGTAATAATGCTTTAAATTTTAAAATTATTAATGATAACCATATAATGCAGTTATGAATTATGAAATATGAATACTTACAGTGACACTCAATTATAATGTAATGAATGACAATAATGGAATTCAGAAATGTATTTATAAAATTTGAATGGCAACAATGGAATTCAGTTATGAAATTACGAATACAAAAAATGGCATGTAGTCGTGTATTATGAAATATGAATGGGAACAATAGTATTCCGTTTGAAATAAAAATGGAAAAAAATAGAATTCACATATGAAACGCTAAATAGAAACAGTATAATTCAGTCGTGTATTATGAAATATGAATGGTAATAGTGAAAGTCAATTATCAAATATGAATAATAAAAATGATATTCAGTTATGAAAAAATGAATGGTATCAATGGAATTCAATTATTAATAATGTACATTAACAATTACATTTATGTAAATGATATTGTTTGGGTGTCCTAGATAAACTGGGAGTGTTATGTGGTTAAATAAATCGAAATTGAATAAATGTAACATTTTTTATTTTTTGATTTTATTTTATTCTTTATATTATTTCATACACTGCTCTGGTTGGATATTATTTAAGATGTCATTTGTGGTGGCCTCATATGTTATAATCACACCCTACTTCAACATCCTTAATAGTACACTAATAGACTTCATCTTTTTAGGACATGATAAGGGAAACAAACCCATATTATATTATTGATTTTTGATGGATCTTGGATGAGGGGATCAAATGTAGTTTGGGACCCTCTTGGGATTTTTTGGTGTATTTATATTTGGAATTTTATTTCGATAATGGAAATATACATGGGAATGTCATATCTAATGTTGAGTTTTGTTATTTTATTTCATTTTTTTGTCATCTTGTGGTACTAGTTTGGTTTTCTTAATGATTATATAATTTTGTTATTCTAATTTATTTTTTTGGTTGTGAAACTTTGATAAAGAGGTTATAGTGTCTCCAGAATTAATATTAGTCATTCTTTACTCGTTGTATACCTATATTTTCTGGGAAGGTGTTTCTAATTTCATGTGAATGACCTGCATGAAGCATCAGTGTGTGGAACCCATGTTGGGACATCACAAACTGCTATCAAGGGTGTTTTCATTTGATTTTATTTTTTATGACCATTTTTTAATGGTTGATATAACAATTAGACATGTCGGGTATTAGCTACGATCTTGTGCAAGGGAGTAGATACACCATGTAGGAGGGTAAAATCCAAGTACCTATGGTGGTTTTGTTTTTATTTATATGTGCTTGTAGATTTGATGATTTTTTTAACATGAGTGATGAATTTATTTTGTGATGTGATTATTGTTTTTATATTTGTTATACATTAATCACAACAATGAATATAACGAGAGGTGAGTATGCATGAATCAAATAGGTACTTAGGTTTATTTTGTGACATGAATCATTTTAGGCATGCAAATGAAAGTAGGTTTAGATTGTATTGTTGAACGTAAACTATTTTTTTATTACTTGTGAAATTGAATGGAAAAAGGTGCATAATTTATAATATTAAAATTATAAAATTATCCATGTTTTGAAAAAAGGATATCTAATTAGAAAATGGAAATGGGAATGAATTTACCCTAGTTAATCATCAACTAGATTTAAGATGGTTAAGTGTTATGAAAGCCCCTCGGTTTTTTCTATATAGTGGGAAATATGTGGAATGATTTGTTTTGGAACCATGATTCATGGGAAATGTATACCCTTTGTGATTTTTATTTAGCCCTTAATGTGGGTGGTTTGGGTAGTGATAGTTCTCTAGTTTGATAACATAGTTGTTGGTTGTGAGAGGGATTTTCTAGTATTAGATCGGTGTAGAGAGATGTTGATGGAATAGATTTCCGATACTTTTTATAGGATATGTTTTTATCATAATTGTATTTAACATTGGTTATGGAGGATTTGTGGTGGTGTTCACCGCTGACTTCTTCGAATACATTTAATTTGTGATGATAATTTTCACTACCTTTACATCATACTAGGTATGATGTCAATGTTGAGGATTTACGTCTATCTATATGAATGTTTTTTGGTTGGATATGGGCCATCTTAGTGTTAGCAGTTATGGAAAAGTATATTTGTAGATGGCTGGTCGGAGATATTTCATCTGTAACATCAAAGGTATATATCGAATAATACATTTTGATATCTATTAATATTTCAAATTTAATATTATTTTTAATTTAAATTACACACTTTGTATGATAGCGTACAAGACACAAAACAACAGGTTTCTTCAAAATCTAACATTGCACGCAATAGTGAGTTATAAAGAAAATAATTAAAAATTATTATTATTATTTTAAATATTAGTTATATTATATCCATTGTATTGGTGGGAATGAACATAATTACTATATTATGATTTTACATATTTTTAAATGTTTTTTAACTTCTCCAATGAATTTTAGTGGCTTAAAATGAGAATGAATGCAATATTAACCATAAAATACTCTTATATATATAAAAGGTCATTTTACTACATTTTGATGGAAATCCCTTTTGAAAAGTTAGTATTAGAATTTCTAGAAAACTAATATTAACCCCAAATCGACGAAAAACTGTACCTAAACAATTTATATCATTTTCAAAGGCTCCTAGATGAATTACTACTACTTCTCAACTCTGTTATTCATGATTTGATAGCAATATTAAAGATATTCACCTCTCTAGGTAATTTAACCTTATCTTAGGTGATTTCCTCCCTCATTCCCAATCATCACTCATCTTGGGGGCATTTAAATATATATTTATGGATATATGTATAGGATTGATGGATTTCAATTTGTTTGATCTTTGATCTTAGATCCGAATATTGACAACCTCTTTTATTACATTCTTGATTGTTCTGTTTAAATTTTAGAAATTCAACATCGATAGTTCATCGTCAATCTTGATGTAGTTGGTGTATAATTTAAATATTAAACTTTTGATATCAATTACATATGTATAATGATTGAATTTATAATGTTTTTTTGAAATTTAGATTCCCAAATTGAATTAATTAATTTCGAAAATTAATTAATTAAGGGATAATTAATTGCTGATATTGATATTGTTGAAAGTACTAAATAATTATTGAATTAATTAATAAGATATTGTGTTTATGAAATTACAATAATTAATTATTGAATTAATTAATGAGATATTGTAAGTATGACATTGGGAATAATTAATTGTTAAATTATTTATTTGGATATTGTAATTTTGAAATTGGAATAATTAATTATTGAATTTATTATTGAATTTTAATTTTATGAATTTGTAATAATTAATTGTTGAATTAACTATATAGAAATCATTATTTTGCTTATTAATTATAAATTATTAAATTAATAATGGGATATTGTATTGACTAAGAAATTTAATGAAATTTATTGATTAAATTATGAATTAATTAGCGAAAATTATGTGGAGAATTTATTGATAAATTATTTTTAGGGTATTAAATGACTATTTAATAGTTTAATTAATTAAAAAAATTGATGTGGTCAATTAGCTGATGAATTAATTAAAGCGAGTGATGTGATAAATTAAATTCTGAATTAATTAATCGAATATTATGATTGTGAAATTCAAAATAAATATTTTCTGAATTACTTATTGAGATATTGTAATTGTGAAATTAGAATAACTAATTTTTAAAATAATTATTGAAATATTTTGATTGTGAACTTGGAATATATAATTATTGAATTAATTATTCTGATATTATTATTGTGGGTTTAAGATAATTTTCCTTTGAATAGAATATTTGGGATTTCCTGTGATTGTGTAATTGATTGAAAATACTATTTATTTGTTTTATTAATAAATGAGATGTTATGATTGTGTAATTGATTGATTTTGATCAATTAATTACTAAATTAATTAATGAGATTCCATAATTGTGTAATTTATTGATTAATATTAATTAATTCATGATTTAATTAGTTAGATTTCATGATTTTTGAAGTTATTGATTGGATTAATTAATGATTCAATTAATTAATGACATTTCATAATTGTTGAGAATATTGATTTTAAATAATTATTTTTTGAATTATTTAATGAGATGATATGATTATAAATTTGATTTATTGGGATTAATTAATTGGTGAACAAATAAAAACAATTGATGGGAATAATTATTTATTGAATTAATTAATAGGGTAGACGTGATCAACTAATTTTTGAAATAGTAATAATATTTATTTGATTAATTAATGGATTAATTAATTAATGTAATAATGAAAATATGAAATTATTGTATTTTATTAATTATTTGGTGAATTAATTAATTTTAATATTGTGATAATGAAATATGAATGGTTATAATGGAATTAAATTATTAAATGATGTATGGTAACAATGTCCTTTAGTCATGTATTATGAAATATGAATGCTAAAAAGTGAATTCAATTATGAAATAATAAATAGTAAGAACAGAATTCAGACATGTATCTTGAAATATGAATGATATGAATGGAATTCAATTATGAAATAATGATTATTAAAAATAGAATTTTGTCCGGAATTATGGAATATTAATGGTAACAATGGAATTTAGTTATGAAATATGAATGGTATCAATAGTATTCAATTATGAAATGAATAATGGTAACAATGAAATTATGTCATGTTTTATGAAATGTGAAGGGTTACAATGGAATTCAATTATTAAATAATAATGGTAACAATACAATATAATTATTAAATTATGAGTGTGAATAACGAAATTTAGTCATGTATATTGAAATTTTAATTGTAACAATGTAATAAAATTATGATTTTTAATGGTAACAATGAAATTCAGATATATGATATTGTTAGGGTGTCCACATGAACCCAGACATGTTATGATGTTAAATAAAGAGAAATTGAATAAATTTATACTATTTAAATTATCGGTGTCATTATTTTATTTATACTACTTCATACACTTTTTTTGACTGGATATTATTTCAGACACCATTGGTGGTAGCCTATTGAGTTGAACTAACATCCTACACAAGCTACATGAGCAGTACCCAAATAGAATACATGTTTGCAATACAATATAAGAAAAAATGATTTTTATTAGACAAATGATTTGGAATGGAGTGTGTATGAGGGAAACAAACATAGTTCAAGCCTTCATTGGAGTTTTCAGTATTTATACAGTTAAGAATTCATTTTAACGCTAGGAACATACTTTGGCAAGACATATCTACATTTTAGTTTTGATATAGTATTATGAGATGACTCCATCTTTTGGTACTGATTTGGTTTTCTTATTAAATATATCATTTGGCTAGTATTATTTATTTATAAAATTTTTAAACTTTTATAAAGAGATTATATTTTCTATATGATCAATAGTACTCTATCTTTTCTACATGGAAGCCTCTGGCATATGTGGTGACATGCCTGACGCCAGATGACTGATCATCTTAGGGGACTCTTGTGTAGAACCATGTTCAGGCCATCACACCATGATTTGGGAATTGTAATGTATAATCCTTATTTTTCTCACACATAATACAGTGAACTAAAAATGAATCCTTATGATGATCATTATTTCCCAATATCAAACTCCACTTATTTCTTCATCAATTACATTCAATAAGAACTTTTATTCAACATAAAAAAATATATTTTTATTCCTCTGAGCTATTCACTTTAGTGACTCATCCGACATTCTCTAAATACAATAAGATAAATATTCTTTTATTAATATTAAACACCACCCAGATACTCTGTAAAATCAATATATTGAAAATCCCAAGCCTATTAAAAATTATGTTAGTTGATTTTGTAGACTATTTACCTTAGAAGACCAAAAACATAATACAAAATGGAAACGAATTAATAGAAAACTTTTTTTATTTTCTATAGATAGATATTAAATAAATTTGATCACGTAAAACCACAAATAATAACCTAAGGAATATATAAAATAAATGGGGTGATCTTAAAATCCTAGAATGGGAAAAAATTTGACAAGGAATAATAACTTGTTAGTCAATCATATTACATGGAATAATATAAGAGGATACAACTGTGTAAACACATAGATGAATAAAATAGAGAGTGTGGTATCATAAGATCTTGTAAATATTGGAAATATCGAAGCAACATATAAAATGATGTATACATGATTCAAACTAACATCCTAAATAATATGACATAGCGAAAAAAATATAATTATTGATGAGGTATAGTCCCTAATATCATGAAAGACGTATAATGAGACTATAAAATTACCCAATGTAAAATAGTTCCATCTTGATTAAAAAATTATAACATTTTCATGTTATATGTGTTTGAAATAAATTAATGAAATCTTAAGTAATAAAATAATAAATTCCCAAGGAATGAAAATTTGTTGTATAATCTTGAAACATAGAATAATCAATCTAAATATCAGAATGAAGGAATTTAATATCTAGACATAAAGCATATAATACCATATAAAAAGAATGGAGATTAAGATAGGTATACATTTGGGTGAAATATGTAAATAAATTAGAATCATTTTTTTAAATTAATGGTCATTGTGGTCTCTGAATCGAAAAACAATTAACAATTTTTTAAAAAATCTTGTGGAAAATAACCATTATTATTTGAAAATTACTTTCAAAATACTAAATTTCACAATATATTATGGAAATAATAATCATTGAAACTAGATTTGGAAACATATAATGGATTCTACAAAAAAAATGGACATGATGGTGGAAAATATTGGTCATGTGAGAAAAATTTACACAATTATTCCTTTATTTTTTTATAATGGTTCAAAATTAAATTTTTAGAAAATTAAAGAAATATTAATTTTAAATCATTAAAAATTAATAAAATTGGTAAATATTAATTTTAACTATAATAGTAGAATAGTGAAAACCTTTTTCCAACATTTTTCAAAAACATGGATATGAAGGAAAAATAGTTTTTAATGAAGACAGTAATGAAGTCGTATTTTCATAAAAACATTTTATAGATAATTTTAAGTACCACATCGAGAAAAATGGTAATATTATACAAATACATTATGAATAAATATAGTATAAATAATTAAATGGGTTTATTAGATAATTATAATATTTTGAATTACTGTCCAACTTCATGTGCTGGTGCACTGTTATACAAACTAGTGACATTATCATTTTTTCAATGGATGGTAAAGAAAGAAAAGAAATGATAATTTTTTTCTCCATAATGATAAATATGTTATTATTATCATAAATAAATGTGAAATTAATCTTTATTACATTCCATATAATTTTATGTAAAAAATAATCACATCAATTTGGGAGATGGTTGTCTTCTATACACACGAGTGACGTTACCATATTCTTTATGGATTGGAAAGTAAGAATGAATACGGCGTATTATAATTATTGAGGTATAATTATAAAATAAATATCATATAAAAAAATTATATAAATAATTATATGTATCCATGAGATGTTGTTATAGAAAATTAATTACATTAGTTTGCAAGGAGATAACCTCCCACACACAGGATAAATGATTTCATTTCCCAATTGAGGGAGGAAAAAATGTATGTAGGCCATGACCATAACATAATAATATATTATTGTATTTAATAAAATAATAATTTGAGATCATTATGTTTTAATAATATTTTATGGAGGTTCATGATGAAATAAACAAAATGTTAGGTTAAGGATAAGACCTATTCTTCAGATAAGTTGTTTAGGATTGCACCAAAAACCATTCTATGGTGAAATTCTGGTCAAAAAAAGTAATCTAGAATAATTTTAGGTAATTAAGAAATATAATTTTTTTGTTCGTGGATTAACTAATAAGTTTCTGAAGTATCATTCGGAGAGGTGATGGGGAGTCCTTTAATATGTAGGAAGAGGACACATTTTACAATTTTTAAATGAATGAAATACAGACAAGTTTTTAATATTCAAAAAATCATGAAAATTTAATATTTTATATCCATAAGAAAATATAAGGTCTAAATATTACAATAAAATAGGAATTAAACATTTTTGTGTAATTTTGAAACATTATCATTTCAGTTTAACCCCCGATAAACCCGTTTTAACCTCAATGAAGTGAAATATTTTTTATTGTTTTTACAATTAATTAAATAAAATAATTCATTTTTCCTTATTAGAAAATTTATATAATTATTATTCCTTGTATGGAATAAATGATTCCTAATTCATCTCTTATAAGTGGTATAATTTAATTAAATATTTTCCCCACATATGTTTCAAAAAAATAGTTTTTCAAGAAATGAATTTTTTTAGAAAATATAATCTCATATTAAATATATGAGAAGTGAAAATAATTTAAAAAATAATTATATATTTATAAATATAAAATATATACCAATAATCTAAATATTTTCTCATTTGGTTTATTTTACATACTTTATATGGAGAAACATTATGAAAATTAAATTAATTTTTGGAACACAATTATTTTAACACCTAAAAATAACCTTAACCAAAAATCTAGAATAAATAATTTTTAATTAAAATTATTTATATTTAATATAAATAAAAAATAATTATATAAATTTCAATGAAAATTAAAATAATAATGGGAATTATTTTGCTTAAAATAAATGATAATTTAAAAAAAATTATTGTTCAGTATTAACTAAATAAATATTTTTCCAAAAAAATAACAAATTTTTTCCTTTAGATAATTTCAAAATTATTATTTCAAAAATGAATTTACACATAAAAAAATTATAACTTATAAATTTTAAAATATTTTTTTATAATCCTTTGTCTCATAATTAAATAAATATCATTTCAAAATAAATGTGGTTATTAAATAGATTTTTGGTTCTCTGTTGGTGTTTACAAATACATTTATATTGTTTATTAGCTTTATATATATTTAATAATGTTCTTATTACTATTGACACAGACCAATTTAATTTCTATGTTATAATAATATTATTTTAGTAATCAAGTTTTTTTTGTGTCTAGTGTTTTGTGTCACATACATAACAAAATCTAATGTAAAAATCATGGTTTGTTACAATCCTTATCTTCATTGATGAGTCTGATAATTGGTTATGTTGAAATTTTTTAATCCCATATCATGCTATTTTATTATTTATAATCCCAAGGTTTCATATTATATCACCAGTTTCATTTGGATTCTTTGGAGGACAATGATTACATTTTCCGCCAGTGTTAACAAGAATCATCTTGGTTCTAGAAATTGACTGAAACCAAAAATCCTATTGTGAAAAAATAAACTCATATGGGAAACCCATATATTCATGAAAACTATTTTATATAATATCTAAATAATGAATCATTATTACATTACACATTAGGTTTTAAAAATGTGATTCATTATCATTACCAAATACGTTTTATTTTATCCTATAATTAAAAATATAAAAGGGTGATCACAAATGTTGTCTCATCCTTGTTTCCAAAGGTTAACTAAACGTTTCGTGGATTATAACTAAATTATATGATAAATTTTATACCGAGGTATCACATCTTATTAGAATAATATTAATTAAATAACATAACAATCCATTTCCAAGACAAAACAGGTCTAATGATTTTAGAAAATTTGACACATTAACAACAACTTTATAAAAGAACAATATTGTGTCCCAATATGTCCTTCATAACTAGCACTCATCTTACACATAACATACATACTAGATTTATTCATAAATTCGGAAAAGGAAATAAAATAAAGGGTGAGCTCAAATGCTTAGTAAGGATAAATAAGTGATATATCAAAGATATCTTGAGAAAACCATGAACATAAAGGTATGAGAATATGAAATTAGCATTTATAATTCATACACAAGCTATAATAGATCAAAATATTGAGTCATGTAATAAATACTTTCTTTTTATAAAAAATGAATCATTATATAATCAAATATCATGATCCATGATATTATTACATTTTCATAACAAAAATTTTTGTGTCATATATGTATATATTTAAATTCATATCCTCAATAATCAAGTTTCATTTTCAATACTATCATAGTGAAATGGGTTCAATCACCAAACCGTCATAGTAGTCAATGTTCACACATAATACAATCGTAGTGGAGAAATTTCCATACCGAACTTAGTTCATTCCCCAGTCCAATATTGTAAAACATAATAGATATTAATATTTACCCAACGAAATAGAGGGATATATAGGCCTCACATAACTCTAGTTATAACATGACCACCATCTTTTGTTATACCACAACCACAAACCATGGTAATAAATTACCAACATCTATAGTTATAATGTCAATGTAATTCTTTTTTATAAAATAACCACCATCAACTAATAAAAACCATAATTATATGTGACACAAGATTATAAATCATTCATCATATCATTAAATAATAACACGTATAATGAAAAAGAGTTTAATAACCATTTTATCAATTCAGTATTGCATATCCGCTATAAAATAAAATTGTTTGATAAAAATCTAATAAATATTAACAGTAATCATCCAGATAATGAGTGTTAATGTTATCAATGAATTATATTCCCTTTAAATTATAATTATCCTCAAAATATGTTATCATATATGAAAATTACTTTATACTGCCACATAAGTATTTTTTTTGAGGAAAATAAAATTTACATTGGAAAAATAACTTTTTTAAAAAAATATTTCAAAAATGTCAGGGAAAATTATTTGTTTCAAAATAACCTTTTAAATTTATCATGGATCCATCAAAACATTTAGTGGTCATGATAGTGTAAAATTTCATCCATGCCTTATATGTTATAATAAAACATTCCTTTCATATTTTTGGTAAAACATTATAATGTATGTCATTCAAAAATGGAAAAGTTGATTATTTTGAAATATTTTTAAATAATATAAATTAGTTAAAAATGAAGTTAGAAACTCATAAATTAATACTAAAAATATTCTATAAAACAATTGGTGATAACATGGATATGGAAGAAAAATATTTTTTTGACATAAGATAGAGAGGAATTCGATTATAATTGAATATTATTTTCGATCTATTTATATTTATATAGAGGAAATTGGATGTAAGAAAAGTACTCTCAAGATATTATTATAGGATAATAGAATTACATTGTTAGTTGATAGTGAAATAATAATATTTTTTCATTGTAAACAAAATCTTAAACACTCTCGTTGAATATTGAGTTATAGAACTCTTTCCTTTTGGGTAATGATTCAATCATAATACCCAAGAAATATGTAATATGGGATGTATTTTTAAATCCCCATAACTATCAGGACCCGAACCTACCTGGGCTAGAGCCGTAACTACCCCATGCCCGTCTCCATAGGGCAGGGGCTGGCGACAATCGTCGATCGCTAAACAAGTCGTGGTGGCCTTTTCCTAAATACCTGTATAAAAACACGCAGCCCACTCAATTTAGAAGTGAAGAGTAAAAAAGAAAAGAAAAGTAATGTAAAGTGCCAATTGTTATAAATAGACCACAAAAGGAGCATCGACCTCTAGGTAGTACAATGTGAGTACTAATGGTAATACTAAAATGAAAAGGTCAAAACACACGCCCAACCAGAACGGTGCCACAAGATGGCAACAGGTAAACAAAAGTACAACAGCTGGGAGGGTCGCATGCTAGGAACCTGGAAATGACCACCTCATGCGGTCCAAGCTCCTGAAATTCTAAGCTCCTCTATTGTCATGAGCAACATGTCCGTCGTCTGCAAGGGAACACTGAGTATGGGAAAAGCCCAAGCCGGGATGAGTTTAAAAATACTCAGAAGGATACACTGAAGGCTCGAGGGAGAAACAAAGGAGGTACCAAAGAGTGAGCATTAGATCTAATATGTAATAGTAATGGAGTACTACAGAGAGTGCAGTAAAGAGTACAGATCAACCCAATAAAGAGAAAGGAAGTAGACTCGTCCAAACACAAGGATCTGTAAATGGTGATAAGATGATATTCTCTTAATGTCTTCACTACATATAGTAGGAGAGTAGAGTAGTCCAACCACGAGATGCTAGCCATGGAAAGCACATGGCATACCCCACGCATCTTCACCTCTCCTGTAAGGAGAGTAACCAAAACCCATGGAGTGGGTACTGGAACAAGGTATACATATATATATTCTCTGTCAAGAATCTTGAACAATATCGTAAGAGGATCTCTATCTCATAGCTCAGCCCAAGAAAGGGAGTTTCCAATAGGACCAGAAGTAAACACCATCGATGCCCATCGTCCCACACATCTACCCCGAACATCATGTCAAGGGGCTCAAATCACCGCACCCTGACACTATCCTCTTTGAGCGGCACTGAATCAACCGCATGATTTAAGGTCGTGTGACATGTATACGTCTTAGTGGGTAAAGCGCCCCTCGTACTTCAGAGTTATGGGAAAAGTCAAACCACACCTTTTCACTGTCACATGGTCAAGAGGTTTTCTTAAATTCAAAGCTATCACATCACTGACCTGTACAACCAAGGGTCCCGCTCAAGCATTCATGGAGAAAATCCACATACTAGCCTAGTAGAATGGAATGAGTCTGAAAGAAGTCATCGGGTAACCAAATGACCAGCCCAGCTGGAGGGTAAACCCTAAGAGGTCGGCGGGTAACCCACTTCACCGTGTCTGGTGGACGGTAAACCGTAAGAGATCATTGGGTAACACACTGCCCAGTCTCTCCTAGAGAGTAAAACCTAAGAGGTATTTGGGTAAACCACTGCCCAGTCTCTGCTAGAGGGTAAACCCTAAGAGGTCTGTGTGTAACCCACTTCCCAGTCTATACTGAAGGGTAAACCCTAAGATATCATGAGGTAACCCACTGCCCAGTCTCTGTTGGAGGGTAAACCCTAAGAGGTCGGTGGGTAACCCACTGCCCAGTGTTTGCTAGAGGGTAAACCCTAAGAAGTCAATGAGCAACCCACTACCCAGCCCCGCTGGAGGGTAAACCCGAAGAAGTCGATGAGAAACCCACTACCCAGCCCCGCTGAAGGGTAAACCCAGAACTACACTGGCCATCCCTGCTGGATGGTACAAAACTGGCCCACAGAACACGAAGTGTGTATCATGCAACCACCCAACTCTGGAACAATTCATCTAGTAGAGGTCCAGTTCCCATGTAGTGTGGGTCAGGCCGATACCTAGAGCTATACCTAGTGAAACATGTCACGTTAAATCGCGGAAGTGGGATATGATATCGATACTCGGGTAGGAAACGGCACCCAGGTTCACTGACGCTCTATACCCTACTAGAAACCCCCTCATGGGTAGAGGATTGGTTCTCTCATAATGTATTGGTCACACCGAATCCACAAAAACTCTACCATGGAATATGGAGGCATGTAATACTGAAAGCCCGCATTGCTAAAGGAAAAAGGGGAACCCAAACAACTCGGCCGATCACACCATCAAGAACAGAACCAGGGAAACACATGCAACTCTGCTGGTCTAAACCATCATGAACAGAGGGACCCCCTACGTCTTGAGAGATCAAAGGTACATAATGCAAACCACGGTACACACTTGGGGCCCCCACGACGTGTGGCCCTTTCTCATTACCAAACTGCACACACAAACATTCTCAGGTAAAAAAATCAACATGTACCTCCAGGAAAACTGTATAATCCCAAAGTATACCACAATTCTAGCACAAAGGCTATCCTACACATGATGTCTGACGTCAATGAAAATGGGAGAAAACGTAATTTCTCTGACATACTTCCACTATGGCCCTAGAACAGCCAACCACACCTCTTTGAGCATTTATGTCAATCTCATAGGTGTTCTCACAATCACATGCTAAGGTTTCTCTGCCAACACCGCAGGAAGAACCTCCACCCATACACCTTTCATGCCTCCACATTTAATGATATCTCTAATGAGGCTCTGTAAATATGAATGGATCATACCATTGTAATCCTCATGAAAAAATACGCGAGATAGAGTATCTAATTGCCTCGAACAGATATCTAACAGAAAATTTGTGAAACACTGCTTTATTCCCGAACGACGTTCTGTGGTCCGAAGCCTCAGTCTAGAAAATAGTCGGGTGCATCGCACCATTATGTTCCCTTTGAAAAAACACATCAAATTGAATTCTTACACGCGTAGAATTGACATCCAGAGGAAAAGATGTATTTAGTTGTACCTAACAATAGAGGTGCTTCATGGGACCTGCATCCCAGTCTTGAAGCGCTATGAACAGATCACACTATTGCGATCCCCTCAGCAAATTACACTGGATTGACTTATCATGTGTCTGAAATGGACATCCGAGGAAGAAGTTGTAAGTCACCATCAATTCCCAAAACGGCCCTCATGGGCCCCATACCATTGTGTAGAATTAAAGTGGACGGATTGCAGCATTGCTATGCCCTCAGAAATACACTCAGTATCAACAACTCGCACGCCCCGAACGGACGTCCGATGAGAAAGTTGTGAAATGATGCTCGCAGCATAAAATATAGGCAGTGGGGCCCACTCATCAACTCTATTTTAAAAGCAAGAAACCATCCTATAAAACCCCTCCTCGACGCTAGGGTACCAACGCTGCTGGCGACACTCAAATCAGACATCAGATGTGCCTGCACCATCCAAAACTGGATTCTTAGAAAAATACTAATCCACTTTAACGAGCTTGTAGCATCACCGAGTTCCTCATATCATGACTTAAACATCATAGAGACCATCTCAAAATGCTCATTTTGTTTCAAGGAACATGTCACCACTAATGATGTGTGAATCTGACACCTGGTCGGAATTTTTTGAGCTTTTAAATTTCCAACGGATAAAACAAGGTGGGTCTGGCATGTTCGGTCGGACCACCCTGCCTGAACCGGCATGTAGTACATCGTGTGGGCCAGCCCGCCTTTCCCAGACCGGCGTCATCTCATCTGGCTCTCTTTCCATGGCGACACACCCTTTTTGGGTCACAATTGTTCAGACGTGGTCGTTGACCCCTGTCTTCTTCGTACGCACCGACCGGCCAAAGCTGGTTGACCCTAGTCTCCACCTCGCTGGTGCCTACCCCCCACCACTGCCCTTTCCGGCTCCCACTCACCCGCGACGTCAATGCCGCATCACTCGAACGACCGGCCGCACCTCCATGCTACCGAGACGCTGAAGGATTCCGCCGCCTGGACCCCTGCTGCGCCGCCTCTAGGCCTCACCATGCCGCCATTGAGACTCAACGGACTGCCATAAAAACACTCAAAATAAACTCACAAAACATCGTTGGATGATTGATATCGCCTCGAAAATCGGATTTCAAATCCAAAATGTGTAACAACGAGCTAAAGATATAAACTACACAAATATGGGCTTCTCTTGAAATTTAAAAAGCATTTCTATATCATTAATTAACATCAAAGATGATGCAGGAAATTGAAATGAAAGCTAGATCTTACCACAGGGGCTTAGCCCGATGCTTCGCATTGATCCACTGAAGCCGCATCCTTGGAGAGGTGGAGGAGAGGCTCTTGAGGACTCTAGAGAGGGAAAACTGCAAGGGAGGAACAAAGGGAGGGGAGGAGGATGTGAGGGAGCGTGTTTAAATAGAAAAAAACATAACCATCTGCCCGAAATCCCCGTACCCGAACTCTCGGCGGGGTCGAGGTTAAGCCTCCCCTAGGTTAAACACCACGTCTCAAGAACAATGGTGGTATCCGAATTTTAATCAGAGGACTTCTTCATATGTTATAAAACTTCACTTCTGAGGCTTATATATTATAAAAATGTACCTGGTGGCATTTTTCACAGGAGTCCCACGGCGGGGAAAGTTACACCCCTCCTAGGTTAAACAGCATGCTCCAGACTCTATGGTACCCTCGGTTTTCTGATCTGAGTTACAATTAAGGAGTTATTCCACTTAATTTGTGTTCCCAGTGTGAACACACACAAAATTTAATTTCAACAACACCAATTCTCAGAATCGCATGCCGTCTGAAGGCGCTGCAATGTAATAACATCAAGAATTTTTCAAATTCTTTTATTGAAAAAAACCGGGTTCTTAGATCATTCCCTCCTTCAAGAATATCATCCTCGAAAACCAAACTAGGGAAAAAATCAGGGTAATATTCCCAAAACTAGCTCTCCCATACCCAGAAAAACTCATGCACAGTTCTGCACCACTACGCATGGACCAATGGATTTGATCCATTTCTGTGGGGTCTGCCATCACCGATGGAAATCATAGTTTCACACAAACTTCCTCTTAGGTGATTCCCATAGTAGTTTCTATGCACCGAAACTAGCCTTCGGGTTTTGGGTAAGGAGGTAGGGGACCTCACCCACCCTTAACGTGGTCTCAATGGCCAGAAGGACATCAGGGGTAGCTCACATCACCATGCCAACCTCTACATCGCATGCTACGACTTGACATCACTATTCGAACATAGGACGAGGCCTGGTGATTCCCTCCTTCAGAATATACAAATGGTGAAACACCCAAGGATATCTGGTCACGCAGGGTTTCACAGTCAATGCCCCATGACTCAGACTCTCTTACACGCTCGGAAGGGGAAGGATTCGACACCATCGACTAAAGAAAATTTTCCACACCTTCTACACTACCAACAACATGTTAAACTGATTCCCCACGTCACCTTGGTATCAACTCAAGCAAGAAGCAGGTGGAAAATCATTTCACAACCAGTGTTTAATAATCCTACTAAAAAAATTAGGAGATTGGCTGAGCGTACCTCTTATCACCTCATGCCCTGCAGGATCGTAGACATCCAAAGCTCATGGCTCTCTGTGGTCCCAACTATCAGCTCCTAAAGCCTAACGTGGACCGCCTAATGGTGATTAGAAGACCTTGTAATGTCATCCCCACTTCCATCTACTCCTGATCCTATGCTAGCACCACCTCTTAGGGAACTACTCCAATCACGGAGCTGCCTCTGTCATGGTGGTGCGCCTGCTGCCTTCCCGAAGTTCTCAGCATACTTGGTCGGGAAGTCCCATGCCAAGTCACCTCGCCCATCACATGTATAGCACCAGCGCTCTCTCGGATGCACTGGTTACATCCAGTGTCACTATGGTGTATGACCACGTCCGTGAGTCCTGTTATTAGATAGCCACCTATGTCGATGTTCTGTCAGCCAATGCCCGCTAGCTACGATAGGCGCCTCGGCTCTATCTAACCTGCTGACACCACCAACTGTAGAGCGTGATAGGAAACTCTCTGTAACCAGTGCCTGCTCTAGCATCTCGACATAGGTGGGAATGCCCAAGGGTACTATGAATGCACAAATCTCTCTACACATACCCTTCTTGAACATCCACGCTTTGAAGTTTCCATCGTGGACTAGGTCCGAGTAAATACGTGCACAGTCTGCGAAACTAGTCGCGTACCCAGTCAACGTCATCCCTCCCTTCTAAAAATGCAGGAGAACCTAGATCCTAATGGAGCGTAAGAAGGAGGGGTAAAACTCGTCATGAAACATACGCTCAAAGTCACCCCACGAAAGTGATCCCTCAACAAGTAACTAAGTCACCAGATTCCACCAATGCCCAACTGCTCCTTGGAAAAGGCTGGATACCAAAGAAACCCTCTGATCTATCAGTTTCAGTGCAATCCTGAAGAGGCAAACCACTGTATAATGGAAAACCTATGCTGCCTAAGGGTATGACTCAACACTGATTATCAGCGGTCTCTATCACAGGAACTCATAGAGTGCACTCAACCTGCGCCCAAGCTCCCTCTGCTCTACTAGAGCTGGCTGTTGCTCACCAGGTGGGGATGTTTCTACCAGCCCACCTGGAGAAAGGGGCTCGCTTGATGGGTCCTAGACTGAGGCCTCACCATTTAGAGGGTCATCGTCATGAACCAAAGTTGGCATCTTGGCTAGCTATCTTTGGGGAGACATCCTAGAAATTATCAAGCAGTGTCGTGGTCAGATGCACATATATGTATATGACCATAAAAACAATGGAGAGCTGACTCAAGATAGACAGTCAAAGACTCAATCCTATGTGATGCACAAACCAAATATCCCTGCAATATGTGTCTCACCATGTCAACTCAACAAGCGGGTTATCAGGGTGATGGTGAATGGATATGTCAGTCGCTGCACCATTGCTAGACTCTGTATCCTGAGATCCAATCTCGGGAAATGTTGACACCATTTCCATAGATACCAACCAATTCCATTTTAGGTATGTTCGAACAACGTCCGAAAGAACAAACCACCTCTGATACCACTTTTTCACGACCCAACCCTACACGGGCTCGAGCTTCAACTACCCCAAGCCCGCCGCCAAAGGCCAGGGCCCAGCGACAACTGCTAAAGGATAAAAAACTCAGGGAGGCCTTTTCTTAAGTACATGTACACACACACGCATCCCACTTAATGCAGAAGTTTAGAGTAAAAAAGAAAAGAAAATTAATGTAATGTTCCAACTGATATAAACAGACCACAAAAGGTGCATCTACCCCTAGATAGTACAACGTGAGTACAGAATGTAATGCTGAAAAAAAGGGTAAAACACGTGCCCAACTAGAAAGGCGCCAAAAACAGGAAACAGGTAAACAAAATTACAACAGCTATGAGGGTCCCATTCCTGTAACCCGACTATTACCACCGCACGTGGTCCAAGCTCAAGAACTTCTAAGCTCCTTTGTAGTCCCAAGCCACCTATCCGTCGACTAAAAGGGAACACTGAGTTCGAGCAATTCCCAAGCAGGGGTGAGTATAAAAATACTCAGAAAGATACCCCAAACGCTCTAGGGAGAAACAAAGGAGGTACTGAAGAGTGACCAGTAGGTAGAACAAGGAATAGTAAAGGAGTACAACAGAGAGTACAGTAAATAGTACAACTCAACCCAATCAAGAGAAAGGTAGCAGACTCGTCCAAACACAAGGAGCTCGAATTGGTGAAAAATGAACTTCTCGTCGAGTCTTCGCTACATATAGTAGGATAGTAGACTAATCCAACCACGAGAAGCTAGACATGAAAAGCACGTGGCATACACAGCACGCCATCACCTCTCCCGGATGGAGAGTAACCAAAACCCATTGGTTGGGTACTAGAAAAAGGTATACACATATATATATGCGCTGTCATGAAAACTAAACCAAATAATATCGGGACCTTCATCTCATAGCTTAGCCCAAGAAAGCGAGTTTCCAACTTTCCCAAAAGTAAATACAATCAGTGCCCAGCATCCTGCACGTCTACCCTAAAATACAAGTCAAGGGGCTCAAATCACCACACCCTGACACTATCCACTTTCAGTGGAACTGACTCGCCTGAACGGTTTTAGGACCCATCATAAGGATGCACCTTGGTGGAGAATTAACCCCTCATACTATAGTGTTCCGGGGAAATTCAAACCACAACTCGTCAAAGCGGTCACATCACTGACCCGTACAACCAAGGACCCTTATCCATTAGAAATGGAGAAAAGCCACATACTAGCCTAGTAGAAAGTACTGAGTCTGAAAGAAGTTGTCGGGTAACCCACTGCCCTGCCCAACTAGAGGGTAAAATCTAAGAGGTCGGCAGGTATCCCACTACCTTGTGTGTGCTGGAGGGTAAACCCTAAGAGATTATCTGGTAACCCACTGCCCAGTCTCTACTAGAGGTTAAACCCTAAGAGGTCATCAGGTAACCCACTGCCCAGTCTCTGCAGGTGGGTAATCCCTAAGAGGTCGGCAGGTAACCCACACCCTAGTCTCTGCTGGAGGGTAAACCCTAAGAGATCATTAGGTAACCCACTGCCCAGTCTCAGCAGGAGGGTGAACCTTAAGAGGTCATCGGGTAACCCACTGCCCATTCCTTGCTGGAGGCTAAACCCTAAGAGGACGACAGGTAACCCACTTCCCAGTTTCTGTTGTAGGGTAAACCTAAGAAGTCAATGAGAAACCCACTGCCCAGCCCCGCTGGAGGGTAAACCTGAAGAAGTTGGTTAGAAAACCAATGCACAACCCCATTGGAGGGTAAACCCAGAACTGATCTATCCATCCCTACTAGATAGTATAACACTGGAAAATAGAACAGGGAGTTGGTATCACGCAACCACCAAAATCCGGAACAATTTACCTAGTAGAGGTTCAGAACCCATGTAGTGTGGGTCACACCGGTACCTACATCTCTGCCTAGGGAAACACGTCACCGCAGATCACGGAAGGAGGACATGATCTTGATACATGGAAAGAGAAACTATTCCCAGGATGACTGGGGCACTGTACCCTACTATAAACAACCTCATTAGTAGAGGATCGGTGCATGCGTATTGTATTGGTCACACCGAATCCACAAATACTCTACCAGGGAACATGAAGGGACATTATATTGAATTTTCTCATGGCTAAAGGAAAAAGGGGAACCCAAAAAACTCCACCGATCACACCGTAGAGAATAGATCTAGGGGAAACCACACAACCATGTTGGTCTAAACCATTGTGAACAGAGGGACCCTCAACATCGTGAGTGTTCAATGGTACGTAAAGCAGAACACAGTACACACATGAGGCCCCCAGGACGAGTGGCCCTATCTCATCTCCAAACCACGTACACAAGCATTCTTAGGTACAAACTATGACATGTACCTCCGGGTAACGCATATACTCTTAGGGTATACCACATTTCCAGCTTAAAGACTATCGTACACACAATGTCTGACGTCAACAGAAAAGGGAGAAAACGTAATTTCACTGAGTTGCTTCCACCACAACCATAGCATGGCCAGCCACACATCTTCAAACATTTACTTCACTCTCACATGAGCTCTCACAATCACACTCCAAGGATTCCTACAAACACAGTGGGAAGAACCTCTACCCATACAACTTTCATGACTCCATGTTTAATGAGATCTCGAACGAGGCTCCGCACTTCCAAATGGATCATACTGTTATAATCCTCACAAAATAACGTGCAAGATAGACTATCTACTCTCCTCAAACAGATATCCGACGGAAAAGTTGTCCATCACCGCTTTACGGCCGAACGACGTTCTGTGGTCCTGAGCCTCAGTCCCGAAAATAGTCAGGAGAATCGCACCATTGCGATCCCCTAGGAAAAACACGTCAAATTGACAGATTTCATGCATAGAACGGATATCCAGAGAAAAAGATGTATTTTTTCATACCGCACACAAGAGGTGCTTTGTGGGACCCGCATCCCGGTCCCAAAGCGCTAAGAACGGATCACAGAGTTGTGATCCCATTGGAAAAGTACACATGATTGATTAATCTATTTTTCGAAACAGACACCCGTTGAATAAGTTGAAATTCACCGTCAACGCCCAAAATGGCCCCCATGGGCCCCACACCATTGTGTAGAATTAAAGCGAGAAGATTGCACCATTCCAATTCCCTCAAAAAAACATTCATAATCGACTGATCGAATGCCCCGAACGGACATCCGATGAGAATGTTGTGAAACACTGCTCGCAGCTTAAAAGATGGGTCATGGGGCCCATGGCTAAACTCCTATTTCAATGCCCGAAACTAACCTGGAAAACTACACCACGGCGCTAGGGTCCTAACACCGCTAACGGTGCTCAAATCAGACATCGTATTTTCCAGCATAATCCAAAACATGATTCTCGAAAAAACACTAAACCACAATAACGATCGTGTCGCGTCACCAAGACCATCGTCTCGGGAATTAATGATCCCCGAGACCATATTAAGGTTCATGTTTTGTTTCAAGTAACACGTTTCCCCTGATGTCATGCGAATCCGACACTTGGTCAGAATTTTATGAGCATTTTAAGATTCAACGGGCTAAACGAGGTTGGGCGAGCTGGTTCGGCAGGCCCACCCTGCCTGAACCGGCCTGCGGTTCACTGCACGGGCCGACCCGCCTAGCCCATACTAGCTTGATCCGGTCCAGATCGCTTTCCAGGGAAACCCTCCCTTTGAGGGTCGTAGTCTTCCAGCCGGGGTCACTGACCCCAGTCTTCCTCTTGCGCACCGACCCGCCAAAGCTGGTCGACCCTGGTCTTCGCCTCGCTGGCGCCTCCCACCCTCGGCTACCCTGTCTGACTCCTGCTCGCCCGACACATCGACGCCACCTCACCCAGATGACTGGTCATGCAGCCCTCCTTTCGAGCTGCCGAAGGACGCCGCCGCATGGACCCATGTCGTGCCGCCACTAGGCTATACCGCGCCACCCCTGAGCCTCGCCGGACCGCCGGGTAAAAACTCAAAAAAGAACTCCTAAAACATCAACGGACGATTACGATCATCTCAGAACTCAGATTTAAAATACAAAATGTGCCGAGGAGAGATCAATATTTAAAATACGCAAATATAGGCTTCTCGGGAAATTTACACAGTGTTTAGAAATCATTAATTTAGATCGAAGATGGTGCGGGAAATTGAAATGGAAGCGATATACTACCCCAGGGGCATAGACCTATCGCTTCGCAACGATCTTCCATAGCCACATCCTTATAGAGGTGGAGGATAGGCTCATGAGGAATATTGAGAGGGAAAAAAACCCGGGAGGAACAAAGGGAGGGGAGGTGGAGGAGGGGGAGAGTGTTTAAATAGAAAAACACTTAACCCTCTGCCCTAAGGCCCCATTCCCGAACACTCGGCGTAGTCGAGGTTAAGCCTCCCCAAGGGTAAACACCACTTCCCATGAATAACGGTGGTCACTAAATTTTAATCCAAGGACCCATTCAAAAGTTATAAAAACTAACGTCTGAGGCCGCTAAATTATGAAAACTCCCCTAGTGGCATTTTTAACAGGAGGCTCGTGCCCGTGAATGTTACCCCCTTTCTAGGGAAAACAGCACTCTCCAGACTCAATGGTGCCCTCGAGATTCTAATCCAAGTTACCATTTATGATTTATTCCACATAATTGGCGTTCCTATTGTGAATGTAGTGAAAATTTAATTTCGTCCTCACCGTGGCTCAGAATCCCACGCCGTTTGAAGGCTCTGCTCTGGAATAACATCAAGAAATTTCCAAAGTCTTTTATAGAAAAAACAGAGTTCTTACAATAAAATACATAATAATAATAATAATATAAAATAATTTGAAATATATACACCAAATTAAAGAAACATGTTATCAATATGACATGTGTCCCATAGAAATAATAGTGAGACCAAAATCCCTTACATTATGCTTGATTTCATTCATAAATTTTGTAACCTCCCACTTAATAAAAATGTATTAATTATTCACATATTACCTAATAATACTCATATATATCATACCATATATGATTTAGTAATAATAGTTAATAAGTTTTTTTATAACACTTCTTTAGTAAATTAACTCTTCTTGGTGATATCTGCCTCATATTTCATGTATTTTCTAGTTCAGTAGTTTTGGAAATTATATTTTGTTCACAGTTTTATACTCAAAATAATTTTAAAAATTTTGTGAATATAATATATATTCATTATCAACATTTTTACATTAATTAAATATGTACAGAGATAGAAAACTGAATTGCTCCATTCATATAGATAATAGGTCTTACATATGTTGGAATGATGTTATCATCCTAATAACATATTTGATGAAATAAAAGTGAAAATTAAATCAAAATAATAGAACAATTAATATAATATATATATATATATTATTCGTTAATTAAATCCTTATTAACATCCATTTAGTGATGGAATGAAAAATTATTCACATATTTATGTGGCGGTGGTATTCCACACACACACACACATGGTTGAGGTTTTCATTTTTTGAATTGTTTGGTTGTAAAGAAGATACACGTGATATTTTCATTATAAATTTTTAATTACTTTTAAATTATAATATATAAATAATTACCCATAATAAGACCCATCCATAAAAGTTTTAGTAAGGGGGTAAGTCATACGTATGCACGAGTGATATTTTCACTTCCCATTTAATGGAAAGATGGTGAATAATTCTTGTTTTATAATACTTATAACATTTAATTATATAAAGTATATTTAAATTATAAATATTTTTGGAATAAAATAATTATAGTAGTAAAAATAATAATTAAAAAAATATCTATTGGTTAAGGTGGATACCACTTCCTTCAAATTACTCATTTAGATATCCTCTAATAAACATTACGGTTGGTATTTTTTGAAGTCCCTCAAATATAAAATATCATTAGGGTATATTATAATTTATTTTTTAAGGTTATGATTGATATATAATGAATCAATGTTTTTTGATTGTGATAAATAATTGGTTTCATTTTATAATTTATGGGATGAAATTTAACGAATATCATAAATAAATATTTTAATAAATATTAATTTTTAAGTAAAAATGGTTGAGAATTTATTATATTGAAAGATAATATGATTAAGAGTTAAAATAGTATCATATAAATAAATTTATATGTTCATATCGTATTTCAATACTTCACTTTTCTTAACCCTTCATTAAACAATTTTAAAATTACCATAATATTAATGTTTTCTACCCTTTTAAGTTTCATAATTTTACTATAAAATTAAAAAATACCCATAAATAGACCAAGGGTTATCTATAAACCTTATTTCATTCATTTTTTTAAATATATGATATTAATAAATTTCATATAATTTAATAAATTATTATTATGTATAAAATATCATTAATATCATTTATAATACTATTCATTTATTTTGACATTAAATGCATGAATATAAATCTGTTTTTGAATATAATTCTTTAAAAAATATCTAATATCTAATTGTTTTTAGAAAAAATTTACCTATTAAAATTATATCACATGTAATAATTTTAGATTCATTTATATTTTTTCATTAATTGAATAAATATTTTATTATTATTGCACGATATTTTAATTTATGTATATAACTTCTAAAAATTTATAAATAAATTTATATAAATAAAATTTTATTAATACCAAAATATAAATCTATATTCATTCGTTAATTTATTTTCTCACTATAAGGACATATAATTGATGTTTAAAACAAAGAGAGTGAAAATTTTAACATTCTTTTTCTATAATTATTATATAGGTTATATTGATGAAACTTTTTAAAAAAAAATTCGAGAAAATGTTGATAATGATAAAATTAAAATCATCCAATAAGAATTATTATTTATAAGTTTGGCCTTATTAAATAGATTTAACTTAGATTAACCTGATTTACCCTTTACATATGCTGTGAATTTTACCATGGTTATGATTCATATTGACCAAAAATAAAAATTACATATATATGATGTTTTATACAACTCATTACCTATAATGAATAAATTATATCATACTAATTTTTTAAAAGTAGACATGATTAATTTTAAAATATACCTGCTACACGTGAAGAAAACCACATTCTAGAAAAATATTTTTTTTAATAAAACTTTTTCTATTATTTCAATTTCATAAAATATATTAAATGATCATTAAAACATTTTAAATAATATATAATTTATATAATTCAATAAAATAATTTCTCAATAAAAATTAATTTAATTTATTATGATTAAAAATATATTTTGTGCATTAAAACATTTTCCCCAAATAACATTTCTTCGTTTTCAAATTATTTTTTATTTAATTTCAATCAAATTAATAACCAATGTATTATTTTTATACATATGTAACAATTAATATTTTAGAAATTAGGTAGTAAAATTCATATCCACTAATTAAACATTTAGATGTTATTAAATAATAATATATAATGGTTTATTTATAGTCACCATTACATGTAATGTAATCTGTTGAATATATTATATTTATTTTAATAAAATATTTCATAAACTCTCAAGGTTTTATAGAATTATTTCTAAAATACCAACCCTAATTATACTAATAAAATTTCTTATGCTATCATTAAAATAAGCAGTAATCATCTTCACCAACTATTTAAAATTTCTATTATCTTCAACTTCTTCAAAATATTGAGTAACAAACACACAACAACAACACACGTATCTTAAATATACAAAGATGTTATTATGATTATGGTGAAACCATTTTCTATTTCTTTTCTATCATATAAAAATCATAAACATCTCTTGTGTGCACGTACAACTTCCCATCTCCATGTAGCAATGTAATTCATTTTCCATCACCACTACACATGGATGGTATAAAGATGAAACTAATGAATATAATTTTTATTTATTAAATAAATATTCTCATGTATCTATAATATCACATGTATTTTATTACCTTAAAATCCATTCGAAAAGGATAATATCACTCTTATGTGCATGTGGACCACTACCTCCACGAGGTTATGTGGTCCATTTTTCATTTTAGATTTACATGGAAGGTACCAAGGATATATTTTATGAATATATATATTAAAATTTTATCATGAAAATAATTGTCATGATTATATAACCACAATCAATGTATGAAGACTAGAACTTCCATGAAAAAACATGACTAATGAAATCAATTAATTAACACAAAAAATAAATCCTATAGTGAAAAAATGTTGTCAAAAAAGTCATAAGATGATATTAAGGGCCCATAAATGGTGTTAAATATATTCATTTTGTTATATTATAAAATTAATTACATGTTTCAAACCATTATACCGAATGTTAAAGCATTTTCAACTAATGTAAAGTTTTATGTATGGAATTTCAACTCAAAATCTACTCTATAACGAAATAAGTTCTATTATAAACCTTTTTTTATGTGGTATAGTTGTGGACAGTTTTGATTTATTTAACATGAATATATATATATAAATATGATTAATGTTTCCATTAATCTCTACAATATTAAGGGGTAACCATTTGAATATTTACAAAGTGGTAATAATCTATTTTTCTATCTCATTTTTTGGGATTTCAATTATTTTCATTTTAGGAATATTATAATATAACATACTTAAAATATTTATTTCCATACCCGTTGTATATTTAACAAGTTTTTATATTGTATTTCAAATTTTTCTGTCACTTTAATTTAAATAAAGGAATTAAATATTTTATGTAAAATATGATCTTATATTACATTTTGATAAGGTATATTTATCTTCCATGTACATATTTTTCAAAATTATATTAAAAAAAATGAAAATTTATTTAAAAATTAAAATATCAATGAGATATTATATTATCCAAGAATATTTACCCAGATTGAAATAAAGCATTATAATGTTTGTGGAATAAAAATCTCATTTTCAACTTTTATTATAAACAGGTTAAATGAATTTTTTGTTCTTATAATATACGATGTGACCATATTTTCTCAATATCATAGATATTTTACATCCTTTAGCATATTCTAAAAAATATATATAGATTTTAAGTGAAATATATATAAAGATGTATTATTTTAATATTCCACTTTTTTTATTATTACTAAAAATAGAATGATTTTATTACCAAACATATATTTTTGACGAATCGATTGCCATCTCAAATATCTTATTAATTTTATAGTCATTAAATTTATTTGAAACCTTAAATTTATTAAGATGAATATCCATAAAATTTATATTTAATAAAAATATTATTTTTATCATGGTTATTATTATTTTAAAAATCATATATCATTTCTACATATAGGGTTTTTCTTATAAATTTATTAGATTGACAGGAGAAATTTTGATATTTTGTATTAATTTATAAAAATATATATTTTTTGATAGGTCATGTTATTCATAATTGTATGTTTTTATTAATTATTTTAATATTTGAATGGAATTGTAATGATAGCTTCGTCTTGGAAATGTATAGCTTCTATATTCATCAACGAGACTCATGAGAAAAATTAGATGGACAAAATTGTCAGACAGTTTTATGGTGCATGTCAATGAATTATGTGAACTATCATGGAATAAGGCTTTGGTTGTAGATATATAATTATGTATAGGGTCATGAAATCCAACAATATTCATTTCCTTCATTGAGAATTTAGATATTTATATCCATGAGATTATGACATTGATATTAACCCTAGATTCATTTTTTAATGCTAATGATTATATGGATGTGTTCTGGTTATTATCCTTGTAAAATATATAATTCCCAATTTACTCATGATTTCCTCTATAGTATATAATCCTCAATAAATATTTGAGATTACACATATTTTTTCTATTTTCCTCAGTATAATAAGAACTAATATTTTACTGAGTTTTAGGGATGTAAAACATTATATATTATTATATTTTATATTTTATTTCAATTGTTGAATTGGAATCTTTAAGGTATTTTGTTATACATGAATAATAAAATATTATGTCCTTTGAGATTATATCCCTCATATAAAAATAAATTTAATAAGATAGAAACCACTTACTAGTTACTAGATTTCAGTTTGTTACTATTAAAATCATAACAAGATTTGTATAAACAATGGGAACTTGATTTTATGTTAACGTAACTAACATCTGATTAATGATAATATCTTATAGTATTCGAGAACATTATCAATTATAGTTTTTCTATTTTATAAAATTATATTCATAATTATTATGAGATAAAATAGTGTGATCCATTACTTAGTGATGATGTCTAAATTATGTAGGAGAATCAATACATATAGTCGATGTACTGATTTACCTATTGAAAAAGATGAAAAAACTAGTGATAGAACAGAATAGAACATAGAAATATTAGGGTGTCTAGCTTAGAATAAATATAAAAATATAAATATATGGATCAAAATGTTGTTACTTGGCGTGATTCACATATACTTTACTATTTCATGTAATATAAGATTCTATCAGTTACTAGATTAATTACAGTATTGGTGGTTGAGAGATAGATTGAATATCTAGAAAAGATACATGAGGACATGGGAAAAAATAAAAGGGAAAATGATACGGGGGATATATATTTTTTATAAGTGTTTTTTATTTTTTGTGGATGTTGATCCAAAATTATAGGGAGGATTAATATATACATCAAATGTAAAAGTTCTATTTTATTAAAATATTATTCAATAAACATTTCCCTGGTGAGAAAACAATTGAACAATAGATTTTTTTTAAAAAAAAATAAAGAAAAATTATGATGAATGTGTCGTATATAATGAGGATGAATTTACAAAACTATATTGGTTTTTTAGAGGCTAAAAAAATATTAGAAGAAAAATTTATCATTTTGTTAATGGCCTTAGTCAAACCATATGAATGGGCATTAGTTTCTAAAACACATTCTTCATAAGTGGAAATAATATTATGGTACATTAAAATAAAAATGGAATATTCTAGATCCTATATAATTATGTGTAATTAATAGAAGATACTTATATATTAATATTGATAAAAATTTAAAACATCAAAAAATATAAAGGCATAAAAACAGTTTATATCATATGAAAATTATTGAATGAAACATACAAGAAAATGTATGAATGGAAATGGATGTTGATAAAACATTGACGTCATGGATCATATAGAAATTTAATTCATGGTGATGATAGAATCCAATATTTAATATAGTTTATTACCTATAGATTAATGGGGTATTATTCACACAAATTATTCTACTGTTAAGGGAACCTATCATAGAAGAGGCGATGAGGTGGTTTTCAAAATTATATAATCAATACAGATTTGTATATATTTCATCATGATGTGATTCTACATACATTAATAATTACCTCTAATTTAGATGATGAATTTTATGAATTTATATATTCACACCATTTCATTTCTCCTATATTTTCCACGAAATTAGATATTTTCATGTACCATAAAAATGACATTGTTAATAAAATCCCCATATAGAAATATCACCATAATAAGGATGTTTCAATTAGTTCCAATTATTTCACATAAAAATACCTCATTTGGAGGTATTATTTTTATAAATATAGTTTAATATTTTATATAAACATTATTTGGATTCAATGTCAAAGTATAATGAAAAATATAATATCGATGAGAAAGAAGATTTGATTCTTGTCAAATATATTGAATTAATTAAATTTAGAGGGGATACTTAAGCTTGTAAGTCATATGTAGATCACCCACAATATATACATTGAATTAAATTCTTATGGGATATGAGAATAATCAATATATGAATATAAATGAAAGCATTAAAATTTATGATATACCTATTGTATTGAAATGCAATAATAAATTTCCTGAGGAATTATTGAAACATCCACATAAACCTGAAGTTGGGTTTTAATTTGATTTAATCCATGGGTTAATACCAATATAAAAGACTCCCAATTGAATGGTAAATGTTTAATTAGTACAGATGGAGAAAACGAGCATGAGTTTTTTGTAAATGTATTTATACACATCAGTGTGTCACATTTGTGTGACCATGTTATTTTTTAAAACAATAATTTTTTATCTATGAGGTTGTGTAATGTATATAGGTAAATTCATGATATTACTATATAGAAAACATATCATATTCTTTTCATTGATGACTTTTTCAACCAAAATTAATGATATTAATATTTTTCTAGGATTAAACTTTTTCTGAGTATCATCAATTGCAACTAAAGAATAAATATATCCAGAAGAGATCAATTTATGCAATTAATAGACATTATGAGTTTACGATAATGCTATTAGGATTGAATAATGATCGTAAATTTTTTTTTGTAATAGTGAAAAAACTATTCAATGAATATCTAGATAATTGTCATGTGTTCTTTATTGAAGCTATATTGGTGTATTCTAAAAGATATTTGGATGATGGATGTCACACTGGTATCATCATTGAGAATCATAGATAAATAGCATAACATAGAAAATTTATAAAGTTTTAATTCTAGTTTAGAAATGTTTTTTCTTATATATTTTCACTCCCAAAATGAAATTTTAGTAGTGAAAAAAAATAAAAAGGTTGTCAAAGAATAACTACACCAAAAATATAATTACGGTGCATTATATCATTGTCTTGGAAGGTTATTTTCAAAAATTTGTTAACAAAAATTCTAACTGAGTAACCCATTGACCATGATTATATGTTATGTATATAAATTGAATTTGAAACACTAATTTAAATAATGTTTTGAAGAATTAAATATGAAAATCATAAATGTATTAATTTCTAATCAATAATCCAGTAATGTAAAATTTGTGATATATTGTGACACATCATTAAAGGGACTTGGATTTTTATTTATATATAAGGATAAATTTATTCACTATACATAATGGCAGTTAAATACTCTTAATGAAAACTATCATACTCATGATCCTAAGTTGTAATTTAATATATTTTCATTGATTATTTATAGAAATTATTTCTTTTGTGAATGATATGAGATACACAAACACCATAAGAGACAAAAATACACATTTTAACTAAAAGTGATCAATATGAGTAAAATATCATTACTATATTTATTAAAGGATTCAGATTTATCAATACAATACCACCCAAAGAATGAAAATAAGTTACCAAATGCATTAATTATGAAATATCATCGAGTATTGACCAAAATGAGGGTTGATAAGGATCTAATATTCATCAAATATTTAATTATTGTTTTGGAAATTATTATAGTCTGAGAAATATCACCATTTTTTCATATTTTTATCAAAGAATAATTATTGGAAAAGGTAAAAATTTATCATCCTAATAATGAAAATATTAAAAATAAACTGTCATTCATGAATGATTAAAAATTGAGTGAATTAATATATAAAGATGAAATGATGAAATTTTTAATTGTCAATGTGAGCAATCAATACATGAGATATAATTGGAATAATTATATGATTATCATATATATAATTTCTTTATACTCTCTAATAGAACTAATAAAATTATTATATTTTATGTAACATTCTATTAGATAATATGACATAGGTAACTAGTGATTATATGTTTTGATTTTTTATTTTTTATTTGTTTATAGATGGTAGAAAACATCCAAGATGATTCATAAAACCTCAACATAAACCTATATGAAAATGTGACGAAATTTCTACATAATTTTTCACTGTATTATCAAAGAATTCGGGAAAGAATGATTTAAAATGGGTTACAAATGATCACCATACAAAAAATATATATTTAATCTATATAAAATAATATATACCTCTTAATATTCTTATAATTCTACATATTGGTGATGTTGTAAGACTTCATGGTGCCTCTCATTCATTTTTTATGAGTTCGATCCATGATAAAATCAAAATTCAAGAAAACTAATCATAAGGTTTTGTATACTGATCTTTTGTCGATAAATTACTATCACCCTTAATTAGATGGAGAGTATGAAAGGACTATGTAAACAATATATGACATTTTATGGTCATTCTAACATTATATTCATAGTATGTGGGATTGTAATTATCTTTATTTGGAGTTATGATCTGACAATATCCTCAATTCAATTATTCTAATTGTCTCAAAAAAAGAATAATATTTAATGATATTTCAATCTCCAAAAAAATGGGATGATGTTTATGATCAAATTCATATATGACCAAAACATTTTGGGGAGATAATAAGATAGGTAATAAATATTTCAACCCATATTAAGGAATCTCAAAGAAAGAAAAAGAGCTATGATGCTAACTGATATAATGATTTCAAATTTTATATGAGAGATAATATGTTCATGAAATTATTTTTCCTTTAAGTGTATTGTAATGTTTTATTAGAAAGAATACAATATATTTAGATACATCAGACCTTTTGAAATTATTTAAATTATTGGTTTTTTGGATTACTGTTTGGTAATTCTACACACCCTCTCTAAATTACATTATCTGTTCCAAACCAAATTAATAAAGATTTGGATTCTATATTTATCGCATGTTCTCACCTCATATGAATAACAATTAGAACCTAATGTATCTTATATTGAAGATCCACTTTGGATTCTGGATAATAGAGAGATTTTTTTGAGTAATTTGATGACCCTTATACTGAATTTAATTTGAGAAAACATAATTTAAAAGAGTTCACGTGGAAACAAACAAAAAATACAATGATGATAAACTCAAACCATCTCATTATGGGACATTATAAAAAAATGGCAGATTTTTTTTATGGATTGAATAATGTAAAACCATATAATCAATTATACTATTTTATAAATTTAAAAGAAATAATAACAAATTTCAAATATTTTTATTCAACAATGAGATTAAAACCTAAATTATAAACTGTTATATGTTCAGTTTTCTTAGATTAATTTTATTTTTTAAATCATCAAATAAAAATTAATTGCTTGGATGAAATGGTTCCTAAATACCCTAATAGAGGTTGAATCAGGGTACTGATATCCATTTATAAAATATTCATACCCAACTAGATATTGATCTCTTTATTATTTGGGAATTATTTTTCTCTTCAGTGTTTATATTACTCTTATCCTTTATATATTTATATAATGATGATTTATAAAATGTTAAGCACGAAACCTAGAACAAGGACACAATGATTTTTACTTAGTTCATCGTCACTAGGATTACTCGAAGGAACAGAAAGAAGAATTGTGTCGATGTACCAAATACATTATGGCCCACTACCAAAATAAGGTCTGGGTTAGATAAATTCTTTTTCCAGACTCACTACCCCTATCATATGTAGGTACATATCACTACTTCTCAAATGTCACTCCCTCCATATTTTCTTTTATGCCACACTTCCTTTGGAAGGAATCACGTTCTTCATATTGGTTAACATAATTAGTAATAATGAATGAAACCTCAAATGACAGTATACTATACATTAAAGTAAATTTTTAGATACACCATCATTACTTTGAAAAAATATTTATTCAACACTTATCTACTTCTAGATAGTTATAACAAACATAACATTTTTTGGCATAATAACTACCTTGCCCAGTATTTGGAACGATCTACAATGTTGGACACGTGTTCATTCTACATTCATGGATGTAGGAATGAATAAAAAACATCTTAATATATAGTCCGATGGTTCTAATAATATATCAAACTTCTTATTTAGATTTAAAGTAAAAGAATGGTACTTCTAAATATTAAATCATGGAATGTATCTCTTTGAAACATACATTCTATGTTGTTTCACATGTATGTCTTATATGAATTAATGTTTTCACCATATAGATGATATACACTTCTCTATGTACAAACTACATTTTGTGGAATCCTATCATGAATTCAATTTTCTCCATGGGAAACCAACCTTTGTGAACCACCTACTTCTCAAACAAACTTGTTCTACGTAGCACGAGTGCTTCGTGCGATACCTCTATTCATCAGATGGAATCCACATCACGAGTTTATAGTTACACATAAATATTATTTTCTTTTTAGGATATAATTCCTTTCAAACTGATATCATTTAAAAACTATTCCTTTATGGTATCCTCCCTCATTAACAACTTTCTTTAACATGATATACCTCTCTCCTGGAATAATTCAAAGAATACCTCAACACGAACCTATTTAAGAAATCACTAAATTTTTCTAGGGAAGATGTTCTATAATAATATTCAATAAAAAATAATTATCTAATTATGTGTATTTATATAGAAAAATATTTCCCCAATACCCACAAATTATAATTTAGAAAATCCATTTTTTTTGCCTTCCCTGCAAACTTGTTATAGTGTCTATGTAGCACTGTTACACTTTTCGGTGGCTGATGTCATACAAAAATGAAAATACTTATAAGAAGCCATAAATAACCACCTATAATAGAAAATTATGAGACTCCCATGAATGGAAATACCATCATCTTCAATGTTCTTCCCATGAACTGATGTTCCCATGCGATACACATGGTGTACATTGTGGGTTTCATAGCAGAGAGTCCATTACGTTGGGCTTAATTCACGAACTTATGGCATTATTAAGGATGTAAATCATCTGAGAAACATTAAATGATTGATGAAATATTTTTTTCCCAATATTAAAATTGTGTTAAATTTTTGGATCTCTCTATAATGATTGATCATTAGGGGAATAGAAAAAATATCAATTTTTCAATTAAACTAATTTAATTTTATTAAATCAAACAATTTTAATGTCCAAACTAATTTCCAATTTTTTATTAAAGTAATGTTCTATCTATTTGGTTATTAATAATGTAATTTTAATAAAAATATATATTAATTTTCAGATAAGTTAATTTCTATTCTCAAAACAGATTTTATCTAAATATAAATTTTTGTTTTGTTTTATGAATTTGTAATACAATAACATTTTGAAAATTCTAGAATATAAATGTTGATAAATATATAACTCTTTTGAATTATAATTTTCATCTTTAGTAAATATTCCCATTTTATTTTGGGCATTCAGAATAATTACTATGATAAACTTTATCAAAATAGTAAAGAGTAAATTAGGTAATTAAGCTTTTAAATAATATGATAATGAATTCAAAATAAACCAACAAAATGAAATAATTTCATTATATGTGTTTAATTTTTCCATATAAATATATAATATGAATCTATATAATTTTTGTACCATTCAACCTTAGTAGTGACATTTATATTATTTTATGTAATGTAAATTTCAAATTAGTATTCTATTTATTTTAATTTATTTTATGTGTATTTATGGATAATAATATGTAATTAATGAATATATAATAATAAATTTAATATTATTAATTTATTTTAATTATGTTATTTTATTTTTTATTTTTTGTGATAAAAAAATTAGGTAAAATTTGAACGTAATGCTAGCATAGTATTTATTCAATTATTGGAAAATTAAAATACATTATATTAAGAACTCTAAAAGTAATATGATTGAGTGATTTAAATTAATACAATTAATTTTATATATATATTTGAAATATAAAATATTTTTTAAATTTATTTATTCAAGAAAAATATACTTAATGGTGATTTTGATGTCAAATAAAATGAATAGTGAAAAAATCATTATTGATATTTTATGAAAAATAATATATTCTAGAAATCACATAAAAATAAAAAATAATTAAATATGAATTGATGTATAATAAATGGTCTAACTTGTCATCCCTTACCCTCTTATAGGAAAAAATTACCTTATGCATGAAATTATTACACTTTAATTTTGAAAAAGTATTTACAAGGGTTGTGGATAAAAAATTCATGAAGGTAAAAACTAAAAGAAATGGTTCAAAACACCATATAAACATATAAACATTTTATTGTATTAAAATATTTAAACCCAATCCTATATTATATTTTTAACATATAGACACATTGTGATAGTTTCACATGGAAGTGAATTTTCTATATTTATGATTTTTTATTAATTCTATGTGTTCCCTTTAATTCAATATAAAAATAAACCACTTATCCAATATTATATACACAACCAATAGACTCATAGAAAAACATCAACAGAAAATCTCCTTCTAAAAATACTTATCAAATTTATGGAGGTTTTTTGTTCTTAAATAAACAACCATATGTCCCATAACAGAACATCTAAAGGATCCCTTTTTATGAATAGGTAATCGCCTTTACCATCTCATTCAAAATTCATTTTTTATTAAAATTTATGTAAATATATTCTACCAGACCTGAAATAATATTAATAGTATAATTAATATACATATATGTTCTTATTATTATTTTCTAACTATTTTCATCCATGTTCCATCTTATGATAAATGAAAACATCGCTTGTGTGTATACATAGATTACCTTATCCACCTAAAGATGTAATTAATTATATTCAACACATTACATGGATGGTAATAAATATAAAACTAATTAATATATATGATACTATTGACATAAACATTCTTAAAAAAATTTAATTCCATATTTACCCTCTTATCTTCAAATCCATTAGATAAAAATAATTTGTCACATGCATTCGTGTGGAAAACCACCATCACAATGAGTTTGGATCTATTATTCATTTTTTATTTACATGGATGGTAATGAGGATATATTTAATGTCTATATATGAAATCTATATTAAAATTTACATTATTAATATTATGTAACCATATTAAATGTATTAGGACTAGAAAATTGATGACAAAAATTCTTGATAAGATAAAGGAGTTAGCTCTACAAAATGATAATGATGTATGATTATAGATGAAAAAGTGATAATATGTTACAAGAGGATTATATATTACATTAAAAACCAAATATGGGTTTAGAAAAAAAATTAATATTATTTTTAAAATAATTATAGAATAATTTAAATCAGGTTCACGAAATAGAAAATGTGACGTATGTGATTTTGTCTCAATATCTACTTCATTTAGTAATATTTGGTATTATGCACGTATTTATTTTTATGTTGTGTATATACTGACCCATTGTATTATTTAACAAAAATATATTTTTATTCATTATTATTATTGTTTTATTTCCTATTATCTATTTCAAGCAGTTATAATTTTAATTCAACTAAAGTGGTAAGAATTTTTTCTATAATAACCTTTTTAATTCATCTTACTTCCATTAAAGGAATATTACAATATACAACACATAAAAGCAATATATTTTATTATACTATTGATAATTATGGAATTTACATGTTTTCTTCAAATCATTACTCTATTTTTAACATGAGGAAATAAATTAAATGCTTAATATAAAAGGATATATTATTTCACTTTTTAATCTAATGTTATTTTTTCTATCATCACTATATTTTTAATTTTTTTTAAAAGTACACTTTAAAACTTAAATGATTTATTAAGGACATTTGAAAAGTCCTTTACTTTTAATGTTGTTTTAATGAAATATTTATAAATATTTCTTGAAAGGGTACTACTCAAGTTTCTTCATAAATAGCCGATATGAATGTTATCATTTTTTTATTTGGTAATATGAAACCTTCACATTGTGATAAATATTTTACACTTTTTATTATCTTCTAATAGTTTTAAATAATTTTACATATAAAAATCAATAGTGAACAATTATTTTATCATTTCACTTTTATTTTCATTATTTCTCAAAAGGGAATTATCTTATTACAAAGCCTATATTTCTAGTGAATATATGGTCATCTGTTTTCTCTTATTACTTTTTTAGTCATTATATTTCCCTTTAAACATTTATTTTCATATTATCATTGGACATTAAATTTCACTAAAATAACTGTATTTTTTATCATGGATGTCACTATTTCCATAACCATATATAATATCAATATATAATTTTTCACAATGAACGTTACCTATTTGTCATGGAAAAGTGTATTATTATAAATTCATTGCTAAATACGAATTTTTATTATAAGGAATATTGTTCAAAAAAATTGATCATTGTATATTTGAGGAATGAATTGGTAATGCCTATGTGGGTGTTCTCTATAATTATATATCCTCTCTAAACATCAATGGAAACCATGATAAAAACATTAGGCTAACTTATTAAATAGGGTTTTCTTTTATACCTACCCATGGTTTAAACTATATTGGAACATTGTTTTGAATATAGAGGTATCATGTTGTCTGAGATCATGATTTATAATATTAATCATTTCCATTATTTAGAATTTAATTATTAATATATGTTATATTTAGAAATTGATATGATATATACATTCAATTTTTTGATAATGGTATTGATTAAATGGCATGGATTTTGTGCTATTTGTCTTCCAATATTGATTCTTACTTATTTAAAAAAGATAGATTCTATATTTCAAAACCATTAATGATAATTTGATATCTCTAATGTTTTTTAGCCATTCACCATGATATGAATAATAATTCTTTGAATAGATTATAAGGTTTATAATTATTTTCTTTATTTTATATTTATATTTTATTTCTAACATAAAATCTGAATCATGTTTTTCTCTAGTTCTCCCAGATTAATCAACCATTCGCTCATTTTGGATGAGATACCATAGATCTAAGGTAATTAAATAATTTAAAAATTAGCTCAGGGTTATAGTATTTGAGGTGTAACATATTATCATCACATTTAATTTTATACATTAAAATCAAAAAATCTAGAAACTATAGATTTTTTTCCAAAAAGTAAGGATCAATACCCTTCTATAAATCTATGAAGTTTTTAATATCCTTGAATAAATATCTAGTGCTAGGAATGGATATAATAATGTGGATATGGGTAAATAATTGGATACTTTTATGTGGTGTATATCCACTTATATGGTCTCCCTTATATTGTTTCCCCATTATAGAATACGTTTACATAAATGGAAATTCTTAAGGATTTACATGGATTAAATTCAAATTAAGAATCTACTTTTGTTGGTTTGTATACATTTTTCCTACCCAAATCACTAAATTTAATATTAACTTCAAATAATTTTAGGATCACATCAATGAAACTCCAATTCAAACTAACTATTTCAAAACACCACATAACTACACCAATTTATCATTATAATTATTAACATATTTATCAACTCACTTAAAACGTTTTTTTTGTATTAATTTTCATGTTAACACTAATAATATCATATTTCATAGGATTTATCTAACTTATCATTCAATCATTTAATTTATCCATCATAAAAAAAATCATTATTACCTTAATTAGAGCCCTTAAGGGGGATTTTCCGAGAATGTTTTCTTCTATGTTTAGCTTAATTTTATAAATTATTTGAACTAGAAATCATCCCTTTCAATCAATGTTGTAAAATATATAACATAATAGGTATAATAGAAAAAACCATCAATTTTAGACACTACATTTTTAAAATGTTTAAGATAGAACAACACCACATTTAACAATTTTAATTTACCTTTATTTCATCTCTTCAATAATAATATATTTATGGGTGTCCCACATGAGACTGTCTGACTATATATTCAAGGCAATTATTACCTTTATATCATATTCTATTTCACATAAGTGTATTGGTATCCAAAATCATGATCAATGATTGTATTGTCACTAAATCACCTAATAAATTCACATAGATAATCATCCAGTAATTATATTTACATCAAATACAACTATTAATATCGGATATTAACCACCCCATTTTTATTTATTGTTAATTATAACATCATTTATGAATTAAATATTTACCACCCCATTTTGATTGTAAATAAACAAGGATAATTTTTTACCCCATAATCTATACCCTCATTGATGGATAATTATAGTACATACCATTATAATTATATGAAATACATATTATCCATTTTTGTTATATATCACCCTCTAAGAGACTTATTCTAAATCCATTTCATGTAATTGTGGGACCAAATTTTCCTTTATAAATATTCATTCTACCAACAAACATTATGTCTAAATAGTATAGACTTTTTTAGAAACAGGAATTGGGAAATTAAGACAAAAAATCATATATAAACGAAAATGGGATACTACATCTGAAACACCCTAGAAAAGGGGTTGTATATATATATTGTCATCATATGTTATGATATTTTCTAAAAAATGAAAAAAACATCAACAAATTTAATGTAAAAGGTAAAGTATCAAATAATTTTTGTTAGATCGTTACATTCCATTAATAAATTATTTAGAAATAAATTATAATAGACTTAGGAATGTAAAAAAAATCATGCATCCTCTATTATCATTTATATGGTGTTTTCAAATTTCAAATTTTGGAAATATTATAACTATAATAGCTTCAAAATTTTTGGTATCTCCCCCTATTGAGATTCTCCCCATATATCACCATTGTAATGTCTAAGCATATATGATTCGAGATAAATATTATTACCAATTAACATTTCCCATGGTGGATAATTCAATTTTATATCCAGAATTTATAGTTTTATTTATCTTCTCCTATTCACCTTTAATATTTTTTTTGTAATATGAAACCTAACAGAATATGGTAATGAGGTAGAGTTCCATAATTTTTTTTTGATAAATAATGAAATACATGTATCTCAACCTATAAAATACTTTCCTTTGAGATTTGAAATTCCTGGTCCTATTAATTATATTTCTAATATAGACATTCCAAATCTATTACTCATTGTGAATCATGGGTTTATCATTACATTTATGTCCTATTTGATGAAATGTGATTCATTAAATCAGTAGATAAGTTAATTTTTATATTTTTATGTTACATTAATGTCTATGAAATTTGCATTTAATCTTAATATTTAGTCATGTTTTCAATGGGAACATGATCATGATTCTTCTAAATTATAGATTCATTTCAAGTCGAATCACCTTCACTACTAGAGGTAACTAGTTTTTTTCATTTGTATCACAATTGTATTGATAAAAATATCATAAATGTGATATTTTTGTATCATACAAGAATTATATATCTAGATTATCCTTCGACAACAAACATTCCACCATTATTGGGTAGCCTTTTATCCTCTTTATTTGTATTTTCAACAACAACAAAATATATCCCTCTCTCTCTCGGATTTATTTCATTATATATTACCACTTTCTTACATGGACAATGATAATTATAAACATTTTAAAATTTTATATAATGTGGAAAGACCTTTAATAATAGATTAAATTTCTCCCCTCTGGTTTAACACCCTTCTCACCATTAATCACTAAATTCTCTTGTATAATTTTGTTAGGAAAATTATTCCATTAGTTATTTCACATTATTAACATTTTGTTATTGTTATTTTTAATTTTCAATTACTACAACATTCTCTTATGGGTTAAATATGATATTTGTTTCATTGTAATATGAAAAAACTCATCACACGTCTGACCATACATATAGATAAAATCACAAAATCTCTATAATCCTTCAACAATTTTTTTAAGTGATAGAGATATTTCATTATGTGATGTTTAATTATTTATAATAGGTTTTCTATATATATTGAGCATTGCAACCTCTTATAGAATACTATTTATAACTCCTCATATTGACATATTATTCTATCACTCAATGTCCTCATTCCTAAACTTCCAATATCAATAAAATGTCCCAATAAGTATCATTATTTTTTTAGATGCAGTATAATGTGATTTTATACCTCTTTGTATCATAGCAGGAATAAACTTAATTTGGGATCCATTGTAATAGATTATATTATCAATAATTCCTACATTCAGCCATGATGATGTGTTGAATTTTTTATCACTATTTTTCTATAATATAAATACATCATTTGATATAAAATCTAAACTCATAGTTAAAATAGATTCAAAAAAATTTCAACTAAGTTTAGGATTAAATATCTCAATGATATTGAAATAAACATGGAATTATATGATTAAATTACCACAATATATTTATATTACTCATCAAATTCATGAATATTATCATTGCAGATTTTTTAATGTTTATTTATCACCATTAATTAATTGAATTGTGCCTTCAAACATTGTAAATTTAAATTTTATAAAATATACTTATTTCTAATGATTTTAGATCATTGATGAGATAACTTCATTTTTGAAACATTTGATCAAATTTTTATTATTTCATATCATCTTCCACTACCCATTATTTCTTATCATGATAATCGAGATTGAATTTAAATAAATTACTAGTAATTTAACAATATAATTTTCATGCATTATATAATCTCAACATTGTGGTCTTATATAGATTTTATAATACTATTCACTTCACATCTAGAAAGAGTATCACCAGGGGAAACAGTTTTATCAAATTTTTTTAAACCCATTCCACTATGTCTAACATAACATTATGGTTCATATCCAATTTTTTTAAAATTTATCTCAAACTCATAACCAATTTGTTCTTTATATTATTCATTATATTTGATGAAACCTATAAATTGTTTGTAACAGGAATAGAAAATTCTTAATCCACCAATCGATCTTCTGTTATAATTTAATAATTCAGTATTCATGTAAAAAACCTGGGATAATTAATAGTTACACCCATTTGAAGTAATCTATTCTCTAATCCAATAGTTATTTGAAGTATACCCATAAAAAATATTGAGTCAAAAGTTTTCCTTTGACTTATATATCATGTTTTGGAAATCACAAATTTTTTTTATTCATATTGTACTGACTCTGTCAATCGTATCGTACTAACTCTGTCAATCATATCGTACTGACTCGGTCAATCGTATCATACTGACTCTGCCAATGGTATCATACTGACTCTATCAATTGGATCGCACTAACTCTGTCAATCGTATCGTACTGACTCTGTCAATTGCATCGTACTGACTCTGTCAATCGTATCGTACTAACTCTGTCAATCGTACTCGCTTTTGTTTATCTTACTTTGTATCATATCAATACATTACATTTAGTAAGACTTATAATACTTATAATTTCATTACTTTATTGTTTTGGTACTTAGTTAAAAAACACATGTTTCATATTAATCGTACTCTTGTTTATCATCTTCATACGTCTTTTTTAACCAATACGATGTCGCTGAGTTAGTTACAAACTAATCAAAACGATGTCGTGATTTCTGTTTCAATGTGACTGTTATAATTCCAGGTGTCCAAGTCCCTCTGAGTTTTTCGGAGAAATATGACCATTGGAAAAAATGTGACCATTGGAACCTGAGGCCTATAAATAAGAGGTCATTTGAAGCCAAGAAATGAAAATGATGATATAACTGTGATACTTTGCTTCTATAATGTTCTAGAAAGAGACATTGTGACTTATCTCATGCTTTGTGATTTGTGCGTCCAATCATCGTATCGAGGGATTTCAAGTAATTGAAAGACAGAGGTGCTGATTACCTATAAAATCGAGGGATGCTGGGGATAGGCAGACAGACGTTCTGATCATCGTATCGAGGGCTGCCGGGGATAGGGGTCCTGAATATGTTAGTTTTACTTTTGAATAAAATCCCACATAACATTCAAAATATTGACCCCTTTGTAATGTTAACATAACTTTTGTTTTCAGAAAAAATAGATCTTTTATTTATCCACACACTATACAACTATAAGGATTATAGAAAAAGGAATTAAATTAATGAAATTATTTTAATATGTATTATCCCCTCTTTGGAATAATACTACTTTTTATTCCTTATATTTACTTGTAATATATTTTAAAAAAAATTACCACCAATGTATAGTGGGTTTCCCATGGGTTATCAAAAAACTAGATTAAAATTATTACATAGATTAATGATTAATATATTACTAAATTGATCTTATGTAATCCCACATTCTATTTATATTTGAATCTAAAATGTTCTTAAAAAACTCCATATTCCTAAAGTATATCACCGATTATTTCATGTAATGTCACTACATCTAACAAATTTTATATTATTCATCATAATCATAGATTTATTTATAGAAATATTATCTAAAAAACAATTCATATGACTAAAAGATCAAATTTTTTTCCTCCCCCAATATTGTCTTAATAAATTACCAACTAAAAAATTTCAACTCAATCCACTCAGGAATAAATCCATATATAATATTACCAAGAATTTTTAATAGGAATAAATAGGCTCTAATAATCATGTCTTCAAATATATATTTAAAACATTGATTCTATATTAATTAAAATATACATATACTTATATGACTAATGTTTCATATTTATTATTCATGTATTATTTGAAAAAAATGTTTGGTAAGATTTTTATTCTTCATTTTCCTTGAATATATGTACCTGATATTATATTATATTATACTCGTATTGGATACAATGCATGTTCCACTTCACTGAGTTATAGATTCAGTTCATATTATCCTTCACCTTTGACTATATATATCTATTATAATAAGATAACACACTTAGCGATGATAAACAATAGATTCAACATAACAAAAAAATTATTGTGTTCTATTATTATTCTTTCTCGATAATTATCTTCATTATTCAAAATCATAATAAAATACAAACCTAAAGTACAACCCATTTATTTTTGTCTAATTTTATAGATATTTTTATGGGAGGAAATATTCTTTATTCATGCAATCTCCTCATATTTTTATAATTTAAAATATTTCATACCTTTTATTCAAGATAAAATACATGTACAACCCCAAAACAAGATCAAATTTAATTTTTTTCTATTATGGTTTCCAAAATAAATTGTATTATACATTACTAATCTGTTTATATTTTAAATTCATATTAAAATTGATATTGTATATTTTTTTGCAGGCCTACTGAGTGTTGAACTCGATATATTCCCATGTTTTCTATAATTATTAAATTAACCTTGGATTTACAAGAATATATTATAGATGTTATTTCTAATTTCATCCCATCACATGAGGCCTGGGTAGTTCAATAAAACATATAATAATTCACTATGACTTTATATAGTACACCAATATCTTAGAACCTCCACTCCATTTTAAAATACCAAGAATCAATAATTATTTTGAAATATCTAAAATCAATAATCAATTTACCAACATCATAATGTTTCATATTAATATTTATTTATTGAGAAGAACCTAGTTGTTGGAAACATATAATTTCAAAATTTACTTATCACTATTTTTTTTCCTTCGTGTCATGATGATCAGTTTCTAACTAACTCATTCAAACAATATCACTGTGATTTAAAAATTGATGAATACCTTAAATGATGACTATAAAATTTCTAAAATATTCGTGAAAGCTTAGGAATTTCATTTATATTTATAAAGAAACTAATAAACTTTATCTTTTCAACCACTTTCTTGTATCATGTCAAAACAAAAAAATTATTTTTCGTTTAACCTAAAATATTGTATTTAACATCATCCAATTTTTTTCCTATTGAATATTTATTGAATTTGGATACTCAATATTTTTTCCCACTATGTAAGGATTAATACCACTAAATTAATATCTAATGTTAAAATTTAAATACAATTATATTTGGTTAATGGCATGGATCCCAATATGTGGATCTACATAAGTTATTGTATCCCTCTGTTTTATAAAAGTGTTATTTTGTGGATTTACATATGTGTTGTAAAATCCCACTATGTTTGGTGGATCCCATTACGTGGTAAAATGTACATCAATATACCATAAAAATAACTTAATATGGAAGTATCAATATGAGGATTTTCTTTCGTGGATCTCTATTTTTTAATCTACTTAGATGGTTGAATTGTCATTCCTCTACGAAAAACAATAATTTCAAAATTACGTTCAAGTGACTTTTGGACCACGTCAAGGAAAATATTGGATTTATTCTCTTAGTTAACCACCAAAAAACTTCTGTAGTTATTTTTGGGAATCATTAAAATAAATAAAAACTCTTCTAGTACTTTTATAAGGTTTTATATATCATTTAACTAGTAAATATTGAGTATCTCAATAAATAAAACTACAATATTATTCCAGCCATGATTTAAACCATAATCTGAGTTATAGTTATCATTTTAAATATCATCAATCAGGCATGATCATCTGAGTATGTTTGCTTCAAAATTTAATTAGATTTATTACATTCATTAAATTATTCATTAACTATTTAAATCATTGACAATAAAGTTGTCTAGTACCAAGTTCTATAGCCAACACCATATATATTCAAAACTTGTTATAAATAGAAATAATCCTATTTTATTACTTCTAATATAATTTAGATTAATATCTATAATTTTGTAATTTATATAGATTGAAAATTTTAATATGTCCATCCAGTTATTCTAGGGTAACATTCTATTCATTCATCATCCCATACCCATAAGTGTATAAAAATACATATTCATTTGTAGTGGGTGGATACTCTCCCCATCCCCATTTCAATTCCCACTTGACAACAATGTTGAATAAATATAGTAAAAATATAATGGGCACATCAACTTTTAGCATAAGGACAAAAAAACATATAAATCTAGATGCGTAGTGTCTTAGGGAGATTATATACATAAAAATAAATTTAACAATATACTGATTTATTATAATTTCTATTTCCATAATGTGAAATTAAATCTTTTTGTACTTATTTCAATATATTTGATTCACCTGGGACATAAATATTTTGAAATGGTTACCTTTAATTCATTTTATGTGAAAAATATAGATAGTGACAAATAACATACAGTCAAAAGGCATACCATGATATCCAAATAATAAAAGGGATCATAACAAAAAACACTGAATAATGGAATAAGGAATATAATTACATTTTATTATGGAAAAACAAAAATATGGAAATGAAATAAATTATGAATTTGAAAAATAATTCAGGGATCAATTCCAAAAATAATAATAAAATTTTTAGTCGTATTAATTTTTTTCTACCATATATGGATTCCTCTAATATGTAGACATTAAAAAATACATTAGGTGTATATATAACACAATTTAAAACTTTCAAATTATAATATGTACGTTTACATGAGTTATATTTAATTTAATCTTAAATGATATATAAACATAAGAAACCCCCAAAAGGGAAATGGTTTATATAAACTTTCATCAATTCATACCCAAATGGGTTTTCATAACGATTCCAACTAGTATAATATATCAAATATTTTTAAATGATCATACATTAATAAAGAGTTATAAGTATTAAATATTGATTTCATGTGATTAATAATTTATAAGAAACCAGTTTAGAAGAAGATCTATAAATAATACTCATATGGTATATTTTCTAAAATGATTGAGGTGTCTTTAGATAAGTTAGCAACATATTTTTATAATTAAAATTAAAAACATGCTTGATTATTTTTATCTATAATTTATAGTGAATTTAAAAACATTGTTGGATTAAAACCATTAATGTTGTGGTATAGGAAATTAAATTTTAGAGAGTAATGTTTACTTAACTGTCATTTAATAAAGGAAATCATTTAGGGAGGAATGTGAAAAAATATATATTCAAATAAAAAAGGGGAAAATAAACTAGGTATAAATTTAAATATCATTTTAAAAAATATTTATATGAATTAAATGTCCCAAAAATATATAGATTTTAAGTATATACAAATTATATTTCATATGAAAATGGGGTTTTTTGGTAGTTCCCTTAACAGAGGTCCATAATCCCTTTCTATGTACATCAAACTTCCTAAATATATAAATTTTATTCATTAACATAATGATATAGGGGTCATGCGATCCAGACCTATAATTATTAAAGAAAACATAAATTACAAGAGGTCATTAATTAAAAGGGGTAATACAAGATCATGTGTGTGTCACACCATTGATGTCATCTTCCACATTGGTAAAATAGAAATTAGGTATCCTGAAAGTCCACATTGTACTCAACTCTATGATTTACTTTTTATAAATGGACTTTGTAACCGAATTAGATTCTCTATAAACATGATATACAAAAAATTGGAGGTGAATGGGATGATTGAGGCATGAAACCATGTGTGGGACAAATCACTAAGGAATATATCTAGTATGTTCATTAATTGTATTCACAACATGTTGTGAATCTGATGTGTTCCATATGGGATACTATTGTGGGTGACAACATACATGAAAGAATATATTTCTGCACAAAGCTCATCTTAATAAGCAATACCTTGACTTATAAAATAGTGGATGAAGACTTCGATAAAATCATGGATGGTGGAGAAAACACCCCCACATCCAAAATGTCCATGAGAGAAAGTTGTATATACATAAATGGTAACATTAATGAAAGGAAAAATTAGTGGGATCTAATAGAAAAACCTGAACTGATGAGGCTTCTTCAGATTCCCTTCCACACTAGGAAACCATAGAATATTCAAATCTTCTACAAAATTCTAAATCAAGACTACCTATATCATAGCTGCAACATTGATATCCATGTATACTTCCATGCACATGATGTTATATTGATTGGTTGTAGGAAAACATCAAGTTTCTTGCTATCTAGATATCATGAAGCAACAATGAAGTTGAAAAAATAAATAGAATGATCACTTATTTTATTTTTCCACTATCAAAAATTCATAGCATTAACTCATCAATGTATATTCAATGATAAAAATCAATTAAAAATATAGAACTAATGTAATTCCAAATAACCCTTACATAAAAACAATCTATGAATATATGTAGTGAATAATCTTCTTCCCTCATACAAAGGGAGAATGTAGAGGCAAGTTGACTCCCTTCTATCTTCAGCTAGTCCTGTATTGAAAGATAGTTTCTCCACAGTCTCCAAAGAAGATCCAATCTAGATAGTTGAACAAAATGGACTTTAAAAGGAGTTATCCTTTTAGGTAGTCTCTAGGAACCATAACACTTTGTAATATATTACTCTTTGGTGCTAAAAAGTCATTGGAATTTGGATTCCATTTGAAGGATCCTTTATCCAAACATTTATTATTATGAATTCCCAAAAAAGATTGTTGGGGAATGATGTCAACAAGAGTAGTATATTTTTTCAGGGAATCAACAATAATCATATAAACAATACTATGTGGATACTATTTATATCGATGGGGTTGTCCATCCATAATGTATGTACAAAATTATGGTTTGAGTCACTACTAACCAGACGTATCGAATTATATATAATGTCATTGAATTACTACCAAAGAGAGGTCCAAACAGATAAACAGAGTCTGTGTGGATATCCACTGAGAAGCCACTATTTATACTACAATACCAAATTTCATATGAGCATTCATTAGAAAGAAAGATAGTACATGTGAACTTTTTAATCAGGCCATCATTGATGGATTTGAGATCATTGACCCAATGTCCTCAAAAATAAAAGGGATTAATAATATACCACCATGAAACGTTGATATGTTTTTGTTCTGCAGTAAGAATGTCTACTAGAAGATCCTGATCAGAGGTATAAGGTCATTCAACATATATTTTGGTCATGAATATATAGAAATGGAATAACAAAAAATAGAAGTAATGACTGTGTTGATGAGTCAACCCCTTTTATCTGGTGACATACTCCTTCCATTATAACCAGCAAGATGACTGAATATTTTGGAATTAATATTCTCAAGATAGTGAAAATTAGAATTTCCTCAGAATGATGGATCCATGAGGCACATGAAGGGGGACAAGCCCTTTCAAATACCAAGCATTCTAGAAATAATATTTTTCCCCAAACCATGAGCTTATTTCCAAAAATGTTGAAGGATTTACCCCAACTAATGGACTGATATGAAAGATCATCATATTTGTTAAAAAATGATTTGGTGAAACCTATATTCATCCTTGAATGTTTCCCATTAAAATTTATATCATCTGGATAATGCCAGTGAGAGGGGATGAGATTATTCTAACCAACCTGAATTTGTTTATAAATTCCAATGTAGTTGAGCTTAATGATATATCTACCAATGTCATCCTCAGTAAGAGAAAATATAGTCCCTAATAGAGGGACTCCATGATAAAACCCCTATTACATGAGAAATAGCCTCTAGTATCCTTTGACAAAAATTGATAGCTACAAAAAGTTGAGAATTGTAGATATATACAAATAAATTCATTTGAAAATTCAGACCTTATTTGGATTTCAAAAATAAATCTCTAATTGATAGTGTCAATAGATTTAGATATATCAAAATTGAGGGAAAATCTCCCTTTACATGTGGTTCTCTAAAAATAATTAATACATTCATATGTAGTAAATATTCAATTCTTAATTATTCTACATTGAAAAAATACCAACAAATTTGCGTTAATATGGTCTTTAATAATACTGCCTAATATAGTCATCAAGATCATGCAAATGAAATTGGGAATGGTATTTCCAACTACTACTGTCCTGAAGTACCTAATTACAAAATCAGTTCCTTTCATAGGTATGACATCAATAAAGTTTTTGTTTCATCAATAAGGGATATATTAATGGATAAAAAACACTTAATGTTAGTAAACAAATCATCCTAAATTATATCTTAGTAAAATATGAAAAAATTTGAGGGAAAACCGATTTGGACTAGAAGCACTTTTATATTAGGAGAGAATACCTCCTCCTTCATCTCCACCTTCAATGGGGCCCGATTGAGGGGTTAGTTTTGATGCTCTTCAATACAATGGTAAATAATATAAATAATCTAATGAATTATTTCAATCCCATAATTAAAAAATATTACCTCAAAATAATTCACTACTACACTAGAAATTTCTTTATATGAGGTGTGAAGACACCCATTATCCTTAACTACCTTCACCCCTTCACAAAAATCCTTTTCATTATGATATATTTGTTAAAAACATTGAGTTTATATCTCTTTTTTAAATAGTCGAACATTTAATTTATTGTGGGTATCATATCCTTGACATTTAGTAGGACATCAAACCTTGAAGGTGCCAATATTTCTTCCATTTAGGGGATATTATTTATTTTGTAGATGAGTTGGGAGCATAAATTCCATTCTTCAGAAATATAACTAATATTTTAAAAGATGAATTTCATTTTTTATATTATTAGTAAATAAATTTCTTTGATGCTAATAAATACAATCTTCCCAGCCTACACAATAATATCCCTACACCCCGGATTGGTGATCCATCAATTATTAAATGTTATTGGTTAGGGAGATGACCTTCGGTGGAAATATAAATTTCACCATAATTGGTTTATGGTCAGATTGATGTTTAGTCAAGGTTTGTTATGATATTACATTATCATCATTGATATAATCCCTATAATTAAATCATCAATGACACAATATAGGTTGTATTCAACTCAATGTTTTTCTTCTCCATGAAAAAACATCACCTTAAATGGACACTTACAGAAGCTTACACTAGTCAACAAATGAATGAAATTAATATTTATTTTATTTATTATTATTTTTCAATGTTTATTATTATATAATTTTTTATCACATTTTTATCATGTTCATAATCTCAGGGATGTTTGTTATTTCGTTTCAAGGTAACCTCAATTTATTGGAATTTATAGATTTTCATGTCAAATAAGTTCCAAAATATATATATGTGAAATGGAATGGGATTTATATCTATTGAAAATTATAATTTGTTATAAATATTAATTTTTTTTAAAATAATCTTGTTTTATAGAGTATAACTGTTATAGTTTAATGGTTAATTAATTATGGTGGTTTTTCCCACCATAATGAATTTAATTTGTTAAATTTAATATATAAATTTATTTTCCAATTATTTAATATTCCATAAAATGGAATCGATATATTAAGTATATATTTAATTATAAAATAATTTGTACCAAATCATTGATAGTGGTAGTGAAAAACCAAATAAATCATCTTGGGATTGATGATCAAACCATAATATGGGTGACATCGTCACTTCAATATAAATGAGAGTATACTAAATAATGATTATTACATTAATATAATAACATATTTGTACAATTAAGATTCTATTTTCCTCCTATTGTGATGGATAAAATCAATTTGGGGGAGGTATATGGTGAAAAAAGATTAAAAGTTCTTTGTTGAAATAATTTCTTATTCCATTAGATATCAGCCATTGACAATCTACATAGGCCTAATGATTGGTATTTTAATAATAGAAAACCTCAAAAAGATATAATGATATTTACATGATATTTATTTAGGGATTTTTAATGGTAATTATCTTATGTGTCCATGATAGGTAGACTGATGAATGATGGTATTTATAAGGGGAGGTGAAGGGTGTTTTGAATAATTTATTCCATAGTTTACTGTATTTCACATGGCTTCTAATAATAGTGCTTATTGGGAATACAAATATTTATTAATAATTGGGATTTGGAGTTAATGGTTTCTTACAAAATTTCATATCCCATTAATAATCTATTTAAGTTATAATTTAAAATTCAATATTTTCTTATATATGAGGATTCAAAAAAATTCACATATTCATGAAAAATACCAAAACAATTAATCATAAGATTATTAAAAAGTTATTATTCTAGAAATGATATCATATTAATAATATAATTTTATAATTATTATAAAATTTAAATTTAAATAATATCATTACATATTGGAAAATAACATTTATCCAAATGTGATCCATTTTATGACATAGGAAAAAACTTATTGTTTTAAAAAAATTGTTTCTATTTAGAAATATGTACTGTTTCTTAAAAAAACACTTATGAAAATTTTTATTTATTTCAAATTTTAAAATTTATAATAATACTTTATATTTATTAGAAAACTTTTATAGGTATTTCAAAAATAAAAATTTTGGCTTATTTATGTCAAATTTTTATTTTAACATATTATGAAATATTTATCAATTTTTATTACAAAGGTTCTATAAGAAACATAAATATATTTCTACTAATGTATCAGTAAAGTTTATACTAGAAATTATTGGAAACTAATCCTTATGGTTATATTTCCAATGGTCATTTACATTCTATACTTCTTGTAAATACATCATATTTATTTCATTCATCATTCACTTTAATTTTATATGAGGTTATATTTTTCATATTCAAATATTTATTATTACAGTACTGATGTTCTGTTTTTTTACAATGTTGATCATGAGTGTGAATATTCTAAGAGTCCAAAATGATCTAAATTTATATATTTTGATTTTTTTTCTCAATGTTTTATCACATTACACAACTATAAATCACATTTGGTATACTTATTAAGTAAATTTAATATTAAATAATAAACATTTGTATGATTCCATTATGTTGTGCAAGAGTTTTATATTATAAAACATTAATAAATATAATATATGTTGATTTGGAATAAAAATTTCACTTATTAAACGTTGAATTATTAGATTATTCCCCCCAATAGAAATTTCCACAAAAAAATCGATCCATACTCTATGATTAAAACATATAAGGGTAATTCCATTTCATTACTTCTTCTGGTCCAATGCTTCCTCTTCATTCATATAGTTTTTCCCATGTAATTATGATATGGTGAGTTTTATTATTTCACTAAATATTATATATATTGTCAACTATTTACATCAACATCTCCTTATAAGTGATATGATTCTCAAACTATATCACATATGGTTTTTTTAAATTTGATGGACGTGATATATTCATCCACATGATAGTTACATGAATCTCTTCATCAACTTGGTACTTCTTTTGTGGGATTCTATTTTATTTTTCGCATCATTGATGAAATCAATGATCTCGATTGTTATGATATGTTTAATCATTGGGGTAAAATTCACCTCAAAACTCAATAATATCTTCCATAGATACATGTAAAATAATTGGTATCTGCAACTTCTCAGTAATCATCATGGCATTTTCAATAGGAGTATCTATATTGGTTATCATATATATGTAGTAATCCTTATCATGACTTCACTGACTTGATATTTTTAATATCCAAGTCTTCTAATAGGAAATAGTCAATCAATTATATTTGGATACTCCCAAAGGTATTTTAATAAAGCATATCCCAGAAGATTATTGGATAATATTGATTGATATCCTAATATCACAATAATCTTCATCTAATATCTTTTTATAGTCCATCAACACTGTGGCACCAATTCTCATAATAGATGATAGCAGTCCCTACCAATGGGAACAATGGAATAATCTTCTAAAAATTTTATCATGGTGCACAATAAATCAAACAAATCATCCATATACATTTACATATTCATTAAATTTTAATCTTATAACATATATCAATATGAACAGTATTAGATATTTTATATATTACCTTTATCCTCTCTTATATAATGTCATCATTAATCTTCCAAACCACTATCATTTTGTTATCCATTATTGTTTATCTAAACTAACAATTAGTATTTAGGATTCTTAGTTACATATTTATAAATTGTGAATTTTTTACCATGTGTGTGGTGTTCACCGAGTACTTTATTAATTCAAAAATATTTTAAATATCCTATAAGGGTATATAATGTTTCACTTGAGAACATATACATTTATTTATTAAAATGTGATCCTATTTTACCTTCCAAATTTAACATAAATGAAAACATCCATACATCCACACGTAATAAAAACATGTAGTTTTCTATTACCCTAATATACTTTAATAACTCATAAAACCTAGATCATTAAATGAATAATCCTCTAATGAGATATATTGTAGATTATTAAATTATTTCATATATTATAATACAATTAAATGCTTTAAGAATAAATCTCAGATTTCTAATTATCCATATTCACAAACCAAAACAATGTATGATACTATGTCATATCGTAAAAACCATAACAACCCACAATAGGGTTATTCATACATTTTCCCAATCTTATAAAAAATATTTGAATCATTCATATACTTGTAAACAAATCAAAAATAAGTAAATAAATTCAACACCTAACCTCATGTTTGAAGCATTCTATATCTTTTGATTTCATTGAAAATAATTCCACTAATCCTCATAAACACGCAAAAAAGTCATCATAAATAATAAGTAGATTAATGGTTCATCATACTCACCCATATTCTCTGCTCTCAATTTTTGATTGTTAAATTAAAAGGTACATGTTATGATGATTTTTATTTTCAATTTTTTCTCCTTTTCTAAAATAATTTTAATGGGGATGGTTTCTCACATTTACATTCCCAAATATATATGAATATATTCAATGATATATGTTAATGTATTACATGTAAAATATGATTCCTACTCAACTTCAAATCACTGAAGTTAAAAAGGTTTTTATCAACATTTTCATATTACTCTTTTCCTTGGTAATTCAACAGAGTTAGTTTACATCTGTAAATATATTTGACCTATAATTTTTTTTTGAAATTTCAATACAAATGAATTGCGTCCTTCCTACCCACCTTCAAATTTCTATTTTCCCTCTATCATGTGTTATTTTAATACATAAAATAATAATTTTATTCAATGGAAAGTTTTATGAAAATGTGGGAAACAGAGTAGTCTAACACTATCGATAAGTCAACATATAAGGATGTTATATAATCATTAAAAAATACTACGAATATTATAATCATTTTCTATATATAGTCCCTATTTAAATGACTTAACATTCATACATAGGACTTCCTTGATTAAGACATAAAAAATCAATGGTCATCTTGTCCCTTGTTTGGAAATACTCCTCATTTTTCATCCATTCCTTGATGCCAATTTTCAAAATAAAATATCCTTGGTTGATCAAGGATATTTGATGCTTGTTGACATCAATTCAAATATATCATTCAAATATTCTATCAAAATCCTGTAATGGACAATTTAATTGGATCATATATTCCAATATATATTTCTTATATTATATAATTTTCTCAAGGTAAAACTCTTTCTCTCCATCATCCACTCCCACTACATCACCCTACACATTATCCTTAATTTATTGAAACATGGACATTAGCATTCCATTTCATAGGTTTAAATAAGTATTGTCTACCATTTCATGAAATCTTGGTTTATATTCTATTATCTTGGCCCTATAATATGATCTTGTAAGAATCATCTTAGATAGTTGGGAGTAGACATTTCTCCCTTTAGTTTTATTCCCTTTAACCCAATGCATCACCCTATATTGAGGTTCCCCTTATGTCCCTTCTTCTTATTTGGGATGTAAAGTCATAAAACTATTTAATGCACACATCTAATAGATTTTTTCAAGAAATAGAATCCTAATAATAATCCTCAGAGAAACGATGGTCACCCAAGGGGTACTCTATAAGTAATGGTGTTTTTTATATCTTTTCAAATATCCCTATAATCCTTAAACATGTGTTCAGCATCCAGAACTCCATGGTAGAGGGATTTCCATGCTGATTTCTTCTCCTAAACTATCCCTTCCTCTAGAAAACAATCAATGTGACTGACAATCATTCTAGATTCCATACCTCTTATCTCCAACAACTGTATTATGTTCCTACTACCATTTACTCACTATTATTGAATATTACACAATTTTGATTATGAATTTGAATTTGGAATTTATTATTGATTCCTTAAGGAAACATTTATTCCTAAAGAGTTAGAATTATATATTGTAAATAAGAGTTTAAATAAATAAACATAAAATTATTCCATGTAACTCACCTACTTTTATAATTATATACATTTTTAGAATGTTCATTATTCAAAAAAAATTAATTATAATAATCATAATATCATAATATCATCAATAAATAAATAAATTAACATAAATATGTTACTAATATAACACGTTAAATTATCTAATATTAATTGATTATAAAATATATGTGTTAACAATTGATATTCACAAAACTAGTTTTATTCACAGGGATTCTCCATTCTCCAAATGTGGAAGACCAAAATATCTGTTCACACCACAGACTTCTCCAAAATTTCATAGGCACTTCTCTCAAATTCATTAGGATAATATATAGTAATAGGACACCTAATTTTAGTTTTGATTTTTCTTTTAAATATATTCTAGAATCTAGAAAACAATATCCTGAAATCGTATCCTTTGATTATACATTGATAGACATAAAATGGATGATCATTTTTCTGTATAAACTATAATATATTCTCTTTCTTAGTGGTATAAAACTATTTTGAGCCATATCCTGATAACACATGTTTATCAATTAAATTTATTATATATACTAAGATATATTATATATAGGTTTGGAACCGATTAATCTTTATTTTATGCTCTTAATATTTATCATTTTTTAATCCAAATATAAAACATCAAGATTCATCTTTGAAATTAAAAAAACATAAGACCATCAATTGAGTTAGATCCGCGCCTCTATACATGTTGGATTTTTTAATATAGCTTCATGAAAATTGGGAACCATAATTAGTTTGACTTATCATAATTAATATATCTTCTTTCAGAACCATTAGATAAATATAACTCTTTTAGATAGATATAAACTCTATGGATCATATCTCAAATTAGTCTTGCACAACTTTGAAGTAATATTAAAAATATTTAAAATATAGAGAGAGTGTATCATCAAAAAATCCTCAAGTTGATGAACTAGGTTTATTAAGATGTAACTTCCCATTTTATTAATCTTTAGTCCAATACATTAGATTTATTATTCTTTCCATACTATTTTAACAAAATTCACTCTGAATATTGACATTATATTCATTAATATTTTTGTATCTAGGATTCATCATGATTTTTTGGATTAATCATACCAACAGACAATTGTTTTATTAATGCATCACATATGAAATATTTCTCATGCTTCCTCCACAATTGGAATTACTTTCCACAAACCTACACTTCATTAATTTTTTTATCATTTTTAGGAAACAATGGAATAATTTTTTTCTATCTTCATTGTTTTCCTTTTAACTCAATTCAGAGACTTATATGATTTTTATAACTCTCTATATGATCACATTATCTTATCACACAATTAGAGATGATTCTTCATTTTTCTCGAATAGTCACATTGTTTCTTTCTATGACAAAGACACTGATTTTATCATGACATTTTCTTAGTGAAACATATATTTGGTTCTAGTATTTTCCTCCCAAATAGTGAATCTATTTTCCATCTCAATTGATTTTCTTTTATTGTAATCCTCTCATAATTTGTCATATGAAATGAGTATATCCTTATAAATTCATTGGGGTTTTTCAATTGAATTATGATATAGTACAAAAATAGTAATTTAATAAAATATTAATTGAATATTTTCTGTTATTGAATATCAGATTGGATGTTGATACATAATAAATTCTTCTTCCAATGAGAATTTGTTTCTTTTAAAAACACAATAATTGAGTCTCCTAACATTATATATAAGGAAAACATTATTTATAATTGTTTTGAGGTATTTTATTCCAAATCTATAATGATTATTTCAATCCATAATTTATTAAAAATTTGAATTCATTCATTATACACTTATTGAGGCTTATTTGGATGGATTATTGAACTTCTATTTTACTTTTGAAGCTCTGATATTTTATTATTCATTTCTGATTTATCAGTTTTTCTTATAAATAGATATACACCTCCAATAGAACGATTTTAAATATAATTATGATTATTTTAACATTGATATAATAATTAAGAGGGATAATTCTTGTTTTTATTTTTTTATTTGATTAGTTTTTCACCCACCTGAGCTATAATTTAGTTATGTGCATCTCTCTAATAATTCATGTTTTATTACATCATTCATATGTTCACATTAAATAATGGTTCTACACTCATTAGTATTTTATTTCTCTTGTGTAAATATTCCAGGAATATTAATTCAATATAGTGAATGAGTTCACATTGGTCCATCATTTAATTCAAGTTTTGGATCCTGTATTAAATAATATATAATAATATTCAAAACTAGGTACAAATATTTATTTCTGTATAATCATAAGAATCTACCCTACTATGACTCTATATTAGTCAATCTATGTTTAAAAATTTACAAAATGAAATGAAAACATTTTTTAGAGTCATATTTAATTATATATTAAAAATGATCATAATGATTGTCGATTTTATCCTATATTGCATCATCTAATTATTTCATTAATTTTTCATTCCATCTAAGCTAATGAAATATTAATCATCTATGATCACTAGTTACTCATTATAACCATGTTTATATTAGTCTATTCAGATGTGTTCTTTGAGCTTCTCTACTCCCATTGATTTCATATATATAACTTCTAATGTTTTGTACATTTCATAGATTTTTCATCTAAAAATGATCTTTTCAAGATCTGTTTATCTCATGAATTCATATTCATTCAATTTTATTGGTTAAATAAGTATCTCAATCAATGTACTCTATAAACACTTTCCTAGAAGCTTGATTGAATATTCAAATTTCATTATGTAAATAATAAACCTAGTTCCTATATAAATGTTGATTCATTAATTATTTCATATCTAAAATAAATCCAACAATGTATCTTAATTCCCAACACAAAGTCGGAACAATTTCTCCCTAGAACCAAAATTGTTCAATCGTAGTATACCATTAAAGGGGAGTGATTTAGGGTGTTTTTAAACATGATGATTTTATTTTTCTCAAAAGATATAAATTTATGATCATTTTTCATGCATTATAAAGAACCATGTTCAATCTATTGTCCTTTTTGGCACACTCATACCCTAGCTGATTACCATGTTTTTGATAAATAAACTAAATTATACATAGGAAATTTGAATTTTATATGGTTTATCACACATGGTAAATCCTAGAAAAATACACCAATAGTGTCTAAATATATTATAGACATAATAAAACTCCAAAATAATAATTATTATAATTTTTGTAATATTTACTTTGAATCGTAGGGGAACTTCATATCTTTCACCACATATACTAGTTTAATGATCATTTGATTATTTTATAGAATTTGGGATCTTGTCAATAATTTATATACTATAATGACTATCTATGATTTGAATATATTTCTAGACCAATGTCAAACTTTAGTATTTAAAATGATTCTCTATTTATCTTTACATTTATTTCACTCATTTAATTGTAAATGTTCATATAAATTTCCATCTAACTTACTATACCATTAACTTATTGTGAGTATATAATAGTCACTTCAATAATGTTTCATGTTCATGTATGCATATCCTTGTTAGTAAAAATCTAATAAACTTAACCTAGATAGTTCATTTTCATAATACTATTAATAACACAAAAAATGGTTTACAAAATAATTTTGTTCAAGTAACATAGTGTTTTTCCAAATTCACTAATAAAAAACAGTGGTTCGCAAAACAATTTCATTCAAGATTAATTTTCCCTCTTATTGATCATCGTGTGGTTGTTACCATTAAATTAATTCTTTGGTGATCATTAATTAATTTGAATATATTGATTCTTCATGCTCAATATAACATTTCTATTATATAATCAATCCTTTCAAAAACAATCCCCCTACTCCTCAGTCATGTTACTCTGGTAAATGAAACACTAATATTATATTGTAATTTATTTTTACTAAAATCATCAAACAAAACATTTGTTCTATAATTATTAAATTTTTATAAGTTACTATTAAATCATGTCAAACTTACACAACTAAATATTTAAACATGAAACTGCATTCATTTGTATTAGAAAGATTTAATTACACCATCTTTTATATGATATATACTCACACACCCTCAATGTCATTCCAACTCATTACCTCCTGAAAATATTGAGTTCATGATTGTTTTGAGATGTCATAATAAACATTTAATGATGAAGATTTCTATTGATCATCTTCAGTCTAGGGAATTCTTTCCATTTCCATAAATGACTTGTTTTTGTCAATGATAAGTATACAATAATAACATATTCTTAACCTTATTAATTAATATCTCTAAATTAGAAAAAAATTGTTTAACCCATATCCACATAAAATAGACAAGATTTTCATTCTAGGATCACACCCATCTTTATGTAATATTTCATTTTTATTAATTCCATATATTAGCATAAATTAATTTCATAGTTCCAAGACCAATTGGAATATCACTCATAGGAAAAGTAAATAATTGGAATATGATTGTGTCAATTATTTTATATTAAAACCCTATGACAATTTTGGAACATGATCTATTTTTTATATACTCCCCCTAACCATGAGTGTAAGAAAAATATAAATAAAAGGCATAGCACATAACGATTTTCCACGTTTTTGCCTCAATATGAGAGCATTGTCAGTGAATGGTTCATATCAAGTTCTAATTCCTAGATTCTAACTAATATAATTCTGATTATTATGGAGTTGAAGTTTATATGATTGATTTTAGTTCATCTATTTATGGATTTAAAAACTAAATGATGGAATATATCCTTGAATATTTAAATTGTTAGAATAAATGGAGGGAATTGATTCTCCTTTTACCACTAATATATAGATTATCTATTCATTGTTATTTTGGAATAAGAAAGATGTACTCTATATTATTTAACATTAGTGATAATATCTTCTTCTAAATGGTCATAATGTATTAGAAAATATCAAAAAAAGTAGAAGGTTAGTTATTCTTCCCATAGATCCTCAGATTAATTATCTCATTCATTGAAAAACTCTCACATGGGATGATCTTCTTCCATCTCACCAAAAAAAATTAAAAAATACTCCATAAGAATATCTTTTCATTGTCTCATCAAAATGAAAAAATAGTACTAGTTAATCTTTTACACTCTTTTATCTCAATGACATTGTTGTGTATTAGGATATTCTTGTTTCACTATTATAGAACCCCTTATTTCGTATATTTGAAAATTTTATTCTTCCAAAATTTTTCTTGAAAGGATTTACACAACCATTTTATATATGTTCCATATATGTTACATTGTATAAAATGAACCTGAAAGATAAAAATCGAGATTAAGGAAATTAATTTCAAACATTTTTGTTTTTTCATCCATAATTATTTTAAATTCATTCACGAAATTCTCATGATATTATTCTAATACCCCATAATTAATTAATATATATTCATTTGAAATAAATTTTATTTTGTCAATAGATTGTGATTAAGGAAATAATAGTCTTACTAAAATAATTTTTTACACCTACAATAAATTTAATACATTACTAGATTATTGATTGATACTAAAATATATTTTACTTTGTAAAATAAAGCGGGTCAAATTCACTAAGAAAATAAAATTCATGTTAATGATTTTAATTTATACTATTTTATAGAATAATTAATTCTGTTAAATTTTATAATTTTTGGGAATGAAGTCAACACGAATTATTAATAGAACTGATGTAATAGTTAATACAATCAATTAAGTGCATCCATTAAGTGGTTATGTTATGATATTGAATAATTGTCAAATAACACATTGTGATAAACTATTTTTAAAAATATATTTTTATATTATGTGTATTTTTTTATTCCTACTAGAAAAATGTTTGAAATAATAGAGTTAGGAAAATTCAAATAACATATGTGCCATATTGAAAAAATAGAGATAAATAATGGACACTTGATGGTTATGTGATCAGGGAACAGTATTGAATCAACCTTAATGAAACACATAATCTCATTACCCCCATCAATTCATGTGATTCATAAAAGGTAAGATAAGTTGTTTTCTAAGATAGTGTTCACACATTTTAACATAAGCAAGGAAAATTAATGTGACACCTCCAAGAGACACAAAATTTCCAAACATTAAGGGAATCATCCAACTAATTTTTTCAATGAAATATTCTACATGTGGTTGTTAATAATTATGGGATGTATATGAGACACATGATTAAATAGAACCCAATGGACATGGAGACAGAATGTGAATTAGGCATTCCATTTACTTGTAATATGTTATTTATGAAACAACACTATGGAATCATGTGATCACCCCATGAATGTCTTGTATTCTAACTCAGCTAGATAAATCATTCTATGATGATATTATCTCACCATCGTTATTTTTAATATGATTCACCGATGAAGTGTTGTAGATGAAATGAATCTTATTCACATTAAATGCCCAATCCCATGATCACTTTTTTGGATGATTATCCACAGACTTATTCATGGTTAAATATCCCACCCACCAAGTAAGTGGTATAGACATAAGAATGGATATACTTATAAAAAACCCAAAACTGTAGAAAAGAGACACAATATATATCAAATGGAGATGCATAGAAGGGTGATTATAAATTTTTAGAGGTAATGAATCATTTTATTTATATACCTCTACTTGATAAATTTGGTGAGTTTGCATGAAAATATTCAAGAATAATGTGTGATCTTTACACATGAACATTGGATCAAGAGTGGATCATGTAATAACACCATGGTTACATGATCACATGATGACATGTTGGCCTTGTGTTAATAAGATGACATCATGTTCCAATGATCGTTCCATGTGATTTCCTAAACAATTTTGAGTTACATAATCAAATGACCCTCATTCCCATATCTATTTCCATGACCCCCATCTTTCCTTTATGTGATCACATTAACTGATGACAAATTTGTGATTTATTGATTCTAAAAGCACCACACATATAAAATGAATCCCTGGGATTGGTGTGGTTGAACATCTCTAAAGAGTTCTACTAAAAAATATACAATACCATCATATCCCATATGGTTATACGATTTAACATTCACTAATAATCCAGAACTAATGGTCCATAATCCCTTTACGTTCAGTAAAACTGTCTCACTCAATAGTGTTCAAGGAAATATTGAACTTTACAGACTCAATTTATTATTTTAATATAGATAAATATTAATCATTTGTTAATTCATGACCTCTATATTCAACCTATGAAATATATTTGACATATTTCAACATTTTATTCCTCACATTGACTATGATACACATCAGCCTAGATATTTTCATTTATCATGACATTTTCATAACAAAAATTCTCATTAGAACCATGTAGACTCTAAATCACTTTATAAACAAGAGATGTAGGACAACATTATCTAAGTTTCGATAACCGAAGAAAATACCATAATACCATTTACAACCTTTACATTATAAATCACTTTATTAATTCTATTGTAATTTCCAATGTATAAATATACTCAATGGTATTTATAACTATGTTTCCCTAATGCTGGAATTTTAATATAATCCACGTACCAAAATACACCCATTAATAATTTCTTATTTATGTTTGAGCCCCAACATTATTTTCATTAAATGGGCATACTCCCAATTAAAAATCTAATGGAAGCGTCAGCACCTAAGCCTCCCCTAGTATTGATCTACTTATGTGATGTAATTAGATTGATAAATTCTTATCTCTTCTTAATCACGCTAGTAAAAAAACATTTGAGCAAAGAGATCTCGAATAATATTTTAATTATAATTATGAAAAGTCCTCCAACATGATCAACCTCATTAGGTATAAGTTTAAAATACATATTTAATACTTTTGAATTTATATATTTTCTATAAAAATACTTTGGGAAGCCCTGTGTAAATAAGACCCTCTGAATCCTTTTCTGGAAGACATTTAATTAAGAAAATATTATAACATTAGAAATATTGATACTCTAATTATTCCATTAATTTGATATATAGGATTCATCAACGAAGCATGGGCCCCCTGATCTTGTATAAAAATTACCCCAACGATGACCTTAATGCATGAAATATAACTAATCCAACCAGATCAACCAAACTAGAAAGGAAAATATATAAACCATACTAGTCCAAACTGTGACAACATGAGTAGAACCAAGTCGTACCAAATTGAAATTAACAATATCAAACAACACAATACCTATAAAATAAATTACATTTTAACCAAATCAAATATAATTCATTTGAACCATGAGATATAGAAATAGATGGATCCAAACTAGACCAAATTGTATCAAAATATCGCAAATAAAAACAAAATAAATGAGAAAAATCCATATGCACATTAACGAAAAATACATAATACCAATTGAATCAAACTAGACTCGATAAATAATTACTATCCTAACCTGACCCAAATAATATTTAAATTAAATAAACCCCATTAGATATTGTTAACCAAAAAAAATAATCGAATAAAATGTACATGAAATGGACCAAATTGAATAGGTGAGACTCTAAGTCACCTATCAAAATGTCATTTATGCCTCATAAATTTAATCCCCCAATTACATCTCATTTAAATATATCCCTTCCATATTTATATTTTATAAAACATATTTTCATAATTAAAAAATTAAACCCGAATGTATTCTTCACATTATTCAATTTAAAACAATATATATCATCATAATATATAAAATTCATTAAATTTAAAAATGGGCAATTTCATAGTGTGGAGAGATGAAACATACCAAAATCAATATAAAAACAAGTATAATACTAATGGGTAGGTATTAAGGACTAATTATCATAAAATAGAATCAAATACTACTTCAATAACAACATGGTCATCACTTTGTAGGCCATTCCAAGTGTACTATATATTTACCTCACGCATGGGGCCCTATGTCATTCCAAGAATGAATAAAAAACTAATTGGAACATTTATAATAAATCATTAATTTTATTTTAGTTTTCATAAATACTTATTAAGTCACAAATTGATTATTGTATATAGAATATGGTTACCAATTAATAGTAATATTTTAAAAATTATTTTATTGGATAAGAATAGAATAAGTAGAAAATGAGTAGAATTATAGAAGAAAATAAAAAAATCAATTATAAACATAATTTTGGTTAGTATTGTGTATATTTATTTCCCATTGATATAATTTAACTCATTATCATTGTTTTATAGTTATGGAATTTTGATATATATATATATATCATTTATATTATGATTCTCTTATAGACTAGTGTGTTAGTTATGGTTTCATATAAGGAGATCAATTCTTGTTTCCTAAAATATATATTTAATTTAACATCAATTTTGATATTATTATTTCTTTACATGACACTTAACATTATTTATTCTGTGGATAGATGTTGGATGTAATAATCAGATTGGATGTCAATAAATTTTCAAAACAATATTGAGAGGTTTTTAGATTTTTTATTTAATAATGATTCATATAGTTGTCACATGCACTGCCAATGTTTTAATAATGTTGGAAGACCATGGTTTATTCATGTAGAAGTTAGTTACAATGTATCAAAAATATTGTTTAAAAAACTAATATTCCTTGTGTCACAATGGGAATTAAATTTAATATTAAAATGTTTATGATTATAATGAGAAGACGGGATTTGATAATTTAATAGATAAAAAATTTATTTTCTTTAATCATCTTGAGAACGGAGGAATACTAACTGATTAATAATTTGATATGTGAACACATGATTCATATAATGAAAAAATATTATGTTCATAGGGTGAAAAAAAAAATTGAATTATGATTCGGAGAATCCAACTTATTGTCAATGTTCTATAAGAAAAAGGTGTATTTTGAAATCCAAATGTTTCATGGGAAACCATGCAAGGGATATCTAAAAGAGGACTCGATTACATTCTAACATATTGAATGGAATTAATTCATGATTATATAGATATTATCTCAAACCATTATATGTTATTAATTTTTGTAGTACCCAATCCATAGTAATATAGAATCTAGTGTCTACTACCAATACATTGGAATGATTATAAGGAAATATATATTGAAGGGATAATCAGTTTAGTGGTCTTGGTAAACCAGATACATATATGAGTCTTGTATTACAAATAAATTAACTAATGAAAATAATTTTTTCTCTAGAGAAAAATGATATTCCATCTTGTGTATCATTTCTTATATTTATTAGTAAACTTCTGGGAAACATGGGAAAATGAAATAAAATTAGGGTGAGCACAAATTATTAGAAATATTTTATTAAATTTGAATCAATAATGAATCAATGGGAATAATCATTATGGAAGGGAAAATAATTGAACACACAAGACATGTAATCAAAAAAGAGATAACTGTATGCATAAAAATATAGAAAGGTATATAACTAACATCACACTACATTTAAATAATTAGATAAGGAATAATAAATATGGTAAGGTACAAAAGTGAAAACACCTGACATTTAATAAATACACTGAGACTAAAAATAACTTATAGGGTTCTTCACATGTTATCAACTTGGGTGATCTGGGGATTTTCCTCCATGTGACTCTGCTTTTCCAAGAGATCTTCTCATGATCTCTCAATAGGAACATCAATGGACTTCAGTGGCGATGGGTGGTTATCACAGTCAGTGTGTGATTGGTGGATAGTGCGGATGGAGGTTCTCTGGAAGAGAGGTGACTGTCTGGATAGGAGACGTTGTGAGGGCCACTACAGATGGTGAGGGTTCTCTCCCAGCAGAGTTGTGGTGGTAAGGGTGTGGATTGTAGGTCTAGGACAGTGGATTATCCAGAAGTCGAGGCGTAGATGAGGAGGAATATGAGTCCTTGTGGAGATCCCACTCACCACCGAGCTGATGATGAGAACCATATGTATGGTGACCCTATTCCTAGAACTGTTCATAGCCAAACAGTTTTGGAGTTGAACTCTTATCAGATTCTGATCAGGATTTGGAGAATCCGAGATGCAAAGTTTTTTTGTTTGAGTGGTTTATCTGTGAAATTCTCCTTGTGACAATGCTGATGGAAGGTCAAACTAATTAATTGAGGCGTCGTCGACAGTTTTTTTGTTCTCCTAGGGACTTGATGCCTTAACCCTCCCCTATCCCAAAGTCCCATCCACCCACTCATGTTCTGTCATGATTTTGGTTCTATTGATCGTTGGGAGGTGACATTCGGGAAGAATTCGTTTCTCTAGGGAATAATGAGAAAGTGAAAATGACATGGGAGATGTTTTTCAGATATATGATGACAATAATGAATAGATGGATTTTAGTTTTCGATGTCATTTTTCTGTTCGGGATTTGGATTTAGTTTTATCAGATTGCAAACATGCAATGAATTATTTTTTTTGGTTTCAATTTCATGGTGAAATTATTTATCTTTTGGCCTCTATGGTCTATGGTTCATGGGTTTTTGCATCCAGATCATCTTCACAAGGCTTCTCCAGATTGGGTGGAGGGAAATCATTTTTCCCAATCCATTGATTTTTTGAATTTTATTTTTGAGATGGTAAGGATTTTTCCATCGATAGTAGGATCGTGTTCTTTTCACGGGACAACTAGACGAGAATTAATTGTTGGTGGAAGATAGAATATATGTTTTTGGATTCTTGGAGGGGATTTTAACTTGTAATGTGGTTTGTTTAAGGTCTTGATATTTTGGACCATTGGAGTCCGGTTTTTTAGGTCTTTGATGTCTTGATGGGTTCCCCTCATCCCTTAAAAGGGGGCCTATCTTAAGAAAAAATTAATTTTTATTCAAAAGAATTTATTGGATTTGTCATAGTAAAAATCAAAAGGATAATAAATACTGAATCAATATGAATGTAATTCTATATTATTGGATGTCATGTATTATGAACATGGAAACTTCTACTATCTTGATCAATCCTCTATATAGTTTAAACCTACAATTAAAAGGCTTTTTTATTTTTTAAAGTAATTTAACCCATGAAAACATGTCAATGCATCGAGGCTCTATATAATGTTTCGGTTGTAGATAATACAACAACTATCAAATTTAACACCCAGTGATAAAATGTTATATTGTTTAGGATATCATAATATACATGATCATTTATATGTATAATTAGGTAAAATTCAACATCTAATGATAAATGTAAATTTAATATCTCAAGGGGATTAAAAAAGATTCAATATAGTAAATGTAAATACTATCCACGGACAAAATAATCATTCACCATAAAGAAGAACAATAATATTGGTTTCAAAAAACCTATCTCAATTTGAATAATAATATGGTTTGTTGTCTATGATTAATATAAACATAGTAAATTTATTTTCTAAAATCATTCTAGTGGAAAATAACCTTTTAATTTTAAAAAACGTTTTAAAAATTATTTTTATTAAAAATCACTTTTCAAAAACATTTTCTAAAAAATGACCTTTTAAACATGAAAATAATTATTCAAAGAAATGATGTCGAGTAAATCCATACATTCTGTAAAAGGTAAAATATAATATTCATTTTACAAGGTAAAAATATTTATAGTAGATCATTGTTCATAAAAAGATAATAATATTCTGATCAAAACTATTGTAATTCAAAAAAATCGTTAAAAGATCATTCAATAAATAATTTTTTAAATCATAAATATGTTTTGGAAAAACTTTTTATAAAATAGGGTATTTTTAAGAAAAAATGGTCTCTGACTAAAGAGATAAATGATGTCAAGTTTTCATAAAAAAAATTATAAAACATTTTGACTGACAAAGGGTAAAAAAATGGTAATATTACATGATAAAGTTCATGAATCACCCATGGAAAAAATTTAAGTGGTTATTGAATAGTGACATAATAATTTCCTCTAATGGAGATTCTATTGTAAAAAATCCCTAACAAAATGACATTGTGAAGTAAGCCCTTGAACATACCATAACATTAAAGTGAGAATAAAATGTGTATAAACTGAAGATCCACATGTACTAATTATAAATACATTAATATATATTAAAATTCAATATACAGGTAACCAAAGAATATTAATGATGATGATGGAGTAACATAACCCAATAAAAATAAATTGAATTTTTAAATTTATTTACCACTTCGTAAATTTATGTTCAAGTCCCCATAGATGAAATAAATCCAATTGATACTAAAAATATCATGAAAATCATTTAATTATTATATAAAATTTAAAAATGGTTGTATTTATACCATAAACAAAAAATATGTGCACAACAATAATGGATTCAACAAAGAATGGGAATTGAGATAAACTCCCTTACAACTGTGGTAACATATGAGATGGAAGACCCATAAGTAATAATCATAAAATTAAATATTTAAATACTCATAAAATAAATAAATTCATGGAAGATTATATCAATATGGGAAATAGATATTCCAAAATACAATGTATGTTTTTTTAATGGTGTATTCTTCATGGAAAGAAAGATAATAGAATAATCCCTTAACTTTTGATCATTTTATGTATAATTTCATTAGTCTTCTTGAATAATGATTTATAAAATGTTAATTAATTATATATAAACCATTCATTTATTTAAATTATCATATATTATCTTTTTTAATATATTATTATGTGTTTGTTAATAATCTTTCACTATTTTTACTGTTTATAGTGTTAATTACCTAAATTTTCAAGTATGTTTTGCATTGTGACATGTGTTATTAACTAGAACCCAGTTTCATCATCTCTAAAATATCAACCGTGATTTAAATATTATATATATTCATTATATATTTATTTGTAATAATCCAAAAATTAGGAGTTAGGAAATGAAATGCATCGTTCATGGTGATGGTAGGTCGTACATACACATTAATGTTACATTCTTTTTCTTTCTGTATTTAAAATAATGAAATGTAAATTGTATATATATATATATATTATAATCATGTTATCATATATCTATTATAAATTTTATACATTTTTATTAAAACTATACTTTATATGTTCCATGTATAATGTGAATGAATTACATCACTTTGAGGGGGTAGTAGTCCACACTTTGACAATCAATGTTATCATAATTTAAAAAATAGAAATCTTGAAGGTATATGTTAAATTAAAATTAAATAAGTATTATGAAAACATGAATATTATATAAAAATAGAATTTCCATAAATATTACAACCATGAGATATGTTAAATGAGAAAATGACCACCATCATTTCGTGAGGCGGAAGTTTTAAATACATTAACTATACATTTCTTAACCATTTTTATGGAAGTGTGTGTAATTGCAGGTCATAAAATTAATATTAAGGAATATAATAATTTTTTTATCAAATTTTTATTATATATTAATGTAATAATAATAATTTATTGGTTAGAATCTATCTTTTTGGGGTAACATTTTCTTATAATAATAGTTTTCATTCCAGTGTATAGATGGATCCATTTTAGGCATTATATGGGAAGCGGTGTCGTACTCCACATTTTTGGGATGAAGTTGGTGAAACAATGTTGATAGACATGAATTGGTAGAATAGATGGAAATGAATGTTTAGTAGATTCAGAAGCACATGAGAACAGCTCAGAGTCAGTAGAATAATTATGTGGATAACCAGAGGAAGGATCTTTCTTTCTATATAGGTGATGGTGTCTTTTTAAATGTTTTTATATGGATAAGTGTGAAGTGTTTGGTAAGAAAGGAAAGTTGAGACCGAGGTTCATTGGACCCTATGAAATCCTAGAGAAAGTTTGATCAGTTGCATACATAGTGGATTTACATCCATGTTTATCTCAGGTACACAATGTTTTTGATGTTTCAACGTTTAAAAAAGTATATGCCAAATCCATCTCATGTTTTGAGCACAAAGGTAGTTCTATTGGAAGAGAATAACTCATATGAGGAACAAAAAGTCCAGATTCTTGACTATAGAGAGAATGTTTTGTGGAATAAGGTAATTCACCATGTAAATGTTCGGTGGGAAAACCATATGATTGAAGTGGAAATGTGGGAATGTAAAAATGCTACAAGGGATAAATACCCCCACTTTTTTGATAAGCAAACAAAAATTGTGAGGATGCAATTTCCATAATGGGAGAAGGACTTTACATCATAGGTAAATAATGAATAAGACATTGTGTATATTTATTAATATTTGTTAATTAAGTATTAATTTTACTTTAAATGGGTTTCTATGTTTGATGGCTTACCAGAAACGCAACAACGGGTTTCTTTGAAATCTTATGTTGCACACTAAAAATATAATAATATTATTTTAAATGGTAGTTAATGCCTGGCCATTGTATTGGTGGGAATGTACATAAATAACTAAAATATGATTATACATTTTTTTCAAAATTTATTTACATTTATCCATTAAATTTTAGAGGCTTAAAATAAGAAATAATCATATTTTAAGAAAAATACTCTAATATTCATTAAAAGTTCAATTTACCACTTTTTCAGGGAGAAAAATTTTTTAATCATCATTTTTTCACACTTATATGTTTTATTTGACAAAATAGAATTCTTCTTTATTATTGGGACATCAAAATTTACTTTGGGTAAAATTTTGATCTTTTTCTGAAAAAATACATTTTTTTGATAAATATTGAAAAATATTGTATTTTAATTCAAAACTGCATTTTAATCTAATTTATTAACATGGATATGTTATCTTATTAATTGGTATTAAAGAGTAAATAGATTATATTTTTACCATTTAATCCAATGTTTTCCATTGTATGTAATTTCAAATTGAAATTGGACATTAAAAATTGTTAAACTTTTGATAGTTAATATTTCATGAAAACATTCTTTTTTTGACAACCTTAATTAATTATAAATCTAATAAATTAAAATTTCATGTATTAAATTTGGTAAAATTGAAATCATTTTTGAATTCAGAATATCAAATTTATCTTAGGGTGATTTTTTGAAATTTTAATGAAAAACTTAAATTTTTGATGAATAGTGAAACCTCTAAGTAGTTGTTAGAAAACTGTCTTTTTCATGTAAATGGAATTTTACCACTTCTGTGGATTGAATAATTTTTTTTACATAAATGGTTGTCATTATTAAGTAAAATGTGGATCAATGTGATAAAAATAATTCTTGATAAATAGAAACTTTTGACTTTTATTAATAGCGGTTAATGGTAATTAGGGAAATTTAAGTTAAAAATAATGTTATAATAATATAAAATTACCATGAAACATGTTCTAACCGAATTAGATGTGTCATGGACGACCAATACAATCGATGGGTCAATTTTGGGACCCCATGGATCAACTTGGGTAAGATAATGGCAATAATAAAATTTTATTTAAAGTAAAAATAAAAATGTTATAAACCTATATTTTTTTACTAAAAAATGTAATCTGGGGTTATTTAATTAATATATTTGACTACAAAAAATCATTAAAATCTAAAAATATTTCCTACATCATGGTAACATTTTAATAATTTTTAGACCTCATATAAGTAAAATTATATATGACATAATGATGATGTAGTCTTTACGTAATTAATGGATGATTTAAATAAATAAGAAGATAAAAATTAAAAAATATATATAAAACATGTCCAATTCTTATTAGATGATTTTAATTCTAACATTTTCCACTGAAGCTTTTACTATAATGATTATTGTTTTTTTAGAAACTGAAAAATAATTATATAATAAAATAATATTTTCAAACATTCTAAAAGAGCCCCTCCTCTCCCTAATAAAATCCCTAACTTCCTACCCATTTTTCACACATCTCAATCCCTTTTTCTCATCCAAATTATACTAAAATACACTCAAAATATTCTTCTATTTATCTTACAATCCTTACCTTAGGTAGAAATAACATCAAGAAATCCGTTTGGTTCAATCCAATGGGAGATAACCGATTTAAAGGTAACATATTCTCTTATGTTTTTTTGGTTTATTTTATTTTTCCAACCCTGAAAATCCTTTTATACATTTAATTAATAAAAACCCCATTATCCTAAATATACTAGTGTGTTTTTAAGATAATTATTATTGCTACACTTACACACACCTCCATGTAATGGGTAAAGAACATATTGTTATTGAGGGCGGCGAACTACTACCTCACAAAACGACGCTTGTTCAATATTCACCTACCGCCTCTCATGGTGGCCATTACGATGGAAAAATATTTATATATGATATATATTATATTTATATTGTTTATAAGATTCTTTATTTTCTTTTTTATAACATACCTTTATGGTTTCTGTAATGGGTAATGCGATAATTTTAGATTAAGAAGAGCTGACTACCGCCCCCTCAAAGTCATATGACTCGTTCATGCCTTACGTGGAATGTATAAAGGATAGAGTTAATGAAATTATATATGATATTAAAATGGAATTAGATTATAACTATTTATCATTATGATTTAATTCTATTAATTTTAGAAATAGAAATGAAAGTAGCATTCATGTGTACGTACGGCTTACCGTCTCTAGGAACGGTGCATTTCATTTCTTATGTCCAAATGTTATGTACTATTGTAATTACATATTCATACTGTATATATATAATATATATATGATATATACATCATGAATATCATTCTGGAGATAATGGACCATTTACCACATGAACAACGTATACTTATAAGAATACATTTTTGACTCAAGTATCAAATATCGTCAAAACGAAAATTATTAACTTAAATGATTACATAATATTTATAACACAGTAATAAGTCATATAAAAGGAATAATAAAAATTTAAAGGATATTATTTATGTACAAATTATCTTTAATTTAATATTCATGAGATTAAAGAATTAACGGGTCAAGTCAGACATGAGGTAAGGGAACTTCTTAACCCAATTCCTATTCTCTTGGTTGATCTTATATTTCTTATTTATTTCATTCGATGATTTATACACAACATTATTTTATACAGTGTATAAACACCTTTTACTTTTCATTTCATTCAATGGGAATCATTTTCTACAAATCATTTTATTAAATGACAAAATAGAATGTTTCATTTTTTAACGTACACGTTGACAACGACCTTTCCACCACATCGATTATTATTTGATCTTTGGCTTCCATAACAAAACGTATTATTTTTTAAAGGAAAATAAATAATATATACACTTTTACATATTTTGGTATTGAAAATTGTTTTGGTAATGGATTTGTTATTTTAATATATTTAGACTATATATTGTGATTGAAATGTGGAAATATTATCTTTCCTTTATGTTTGTTTTATGTGTTATGGTTCTTGGGAATTATTTACGTATACGGGGGGTTCCATGATAAAAAAATGGTGGTTGAGGCCAAGATAACTCACCAATGCATTGTGTCATTTGATGAAGGTAAACATGAATGTTTCTCTTGAGAGATTTAGAGAATATACAGTGATGGGTATTCCAAATGTATCTCCCTGCGTAGGTGTGATAGATATAATGTAAGTATGATATGGATTCCACAAGTCACCTTTATTATATATGATTAATATGAGTAATTCATTAAAATTATGTTTTCATGATGTATGTTAGAGATCTTATGTTGTGTATTATTGATGAACTAATGTTTTCATTCATTGTTTTATAAACCTTATTGAGCTTTTTATTCTTATCCCATGTTTTGAAATGTTTTTCACGGGACTTAAAGATGAAAAGGGTCAAGGATGGGATCAAGGAAAATTCATGCTATCTAAAACAATGAACTAGAAATGATTTTTTTTTTCAAAAGTATTTATTTGATGAAAATAATGGAAACTGAGTAAAAGCATCTACGTTGTAATATTTTTAGATGTAATAATTATATCTTAATTCTCTAAAACTCAAAACCTGAAAATATCGTCAATGTGAATTATTCATTTAATTCAATATTATCTAATTTTTTAAGGGTGGGTACTTATAAAAAGATTTTCTCCATATTAATAACAACCATGGTAGGTGCTAAAGTAAAAAATGAATGATCATCATTTCATGTGGCGGTAGTTCGCCGTACACGAATTGTATGTTCGTAACCCATTTTATGTATGAAACGGAAAGTGTTGGTATAACCCATAATAAAAAAACATATTAGTATATTTATTATAAATATTTTATAATTGATTCATGGAGTGAGTATATTTTATTGGTAGGTAGATGCATATAAAAATGTTATTGAGTAAGGATGTTACCTTTTATTAGGTTAACTCGTTTTAGTTGGCACCAAAGGAATTCCATTGATGAAATTATTCACAAATAGAGGCTTCTTGGATTATTTTAAGTATTCTGTGATATTATTTGATAATATTTTGGATGACACAAAGGGGATAGAGTTGTGTGAAGAAGTGGGAGGGGTAAGTTTTTTTTAATACTGGATGAAGAGTGACATTCTTTTAAATTTTCAGAAGGGGAATTCCACACATGTTTTCCAATATAAATTAAATAAAATAATAAATCAAATTAGTAAAAATGGAGGGTGGGGTCGAAATATTAACGAAAAATCAATTTTTGTCAATTTTACAGGCTATTTCAGGCCATCTATTAAAGGATTGGTGCCTTGTTTACCTACATTCCCTCTTAATCGTTGTAATTAATTTTAATCACTATCATTTATTTTTTCTTAAAAAAATTAATTTTCACATATTATAAATTATAAAAAATTATGATTCTTCATATAGAATACATTTTTTAATATTTCAATATAAAAAGGTGCTGAAATTAATTAAATATTATTCCCACAGATGGGAAGACAATATTCTATTTTAAAGTAAAAATGTTCCAAGGTTTGCTAAATTTTTATATCCAATTTCAAAGTAAAAAATACTTAAATTTAATTATATAGTATTAATATATTTATAATTTATATTAGGTGACTCTAAAAACTATTTAAAATATAATTAAACAATAATAAAAAATTATATGAAAATATAAATTTGAATTAAAATTAGGTATTTATCAGTCGTCGTTAATAAAATAAACATCAATGAAAAATAAAAAGAAAAAAATTCCCAAACAAATATATTATTTTTAAAATTAAAATATAATGTTTATTTTAAACTAGAAAATTTAATAACATTCCAAATATTTGATTTAATATAACATCTCTTTCAAAAGACAGAAAAAGTACCTCAATAAAAATATTGACTTTTAGGTGAAATATTAGTTTTCATTTTAAATTATGATTATAAAATCTATTTGATGAATGTGAAAAGGATTTAATATAATATATTATATATATATTGCATTAATATAAATCAATAATAATAATGAATTTAATTTATTAGGATAAAATATGTTTGTGTGCATAAAAGTTGTTTCGTAATGAAACCTTCACTTTATTTTCAATTTGTTCTTATTTTCACTTCTAATTAATTTTTAACTAATGAATTAATTTTATAATTTTTTAAACTTCAATTTTCGTAATATAGTTAATACTATTCATAACCTCAAATTTAACGAATATTTAATATCCTATAATATTAAATAAATTCATTTTCATAAAATATTAATGTTTGGTAAAAAATATACGTGCATTGCAAGATATATCATAGATTGAATTTATTTAATATATTAATTATTCTTTTATGTCTTGGTATATTATATTGACATAGACATATAGTGTTTCATGTTCTATATTCTATCGAATATAATGTTCTTACCTTATAATTTCTTGGTGTTCCCATGTTTGTTGATGAACAATTATTTTCCAAAAAAATCATGCTTTCCAAAAATAGTGTAGCTTTTTATAGGTGGAAACAGGTAAAAAAATGATTATATAAAATTTGGAACAACCTAATGGAGGGAAAATCATTATGGAACACAATATATTTTAATCTATACTGTATTTTGTAATATTCCATTCATCCCAATACTCAAGATTATTTTAATGTAATGTGAAATATAAATAAAAATTCGATGGAATAATACCAAGAGAAGCATGCTCAATAAAGTGTTGGTTAATATTGTATATGCATTTTCATTGTATACATTTAATTCCAAATATATTTATTTCAAAACTGACATGTGTAGTGGGATGTTGTGTCTTTCATGTCATGATTTTAATATGTTTGGGAAGATCCTTGCTTCATAAAAATTTAGGATTATTTTTATAGACATTTATAACATTAGTCCACAGGAGTGTATGAAAAAATCATTCAATTTAGTGAGTATTCAAATATTTCATCCTTCTTATCCAATAAATGATATATATTTAAACATTGAACATTCAATTTTAGAGTATAAACATCATTGGAATGTGGTTTTGTGCATATATGATGAATGTAATCAAGATATATTTCATATGGATGTTAAACTTATGTTCAAGATAAATGATTTTCTTAGTTATGGAAGGATTTATACATTTAGAATGAAAGTAAAACTATAATTTTAAATATTTATGATCTATAAATGATCAAAAAGACATAAAATCACAATATTTATTGATTTATGTAATGTTGGTGACTTTTGCGAATGGAACATCTATACAGGAATAATAATGTACTGTTCGATAATTCCATGGAGACCAACATTCCACCTTATTGTATGTATGGAACTAATATGATTAATGATTTTGGCGATATCATATGTTTATTTGGGAATGATCAGATAAAATCTATAAAGAGGAAGAATGTTTCCACTGAAACCAATTATAATTGGAAGCGGAAAAGTATATTCTTTGAGTTGCCTTATTGTTCAACCAATATTTTACATCAATTCTTAGATATAATGCACACTGAAAAGAATATATGTCATATTTTTCATTATATTCATCTAAATGTTAATGAAAATGAAAAATATGATTCAAAATCTTAGTGTAACTTGTAGGATTTGGTATTAAAATAGAATTGCATCCAGAGTGTATCAATATAAATAAATAGAATGTTTAGTGTGCTTCACAGGTGTTGAAACCTATATAAAAATGTGGAAGTACTAGAGGATATTAATTTTAATGAGGTCTATTCAACAAATAAATCAATATGGGTCTATAGAATAGATTTGAATCATAAATCTTTGAAGTATCATGATTATCCAATCCATCCATGTGAGTTGATTCTAGAATAAATATGTACAATTATATCAAATAATGTAAAGGAATTAGTGATTTTGTTGTTCCATTTATTATAGTATCTTTTTTTTAATATGTTTTCAAAATAATTCATGGAAAAAAATTTGTCAGAGGGGATATTAATTTTGTTTGAGTAAGAGAAAATATTTCCTCCATCATTTTTCTCAAGGATTCTTCATATAACTATCTTCATTCTAAACAAAATACTTATTAGAGGACTTGTTACTTTTCATTGGATGTATCCAACTGAAATAAACATGTACACACATATGTGTTATATCCATAACAAGAATCATACCAAATATTTGTTCAAGAATGGTTAATTGGATCAAGAATTTATTGATTTTTGTTAAATGTATTTATCTAATGGGACTATGAGATGGAACTGACCAATGAGAACATAATAATAATAATATGATAAAATTGGACCATGTTTTCTATCACATTCCCAAAGATAAAAAATTTATAGATCATATACAATGACCATGTTAAACCTCAAACAGTAGGTGATCGAATACTATAATGTTTTTCTTAATATTTATTTGAGTGATGACAACATTATATAAATAAATTGAACATTTATATCTTATATCGTCTTATGTAATTATACCTTTATGTTAAAATATATCTATATTTTTTAGTATGAAAACTAAAAAAATGATAAATATAAAAAATAGTTCTTTATATTTGATAATGAAAGATAAATTTCGTTTAGAAAAATTTAATTATTGGTTTAAATTGAAGGTAGAAGTATTACTATAATAAATTGATAAAATTAATTTTTAAATAATTTTAATATTCAATTATATTTTGGGTATTAATTTTACCCACATACACTATCTCTGAGGATATAATATATTATGTTTTTAGTCCTAACACTATGGTTCTTGAATGAAAACTAATGTTTTTCAATGATAATATATTTATTATCATTCAACAAGAAATGAACAAGATAACATAATAAGATTGGGTTATTGTAACTTCTAAAACAAAAATTTATTCCAGTTCCCTGAATAGTAGACCTCAATAATAAAATGTATCGTATTATGGATTCATCGACAAAATACTAATATTGGATTTTTATTCTCATTGTTGAGTCACTATGTAGAACTTAAAGTGGTTTAATTTTTTGATGAGGATTGTATCATTTATTGATGATCATGGATTTCACGTTATTGACAATACTCCCACTATTTATAGATATTAACCACATATATTCTCATCAATGGTGAAACAAATATTTTACCTGAAAGAACTTAAATGCCCTAAATTTCGTATAATTGTTTTAGTAATCCCCAGACATATTATTGATGATAGTGATGATGTAATCGGAACCATCCCTACTCTCATTGGTCCGTGATTTGGTTATTAAATTTGGAAACTCCAATAGTTCAATAGTTAGAATAGATTGTGAACATGACGTTGTGGTAAAAAATATATGAATCATCCATCTATGTTCTTAGGACATTTGGTTTATCTCATCATGGGTTTTTAATGTTACTAATCATAAAATTTCATTAGTATTGATTACAGACACTTTGATTCCAACCTATAAATAATGTGAATTTTTAATATATTAAGGTTGCAGTTTTCTATGGGATTCATTTTCTAAAATTGAATTGAAATATATTAGAACGTAATAAACCAACAAACACTAAAACAAATAAATTGGAACCAATAAAATGATGAATTTAATTGAAACATACTAAACAAATATAACATAAAATAAACAGAAATTAAATTAATATCATAATCCAACAAATGGTAAAATGAACTAGCCCAAAATATGAATCGAATGACCGATGACAAATAAAAATTGACAAATTAACTAATAAATTGACCTAAATTTTAAAAAATACCTAACCAAAATGGAATTGGATCAATTTTAAAATACAATAACACTATGTGATACACATGCTAAATAATCTAATATGAATGTATTGATTTTTCTATGATGTGTATTTTATGTACTGATATTTATCTAATTAAATATACAATGATTTTGTTATTTCACTATGTATCCATTATTTATTTTTACCATTGGTCATCCTAAATTAATACATATCTCATCTTCATTTTTATATTCCTTTCACAATAGTTATCTATTTAAAATTAATTCAATATTTGTTTCCAAATGAAGGAAATGAAAAACATTGAAGCAATTTGATTGAAAACGACGAAAAAAAAATTATTATCTAATGGAATAAATGTGTGTGCCTACTTTAGTGACCATTATGAGTATTTCATTTTAAAAAAATATATATATATATATATATCAATAACATTTAATTTTGAGTGATTAGATTTTTATATTTTAACAATGATCACACATAAGAAACAATTATTCTCTTACGATCCATGTGGTACCACTTCTCATCCAGAAAATACGAGGTGGTGGTACTAGAGATATGTTCACCACTCATCTTACTTGATCTCAATATGTCCCTTCCTACATATACAATCTAGAACACATTTTTATCTTGTAGTGTCATAAGAGGAACCTATGAAATTAGGCCTTGTATGCTACCCCCACCATTTACACTGGTTTATATCTTATCTTTCCCTTATCTGATGACTGATCTTACTCCCCATCAATATTATTAATTTCCAAAGTCTTCTATTCCATCTTATATTTTACAATTATTTCACCTTGAGATTATACATTTTTGATCCTATGACTTCTACTATGACACATTCTAGGCCTTCAGAGAAGACATTGGGGCACACTGCTTCTGTATTGGTAGAAATTCCATTAGTGCTTATAGATATAATGAAACCCATTGATCATGATGAATCAGGTATATTTATATATCCCAAGTAGAAAAATTTAACAATTATTTATTTTCATTATAAGATGTATTGATATAATATTTTTTTTCCTTTAACAGTTGTATCGTTTGAGTTGATGTGTGGGCGTAGATGCATGAATATAGTGAGGAAATGTCACACATATCTAATTGTAGAGTACAGTGAGTATAATCAAATGATCGAAATAATGGGTCGATAATGTAAGATTTTAAGATGACACTTTCCAAATAATCAGACAACATTTCCATTAGGCCTCTCCCATGGTGACACAATTTAAATGATGTGAACAATAATGTTTGGTCTCAAATGTGGGTATGAAAATTATTGGATTTAATTTAATTTTAAAATTTTATTTATATAAATTAATATTTTGGTCAATGTTTTTTAAGATTTTACTGATAGTGGGGATGCAAGGATATCATGTATTATACAACTTGGTGGGATGTGGAGAGCCTATAAGCCTAAGTTGTATTATCATTAGGGTGTTAGAGTTAGTACAGATTTTAAGGAAACCCCTATCTTGAATGACTGTATGATTAAATATTATCAAGAAATTATTTATCATTGGAAATGTACCATGTACAAGGTATTAATCAAATATTATGTTTTTTTAATGAAAATTAAAATGAATATCATTAATACTTTATTTAATTAGTGAATATTATTTTTTATAATGCATCAAAATGATATAGAAAAGACAAGAATACTATGAAATACTTCCACACATTGGGGTAGACTTCAATGTTGGACCATGAGAGGATTAAATAATGACAGTAGTTTATAATTTTTCTTTATTTCTTACACATTCTTATCGTTCCTCTATATTTAATTCCAATTCTATTTTTTCTAGATAAATATTCTTGTATTTATTTTTTTATTGAATATATTAAATGTGTACTGAAATATCAAGATTAGTATTGCTATGTTTGTGTGCATGTCATCAACCTATACAACCAATGATATCCCTCCTTTTAATAGGTAATATGCCCATTACGGTTGAGTGAATAATCATATGTATTTTGTTTATACCATGTTTATTTCAATAGAGATATCCTGCCCATGGGACATATACGAGGAATGTATTCTCTCATATTATGAACATATAGTGAAGATAAAAAATAAAATAACATGATTTTTGAGAAGAATAATGTATTGGATTGGAAATAGAAGATTCAACACATCTTAGTATTTTAACTACACCCTGCTACAACATTAAATAAGAAAACAAGTAGAAAAATATATTAAAAACTCAATCACAATGCACTAGTTTATTCCCTCTCCAATAAACAACAAAATTAGTTTTCCATGAAGTGGGGGAAATAATTATAGTGTATATAAAAAGAAGAAGAAAAATACTAATGAGAAAAAAACACTAATATTATATAAAAAGGCATGAAATAAATTACAATAGAAAATATGAAACCCCAAATTATAATAGGCTACAACTAGAAAACATTAATTATGAATGAATGATAATTTAAATAGGTATTAGTGTCTTAATTAGGAATCAATATAACTTGATCTTAGTATGTGATACATCCACACTAGTAGCATCAATAACCATATATTACCATGTGGTAGTAATAATCCATAATTTACTCCTGATATTAAGTCTCTAAAATATTATATTTATTCTTGGTTAACTTCCCTTAAAATAATCCTTTATATTTTATCATTCTTATTTGTCAAAAAATGATACAAAATGTATTATAAATGTCTTATAGAGTCAAGATACATTTCAAGCTATGAAAATACTTATAATTATGACATATTGTGATGGGTTTTTGTTAATTATATCGATCATAATGGTTTTAATATCTCAACATATTTCATTACCTTTTGGATGAGACTTCCATTTACTCACCATGATATTTAATGAATAATATTTTTTTGTTGAATACATTGTTATAATCAATAAATTTATCTTTTTAAAAGTGTACTTATAAAGTATTATATATCATTTTCAAAATATCTTCATAATGTTTCTAAATGTATCTTTGTAAAAGTATCCTTATATAGTTTCAAAAGTATCCTCAAATATTATTAACAGTACCCTCGTATAGTCTTATATATATTATTACTTGTTTGAATATATTAAAAAATATGAACTTTGACAATTAATCATAGAACTATTATAAACGGATAGATGGTGATTGATCGCCTAATTCCAAGTATCTAATTTCTATATGGTTATTAATTGAGATATATAATTATATGGATTCATATTTGAATTTGATTCTATATTGAAATTACATACATTAATTATTTTTTGGTCTATTAACCGAGAGATATAGATATAGAATTTATTAATGGAAAATATTTTTAAAAAATATAATTTAATCATTACGGTATATCACATAGCCCAATGGTTGTGGGGTATATGTCATGATAGGTTTCTAATTACATGAACAGATTTTAAAAGGGGAATCTTAATTTGTATTTTACAAGGGTATTCTGGTATTTCATCATTCTAATGTTGTTAAAATATCAAATACATACATTTTAGCCTAATTTAAAGTTGATAATTCTAATTCTTACCATATACAGCATTTTGGAATTTCTAGATGGTTTTTACATAACTTGTTTGAATGATTTGTTATGAATTGTATTTAGGTCCAACCAATGGTGATTATGTTTCATATATTTTTATATGGACACTATATAAATTGATTGATAATTAATATGTGATGGTCTCTTTACTTATGAACAATAATAAATTATAAATTTGTTTTGATAAATATAAAACCTCTGATGCAAATTTTTAGGGTTAGTTATTGTATGATTCGATGAAACCCCAAATGGATATTCATGGAAAAATTTCATTTCAATTAAAATTATACACTAAATATGGGCTTCAATGATGAAACAAGGAAAACATTAACATACTTGAATTATTTATCTAGTGTTCTAATGTGTTCCTCACCCTATGAAAATTGTATCCAGTGGTAGTTGATTCATGTGGATGTGCTCCACCAGTAGTGTTGGATCAATGATTTATATTCCAATTTTTATTGATTTATAATTTTTTAATGTTGAGTTTCATATGAAAAAGTATATGTTTTGATTTTTCAAATTAATTCATCTACAATATGTATTTTTAAACATCATTTAGAAATTATTTCAATTTTATTTTTGTTTTGAAATTTATTATTTTTAACCAAATTTCAATTATGTTCTTCAATATTTATTACCATTTTAGTGGAATGTTTTAAATATTTACGGTTGAATTCATTGAGAAAAATTGTGTTTCTCGAGTATAAATAAATAATATTGAAGTGTGGTAAACGAACTAACATAACAACTGATTGTAACTATTAATTAATTGGTTTCAAATGTTGATATCTATTTATAACATAATATTCAATTTATCTTTGTGACAATTTTCTTTTGAGGCACTTGATGAATTTGAAACTGATAATGTTGTATCAAACAATCACCTATACCAAGAGTTTGGAGATGAGAATGATCAAATAATATGTTGTCAGTAGGAGAATAGTATTTTCCCAATGAGATATTAGACCAATTAAACACAATTTTTGGTAACAGTAACTTGGAAAATGATAATTCATGTGCAAATAGGATCAAGATGAAGTAGAAGAGGCAAAAATAATTGTCACATAGGAGCATGAAATGGATCAAATGGTCAATGATGAATTTTCTAAATTTATGTAAATCTTGTTTTCATCACATACGTCATATACCATTGGGGAATGTGATTCATATGTGTTGATGATGTATGTGTTATATATTTCACCATTTAGTGGTCCAAATAGTGGTTAAGATGATGAAATTCCTAGCGATGACAAGGACATGGATGACAGTGAGGAAGAGTGTGGGGAAGACATCATGAATAAGCGCTAAGATGAGGGTAAGGATGAGGATAATGATGAGTATGAGGTCAAGGATAAGGATGAATATGAAATGGAATATATTGATGGCGATGATGGAAAAATTGATTCTTTTCATTTTTTACTAACATTTTTTGACATTTGATGTTTGATGATTTGTTATGAATGAATATATGTGATGTTTTGATTGTTTATTATCACAATATGAATTCATTAATTGGTTAATTATGAAATAATCATTTTTATATTTGTCATTGATGTTTGTTATAGGTAATTTAATAATGGGAGGGATATGGTGTGGCCTAAGGTGGCTATTGTACCAGGTTCTATTTGTTTAGTGAATTTTTTGTTTGTTTTTCTCACGTTCTATGGGAATAGTTGGGTTTCTATGGGTATGGGAACTAGGGTTTATATTCCAATGGGTTACATGGATCCGTTGTTATAGACCTAATCCAACAGTTCCAAACTTTTGGGATAAAACTATACAAACTGTTCAAACTACTTCTATAGGTCTATACATATGGTTTTGAACCATTCGATTATGTTTATACCAACTATTTCATGTAAACAATATATTAAATAAAATTGTTTAGAACTTTTATTAAATGTTCTGTAAAAACCATGGGTACAAGCCCTTCTATGACAGGATTATACCCAAATTTATGGAGAAATGTGCCTATAAGATCGAATTCCTATAGTGAACTATATATGTTATAATTCCTTTTGTAAGTATATATTATAATTCCATTAATATAATATATCTCAATACCATAGGTACCTAAAACATTATGATATAGAGACAAACTCTATGGATCCCAGATATATTGCATTAAAATATTGTAGACCTTGAACACATCATCACAATGTAATAATTGTAAATGAGATGGTGACCATATAATACATATAATGGTGTCAGTGATGGTGATCCTCTTATTTATATTAATGATCATTGAAATGGGTTACATATGATATGTATAAATATTGAATTTGGTGGTCTACAAACAGTTTCAAAATTACAAGGTAACTATTCCAATAGCAATGTCTAGGAAATATTCAGGAAAATATATTAAATATATAAGAGAGTCCAAGAGTATTAAATATTTCCCCCAATTAAAGTTTTATGTTCCTTCCCTCCCGTCTTCTGAACAAATGTTTGTTCCTTGGAATCATTATTGAGGATCCCTAGTGACCATAGTACTTTGGAAAGAGGGAATGTAACTTGTTAAATATATAGTAATCATCATGTTTTCTGGGTAATATAACAAACCTCATTTGAAACCATACAAGATTGAATCTCAATCCTATGTTAAAATAAAAAAAGGATCAATTGATCAGATACAATCATTCACTTTTTTCTGAATGAAGCTCCATTCCATATCAGAACAAAATGTTGAAACTGATGTGAATATTACTATAATTAAGTAATATGACAATAACATTATTTCCAAAGGTTGAGAAATTTTGTTTTCTATATCCTTAGAAAACATATATTGGTCACTATGAATATTTTTATGAAATGGATAATATAGTATGTTTCCCATGTATAGTTAATTGAGAATGATTCTTAGCTATGATATCTCATGGGTTAGTGGTCACAGATCTTATTATATATGTGACCATATATGCATTTTCCCTCATACTACCTTAAATTAAAATGTAATGGAATCATTAGCAGGGAATAATATTATACTAAAAATAACCCAATATCTCTTTTCTCGATGATATAAAATAAATAATTACCTACTAAATGCATCTATCATTAGATGTTGAAAATAATAATAAAATAATATCACTAACATTGAGCCATCATAAAACGGGAGTCTATGTGTAATGGTCTATAAGAGAAAAAAACCTGACATACAATTTCACCTATGGAGGGTCATGAAAAAGCCTTTAGTGCTTCTCTCCATCACAAAATTATTCTTGAGTCTACTAATGAATCCCAACAATCATCACCTTACAAATGTTGTGAAATTTTTTTGTGGATTTAGTTTGGACTACATTCTAGTTTAGAAGTTTCCCATGAGTAATCATGTCTACTATCGTCATCATCATCATCCTTCCAAAATCCCTTAGTCACTTGTTGAGGGGTCTTCACAATATGTTCATTACCAGGAAACATGGATTTATGTTACATAGAGCTCTCATCGGGTGTAAAATATTATGGGCCATAAGATTCAAGCTCATTGTACCACATTTTCCCAATAAAATCAATAAAACATATTCCAAAAAAAACTAGTGAAATGGAATATATTCCTTCCCACACATATCAGGTCCATCAGATTAATCTACCAGGTGGAAGGTGATAGATGCTTATTCATACCCCCATAAAAGAAGTATATCATCATATTACAATGGAAAATAGAGGATATTAGTGTCCATATATGCCTAGTTCAATTAATTTAATCTGATATTATATTCTTGTGAAAAAATGAGAATTCCTATATTTCACTACATAACCAACTAAAGGTCCACAATATTCTAGAAATGATGGAGCCACTTTGTTGGTATATTTCATAGATTAATGTCGGACAGGAAAATATTCATATCATGATCACCCCTGAAAAATATCATTATATCAAACATGAATAGATGGATACTATAGAGAAATATCACATTCTTTCTCCCATATAAGTGGATTGTTGGCATCCTCTAGTAATGAATGATTCATATCACCAAACCCATATTCTTTTTCCGAATGGGGTTCAACAATGTATTTTGGAAAACACCTCATGATAGGTTTATATTACTATCAAATATAGTTGGGGGAATGTTCCAATGGAATGTCATGATTGACCACATATTACCAGTCTAACCAAGGATCATAAATACATTATTCAAATCCCCTCCTAGAAATCACATATCCCTATTTATAGAACTAGTTGTAATATCCCTTTAGTTTAAATGGTAAAAAATATATTCCTATTATATTCTATGAAGGATTTAATCATTATCATTCAATGTTAGCAAAGGATTAGGTCCATATTCCTTATCTTATTTATGATGTTCATCAACATATTCTTATAGAGAATGAACATTTGAATCAGGATCAAATTCTAAATTTAACAAGGGTTTTCATGAATTTTTGGAAGCCACCCAATAAGGGGATAAAATATATTTCAGCAACATAGAAGGTCCTATATATACTCCAACAACTTACTAGTAGTGGGACCTTATTCTTGTGGTAGTATAGATACTATAACATAATTCAGAAACTATAGTCTCATATTCCTGCAAAATAAAAAATGGGTGATCTTCGTATTTAGAGCAAAATTTCTAATGAGTCTCATATTAACACCCTACAAAATTCCAGCACCCTTGAGATCATATAACACATATTTTATGAATATAATGCATCTATTGAATACTAATACAAATTAGAAGACCATAACTACAATGAAATTCATTCTCAGAGTAGAATATAGAGCGATTACAAGAGTATCACATCTAACGTGCTTCAAGGAAAACCTCACCATAGTTATATATCACCCATTTATGAAAATCCTCTCCTTGTTCGAGAAAATTTATATATATAGGTTCATGAAACATTGGGGTGAACCATATATAGTAATCTGTTTACTGCTAGAAACACTCTACCCCAGTTAGAAGGTGACCAGGTGTGGTGACCCAGTGGGGGGACCATTACCCTCGCCTTTTAAAGTTCATCATTCATTATCCATAAAAATGTCCTCTTTTGTTGACCTACGTAGATATATATTCTTCTAATGAAGAATAATATTTAATGTAGATGTCAAATTAAGAGGTGGAGAATATATTTTGCACTATGTTCTATTCCATCACCACTTCCAGCTATGACATACCAGGTGACCTAGTGAATAACGTTTTCGTTAAATAACCATAACATATAAAAATCATTTCAATGGATAAATAATTAGGTTGAAAATTATTAAAAATGTGATTATTATATTAATTATATGAATAAACTCCCATGTAATACATACAACTCTACTTTATAAATGAATTTTGACCCAAGGAGATTAATGTACTATGACTACTAATAAAATTTGGCCTCCACAACCTAACAGTTATTTTAAATTAATCATTGAATCCTCAATTGATATATGAACATAAGGGTTCTGTGAGTATGTATCACTAAAAATCATGTAATCCATAGTATTTTAAATGACTTTAAATATAGATTAATGCAATGTCATTGTTTCAAGAGAGGTTACATGACCAAGAAACTCATGTCCCAATGGGTCAATCAGGAATTCAATTCCTATCTTTAATACACAAAAACACTATTTCAAAATATATTTATATTCAAACCCAATCATGAACCATTCCCAATGATATTACAAGAATACATGTGATAACATAATGTTCATATTTCATGATACATGATATATCTATAAAATAATTACTTCACTATCCAAGTAGGTCTTACATCCAACCCATGTATGAGTTAAAATTCCCCAAATCAAGAATATTTCTCTTGAATCTTTTATAGTCTCTATTGGAAATCATTCCCATCCTATAGTGATTATTTAATATTTACCACTTCCTCCAAACATAGTTATAAAAATATGAGGAGACTCTAGAAAATATTTATGGTGAATTCAAATCAACCCCAACCCTTAGCTATGGGGTAATTTTTAACCCAACCACCACCTAGAAATTCATCAAATCCTCAACATGTTTTGGAAGAATCGATGAAACCACCACATCATCCCCAAAACTCATGATAGTGGGAATTATTACCATCTCTAATAAATAAAATGGTATTCTCGCAACATGGAAATGGATACAATCAACCAATGCTCTATCTTTTCCAACCAACAAAAAATAAACCAATCTCATTTATGGAATATTCATCTTGGATAGTCATAGATTCCCTGAAGGTAGGTATCTATAGACCATAAATTATATAATAATAAACATGGAATATTAAATACTACATGATCTGTATACCAAAATGTCCTAGTAAGAGATAGGGTCAAGGATAAGACCTTTATGGAACCCTCCATGGGGAACTGATTGGTGAATAGTCACTCTTTTATACTAGGAATTAAGGGATCATTCATGATATATAATATTACATGGTGAAAATCATTATTTTCAGTCCAAATTATACAATCTAATAAATTTATTTTGAGGCAATAAATGTATAAATAAAAACATGTGAGATGGGTCACACTGATCCACAAACTAAGGCTACATGTGGTTAGATTCAAAGGAGGATCTAAATCCCAACACCTCTAAATTATGAAATTCCAGCCCAGTATTTCTATTACACAAATGATAAAGAGATAACCATGGATACATCCCACTCCCCAACATGAAAGGATGAAATACCCTCTAAATAATAGATTTTTTATTCTATGACGTTAAGATATACAATGTCATATTACTCGACAAGGAATTGCTGGAGGGAAATATTACTAGCAAATATTAATTTCCAAAATAACTAAATTCGTCTCCTCTCACCCTCAAGAGGGAGAAAATATTCTTGGGAGTGTGGAATCTAAACATAATGTTTTATTTTGATCTACACAACTAGTTTATATGAATTTCTGAATTTACAAAGGCCACATTTTTCTTATGTTATGATGAGAACCTCCCCCAAATTACGATAACAACAGATTTACAATGTGAAAAAAAATATATCCAATGAATGTATAGTGATGTATAAAATCCTTTCCCACTTTCTATAGTTTTGAATTAGTTTTAAAATGTTATCTCAAAAAATCCTTTATGACATCATCTCTCTTGCTCCTCTAATTGAACATACAGAAAGGTGGTATGTCCCTATATATCCAAAAAGGAATCCATTTACCAAATAGTTAAATTCCAATTTCCATTAATTAGATTATAGAATCTAGTTTTCTAAATATTTCATATCAAAAGATAAATATAGTATCATTTATCACACTTTGTGTCTTGGTATGGTAGAAGGATAGGGCTGTGAGAGAAGCATATGGTAGAAAAACAATGTTTCTTAGTATAGAATGTGGTAATATGCTTTTATATCTAGTATAGTAGCCTCCACAAATGATTGTAAATAGTTGGGAATATCATAAATAACATTCGTCTATCAATTCATCTATACATTAATGATCAAATTGATCATTATCATTTCAAAGAATAAACAATTCCAAAATGAAAGTGTTTCCAAATTCATCTCTTAAATGAATGTCCTGATATATTATCTCATTATCCTACTCTCAAAGGATAATTTATGGGAACTATATTTATAAAATATTATATATTGATTACATATAATGGAAATCCTACTCAAATATCCATGAAGGTTATAGGAGTATTTGGATATGGACCAGGCTTTGGAGGGCATAATTAAGGGAACATATGATAAATATTGTATCATATATATATTTTAGTGGAATGTGTATGTTAGGAAGAAACTAATTCTATTATACTGAAATCATTTCTTGTTCCCATTAGAGCACCCAATTAAGATGCACATCACCTAGTGCCTTCCCATTAGTGGTAGCAACAGAGACGTAAAAAGTGATCATGGTCGGACATGATTTGAGAAATTGAAGAACAAATTATTGTCCCTTTTAAATTGATAAGTAAATTGTATTTGATATAGTTGGGTAAAACCATTTCTACAAGCCTCTTAAGCCTATGAAACCCTATTTGGTTATCGGAAATGATCATCTTGACTATTTTGCTTTTAATTGGTAGTTTCATCGCACAATTTAAGACTAATTTGACTTTATGTAAATCCTCTTATGTATGATTGATGTTCGATAATTAATACTGGGAAAAGCTACCGTAGAAGTGGAACATGTGTGTTCCATAGAAATAAATTATGATGATGTTTGGAAATATGTTTCAACCTCACCTGAATAAAATAATGATAACTGGGTATCTGGAATGGCAGTCGATCCAGATCACAAAAATCTCAGAACAAAAACCCCTCAACCCGTATTATCTTCAGAACCATCCACTTTATCCATGTAAATGACAGAGGCACCATCTACTAGTGGCTGATCTAATCAACCAAATCAGAACATATTTTTGGAATTAGAACCACATATGGCTCCCAAATTGACCCTAACTCTCACAAATTCTATGCCCACATTCCCCGGAGAATAATCACCATTCTCCAAATGGAACACCGGTTGGATTAATAACTATTATTCAGAATTCATAACATCATCCAATAATAATATCCATTCTATTTTTATTAATATAAATATATATGATCATGAGTTACTTATAAAAACATTGTATAATGTGGATTTTGTTACAGATGTTAAGAAAATAATGTAAGACATAGTCATCGATGGGCCCAATATCTAAACCACATCTATGAAAAAACTATATGAATAATACAAACTTGTGGCGGATCAGTTCATTATTCCCAACATTAATATGGATAGAATCTGAATTCCTGAAATATTAATACAAATTTGAATATTTTTTGTAATTGATAAGTGGGTGTGCTACTGTCGAACCATTATATATTAGTGTTTATACCATATTATCCCATTATTTGACTAGTATAAATTACCACATCATATGTCCTGTTTTCAAATCCATTTTCATCATGAAAAAAATCATTAATTCATATTCCTTGGAGAACCCCAATTTTGGGAAGAGCATACCCCACATTATGAATTATGACATCATGAAACATATACCTATGAATACCAACCATTATCTCATTGGTGAACACCCACTATCTATAAAAAATTAGGGAGGTTCTTCTCATGGACCTCCAAAATTTCTAGGAGTTTGAGATATAATTCAATGTGACAGATGTTTATTGATTTCAAAAAAAACTTGAGTAATGTCATTAAACAATATCATTAACATGAAAAAAATGATGAAATGCTATTTATGGAAAAATTTGACCCCTATCCAATATGTGAAGTCATGAAAATGCTAAAATTCAATGGGTTCTATTCATTAATGGATGAGGGATTAATGAAATCCTCGTATAAACCCTTTAAAATTTTGGATTCATTGAGGATGATATTTCTCCAATGAATATGTCCATTTAGGGGTGTGATAAGATCAATAAAATCCACCCAGAATGATAAATATAAAATCCCAATTCAAAGATCTTGTATCGAATACCAATTTCAAGATCATGCAGAAAGATAAAAAATATAATTTAATAATCCAGATATCTTGACTTCATATCCACTGGATAGATCCCTCAAAATTTCATGGATTTTTTAAATACCACATTGATGGGAAGGTTTAAATGTTGTGTAATAATAAAACCCCTTTTGAATGTTTTCAATTCTAATACAGTAAGATGGGTTTCTATAAGAAGGAAGAAAATCAACAAATAGATGCTTCACATATGAGGTTTTATAATCCTAATGGTCAAAAAACCACCCCTACACAACCATAGAGCTTGATCAGTAATGATTAATTTCATCTAATAAACCATATCAATGTGACATATCTAGGTCTAGTAGTCCATTGTAAACTGAACTCATATTTGAACATGTATAAGCAAGAATTATTATACTATATAAATTCGTCACACAAAAATAAATTATTATCAATGCCGCATATGTGATAAGAAAGTAAATATTATTTAATTGGTAATAAAAACACCCCCAATAAATCTCTTATATTTTAGGATGTCCAAATTCTATGACCTGGTAATAGTAATGTGGAATGGAAGGAACATCCATAAATATATTTTTTATGATTGCAACACATTAGCACTCATAGAGACCGAGAGTATCCTCTTGTACCTCTTTAGCGTAAAATATGATCTTATATTATCTACCATTGTCAATAATACATTCAATTAAATATAGACAGTGGATAATGTGGGTGGTCTTAATGACACCACTCCAATATTCAATGAAGGAGTGTCTACAACAATTAAAAATCTCTAGAAGGTAAATCTATGTGAAAAATAATGTATGTGGCCAATATTGATAATAATATACATGAATTTAGAATTTAAATATATATATCTCTGTCATTATAAATGCAGAACTATTTTTTTGTTCATTTGGAATAAAACAAAAGTTCTTCGATTTGACCCTAATGTGGATACCCTTCACCTTGGCATGTCTGATGATCACTAAGGATTCAATTATATACCCCAAGAGAATTCATCATTTAAAAAATCAAATTTCAAATATGATGATTATACTATCATCAAATTTAGATTTATCTAAGCGGTTAAATTCCAAAAAAAGATATAAAATATTTTCCCTATTATGAAGAATAGAAGGTGGATTTGGGACCATATAAATTTTAGGGATCTAATTCGACAATCTAGAAATAATTATTTCCTAGTTAAGATCATGTAAATCCTAATTAACATAACCTTAAGAATTTAATCCCATTTCATTATAAATGGGTATTGTATGTACAATTCTATAAATATATCCCCTGAATATGAGGAATACACCAGCTTTAGTGAACTTTAAGCAATATTATATTATCACATTATACCTTTTTGATGGAATAATGTAAATTCCACATACTAAGATATTATTAATCATATTTTTATTTTCTTACTAGGAATAATTATGTAATTCTAGGTTAGGGAGTAGGTGGCTAAATCCGAATAGTGTTCTGAATATCTTACATAACATCAAACAATCATTAAAAAAATTAGAGCATCATTGTTTTATGATAGTCCCTCTAAAAAGATCATTTAGAGTAATAGCTTGTAAATTCATTGTATTTTTCGTACAATTGCATGATATTTTGGTCTCCCTAGCGAATACAATAGGATCCTCAAAATTTTCTGTCATTAAAACCACATTGGATTTAGAGAAAATCAGGGATAACGTTATCATATGAAGTGTTAAATAGACAAACTAGATAGATAAACATTTATTTCCACTGTGGTAATGAAAAAATATATTATTCTATCAATGGAATGATGAATTCTCATAATAATTATAAAAAATAAAACAAAATCTATGACTCCCACCAGCCTTAATGCCACTAATATAATGGCAGACATTCATCTTATCTATGGTCTCCCTTGATTTGTCCCTATAAAACCTTCTCAAATAGTATAATGATGTGGGAAAAAAAATTGTTTCTACTAAATCACCCAAAAAAATGAAAAATATCAACATCCAATATTCCAACATTGAGAAGAATTACCTTTCAATTTTCTTTAAAATTAAATGGATATTGTACAATATTCAGCACAAATCATTCTACATGGACTCTTACACATACTTACACAAGTATATTTTTTCCATCTTTTATAAACCCGGTCATTGGCCGAATTGGGTTCATATTAAAATAATATGAATTCCAATTTATATCTCATAAGGAAATAAAATGGTAGGATATACTGGATTTCCTTGCAGAATATCCTAATCTAGAAAGCACGCTACAAAACAAAGGGATCCAAGACCAAGGGGTTTTCTAAAGCCACAAAACTCTAAAAACATGGGTTATTTTTTCAAATAGTCATCTTACAGTTTAACCAAGAAGGAAATACAAATATTGATACTTAAATTACCTAGTATAGTTATTATCATTGTTTTTCTAGCCTTGGTAATTTTTCCTATATCTTCTTGTTATCAGAAGGGTGTACCAACATTGATGTATAATACCAATCACCCATTGTAGGAATATAATTATACCTACCACTATAAATATATTATCTAAATGTCTATTGTGTTATAAATTGGGGAAATAAACATATCAATAGTGAGTAAACCATTAATAATGAAGAATTAACCCCTCTTATTGGCTATGTTAATAGAATAATGGAATTATCCCCCTTTAACTAAAAGTAAATTTCATCTGTATTCAAAGAATTCATATACATATTCAGTCAATAATTAATCCATATCTGTGTCCAATATCGACTAGGATGAGACATCATTCTAAATCATACACTAAAGGGTGGTTTACCAAATCTAAATATATGACATAGAGGAGTTCAATTAGACCAAATTAATTCCATTGTGTGGAAAGCCTATGAAACAAATTAGATTGACGAGTCTCATAATTGAATACCCAAAAAAACATGACCCTCTCATTAGATTAATGGAAAAGGAAGTATTTTTTGTATGAAGTTCTGACCATCACCCATGATGATAGGATAATTAATAAGAAATTATTCCGAAATAGGGTCTTGGGTGTTGTCCTACTCAAATGCATTGTAGAATATGAGACTCGTTCTATAATAATTGAAGACTATTTTGGATCCTACGATGCCCATTAATAAATTACTTGTATTTCCAACGATATTAGAAGGCTTTTATATTTTTTATATCTTATTAGAAAACTATGTGGAGTTCATGACAATGTTGCATAACCGTCAAATACATACAAACTCCATCTATAATTCTTGGATATATTTCTTGATTCAAAATTCTCATAGCTTTTCCTCATGTTTTGAATGAACATAAAGGGTCCATACCCACAAACCCCCACCCCCCCCCCCCCATAGATATAAAAAATTATTTCAAATACATTATTACTACAATATATTTTTCACCCAATGGGATATGTCCATAATAAACATGGAATTCCATAAGTGTCACATTTTAAACATTTTATGTCAAATATCATTATCAATTATGGTGTCCCCCATGTAATATTTGTGGAAAAAGAACCAACTTATATTCATTTGAGTTCATGAGGTCATATGTAAATTATATTTTTGATTACAACCATTCCTCTCAATATCATGAAATTGAAAATGGGATGATTGATTCATTCTATAATTATATGTCATATATACTCTGTAAAATTAAAAACAAGGAATAGATTTTAGGGCCAAAAAAACTCTGGTAGGATTTGGGGGCTTATCAAACCATGACCTTTACCAATTCAAAATAATCCTCATATATTTTTTTATATAATAGTGGAGGTCAAACCTTTTTAAGTATAGTTTCCCACACTCAAAATACATATTTGTGGTCATATTTCAGAATATGAAATACCATATATGTGTATTTATGTTTTATAATGACCAAATTAAAATATGATTTATAAATTATAAAACCTAGAAGTCTAATATAATCAGATTGATAATGCATTCCATAATAATATCCTTATCCAAACATTCATTTATTTTTAGTTGGAATTGGTTCCTAAATAATCAATGATACCCTTAGAGAAACTTCTATTTTTGTATCTAATGTGGGAAGGACCTTACATAACACCACTGTTCTATTCAAATAGTGCTTACACCGTAGCTGCAATAGATAGAGAAGGCAAAGAAATCCCCAAAAATTAATGTTTTTTCAAGAAATGCATTTCATTATTCACATGTGAACCACAACTCATGGAATAAATAATATAAACTGCACAAAAACCATGACTAGGAAGAATTAATTTAAACTAGACAACACCCTTTGTCCCCATCAAAAAACCCTTAGTGTAGAAATGTATTGTCCTAATTACTTCGTGTTAATGTAAAATAAAACTCACTTACCACATGATATTAAAAAACATGGAATATATACTATCCTACAATACCTTAAAATTATTATACCAGTGCACCATATGAGACCCATGACTAGATGATATCCATATTTATATAATTGAAATTCCTTCACATGATTCAAGAGTCAGACCAACATGGGGAATTTCATTGTAATGAACTATATATGGCATGATTACCATTATTTGGTCATATGTAGTGATTTCTTTAAATTTTACACTAGGCCTAGAGACATCAAATTAAAAAGATAAGTTTCCCCAATTACACATTAGAATTTTAAAATGAAATAACATTGTCTTCGTAAAAGAACCTTCACTCGTAGATGATTGGTCTCTCTTTTACCCAATGTGGAGAAAAGGTTATTATAACTAACTTGTGAGTTATACACTTGTAAAAACCATAAAAAGTAGAGAGAATACATTAAACATCATAACATCCATATCATTAACTTATGATCATAAAATTCATAGTCACCATCCTCACCACAAAACTATGTAGGGGACCATTTTTGTTTAAATATTTATATATGGATTGATTATTTTAAATACAAGATACATTGTTACAATAGAATACCCTTTCATTGGACCAACCATGTTTAAAAAAATATAATACCATTATCCTACATAAGATCATGATTCTCCTAGGGAACATCATCTATTATATGACATGTAACTTCATTCCAAGAATTTATCGATGAAAGAAATTACTAAGCCTAATTGTAGGCTACCCACAACCAAAACCCTCTCGTATGATTGATATATAACAAATAAAGTCACCCTCAAATGGAAATAATATTTTTAATATTCTCTCAGAATTTATATCCTCTTCTAATTTGAGATCTCTTTTCCTTCATGATATATATAACAGTTAAATATCATGAACCCAGATGATAAGGGATAAAATATCTTGAAATCAGTAGCATGACCCCTTCTCCCAGTACAATAATTTTATCTATACATTATAAATTTTCCTTGATATCTTCATATATATTTATTTCAATCATATTAGGATACATATAAATTCTTAGGTGTGACATACATGGATGAACCACATGTTCATAACCATCTTATACCCCCACTTCTCCCTTATATATGAGTTAGATCTGTACTAGAAAGCATGGATCTATTTTTATAATTGATTTATTTTCATAATTATATGATCAAATTCTGAAAATAATTCATTTTAAAATTGATGTATTAACTAATATCACATCAATAAATGGTCTTCAGATATGTGAAAACACATTTTAATCCCATTTCATAGGATCTATATTATTGTATGGGACATTTCCCTCCCAAAAATACACAGGAACTGATTCTTGTTTGTGCATCATATGAAGTGACACTTGGATTTTCTCTCCCAAGCCCTACTATAATATTTGTTGACCATGATTAAGGTATCACTCAATTTTATTTTCCTTCAATTGAGTGTGATATGTGGAGAGGAATCCTCATAATCATTGTGTACGGATAGATAAAAATGACTATTCATTAAATATGAGTTTGATCTACGCTGGGATCCATACATGATATTTTTTTTATTGATTATTATCCTTAAAATATAAATAGTGGTAATCAGATTGTTCAAGTAATAATAAATTAAAATGACCCCAACTCATCATAGTGTAGGAAAAATTACATATCATTTAATATGGGGCTCTTCCATTCTCATGGATGAGATGATTTTATTTTACCTCATTAGATGTTATATTTACAAAAAACAAAAAAAAATTATAGTATTCCCTATTATGTAAAATTTAGATAAGTGATGGAGTCCATGGCATGGGATTTCTCATACATAAATATGTTATATGGTAAAATGAACCATATATTTCCTATCCCCAATGGCAATTCAATCCTTTCGAGTAGAATATGTGTTATTCTATTTCTACCTCTTTTTTCCCACAATGGTCATGAATCACATGAGATTATATGTTTTGGAAAACTAAACCATAGGTAATATCATGACTACAATATGGGATACATCAATGGTAGACCTTGAATGACCTTAAACATCTCAATATTGGGGAATTCATAGAGACTCACCTAACATAAATATGATTCATATTTACGTACGGTTTTATTAAAAATGAGTCATTTCTATATAATCCCCCACCCAGATATGGATATTTATTAATAACCTAATACATGGATAAAAGTTACATATATATCACCTTAACTATATGATGTTAACATTAATTGTATAAGGTATTTTGTTGTATAATATTAAATTGTATGACAATTTTGTCCATTATTCTTGTTGTTAAAATAAATATAATATGAATTCGCATTGAATGATTTAAAACTATAAATACCATAATAAATTATCAATCTTTATCAAAAGGACCATGAATGCCTGATTATGGCTAATCAAGGTTCGGAGTTCATTTATCATCTTTCTAAGAACATAAATCTACAAATTACACTTTTTTCATGGGTGTCTTGGTTATCTAAAAACCATCTACTACCCTTTTAATATAGTACGTTGGGTTTTATGTTTCCCTCATCATTAATATGAATAAAAGGCCATTTTACATGAATATTTGCCCACATATTTTCGACCTAAGGAATATATACATTTCTAATTGTGTCCTTTGATCCTCATGACCATTAACCAAACTATAATGAAGGTAGTCCCCTTATAATGATTCATTACTAACACTTTTTTGTTTATCCAATACCATTACTCATGATATAATAACCTTGATCAATGATTTAAAATACTTTCATTTCAAATTCATCATAATTTTAGAGTTTTTTTGTCCCCCTGATTTTCAAATTAGGTTGTTGTGTCAAAAATCTTCCAGATACCTTATCTATGCAATATGACCTTATACATTGTGTAAATTGGTCAAAGTTTTGTTACCTTGAACTATATCCTTTAATATTTTAAATTTCAAAACCATAAATATCAAATTAAATATATATAAATCATTTTAAATTCGAAACAAAAAATAATATTTCTGTGTAAAATTAAAGTGTCTTCTCAATTAGAACCTCATCTTTGGATATTAGGAAAAATATAGATAAAAATTAATGTAAAATGATCACATGATCTATCTGAAGACACTTAGAAATGCCATGGTCTTCTTGTGGGATCGTTCTATAATAGTAAAATATCAAATCAATGATAAATCACATCCATTTTTATTGATAAATGGTCAATAACATTTTTAAAAATCTTTTTCTGTGTTCAAAACCTCATTTGATAGAATCTCCTATATAACATACTTCATTACTCATATTTTTGAACCTATATAAATACTTCATGGCCCTAATAAATTTTAACATCTTGATTCAAGGAACCCTCATCTTGGATATTTAAATAATACCCATTCCATTGTATATGATTACCTAACCTATCTATAATAGGCATGTTTTCCTTGAAAATACTCCTATGATTCTTGTAATCCCTGTCAACAATATAAAAACACTCTCTACATAAGTGTTGTTCTAGATTATCCATAATAGGTTATCCCAATCACATCTTCCATTACTCAAAATCTTTGATTCCATATTTAGAAAATCCATTATCCAACTATTTATGTGGATTATACATCCTCCACATTACATCTCCAAACCATACTCTTTGTTAATGAAAGAATACGGTGCCTCATTCACGGACTATTTGGTGGACCTCAATGTGTGACACTAAATCGTATGATATAAATTATAGAACTCTGAACCATAAATTGAATTCCACTAACCCCTCCCACCACCACCCCATAAAATTCAATGACAATATATAAAGGTAATAATCCCTTTATTTACATATAGTTTCAATAGAAATATTCTAGTTAAGAAATTAACATGGTTAAAAAACCCACCCTTGATAGTTTACATTCCAATAACTTACATAAAAAATAATGTGTTCGAATATTTAAAAATAATCCAGGTCCCTTCAAAAGGAAATTATATTTTTATAGGATCCCCTTCTTGACTATGCATGAAAGCTCATGGAACATTAATATGTGCCGCTAAGATATTAACTAATTGTATATTTTACTTTGAAAATGGAATATAATCCTTATGAATACTTTTAACACTGTAAAAGTTTCTCATCACCTCACATTTATTTTTCAGAATCCATGACATGTTTACACTATCTCATCATCCTCAGTTGGAAATCCTTTGGATTTAATTTACACAATCTATAAACTATCCATCCTATCGAATTATACTTCCTCGATACTACATCACCATATTTCATACCAATTCATATATATCATTATTAATTACTTCCTTATTTTATTTAACTAATTTTTGGATGAAGTAGACTTTTGAACTACAATAGATTCAACTCCTCTATGTGTTTACCCCATTATGAATTATGAAATGAAAATAAAATCATCGTGGAGTTTCAAATAAGATAATCCAATAAGAGTTGAGACTTATTACTATAATACAAATTGTTAAAAAAATGGATGATGAAAAAAGTGGAGGAGATTTATTATGGTATAAATTTTAATATCATCAAATTATTTTTAACTTTTTATACCACTATTACTTATTCAGTGAATGCTTATATTTTATTATTTACTTGTATTCAAAATAAATGCTCATAAAATAATAAATCATATGGGACACCATGGTTTGTTAATTATTTTTTCCTTCCATGTAGATCACTATACCCATAGTGTATGGTGGTTATTATCACACTCAAACACAAAAAAAAATTTATTATCAAATAAATAAATTTGAAAATGTATGAAATGGTACATGTTTTCTTATAACTGAATAGGTACAATACAAGACACTCTTTATATAACAAGTTTATGATATCATCATGCTCCTCACAAAGTGACCATTAGTGTAACACATTTATTCTTCTTTGGATTCCAATTAATGTGATCAAATCCATTTAAAATTTTCACTCAAATGGACTCATTAGTTATGGAAATCGATGGGGTTTCCCTTATTTTCCCTCAATCCTAATCATATAATTATACAATATAGTTGAAATAACATGGTTTTTAATTGAAAAAAGATAAAATAGACACATATCAACTTTATCACATATTCTTCGTCTAACAGTGATCTTATATAAATAATGAGAGGTATTAAATTTCAATGTGAGATTCTCAAATTCTTTTTAATAATGATCCCTTGATATTGTACTTATTTTCATTAATTAGTATATTCTTTAAACATTATCAAAAAAATATTATTATCTTATATATATTTTATGTATTTTATATTGAGTTTGTTCACCTTTGAACATTATGCCATATTATTTTCTTTAACATGGTGTTAAAAAAATATCTGGTTATTTAAAGATATCAACAAAATATAATTTCATGCACATGTGTTACTATTATACTAAATTAATATCTTGCATGATATCATAGTTAATCCATCATAAAATTACTGTAACACCTGACTTGCTTCCAATTAACATAATTTTTTATAGGGTGTTTTAGGGATTTCGTGAAACCCTTGATTGATTTATGTAACATTGATGGAATAATACCTTAATAGTGTAAATTATAACGTCCCGACTAGGAATCAAATATGTGGTTTCCCAATCTAGTTGCTCACAAGGTCTCTAGCACTCATCTCTTTATTCTTGAGGCAACCAACTAGTAGTGAGGGTCCATGATGGTGTAGTGGGAAGATTATAACCACATAATCATAGTATCACAATAGTTTAGTAAATGTATAATAGAATGTACCTAAAAAATTAAAAGTAGAATAGCTAAATGTGAATCATTGAAATAAAATAAATATCCATCAATAAGAAATATATAGTATCATTTACAATATTTTATAAATTTATTTTTCTAAAATAGAATTATAGGAATCTATAGAAGTAGGCATACATTCATATTAGTATTTCAAAAGAACCAAAAATACCAAAATCGGATCCCTGATAGAATCATGATCCATAGCTTGATATTATAATTTGCTGGTCCCATGAAACAATCAATCATGAATCTACACATGGTAACACACCCTTATCCCTACATGCATCTACATCATTTCATAGGCTATCAATCGATTCCCGGAATATGGTTTGAGATATACTCAGTTGTCCCCCATAAATGGTCTATATAAAAAATATAGCATGTGAATATAATTTATAGGTGGTGTAGTTATATCAGAAAAAGGTGTAAGGTAAATAACAGATATGACTAGTCCATGAGAAAATAACATAATTAGAGTATGATATAACATATGATAATCAATTATTAAATATTATGTTTTAGTAGCAAGTAGCGACTAGTGCGGAATACACCACATGTGAGGAGAGTAACAATCCTACATGGGCTAGGTCCCAATGTAAAAACTAGTGCGACCTATATCTGTATTTGTGACTGTATATTGAAGTTGAGGGTTATATACCTCAAGAATTCTCATCGATGTCATATTTAAAATAATCATACATAGGATTTTCATGTGTCATACCTCAATCCCCATGTCAATAACATATAATTATACAAAAAGTATCATACATTCATAAGAATTCAGTTCCCAACCAAAATGAAACATTTATCATACAATTTTATGAATTAATTTTCATACTGATACGTAACAAGTTCTATATATTTATATAAATATGGTTCCAAAAAGATATGTAATATGTGGCATACCTTTACAAGAAGGTGATTCCATACTAATAATTAATAGTTTCTTTAAATTTTTACAAACATTGTGTTATACTATTATTTAACACATTACTCTTATGATATAAAATGGAAATGGATTTGATAGTGTCCATACCCAATTACAACTATCGCTATGAAATGGAACAAGCCTTGATAATATCCATATCATTCCTTATTTCATTTATTCCAAACATTTATCATTTTTAATAACATTTAATAACAAATAAAATGAGGCATATAGATCATTATGTAATTCATTAAATTTCATATAGCCTCGCGATGATTTATGGGGATATCATACACATAAAGGGTGGTTTCAAAATAGGGAAGATAAAATAATATAAAGCATGGGTGGCCCAAGAAGAGGTTAAAAACCTCAAACCATGTCTTAGGGATATTTGGGAAACACCTTTAAGGTTCCAAGAAGTTATTTGATGAATTTAATTAATTTATGAGAATCACCATGGGTGACCAATGTGTTAAACACAGACTATAATTATATATAAAAAATGGAAAAGTTATAAACCACTTAATGTAATCTTATGGTATAAAAATCATCATGTACCAACCATTGGTTTGTCCTAAATCTAAGAAAATGGAAGAATAGATTAATATCCCAAAATATGGAATTTTAGATTAAACCAAAATGACTATGCCATTATGAATTAAAATTATGAATGAAAGTAAAGGAATGGGGAGTATACTGTAGGAATCCATTGTGATAAATTGTGTCACAAATAGAGGTTGAATAAGAAAACGTATTCAAAGCCTATGGAAGAGGGGAGGATAAGTCTTTAGATGGGGAGTGGAGCCACAGGGCATGGGAAAGAAAATAACATAGTGGTGAGGATTTAAAATAAATAAGCATAAAATGTTGTTTAACCTCATTTTAGGAGGTCTCATGGTTTGAATTCATAACTGGCAAAACAATACACCAAGAGTTTTTACCCCACAACATAGGGGGAACACCACACACAGTCTATTTTGAATAGTAATAAAATCCATGTACGACCCATGTGAATACTCATTACCAACCCAACATAGCCTAATTATCCCTTTCATGGGTTTGAAAAAATATTTGGCACCCTCATTGGTTTGCACAATTTGTGGTGAATGGTTAAAAATAACCATGAGATTATCAAGTTCCTCTTTTATTCTCCATACATTTGAGCTCCACACTTCAAAAAAACCTCATTCACATTTTATTCCACAGCTATGAGATTTGACGTGTTTATAATGATTAAATCATGGATTCAAATTACATCTACAGCGTTCCATAACTCAATGAATGGATGGGATCATATAGTGATCCCCTGAAAAAGGAACGTTTCCCTCATTTACCATTACAGTGTTGGTAGAACACAATCTGAGAATATCTGTGATCACTGATCATGTACATAATCCTCTTTCTCTGAGGTCTCACCATTTAGGTAGTTTTGATATCATTCAACCCATACTAATGGAACTGTCCTACCTATGAGTTCTTTTGTTCTTGGGACAATTATAAATATAGGGTGGACCTCAAAATATCAATTAGCATTTATGCCACCTCATTAGGTTGGAATTCATGAGAAGTGTCTGAAAAATAATGACCTAAACTACAAATATGAAAGACATTGGGCATATAATAATTTTTCTTTTTATGTTATATTTGATAATTACTGAATATAACCATCCCTAAAACAACATTATATCCATTATACAATGATACATGTTAACTTTTTTCCAATAATGATGATACCCCAATCACAGTGAATAATGTAAGAAGAATAGACTACCCTCCTTGAAATCTTTTAGTCAAAAGTGAATATTGGAAAATGATTCTTACCTAGACTGTGTTATTTAAATACACTTTCAAATTAGATTAATCTTATTTAATGTCTCTTAAATGGTATTATGTCTATAGAATTCTTCCTAATCTTAATTTAACCATCATATAGGTGAACAGAATGGATTAAAATTTTAAACCTCAGAAGAAAAAAATAGACAATTTCCTTAAAACTATTATTGTTGGTGAACTACGTAATGGAAAAATGTTTTTCACATGAAACAATGATAACAAGGATGCATTTATAGAGCAAGTACTCATGAACATGTATTTTCCATTCTAATTTCATTTTAGTCTGAGGGTGTCGGTGTGTTCTCAAAATCAAATTTTCACTAAAATATTTCCATAATCCCTTTGAGGGACAAAATGTGAAAGCAGAATACATATTATAAATGATAGTATGAGGGATACCATAATGGTATATTAACTTATAGACTATGAATCCACCCAAGATCATCCTCTTAGAATTAATCTCTAATAAGTAATAAGTGGATGACTGTTGGGCACCTATCTACCATCACCCATACAACATCACTTCCTCAAGGGGATCTCGATATGATCATCAAACCATCCAGAGTGTAATTATATAAATTCTACATATGAATGAACATCCAATATAAAACACCTTCTATTCACTATTGGTATGCCTTCACTGGTTAGAATGTACTACACCGAGTAAAAAACCATCTATCACTCTTTTTATACCAGGACACCAATATGAGTGATATATTTCATGATAAATCATTGTAATTATAGGGTGAAAAACAGAAGAATAAATAAAAGACTCTCAAAAAAATTCTTCTCAGGTGACTATTAGAAAATAGACGGATCCCTGGATGCACATGACGTGATACTCGTCAAACATCCATCGTGGTAGTGATTCATCACCTTAAATAATCTCCCATAGTATTAAGCCGTCGAGATTCAATAACAACCTCATCTTCAATCTCTATAAAAGTGAATAGGTATTGATAACAATTAATGTCAAAAACATCCATGATAGACCGAAAACTCCATATTCATCTTAGAGAGTATGTAAATAATCTATCACTCATCAGTAGCATCTTAAAATACCTATGTTACAGCCCTCTATATCAAATCTTTGGCTACAACATTTACCATACTATGCGTATAGGGAAGATCAATGTTGATGAAATGAAGGCATTCAACCCACCTTCTCTTCCTGAGATTTAAATCATCATGTGTAAAGATATATTTTTCTATCTCGCATACACCACAAAATTCTATCCTAGAAAATAATACATACATCAATATAATGTTTCAAAAATAGATTAATCAGAACCCCTTGTTTTGTAAGGGAACAATTACTCCATATATTCAGTGTCAACCTCTAACATACTATAGTGTGGGACATTTATCTATTGAGTGGCACCACCCTGATGCACTTGGTAACGTGTCCTATATCTACAATGTAGAATCCCCTAATGTTCTAGGGTTTGGAACATATAATGGAGATCCCATCTCAACTTTGAGTCATAAAAGCGAGGGGTGGGTCCTCCGCCCACCAACATATGTGATACTTTTGTAAATCCTTGAAAGAATCTTTTGATCTGTTCACAGACTCATCAATGTGTGCAAGGATGTGAGACAAAGATTTAATTTCTATCTCATTTGGGTATTCTAGATGTATATATATATATTTGTCTGTGTGTGTGTGAATCTGTTGGATTTCATTCCCCAAATTATTCAGGTTCATCTGAATACTACTATCATATATTTTCTTTATCCAACTTTAATTTTAAGTTCATCCAACAATGTATGTACATACTCACCCCTTCATTGGATTTACACAAACATGTCATAGTTTGTGTATATGATGGATAGATCAACAGTGATTTTGATGAAGCATTATGATATATGGGTGCATAGATAGCATAAGATTGTCGGTTATGAATATCAGTATCCAACATCTCTCATAATTCCATTGTTCAATTTTTTTGGTTGGGACATTTTTTGGGGTTGGGGATGTTATTTTACCCATTACACATTAGTTTTAATCATCCATACACTATTGTTTTTCCCAGTGATTATTTCAATCATGAATTTAATCAAGTTGATACTAAACTTTTATTATTATTCTAAATTGATTCATGGTGACTATTAAGTGAGTTTATATTGGTGTAATAGGAAAAGGCATCCCAATTAAATTATTCCCTCTCTACGCTTTCCACAAACACATCGACTATTATAGGTGGTCTTACAGTTGTGATAGATTTTTCTTCCACCAAATTGGTGGGAATGTGTGGTTCATGTTATTGAAGAGAGGTATTTGATCTGGTTCATCATTGGGTTAGATTTTAAGTCAATACCCTATTTAGAATTTCATTAGTACATAGGTTAATAGTGTAAAAGAGTCTAGAGTTCAACTTTTAGTCTAGGGAACCCAATGTCGGTGTATAATTAAATTTATCCATACACCAAGACTCTGGCTACCTTTTGTCCATAAAGCATACTGAGACATTTTTTGTAAGGAATAATGGTACATTAATTATATATGATTGAGTACTTTTAATTTATATCATTATTAAGAACCCCACACACACTTATATATATATAAATATTCATAAAACAATTTTACGTATTATTCCGTTTCATGACATTTCTGTGAAGAAAAATAGAGATGTCATAGATTAAAGATCATGATAATGAAAATTTATTTATGATGCCTTGGTTCAGAGGTCATCCCATTAGATGGTTCCTCCATGAAGGTCAGAAGTTGTAACCCTTCCTTTCAAGAAGCTGACTATACCACCAGGATATTATGATGATGTGAATAGGATTATCATGCAGCATAAGATGTGGTGCACCAATCACTATTGAGCTACCAAAATGAGATACATCACTAGGAAATAGAGGATCAGATTGATTATGTGATTTCTCTCTTAAAGATCCTGAAGACCCTAAATGATAAGATGGTTTTGATGGAAGCGGGTTATTTTTTGGAGAAGTTGGACACCGTTGTATGATAGTAATATAGACTCATGATGTTACAACTCACTCATGTGGAGACATCTAGAATCTATTCAATGATATGTATTACCCCTAATTGTAATGGTGATTTCAAATTTTATAGATTCTGGAACTACAATAGGGTTGTATTGAAGGAGATAAGTATGACACAAGGTTCACTAAGCATATAATGTAATCCCTTAGCATGGTATGGGGTGGAAATTTCTTGTTTTAAATGTTTTATTATCATATCTACAAAGTCATATGATCTAGTGTGGTTCACTAACACATTCAGACCAATAATAGTGTCTTATAGTGGGTACTAAAGATGGAAAACTTACAATCTGAGATATTCTAGGAATTTTGTGTAGAAATGTGCATCAAGGGGCTGAGTCATCTTTAGTAGCAATCTTGTGTCAGTTGTAATGTTCTAGGGGTATGAGATCATCCCATGGCTATACATGGTCATGGAAAGTTGAATCTTAGTATCTTAATAGGGGACTAGGTGAGCCAGAGGAGGGGATATTTTATACATGTGATGGGAGAGGTCATGTGGCATGTGATTTTTTAACCCATGTGCTAAAAAGGGTAGGCTGGAGATGGATAGACCACCACGACAGAGGCAGAACCCTGATCAGGGATCTCATAGGTGTGGCCAGGGTGGACTCTAAGGAGGAGGAGCACACATAGAATCAAGATGGGATACGTGAGGTATATTTATTGGAAGATATCAATGATATGAGCTACATCCACTATATCAAAAAGTTGTGACAGGAGAGGCTCAAGATGTTTTCATATGAGGCCATAGGCAGTTACAGGATAAGGATGCTTATGACCCGGTTACACACAATATGAAAAAAAGTATGGCTTATGTTTTTTCTACCCATTTTCATGTGATATTATTCATAAATTTGATCCATTACATCATTTTGGTATATCTTAGGTGGGATTTATATCTCCCAATCGATTCTTTAGTACATATATGTTTTTCGAGGTTCTAACAGGGTGTGATGATTTGATATTTCTTATATACATTTAGTGAGAGCTATCACTTGATATTGATTGTTTTACATGGGACATATTGGTCATACTGAAATTACTTATGACATAATCTTGTGTATGGAATGGTTTTAATTGTTCAATACTAGATCTATAATTATCATAGGTAGGTCAAAAACCTTGAGACATATGATTGGATATTCTCCATTATCAGTCTGAGGGATCTCTTGGTTTTGTGAGGGGGGATTTCAAATAGGATGATATAACCCATCACCCATCATATAGAAATCATATCAATTTTTTATTTATTAATTATCACATCTTGATTATCTTAATAGTTTCGTAACTTGTGAATGTATTCTCTGAGGACATTTTGGGACTACCTCCGAGTTGGTAGATGGAATTATTCATCAAACTGAACATTGTTCCCACGATAATATCTCTTAAAGAATATTGGATGGGCCTTACCATTCTCTAATATCTAAGAGATAAGGTTTATAGACATTGATATAAGGGTTTCATTATACCTATTGTGTCTCCTTGGGTGGATTTAGGTTTTTTTCCTGAAAATACTAGATTGGGGCTTATAGATTTGTACTGATTATCATTACATAAAACAAGATATCATAAATTACTAGTACCATTTTCCAATGGTAGAAGACATATTTCATTTGTTATGTTGATTGAGTTTGTTGTCAAATATCAATCATAGAGCTGGTTGACCAAAATTGAGGGTTTTTTAGGCAGATATTATGAGAATAGCATTACTCTATTTCTACTAACACTAAGTGTTTCTGGTGATTAATTTTTGTGTGATGAATGCATAGAATGTTCTTTTTTATTTAAATAATGTGAACTTTCATCCATACTTCAATATATTTGTGGTTTTATTCCTTGATGACATACTCAATTACTCTCTTTCAGAGGAGGAAATTGAAGAACATCTAGGTATGGTCCTATAAAAACTACAGGAGCTCCAACTATATTGAAAGATATCAATTTTATAATTCTAGATCCACAAGGATCACTTATTGGGGAATGTAATTTCTATATAATGATTATCTATGGACATAGTGATGAATGATGTTTTGATTTCTTGATAGATGCCTGAGAGAGTGTCGGGGGTTTATTGGGTTGGCAGGGTATTAAAATAGATTCCTTGTGATTGTATGTTGGATTGGAATCCCTTTGACCACCCCAATGTCAAATGTGTAGTTACTTACCTATAATGAGTAGTTTTAGAGATCCTTCAAGTATTTTAAGTTATGGGTGACCCATGATCCTATGTTGACACTCGTAGATGAGGGCATGGAGTACAATGTGAGTTGTGTTTCCTTTGGGGAAAGGCTTGGTTGTGTATTGATACAAAGGTATATCAAGATCAAATATGATTCATGGGAGTTTATCCTCAGTGTGTATAACTATGAATCTATTAACATGAAGTTTGTATCAATATTATTTTATCTAATGATGTAGAGAAAATAACTTCATGGATAATGATTTAATTGTTTCTTAAAACCATCAGAGTGTAAAGTATATATTCACATATCGATATTGGAACACGATAATCTTCTACTGGTTAGAGATACTATTATAATATTACTTTAGGATAGTCTAAACACATTGTAAAGGAAACATGGTGGGTGATTCCCGTAGTAGAAAATATCATTATCATTTTTTGGAGGTGGTATATGAGCGGTTGTATTATTTATAGCAGACCTTGTTGGGGGATTTGACTGCATCGTATCATCAATCAATAGTTTTGACTCCACATCTTCTCCAGTGTGTGGGGGCGGGGGATTATTTGGGACACACCAACTGTGATATTCTTAGTGACAAGATGTCTTCAAAGGATTCATCATATGTATTTTTTGATGGAGGGGAATGTGTCATCATTTTCTATGAAACGATGACCGTCTCTTACTATGATACATGGTTCTATTTAAGGATATAGAGAGTCCTATATAATGTTTTTGGGATGCAATTGAGGGTGAGTATGTCTATCCACCCCTAGATGGATGGGTTGACCAAGCGCACGATCCATTTGATGGAGGATATGGTGAGAGATTGTGTTGTTGACATTGAAAAGATTCATGGGCATCACATTCCATTGGAGAAATTTTATTATGATAACAATTATCACTCTATTATTATCATGTAACCTTTCAATTCTCAGTACAAGAGCCACACAAGTCTCCCTAATGTTTGAATGATATTGGTGATAAATCTATTGTTGGACTAAAGATAGTCCAGGTGATAGTGGAGAATGTCCAAGTGATGCATGAGAGGATGAGGATAGCCTATAGATACTAACAATCTACAGTTCCTTGATATCATGGGTCCTCTGTGTATAATTAGGGGGCCATTTGTTCCTAAGAGCAACACCGCAACATGGATTTTGGAGTATTAAATTAGGAGTCAAGATATCCTCAAAGTTCATCATGTTGTTTGAGACCATATGGAGGGTTGGAATGGTTTGTTAAAAAAGTGTGATAGAATTGATTGATTTGCCACATCTTTTTAATTGATATTCGGTTATATTAAAAAATTAATTTTCTCTTATAAGATAGATAATTAATAATTATAATATTAGTAGTTAAATTTATAAATTTATCAATTTTATATTCAATTATGTATAATTTAATTTAAATTATTAATAATTTTTTTTATTTTTTCATTATATTTTATTCCTCAATATCTTTTAAAATATTAATTTTTTGGGTTTAATTTTATATTTTATTTTCTGAAATTATGTATTCAATCATTTTACATTCTAAAAATTTGACCTTTTTTGTAATTATTTTTTTTGTTTTGTATTTAAATATATTTGTATTTTATTTTTTCAGTATAATTATTAATTTTATTTTAAATAATAATATATATAATTTGAATTTATTTAGTTACACATTATATTTAAATTTATATTAATTAATCTTTTAAATTAAGTTATATTATAATAATTAATTGAATTATTTTTTACATTGTAATAATTTTTGTATATTAATGTTTTAATATTTTTATTACTGTGAACTATTATTTTTTATTTTATTTTTGTAAGTGTCATTGTGGTATCATTATTCTTGGTACCCGTGGGGACTACTAGTCCTACCACATCTATTGTTTGTAAAATCCACCACTCCTCACTAATCTGGTGTTGCTAAATCTCCTTCTAGGAATCCAATAATCCATTGATACATCAAAAATTGTAGATAACCATCCACCACTCCTTTATTAATCGAGCCTCCACCCACATACACCATTGCTCAATGGATCCTTTGTCAGAAAATTCCAATGGTACATGTTTAGTGGAACAACCATTAGATTCCCCAGTTGTTTTGTGGATCCTGACACCGTAGATGAAGAATTCAAGAAAAACACTATAGGATTCATCAGATGGTGTTTCATCAACATAAGTAATTTTATCAATGGTACATTCCTCGTGAATCTACCGAGACAATAAAACATTTTATTTCCCGGAAACACCTATTGTGCTGCCACTCTCTTCTGGTAACATCCTTCGAGTCCTTGACAAGATACACACCCATATTCCTACCATTGTGATCTAAAACTGAACACTTCAACTGATCTCTATGATTCCACTATTGGGGAGGATCCTGAAACCATAGCAATAGTGGTCAAAAAACTCACAGAATGATTAAACTGAATTCATTTCATCACCTGAAGGCATATTATCAACCAAAATAATTTAACTCATCACCCGAAGGATCTTTAACATGACCAGATCGACTTTTATAACTCACATGAATGATTTCTCTCTTGACACACATGATGGAATTTTTGACATACTGACATGAACCTAGCATTTTGATGTACTTCATATTATTATAAACAAGACTTTCCTATTGATCTCCATAAAAAAAGACTCACAATACATGGAATCGTTGTCATTTCCTTACATCTTGAATGATTTAGATCACCATTCTCAACACTCCATCATTGACGTAATCACCATCATTGCATTATTCTTAACATCATCACTTTTCACCATTTACCACAAATGAAAAAACCCCTTTCTTGTTCTTTCTCACTAGTAACATCGTGCTAAAACCCCTTCCAAAATATGGTACCACATCCTCTTATATATAATGACAATTCATATGTCCAATTACTATTGTCAACATTAAATTATTCAACCACTAGTATTTAAAATTAACTCTCTATTAATTTTGGGAGAGCATACTCTATTAATTGTGTGATAAAAATAAAAATTCCTTACAAATTCCCACCTCATAGATCTACTTCCATCAGATTTTGAAGCCCCACAAATGAACTCAAGACAACGACGCACCATAGATTTAAGCTAAACCAAGTCCTTGATGAAATATTTGCGACAATTGAAGAAAATTTCCAGAAGATCCAAACTAAAACATGAAAATATGATGCCAATGTCACCCTCATAACAAGATTAGATGACCTCCCATTGATATCAATCATGACCATTATAAATCAGATACAAAGATCCTCTATGAGGGTTTTCAATAATCAAATTGGATATTTTCCTGAAATGGGGATTTCTTTGTGATGTATACTGCCAAAACATACAATACCTCCCACGTTCCAAAAGAGAAAATCCCTTACCGCACTAAATTCGATGATCATGTCTTGAGGATGAATGAATATATGTTTCACTTATATGAGAATCCACTTATGATTTGAGCCATGAGTGACCGGTTATTTCCTCACTAATATTATGTCGTGAAGGCGGAGGTTGTCAAACGAGTTCCCATGCTTCCTCTGACAATTTGATTTTCCACCGAATCGTCTCTTCAAACATGAGGAGAAGAATAATTATTGTTTCAAATTAAGAAACAAAATAAATAAATAAATGAAATAATAAAAAAATATAATGAAATTAATATTAGTAAATAAAAAAATAAATAATTATAAATAATTATACATAATAATTCTATGTATATGATAATTATTATAATAATAATAACATATCTATTAAAAATATAAATTTAAATTAATAACAACAATAATAAAAATAAGTTTTTCGGAAATTATATTTTTTACTATTTATAATAATAATAATAATATAACTTATAATTATAATAGATGTATTTTTATAAATTATGATAATAATAATAATGTATTAATTGTATTATGTTTTTGTTGGTTAAAATGATTCTAGAGATGCATCCAGATGAATTTTTTATAAACCACAGTTTTATTTTTTTATTTTTCATGATGATAAAGTCACCTGTAGGTAAACAAAATTATAGGTCAAGTGTCACTAGGCCATTGAAAAATTAGAGGTCGTTCTATATCAGTGTGATATGTCGATGAAGAATCTGAAAAGGATAGAGGGTATGTTCTGAGGATAATGATTGGAGAATGATTTTTTAAAAGTGTGGCACATTTCAGATTCATAGACCCATTCTAGTATGGGATACAATGTAATTTATATAGCGAATAGTAGATAAGAATCTTTGTGATCATTGCTTTCGGGGAGAACATTTCTCCCTTGTTTTTCTTCAATTATTTTAAGTTTTTAAGGATTTATACTTGAATTATAAATGATTTGTGTATAAATTATATTATCAATTATTTTCACTAGTTGGTTTTATAATTCTTATTTTTCACATTAATTACCTCTTCAAATTTCATAATTGATCAGTGTGGTCAATTAGGGAAGATTATTTTTTCATGCCTCATGTCAAATTTCTAGGTGTCATGTGATTAAAATTTTGTAGTCTCTTGTGTTGTTGATCTATGAACATGTTCTTGGGGGTATTTTATGATAATTTTCCTCCTGTTTCGACAAAATGTTGGTATTAGCTTGTGGTGATTTGGATTTTGTTTTGTGATACTCCTAGTGACACCACATGTGGGGTATGTCGTTGAGGTTCTTTGTACATATGAGTTGGATGAATCATGGGGTGGAAATGTGAGTTTCATATTGGTATTAATTCCCCTTCTTTTTGAACTATCATTAAATCTTGGTTTTCCCCATGGACCCTATAAAATTGGATGGGAATGGATGGGATTTGAGTGGCCAGAACTTTCCGTACATTTAGTCCGCATAGTTTACTAAATCGTGCAGGTGAACCATGTAAGGTAATGTAGTTTATTAAAAAGGATATAAATTTCCAATTATTCCCTCTCAGAAATAAATCAAATCTGCACGAATTCTCCCCCATTCATCCCCAACAGCTAGGGGAGGTCTCCAAGCTCCCTTAAGCTACCTTGAAACCAATCTTTGATGGGGTTTTGGTGGGGAACCCCGAATATTTCATCAAGTAAGTGTTTCTTGTTTTGATTTATTCCCTTTACTTTGGGTTTCATACATATTTCTTGTGGTTAAAAATTGTTCAGAAGTTGGGGTTCAAACCTATGGTTTTACATGGTGTCTTTTTTTGTGAAATGTTGATGTTTTAGGCTGCTCTTCACTTTCTTGTGGTGCAGTGGTGGTGCAGTCGATGTTTCACATCATGTTTTGAGGGTTTCAACACAAAAGGTTGGTCGTTCCATGTGTAAAAAATTATTTATGTGTTGTATTGTTGTATTTACACATTTTTCATATTCCTCATATTTTTTGTCTGTTGAAAAATTTATTTTTGATGGATTTGGTTAATCGTTTAATTTTATATTTGCAATTTAACATGAAATTGGGTGCTTTTCATGTGTGAATCATAGGGGTAATATTTTGGTTTATTTTATAACATATGAATGTGATTTGTTATTTTTGAAAGGTGATTAAAATTATATATATTTAATTCCATAGTGTAAAGTGGTCCTTTTAAGGGGTATTTTTATGGGGTTTATGTGTATAAATTTTTTGTACTTCATGTTGATGTTTTATGAAAGTGTATGTTTTTCATGTGTATATATTGTGATATAATTTGAGTTGATTCTATAGTACTTCAAAATGTTTTCATAAATGTATCATGAGCTTCCAATTCTGATTTGGTAGGGTCTTGGTTTGATTTTGGCCTTAAAATAGGCTTTTGAAATGGTTTTTTGTCCAAAACATAGTTACATCGCTAGGGATTGTTTTGTGAAAATTGTAAATGTTTTATTTGGATAAATAACGTTGGAAAAGGGTCTATATATATGATTTTGGTGAGTTTGTTCACCTAATATTGGTTTTTTAATGTTTTTATTGTGATTTAAGATGTCAAACATTTTTACAATGTTTTAAACATTGCTGAAATGTCTTACTAAATTGTGATGTGGGTGTAAAACATGTTTGTGCATAGTTTCATGAGAGTTCGAAGATAAAATGAATTTTGATTGAGGAATAGGTATTATATGATATGTGTGTGGGATGTTATGTGAGTTCGAATAGCTTGGAACGAATTTATAAAAAAATTTAATGGATTTATGGATGTTTTAATGAAATGTGAAATGTGTTGTTGGCTATTTGTAGTGTGAGTTTGATTTCACAATTCATTTGAATGAAAAAGTGGATTGTTTGACTTTTGTGATATACATGGGAGATGATTGGATAATTTGTGATGTGTAACTGTTATTTTCATTTGATATTTATATTTTATGGCTTGTTAACATTGTTTTAGTGCAAGAGGGAAACCCAGGTGTTTAGGTGGGTGGACATGCACTAGTATACTAGTCATCATGTGGGATTTGGCCTCAATTTCTCATGGAAGTATTTTCCAAAAAACTAAAAAAACTATGATGATGAAGATGATTGTAGAAAACTAGGTTATGGGTATGTTCCCTACTAGTGGCTCGTGCCTAAGAACAGATATTGTGATGGTTATTTTCACTGAGATATGAATTAGTTGGGACCCACAATGAAATAGGGCCTAGGGGTTATTTTTACAACTATAAAATGGAGCTAATTCCACGGATCTATATTCACGGTATTAAAACTGTGGCTATAGGTGGATATAGACATTGTTTTAAAACCGTGTCTATAGGATTATTTTCTGTGGCCTATAGCCATGGATTTTCAATACCTGGATATAGCCCATAGCTTTTTCCATGGTTTTGTAGCATATATCCAGGTTTTTAAAACTATGGCTATAGGAAATTTTTATCATTTCCCTATAGAAATGGTTCTCCAAAACCGTGGGTATACAGTTCCCACGATTCTGCGGGGAAAATATTTCCCACCAAAAAAATTGGTGAGAAGCCCTATTGCCACAATTTGGAGTCTATTCCCATGGTTTTTATTAATATATATTTTATAATATATATATATATATATATGTGTACCTAGATTGCGGCACTGTGTAGTGGTAAATGTGATGGACTACATAGTGGAGATGCAAGGATCAAATCCCATTGGGGACATTAATAATTTTTCCATTTCCATGGTTTTTTGAGGCTATTTCCATGCTTAAAACCGTGGCAATAGGTCAAGCTCCATAGTTTCACATTTAAGGGAATATTGCCATGGTTTACTCCATGGTCAGAACCGTGGAAATAGTCCGGGACGTACATCCATGGAGATAGTGTCCACGGTTGGCCCAAAACATGATCTTAGCCTTTGTCCATGGTTTTGGGGCCTATTGCCACAGTTTTGAACCATTTCAATTGCCCTTTTTTCAGTTCTATTTCCCATTTCATGTACTTGTGCGATACTTTATTATTACCATCAGTATATTGTATAGTTGGCTGGTAAAAATAATTATAATTGACATTATTTCTAAAAGTGTTTAATTTTTAAAATATCCCACTTAAAATATATTTTTATATAATGATTCGTCTTTTAGAAATTGTAAATAGCATTTTCGGTTTATGAAAACATTCATTAATTTCATATTTGATTGTTTGTCAAATAGAATATCTTAGTGGTGGTATCCTTCGTGGATTTTTATCACACCCTACTTACATCTATGGTTATATGTAGACTTGGTTATTTTTGTCCCAGGATTGGGTACAACATTTGTGACAATGATTCAGGTTTTTAGCGGTCCATCGTGATGTGATGTTTGAGAGATTGATTGAGAGAAGTGCCTCTTGCCATGTGGAGGTTCTTGGGCTATCTGTTTTGGGTTTTTTACCCTTGTTAAGGTACATGAACATTGTTTTAAATTGAGTAATTCAATTCAGAAATTTTGTAGTAGATGATTTTGATTGAATAATATTGATTTGTAATATTGGATTTGTTGGTTGTTTTCTGTTTAAAAACTCTTGTAAATAGTTTCCAATTTTCTGTTTCTGACACACGAGCACTTGTACCACCTTATGAAGACTAGGAACCCCCTTCAGTCCTTATCACAGCTTGGGTATGATGATAGATTTCATGGCGACCGGATTCAGTTCGTGACAAAATGGTATCAATGGTGGTTCAGGTTAACTCTTTGGGTCATGTTATTTGGGTAACAGTTGGGATAACATAGACTTAGGATTTTCTAGACATGGTATTATAGATATGTGTAGTTTTCTTGATCACCACACATCATGATGAGATTTAAGTCGCAAGGGTAAGTCGAGACATATCTATGTCATTTGGTTTTCTTGGTTTGACGATTATTAGGGGAAATGAAAAGATAGTTGGGTTAATTCTCTCAATGACCTAGTAGGGCCTAAGTAGACTTGTGGTGATGGGGAAATTTACCTAGAACACTCTCTATTAATGTTAAGTAATTAAAATATGGTCTCCAACCATATTCCCAAGTCACCCACTGAAGCTAGTTTCCCCTATACATTGTCTTGTGTCCATTAGTTTTGAAATCATGGATGTTTGTTTTTAAAGAAAAAATCAAATGGTTTAAAAAAGTGTAATTTTTCTGAGAAATTATTTTATAATAAAGATGGATGTTTTTGATTTATGAAATGGTGGAACTGAATTTTGATAATTATTTTGAAACGGAAAATTGGGTGTTTACACATCTTTTAAATGTATGAAGTTATTTTAATGTTTGTCTTAATAAAGAGGTCCCAATATAGTTTTATAATGAATTTAAAGTGTTTTAATGGGATGCGATTTTTTGAAATTGATGTTAATAACATTGAATTGGTTTATTATTTGAATTATTGTGTCCTTCTAAAACTTTTTGGGATCTGTAAATCGGGATTTTGAGTTCGTGGTTTGCAGTCTTGAGAAAAAGGAAGCATTAGTTGACTGTTTTGGATTTGAAAAGTGGAACAGAATATTATTTTAACAAATTTATCTATGTGAGAAGTGAAATGAATGGGATTATATGGAATGATGGATGGTTAATGGAACTACTGGATGTGTTCCTGGATGGATATGAGGAGGGCTCTTGGTGTGCCCGAGAAACATGCTAGTGTGAGGCCCATGGAGTACCCTTGGTGGATACTTTAACTACTAAACCATTTGGTTAAATAAATTGTATTAAAGGAAAATATGAAGTTTTGATGACTATATTGGAATGGTGTGTAGTATGTGTTTTTTAAAATGATGATGTGTGGGATGTTTTGAGTCCAATAACCCCTCTTGTTTGAACCAGGTTTTGGGTTTTTTTAGGATTGTAGGGTGGGTAGATGGACCAGTTAGTAGTCTCTTGTGAGATAAATTTTGGGACTCCTTTATGGTGATTCCGGTCATGTGTTTGGATCTAGTTTCTGGAACCTTTTTACCAATGCACCATCTTGGTTGGGTACATGGGTTTTTCTTTTGATAAGGTATGCCACCGTAAAGGGATAGGGCATGACTGATGTGCAACCCGGATTGTTTCACCATTGGAAAATTCTCCAATTGAAAATTATAAGTAATATTTATATAGAACTTTGTAGATTGATTCTACACCCTTCCATACCTAGTTTTGTGGATCCTCTTTCAGTAGAAGAGTGCTCATGGAGGGTTGAAATAAACCATAGTATTTTTTGTTCTTTAATTCATCGAAGGTGTATGTGGTTTGGGGTTTTTATTGCGGATGAGTATCTGGACGGTGTCATAGAGGTACATTGGGTACATTGTAGTCTCTTCAAAGAAGGAATTCATGTTGAAACACTAGTGTATAAAATGTGGTCATGAGAAAATTTAAATTCAACTTTTTGGAATCATGTTTTGTTTGGGAATTGGCATAAGATCCATTTCCTTGTATTGTTTCTATAAGTTGCAATGGCCATGTTTGGTGAAGCCTTATGCTGTCATGTGCTTACATTCCTATAAATGTGAATGTCGATAAATCCTATAAGAGTCTCTATTATATTGGGAGTATTTCTCCCTTGAAAAAAAATCAAATCCTATTTTTTAGAAGAATTTTTTTATATGTGTCCTTTCCTCCCATTGTTTCTTACCAGGAGAAACCAGGTGTGATGTGTTTTCATATTCTAATCCCTTGATTCATTGAAAGGTCGGGTTAATGAAAGATGATTTTGGAGTGAGTTATTCCTTATTAAACATTTCTAGGATTTCAGTGTAGTTTTGGGGTATTGATAGTAGAAGTTCCATACAGGTGTTTCCAAAGCCTGTCTGTAAGGCCAAAGATGCTTCTATATTTTGGGCTCTAGCCATAGGCCCTCGAGTGAAGGTGGAATGTAGTTAGGTGAAATCCCAGGTTCTTTTAAACCTTTGTACAAAGTCCAATCCTCTGAATGAATGAAAGGAAGAGTTTAAACTTCTGTTGTCATCATCTTTTGTCTGTTGTTCCCGTTCGATGGAAATGGGTGGAGGGCCTTGTACGCATGTGGTCACCCAATGTCACTCCCTCCACCTTTGGATTCCATTGAGTTTTTTACGATGGTTTGAATTTTTTTCTAGAATGGTTTAGAGTACAGTTCCCACATGGTTATTAGTAACCATGCCCGATAAACCATTCATGTAGAAGGACCTACACGGTTATTTCAATGTATACCAAAATGTGTGGATTAACCATGAAGCCATCCCAAGTCTTTACATTTGGGTTCTTCCTATGTCATCCAATCATTTTCGGTTAAGCTAATTTTTTCTTATGGTGGGGATACCAAATATGACTCTCATGTATATTCATTCATAATTTTTTAATAGAAGTCTACCTCTTGTATTGGGGAGTCTGTTCCGGCCTCCCCCTATTAGTGTCTCGATCTCATCTCGGGAAAACATTTAGTTGTCTCCTATGTGGGGAGACCATTTTTTCCTTAAACTATTAACATAGATAGGTCCTTTGTCATGTCTTGGTTGTGGGTAGTCTTGTTCGGATCCATATAACAACCTATATCTTCCTCGGGTAAACGTTGGGATTGGGGAGCACCCAATGAGGAATGGCATAAGTCTTGTTTGAATAGTGTTTGAGGTGTTTTCTTTTGGAATAATGTCATAATATACTTGATTGATTCTGGAATCTAGTGTGAGGTTTTGTTTTTGAGAGTGTTCATTTCTTTATTGAATAGTAGAGGTGTTTTGGCCCTTGAGGGTGATACTTGGGAAGGAAGTGCATCTTCATTTATCGGTTGGGTTAGGTGTTTTATTTTGGCCTTGTTGTGGCTTTCTAGGCTGGGGGAAGCATTATGGTGGGGAGAATTTTCAGACACAGATTTTCAATTCCATGCTTTGGTTCAAATCCTCTTTCGGTTCTTAGATTTCTCTTGGTTTTCGGTTGTTCCGGGTTTGATCTTTTGGAATCTATTGTGTTGTTAATATTTGAACTTGGACATGGGATTATATTATGATACATGAACTCTTATTTTTTTCAAATTATTGGTATTTGTTTTTTGGTGATTTGTAGGTAGTTTTTTGACACTCCTAGTGGCACCACTTGTGGGGAAAGTTGTTGAGGTGGTTTGTACATTCGAGTTGGATGAGTCTTTGGGTGAAGGTGTGGTTTTATTTTGATTATTATTTCCCCTATTATTGGAATAACCTTCAATTATGATTTCCCCCTCGGACCCCCTAAAATTTGAGGATAATTGATCAGATTTGGCTGGGCAGAACATGCCACAGGGTTAGGCTGCATAGTTTACTAAACTATGCAGGCAAACCGTTTAGGTGTGTCCAGGTTATTAAAAATGATTTGAATTTCCAAATTTTCCCTCCCAGAAATAAATCTATTCAACCATATGTCTCTCAAATTCAAATCCAACAGCCATGTTATGTCTCCAAGCTCTATAAAGATCCCCTAGAGCCTATATTTGATTGGGGTTTTTGTGGGGAAACACTAAGATTTCATTAAGAATGTGATTCTTTATTGAATTTATTCTAATTCCATAGGGTTTCTTCGCACATTAATGATATTATAAATTGTCTAGAAGTTAGGGTTAGAACCTATGGTTTGAATTGGATCTTTTTTGTGCAAACTTGAGGTTATAGGTTTATCTTCACTTCCTTGTGGGGTGACAGTGGTGCGTTTGATGTTCTACACCATGTTTTAAGGGTTTTGACACAAAAGATAGGTGGTTTCATTTGTAAAAAATTATAAATGAGTTAGTAAGATGTGTTTACTTATTTTTTATCTTCCTCATATATTATTTGTGGTGAAAAAATATTTTTTGATGGATTTGGATAATCGTTTAATATTATAGTTTTATTTTAGTTTGAAATTGGGTGTTTTTCATGTGTAGCTCTAGGGGTAATATTTTGATGAATTTTATAACATGTAAAATTTATTTACAAGTGTTGATAGGGGCTAAAATTTATGGGTTATCAATAAAATTGTTTCATGTTTTCCTTGAATTGGGTATTTTGAATGTGTTTTATGTGTTAAACATTGTTGTACATCTTGATGGTGTTTTATGAAATTTTTTGTTTTTTCATGTGTGTATTTTATGGTATAATTTGAGGTGATTTTTTATTACCTGAGAATAGTTTAGTAAATATTTCAATGGATACCAAATATTTTTTTATGGTTATTGTGTGATGTTTTCCATAAAATAGGGATTTGAAATGGGTTTTCTTGAAAAACAAAGTTATAACACTTGGGGGTTTTTTTATGAAAATTGTACATTTTTTATTTGTTAAAAAAGCGAGAAAATGGTGTGTATGTACTATTTGGGTGAGTTTGTTAACCTAATATGGGTTTTTGAATGGTGAAGTGGTGATTTAAGATGTCACAAAATTTTACAATGTTTTATAAATTTATTAATTGATATACTAAATTGTGATGTGGGTGTGAAACAAGTTTGCGGACCGTTTCATGTGACGTTGATGATAAAATGAATTTTAAAGGTGGGATGGGTAATATGTGATATGTATGTCGGATTTTATATGAGATGTAATATATTGGAACGTTTTTATGAATATTTTAAAGGATTTATGGAAGCATAAAAGAAATCTTAAAATTGTTGTAGTCTATTTTGGCTGAGTTTGATTTCACAATGCATTTGAATGAAAAACTGGATTATGTGAATTATGTGATATAAAATGGGGCTTGGCCTCAGTTTCATGTAGCATGATTAATGCATAAAATAATAAACAAACATTTATGGTGGTGATGATTGGGGGATACTAGGTTATTTCTATGTTCTATACTAGTGGATTCTACACGATAATGGATATTTTGTCGGTTACTTTCACCGAGATACGAGGTATCTGGGACGCACATCGAGCTAGTGTGTAGGGGTTATTTTCATGTTGGTTGTGATCATTAGATACATTGTGATCACCATCGGCATGTGGTATGGTCGGAAAGAAAAACTAAGTATAATTTCAATTATTTTTAAAATCATTGATTCATTAAACTATACAACTTGAAAACTGTTATTATTGAAAGTTGAATCTTTTAGAAAATGTTACTGGCATTTCTTATATATGAAAACTTGCATGATTTTTTTATTTGAATGTTTATCAAAAGGAGTATCATAGTGGATGTATCATACTATGATTTCTCTCACATAATACTTACACCTTTTAGTGGAATTAGACATGTTTATTTTTGTCGTAGGTTTTGGTGCACTTTTTGTGTCCATGATATGGGTTTTAGGGGTCCATCGTGAGGTACTATTTTGGAGAAGGATTGAGGGACATGCCCATTTACATGTGGAAGTTCTTGGTTTCTCATTATTGGTTTTGTAACCTTTTCATGGAATTTCAATTTTTTTAAATTCTGTAATTAAATTCTAAAATTATTAAAAATATGATTTTGATTGAAAAATCCAGATTTGATTTATTTGAATTGTTTTTTGTTTTATGTTTATAAACTCATGTCAATCATTCCCAATTTTTAGTTTATGATTCCCAGAAACTTGTGACTGCCCGTGGAGCTTGGGAATTCCCATTGGGCTTTGTCACGGACTGGGTATGATGTCGCCTTTTATGGCAACCAGATTCTGTTTGAGACAAAATCTTAGGAATTATGTATTCATTTTTAATAATGTAACATTATGATTGAAAAATATATTTCATTGAAAAATGATTTTCTTTGGGGTAAAAATATTATATTTGATTTTTAAACATTTATAAAGATTATTTTATATAATTTAATTAATTTTTAAAATCACCATGTCATAATTAATATTGAGTGGCTTCTTTAAAAATTTCAGAAAAAAATTTACGAATAGTAAAAAAAACAATGATTATTTTCTAGAATCGAAAAATTTACATTTAAAAGAATCAATTAAATTTTAAATTTTTTATAATTTATATTAAATAACCTAAAAAATAAATTTTAATTACTTTTATGATTGGATATTTAATAAAAACATTTTAATTCATAAAATGGATTTTTATGAGAAACGCTTTTTCCATTACGTTTTATGTTTTTTCATAAAATAAAATCCACTAATTCTGGGAACTGAATATTTATAATTTGATTAAATATTTTGAATAATTCTTTTTAAATTTTGTAAATAGTTCCATTTTATTTTTAGGCATTTTCTATAGCAACCAGGGTAACATTTATAACCTTAGTAAAGGGTAAATCAGCTTAACCTAAGTTAAAACTAAGTGTCATGGTCACCATATATCATCATAATTATTAATATATGAGTATAAATATACACCTATAACCTTATAATTTAAATTTAGTAGTTTATTGGACACATTTTCATGAAAACAACCAATATAATATTTTAATTAAAAAATAATTAAAAAATCAACTCTCATACATTTAAACACCTCTTATGTTTTGAAGTTGGGATAATAGAATGTTTTGAATGAATATTAATTTTTATTTTGAGTTAAGTTAAATTATTTACATTGTGGTAATGTATTCATAATTATTAGTAATTATATAATTACATACAATGCTTATACAATACCGACAATGTAATATAATATTTGTAATTTATAGTGTTAAATGAATTTTATACACTAAAAGAAAAAATTAATGATGTTTTAATGGATTATATTATAACCACATATATTTATTTATTTCATTAAATTAAAAATAAATTAATGATGTAAAATTTATTTAATGATAATTTTAGAAAATAATATATTATTAAATTATTTAAAAATCATAAAATCCTAAAATATGAATCATGTGTTAATATATTGTAGAAATTATAATCCATTATCCATTTATGAACCAGTTTTAACCATATAATTAATGTTATAGCCCGTTATGTCTGAAAATTGTGTTATAATGGTAATGTTTAAAATAGGTTAACTTAGGGGTTAAAAATGATAATATATTACACAAGGATTAAACCTATCCACAATATTTTGGTTGAATTTTTTTCAATAAAAAATAACATTATATTTCAATCTCTTCCCATTTGGAAACATTTTTCTATAGAATTTAATTATTATATTTTAATTTTTTAAAAACACCAAGAGTGACATTCACCTCACTTTTATGAGGGAACCCCTATTTGTTCTTCTTGACACCACATTATTACTTATATCTCAACCAAACCTTAATATTTTCCATTATAAACTACACATTCCATTATGTATTGGTTTTGGTCTTCTTTAAATAACATTAAAAAAGTATCTTATGAAAGGATCTAATGTAGGCCTATAAATCAATATTATTCCTTTTAAAATAATAAATACAATATTCTAAATATACTAAAATATTATTATTATTCTTAAACCACCTATATTGGCCCTATTTTTCAACAAATGGGATGTGAATGCATCACTCGTCTGTACGTATGACTTACTCTCTCCATGTTGTGATAAAATTAATTTTCCATCACTATAATTTTTGGACTCATATTATTTTGTTTTTAATATATATATACATAAAATTTATGACATAATTAATATATTTCATTATAAGATAATATATACCTTATTACCTTACAAACTTTGGGAAAAGGATAATGTCTCTTTTCTGTGAGTGTAGACCACCACCACCATGAAGCAATGTGATTAGTTTTCTTATTTTAATTTTTACATAGGAGGTAAAAAGATATATTTAATGAATATATATGAAATTTTTAAATAATAATTAACTGTTAATGTTAATTTATTATTCACCTTTATTTCCTTCCAACCCTCAAAAATTGAACTTAATGTTCATGCAAACACATAACCTACAACCTCCATGAATGGTGCAATTCATTTTTTGATATCTACAATTTATTTATCACTCTAATTATGTATATAATTAGTATATATGATATTTAAACCATGATTCAAATGATGAAGATTATTGATACATTATCGATGTATAAGGATGGGGACTTCCGTATAGAAACATGCATGAAAAAATAAATAGTTATTACTCAGAACAAGGTGATTAAAAAATAATTATTCAAAAAATTGTGAAAAGAAATAATAAGTAAATTATATAAAGTAAAAAATATATTATTTTAGTTACATAATAAATTCATTATAATCTATATTTATGATATAATATTTGTAAGAATTTTCAATGAAAAATTAAACCTAAGATAAGTTATTCCTAGTCTCTCTTTTATTTATGGGGGAATATGTCATATTCAAAAAACATTTCATTTATATGGTATATATACTACCAATTTAAAAAATTTATTTCATGAATATAATTATTTTGATTATATTTAATATTTATTTTTATTTTTCCAATTCATGGGGCTTATTATTCAAAATTTATCAAATTGTCATGGAATTTATGTTCTAATCCTATTTTAATTGCTATTTTCATGATAAAAATACCAATGAGGAAATTATATGATCCTTATATGAGAAATAAATTTTATTTTTATTATCCTCTAGTTACATATAAACAATATATATTTTATATCCATTTTTCTCACATTTAGTACCCAATACATTGAATAAAAGTTTATAAGTAAAACATACATTGTTTCTCCATTCAATTGAAAATACTTTTTCTTCCTTATATATGATTTTTTAAAATTTTCAAATATTTTAGTTAATAATATACTATAAATATTTAAATTTATTTTTACCCATTATTTTTTTTAAAAATTAAATGAATCTTGTGTTCATTTTTTGAATGTGGTACCTTATTGAATTTTTATAATAGTGTGAAAGGAATATTCATTATTAACTAATACATAATGAACAAAATTTCATGTCATCATGATTTCTGAAATATTTGATTTTTTTTATAATTTCACAAGTTAAATTTAAAAAAAATTGTTTTTATTATTATATTTTATTTTTTAATATATTAAATATGCCCCTTCAATGTAAAAAGGTTATTTCCCATATGGAGTATTCCAATGACTCTTTTAAAGGTACTTACACATATGATAACATATTTTATGTTAATTATTATATAATCGAGATATGATAAAATGATACTATTATTATCCTTTATATGGATATTTCTTATTATCATGTGGATATTTTTTTGAATCCAATTTACAACAATGTTTTATTTTATTATTAATTCATGAAAAGTTAATGAAACTCATTTTATTTACTTGGGTTGTGATATGATGTTATAATGAATGTTTTGTGATGTTATGGCATAAATATGAATGGTTTGAATTATCCATTGGGTAGTCCTATAATATTATATCCCTCAAATGAATTGTATAATGTTTCATAAATCATTAGATAATTATTAGAAACAATTTGATATGTTTTAACAACTATCAGAAACAAGAAAATGGGATTAACTCGCTATGGAAAAAAGACTATTTGATTGATCCTCTATGTGAAAAATCTCGGAAACATGATCCATTATGAAAAGAGAAGTAATATTCTTTTCATAATATCTTAATAATTTATGGTATTTGTAGTTATCCATGACATATGAAATGGTTTTTATGCCTTTTATTATGCCACACCTATATGACATGTTTTCATGCATATAAAGTGATCATTTGGTTCATGATTAATCTATAAAGATTAAAAAGTCTTATGATTCAATATTCATTAAATTATAGTTTTATCACTTGAATTTGTTTTTTATCCATGACATTTTTTTAACTTTATGGTCATGTTCTTATACTCTTATGCTTATATTATGTTTTTATGAACTTTTATTGATATCTATCATTTTTAATATCACTATGAATCTAAAGTCTCCCATTCTTAGGATTCCATTCCCTAGGTTATGAAGAAATGTATGAAATATGGAAGTTATTTTAAGAGTACAATATGGGAATCTATATCTGGGATATTTGGAATATTTTCATGAAATAAGTATATTGTGTATCTAGTTTTCAAATACAAAAAAAAAATTGGACTCTATCTTGTTATGGATTTATTAATATTCAGGTATACGGATTATATAAATTTAGTTAAAACCCAGTGGATAATTATATTTATTATAGAAGAACACAATTTTATATTAAAGATTAGATTATGTGGTGTTGCTTATAATAAATCGAAATCTATATACTAAAAGTTGTAATGGTTCTAGAATAGATGAATCTAGGGATATTAATCCAAAAAAAGTTGGTTAGGCATATTTAAACCTATATTGGTGACTATTCCCTTTCTAAAAAACATTTTTGACCCTCCGAGGGGATATACATAGGTTATATCACATTTTCATTGAGAACTATTATAATGGATTTGAATAGATGATGGCCATGAATGACATCAGTTAAACATAAGGTGAAATATATTAAAAATAATTTTATGCAAATTTGAATTATAATATATGATTACTCAAGACTGTAGTTTACCACATTGATAATTGTTTTTCACAAAATGTTTTTTTTAATTTAATGTCTAGAACTACTTATACTTGTATTAATATATAATGTGACAGATAGTGGAATGTTTGTCCTCATAATAAATAAACTGAAACTAGAGCATCAATGTTGAACTTTTTTTTTATTTCTAAAAATCTATCTAATTATAGGAGTACAAAATTTAAATAGGTCTGTTTCCTAAAAAACCAAATTACAGTAAAATAGAGGTACCTGAAGTGTATGGAGGGTTGAAGATTGAGATTATTAGAAGTAAATTATGTTGGAAGAATTAACCCAAGTAATTTCTAAATTAAATATAAATATGCTTTAGGTTTTTAAAATAAGTACATTGAAGATGATAATTTCAATTAAAAAAATGAAAATATTATATAACAAAATGGATAAAAAATGGTTTTCATGATTTAAGATCAATGGTTCAATGTTTATTATGGGGAAAATATGTGAATTATAAAACTCATTTTCCTATGGGTAAAGCAAGAAAAGAGTATCAGTAAGGTAATTCATGTACTTTTATTAATATTTATAATGAATAAGCTAGAAATTTCAAATTAATATAATGAGTTATTATGTAATAATATAACTAAACCAACTTAATGGTTTATGAATGTAGTGGAATGATTGAAGTGTTTATGTATAAAAATTTGATAATTATGATGTGGGTGTATTCTTTTCAGTGTTATTATAGTTATAAGAAACAATAAACATATTAAATTATTTCGTATAAGTTATGTTACACTAATTTAAAAACATAAGTTAAATCTTTATGATAACCTATAATATCGATTTAATGCTAATATGATATTTTATGTAAAGAAATCGGTTGAAAAAAGATAACATGTAACATATTCCAAATGTAAGTATAATAATGATTAGTTGACATAAAGAGATGATTAAAATTGATGATGTGAGTGGGATATTATTGGTAACCTCAAAAATGGTATGTGATTTGATGAAAAAGTAATTTAAGTCATATTTGATGATGATTATTTCATTTTCAATAGATGTAGCATGTCCAATAATATTTGATTTAATTTTTAGAATAAGTATAGTGTTAAAATTTTAATGTATATTTTTTTCATGGAGGTTTTATGGATATTCATGTTATTAGTATATTAGATGATAATCATGGTATTCACATGTTTGGTATGTTATATTGTGAGATAAATAATGTTTTTTTGTGGATAAATGTTAAAGTTGATATTATATATATATTTATTTCTATATGTGTGTGTGATCAAATATTCTAGATTTTGTGGTTTTGAATTAGGTCATACAGATTCTAGATGAGTCATTAAGTTATATATTTATATAATGGATTATGTTGAAATTTGGGTGTTAATGTTATGGTTTTATAAATTAATGTATTATATAATAATTTGAATATTTATCCATATTGAATAACTTGATAAACTCATTCTTATATGAATTCTACAGATATAAGTAATGGATTATCATTTCTCTATATATCTTATGATCTAATAAAAGTTAATTTAATTATTACATGCATGAAATTTTCATCCTACATATTCATTTATCTATCACATAATTTATTCATTGGGAGTTAGTTTTGATTCAAACGTTCTCCTTCTTAATTTTTTATTCCATTAGTTTTGGAAGTCACAAACACATTCTAAACTCATTTTTAATAACATTTTTATGTCCCTAGTGTTTTAGAATGTCTTTTTGAAAACATTAAATTTTACAATAATTATAAAATATTCTAAAGTATCTTGAATATTGAATTTTTATTTATTCATTGTCATTATGACAGTGGGTACATATATGATAAATCAGACTTATATTTATCAGACTAGAAGTTAGACTTTTGTCATGTATTTCTTACAGAAAATATTCTGGACAATCAGCGAAATTCTTATTCAGATCAAATCAAATTAAACCTCATAAGGATTATTTTATTGACATTGATGGGTAATTACATCTGAAAAAAAAATTATAGATATAATATAATCTCCTATATTTAATATAAGGGGTACATTTATCACTCTAATGATGTTAAATGACTTGATATCAGATATTTAAGTAGCAATAGTTTTCATGTTTTATGTGTATGATTACTTGGAATCAAACTTGAAAATATAACTATTATATGATCATTGGGATGATTCCTATAAATACTGAGTCATTTAATGTTTTTTAGTTGTATGATTAAATTCTCTATCATGATATCATAAGAATACATATCATGAACTGATCATTCAAAGTATTTGTATTTATATATAGATTTCCTTCATAAGGAATCCTTTTTTAGGTTGTTTGTCAATGAACTTTTGTAATTGTAACTACGTACAATCATTGTTACTATTTAAGAGTTCCAAGGACATTAAGATGTTGAATTTGATCCCTTGAATCGACGGCTTATGAGGATAGTATGAACGATCTGATCATTATATCGAAGGCTTCCTAGGATATGATGACAGCGTTATCTGATTTTCATATCAAGGGATTTCCAAGTAAGGAAAGACATACATTCCTATTTGTATAAAATAGGCAATACCTTTAGTCATGTTTATTTACTCCCTTACTCATGAGGTTAAAATATTTATCTTTTTAAATATTTTGTAAGTTATTAATACTATTTCTTCATATTTCTTTATTTAATGTATATATTCTTCTTAATGTATAATTGAATGTGACTCATAATATTCCTTTTTATAATCTAGTTGTAATATAGTTTATAACTAAAATTATGATAATCACTCTGATAAATCAGACCTCATACTGATATTTATCTTTTAACTATATTATGATCTGGTATATTTTGAATCTGATTCTGTAACATTTCTAATCGGACTAACTCTGAGTCTGATAACCTTACATATGTGGATTTTTGTTTTTCATATTTTAATCCTCTAAAAATATGTTTTTAAACTACAATTCACCCCTATTATAATTATAGATATATAATAGTATTCTTATCACCAAAAATCAGTACTAAAGACATACTAATCCAAAACAATATCATAGAAGTTTTCTAATGACTACATACTTGTTGAGGTTTTACATCTTCTATATACTATATGTTTTTATGTTATGTTATAAACTTATTATTTATAAAAATTGACAAAATAATGTGTATTTTGTGAAAATAATTTAGTATCTTTTTAGATGGAAGGTCATATGGATGGTTATGTAGAAACTTTGAATACGAACAGACCACCTATATTCCACGGTGGTGATTATGAGTAAAGATAGAGACGATTTATTTTTTTAATCAAAACTAGAGTTGATAGTTTTTTCATGATGAGTGGAGATGAAAAGATTCATGATAAGGATGTTAATGATTTTAATCATCAAGAAATAAAAGAGTATCAATTAAACTATAGATAAATAAATACATTGTTTTGTTTTATAACAAAGAAGTATTTACAGTTGGATCTGTTATTGTGAATACAAAAATAGTAATTGAAAAAATCATCAAATTATACACTTTTTATCTTCAAAATTTGATTGATATGATGAGAGATATTCTTAGATAATTCTATTAGGTATTTTATTTCTTACCTAGAGAATTAGTTTATAAGAAACACCAGATATTCAAGACAATCCATAATTGTTTAAAATCTACTGGAGAAAATGACTTGATAGTAAAATACTTGTGCACAAGATAATTTATTTTATGGACAAAGTGTGAAAATTTCAAAAGGAAAATTTTTAGATGGGGAAAGGTAGTTAAATTAAATAAATCTTAATAATCTCATTATAACTCACAAGAAATATGAGTTTATCTACAAAAATAGATACCACGAAAGGTATGAATAAAAATGGAAGTGTTTATTTTTCTAAAACTATTAATCAAACTAATTATTAAACACATGATAATGTTTTTAAATCGCAAAAGAAGAAGACAGTTATTATACAATTTGAATCACGAACTTATAAAAATTCAATGAATGAGTTTATAAATACCTATAGAAATATGACTAGCATTATTGGAAATAAATATTTCCAATATAAATATAAAAAATATCATATAAAAAAGTGATAAGAAAGATTATGTTACTTTTTATTCATGTATGAAATTTGGACATATCCAACCATATTTTAAAAATATGAAGTGGAAATATGGGAAAGAATTAAATTAAGAAATAGATTCTTAAAATAAATTCAAATTAAAAATACATTTTTTCTTGAAAGAATATGAGGAAATAAGTGCTAGTGGATATGATTCTTATAAATTTTTTTAGATAATTAATTCTTTGATAATTGGAACATATGTATTTTTAAAATTTACCCCTTATAAACCAATATTTCATGGTTAAGGTACATGTAACTAAAAACATTACCAACATGAAATTAAATGATAACTATCCCAATGTAAAATATTTTTCATCTTTTTATAAATAATCATAATCCTCATGAGATTTTTATTTTTCAACTTATGATGTGGTTTATTCTATTTCTAAACTTTTATAAATTTAGAATTGTAAGATATGAAAAATTAAAATTAAAATGGTAATGGAAAATAAGGTAATTATAATTCAAGATTAAATGTTTAGAAAAATGAAATATTATATTATTCTAAAGAACCTGATAATAATATTTCTAATAGTGAAATTTTTATAAAATATTTTGAAAATTTTGTTTTTGAGAATGATGTCATTATAACAAAAATTAGTTTTAAAAAAATAGTCTTAAGGATAAAAACATATTTGTAAAACTAATATCAGAAATTTATTTTTGGAGAAAACTGTTATAAAAATTTACCATTATTATGTTAAATTTAAATAGAATATAAAAAAATTATACCTCATGGTAATTTTTCATGTAAGGGGCTTATTAGTAAAAAACATGTTTCTGGTAACTACTAATGTTTTCAAACAATTTCAACATTTTATACAATGTTTCAATGATATAGACAGAAGAAAACAATTCATCATTAAATAATGTTCATTTAGAAAGATTTTTCAAATATTATTTTAAAAAGAATTGTGGATTCAATTTTTTTAATTTTCGAGGATTACTTAAACCATTAAGATTTGGGAGTTGAAACAATAATGTTTTTGTTTTTATGATAAAAATGTTTGTGCTAAAAATAATAATACATGGTATATTGATAGGGGGTGTTCCCATCATATGACTGGTAACAAATATTTCATCCCGAAGATAATCAATATGAAATTTTCCAAATTCACTTATTGTTATAATGCTTAAAGTGATATTGTCAAAATAGTTAACATATTCCATCTTAGAAAATATCTTATTTTAAATGTTTATTTACGAAAAATATTAACCAAAAACATAGTAGAATAATTAAATTATGTGATGATGGTTATCTTGTGATAATTTTAAATAATAAATGTTTTTTAAATATTTCCATGTATGAATTTATTATTTCTTCTAATCAATATGTGAATGTTTAAATACATAACATACAATACCTTAATAGCCATGAATTACATTGCCATAAAGAAATGAAGGAGAATTCATTATTATGGAAAACAATTCGGACACTACAACCTTAAAAAATTATCCATGTTAACAATGAATGGACTTTTTAAGGATCTACTGGAGCTTAGGTATGATAGTTAAATGATTTGTGAACCTTTTCAATATGGTAAGCAACAAAAGACTTGTGTTAAACCTATTAGTGAAGTCTCAAGTTCTATTTATTTCTAGTTAGTGCACGGGGGCTTATTTGGTTCCATAAAAACAAGAGGTATATTTATAAAATTGTATATATATATATATATATATATTAGTTATTGATTACACTAGATATACATGTGATCATTTTCTTACAAAAAAATCTAAATCCATTATTTATTTTAAAACTTTTGAATCCAAATTTAAAAATGAGAAAAGATAGCCATAATAACAATTCATTGTGATCATGGTGGATAACTGAGAATTATGATTTTTAAACCTTTTTTAGTAAGAAATACATTAAACATAAATTTTATATACAAAACACCCCCAAAAAATTGGTGTATTTGAATTGAAAAATATAATTCATAAAGAAATAAATAGAACCATTGTAAGTGAATAATCAGTTGGTAAACAATTTTTGTTAATAATCAATAGGTATTTCCTGTAATACTATAAATTGAGAATTAATTCTAACTTTTCCTAATAAAACTCAATAAGTGTTTTTCATGGGAAGAAATCCATGAGTTTCTTACTTAAGGATTTAGGTTTCCAAGTATTTTTCCTAAATATAAAATATAATATTTATAAACTTCCTCCCAAATCCAATGAAGGTATATTTTAATGTTATTCCACTAAATCTATAGAATATATAGTTTTAAAAAAAATTATACTTATTAGAAAACATTGCATGTTAATTTTTTTGAAACTGATCCTTTTTTTTTCAGTCAACCTCAACCGACATCTTTAGATGTTATTTCTAAAACTAATTATAAATATTATTTTTTTTATTATCTTAATGAAATAACACAAGAATTAGTTTCTGTATATTTCCCTTAGGAAATGATTTTACATTTTATTGAAAAACTAATATTTGAAAACCCAAGAAGTTATTTGTTTAATACTTATCATTCGAGAGAATGTATCATTGGTGATGTAAATCAACTAGTTCCAAATACAACTACCTTAAATAATTAAATTGAAAAATTATCTCTCTTATTCCAATTTGAAACTAATAATTATGAAGATTCTTTATGTGATGAGGATTATATTAAGACAATGTAATATGAGCTCAATTAAATCGATAGAAAAAAATAATGTAATTTATTTGAACAACCTATATAGTCTTATATAATTGGATTAAAATGGGTATTTTGAAATTAGTGTTATAATAACTGCATAATAATCTGAAATAACGAATGAAATTCAACAAAGGGATATAATAAAAAGGGGGTAATTGATTATGAAGAAACGTTTTCACAAGTAGAGTGAAAATAGTCTATTCAAATACTTCCATCATCATCAAGATTCATTAATTTAATACATTTTCAATTGGAGGTGAAGTGTTATTTTCATAAAGGATATGTTCAATAAGGGGTTTATATCAAAGAACCACATAGATTTGAAATTACAAAATATCCATAACATGTTTTTAAACTTACCAAATATTTATAAAAACATCACACATCCCCTTTAGCTAGGTATGATAAATTAACTGGATTTTTTTACATAATTTTTTTTTGAAATGGAGATTTGAATCCAATTTTTTTTTATAATAAGTTTATATAAATATTATTATTGTAAAAATTAATGTTCATAAAATTATATTTTAATCAACTAAATAGTATTTAACATATTACATTGTAGATCATATGAATTTATATTTTGAATTGAGTATTATAGATGAGTTAATATATTTCCTTGGTTTTCAAATATTACAAAATAGAAAAGTAACTTTTATATATAAACCTAATTATAAGAAATATATTCTTAAGAAATTATTATATTTAAATTCTTTAGAACTCTTATTGGTACCTCAAATACATTAGATTTGATGTAGTTGGGAAACCAGTTGAACAAAATATATTTTCTGGAAGGATTGGAATATTATATTACCTAACAACTAGTCATCTAGATTGATTTTTTTGTATGCTTATTTGATTGATATTAATAAAAACCAAAAGAATCCATTTTAATAAATGTAAAAATATTTTTTTGTTGGATTAAAGGAACAATGGATTTAGAAAATTTATATTCTTATGGAAATGATATGGGATTAAATTATTTTTTAGTTTCTTACATTAGGGGATGTGTAATGGATTGAAAATTTATATATATATAATTTTATTTAATAGGATATTCCTTAGTTTCTTTTTCACTAATGAAAAAAATTAGCATCACATTCCACTGCTGAAGTCAAATATCTGTCATTTAGACGTTGTTGTGATCATTTTTATGTATACAACACAAACTCACAAAGTAGGGCTCGAGTTTTACAAAAAAAAATAATTTGTGATTATACATGGAACATTGATTTAATTAAAAACCTTTCACATCACTCACATACAAAAGACATATATAAAATACTTAATTTTCATTGGTAACACACAATTAAATGTGATATCATTTTACAATTAATTTGAATTCTAGATCAGATTCTTGATATTTAAAAAACCCCTTACTTGTAATAGATTTTAATGTATCGAATAGATTCTGAAAATGTTGAGTGTAAATTAGTCATGAATATATACTAATTTTTTACCCATCTCCTTACAAAAATATAGTTATTTTCATAGCGGGAGTGCATTCGTTTTATGTTTCTCAAAAAATTTATTCTATCATAACACTTTTAGTTTTAAAAAATTTATTTTTATAAATATGTTTTGATTTCTAAAACAAATATTGAAATATGATTTCAGAATCAATATTTTTATAACACATTTATAATAATAATTACCTAATTATTTTCCATACTCTAAAATTGTTATAAATTTTATTTCCTCAAAATTTTTAAAAACATTCTCTTATTTCAAAATTTCCATATCAAAACTTTGTATTAGATATTTATATTAAAACAATTATCTTCTAATTAGTTTTCAAAAAACAAATAATAATATGGTATTTATATTTATGAATCTTTTACTTGTAATGGTAATTTTCTATTATTTTAATTTTTTAACTTTTTAATTATTATTTGATATTTGTTGTTATTATACATTTAGTGTTATATATTTTTCATATATTAAAAATTATGAAAAAAATTTATCTAAATTCATCCTGACTGAAATTAATACGTTAAAAACCTTGAGTTTAAAATTCCTTAAAACATTCTTCAGGTCAATGCCAATCATCATATTAGGATGGTTAAAATTTCAACCGTTGATTATCATATAAAAGCTGAACTGTAAACCTGAGTGCCTATAGAAAGGAGGGTTCCCCCTATCCCACATTGGTGTCCCAATGATTCTTTAAATTAGTTTTTGAATTCACCAATGATCCCAGTCGAAAAGGATTCCTTTTCATCTGATCTTCAGATTCAGTTTCAATTCCAATAGAGAGAAAAGAAGACTTCATATAATTGTTAATATTTAGGGAGATACTGATATAAAGATCATGGAATCAGAAATATGATTCTACTCTATAGAATAATATTTATTTTTAGGGTTTGTAATAAGTATATTTTGATAAACCAGATAAGTACATTGATTTATGTTATACTGATTTCATTCATGATTTTTATGCTTCTAATAGGTTCTTCAAGGATGATGGAAGGCATAAATTTTTATATTGTATATATAAAGGGATATAAGTTGTAATATAATGATCTAAAATATTATTTTGGAATACCATGCTAAGAAGAATCTCATTATCCTTCTCATATGCTCTGAGATACTATTTTAACATTTAAGAGGTGAAAATATGAAGAATAATTTATTTATAAATATAAAATTGTCAGATAATTTTCCCATATCACTCTCTAAAATCGTGTAATTTTGTTATGTATAAATGGTTTTCTTATAATAGGGTATAGATATATAGATAATTTGAAATTATTTTATGTTTTCAAATATAAATTTTTGGAAAATAGTTGGAAGATAGATCATGTCAAATTTATATTTCACACTCTTGAAAAAAACCAAAAAACAGATCAATTAGGTAAATAATAATCTTGTTCCTTACATTCATACATAAAATTATTATTTAATATATGAAAGTATTTTAGGTGGAAAATAAATAACATATGATTAAGGATATGATTTCATTTGTATGTGATAGTATGACGAACATAATGATGTTTTTCATAATCCCACAACTAAAAAGATTGTTCAAATGTTTGATGGGGATGCCTCTAATATCTGTCATTCATGAAAACCAAATGAGATTGAAAGGAATAAAAATATAAAGTTTATAACAACTCCTTAAAATAATAAAATGAATCAGGAGAAGGTAACAAATTAATTTTTTTATATATGGTTGAAATATTGATATGAAAAGAATCTTGGGGTTCTGATGATCAAACATGACCATACAAAATCTGAAGCATTTAGAATTGAATATTGTAACATCCAAAGTAATTAATGAGTAATAGATATTTTTATCTATGTCTATTAATGAATTATACAATGTTTTAGAGGTTTAAAAAGAAAATAAATCCAATCTTATGCATGGAATAGACTAATATTTTTAAAAGATTGTTTTAGTGCCTTTTGATGGAAAACCATTTTTAAATCAAAATTTTGAATATTTTATAATCTATATTTGTCAAAATAATCTTATTCTTTATGATTCTAAAATTGAAATTTACTTTGGGTAAATTTTTGGTATTTTTCCGACAATGTTCAATTTTTAATGAATAGTGAAAAATACTGCATTTTACATCAAAACTGCTTTTTCATGTAATTTAATTATATGGTAATATTATATTTTTAATTGGTTTTAATATGTAAATAGTATATATGTTTACCATGTAATACAATGGTGGTCATTGGGATTAATTTCACTTTGGAATTGGGCATAAACAAGTGCCAAACTTTTCATAGATACTATTTCAAAAAAACCCGCAATTTGTTTTGACAACAGGAATTATTTTTAAATTTATTATTGCAATTTATATGATTGTAATTTGTTAAAAGGGATTCCATATTTGAAATCAGAAGGTCCAAATTATGTAATTAAGATTCTTTTTTTGGACATTATGAATAGTAACGATGATAATTATCTTTAATTATCTTGATTAATGAGTAATCAGGTAGTTAAGGATAATAAAATAATATCATAATAATAAAAAATTACACCAACATGTGTACTAATGATACTGGTTGTCTCATGGCCGACCATGGGATGCCATGTTCCAAACTTGGAGACCCCATAGAATATCTTTTGTGTGAAAGTGACTTTTTATCTTTTTATTTTTAAAGAAAGTTAAATATAACAAAGAATGTATAACCTGAGTAAATCATTTTTAATTTTTTCTAAAAAAATGATATTTTGGACTATAAATATTCAATGGAAATCTATAGATATTTCCTACATCATTATAATTTTTTTATATTTTATAGACATTAAATAAATTAAATTATTTATGACATCATGATGATGCAGCGATTACCTCATTAATAAAGGATTTAAATAAAATGAAAAGATAATGTAAAATCTAAGACATACACTTGTAAAATACCTATTTTATGAGTTTATTTTGAACCCTTATCACCTTATCCTCGAAATAAATCAATGAGGGACCTTTAAAATCCAAAACTCAATTGAAAATAAAGTAACCTTTTATAACTTTCCAAGAGTGCCCCTCCTCTCCTCTTATAAAAGCACCCCACCTCTACCTCTTTACCCACACTTCTCAAGCCTTTGGGTTGAAAAAACTCAGACCATTTTGTCTCTCCACATCCCTCTTTTACTCCTTGAAGCCTCACTTTGGGCATAATTCTTCCAAGGGATGCCTTTGAGCTCAAATCAAAAAGAGTTACTCGTTTTAAAGGTAGTGTCTTCTCTTGTGTTCTTATGTTTTATTTTTCTTCTCCAACCCCCTAAACTCTTTTTATTCATTTCATTTGTAACAACTCTAGTATCCTCAATATACTAGGATGTTGTTATAAGAATCATTCGAGCTACGCTTACACACACAAACATCTAATGGTTAAAGAATATACTGTTTCTGTGGATGGCAAATTTCTACTTCACGAACGATGATTGTTCAATATTATTCTAACACCTTCAAAGGTGGTCATTAAGATGTCACTATATTTATTTATAATATGTTTATGTTTTCTTAAGATTCTGTATTTTTTCATTTATTTCATTCCATTATGATTTCATTATGGGTATACGTGATATCTTCATTTTCGGAAGTGCGGACTACCGCCCCCTCAAAGTGATTTGATTCGTTAGTACCATATGTGATACGTATAAAGGATAGATTTAATGATATTATATATGATACCAAACTGGAATTATAATATTATTATGTATCATTATGTTTTAATTCCATTAAAGTATGAGGTAGAAATAAAAGTAGCGTTCATGCGTACGTACGGCTTACCGTCTCCATGAACGGTGAATTTCATTTCTTATCCCCATATGTAATGTACTATTATAAGTACATATATATAATGGATATATATGGTGTATGTTACATCTAAATGATGAATATAATTCAGGAATTAAAATATATATATCTCTCTCATTTAGTTTTAATTCCATTAATATGACATAGAAGTGAATGTAGCATTCATTCGTACGTACGGCTTACCGTCTCCATGAACGGTGCATTTCATTTCTTACCGCTAAACTTTATTTAATATTATAAATGCATGTATATACTGTATATATATCATATATATGATATCTACATCATGAGTATAACTCTGGATATAATGGATACATGAACAACTTGTAATTATAAAGGGTTTGTTTTTGACTCAAGTACCAATGATCGTTAAACCCACCGTTATTAACAGAAATTATTACATAGTGTTAATGACATGGTAATAAGTGATATAAAAGGAATAATGAACTTGAAAAAGGTTCTTAAACAAGTAGAAATTAACTCAAGTTTATTATTCAGAAGATTAAAGAATGATCAAGCCAAGTCGGATATGAGGTATGGGACTTCGTCTCAATCTTATTTCATTGAGGCATATTATGTTTCATACACAACTTTCTTTTATACGGTGTATAAAACCCTTTGACTTTTATTTTTATCCAAAACGAATATTTTTATACGAAGCATTTTAATGAATGAAAAAAGGGAATGTATTTATTGTACGTATGCGGCGACATGAACTTCTCCGCCGCCGTGACCATTATTTGAGTTTCGGCTTCCTCTACAAGCCATACCGTATTTTTAAAAGAAAAATAAATACCATGTTTCAATTTTCTTTTATTTTGGAATTGAAAATGGTTTTCATAATGCTTTTATATCAATGTGTTGTATTGATATCTTGTGATTGAAAAGTGTAAATTTTATGTTTCCTTTATGCATGTTTTATGTGATACGATTATGTGATGGTTCATGGGCATTGTTATGAAGAAGGGTGGTTCTGTGATAAAGTAAGGGCGGGTGAGCCCGATATAGCTCTCCAATGCATTGGGTAACGCGAAGGGGTTAAACGTTGAGGTTTCACCGAAGAGATTTAGGGAATATACTATGATGGGTATTCCAAATGTAACCAAGAGGGTTACTCCCTACGTAAGAATGTTATGAATGCCTCATGTTACCTTTATGTCTTATGATTTCTATGTTTTATTCGTGATTTGATGAGGTATGTTAAAGTGCTTATGTTTTATGGGTTACGTATGATTTCATTCTTATGTATCTATAAACTCATTTTTCCTTTCCATATTTTTATATCCCTTACTGAGATTTTTATGCTCATCCCATGTTTTTCAAATGTTTTTCACAGGTCAAGGGAAAGGTACATGATATGATGATAGTGTCAAGGAAGTGTCAAGAAAGAATCCATGTTTTATTTTAAATATGTTTCTGTTGATGGGAAAAATTATTACTATCTTTTATGTAACCACTTTGTTTAATTGTGGAATGTAATTCATGTTTTATGATCTAATTATCTAAAACTCTAAACCTGAAACGATCCACAAGGTGTAATCTAGTAATAACTCACGATTAAGTAATGTTTAAGGCTGGTGCCTTACAGTTGGTATCAGAGGTTGGTTTAGACAACTTTAGGTGTTATAAAATTGTTAAATTATAAATTAATTTATGGTATGATTGAAATGATATAGCATTTAAAGATTACCATGTTTCTTCTCCTAAGATATTTTTGTGTTAAGAATTGTTTGTCATAGTGGAAACATAAGAGATTTTCTTGGAAGGTGTACAGAGTACAATGACCTTTCGAATCAGCAACCAGAGATGGTCGGAATCATAATTGAGCAGTTTACTGCACTGATGGCTCAGTTGAATTAGGTGATAAATGGTGGTTGTGTTTATTGATGATATTTTGGTATTTTCTAAAAGTAAAGAGGATCATGAAAGTAATTTAACGGCCATCTTGTAAACCTTAAAAGAAAATAAATTGTATGGAAAATTCAGCAAGAGTGCATTTTGGTTACAACAAATTTCTTTCCTTGGTCACATTGTTTCAAAAAATGGCATAACTGTTGATCCTGATAAAACAAAGGTTGTTGAAGAATGTCCAAGACCAACAAATGTAACTGAGATTCATATCATCCTTGGTTTGGCAGGCTATTACCGAAGGTTTGTTAGAAATTTTTCACGGTTATCTAGTCCAATGACTAAGCTAACTCGGAAGGGTGTTAAGTTTATCTGGACAAAATAATGTGATGATTGTTTTCAAGATTTAAAAAGAAGAATGGTGAATGCTTCAGTTTTGGCACTACCTTCCATGAATGGGGAGTTTATTATCTACAGTGATGCTTTATTGAAAGGACTTGGTTGCGTCTTAATGCAGAATGTTGAGGTAATTTCTTATGCTTCACGTCAGCTGAAAACTCATGAAGTAAATTATCCTACACATGATTTGGAATTAGCTACTGTTGTTTTCGCTTTAAAAATTTGGAGGCATCATTTCTATGGAGTAAAGTGTGAAATATATACCGATCACAAAAGTTTAAAGTATATATTCACTCAGAAATAATTGAACATGAGACAGAGGAGATGGCTAGAATTAAACAAGGATTATGATTGTACAATTCATTACCATCCGTGAAAAGAAAATAAAGTGGTTGATTCTTTGAGCCAAAAAAGTAATGATTCATTAACAATGTTGTATTTGGAACGTGATCCTTTAGTTAAGGATTTGATGAACATTGGCATAGTAGTTTTTGGTGCAGGATGTTCTTCTGTTTTGTTTCCGGTATTAGTGAAATCTTCTCTATCAGACAGAATTAAGAAAGCACAGAAGCAAGACATCGATTTGCAGAAAAAGGTAGAGCTAGTTCAGAAAGGTAAGTTTCCTGAATTCAACATTGATAATGATTGTGTTTTGAGGTTTAGGAAAAGATTGTGTGTGCCTTGTGATTCACAGTTGAAGAGAGAGTTGTTATGTGAAGCTCATAGTTCTCCGTTTTCAGTTCATCATGGCAGTACTAAGATGTACAATGATCTGTGAGAGTATTACTTGTGGAAGGGAATGAAAAGAAATATTGCTGATTTTACTGTAAAGTGTTTGACTTGTCAGCAGGTTAAAGAAGGGAGGTAGTTACCAAAAGGGATGATTCAACCTTTACGAGTGCTAGAGTGGAAATGGGAGAATATATCCATGGACTTTGTTGTGGGATTACCGAAGACATCTCGAGGTAATAATGCTATCTGGGATATTGTTGATCGATTAACTAAATCTGCTCATTTCATTGCTATGCGAGATACTTTTTCCCTAGATAAACTTTCCTGTTTGTATCTTAAAGAGATAGTCAGGTTACATGGAGTTCTTCTCTCCATTGTATCTGACCGTGATCCTAGGTTCACTTCTAACTTTTGGAAAGGCCTTCAGAAGTCGTTGGGTACTGAATTAAATTTTAGTACAGCTTTTCATCCTCAGTCATATGGGCAGTTAGAACGAACAATTCAGACGTTGGAGGATATGCTATTTGATTGTTTGATGGATTATCATGGATTTTGGGACCAACATCATTATTTAGTTGAGTTTTCTTATAATAACAGTTTTCATTCTAGTATACAGATGTCACCATTTTAGGAATTATATGGGAAGCGGTTTCTAACTCCAACTTTCTAGGATGAAGTGGGTGAAAGGAAGTTGATGGGACCAGAATTGGAAGAAGAGATGGCTGAAAAAGTTTAGTTGATTCAGATACACTTGAGAACAGCTCAGAGCAGGCAGAAGAGTTATGCGGATAACCGGAGAAAGGATCTATCTTTTGAGGTACGTGATCATGTTTTTCTCAAAGTCTCACCATGGAAAAGTGTGATGCGATTTGGTAAGAAAGGAAAGCTGAGTCCAAGGTTCATTGGACCATATAGAATTTTGGAGAGATTTGGATCAGTTGCTTACTGAGTGGCTTTACCTCCGAGTTTATCTCAGGTATACAATGTTTTTCATGTTTCGATGTTGAGAAAGTATATACCAGATCCATCTCATGTTTTGAGTCCAGAGGTAGTTCAGCTGGAAGAGAACCTATCAGATGAGGAACAACTGGTCCAGATTCTTGACCACAGGGAGAAAGTGTTATGGAATAAGGTGATTCATCAGGTAATGGTTTTTTGGACAAACCACATGGTTGAAGAGGAAACATGGGAATCTAAAAATTCAATGAGGGCTAAATACCTCCACTTATTCGATAAGTAAATAAATTTCGGGGAAAAAATTTTCTAAAGGGGCGAAGGATGTAACATAAAAATTAAGTAATGAGTAATAGATATTTTTATCTATGTCTATTAATTAATTAGATAGTGTTTTAGAGGCTTAAAATGAGAATAAATTCAATCTTAAGCATGGAATACACTAATATTTTTAAAATATTGTTTTGCTGCCTTTTGATGGCAAACCATTTATAGATCAAACTTTTGAATATTTTATAAGCTCTATTTTTCAAAATAAACATATTATTTATTATCAGGTCATTGAAGTTTACTTTGGGTAAATTTTTGGTATTTTTCCGACAATGTTCAATTTTTAATGAATAGTGAAAAATATTGCATTTTACATCAAAACTGCTTTTTCATCTAATTTAATTGTATGGTTATATTATCTTTTTAATTGGTTTTAAAGTTTAAATGAAATATATTTTTAACATGTAATCCAATGGTGGTCATTGGGATTAATTTCACTTTGGAATTGGGCATAAACAAGTGCCAAACTTTTCATAGATATTGTTTCAAAAAAACCATCTATTTGTTTTGACAATGGGAATTATATTTAAATTAATTATTGCAATTTATATGTTTGTAATTTGGTAAAATGGATTCCAAATTTGGAATCATAAGGTCCAAATTATATAATTAGGAATCTTTTGTTTTTGGACATTATGAATATTAACGACGGTAATTATCATTAATTATCTTGATTAATGAGTAATCAGGTAGTTAAGGAAAATAAGATAATATGATAATAATAAAAAATGACACCAACATGTGTTCTAATGCTACTGGTTTTCTCATGGCCGACCATGGGATTCCTTGTGCCAATGTTGTGGACCCCATGGAATCACTTTTGTGTAAAAGTGACTTTTTATCTATTTATTTTTAAAGAATGTTAAATATAACAAAGAATGTATCACCTGAGTAAAACATTTTTAATTTTGTATAATAAATATATGATATTTTGGACTATATATATTCTTTGGAAAGATAAAAAGATTTCCTACATCATGATATTTTTTTTATAATTTTTAGACATTAAATAAATTAAATTATTTATGACATCATGATGATGCAGTGATTACCTCATTAATAAAGGATTTATTTAAAATGAAACGAGAATGTAAAATATAAGACTTACACTTGTCAAATACCTATTGAATGAGTGTATTTCAAACCCTTATCACCGTATCCTCAAAATACATCAATGAGGGGCCTTTAAAATCCGAAACTCATTTGAAAATAAAGTAACCATTTATAACTTTCCAAGAGTTCCCCTCTTATCCTCTTATAAAAGGCCCCCACCTCTACCTCCATACCCACACCTCTCAAGCTTTTGGCTCGGCCAAACCCTTCCCATTTTGTCTATCCACATCCCTCTCTTACTCCTTGAAGCCTCACATTGGGCAGAAGTCTTACCAAGGATGCCTTTGAGCTCAATTCAAAAAGAGTTACCCGTTTTAAAGGTAGTGTCTTCTCTTGTGTTCTTATGATTTATTTTTCTTCTCCAACCCCCTAAAATCTTTTTATTCTTTTCTTTTGTAACAACTCTAGTGTCTTCAATATATTTGGATTTTTTTATAAGATTCATTCGAGCTACACTTACACGCACCTACATCTAAATGTTAAAGAACATACTGTTTGTGTGGATGGCGAATTTCTGCCTCACGAAACGATAATTATTCAATATTATTCTAACACCTTCAAAGGTGGCCATTAATATGTCACTATATTTATATATAATATGTTTATGTTTTCATTAATTTTATATATCTTTTCATTTATTTCAAAACTTTATGGTTTCCATTATGGCTATACGTGATATATTCATTTTAGGAGGTGCGGACTACTGCCCCCTCAAAGTGATTTGATTCGTTAATACCATATGCGGTACGTATAAAGGATAGATTTAATGATATTATATATGACACCATACATGAATTATAATACTATTATGTATCATAATGTTTTAATTCCATTACATTATGAGGTAGAAATGAAAGTAGCGTTCATGCGTACGTACGGATTACAGTCTCCATGAACGGTGCATTTCATTTCTTATCCTCAAAGCAACATTGATGAATTTTTTAGGTGATTGTATTTGTTGCAAAAGTGGACATCTGTGATGTGATTGTTGAAAATACAACCCATGACGTATAGATTTGTTGAGAAAGGTGATTTCATGGTGGCATGTCGAGTTCAAGGGTTGGGGTTAACGATCCATGTTTGATTCAAGAACGTCGACAAAGGAATGGATGATCTGGAGGTAGTAAAAAAAGAGCAGATACAAGGTGTTTCCATTTTCCAGTGTTTGACATATTTTTGGGCCTGAAAATCGACAAATGGGGAAAAGTGTTTATGGAAAAGAGACTTTCCCACCGTGGTCTTAGAGGCTTGGTAACTGGTGTGCCATATGATTTTCAAGATCAGAACATCAAAATACGGCAAAGGGATTAGGGTCACACATGTTTTGGGATTGGTCATGCAAGTGGATTGCAAAGTAGAGACTTGTACGTCGAGACTTTTGCGCCGAGGGGAGACTTGTGTGCCATCGCACAGGGTGTCCACATGCCACTGAATACAGGTCAACCACTACTCATTCGATGTAGAGTTCAACACTTATAAAAATCAGATCTCTCGTCATGCACGTGTGCTGGTTCGGTCGTGCCATTTTTTTTTCAAGATCAAAACATCAAAATATGGAAAAGGGATAAGGGTCGCGAAAGTTTTGGGTTTGGTAGTGCAAGTGGTTTTCGCGGTAGAGACTTGCGCACCGAGACTTTCACGTCGTGGGGAGACATGCACACCGTCACGAAGGGTATCAAAATGCCTATAAATACAGGTCGGCCCCTCCTCATTTAGTGTAGAGTTCAACACATAGAAAAATCAGAGCTTTTGTCGTGCCGGTGTGGTGGTCACACAACTGTGGGGTGGTCGCCAAGTGAAAGTTGCGCGCAAAGTGATAGTTGTATACATGAGGTGGATCCGGCGAGGAAGGGAGTCATTCACGCATGTTTGGAGTTGTAGAAGCTTGTGTCGCCCCAGTGGTTGAGGTGTACTTGCGCGCCAGTTTTGACTTGCGTGCTAAGACTTACACGTCGGCTTAGGGAAGGGCACCATGTATGGTTGATTCCCCAATAGTGATACAAGGCTGTGTAGAAGCTGGATGAGTTCCCGATACCTTCGGTGCAAAAAGATATTCATCTACGGGTGAATGTTGGCCTTCAATTGACTGTCCACATACAACAGAGGATGTATTCATTAGTGATAATGAAGAGATCTGAAGGTCTATAAACTGTGAGTGGATCCTTTCCAGAGCAGTGACCAAAGGAAGAGGAAGAAGGTGCTCCTCTCCACCGGCAGTGAGCCAAAGAGAGAGAGAGAGAGGGAGTGTCCATTGGGAAACCAGTGAACTGACCCTAAACCTTGTAAAGGCGGTGATCCTGGGCATAAAAGTGATCTAGTCCAAACCTTTTAAATAGTAGTGTGATTGTAGTGAATTGTTACATTGGAACATCGCCGATGTATATTCCTTGGACGTAGCCCAGTGAGGGTGAACCAAGTAAAAATAGTTTTTCCTTGTGCATGGTTTAGTTTCTATTTATACTTTACTGCAAGAAAGAGAGAGAATAGAGTCTTGCTTAACAGAAAGACAAGATCAATAAGGGCGGTTATTTTAATCTATCATACCCTGATTCACCCCCCCCCCCCCTTCAGGGTATTCAACCTTGTGGACTTAACAATTGGTATCAAAAGAAAGGTTAATACTTGTGATTCTCTCTCAAATGGAGGTTACCAATCATAAAGGGATTCCGATTTTCGATGGGAAAAATATTCAGCTATGGATAAATCAGATTCAACAATAATTCTGATCATTAGAAATGGATGTGTTCACAGCAGCAATGCATGGAATAATAGTTGATATTAATAGTGGTGCATTATCAGAAGCTGAGCGTAGAGAGTTGGATGCTGATTCCAAAGCAATCAATGCCTTAGGGGGACCTCTATCCAATCCTATAAATACAATGGTGATGTCTAGCAAAACATCACATGCCATATGGGAAAGGTTATTGAATATATATGAAGGGGATACAATGTTTAGAGTGGAAAATCTTCATGTGTTTTGGAACAAGTTTGAAGATCTGATAATGAACCTGAATGAGTCTTTTGATTCATTCTTTGATAGGGTAAATGTGGTAGTGGAAGACATGCGATGTCTTGGAGAAGTTATTGAAGACATAAATATTATAAAGCACATCTTGAGGAAACTTCTACCTCAGTTCAATCCGAAAGTTTCGGTTTTGGAAGATAATGACCTGAAAGAGATAAAATTAGATAACCTACACAACACCCTTGTTTCATATGAAATGAGAAATGATGATAATGATGCTCTAGAAAAGGGGAAATCCAAGGTGGTGGAATTCAAGGCTATGAGAAATTTCACTATTGACAACTCTCATTAAGAAGAAGAGATAGATGAGGTAATCTCATTCCTCTACTCAAATCATCGAAGAATAAAGGAATGATTAATGGAAAACTTCCACTATCTTGTTTTCAATGTGGAAAGGTTGGTCATATTACAACAGGGTGTCCCAAAATGTTCCAAGAAGATGATGATGTCGACAAAGTCAAAATTCCCAAGAAGAAGTCATCTGCATATGGGAAAGAAAAGAAATAGTTCAATAGAAATTTCTTTAAGAAGAAAACTATCCTTTCAAAAGAATGTGACAGTTCAGATGAGTCTGAAGCCAAGGAGGTTGAGGAGATAGAGAACTGAAAAGATCATGGAAGAAATTCTATGGTGCCAGTTTCTTGTAGTTCTCAAGAGAAGAACAAAACTGAAGGTGATGAAGAAGAAGAAAAAGTGGAAGGAAGTATAGATATGCAAGATGGGTTAGAGGCTGCTCTTGAAGAGATAGATGTTTGGAGAGCCAAAACAATGAAATCTAACAAACTTGTTCGTGATGCGAAACTCTATATGAAGCAGCAGGAAGAAGAGAAGTCTGATTTGATCGAAGAAACTGAGAAACTCAAGTTATCAACACCAAAGAACTCAAAATCAGTTAAAATAGAAAAGGGAGATCGATGTCTTGAATAGAAAATTGAAAATCATGTCAAGAATATCAAAGAGCTAGAAGAAGAAGCTGTCGGTCTGTGAAGAAATGTTAAAGACCATGTAAAACCATTGATTCTCAACAAATTATTGGGATAGCAGGTCATTCTGAAGACTGAAAAATCAAAGAAGAGACTAGTAGTTCATTAGGAAAGAAGCAGCAATTGAGCTCAGACGTTAAGGCTGATTCAGGGCATGAATAGAAGCAAAAATCTATGGCAATTGAAGTAAGACTGCAAGCACCAGTCCTGAGATTGAAGGTTTATTTGGCCACAAATCAGGATCAGAATTTTCAGAGATCCCATGAGGAAACACATAATGTAGAAGTAACACAAAGGAATGCAACTTATATCAGGTGTTATTGTTGTGTAAATATGGGACATTCATAGTATGTGTTTTCCATAGCCAAGGGATATCGATGGGAATAAGAACAGATGTGGCATCCAAATAGAGAAAGGGTTTCCAGAACATGTTTCAAAGGAAATTGTTTTTGGTGTGGTGGTTTTGAGCACATGTATGGGTACTTCACTTCTACCATACAGATAAATGTTCCCAAACAAAACTCAAGTAGTCATAAGAAGCAAGTTAGGGAATCAAAAAGTGAGCTAAAAACACAAAATCGATTTGAATCTCTATGGGATGAAGCTAGTCTATCACACTCTAAGGAAGATCAACTTCTCCAAACCACAACGAGTGTGAAGTCGAAGACAAGGATCAAAAATAAAAAGGATGAGAAGGCAGTAGTTGCTGAAATTTCCCTTAAAGATTCAAATAATTCAGGAGTATGGATCCTTGACAGTGGTTGCACATCCCAGTTGACAGGTAACAAGGATCTCATTACATGCATTATATATGACAAAGAAGAAGTTTTCATGTTTGGGAACGATGAATGGATTAAGATTATTGGTTCTGTAAAGTATAAATTTGGGGGATAATAAATGATGTGTGCTGATATCATGGTAGTAGATGGCCTCAGTCATAACATCCTCGATGACAGTAAACTATGTGACTCTAGGAACTCTATCCGATTTACCAAGAAGATATGTGTTGGGAAAGGAAAATATGGAGCAGCTGTTCTATAGGGAAAAAGGAAAAGGGAATTCTTTACCTTGTATGTGGGGAAGAAGATATGTGTCTCTTATCTGGAGAGGAAGAAAACAATATGTGGCATAAGTGACTTGGTCATCTATGTCAACCATCTATGGATTATATTGTAAAGTTTGATGCTTCTAGTGACCTTCCCAAATTATCACGTGATCTCACTCATACGTGCGATGCTTTCCAACAAGGGAAAATCATCATAAAGATATACAAGCCAATGGAACAAAAATCAACCAGAGTACTTGAATTGGTGCATGCTGATGTTTGTGGAAATATCTCACCACGAGCCATTAATTGGAAAAGGTACAATGTCCTTTTCATTAATGATTATAGCAGAATGGCTTGGGTAATTTTCATTTCCCATAAGACATAAGGGTTCATTTGTATCATGCAGTATAGAAGGGAATCAGAAAGGATGCTTGGAGAGAATGTTCTGAAGTTTCATACTGATAACGGTACAGAATTCACAAACAGTCAAGTGGAATAATATCTTGAGAAACAGGGGATAAGGAATCATGTTTCATCAGTAAGAACTCCCCCAAAATAATGGAGTAGTTGAAAGGAGAAATTGGATCATCAACAATATGTCCATGAAAATTCTTATTGAGAAGGACCTTCTAGAGAAATTTTAGAAGGAAGCAGTTTTGATATCGGTCTATATTTCAAACAGGGCTCTATTGTGTCTGAAGGAAGGAAAGACTCCGTATGAAATGTGGTATGGAAAGAAGACAAAATTGAAATATTTTCAAATATTTGGAAGTAAGTGTTTCATTCTTAGCAATGAAAATCACAGGGATTTTGAGTCAAGAGGAGATGATGGTATATTCCTTGGATAATCAGTTAAAATAAAAGCATATAAATTCTTCAACAAAAGGATGGGGAAAATTGTGGAGAGAAATGATGTCACTATTGTAGAAGATAAACAAGAATTCTCAACAACTTAGTGAACAGTTTCTAGATGAAAGTGAAGAGGAGGTAAGTAATGTAGAAGGAGAATAAGTGAATGATGCTGATTCAGAAGAAGACACTGATGATGAACAAGAATGTTTCAAGTCTGTGTCTGCAAGGGATCCAAAGAGCCGAGCTGAAATCGGTAAACATAATATCATTGGTGATCAGGCAGCTCCAGTTCTGACAAGTAGAATGAAGTCACTGCAGTAGAAATTCTTCTTATCTCATGTAGAGCTCAAATTCTTTACTGATACAGCTGAAGATGAAAAATGGGTTCAGGCTATGAATGAAGAGCTTGATCAGATTTAGAAGACCAAGACACGGGAGATTGTTTCGAGACCAGTTGTTAAGAATGTCATTGGGACAAAATGGGTCTATCGCAACACGATGAATGAAGATGGTGCATTGGTTTGTTAAAAAAGCACGACTAGTTTCCAAAGGATACTTCTAGATAGAGGGAATAGATGTTGATGATACATTTCCACCAGTTACAAGGATACCGACAATCAGATTATTTTTTTCCATAGCAGTGCAATGAATGTTCAAAGTGTTCCAGATGGATGTCAAATCTGCATTTCTAAATGGGGTTCTAGAAGAATAGGTGTACATTGAGAAGCCAGATGGTTTTCGCATTCATGAGGATGAGAACAAATTTTGCAGGCTGAAGAAGGCGTTGTATGGGCTGAAACAAGAACCGAGATCATGGTACTCAAGGCTTGATCAGTACTTGAAGAAGCGTGGTTTCAAGCGTGTAGGAGTTTATTACAATAATTATTTCAACAATAGCAGTAATCAAAGTATGATGTTTTTGGTTTATGTATATTAAATAATATTTGGCGTATCATATAAAGCTCAGTATAGACAGTTTTCCGATTTCATGAAAACTGAGTTTGAAATAACCATGATTGGAGAGCTATCGTTTTCAATTGGTTTATAGGTGACATAGAGAAGTAATGGAACATTTATTTCTCAATACAAATATGCCAAGGAGGTTATAAGAATGTTTGGAATGGAAAATTTGAAGGAAATGAATACTCCAGTTGCTACCAAGATGAAATTGTCCAATGATGAGGATGGAGAGGTAGTTAATATCACATAATATAGGAAAATTATTTTTGATCTTGTTGTACTTGACCGCAACAAGGCATGACATTGATTTCTCCACATGCCAAGCAGCGAGATATTAGATTAATACCATGGAAATCCACATGCTCCCAATGAAAATAATACTTCAGTATATCAAAGACATAGTGGATTTCAGACTGATGTATAATGAAATATCTCAATCAATGTTATTGGGTTACACAGATGAAGATTGGGTCGAATCAGCAGATGATAGAAAACCAATTTCAGGAGGTTCATTCTTTCTTCGTGGATTGTGTATTTCGTGGATATGAAAGAATAAAGATTTAGTTACATTGAGCACCATGGAAGCTGAGTATATTGTGGCCACTCAAGCATGCACACAGTTGTTGTGAATGAAGCTGCAACTTGAAGATATGGGAGTTGATGTGAAGTTCCGATCGGAATCCAGTGTGATAAATCAAGTGCTATAAATCTAAGAAAAAATCTCATCCATCACTAAAGGACAAAGCACATTAAGATAAAGCATCATTTTATCAAGGAGATAATTGAGTAGGGAATCGTGAAGTGGGAGTATGTGCCTACAGAGCTACAAGTTGCAGACATTTTGATAAAGGCCTTACCCAAATATGCTTTTGAGAGTCATAAACTGGCTCTGGGAGTTCAGTCGACTCCCTGCACCTGAAAGAGTGTGGATGTGAAAAGCCCCTTCTCCCTGAGGTATGTTGTGTTTTTACCTAATGTGTTGATAGGTGTTCTCTACTCTGTTACAGACTACAAAGGAGTGACCTTTGGGTTCGTTGACAAAGGGGGAGAAAATAGTGATTGTTCAAGGGGTAGATAGTGTTGCAATTTGAAAATTCATGATTGATATGGGGAGAATCTAATAGTTGGAGTAGTGAGATAGGGGGAGATCAATGTGACAGGGGGAGAATATTAAATCTGACGATGCTAGACATGATCGATCAAAGAATAGATATCACGACAGTTGAGGATCATGATCAAAGAAGACGAGTGGTGTTGGAAGAAAATAGTGATTGTTCAAGGGGGAGACATTGTGGTAATTTCATAAATCATGATTGATATGGGGAGAAACTGATAGGTGGATCACGGAGATAGCGGGAGAGCAATGTGACATCGGAGGAATATTAAATCTGACGATGCTAGAAGTGATCGATCAAAGAATTAATATCATGAGAGCTAAGGATCATGATAAAAGCAGACGAGTGGTTTTGTAATTAGGTATGAATATTTCCAATAATTGGTATCAGTTTGGAGTCAACAGTGGGTGTCAGAGTTGAAGTGATTCATAGAATAAATTTTCATTTACTCTTGTTTCTCATTCCCAGCATTGCTTATGTGGGCTTCAAGTATGTGTTTTCTAAATCCTTGATTGTAACGACCCGACCCCAGCTACCCAGAGTCGGTGCATTACTTCGTAACATTGGCATGATCACAAGAAAGATCAAATCTCGAAAGACCGATTGGTTTAGTAGCCTTGGAAACACAAGATATATTCATAGGTTTTACATTACATCATAAAATGAAAAACTACTACAACAACATAATGTCTCCACAGTCCACACTCATATCCCCTCCTAATATCCCTGCAGGTCATTCATAACTTACATCTTCACTTCCTGGGAAAAATAAAACATAGAAAATGGGTGAGCTCAAATGCCCAGTAAGGATAACAATATAGCGGAAACTTTCATAAATAAGAATAAACATTTAAGGCAATGTATAAATAAAACAAAATCCTTTTAAATATGAACTTTCAACATGGTATGGCATAAATAAAATGAAATAATGCCATTTACTTATTCACATGGATATTCTACTAATCGAATAATCACATGCAAAAATCAATAACCACTTTCATAATGTTGGAATACATAATGCCAGACTATCATAACCACATAGCCAAGGCCTCGTGCCAAGACTACAAATAAGATTTTTTCCAAGGCCTTGTGCCAAGACACTATTTTGTCTCATGAGACCTACCGATGCATCGAGGAGCTATAGCGGGCTCCACCCGTCACTTATTAAGTCCAATGCATTCCCATATGAAAAGGTTTAAACATAACATAAACATTCGTATTAAATCTAGCATAGGAAATGTCAAAAATTTCACCATAAACTATGAATGGTATAAAAATAGCACATCCATAGTCAAACATATCACAAAACCTTCAATACAATATAGAAGTTTTGTATCATAATAAATCAACTTCAAATAATCTTAAAATTCATCAAAGGATGTTGACGTAGATGAAATCAAAATTCTTTTTAAAGAAATATCTCCTTTTATTTTGAAATCATTTAAGATCCATATAAAATAAAACATTTTCTTTGAAAATATTCTTATAAGCTTGTAAGGAAAGTTTTGAAGATTTTATAACGGTGGAAATTAGCCGCACCCGCCGTATAAGTTTAAAAAACGTTCTTACCTTAATTCTGTCGAAAAGGTTAAAAATGACCTTGTTTTGAAAACGATGGAAAGATTCCGTTATAAACCTCTTATAAAAAGTCAAACAAGGGTATAAATGACTTTAACCCATATTCTTGTAAATAATAAAAATGTTTTGAAATACATTTTGAAGAAACATGGATGTGGATGATAAAGAGATCCCAGTAGATTATTACAAATAAAAAACCTCGGATAATGAAGAGATTGTGAAGTAACCCTTACCTTGTACTTTTCCTTGGTTGGGGTAGGTTAACCTCCTGTATAATGGTGAAATAAATGTTATTAAATTATACAAGAATAATATATATTAATATGATATCATATATGATCTTTTAACATTGATTTGTTAATAATATCTTAGAATTATCGTCGTTTCGGGTGTTAACTTACTTGTTTTCTTTTATATGTTTTGTTACGTAAGACATGTTTGTAAAGGATAGGTTGTATATTATTCATATCCAGAATGATATCAAGTCCTTAAACATCATTTTTAAATCATCAAATGATAATTATACTTGAATGGATACGATGGAGAATGAATCTCATCGTGTTCGTGGAGACGGTAGTCCGTACGTACGCACGAGCGACAATATCATTCTTTTGATATTAAAATAATATATAAATGGATGGTATATCATATATACAGAATCATTAACATGTTATATTTATTATTTACATGAGTTACACATCATTATTATACCCATCCAAATAATAATATATTGAATAACAATTACACCACGACGTGGAGACGGTAAGCCGTACGTACGGACGTATGGTGACATGTTATTCAAAGGGTGGATAGAATACTGAATATGGTTGTACCATATTTATAATAACATCACAGTATATGTAAGATACTGGAGTTATTATTTTAGAATGGTAAGAACAAAGAAAGAGGAAGTGGAAGAAGAAAGGAACTTGGAAAAGGGTGGTGAAATCATTACCTCTTCTTCGGGTTCTTCCTTTTGATTTGATCAAAAGGGCTCCTTAGGTTGGCTTTATGATCAAACTAAGGCCTCTAGGTTGTAGTGAGGGATGTTGGGAGAGTATTTGGTCATAGTTTTGCCGAACCAAAAGGCTTTTAAGGTGTGAAGAAATGAGAAGGAGGAGTGCCCTTTTATAAGAGGGGTGAGGGGCACCTTTGGAAAAGCCAGAAATATTAATTTATAATAAATTCATATTCGGTTTCTAATGGCTCCAAAGATTATTATTCAAAAGTTAAGGTGGGGATAGGTCGCAAACCACTCAACCAATAGAATTTAGACAGGTTTGGGTACTTATATTAACCTTATCTTTAAGTATTAACTCTATGTTAATTAGTTTCACTTTTACAATGTCTCTTTGTATTTTTATATAATATGGTTAATAAACTTACTATATACATCCAAGAGACCCCCAAGTGGTCCATTAATGATTAACCTATCATGATATAAGTCTCGTGGCCGAACCTTAGATTTTTAGGAATTTAATATCAATTAATAATATAATATTTGTTTTAAGAACTCTTTTATGTCAATTTTGACACTATTCAATAGTTGATTTTTTTGAAACTCATAACAGATTGATTACTTCGAACAAAGTCAATTAAATCAATCCTAATATATCATATTATCCTAGAAAATTAGTTTAATTCATTAAAAGTTTCATATTATATTTTTTTGGGTATTTATAATATCAATTATTATAATTTTTCACTATTATAGTAATTACTGCATAATCATTGTGTCATAAATAAAATAAATTATTTAATGTCTAAAAATTATAAATAAAATATCATTATGTAGGAAATCTTTTTAGCTTTCTAATGAATATTTATAATCTAAAATCCAACTTATATAACCCTATGTAACAATTGTTTTTCTAAAAGATATATGTTTGTGTCATTTTTGTATTCATTTTGACTTAATTAAAATAAAGTGTCATTATCACTTACAAGTGGATCCATGGGGTCCCAAAATCGACCCAAATATGCCCATGGTCGACCATGTATCAACCAATAGGGTTAAGACACGTTTAGGGTAATTTAGTATTATTATAATATTATTTTTTAACCCTTATTTACCGGATTTACCCTTAACCATAGTAAATAAAATATTTACCGCAGTAATTATTCAAAATGTCTAAAAATAAAAGTTACCTATTTACACAATTTAAACATCCTGATTCCAAATATGGAATCCATTTTTCTAAATTCAAAACACAGAAGTGGCAGAAATTAATTTAAAATTAATTCCCGCTGTCAAAACAAAAAGCGTGTTTTTAAGAGATAATAACTATCAAAAGATTGACACTTGTTTATGTTCGGTTTAATTGTAAAATTATGTCTAATGACCAACATTATATTAAATTGTAAAAATATATTCTAAATATACATTAAAACCACTCAAATTCATAATTTATCACTATTAATTATTTTGATTAAAAAAGTTGTTTTTAATTAAAATTTAGTAATTTTCACTATTCATCAAAATATGAAAGTTATCCGAAAAGTACCAAAATTTTACCTTAGGCTAAATTCGATATTCCGAATCCAAAAATGAAGTCCATTTTGAAATATAAAATATATATATTTTCAAAAAGTAGTTATTACTATTTATAACGGCTAGTTTGATTGGTTATGGTGTGTTAGAACTCGGTGTTGCGTACAACACACGCTATCACATTATTCAAAGGGAAACGTACCATGGAAGCTTGGGGTGTTTCATTTTAAATTTTTGATGTCCCCATTTAGTCAAAAAGTTTAAAATATTGTATTTAAAAAGGTTTCACTATTAGAAGTTGATAAAAGTGAAATACTGAAAATGAATCTGTTCTTGCATTATGACTAAGAAACTCATAATAGGGATTCTAAAATTATAAGGATTATATAAAGTTCAAAATGTAGTTAATACTATTCATGACCTCTTTTAATGGTGTGATTGAACTCGGTGTTGCGTGTAGTGCAAGTTATTGAATTATTTTTAAGAAATAACACACTATGAAATCTTGGGGTGTTACATTGATTGCTATAGGAATTGCAATATGCGAATGGTGGCTGAATAATTAACGATGTATCATTAAATTTAAGAGTTTTCAACAAACCCGAAGGGGGTATTTTTGGGCAAAAATCCCTCAAGGAATCATTAAAGCACTTTTGTGGTGATTGTGTTTGTTGAAAAGGTGGACATTTGTGTTCTGATTATTGACAACACAACCCATGATGTAATTTTTTTTTGGAAAAGGGGTATTTCATGGTGGCATGTTGATATCAAGAGTTGTGGTTAACGATCCATGTTTGATTCTAGAACGTCGAAAAAGGAATGGATGATCTGTAGGGGGTACAAAAATTGCAGATACGAGGTGGCGCCGTTTTCCAGTGTTTGCCATATTTTTGGGCTTGAAAATCGACAATTGGGGAAAAGTGTTTATGGAAAACAGACTTGCACACCGTGGTCGTGGAGGCTTGGATACTAGGGAACCATATGTTTTGCAAGATCAGAACATCAAAATATTTCAAAGGGATAAGGGTCACACATGTTTTGGGTTTGGTCATGAAAGTGGATTGTGCAGCAGAGACTTGCACGTCGAGACTTTTGCGCTGAGGTGAGACTTGCACACCATTGCATAGGGTGTTCAAATGCCACTAAATACAGGTCGACCAATACTCATTCAATGTAGAGTTAAAAACATAGAAAAATCAGAGCTCTCGTCGTGCAGCTGTGCTGGTCGTGAAAGTGTGGTGTGGTTGTGCAACTGAAAGTTGCGCACCAAGTGATAGTTGCATTCCTGAGGTGGTTTGGGCGAGGAAGTAAGTTAGTCTTGCATGTTTGGAGTTGTAGAATCTTGTGCCATGCAAGTTGTTGAGGTGGACTTTCATGCAATTTTTTACTTACGCGCTGGCTTAAGGAAAGGTTCCATGTAAGGTTAATTCCTCGGCAGTGATTCAGGGCTGCGTGGAAGATGGAATATTATCTGATACCTTCGTTGAAAAGAGAGATTCATCTATGGGTGAATATTGGACTTCAACATAACATCCACATACAATATAGGATCTATTCATTAGTGATAATGAAGAGACCTACAAGTCTATAAACTGTGAGTGGATCCTTTCTAGAGTTCTGGTGAAAGGAAGTGGAAGAAGGTGATCCTCTCCACCAATAGTGACCTAGAGAGAGAGAGAGATACAGGGAGTGACCCTTGGGAAAGTAGTGAGCAAAGCCTAAACCTTGTAAAGGCAGTGAGCCCGGGCATAGAATTGATCTAGCCTGAACTTTGTAAACAGGAGTTCACTTTTAGTGAATTGGTAAATCAGCACATCTTCGGTGTATTCTCCTTTGATGTAGCCCAGTGAGGGTGAACCAAGTAAAAAACATTGTGTCATGTGCATGCTTTAGTTTCGGTTTATAACTTTATGTAGTAAAGAGGGAGAATATATTCTTGCTTAACTGTGTGACAACATCAATAGGGGAATTTGTTTTAATCTATCATACCCTGATTCATCCCCCCCTCTCAAGGTAGTTATCCTTGTGGACCTAACAAAGTTGAATAATTATAAGAAATATAATAGAAATTGAAATATAAATGGAATTAAGATAAATAATAATTATATGTTCAATAAGAAAATAATTCTTCTAAATCACCATTATCCTCATTGGTTTTCTCTTCCAAGACTGACAAATATGAAAAATCCTGATGTGCTTATGAAGAATAAACATTATCAAGGGCAGTATAATCCTCTTAAAATTAAGAATAAAATCATAATTATAAGATAAAAGTTATGATAATGTTATATTTTTTAAAGATATTGACATCATTGAATTCCATAATGATAATGATGTTGATTAGAAGATGGTTTATAAAAAAATTGAGAATTCAATTTCAAAGGTAGATAAAAAAATTCCATGGATGCTGATGTAAAAACTAGTAGAAAAAACCTCCTCAGCCTACCCCTGAACAATCAGATTCTACTAAAGAAATATTCAAAAAAAATTAAAATAAATTTTCATGTTTTCGTAAGGATAAAAGTGAAAAATCATACATTTAATGTATCCAAGAATTATTTTAGATGAATCAAGATAGTCTCAATGAAAAACTAGAATGAGTTAAAAATTTAATGGAGTTTTTTAAATGTATTGGAGACGATTTGAATAAATTAAAATATAATTTTCCTAATAATGAAATATCATTCAATAAATTTGTTAAGTTGTATAGTTAGGTTGATATAGATATAAGGATGCACAAATAACAATTTTATGAATTTAATGAAATCATAGAAGCCTCAAAAATTTCATTTAGTTAGTTATAAAATGTTATGACTGACAGAGTGAAATTTGATTAACTGTTTAGGGATGAAACTGATGACCATAATGAGGTCCTCAAGGTTTTTAAACATAATATGTGGAATCTAAAGTCAGAGATTACCAAGTATATAATTATTGAATTCAAAATTTACATTCCAATGGAGTAGAAGAAGAAGTATTCTAATGTAATTCAATGTCTAAAATCAAAAGGTTATTAGAAAGCCACACTAGTGGAAAATGATGCCAAGGTAGATAAGGATCTGATTGACTTCAAGTAGATGAAATCATTTTTCAAGAACGTGAAAATGAAAAAATATTTTTTCTTTTGAACTATTGATGAATCTGTTTTGTAAAAAATTTAAATCCATGTAATGAATTGTGTTTTTATCTAAATATAACCTGATTGAATGTTTAACCATATTTAATTGGTTTCTTGTTCTTTCAATTTTTTCATGGATGATTAGTTAGATCAATAAATTGGTTCATATATTATAATTTTATAACATTTCAGGAGTAATAATTTATTCCCCTTTCGATTTTGAAAATCACAACATGGTAAAATGATATACTTTGAGGAGTCTCTTATAAAAAGCATGAGAATAATGATATAAGGGGGATAAATTCAACAAAAATAAGATATTTTATTAATGGGAAGAATGTAATCCATAAGAGAAAATATTATCCTATGGAGAAAAATATTTCTTCTGAATTGTAAATTCAAAATTCTTGTATTATATTTAGTATCATATTCATAAGAGTTAAAAACTAAGGAGGTGTTGATGATTAAAGAATAGCTCTGAATAATATGTTCTTAAAAAAGGGCTATTAGTTTTTTAATGTTTTTTATCTCAGTTTGGAGTTTGGGATTTCAAAAAATGGGGAAATTGTTTATTCATGTGTACTACATATTACATTTCAATTCCTTTAGATTTAGAAATTAATAACCCATTCTGATAACATGTTTAATAAAAAAATTATTCAAAGTATTTATCATGATTTTTTAGGAAACATAATCTACTACCATACATAAAAATTGTTATAATTTATCAACAATAAAATGATTAAATTTATTCGTTATGATTATCAAAATGATTATGTGTTTGATAAATATGAATCACCTTTATTAGACAAAATGTTAAAATTTATTTATTTCTTTCTTATATAAAAACTTCATGAAAATTGGACTGATAGTTGTAAAAATATTATCGTACTAACACTCGTAAATATAATCGTATTCACATTGATAGGGAAGTCCATTGAACTGAAAAAATATTATAATAAGAATATAAATACTTTTTTCAAATGTAAAGAATAATTTTTACATTGTACTCGTGTTAAACAATATGATGCCAGACATTATGTTATGAAGATATTTCAAGTGAAAGGTATACGAGTCCATTTTTAAAAAACCTGGAAATATTAATGTTATATGACCATTTTGAGGATTAGTATAAATACTATTTCAATAAATGAGTTTTTGGATGGTTCAATACATTAACCCTCATGTTTGTAAAAGAATACATAGTTTGAACTACTCATTCTTAGTCTTTTTTATTTATTTAATGATTTGCCTTCTATGGAATCATTGTCTAGTTGTTTCCTTAAAAAAATTTAACTGTAACTATGTCCAATCATTATTATAATTGTGGTTTTTCAGGGATTTGAAGATAGTTAATATGATCCATAGGATCGATGGATCACTTTGATAATAAGATAGATCAGATCACCCTATCGAAGGATTGGGATTGTAGGAAGATAGTGTTATCTAATTTTCATATAGAGTACCTTCCTGGTAAGGAAATATATACATTACAATGAGTATAAGACAAGTGATACATTTTTTCAAAGTTATTGACTACCATTAACTTAAGGTTAAATAAGATATATTTTTTAATTTAGTATAATTAATATGAAATATTTCTTATTATTTCTTGTTTTCACAAGTTCATATTCTATTTCATTTATAATGTAATGTGGTTTATCATATTCATCATTATTTACTAATTGTTATATCATTATAACATTTTTTATAATAACCACACTGATAAATCGAATCCATCATGATGTTGATATTTTAACTCTGATATAATATTACATATTCTGAATCTGTTTTAGTAACATTGTTAATCTGACTAAGTTTGAGTTTGATAACATTAAATAAGGATATTTCTTATTTTGATAGTTTAAACATATTAATGTAATTTATTTATGATATAATTCACATACCCTCTTGTAAGATTAAAAATATAAGTTAATTCATATGATTCTATAATCATTATTGAAGATATGTTGATCCAACATTTAGTTTTCTCTTCGATATACATATTTTAACTTCTCACTAATTTTTTAATATTTGGAAACATAGATTCCTGTTATTAAATATGACCTTCAAATATCCCTTTCCATATTATTAAGAGGTGTTTTATTAATACATTTTACAATGTCGGTTTTCAATAAATGAATGATCAAAGGTAAAATCATTGATTATTGATAAAGATTTAAAATTTGTTGGCTAAATTTTTTTAAGGTTTTTAGTTTTCAATACACTATGATATTAATAGAACAAAAATATGATTGACAGTGCATATGACATGAAACACCGTGCTTAAATGAACAATTAAATACGATTATTTAAATATGGTTTTCATAAAATAGTAATTGAATTGGTATGTATCAATATAAATTACCATGTTATGATATATATATATATATAACACTCAAAAAATAATAATTTGTTATTAGAAAATAAAAAATAAATTTTTTAAAAGAATTATTATGTGTCAAAATAGATTTCCCTCAAACATGCTATTATTTTTTTGTGATAATGAATTATATTTAATTTTTTACCAATGTAAAAAAAATTATTTTAGAATTTTAAATTAATTTTTAAAATAAAAATTTCAAAATTATATTGAATTAAAATTTTTATGAAATTTCTAAAAAAATTCATCTTCGATGATTACTAAAAAAATACGGATTTTTTAGTGAAATGTCTGTTTTTTTCAATAAATTACATATTTAAATTTTATTTTAAATTAGTAAAAAAGTAATATTAGTACATTTATATTATAATTAATCCAATTAAGTTCATTTTAATCAAATTTATGATCGATTTTTTCATAGAATATTTTTATATTATAAAAGGGATTTGGTTAAAAATGGTTTTCGTTTTATTCCATGGATTTCATTTAAATTGATTTCTCCAAAATATGAGAATTAAATAATGAAAGATTGAATCCATATTTGAAATCAGGATGTTCAATTTTTGTAAACTGTTCCCTTTTATTATTAGTCATTACTAATAGTTACCATCACAAAAAATACAAACTCAAAAAAGGGTTAATTGGGATAATCAATGCGAAAACTAAGATTTACAAACACCATTTTTCTTCATAATTCTTTTTGTATAAATTTAATACTACCCTCATCAAATTATTATTTTATTTTTATTTATATGGTACACTATTCCATGATATGGCCTATATAATATTTAATGAGAATAAAAAAAATATAAAATCACTCTATTATTGTTAAATATATATTATGTGTTCACATAGGGAAATGAGTAAGTTTTGAATGAATATTAATGGTATTTTTATAATAATGAACTTATTTTCATAGTGTTACATTATTGATAATTCTTATTAATTTTATAATTGCATTAAACACTTAATTAACATCAACACAATATTTCTAAAATTAATAAAAAATGATTTTAAAGTATTAAACGAAATATAATTTCAATGAGTTATAGTAATCCAATCATTTTATATAACAATATAACTTATTATTTACGTGTTAAATGATTATATTATTATTCAATCACTAACTCCATGTAATTAATGTATAATTAAATGAATGGTGTCATAAATAGAAATCATGATATTTTATGAATGTAATATTTTGACAAATAATTTAATAAAAATAAAAATAATGAAATTAGAAATGGTATAAAATATAATGACTATATTATCATTAATTATCCATTTATGAACCAAATTTTACCTTACAATAATTATATTATTTTAATAATGAAAATTAAATATTTTGTTTATGGTTAAAATATTTGTCTAACTGTAAAACAAAAAGAAATGATGTAAAACACATCGTAAAACTATTCAAATATTAGTTTTAAGGGTTATTTAAACTGAATAATAAATTATATTTAAATATCCAGTCATTTGGAATAAATTTTATAGAAAATAATTTTATTATATTATTATATTTCATAAAATTTCAAGAGTTTCCCTACCTTCACTTATAAAATGGAACCCAACCTTTCAATTATTTACACCATTTAAGGATTTCTATATCGACAATAAAAATTTTTTACATTAAACATCCATAACCATGAATTAAATGTTATTTGATTTTAATAATATCATTCAAATGGTTATTAAGAATGTATCTAAAGGAGGCATACCAAATAATAGGTAATCATCTTACCGGACCCCTTTCAATATTTTTCTTCTTCTACATTTTATAAATCTATAGTATTCATCAAAAAATAATCAATTAATTATCTGAAACATAATTTAATGATACTATGATTATTAAAATTCATTTATTAACCCTCTTTTCTATTAATTTGTATGTGAATTTATATCTCATGTTTATGTATGGATTGTCATCTCCACGTATTAAAACAATTCATTTCCCCCACCATATTTCACGGTTGGATAATATGATGGATTAAATTTATAAACATGATATTTATGAATTATTAATGTTTATATCTTTATAATATCATATCTACCTACTTCACATATAATCCTTAGAAAAATTAGAATATATCTTGTGTGTATGTGTGTACTACCACATCTACATAGCTTTGTGATTAGTTTTTCATCTTTGTTTTAAATGAATGTAAATAATGATATATTTAAGAAATATATATGATATATATGATATAATTATTATTATTTTAAAATGAATAATTATTTACATTTATTTAATTCCATCTATCAAAAATTGAAGACAACGTTCTTGCGTATATACAACAAAGCATCTCGATGAGCGGTGTAATTAATTTTAAGATATTTACCATTTTGGATGAATCTAAATAAATAATGGATATATAAGATATTAATATCCTGAATAATATTCTTTATATTATGTATCAATTATCAAATTATATGATTATGAATTTTGAACTAAAACAAGCATGAGAAATATAGTAATTATAACATGGAATAGTTATTTTAATAATGAATTGTTATTAAAAAGTCGTAATATTTTATACATAAATAATATTTGGTGATATATATACAATTATTCTTTAAAAATACATTTATAATGAATAATTTCTTATTATATAGGAGTTTTTAACATGTAAATATAAATATGAGACTTGAGATAAGGGATTTATAGTCTCACTTTTATTTTTATGTTACATCTACCAAATTGACCAAACATTTATTTTTTATGGTGTATATATTTTCTATTTAGTATTTTATATCATGAATCTTGTTATTTCCATTATGTTTAATGATACATTTTATTTCATTTCTTTATTGGTCTTAATATTCAAAAGTCACCAAAGTGGTATATGATTTATTTGAAAATATTTTTTTAATCCAGACTGTTTTTTTTAATTTATATTGATGAAATTTTATGATATTGATCAGATTAATACTATCAATTTTTTTATATTATGGGTTCTTTTTAAGAATATATATTTTCTTTGATTATTCGTCACATTAATTATTTAAGATATCGAAATATTTTCTTAATGAAAAACCTAATTTATTTCAATCTTCAGGCGAAAATCCTTTTTATTTGATATCAGTGTTCTTAAAAAAAATTAATTATTTTTTCTCATATTATACTATGATTTTATAATCTTTCATACCCATGAATGACTAGTATAAAATGTTTTCATATGAATCTTCATGTTTTTTCTGAGAAAAGATCATTTTCACTATTTACAAAAGACTGAAGGGAATGTTTTGTTTTAACATATAGGATATGAATGGAATTTTACTCCCTCATTAAACCCCTTCGCAATGAAGTTTTATATTTCATTGAGGTTATTTTAAAGGATACATTTTTCTATAATTGTTTTGAAAATTTTTAGATTCTAATTTAATGATTACATAGTGAAAACTATATTATCTACAAATAATATAACAATGACTCTTTTAATGGGATGTTCATCTATGATAACACACATTGATAAAAATTTTGTTTTACTAGGGATAAGATCTAAGGATACCATACTTTTTATTTCTCTTGTTTGTTCATGATTATGATTTTTATGTTTTTATGAAACCCATTTACATTCAGTGGATTCTGATATGATTAAATCATCAAATGTTTAGGAAACCTATTTTCATAATAGAAGGTATAATATGATGAAATAATGAATATTTTATGATATCATGGAAGACATATGTATGGATTTCATTATTTTCAGGGTGGGGCCAAAATTATATTTTTCACTAATCTATTGGGTAAATATTTATGTATTCATAGATAAATATTGGAAACAAATCACTATACTTGATCAAATATGGGAAACAGGTTAATGATATTGAATCAATATGAGAAACAATACCCTATAATGGCCTACATTATGAAACTATTGGTGATGATTAATCTTTTATGATGTCATAAATTTATATTGATTTTTAATCCATTGTGCATTTATGATCCTGGATGTTAATAATGACATATTAAATAGTTTTTATGTCTATTATGGTTCTACATTATTATGACAAGTTTCATGCTTATGAAGTTATCTTTTGGGTTATGATTGATCTATGAGAATTTCCCACTATCATGATTCATGTATTATGAAATGCTAATTTTGATAACCATGAATCTTTTTTAGGATCTATGAATGAATTGGAATGAATTTTATTATCATTATCTGAAACCATTATGTTAATCTTATTATGACTTTTATGATCATTGATTGATATATCCCATGTTTACCCCCACAAATCATCTGAACTCACCCTTTCCTATGTTTCCTTTCCCGATATTATAATGAAAGGTATTAAATACATTATGGATAAAAAGAGTACTATATCAGAATATATTTTTTGGAGATGTTCAATATCATTCATGATATAAGAATATTTTAAATCTAATCTCTTAAGAAACTAAAGCATTATTGTTATGGTCTTGATCGTATTGTTATGTATTGAATATTCATTTAAAAACATTTAATTTTTAACTCTGAATAGTTCATAAATATATACTAGTACAGGATAAATTTAGTCAGTAACATAGGTATAAATTCAAGTAGAATGGGTGATATTTACACATGAACATCACAATTAATTATAATAATATAATTATGCCATATTCACATAGTCACATAATTAATTCTTATTCTTGTGATCATGAGATGACCTCCTAGACATTCTATAACCTTACCCATTATCAATTACATGATTTAATGACCCTCATGAGTTTTTGTTCATGAAAATACATGTATTACCTTCGTATATTAACATAAATTCATGTCCCATGCGTGATTGCATTACTCCAGAGTCATCAAATGCAAGACATTACGCCAAGTAATTAATGAGATCACCAAGGTCTAATATATTCCACTCAAACTCTAAGGATCCCTTATTCTCCAATAAATTTATACCGCTTAATATCCTCAAATGCTCTTGAACTCATGGTTCTGTAATCCTTATGATCTTAGTCCACTTATATTTCCCATCAGTGGTCATATAACTTATAAACAATGCGGACAAAAATTCATATTATAATTAGAATATGTATGAATTGTTTTTATGGATTGTGTTCAGTATTCACTATGGGAAATGTATATGATATTTTTCTATCTGATGCTTCTAACACAAATCATGACTCACATGGGAATAAGTATTTATAATACTCATTCAATTATCAGAAAAAACAATCTGATGAACTATGAGGCCACAAATTCATATTATAATTTGGATATATAGGATGACTCATTTTAAGGTTTTATCCTTATATCATATACGAGAATACCATCATACAAAATAAACATTATAATGCCCCTTATGAAATATAATGACTTTTCTCATGTATCTATATCCTTTGTGGGAATTAGAACTATTCTCCCCTTAGTCTAACCTGCTTAAGAAAGAAACATACCCAAACACCATCATTATGGTCATCATATCAAGGTGTAAGCCCTAGATTAATTTTCATCAAAGGAATTTAGACCTAAAAAAGAATCTTCAGGAATAATTTCTATGTATGACGCTCATAGAATTGATCAATAACTCTAATGAAATGTTTCTGATAATATTATATCTCTTATGTAAAACACTATGGAATACTCATGTGATCATAGAAACATAAAATTGCCATTTTTACAATATGATACCAATGAATCAAAACTTTTACACAACCTATTTAATAATTTTTAAATGAATATTTTCTTCTTTCAAAGGGATATACACTTAGCTGAAAATCTCAGGGAAGCACAATATGCGTAATCCCTAGTCAAACACTTTTTTCGTACATTTATCATTGAAAATATCCATTACATACAAAAATATGAAATATTATTAAAACCATCTTATGAAATTAAGGACACCATTTCATGGATCAGGACCAAATATTTAATATTTAAATGTACTTACATGTATCTGTATTGAAGTATATTAAAATTTATTGATCAATTCTATCATACGACCTTATACTATACAATTCAAACTAAATTGGATTTTATTCTCAGATAAACATGATATATAGGGAGCTTCCCCAAGGTTTAGAAAAAATATCACCAACCATTCATTATCTAGTTTCAATTGGTCATGTACTCCAATTTCTTGTCCATTCCACTGTGAGTCTCGATATCTAGTTCATCAATGCCCAGTTCCTCACATACCATTGTTAATAATCCATAAAAAATAACTCCTACTCTAATAATGATATATTACTTCTGTGTCCCAATCTAACAACCCCATTATGCCATATTATTTATTGGGCTAATCTTATAGTGGATATAAAATTTATGAATTCAGTATGTCCACATTAGTTCATACCACTGATGTAACACCTCGAACCTAGAATCCTCGAGATGGGGAATTAGTTTTTTACATTGGAATGGATTCAAGACTCGAAGACCAAATGACCTAACAATTAATAATTTTTTGAAACCAAACATACATAATAAAAAGTTTAAATTGGTAATATAATATAAAACATAATAAATAAAAATTATTATATAAAACATCCATGATATACTATTTAGAAATCAGATCATCATATCCTGGGAAAGAAAATAAGGGTGGCATCAATTTCTCATTAAGGGTTATGTACAGTGGAAGATATCATGATTTAATGAAAATAAATCAACAAGTAATGTTTAATAAATTAGTACTAATTCCATTAAAATAACGAAATAGGGTATAAAACATATGGAAATGTAAATAACTGAAACAAATCAATTTAAAAAATAGTTTAAAAATGAAATTGAATCCATATAAGTTTTCACACTAAAAATCCTCAAGATAATAACTGAAAAGAATTCAGAGTGAAGGAAATGATTTAATATTGGATTTCATGTATTTTGAACATGAAAAACCATAACATCAAGATCTATTCTCAAGACAGTTTAAACTACTCTGATTTGACCAACTGATTCATCCCATGAGACTAATGATATATCAAGGGGTAATCTATAACCCACCCTTATCTACCAGTTCCAATCATTACTCTTATATCAAATAATTAGTTTAATTAATAAATAATGTTATTTATCATTAATTATCCATATTGAATAAATAATATTGATTTATCAATAATTCCTCAATTATAGATATGTAATAATGAGGATAGTACATGATTAAGAATAGGAATACTACTGAAAGAAAATTAAAATATTCCTGAGGAAAATAATCCATAAACATTCCAATGTGGCTCATGACACTTTGAAATATTTGAATCACAACCCCCCATGAAGTAATATCATGAAATGAAATATATAATATCATGAGAATAAGGAGATTGATTATATAAAATGTAAAAGAGAATTATATACACTATTTTAAAAAACTAGATTTATAAAATTACAATATACCTCAATTAAATGAAATTGAGAAGAACTCATTAAACATGTGTTTTTTTTTTTGGTGAATTCCCTTTAACGTCCTCATTTATGGGTAACCCCCATAAGTTTATACCAAAATAATCCCTTATAGATATTTATTTCCAAAGGGAGTCTTCTAAGATGAGGAAAGGAATTTTTGAGCACATTTGGGTGGTGTTTGGTCGATCTAGATGGCTTAATGTGGTGTAAGGAAGTGAGGGATGAGGGGCCCTTTTTATAATTGAGGTAAGGGGCACGTTTGGGAACTCTGAAAATATTAAATTAATATCAATTAATATTTATTTAAAAATGGATCCAAAGTTCTTTATATCAAATATAATATTATTATGGGTCTAAATCTTATCATTCAATAAATTTTGGACAATTTTAGTTTATATTATCACCCTATCTTTTGGATATGACTCTTATTTATTCTCATTCACACTTAAAATGAAAAGATGTGTTTTTAATACTTAAGGGTTAATATAGATACTCTAAAATGATAAATAAATCAGAAATGGATCATTTATGATGTATTTATCATTATCCCAATTAGTTTTCTAAATTTTCTTTTAAATGAATTTTATATAATTTAATAAAATGTTATTTATTTTAAAATATCATAAATTTCAATGTTGATATTATTTCTTACGTGTCTTGTTTAAAATATAATAAAAATACAAAATCTTCTAAAACCAGTCAATACATCAATAGGATGTCTACATCATCTCTAAAATTCATGGACGAAATTAATTATATCAAATTATATATATATTAATGATTGTAATATCATTAATTAGATATTTCCGTTAACTATACAATTACAGCGTCATATTTACGTATACCTTTAATGTAATTATTTATTTTATAAACATTAAAAATAAGTAATTATGATTTAGATTAATATTTTATCCATTAAATTTATATTTATCATTGAAAATATATTCTAATTAACAACATATAAAAATGTAATACGTATTGAAATCAGGAGTATGATATATTGTCCTTTCCATAAAATAGAATTATTAAAATGGGATTTAATTTATACAAGTTTCTTTAAGATGATATAAAATTATGACATAATTCCAAGTAATTTTATAATATTTTTTATATCATTGTTAAGCGTTTTAACTTGAATTCCCTTTAATTGTGTCAATAAAAAAATTGAAAATTTATCGATACACAGTGTCTAAAAATAAAAGGAACATGTTTACTTAATTTTGATCCACTAATTCCAAATACATAATTAATTATTCAAAATTAAAAACCTATATGTTATATTAATTAATTTAAAATTTATCCCATTGAGGGAATGAGGAAACATGTTTTTAATGTGAAATGATCAAGAGATTAATATGTATTTATATCAAAATTAAATATAAAATTTATTCCAATCAACTAAAATACATAAAATAATTAAAAATTGAAATAATTAGATTTAAAATCAAATAAAAAAAATAATTTAACACTAAAATTATATAGATAAAAAATTGTTTTCAATTAAAATTCAGTATTTGTTCACGATTCATAAAAAACATGGACCTTATATGTAAAAGAAAAAAAATTTACCAAAATTAAATTTTAATTTTCGTATTTAGAAGAGAAATATTATTTTTTCATATATAAATTTTAAAATTTTCAATATATTTATTTAAGACAAGTACGCCATCAATAGGTCGTAAAAGTTAAATTAGAAAAATTTAGTCCGTTAATGTGAAAAATTGTATTAATTCTTATCTTTTTTTTATAATATCATTATGATGAATTAAAAAAACAAAATGAAATATATATTATAGAAATTTCATAATTTTGATAATTCAATTCATTCCCTCCAATTTAATGGCTAGGTTATAACAATATTTCATTACGCGGTGAAGTTGGGTGTTGTGTGAAACAAAAGATTTTGAAAAGATCAAATTTAAAAAGAGATATACCATAAAATCTTGGGGTGTTATATTCTCCACACCATCAATAATTTTCACCCTCCTAATTGGAAATTTCTCTTCGAAACAAATGTTGGAACTTTAAAATTATTTTATGGGAAACCCACATGAGAAAACAGATTAAAAAAACATCTTCTTAAGAAGAGGGAAAGGAAAATTTGAAGTTTGCTGCAATATTTGGCTATAAAATAGAAGAACATCAGTGAAAATAGGTATAAGAAATGAAAACAAATCTATCATGTTTTGATAGAGAGTTATAGAAAACCTATTTTGCAGAAAGTTGACAACATGAAAATCATAAACTATAGTTATGAAAAAGGAAGTAGTTATCATTAAAAATTTTGATAATATGGAAAACAATTCAATACCATTTTCTTAGAGTTAATAAATTCAATATATATCTTTGAATATATGTAGATATGTTTTTTATGAAAAAAATATTTTCCTTTGATTTCCCCTTAATGAATTTTCACTTCATCACATAGAAAAAGATGGATCATATTGTGATGTATTATGTTAATTTCTAATACCCTATCTAAAAATAAACAAATATCATTTCATAAATTGTTAAACATTAAAAACAATATTGGGATACAAAACATTAAAATCATTCCAAAGGTAGTCATTAGTTCCTAATTTAACACATCCATAGGAATCATCTATTTGTCCAATTTTCATTACCTCGTCATTAGAAACATATTAAGGAATATATTGACATCAACCATGTGTTCTAAAAAATGTTCAACATGCTACCGAATCACAATTTATTGTTATAGATACCAATCAATACAGTATTTTAAATCCTTAAAAAATGTACAAATGTAAAATCCTTATACACTTCATAATTCCTATAACTAGGATATCATCAATAACATACTTTTATAACATTATTCAAGGATCCAATTATATTAGGGGATAAATCCTTCCACATCTCTTATGTTAATAAATATTAAGATTGTCTTTTATCCCTAATCATCTTATAAGGTATACTATCTTGATTCATGGGGAATGTTATTTCATAGTGCCCTATATCCTTATAGATATAACACTGAATAATATCATGTTTATTCATTCTTTCATATTCTATAGTATAGTGAACCTTATCTCCACGCTTATAAAAAACTATAATTCCCTTCATAATTTTACCATTTTGATTCTTTCAATGGTTACCACATGTGCTAATTTCATTCTTTCCCACCCTCCCTTTATCCAAAATTTTATTTATTATTATATTCTTCACTTTCTTCCCATAAAATCCATTGGACATTAAGAAATATTACCATTTCTTTGTAGCACAAAAAACAATTTCCTCATAAGATGAAAAATATTGAAACCTCGGTGCTATTTAGAGACATAGATTAATACCATTAAATAAATTTGAATTCATTAATTCTGTGTTGCATATGAAATCCATATCATACATTGTCAACCTTTTAAAAGAATCCTTATACTCATAAAACATTCTTCTTCATTTTTATTTCATACATGTGACTTTCAATTCATATAATATTGTTTCTTATAAGATAAATATTTGTTAATGAATTTTTTTAAGAGATTTCCATTACATGAGTTCAATTTACACCTCCTCTTTAGTATCTTGGATCAATAAAAACCAGTGGTTTGGATCCTCATTGTGACAATTAACATCACGTGTAACATTTTCCTTTTCACAACATACATATGCCTTATATTTATTCTCCAAATACAGGATCCATTTCTTAACGTCCATTAGACTGGTAGTCCCACTAAATGATGGGGGTCCCTACCACATAATGTGACCCGATGTTATATATTCTTATTATGGAAAGGATTCTCCCTATGTGGAAGGTTGTTTTTCATTACTTTGTTAAGATTATATAATATATTTATAACATTTTTAGTTTTAATCCCACCAATAACACACCTTTTATTAGAAAAATATCTTCATTTTCCATGAGTATTGACACACTTCATCAATCAAGGTTCCATTTATAAACAATATAATATGGTAGATTAGATTATAATAATATGAAACAAAACATACAATCCAAAAAGTGGAGAGATTCTAATTATAAATTGAATCTTTTATGCATATTTAAAATCATAATCATAAATACGGTTTATTTGGAATGTCAGTCTATAATTTTTCTCAATTACTATCATAAGGTGATTTTCCCAAATCTATATTTCCTAATATAGTTTTCATGGTTTATACTAAAAACCCTCTACTACCAGCCATAATTCCCTAACCCCATAATCCATAAGCTAGTGAATATCGTCAATATATTGACATAGATACAATAACTGAATCCTAATGAATCGAATAGTTTAGATGTTTTGGAATCCAGATACATACATGATAAACATTTTACATTGGGAAAAGGCCATAAAACATAATACAGGAAAAATCATGATAAACTATATACCTAGAAACTTGTTCAATGATCTCATCTTCATAACCTATGGAAATGGAAATAATGAGGGTGTCCTCAATTGCTCAGTAATGGTTAAGAACAATAGATTCTATCATTAATTAGTGATAATAAATCTATATGGAAATGAAAATATCGTAGAACACATGCCATTCGTGTAACTGGTAATGGAACAAACAATGTGAAAAGAAAAATAACTAAAAGACATGACATATAATTAGTAGTCTAGAAATGAAAATTATACATATATTTTTTTTATTTTGAAATTCCAACATATATTAATTAAAATGAAGTATAAATGATGGGAATTCATTTAAAATACACTGCATGTATCTTTCACATGAACCAATATGTCGTCAAGATGTATTCTAAAGATATTTTAAACTACTCGAATTTGGAAAAAAATTCATCCCATTAGACTAACGATGCATCGAGTGGATTTCAATAACCATAACCCACTTGTGTCTGCAAATACAAATCATTCCTCATATATCAAATCATCAATTAAATTAATAAATGACATTAAATTATCATAAAATATCCATATTTAATAAATATTTCATATTTATCAACTCTTCTTCCATGGAGGTCAAGTAACCATGGGGGTTTTTACATTGATGAATAGAAATTACATTGAAATATCATTAAGACATACTTTAGAAAAATAATCTTTAAACATTTCAAAGATACCAGAACCACATTGAAACATTTGAATCATTATCCGCATAATGAAAATAAATTAAATTAAACACATAATATTATGAGAATAAGTAGTTTTATTATATAACATGTCAAAGGGTAGTATATTCAAAATATAAATTAAATTAAGTGTATAACATTACTATATTACCTAATAAAATGAAATTGAGAGAAAATCCCTCACCTGATGCTTCCTTTCGTGTAAATGTTCATTAATCTATGCATTTTTTGGTAAATCCATTTGGTTTATACCAAAATATTTCCTAGGAATTATTTATTTCCAAATTGAGTATTCTATAATAAGGTGATGGATGACGGGAGAATATTTGGGTTGGGTTGGGATGAGCTAGAAGTCTCTAAGTGTTGAGAGGTAGTGAGGGTGGAGGTACCATTTTTATAATTGAGTTATGGGGAAATTTTGGAAATTATAAAAATATTAAATTAAGAAAAGTTAATTTTAAATTATATATTCCTCCATTGTGATTTATTTTGTTGATAAGATGAGTACAGTTCAAACTCTTCTCATCCAATATGTTTTGGAAAATTTTAAGTCCTATTATAACAATAATTTTTTTTATTTGAACCTTATTAATCCTTCCGTGTTAATATAGTTACCTTAAAACTCCAAATGAAACATAATTGGGTCAATGTTGACATATTAAATCTTATCCCAATCATTTTGTGCAATTTAATATTTTTATGAATTTTATATCATTGAATAAAATCTTTTTATTTTAAAATATAAATAATTTCATTTTTGATACTATTAATTAATCAATATTTATATAATATCATAAAAATAATATATCATAAAAAACAATTATTATATCCCCAGTATGTCTTGAAAGTCAAGACAATTCCTGACATAAACTTATTATCTCAAATTATATATGTTTTAATATTTTTATATCATTTACTAGAAATTTCAATTAATTAATCAATTATTACGTCATCATTGCATATGACTTTAAGGTAATTATTTATTTAATAAAATTTAAAACTAATTTATATAGATGAAGAAAAAAAATTAACTTTAAACAAACTTTTTATAGCCCAATATATCTTCTAAAAAACAATATATAAAAAATATACTACATATAAAAAATATTAGTATTCCATATTCGGCATTCCTTGGAATAAAATACAAAAAAATTATTAAATTAATCTATGTGCCTCCAAGAGGACCTAAAATAGGATTAGTGATAATTTTGGTTGACAATCACTCATTTTATAAAATTATTACAAATGTTTTGGAAAATTTCTTACAATTATAATATTTATTTTACACTTAATTACTCTATTTAGCTTTAACTTTGTTAATATGAAAAGTACTAAAGTTACTATACATAATGTAAAAAAATAATGATGAAACATTTAAATATTTTGGACCAAGGCATTCAAAATATGGAAAAAAATTAAAATTTTGAAATAATGAAGTTTTACTAAATAATTTAAAATTAATCCAGTTACTGGAACAGGAAATTGTGTTTTTATAGTTAAAAATTAAAAACATGAAATTTTATTTACACAAATTCAATGTAAAATTGAATCCAATGACCAAAATTATAATAAATGATAAAACATTAACTAATTATAAAGTAAAATAAATCAAAAATATAAATTAACATGATAAATAATATAGTTGAAAAGTTATTTTTAAATAAATTTCATTATTTTTTGAATATTAATCAAATCATGAAACATGTCATAAAAATACCAAAAATTTATTGAAATTATATTTTAATAACACTATTTAAAAGTATAATTTAATTTTTTAAAATAATTTACAAAAATTTTAAAAGCTAGATTTAGATCATATACTTCATCAAAAGGCAGTGAAACTATCATTAAAAAATATAGCCATTTAATGTATGAAATTTGATTCATTCTTATATTATGCCTATAATATAATTTATGTGACATTAAAAACATTTTATTAAATATATACCATATAAATTACATAAATTATTTAATACTATACATTCCCTCTAATTTAACAATTAGGTTATAATTATGTTTTATTATCTTGAAAAGATTGTTGTAGCGTGCAACGTATAAATTTGAAAATATTAACTTTAGAATGAGACACATAATAAATTCATATGGAGTTTCAGCAGATAGAAATCATCTTCACGGGGAAATGATCCTTGTGATATAATGTACTCCTCAAAAGGTCCAAATTCTATATGAGTTCAACCAGAATGTGTTGACCATATGAAATGAGAATTCTAAATGTTTTTATACATATTTCTCATAGTTATCATTACGGCATAACATTAACCTTTGTGGATCAGTCCTTATAACCTGATTGTAAAAGTTATTTCATTGACCATTATGATTCATCAAACTATGTAGGTTCTAAATCATTTTTCAGGGGTATGTAGAAAGACCCCTTTAAGACCTCCTATTTTAGGATGGGTTTAAATTCTAAAAATATTTGGTTTTTTCATCTTTTTGATGATCTAATATTCAATTTAACATTTTTATTATAATTATGATAGTTGGGAAACATAAAATCGTGGTTTAATTATGTTTTTTAAGGATCTATATGTCTCTTGGGTATTTAGATGATATTTTAGTACACCAGGCTTCAAAATATTAGTTTCTATAAAAACAGTCAGCGGAGAATGATTGGAGAATAGTTAGTGAAAACCACGTGGCCATAAGCATGTTTCCTATTTTGTATCAGGAGATATATTTTTAAAATTTTGTGGTACCCTTGGGAAAATTATGTGACATTGTGGAAGGTTATAGTTGGGACACACATAGTTGGTACATGGTACTCCTAACTGTGTTCTAAAACTAAGTAGGGTAGGGGTGTGTGGGAAGTAGCACCGCTTAGTCAGTAAAAGGTCGATAAACTATGTGATATAACTGTAAAGTTTTGAGGTCCTTTTGGTATTAGAATCAAATGGTTGGAAAGCTATTTTCCTAACAGTTCATCCTAACCGTGTTCCTCTCAAAAATAAAAAATTTATATTTTCCCCCTCTGATGTCAAAATTATTTTTACCCCTTTTCTCTCTAATTACCCCCTTGTGGCCCCTCACAAGAACCCCCTTCCTTCTCTTATCCCATGGAGTGGATATCTATTTCTCTAATTATGAATTGTGTTTTTTGGAGTGCATTGGATACATAGAGGTATGTCTATAACTCATATTTCTCCTTTTCTTAGTTTCTCTTATTTCTTTTAGAATGATAATTATGCATGCCCATATTACTAATTTTAATGTGATTTTTTTAATCCTTAAATATTTATCATTCCAATCCCCATCAAAGGAAAGTATTTGATGAGTGACGATTCCTTTGTATAAGGTAGGAGGTATATTAATTTTCTCTAATATTAAGTAATGTTTATAAATATTTATCATTGTGTCACATGGAATTAATTCCATAATTTTCTCATTTATTAAGAAATAACTTCAGTAAAATTACTATAAATGTTGTGATATTCATTAGATCACATGATAAATATTAGGTTTATGACCTCAACCTAAACCAAAAATTAGGCTAGGATCAAATAATTATATATGATTATTTCTCATTATGTGTTACTGAACCAAACATGGGGTTTTTCGACCACAACATGTGAATTGTGGACTCTTAGGAAGATCTTTATTATGATTTAGGGTATTGTAACAATATTGAGTAGATATGGTGTCATGAGAAAATGATGGTCCCTATTTTATGTTATTGTTGTGTTTTATTAATCTAAATCATTAAAATGATTAAATGGGATTTGAATGGGGATCCCATTTCCCTTAACCCATGAAATATTCAGTGTTTCTCCCACGGATAAATGGGATTAAGTGAAATGAATGGTATGTTCCAAGTATATCCACATATCCATTTCCTATTTGTAAATTAAATGATTTATGAGGTGAAATTACTTATTTTTAATGTTATTGAATTCCATCATGCATCACATTATTATTATAAATAAATTGGTTAATTTTATTAATGGAAGGTATTTCATATAAAATAATTGATTTAATTATTATTATTGTTAAATGACATGTATTCTATTCATTAGACATGTATTATCAATGGTCATTGATACTCATCATTGTTTATGGTTAATTAACAAATTCAACGTACATGGTTATTAAATAATTCCATGAGAAAAACATGGGTTTTGATATAGATTTTTTTGTACAACCACATATTTCGTGTTGAATTGTTTGAATTATGAATGGATAATCGATTTCAGACATGGGTATCCAATCAGATTTATTGAAATTAATGGACCTTGAATTCAAAATTCTATACTGATGTTATGGAAATGGTGTTCCTTATTCTTTTTAATTTTTTGAACAAGTTTTCTTTCTAAATTTTAAAACCGGTGATATGATTTTCATCATAATTTGATAGTGTTTTCTAATTAATTAATTAAATATATTTTTTGGACATGGTGCTCCTTATCATTATTTATATATATTTTTGGAAATTAGTTTTCTTATCTATTATGTTTAGAACTTATTAGATGTCATGTCAAAAGTGATGTTGAGTTAGATTTTTAGGATGATGAGAACATTTAGACATGAAAATCCATATGATTTATTTTCACTTTGATGCCTCCGTTATATATCACAGATCCCTAGTTTATTTTACAAATCAATTGTAATAGTCTCATAGAATGTTTGTCTTAGGATAGAATTTGGTATTGTCAGGAAGGGTTGAAATGAGTAACATAATATAAACTTGTTTTTTATATAATTTTATACTTATTTTGATATACATTCACACCATTACATTTTATATTCAAAAACAATATTTCAATTAGAACCCATTAGTGGTTTCCACATTGTTTTACACAATCCCGGTTCAGTAATCTATTGCGTATATGAAATGATCTCATGGATTCAGGTTAGGACCCTAGATTATTTATTGTTTCTGTCTCTCTTTATAGACTAGGACATGACATAGAGCAAGAGGATGTGTATGAACTCGAGCAACCTACAAAAGTCATATCTATTATTTATTTATAATATGCCTATCTAGTAATGTTGTATGTATTTATTTTCTGTTGAATGATTTTATTTATGACTCATAATTTTCATTCATAAAGAGATTATTTAATCTTTGTATGGGTTACAATTTATTATTATTATTATTTTAATTTTTTTAATTTTATTTATTAATTAATCAACTATTTTTAGAATTATTCCATGTGGTATAGCCTCCCCATTGTACCACCATCTGAACCTTGTTGATAATTTGTAACCTCTTTTATATAGGGAGGAATTCTCGGGGACATGTCACCAACTAGCTTGAGGAACCATTTTAGTGGCTCACAGTATGTAATGAAACAATGTGGAAATAGTAATATTTTTCTTTGTCATATTATTTGGGTTGAATGAAATTAGACTATGAAAGTGTGATCACTTGGTAAATATAATTTTTCTGGATCTAGAAATCCACACAAGGGGGTGGGGGGTTAGACGCAGTTTGTAGGGATGGGATTTTTTGCATTCTATTTTCAATATTATTTATTTTATCCCCAATTTTAAGTTATTTTTCACTTACATTGGCTATTAATTTATGGTAATTACTAATTCTCCTATTATGAATAGGTACAATGTGTGTTCATGCATTATTTTTTGGCATATATGAGTCACATTTCATTAGAATGATTATTTATATACCATGCATGCATGATTATGTCCCATGATTATCTATACAATATTTATAGGTAAATATTTTGATTGAATATATGTATACTAAGCTTGGATGACAAATATAATGATCATCTAAATTGCATACTTATCTATTGACCTGATCACATTCCCTTATTATATTCTTATGTGATAGCTTCCCTGTTATATTTATGATGGATTTTTGGATAAATAAACGTTCTACATCCACTAAAATAATGTTTTACAAAAAAAATTTGATATTGGAATTATATTTAACTATCTAAAAATTTATTCAAAAAGTAAATTTTTTTTTGAATTGGATAATGAATTATCTTTAATGGAAGAATTAGATTTCAGGTTAATTTATTTTCTTAATAAATACAAATAATTATGTATGGATGATAATTAAATGTTATGGAAATTAAAATAAATAAGGTTTTTTACCTTTATAAATGGGATTGTTGACTTATATTATTGAGTCCCATTATGATTAAATAGTCCCGGTGGGTTAATTTTAACATGTTTATTACCTAATATAAACCCCCAATGGGTGTCTTAAAATAATGATATGTTAATTGTAATTTTTTTCACATATATTATATTCCAATTCGAATTTATAGATCTTTGACTCCATAAATTGAAAATGGATACACATATAATTTAACCTAGAATGACATGGTGAGACCCTAATTGGTCACCCATATATTTACATTGTTTATTAATTAACCCATCACTGGTAATCTAGTGATAAAATGGATGGTTATTTTAATTGTCTACAAGATATCAAAAAGGTTAACATATAATTATATAGTTTAATATTACTTAACCAATCCTCTCAAATTGATAAAATACGTATTTATTAATATTGATATTTAATGATATAAGTCTTTAGTTATTTAAAAATGAGAGTAATAACTTAAAGTGTTATTTTCTTTATCACTTGTAATTGAAATTTAATTTAACATATTCAGTTTTTAGGACTCTTGGATAAATTAATGATGTTTTCAAATGAATATTTTATAAACATTTCTTAATGATTCATGATGTAGACTAAATAAATTTTTAAGAATAGTTTTTTAAATGTTCAAATTCATAACTGGTACTTTTAAGTCTTAAATTTGATAAAAATATAATGTTTAAAATAGATAATAATTTGTATTTCCTTAAATAAAACCTTTTATAGGAGTTAATAGTGAATAGACTACATGTAAGGGATAGTTATAAATGATGCATTGAGGGTACCTTGAAAGAGAATACGATTGTTGCTCAAATGTTTTTCTAAAAATTTTGTGATGAAATTCGTGTTAAATGTTGATACTTTTTGTATTATTGAGGGGTGCTCATGTTGTGGTAATGCACATAAAAATGAGAAACCAGTTGACATTTCAGTTGAGTTACTAGGAACGTTATGTGTTATTCTTTAACCATTTACATGTACAGGACTATTAAATAGTAAAAAACCACCCGGGTAGATGGTTAATTTTCTTGTATGTTGATCCTTGAGGTGGTGTTACTACATATTTATTAATAGTTAATATCAACTCCTTATAAAAATTATGTTTATTTTCTGGCCCTTCAAGGAGAAATTACTTATGAGGATGCTCATAGAGGATCAGGTCATCATAGGTTGATTATTGGAAGGTTATATCGTTATGAATGTGTTTAAAGACCTATATTGTTGGGGGTTGATGATATCTAAATCTATGTTCAGTTTTACCACATTCGAGGGAGTTAGCAGCTGCATTATATTCCATGTAAAAGAGATCATTAAACAAGATAAGTTTCTCATAAGAGATACCATAGGTTTAGGTGGATGGACCTAATATCCGTACATTGAGATTTGATATATATGGATAGGTGAAAACCTTGATGTATATATTTCTAGATGAGGCCATAGTAGGTTGGTGGATTTTAATATAGTAAAAGGAAACATTGTGAGTGGTTGGCCTTGGATTAAAGATTCGTTTTTATGTGTTGATCATGGATGTACAACCAATTTATGTTTGATGTAAAAAATAAGATCATGTTTTATGGGATATCAAAAGATATGCTTGTTATTTTTCATGGAAGAACAATTCATGGGAATTGAGACTGGATTTGATGGGAATGAATGTTCAGGGGACTCATCCTGTTGATCTGTGTTTATGCATTTTATGGATAAAATTTAAGAATTCAATATGATGGGTGTCCATTGATAAGTCTTGTCATAGGTGAAGTGCCATATTCTTAAGATGATATCTAGTGGAGTTCCATGAATTTTATGAATTGGCATACCATGGGTCATGGTCCACGTGGCCTTTTCAATAGATAAATTATTGGAGAATGAGCTAGGTCTTAGACCAGGTGGTATGAGATGGCATACCACTGTGTATGGAACTTTTGATTGATGAATTTTGTATATGGTAACCGGTTTATATAAAACATAGGTGATAATTCATTTATGATCCATGGATAAAGAATTTCCAATTTTGACACATGCAGGAATGGACACATTGATATTCGGGTAAATTAAATGAAATTAACTGGATATTATGGATAATTTGAATTTAAACCATGTTTCAATGGATGGTTGACCTGTGGATAGATATTCACACACATTTTGAGGAGGTGTGGTGTCTATAATAATAAATTGAATGTATATCCTGGTTATGTGAGTGTTTCATGGGGAGATAGGTACACCAATATTCATGAAATCTTACATACTCCTTTTTTAAAGATGATCATTCACAATATATTAATATTATCCCAAGTAAAATGAAAGAGGTCTGGCTATAGAATTAGACACATTTGTATCATTTAATCCATTATGGATGGTATCCTTGGGATTTATGCTTGAGTATCAGTTTAAAGTAATCCATATGTTCGGTAGTACACATTGTGAAATTTTAGGGTGGTGACCCTTGTTTTCAATTTTGAAACATGATAAGTTCCACAAAAACCATTCTATAGATGAGGGAATAAGTGATCGGTGAAATTTATGTTCAATCCTGGGAATGAGTGATATTTTATTCCTTCCAATAATTATGATCAATAATGGACGAGGCATGGGTAGTAGTAGTCAATAAAATGTGTCATTGATTTGATGACATTAATTCTCCTTAGGTGGGAGTGGGATGTTTTCTATGGCTGGAGACCCTTAGTTAAGAAAGTTTTTTTGATAGTTACAATGGTTATGAAATTTTGACTTATATCTTTTATTCCATTGGATAATGGAAAAATACGGGATATTTTCTTAGTACTTTACAAGTATATGTTTGAATAATGACTTAGGTGATATCTAACTATAGGTTCCATGCTTGAGATAGCTTGTAAAGATGTATGGATGGTAGATTGGTATTACACCAGTGTATGTGTTGTTACATTAAAAAACACACAGGGGTAGTTTGGCATTGATATTCCATAATTAGACGAGCATGGAATTTTCCATGAAGGCTCGGAAAACTCATAGTACATCTTTGGATAAAGGATTTTGTAATAAGAAATTTTTTCTTGTGTTATATGTTGAAGCTAATATAATTTCATAAATTTTCAGACAGAGGTGGTTCTCCTTGTGTTCCCTTAACCTATTATATATTGTCTATGAGGAACCAAATTTAAAAGGACATGGTTTAAAATGTGAGACTATTTTCTGTCTTTTAGGTTCATGGTATTATGGAACTTCATGTTTAGTGCATGGTTTTTAAAATCGTGTGGCATAACTATGTTACTATTAAGAAGGGGAAAGTTGTTATATTTCCCTCCGACATTAAATTTTTTTAACCATTTTCTTTTTTATTTCACCCATGGTGTCAACTAGTGCATTCCATTCTCCTCATCCCATCCTAAGAGTGGCCCTAATTTGTAGATGGTTTGAATTTATCACTATTGGATGTGCAGGGAGCCGAGAGTTAGGTATATGACTGGAATTACCTCTTCTTTAATTTTCTATTCTTTTTATTGGAATGATCATTGTGCATTCTCATATACCATATTTTTATTAAATTTATTTGATTTTGGATTTATCTCAATTATTTCAAAACTAGAGGCTAATATTGGACTAGTAATGTTCCTTGGGCTTAAGGTATGTGTTCTATTAGTTTTCCCTCAAATTATGGCCTATTTATAATGTATAATTATTTTACCAGATGTATGAATTTCTATGTTTTACTCCTAAATTTTTAAATACCTAAAATTATATTATTAATTTGATTGTGATGTTATTTAGATCCCTTGATATATTTGGGGTCTATAAACTCAACCATAAACACCTCTTTATGGGGGACTAGATAAATATAAATCATTTTTTTCATATGGTTGAACTACCCTTGGGATGTTTCGACAATGAAATGTCTACTACATACTATTAGAAGGACTATCAGGATGTGTTGGGTTTTCACAAAAGTCTTGAGAACATTGGCTCTCTTTAGAATATTATAGATCCATTTTTATTTCTTTTGGTGTCATATAAACTGAAATGGTTAAATATATTAAATCAAAAGTGAATATGGATCCCATTTTACATGAATCTTGATAAATTGATTAGTGTTCCCTAGGCTATATGGGATCAAATAAAACGAATTTAAAGTGGAATGGATATCAAGATGTCCCTCTTCCATTTCTAAATTATGAAATTAATGAGGTTATATAAATGAATTATCATATAGTTGAAGACAATCACATGTCCCATTTTCCATATAAATTAATTGGTTGATGGAATTAGTTGATTGGTTTATAGATTAAATAATGGATATAATCATTATTATTTTTATATGGAAATGATTTTATTCATTTTCATTATGTTATTAATTTGACGGGATACGCATATTGAATGAAAATTGAATTTTTATTATAAAACACTATTGTGTAAAAATTTAGAAACCTTCACTTTCTACCAAGGACACAAACATTAAATCATTTTACTAAATTATTAAAGGAAAACATTATACAATTATAAGTGACCTCCCTATAAAATTCATAGGATAAATTAATTACTTTTTAATCCATTTCATCTTTGATAATTTCATCAAATAGGTCTGCCAATTTCTCTAGTGTTTTCAAGAACTCCTCAACTGATATCTTCTTCTCAAAGAAAATTCTGTTCAAAATTATATGTCTCTTGTCGATCCAATCACCCTTATTTTTATTTGTGTCAACATGATGTTTCCACTCATTCATTCATTTATTATCCTAATTATATTCATTAATTTTCATGACATTCTCCAGAATTTATTCCTCTGAATGCATAAAAATGTCCCATTAATTTTCCAAGGATTCAACATCTACTAACCTCTATGAGCCAAACGTTGGTGCCAATGGGGTCCACCAATTTTATCCCCCTTTCCAGATAACCCTTCAACTTCAATCTGAGGCTGAATCAACTAAATTTGGCTAGGGACTCCTGAAAAACATATGATCCACTTTGTTTTTATTTAATTCACTATTTTTTTGACATACCCTCAAATTGATACATGTAATATTCACTAGATGGATTTTCATTAGATTTCATTGGTGGTGGCCTATTAAGATTAATTTAATCCCAATTCAGGTCATCATTTGTTGTCTGGATAGATCACATTGTAGTAGGTTAAACCCCAATATTGTGCATGTTTACTATTTCATCTTATTGACTAGGGAATGATATATATCAAAGGGCTAAAATGTGCTCTAGTAACCTATAAGAGATGGGTATTTTTTTCAATATTTATTTTTCTACCAAGAATTTTTTATGTATCATCTTTATTTTCACTGGTTGTATTTCTGACTCTACATCTTCAAACATGATCAGATTATTTGACAGTGGTCTGGTTAGTCATTCATTATTATTATTGGAATGATTTAACTTCTTCTTCCATCATTTATATAGTCTAAAAATATATCTATTCATAATACAAATGGTATTTTCTCACCATTGTACCACCCTTAGAACCTCGTTACAAGATGGAGTCCTTTGGTGAATGGGGAGGTGAACTTGAGGCCTTATCATTAATTATCTTGGGGCTCCATTTTAGCGTCTTTGGTTTTTGGATGTGACAACCACTTTATGGGATCAATACTAATAAAATTAGTACACACTATATCTGTAAATGGTAAATAACTCTAGGGTAACCATATATATGGATTTAAAACACAATAACCCATAAAATGGTATTTCCATGTACAAATGTTTAACATGATGGAGATCATCAAATACATAAATAGGGTTTTTTTAATCTAGAACCAATGTTACATAAAACCTATCACATCAATAGGATTCCACTGATATGTAAAGATAATCTCGAAACTGTCCAAAGTCCATTTGTATAATTTCACGTTAAATAATCATGAATCACGGTCCGGGAAAGATGTACTAATATATATGAAATATAAAATATATTCCTTGAATTGGAAGTGATCCCCCCAACAGGTTTTTATGAGCATGACCTCCAATCCAGTCAAAAATGTGAGTTATCATGCATAATCTTTAATAAGCCAACATAATTGAATGCCTTTGGAAGAGAGGATTGTTTATCATTTTACAAACATGAACAAATGTGTATTTTATATTCCACAAAACTCATTGGAAATGATCAGAGATAGAATTTTCTTCCAAGGTCAAAAAAAGGGATCTATTATATAGATCATGTCTGCCATTTTTCTATACGAATTTCCATACTGTGTCAACATAATGTTTTATTTAAATATTTGATTTATATGTTTTTGAATTATAATATTACAAAATTATCTCCAATAATTGGATTCATTATGAAAAAAATATCTTCAAATAATTTTTTTGGTTGTTTGTAAATAGTTCATTTTAAGGTGATTATGAAAAATACCATATTTATAGATCCATAACTTTAGGGAAATAATTTTGAAATAATATTTGATTAAAATATATGAATCATTTGAATCTATGAATTATATCATTATAGAGTTACAATAATCATTTGAAACTTTTATACTAAATTTGGAATCCCATGATTGACTCTCTGGAAAAAAGTTATATTTTTTTTCTAAAAATATACTTTAGTATATTACATCCATTAAGTATAGAGAATAGACCATTGCTCTTTTTTAATTGTTTTCATAAAAAATTCTTTATTTTTCCAAATACCAAAAAATTACATGGTAATCGATAGTATACTTTAATTATTTATATTCATTTTTCTATGTAAATAAGTCAACTTTCTAAATAATAATTTATTAAAAAATGATTACATATATTATAATAATTTTTTATCTGATAAATAAAAAATATTTTATAGAATTCTTTTAATATTTGGAAATATAATATTCAAAATTTTTGATAACTTCCTTTTTATTTTTGGTCATAAATAACAGTTACAATGGTAAAGGAAATTTCATCCAGTAATGGTTAAAACTGGATTAAAGGTGATAAACTAAGGGAAAAGGCTTCAAATATCATGAAAACATATCATTATTTTCGTGGATGAGTGTATACCAACCTAACACAACTTATATTCAATATTATATTATTATTTTTTCTACTTTTCAATAAAAACAACTCTATAATACATTATTGATATGGCTATTTTGAAGGGTGTCATGCCTCTCAATCGGGAACCACTTATCCTCACGTCTCCATGAACTTTGAGCATATTATATCAACCAAGATGTATCAATGCCTCTGGAAAAATCCCATTCTCATATCCTAGTGGTCACTAAATCATTTAAATTCCATATTGATTGGGCTTAAGGTGGAATCCAATGTTGGATACACATTTAAGTGATAATTATAATAACAGTGTACTTTTAAATATATATATTCTTGAACCACATATAAATAATTTATATGAAACCTAATATGATGAAATCAGTATCCTAAATATTCAACAATTTTTTTATGGAATAGAAGTTTCCTACATTAGTTCCATCAAATTTAAAATGAAAATGCTTCTCATGGGTGTTTTCAAACTTCACCTTCAATGATGCAATGTATTTCATTTTTCTTCACTAGAACTCCACATATATATGATATTTATAAAATTATTATGATTTTGTAATGATAATTTACTACTTACCATCTTTTATTTCCATCCATTCAAAAAATTAATACATCATTTGTGTTTACATGCCAATTATCGCCTCTACAAAGCGATATATTCCATTTTTCATCACCACCATACATATACAGTTCATAATGTTTATATAATAAATTAATATTAAATTTATGGTATGTTTAATATAATATATATTATTAATCGACAATAAAGGTGTGTGTACTAGAATTACTGAACTGAAAATGCATGGAAAGCTTTTTATTTAACACCCGAGTATTGATTTTAACAATGATTTATTAATATATAGGTGATAAGAAGTAATAAATGGGTGATATATTAAAATATAGTTTTGAATATGACAATGGTAAATAGTTATAATAAAACTAAAATTTTTATATAGGTGGTAGAGTGTGTATAATTAAAGTAAATACTTTAGGTCAGCGTTTCAAATACAATAACAAATTCCATCAATATTGTTTATTTTTTAAATTTATATTTGGAAAATAAAATGTTAATTTTGAATTGAACATAATATATAATAATTACTACTATAAATTTCAAAATCATTTATGTATCAATTCCCTTTTTCAACTCTTTGGTACTAAGAATGTTTAAAATAATTTTTTTGTAATTGTCGACCTCATTTCACTCTTCTAGTCTTGAAGACATTCCCTCAAAATCCATGTACCTTAAATTTTTTCAATAATGTTCTCATATAAAATCAAAGGGTTATTTAATGTTATTTTAGAATATATTTTTAATTTTATATTTATTTTTATAAAGAAATATTTTAAAATTTTTTGATATGAGTAATATTTTTCATTTATTACAAAAGTGTTAAAATAATGTTTTTAATGTTTACTAAATGAAAAGATTTTCTAAAAGTCATTTAATAAATAATAATGAATATTTATTTAAATATTTACATGTATTTTCAAATAATATTGTATTACTATTGTTATATTAATTTTTTTTTCTTACAAGTTATTGTGGTAAAAACATTTTTCTTATTTTTTTGAAACATATTTTCAATATTTTTGAAAATTATTTTTTATCTATTTCTATATATTTTAAGGATGTTAATTATTTAATGGGTATATTATATTATTAAAACTTCTCATTTATTTCTTTTTATTTCGTATAATGATGATGTTTTAAATATTTTTTTCTGAAACTTGTTTGATTCTAGTGGATTAATTAAGAAATGATAAAATGATGAATGTTTTTTTTATTTTATGGAACACAATCATTTTATTTTTGTTATGTGATGTGTGGGCCCATAATAATATATCCAAAAAATTCATTGGAAAATTATTGATATTTATTTATATAATAAAAAATGAAATAGGGAGTAAACCAAATAGACTATGATACAATGTTCACTATGTTTATGGGAATGTAGAGTGAACTAAATATATTGGGGGACTATATACACATTGATATGATAGTTTTAAAATATAGAATTTACTAGGGAAATAATTTTATATACTTATGTGTCTTTAGTAAACAAATTTATTATGATTATTATATGTACAAAATACCTCATGATTGATTATTTAGGATTCCTATCTTCTATAGATCATGTATTTGGTTATAATAAATGGTTGTTCATGGACTCATGATTTTTGGTGTATTAATTATATAGTATGTTATCAAAACATATGACAATTTTTATATAATTTTTTTTCTTATTTGATGATAACTCACCATCTTCTCTTTTTATCTCACATGTTTTTCCTTTCTAAAGATCTAACCTCACCCCTTCTTGTATTTCCATTTTACCGAGGTTATACAAAAGCATGTAAATTATAAAAAATGTAGAAGAATACAATGTTATAATAATATATGTTAGATAATTTATTATTTTTCATAAATAATTTGTTCATGTATCTATTCTCTAAAGTCAGTAAAAAATTATAGTTATCAGGTATGTATTAACACGAGATGTATGGAAAGTTACTTTAAAATCGTATCATATTTATGTCTGTAACTCCGACCTCAACTGAGTTCATTTAAATATAGGGTTTATTTATTATGATTTTATATATTTAGTGAAGAACCATCAGGATAAATATAAATATATGATGTTTACGAACGGTTTAGTATATATTGATTAGTTCCCTATAAATGAAGTTTTTGTCTAGAAATAAACAAGAGGATTATAGAAAATATATCAGAGTCAACCTAACCTGTAACCTAATATGGAATTCCACATGTCTTGGAGAAAAATAAAAATTTCCATCGGTTTTTAACATGTAACAGGTCATCGTGGATAATCTTGATGGAATTATTTTTATCTTGAAAATAGAACACACCCCACAGTCAAAATCTCTATATTAGGATACATTAGCCATGGTAAATACATGACATCAAAAGAATAAAAAATCTAAAAATTATCCACCTTAAATAACTCTGTGAGAAAACATCACCATCATCAAAAAAACATAGATGTTAGTAATAAAGAAGTTCTAATGACCTCCATGGTGCCTTATACCCGAACAATGTCCCGTAAAAAGATGTTTGGAATATAAATAAATTTATATTCAGGTTCTGACTCACATATCATATTCAGATACTACCATGAATATATCTATGTATTTTTTCCATGAAAACCAATAAATCATGAATAAAACCCATTTTCAATTCTAACTTCAAATTGATAACATTTTCACTTCAATCCATTTCATATAAAACCCTTTAGATTTCTCAAAACAACACATGTTTTTAATAACATGAATTAATAATATGTAAATATAATTGATTAAATCCACCCAACACGACAAGATTAACATATCCAAACATGTAATATACAATATTATAGGAATAAACACCATTATATTACTATATACTAGAAAATTGTTATAATAAAAAATATGTCCCAAGAAATCAAGGAAATGGAATCATGCATAATGAGTATATAATCCTGGTATAAATAGCTAATACACATAATAATATCTATATAATTATTTCTAGAATGACCGTTTTATGAAATGATTTTCTATCAAGCTAAACATGTTCCAAATTTTTAGACGATTGCTCGACCTTCCCTAGGCCAAACCATACTTCCATGGGAACTCTTGGACCCTATTTCCACATATGTTAATATCCCTTAGACTACCTACAAAATTATAATTCAATCCCTTGTATTTCAACCCCTAGATAGTATAACACATTGGAAAAAAATCCATTTTTCTAAGTAATGAAAAAAACACACACCTATTGTCTCCAATATGTTACAATTTTCCAAACACACAAAAAATTAACAAGTTAAAACCAAACATTAAATTTACAAATACAATATCATAAAACATATATCCCTACAAAATTAAAACATTTAACAACAAGAATTACCACTTTAAAACCCCATTTAAAAATATAAAACCATAATTTTCATTAATAACTGTTTTCGACACTTTCCGCTGGGGTGCGCACGCGCGTCCGTCACGCGGTGGAGGACACGCTGCTTGTTGCCCCACATTCCTTCTTTCCAATTTCGGGTGGCATTCGCTCCTTGTTCAGGGATGTCTGCTCCTTGATCGAAACTGGGATGATGGGATGTCGGTTTTTCCTTCTGTGGATTACTCCTTGGAGCTCGTCACCTAGTCTGAGTATCCCACATAGATTTAAGACGGGTTCGTGAATCTCATTCTTAGAACAATATCTTCAGGGATTCCAGTTGAGTACGCTGCTTCCGTTGAGACGCTCCAAGGGGTCTGCTCGGGGCAGCAACATTCGGTGAGGAGAATGGTTACGTTGGAGTGTCGTTGGCAGGTCTTGACACTGGGGGATTGACATGTACACCTTCTATCCCTTATTATAGGGATTCTCGAGGGAGCGGAAGCCCGATGCATCCCACATCGAACGGGGGGGACTTACATGCCATTGGAATGCATCTTAGTTTTTCCTCAGCTTCCCATGTTTAACACGGGGTATGCCGTGAGTTTAACGTCTTGTAGTGACGAGGTAGACGGTTTAACGTCGTTCTGGATGACATACTGTTTAACATCATGCGGGATGGTGGAATATAGTTTAACTTCACGAGGGACGAGGGAATACAGTTTAACGTCATGCGGGATGAGGGCATAGAGTTTAATGTTATGCGGGATGAGGGCATATAGTTTAACGTCATGCGGGATGAGGGATTTGTCTTTTTACGCTCTAAGGCGGCCCATAAAGGTGGATATGGGGCTTATACTCTGAGGCAGTCCATAATGGTGGAGAACCGACGTGATGAGGTTAGAATGATTGGGCGGTGGGCTTGGACCTCGTCGAGGCTACCTATGTACCATGATTTAGTACAGATCAAAGTCCTCATAGTATACTAGGACGCGGCTTACGCTCTGAGGTGGCCCATAATAGGATGTCATGGTCGATGATCACTCTAATCCCACATGAGTCATGCTCAGTGTGAGAAACAAGAGGCAGAAGGGACCAGACGATCATGTCACGAAGGTTGCGTCCGTGAGAAGCAGAGAGGGGCTTATGCGCTGAGTGGCCTAAAAATGAAATAGGGGCTTACGCGTGGTTATCACCCCTTAGTGCGGGGACTTACACCAGGATGGAGGCCCGTGGTGTAACAAATCACAGAGGGAAAGGGATTTGTGAATGAACAAAGGAGATTTCGTGTTCCCTATCACACCCTCCAATGGACTTGGCAGTGGGGTAGTACAGAGGTGCATGGGTGCAAACCTCCGCATGAGAGGCTAGGGGTTTACACTCTGAGGTAGCCCTTCCCTCGTGGACAAACGCCACTCTGAGAGGGAGGATCTCATTCCATGTGAGTAAGATTCCATTCCCGTGGAGATGAGCGGTGTAAAGAATGTGCGTGCCGGGGGGAACCTTGCTTGCGAGGCACGGGGTCGGAGCATAGTTTAACATCATGTGTTGAGGATGAGGTGCTTGGGAGTTTAACGTCCTGCAGCTCGGACGAGGTGGGTTCGATCCACACCCCAAGGGCTTACATTCCCAACACCCTCTACCACATGTGGGAGGGAAGGCATCAGCAAGGTCGTGGTGATGGGGGGTCGTAGGGAGAACCATCGAAGGGTCCACATTAACGTGACTATGTGAAGAAGAAATAGTCGTTAGCGTGCCTATGCGAAGAAGCATAAGGCAAAGAAATACAATGGGAAACACCACCCAAGGGACTTTGAGGTTACTTCGTACGAGCTTGGAAGGACGTATGGGAAAACAACGCATGGAGTGCATGCCCGGTATAGAGGAAATCGGGTGCCTAAGAAGTGAGGCACCCGGGGGTGTAAAGGTGAGGGGCCCTGGGGTTTGCACGCAAAGAGATGGTTTGCACGCAAAACCCCGGGTTGGTGCGCAATTGGTGAAGAGGGATTGCGCGCAGCTAGGGGAATTGCATGAAACGGGCTTGGATTGCACGCGGGAGGCAACGACCATTTCATAAGGTTTGTCCGAAACCTAAAGACAGGATTGCGCACAATTGGTATTTCCGTGAAAAGGAGGTAGTGCATCCAATAGATGTGATTGCGCGCAAAGGAGGAACTCAGAGGAGTTGGCAAATTCACTTAAGCCAGTGGGATTGTGCTCAAAGGAGAACCCTAGGGAAAGGGTGCGCGAAAAGGGTTATTACCTGGAAGTAATATTGCACGTGTGGGAGTCCGATTTGGACGTACGGGAGATGGTCCGAATTCCACATCCCCAAAACGGTTAGGGTCACTATCTATTTATAGGAATTTTCCCACGTCGCGGAATGAAGGTGGCGGGTAAAATTTTCTGCACGAGGACCTATCGGCGTAGAAGACCTCACCACGTAGACCGGGCGCGCAAAATTGGCCACTGCCCTGGTACTTTTTCGCGAATCCCGGGAGTCCTTCGCGCAAACAACATTTTTCCGCGTGAGTACCCTTTAATTCCGCGCACCACTTTTGGGCCCTTTGGATCGGGCCTCTAAGTGCAATTATTACTTGGCTTCATCATTTCAGAAACTCCTTTTGGATTTAGATAATTTTTAGCATCTAAAAATCCCCCCCCCCTTGGAATTGGATCGGTGAGAGGTCGCAACGATCGGATTCCAAGGCAAACGCCGAAACACCGAAGTGGTGGATCTCCTGATCACTTTGCGCGCAAAAATACAACGGGACGTGCAACACTCCGGATCAGCGTGGAATTTGCTTTCCGCACAGCAGGGAATCCTGGCCTTGCCTATAAAAATGGGTGATGGGTCCCACGTTCAATACTGAAGCTTTTCTGCACGATAGGCTCAACCCTATCGTGGGAAAAATTACTTCCGCTGCTGCGTGCAAAAAACACTTTGGCATCGTGTGATTACTTCTGAATTTTGTCCGAATTTACACACCAACTTGGGGTATTCTACGCCTAGGGTGTTGTTTGTGCACCAAACTCCTGGATTTCGTGCAAGGCTCTCTGATTCTGCACACCTTATCCTGATTTGGTGCAACTCTCATAAAATTATGAATGACTCCAAACCAAGTATATGAGGGGGAAGTCACCGCTCGTAGGTCTGAAATGGCGGTGAATGAGTATGTTTATAATGCCAAGGTGGTAATTTACAACAACGTAACCGTGTTCAACCTGTTGACCCCCGCCCAGAAAGAGTATCCTCTATATTACAACCTCCCTCTCTGGAACATCGGCATCTTGGAGGAGGTTCCCCTACCGGGATTCGAGGTGGACACACAGCGGTCATTGGTGACCCGGGAGGATGAGCTTCCCCACTAGAACATCAAAAAAATGACCACCCTTCCAAGGAAACCGGGAACATGGATGTATATGTCTTGAAACCAAGTACCAGGACCATTACAAGGGATGAGCCTGACACGGAGAAGTCTTTGGGCCTCTACGCAAGCACGTTCCGTCAGAGCATCACGAATGACACTAAGGGCTGGCTGAAAGATTGGGACCTGCGATCCGGGGGAAACATTACCAGTGAGTGGGCCTGGGCGTTCTGGGTTCACCATACATGAGACCATTTTGGGGTCGACCTGCGGTATATTGGCAAGTTCGAGGCGGTATGGACATCGTAGTTCCACTTCCACCGTCAACCTGAGCTCGGGACGGAGCTATTCACCCAGTGGTCCCCTGATACAAAAACATTCCACATTCACCATGGGGAAGTTGGAAACATCCTCTGGGACATTCACTACATTGGAGGTGTCCCATTAGAGGGCTACTAATATGAAGAGTTCATTCCTCCAATGGAAACATGGGAAGATAGGTCACAGACCCCCATCCTGATGTGGCACCTTCTGGACCTGGCCAAAGAGAGGATGAATGTCATGGACTTCTAGAAGGACATAGCCTATAAGGACTGGTTCATCCAGTTCATGGAGAAGGACCTAGATGTCAAGATGTTGGGATGGGGAAAATAGTGCCCAACCGCTGCTCAGAGGAGAAATAATGGGTCGTATTAGAGGACCCTAGAGGTAGAGCAATACCAATCGTGGGGATTCTGAGTCATCGAGGCCCAGGACCTAAACGTTCGGTACGCCGGGTTCCTCTCCGACTTCCTGAGCGGGTGGCTCTTGCCGGTTCGAGACGTATGGTTGGGTGTCCGTCCAGCAACACTGGTGATGGTGGGCACCATGGTCACCAACAAAAGGATCAATTTAGGGGTCCCTGTACTAGGCAAGCTGTATACCATTCTGGGATGCATCTCACGAGGTCAGTCGCCTCGGAGGGTATGTGCCCCCTTCCAGATCTTTTAAGGCTGGGTGGCTGCTCATCTTAGCAGGTATACTTTCCCAAATTCCATCCATCCTCCGAGAAACAGCCTGCGACCGTCTCTGCTGAACATCGCCGGGGTGACGCCGATGACGCTAAAAGAGAAGGGTGTAAGGATCTGAATTGGTAACCACAATAATTTCAACTTCAGCCCATTCCCCACCCTGGTCGGCCAGATGTTGGGCAATGGGAGAGGCTCACTGGAGAAGCATGAGTATTTTCAGAGCATCTTGGGTGGGGTGCTTGTGGATCGGATCGACTAGAAGGTGATCTGCGAACCTTACATGCCATCCCAATTCTCCAGGAAATTAAGGTGCCTCCAACGAATACCGAAAAGGTATTTAAGGTTATCTGGGAGGAGAAGAATCCATGCGTACTGCGCCAGATGTGGTTGATGTTCACCACTTTTGGCCTCGGCGACGTCATCACCCTTACTCCCACCGGGGTCAACGCTGGCCTAGCAACCGAGTATGCCGAACAATAGACTATTGCGTACCCTGAGGGGATTTTATGCAAGTGAGTCTGGAAACTCGAGACTACCTGCGTGGAAACCGGGCGACGAGGGAGGCAAGGTGCTGTTAGAAGGAGAGAACCATAGGAGCACCAGGCAGCGAGGCCTGCACAGGGAGGGACCTCAGCAGCGGGGATATCACACGGTGTCGCCTCATCCTCATTGAACATAGAGGGCTCACACGAGCCGTACATCGAACTGTACGGGAATCAGATAAGATACCTCCTCAAACCTTATCAAGATGCAATTTTCCTGGAATTATGGTCAGCCTGGATGACCCTGTGGAAATCACTGAGCATTGAATCCATCTAGTAGAAGATAATACCGGATGGGATCCATCTTCCAGAGGTCGGGCTCATTAGAGTTACCGAAAAAGTAAAATTCTATCGACGACATGCTTATCTGACGGCCATGGACACATACGCGAGCCAAAGGGGTCGGCGTGCAGAGCCACCTTTCCTGGTGAAATTGATGCTCAGCCAAGAACACGATCCAGAAATGATGCCACCGTGAGACGGCGATAGTGACGAGGAGTCAGAGGGAGGGAAGGAAATAGGAGATGATTAAGGTGAAGGAGAAGATGAAGGACAAGGATAAGGAGAACACAATGGTGAGGGGCCGCAGGGGGCGACCTACCAAGGGAGTCTTTGGGAGAGTGGCGAGATTGTCGGCTTTGATCTTGACATAACCGAGATAATTGAGGTCTGTCTCAATCTTTATTCATCTTCCTTCTTCTTCAATTCCCTTCTGCAATTTCTAACCCATCTCTCTATCTCACTCAGGATCAACTTGGTACTGATCAGGCGTCCCCAATATAGAAGGGAGGAGAGGCACCGGTGGGACAGGATGGGGATCTGAGGCCCATCATTGAACTAACAAATGATGAGGGGTCACCTGTTACGACAGCTCCTATAGTGGCCAGAACACTGGAGGACGACGCTCTAGGTTCCTGTAAGTCCGATGATTCACTACTGGAGCTTTCTATCAAAGATCCCAACTAATCAGGGTGCTTCTTGTGCAGTGATCTCGATATTGGAGGCTCGTCAGGCTGCTGAGCCTGGGCTGTCCATGAGCGAACCAGCAGTGGGCATACCACCTCATCCAGAACATACTTCATGCATTGTAGCGAGGCGGGAAGCTGACAAAGGCACCGTCGCTATCGGGGTGAGAGAGGAAGGTCACCCGGACGTCGAGGATCCTATTCCTCATGAAGACATCCCTGAGGCAGATCCTACTGCCGACCTATTGGCTACGTTTACTATGTATCGGCCTGCTAATCTCGAGGAGATAAATGATTCAGACTTAGAAGCGGCCGAGGAGAGCCGGATGACACGGCGCAAAGGGTGGAGTGTGTCCAGCGCTTTCTTAGGCAGCCCCAGTCGTATTGGCTGAGGTGGATGTGATCACTCCAGGCCTGGCTATGCTTCCTGTGCACCGGAGGGGCTGATGCTCAACGCCTTCATATGACTGTCCGTGATTACATGGCTGAGAAGATAAGAGAGAGCAGCTGGCGCACCGACGTTTCCTAGTGTCAGGAAAGATCGGTGAACACCCAAGTGTTTTGAAGGGTAGAGCAGGAGGTATGGCACCTCAATGGGCAAGCGATAGAGAAGGAGGTCTTCATCGCAACGTGCTCTGAGATCATGGAGCAGCTGACAACCCTACTGGATGATGCCCCAGAACAATTGGTGGAGGCGAGTCACCAGATGACCATACTTCAAACCGAGCAGACGCAGGCTCAAGGTAGGGTTAGCGAGCTGCGCTCTACAGCTGCTGATTAAGATAGAGTCTTCAAGGAGCAAGAAGAAATCATGGAGGCTACTAGACAAAGGGTAGAATCACTAGAAAGATCAATCTAGAATGCTAATCCCTAAGGGCTCTGTTTTGGCCATCTCATGAACTTTTTTCTTTCACTGCTCAATATTTTGTTCCAATGTATGGACCAGTCTTTTTATCTATAACATTGGTTTAATATTCTCACCATAATTTTGAAATTAATAACAACTCATCCCTCTGATCCTGTGGGTCGCACCCAATGTGAGAAATAAAGAATGATCGTGTTATAATTTCATCTAACTGTGGGGAATTAACCAAGCTTCAGGCATCCGAAATCGGGCCTGGATTTCTGAGGAGTGGACCTCAGAACAATTGATATACCATATTCTCAATGTGTTCTGACACACAAGTGGGGAAATTCCTGGTGCTTTGAAATCCATCCGAACATAGGGATATGAAAAAGGTGAATCACATTACCCAAATTCGGAACACTATAAGGGCACAGCGATGGAGGATAACTGTTATCCATGGAGAAAACGCAACATCCATATCTTATTGACCTGAAAGGGGGACAATAAATGAGGGCTGACCGCTGACCATGTTAACAACCCGGGTCCTAACTCAAATATGATCGATCAGTCATCCCGAACGTTGGCCCAAGATAGTAGGAGGACCATAGGTCTATCATCCATATAGCTACAATAGGCGGACCAAAGGTCTATCATCCATATTTTTGCAGCAGGTGGAAAAAAGTCTATCATCCATACTATTATGAGGTCCCATCCAACATGACCAGTCTTATGGGACGTTGGCCCAGGACAGTAGGCGGACCATAGGTCTATCGTCCATATTCCTATAATAGGCAGACCAAAGGTCTATCATCCATATTGTTGCAGTAGGTGGACCAAAGTCTATCATCCATACTGTTAGGGGGTCCCATGAAACATGAAAGCGGATGAGGATCTTAATAAAGGGGCATGAAATGTGTGGAATGTGGTGTGGTGGTTTGTTCGAACAGAGTCCAACACTCCCAAAATTGCACCACCGTGGCGGAGGCGCATTAGGCAGACGCATCAATCGGGTCACGGATCATCCCAATTTTCAGACCGGAACTCTCTGGCCAGATAATTGTCACTTCCCACCATACTTATGGGGCATACTGAACTTATCCGGGGTAGATGTCGCAATTACACCACTCCCCAAGAAGTCAGTCCAAGAGGCGGATAGTAAGGAGGGACGGGATTTGGTAATCCCTAGGGCTAGAGCCAAGACAAAATTTCCAGGCGGTCCTACGTATCTCATAAGGATGAGAATCAATCCACACGTAGTTCTTGATGGAACCTTTTACTGTCATGGGGGACATGACATAGGAGGGATTTTCCTTAGAACAGGGTCAGCGTGGTGCATCTATTGCAAACCCGACGTGAATGAAGACATAATCCCTCACTGCGCCACGCAGTCCTGTTGTTGGGGTCCCGAAGGCGGGACCGAAGAGACGAACTAGATGAACTCAAGATGGACCCAACGATAGGAGTTTTGGGCATTCCTACATATCCCATTAGGATGGGGAGCAAGGTTGATGTAGATCATAGGGGGTGGCATGGCACGACATGGATCTTGCGCAAACGACGAAGGAGGTGTGTGGGTTATCCCACGCACCAAAAGAAGCAGTATTTGATATATCTTGTTTATCTATGAAGGTGAATGGTTTTACTTTTGTAGAATGACCAGCCTAGGTTAGAAATTCCGGGTATCACCACAATAATAAAGCTGTAACAGGCATTGACAAATGGTATGGCAATTGACCAATACCTGATGTGATTTCCCTTATGGGGAGGTCACCACAATGCAGTGCTATTTTTCGTCATGCGTCTAGGACGATATCATCAGATTTTATGGTCATGTGGTGGGACCAAACAGCATAGTCTAAGGTCATATGTCTTGGACATGGGGTAATACACACGATGCGATGAGGTGTACCCAGTGTAGATGATGACATATCCTCATACCATCACCATAGGCTATTCTGGGAGAGGGGCCTCGGGCCAAGGGGCCTACGAGGGTCCAAGAATCAGGGGGATGGAGAAGCTATCTCCCAGCTAAGTTGGGCCTGAAATTCAAGGTCTAGGAAACTCCTCATTTCCCATAAGGATGAGGGTCAAGCTACACATGGTCTTGAGAGAAAACCAAAGCACATACTCTAGCGCTCAGATCGCGGGAGCCCCGAGAGACATCGTTATGCAGCTTAGTCCGCCTGACATGTGGAGATGAACTAAGGGTTAGTGCAAGGAGTGTCGAGATTCCACCTTGACACAATGGGGTGGAAAATGATATGAATCATGCAACCAACATTCAGGTCTTGAAGAAGTCTGTGTGGCTACTGAGAATTACTACTGACCATGTTCGCAAAACAACATCATGTTGCATTAGCATGAAGATAAGGGAAAATAAATGAGCATCAACCGCTGACCATATTCGAAACGTGGGATCTGTATACAATTTCCGCCCGAATCCCTCAAGGGCGTTAGCTAGTGACGGAGGGAGAGCCCTTAGGTGTTGTATCCAAGCCGTTCTTGGGGGTCCCTCCATGTGTGAAAGATAACGAGGGCTCGAATGAAAGGGAGCTCGAATCATGACAAGTGGACAAAAAAACTTGGTTTTGTCGAATCTGACATTCTAGGTCCAAGACCAAATAACTCTGAGCATAGTAGCGGACCACTGGAAAGGGTCTAAGGGATCAGTTTTAGAGCATCCAAAAGATGGTGGATTCTCGGGAGAAGGGGGCATGGTACCAAAAACACTGTACCACACCTATGTATATCCCCCCGGGGGAGGGACAGGACAAGTGGCCAAGGTGACTAGGATATCGTGCAATCCCTTAAGAGATGGGGCTGGACATGAAACCTAGGTGTTCAGGCAGTCCTATGTATCTCATAAATATGAGAATCAAACCGCACGTAGTTCTAGAAGCACAGTTTAACATCATGTAGGACGATAAGGGGGATTTCTTCCAGGAATGTGTACGACGCGGCAGGTAACCCACGGTGGATGAGGACATAGTCCTACACTACACCACACACTCCAGGTAAGGACTTGGTTAAGGGGCCCGAGAAGGCCACGGGGCCTGAGGATGGGCCTCGGTCAGGGAGACCTAACCAACATGCAGTTTAACATCTTGTGAGGATGAACATGCAATTTATGGTCATGCTAGACCGCAAGGATCCAAGTTTAAGGTCTTAGAACTTAGACCAAAGGGGTCCAGATGCATGACCAAATATAGTTTAAGGTCATTCTAGATCGTTATCCAGTTTAAGGTCATGGCGGAACCTAGGGGACCAAATGTAGGACCAAATGCAGTTTAGGGTCCTGCAGGACCTAGGGACCTCAAGAAAAGTACTACTTGAGAAACTTGGCAATGTTGGGAGGAGTAACACTCTCACCATCCATAGTCCCCAGAGAATACACACCATTGGGATAGACCTTATGGATGATGAAAGGCCCCTACCATTTGGTCTCCAACATGGGTGGCTTCCTTCCATGAATCATTGATTCCCTGAGGGCCAGTACCAGATCGCCTTGAAGGAAAGGGCGGAGGCAAACCTTCTTATTGAAAGATCGAGCCATCATACTCTGATGCCTTTCCAGGTTGTGCAAATCGTGAAGCCTATTCTCGTCCAGCGCTTCGAATTCAGCTAAACAGATTTTAAAAACCCTATCTGGCACTTTCAGGTCATAGATCGTCATGCGCAATGAGGGAAACTGAACCTCGATGGGCAATACAGCATCAGCTTCGTACACTAGGGAATACGGGGTCACCTGGGTGAAATTACGAGTCGTCGTCCGATAAGCCCAGAGGGAGTTGGGGAGCTTGTCTGGCCATATTTTCTTATTCTGACCAACCATTTTTTGCATAATGTTATAGAGGTTTTTGTTAAACACCTCGATCTGTCGATTCACCTATGCGTGATAGCAGGAGGTATGGTCAGAGCTAATGTTGTACTTAGCGTACAATTTCATCAGCTCGGATTCTTGGAAGTTGGTTCCGTTATCCGTGTGGATAGTGTGAGGTACTCCATGTCGATAGATAATGTTGGAACTCATGAAGATAGCGATAGAACGAGATTTGATTACATTGAGCGGAATTGCCTCTGCCCACTTGGAAAAAATATCTGTAGCGGTCAGAATGAACCAGCATTGGTGAGCCGTCGCCAGTGGGAAAGGTCCTATGACATCCAATCCCCAGACTACAAAGGGCCAAGAATACATGGTAGTATGGAGAGGCTCTGGTGGCCTATGCAAAAAGTTAGTGTGAACATGGAATGCATGACACCTCTTGGAAAACTCGATGCAGTCATAGATCATGGAGGGACAGAAGTACCCTAGCCTCCGAATCTAGTGGGACAACTTCGACCTGACCTGGTGGGCACCACAGGAACCAGCATGAACCTCTTGCATGACCCATGGAATTTCTACTCCTTAAAGGCAATAGAGGAGAACACCATAAAATCCATGTCTGTAAAGGACCTGCTCAAGGCTGGGACCGCACTGAAGGGTAAGCTACAGTGTGCGGCATCGGATTCGCTCGCTCTCAGCTCGGTCTGACCGAAGATTTTCGTGTTGGAGATATTCAACCAAGGGTGTCTTCCAATCAGGAACTACTTCGATCACTGTATCTGAATTACCAGGGGATCATGAGATATGGGCACTAGTGGTGAGATGGTTCACCCGCGGGCCACGATTATCCTCCAGGATAATGGGATCAATGACTCTCTGTTGTGGCAAATGGATAATCAGTTCATCCTATTCGGGCTCTGCAAGTGATGCGGCCAGGTTTGCCAAAGCGTCTGCCCGATTATTTTGCAACCGGGGAATATGAACGACCTCCGGTGGAGAAGGGAACTGAGCCATTAAATGGAGGGTGCACTCCAACAATGGCATGAGTTATGGATTTCTAACAAAATAGTATCCATTGACCCACTTGATGACCAGATCAGAGTCCCCTTTCACATGCAGATGGGGCACATCAATCTTGAGAGCCAGCTCAAGGGCAAGTGATGAGGACATGATATTTTGCCTCATTGTTGGTGGAGCCTTCTCACAACAGGAATTAATACGGAAGAACGGCTTGCTCTGGGGTGATGAAGATGACACCTAGACCGACTCTATTGATCCTAGGATCATTGAGACTTCTACCGGTGGGGCTCCGGGAGGCACCATCAAAGAGTATATGACATAATGGGATGGCATGATCAACTGAGAGGATTACCTCATCAAGAAATCCTAGTTCTAGTGGATGATCCCAAGAGGTTGGATGAGATTCTAAGAATTCTTCCAATGCCTGTCCTTTGATAGCCTTATGAGGTACGAACCTGATGTCGAACGGCTGGAGGATCACCTCCCAGCGTGCTAGTCGGCCGGTCAACATTGGTCGGTTCAGGATTTACTTCTACGGGTATACCCGAGAGACTAGCTATACCTCATGGGGCTGCAAGTAGTGCCTCAATTTCTGCATGGAAAATAAAAGCACCAAGAATCTCTTTTCGATCGGAGAATTTCTAACATCTGTATCGAGGAGAATGCACCTGAGGTAGTAGAAGCTATTATCTGATCCATCATTGTTTTTATGGGCGAGAAGTGCACCGAGGGACTATTCCAGGGCAGTCACATAAAGGACCATCAGCTTTCCGAGAACGGGTGGCATCAATAACATAGGTTGGAGCAGATACTGCTTGATTTCCTCAAAGGGGATCTGACACTATTCATTCCACTCATAGGTGGCACCTTTCTTCATGAGCCGGGAAAAGGGCTTACACTTGCTGGCAGGATTCGCAATGAATCAGTGTATATAGGCTAAGTGGCATTCCATGCGTTGATGCTCCCGAATATTTCTTGGGGGTGCATCTTGCTGATGGCCTTGATCTTCTCTGGGTCGATCTCGATGCCTAGGTATCTGACAATGAAGCCAAGAAACATTCTGGAGGTGACCCCGAAGGCAAACTTCAGTAGGTTCATCTTCAGGTGGCGAGAACGGAGGAAGCCGAACACGTTCTCAAGGTCCTTGAGATGGTCCGGGCACTTGTGAGATTTAACCACCAGGTCGTCCACGTAGCATTCCACCAGTGCCCTAAGGATTGGATTGAATATGCGATTCATGGCCCAGTGATATGTTGCACCCACATTCTTCAGGACAAAGGGCATAACCTGGTAATAGAAAGTACCTTGGGGCCCTGAAGGAAGTTAAATATTCATCCATAGGGGACATCCGGATTTGGTTGTACCCGAAATACCCATCCATGAAGGAGAGGGCTTGGAACCTGGCCATGGCATCGATCAACAACTCTATCACTGGAAGGGGAAAATCATCATTCGGACAGTGGCGATTGAGATCACGGAAGTCGATACAGACCCTGATATGTCCATTCTTCTTCCTGACCGGCACAATGTTGGCTAGCCACCGGGGGTATTGAACTTCCATGACGAAGTTTGTTTTAATAAGCTGGTCAACTTCTGCCTCAACCAAGGCACCGTGAGAAGGGTGCATCTTTCTGGGAGGCTGCTTGAACCCACGTTGGATTGCTGGAAGGCCAAGGCGGTGGACGAATACCTAGGGATCTAGCACTGGCATCTCATCGTAGCTCCAGGAAAACACATCACAGTGCTATCTGGGGAATTCTACATATTGTTACTACTCCTCGGGGGGAATAGCGGCGCTAACCAATGTGGGTCTTGGCTCTGCCTCGCTACCGAGGTTCTCCTGCACTAACTCGTCGACTATGGTGGAGACGAACTCCTTGAAGGTGGGGGGCACATATCGATGTCCTCCTCTCCACTTGTGGAGGGATCGTCCACAGGGGGAGACATTTTGGGGATACTAGACCCTGATGGGAAACAAGTGTCAGCTTGGGTGGTAGTGATCATCATATCAGGAGACTCACAAGCCATGAGACCATGGAGATTAAGGAAGTCGATCCAATCCCATCCAGTCTTCGGCCCAAGGGGCCACGCTTGCTGACATCAAAGTAGTAGTGGCACGTCGGCTTGAGCCAGTTAATTCCAGCTTGATGGAAGAGACATGTATGACGTACTACTATTTACATGAGCCTGACATCCCGATACCATACAGGGGTAAGAGGTTCTGGGATCTCCCGATCCTAGTTGGTTTAGGAGTATGAGGTGATTTTCCACCATCGCTTGGACCTGGAAATATGACTTCCTTTGGTACATGAAACAACAAAGCGATGCCCCATGTTGGGGGTTGTGGACTCCAACCGATGGGTTGGGAAGACATATGTGTCATCCAAACCCACCCAGGGATCACTTGTGACAGTGGTAGGATCGACCTCACTTGCCAAGATCTTCTTATCATTTCTCTTTTAATTGTCGGCGTCTAGATAACAGGCTTCGCAAGAGGCAAAAGGAGACGCATCTCCTTGGAGCACACCTGCTCGACCATTAAGGGAGTATTTTAGGCATTGGTTATACAATGAGGGGACCTCCGCCTGAAGGTGGATCCACGACCTTCCCATCAACGCATTGTAGTTCGTGTCCTGAGAGACAACCATGTATTCGGTTATGGAAATTAGGCCGCCGAACTGGGTCTTCAAGTGAATCATGTCGAGTGGAGTTTGCTCGGTCCTTTCATACCCCTGGATCCTGAGGTCGGAGGGATTTAAATCATCCTGGACAACCCCAACATTCACAATGTCCGAGTTGGGATTATGTTAATCCTGGAACCTGTGTCAACAAGACAGTGGCAAGCTTCCATGCCATTGAACTGGCCAGTGACGTAGAGTGGGAGAATGTTCCCCTTTATGGGATAGTCTTCATCTTTACCAGAGAATGATATAACATCCTGACATTTGTCATTCTCAATAGACTCAGGGTGGAAGGCTTCTGCAGCATCTACCTTCGTCTCAAACAAGAGGGGGCTCCATAAAGCCTCAGTGAGTGCCTCACACATTTCAGACGACAGGCGAAGAGCCTCAAGGATAGAAAGCCATGCTAGAATGTCGGCCAGTTTCTTTAGGGCATCATACTTTCGGTCCAAATGAGAGCTTCTTCTTACAGGAGGCCGCTCTGCGATTGGAGGCATGACGGGCTCCGTCGACTGGACAGGTGGCTTACTGGTACTAGGCATGTTTCTATGTTCACTAGTCTAAGCCTAGATAGTGGCTACCAAATTAGGACTGGAACGATGGGGTCAACTGGTAGTAGGGTAGAGCTGGTCGCAGCACGACTGAGGTGGTTCTTCCTGATCCAGCAACACAAACGGTGGTGGAGGCGGACCTGTCGACACTAGATGAAGGGGCTGTGTGCACTGAGCTCTGTATTGGGACTGTTGCCTAGTCTCAGTGGTGTGCACAACCTGGATAGAGGTGCCAAATGTTGTTCCCCAGGGATTCTTGTAGCCTCGGCTCTATGGACGTTGGAAACGGCTAGGGAAATTGGTAATATCCACCTGGAATTTCTCACCATCGGGAGTCAAAAAGGTACTTACCGTCTCTACAGTGGTAACCGAAGCATACCCTGTACTGTCACCCGGGGAGTCATCCACTACCGGACGGAGTCTCAGAGGGATCCCCATTTCTGGGGGCATAAAATCGCCAAGGGTTCGGGATGACGATGGCATTGTGAAGGCATGTTTTTCTTCTGGCGTCACTACATGCTCTTTTGGGAAGAGGTAGTCTAGGACGACGATGTCGAGGTAGCGCTCGCAGATTCTGAGGGCTCTGGATGATTCAGGTTGGAACGAATGATGCCATGGGCACTAGAGATCCTCTTGCAGGCATTCCAGTCATTATACATTCAAAACACACAGTCAAAAACCTGTTGCCACTCATCCTCTTCCCCACTACTACCATCTGATCTCACAAAGACACCTGACCCTTGTGCCGGGGCTGGGCCCAACCTGACTACATTGTTGTCAATCTTGTCTTGGAACCAGTCTTTGAGCACATATCATCGCTGGATGGTGTGGCCCAGGGTCCAATGATAAGGGCATTAGCTGGGGTGATCAGTGAGATTCACCTCTTGCGGCTTCCGACTCTCAGGCAACCATACAATTCTCTGCTCCAAAGAACTACGGATGTAACCAGGGACCTGAGCCTCATCAAATGAGTATGTCCAATTCCTTATGTCTGAAATCGGTGTTCTTGGAGGCTGGCCATAAAGAGGGGCCAGAGGAGCCTACAGAGGAGGCGGAGCCTGGGTATCTCGCCTAGGTGGTGGCGGTGCGTTACGTAGAGGGGCCTGCCGATTTTGAGGTGGTCACTGCTAGGCCGGAGGTTGTGCCCTTGGGGATGGACCCCTATGGAGTTGCGGAGCTAGTCTCACTGGTAGCAACTCTAGCTTCCTGGGGGACTCTATCTGGGCCACAACAGTGGGCTCGGCTCTGGAAGCTCTCCTTGCAGGGATTACAGGAGCCAGCGGGTGGGTCTGGCTGTCCTCTTGCAAGGCTTCTTTGAGGAACTGAGCCTTGTCTGAGAAGTCCTGTAACCCTCCAGGTTAATTCTGAGTGATCAAAGAAGGAAACAAATCTTCCTTGACATTCCCTATGCACATTTTCAGTAATTTCTCTTGAGTTAGTGGCATGTCAAGGGAGTACGAGAGCCCCTTACACCGGGCGATGAAGTCTGCGACTCAATCATCAGTTTGTTTCTTGCACCTAAAGAGGTCTGCGATGTTCGAATTCCGGGTTTTGGAACCGAACTGGTAGAGGAATTTCCTACGAAGGTCTTCCCAGTTAGTCACAGATCTGATAGTGAGCTGGCTGTACCAGACGAATGCTGGCCTTTCTAGTGTCTGAACAAAGCAACAGAGCTTGGTGGCCTCCTGCTATGCTAGAGTTCCTAACATAGGCCCACACCTCAAGTTGAAGTGGGTCAGATGATGTGGTGGGTCTCCGGTATCGTTAAAAGGGACGAAAGTGGGGTTCCCAAATCCCGGTGGGGTTGGAATGTCATCCACCCATGTTGGGTATGGCTTGATGTCCAGTGCGATTGCCACCTGTTGAGTTTCCAAAGCCTCCAAGAGAGCAATGAGTGCCGCCATCAGATCGTCTGGGTACGGGTTCCTATCCTGACCGGGATCTCTAACCACAAGCACATTTCCGGGCTCTTCATTCTGGTAGTAAAGCTCGACAGCTCATAGGGCGGCTAGTGGAGAAAATCTTGGGGCAGTGGGAGGAGCCCGAGGAGGGTTCCTTTGGTGATCACGCCACTCAGGAGGGTTCGAAGAAACTTATCGCGCCCTCTTTCCATGATCTCTAGCCTCTCCTCTATCAGTGAACACGGAATGATCACGGTTTCCTAGGAGAATCTCATTGAGGGGTAGGCCGCTGGGCCAGTGGGCTGTCCAGTGGAGAATACGACAAGCAGGATGATTGGCCGCTGAATCCCAAGTCGTCTTCCATTGGTTGCAGTGTCCTGGCTATCACATCACGAGAGGATGTGCCGGAGAGCAGGCCTCCTATCACAGTTTCGTCGCTTGCCGAGGGTGTTCCATGTCGTGACTCTTCCGTCGGTCCCTAGAAATGTTCTCCACCCTCTCTGACCGAGGTGGAAGTTGCTTCTGGAGAGGCCAACGGTAACTGCAGGTTTGCTCCCGGGGGGTACGCCAAGTCCTTTTCCTCCTGGATATACCTTTAGAGGGAGGCAGTGATCATATGGATCTCGCATTCTGGGAGTACGATACTGACGTGATGTGTCCCTATCCCTGCCCTTGACTCGTAGGACCAGGGGGAGGGCTCCATCACTGAGTCCTAATCTACCTCAGAGTCCGAGAAACGGACTGGTTTCATTTTTGTCCGGCCTTCCCTGGCGTTTCTCATGTGGCGACGACGTCCTGCCTTCCTGCCTCTGGGTGGCTCCTCAGGGCAAGGCCGATTTCTATCATACTGTCCTCTGGCTGCAATAGTGATGGGACCTAGAGGACTGAGGGCCGGGGTGCAACGAGCACCAGGGCAGATGACGAAAGGGACATGGGGAGGACCTCCATGCGGGCGAGTGATTAGATATCCAAGGCTCTGTACTCATGGCCAGCTATAGGGGATGTGACCTTGTACCCAGTGCAGTGAGCACTGGAAAAATCCCCACCCGGATCATAGATATCATGGGGATGCCTTATGCTTTCTAGATCGGTGGCATGGAGTGGGGCTTCACGCTAGATGGCACTACCATGACTTGGTCCACGGTGGCCATTGCCTGCGCCAGTGGCCGGGAGAGTCGAACCAACCTGCCTGTGGGATGGTCGAGGCCTCGATCCAGGTAGGGCATATAACTGCCCCTGCTCAACGTATGTGAGGGTTTGATGATAAGATTCTATAGTGGCTCGGGCCACAGTGGTTGTTGACGTCGATGCCCCAGGGAGGGAATCCTCTTCTGCTCGCGCCCAACATTGGCGTCAGGTCCGATGGGTTGGAGACGGTGGTGCATGCGTATGGATTGCCTGCTCTTCCGGTCGGAGAGTCGGGAGGCGGCGTCGACGTGGCCTGGCGGGGGCCCTTGCTGTGAACCCATGGAGAGGGTCCCCGATCGGGTGAACCCGGACATCTCCCACCTCATCAGCATAGGGAAGGGAGGTGTCGAGGTGTTCTGGGTATAGGCTCCCGAAACGGTTGAACATTGGTGTGGGAAGCAGCGGCTCCCTGCGCGGCCCTCGATGGTGGTGACGATGGTGAGGCGCAGCTGCCTCTAGATCCAAACAGGTCATGTCCCCAGTTGGGATGGACCCTTCCTCCTCATACCTACGCACAAGGTCGTTGATCACCCTTCGTTGGATAATCTATGATGGAGAGAGGTGGCGTGAGTTCTTGGAAGTTGCGGTGGTCAGAGTCGAAGCAGCTGTGGAAACGGTGGGACCGAGCGGGGTGGCTGCGTCGGTACTGCCCCTGCCCCTGTGCCAGTGGGAAAGTGGCAACCGAGCTCCAGATTTAGCAATCTGATTCCTGAAAGTAGGGAGATGAACCCATTAGAACTAATGGGAAAAGAAATCGATAACCAATAGTCCAATGCCATTCCGTCTTCTGTGGTCAGTAGGAGGGATCCACGCTGACGATGTCACAGAACAGAGTGCTCAACGTCCTGACTACCCCAACCCCTGGCGGGTTTCAGGTCCTAGTGATGGGTTCCCAGACCTGATGACATGCTAATAGTCCAACACCCCAAATGCTATCTGTCCCCATATTAAGGAGAAGAGATTCACATCAGGTTCACTATTTTTTGTTTTCGACGCTTTCCGTCAGGGCACGCGCGTGCGTCCGTCACCTTGGGGAGGACGCACGGCTTGTTGCCCCTCATTCCTGCTTTCCAAAGGCGGGCGATATTCTCTCCTTGTTTAGGGATGTCTGCTCCTTGATCGAAACTGGGTTGATGAGATGTCAGTTCTTCTTTCCGTGGATTCCTCCTCGGAACACGTCACCTAGTCCGGGTCTCCCTCATAGATTTATGATGGGTTCGTGAATCTCGTTCCTGGTGCCATATCTTCATGGATTCCAGTTAATTACGATGCTTCTGTCGAGATGCTCCAAGGGTTCTGGTCGGGACAGTAACCTTCAGTGAGGAGAATGGTTACGCTGGAGTGGCGTTGGCATGTCTTGAGGCTAGGGGATTGGCATGTCCGCCTTCTGTACCTTATTATAGGGCTTCTTGAGGGCGCGGATGCCCGAGGAATCCCACATCGAATGCATGGGACATGAATTCCATAGGCATGCATCTGAGGTTTTCCTCAGCTTACCATGATTAACATAGGGTATGCCATGAGTTTAATGTCTTGCATAGATAAGGCGGACAGTTTAACGTCGTGATGGACGACATATAGTTTAATTTCTTATGGGACGGGGGAATACATTATATCATCATGAGGGTCAACGACATACATTTTAACGTCATGCAGGATGGGGGAATACAGTTTAACTTCATATGGGATGAGAAAATATAGTTTAACATTATGCGGGATGATGGATTTGGGGCTTACACTCTGAGGCAACCCATAATGGTGGTTATGGGGCATACGCTCTGAGGCGACCCATAATGGTGGCTAACCGATGTGAAAAGGTCAGAACGACTGGGCGGTGGGGTTGGACCTTGTAGAGGCTACCTACTTACCATGCATTAGCACAGATCAAAGTCCTCGTATTTCACCAGGATGGGGCTTAAACTCTGAGGTGGCCCATAAGAGGATGTCTTGGTTGATGCTCACTCTAAGCCTATGTGAGTCATGCTCGATGTGAGAAAAAAGATGCAGCAGGGATCACATGATCACGTCGCGAAGGGTGCGTCCGTGAGAAGCATAGAGGGGTTTACGCGCTGAGTGGCCTAAAGAGGAAACATGGTCTTATGCATGGTTTTCAGCCCTTAGTGCCGGGAATTACTCTAGCATAGAGTCCCGTGGTGTGACAAATGACAGGGGGAGAGGGATTTGGGACCGAACAAAGGATATTCAACGTTCCCTATCACATCCTCCACTGGCCTTGGCAGTGGGGAAGTACATAGGTGCATAAGTGAAACCCTCCGCAGGAAAGGCTAGGGGATTACGCTCTAAGGCAGCCCTTCCCCCATGGACAATGGACACTCTGAGAGGGAGGATCTCATTCCATGTGAGGAAGATTCCATTCCCATGGAGACGAGCGGTGTGAAGAATGTCCGAGCCGTGGGGACCCAGAGTGCAAGGCACGAGGTTAGATCACAGTTTAACGTCATGTGTTGAGGACGAGGTACTTTGTAGTTTAACGTCCTGCAGCTCAGATGAGGTGGGTTCGCTCTACACACCTAGAGCTTACATTCCCAACACTCTCTACCCCTTGTGGGAGGGATGGCATCAGCAAGGTCTTTGTGAAGGGGGGCCGTAGGGAGAACCATCGATGGGTCCACGTTAGCATGGATATGGGAAGAAGCAATATCTGTTAGCGTGCCTATGCGAAAAAATCATGAGGCAAAGCAACACAATAGGAAACACCACCCAATGGACCTTGAGGTTACTTCGTATGAGAATGGAAGTTCGTACGAGAAAACAACGCATGGTGTGCATGCTCGCTATAGAGGACATCGGGCGCCTAAGCAGGGAGGCACCTGGGGGTGTAAATGTGAGGGGCCCTGGGGATTGCGTGCAAAGAGAAGGTTTACGTGCAAAAAAACGGGTTGGCGGGCAATTGGGGCAGAGGGATTGCGCGCAGCTAGGCGAGTTGCGCACAACGAGCTTAGATTGCACGCGGGAGGCAACAACAGATTCCTAAGGTTTGGGAGAAACCTAATGAAGGGATTGCGTGTAATTGCATTTTCCGCAAAAACGATAGAGTGTGCGCAATAGAAGTAATTTCATGCAAAGGAGGAACTCGGATGAGTTGGAAAATTGACTTAAGCCATTGGGATTGCGCACAAAGGCAAACCCATGGGAATGTTTGTGTGAAAAGGGTTATTATCTAGAAGTCATATTGGGCGCGCGGGAGTCCGATTTGCGTGCGTGGGAGCTAGTCTGAATTCTGCATCCACGAAACGTTTTGGTCTCTTTCTATTTATAGACATTCACCGGCATTGCAGAATCCGGGCGGCACATGAAATCATTTGCACTAGGACTTGTCGGCACGAAATTCCTCACCGCGCGGACCGGGCACGCAAAATTGTATGCCGCACCGGTCCTTTTTCGCGAATCCTGGGAGTCCTTCGCGTGAACAAATTTTTTTCCGCATGTGTACCCTTTAATTTCATGCACCACATCTGGGCCCTCCAGACTAGGCCTTTGAGTCCAAATATGACTTCTCTTTATCAGTTCGGAACCTCATTTAAAAGTTACAGACTTTTTCGACCTCTATAATAATGAACAATTTTCATGTATTAAATAAAAAACTAATTGGATCATAATTTAAAAAAATTATTTCTTACACATTATACGAATAAATTAACTATAGAAAAAAAATAATAACAAAACAATTAAAAAGAAATTATTAAATACCAAAAATATATAAAGATTAAAAATTTCTTTATAGAAAACCATAGTTATATAGATACACATAAATCTAAACATCATCAAAACTCATGCCCTTCAATTATAATCACATTAATTGAGTTCGTAGAGCAATCGTACACCAAATAGATATGAAATAACCAAAAAATATATGTAAAACTAATCATACTATGCATCAAAATTGATTCAAATGGAATGTGGATTATATTAAAAATTTATAATTCCCATACAACACTATTTATAATTTCATTGAATAATTTTAGAGGGGGTTGATCGTAGAGGGAACAAATAGAAGAGTTGGTGACCAAGAAATTAAAACATGCTAATTTTATTTCTCCCATGACACTCAATGGTTGGTTTCTTAAGACTTATGAATTTTGGTTTTCATTCTAGACAAAGAGAGGGGTGAAGGTCAATTTCGAGCTTATGTAAATTGTAATCATAAATATATCATGTGATAAACCTATGGTTTAGGTTACAAAACATTTTAGAAGTCACCAATTGGTTTCACTCTAACAAATTGTACCTACCCAATATATCAAATACTATTTTTTCTAGAGGTAGTCAAAAACCCAAAGTCATATGGCTTTTCTCTAATGAAGACAAAATCACATTATATCAATCTTATCTATATCATCTATAACAAGGTCATGGTGTTTTTAATTCAATTTTCCCTATAAGGGATGTGCAGCAAAATTTGATTTATAATTTTTCTTTATTCAAATTATTACCCAAAGGTTTACCCACACATTGAGTTAAATATTCATCAATATTAAAGTAACCCTAATATTGACAACTAATCCAATAGGATTATTTGCACCTGTGAAAGATTGTAATAAACAATTTAAAAATTGGCATCATTCATGTTTTATTAATTAAATAATTCATATTTAGATCTTCTATGACTGAATATATTTCAATTTATTAAAAATACTACATGAATAAAGGAACTAGATAGAATTAACTAATTATAATTGAAATACATGATTTGAATTAAAATATAAATCTTATCATGAATTGAAATATAGATTCCTTCTAATTTAATAGTAGTTGAAAAGGAATAAAAATTCAATGAATAAAACAAGGAAAATAGAGTATAGAGAAAAATAAGACAAGAGAGTGTAAAATAAATAAGGGAAACTTGTTCTTGTTGTCGAATTGTGTATCTATTGAAATACTTATAGTCCTCTGAGACTCAGGATGTTCCAAATATTCATGACATTTAAATACATCAAGAGAATTTTCATTTAAGATGCACAAGTTGTTTAATATAATTCATGTCATGAACTTTATCTATTAAATACTCTAATAATCATTAATCTCTTATATTTATTATGGATTCAATGTGTTTAATCTTCATCAGGTTCAGGAATGAAATCTATTAAATAATGTAATGTTTTCACATAATGTAATTTGTTTTTTTTGGTGGATTCACAATATGTACCTATTTTATGATTGAATTCAATATTTAGGTATCCAATGATCTAGTAATACATGTCATGGACATGGTTCATAATGTGTAATTTATAATTTTTTTTATTTTCCAAGTCATCCAATTTTGATAATGAAGATCATATTTTTTTTTTAAAAAGACAACACCCAATTCATATCTAATAAAACATGAATATATCAGAAATAATTAAATAGCCTAAATATATATAAATATTGCTTCACAAAATCCCCTACCCTTGAACAAATTCCTCTACTAATGAAAAAGGAATCTCAATAAGGATTCTAAATGAAACAAATTTTAAACAAGAAATATAAATTACAACTAAAAAAATAAAACTAAGTACAAACCTAAAAATAAATTTATCAAGAATCACTCTATAGATAAAATTAGTCATTCCTTAATATTATGTTCTTGATTCATATTCTTTATTAAAATAATTATAATTTCTAAAGGATTATTTGTTAGCTAAAAACATATTTCAATTTACCTCACCAGGAAATCTTTCTCATTACTCAAGGTTAAATGAAACTAATTTTTTACTCATACGATGAATAAATAATCCTAAAAGTAGAATTGAATTTTATCTATTATCACCACTTTATAATGATAACAACAAAATTAATCATGAGGGCATTGAAATTAATGTTCAAATGACTCTATGGATGAGTTTAGGAGGGTATATGATAAAAATAATGCCTGAAATAATGGTAAAATATAATTTATAATACTTGATCATCAAGAATAATTAAATGAAAAATCATTTTTTGAAAGAAACATCTCCACACATCTAAAACCTCAGGGTAGGTCTATGGATTTGTCATAAAAATTCAATTACTGTATCTTATTTCTTTTCTCTCTTTTTAATGTTATTTATATTACATGTCTCATATCCATTACATAAAAAAATATGTTCCCCCATAAGAATAATTGGTTTTGTAATGGGGATTTGTTACCATCAAAATATAAAACACATAATAATATTTATCGAAATGGGATATTCATGAATGGTACATCTAGTGACACATTAAAAACTTCAACTGCAGCATCGAAAAAGTCATTGTACATCACCTCGATAGTAAGAATCACACATCAATAAGTTACAAAAATCTCCCCCATATTTATTAAAATAATGATCATAAAAGAAATCATGATTATTATAGGAATGGATAAAATGGTCTAATAATATAGGTTAATCTTTAAAAAATCATTCACTAATTCTATGGGATTAATAAGGATATACATAAAATAGAGTATCTGAATAAATGGGTCATTAAATATTTAATCAATGATATAAATATAGTGTTTATTCAATCATAGACTTGATAATATTCCAATGCATGTTCTTATAATTTTACATTTCCTAATATTTATCTCAATAAATATTCCTAGAAAAGATTATGATAATGTAGGCCCAGAGTCCTCTAAGAAATGGAAATAGAAAAAAGATGGAATAAACTCCTAGAATACAACCTCGAAATAATTCAATCCAAATAAATATCAATATTCATGAATTATAATTCAATTAATCAACTCATCAATCATGATAAAATTACAAGTCGGAATTAACTAATATTTGATAATTCTCAAACAAAAATGTATCATTAAATTAAATTGGTGCATTTTTATAATAAAATTGTGATTTAAATTAGAAATTTTGTATAGAAAATTTAAAGAATAAATAATCTATCGAAATAGACAATATATCTCAGTAATGACTGCCCCGACATAAAATTATATAGTGTCTGCACTATTTTTGCAGGAGATGTGGGTGATATAGCAATAATATCTTAGTCAAAATAAAGATGAAAATTATTTATTTAAGATAGGTAATCAATATCTCATTATAATTAATAACGCACCATGGGAAAAAATATGGATTTAAAATTCACTCCTATATTCTTAATTTATTTTAGAACGATACGTATCAATACTTGATAATCAATTGACACATTAGACATAACTAAAATGAAGCATTAAGATTTAAGGTCCAAAAAATTGTCAGAAAAAAATAGCATTTAATATCATATATGGAGGATAGGAGTAAAATAAAGCAGTAATGTGACTAAAATAAAAATATATATAGAAAGAAATGTAAAAAATTAAGGACATTGGAAAATCTAGGTGTTTCCTCCCAAAAGCCACAGACAAGACATCTTGTAGGGGACTCTTGTACATGAAACTGAAGATTATCATATATTTTTTATTATATGTAATCCAATAAAGGAAAAAACTAAAAAAAGAGGTTATATGGTTGTCTAACAAACTCACCAACAACCATTTCAAATGTAGTAGAGATACTCATAGCTAACTGAATGGTAAAGTAATAATTATAATTAAAAAGCAATGCATATGTAAATATCATGTCACTTATATTAGATAATGTGGAAAATAAAATCAAGAGAGTTAATAAAGTGACTACAAAAATATGTCACTAAAAACAATTTACAGTATGGGAGGGGTATACATGGAGAAGAATAAAATATATGGGAAAAATCAATCTAATCATCATCAGATGTCCCACCCCGTTAAATAGTGGGTCCCTAAATCATCTTTATCTTGTAAATAGTATATATATATGGGTATAGGTGAATCAACCTCCACAAATAGTTTCACAGTGATAGAAGATAAATTAGTTTCGATAGGTGGAGTTGTGATGCTTATAAGAATTGGGGCCATAATATTTGTAGCTATATCAATGAATTGAACCACAGATGTAAAAGGTAAGGCGAGGACCATTTCCTACAAAAAATTATCCAATCAAAAATAATTTTGGCCAGTAGAGTCTCTAATCTCTAGGGTATGTTTGAAAAAGGTGTGTGATGGGGTGGTAACGATAGGATAACGATCTACCACTGTAGAATGTAGTTTAGTAGATACAATGGATGGTTGTGTGGTAGTGGTGTAAAATGGGAAGGGCTTAACAAAGGGGATTCTTATATGACTTAAAATATTCCTATGTTTCGCTAGAACACAATTTATAATATCCCAGATGTATGATGTCAACAGTTGGGTATGCATAGTGGTAGAAGGTTTAGTGGTTGGTTGTGGAGTGGTGGATGATGTTGGGGAAGGGGAAGGGTCAGTATAGTTAGGAGTTTTATGAGTTGGAGTTGGTGGGTCTAGTGAATAGTGATTTGGGGACTCTTCAACATCCTCCACAAATTCATGGTCACACTCATAATTACTTTGAATAATCCCCAAGAGCCCCATATTACATAGCACTATGAGGTCAATTAGATCTATCTTACCATGATATTAAAGAGGCATAGAGGCTTTTAAAATGTCATGATAATGAGCGAGGTGGGTTTTGAAGCTAGATCCCATAATGTAACCATATTCACTCATTGTTTGGTACATTTATTATAGTAAACGATAGCTCTCCAATTTGATGGTTATCCGACCCATGAAAGTTGATAATATGAGAACTTCTAATTGAATTATACTATCTTGGGAATCACCTCTGGCTGGATGATATGGGGTGAGAACTCGATCCACTATACATAAGGTGGAACCCTTTAATATGGGTTATCTTTTCTTTCTACATAACATGAGAACTCTGAGGGTTCTCTTTGATCAATTACCTCGTCCACAGATTTATATCATTTTTATAGAAATCCACAATGTACTAATTACACGAGAAGTGGAAAAATAAGAATTATAGATAACCATCCAAATATTAAAGTATATCAAATTGATCTCCAATGTCTTGACACCAGAAAGGATGGTGAAATTAGTGACATTGATGACTAATTTGGGCAGGAACTCCGGTAATATCTCATATATCTTCTTATCATATACCAATATTATTCTTAATTGGTTCATGTATACAATGATCTCTAGGACATCCACATGAGTCTAGCTAATATTGATAATGTCTATGTCGAGTGATGTTTGGGTCCTCATGGTCTTGTCCTGAATATAGACTATGACATATTTTTCTATAAGATCAAAAAAATTAATGCAGTGGTGTAAGTGTTGGTATTGGGAAGTGTGCTACAACTGGCCAGTAGATAAATTTGAATATTCATAGGATTTGGGATTAGAATACCCATAGGATAATGAGGAAGGGTAGGGATCTGTAGATATTGTTTTAGTAGAATACAGTTGGTATTTGGTTGGATGAGACCCATCATGCTAAACCATGTACTTTATGGTTTTTGGGGTGGGCCACTATGATGGAGGGAATGATTATGAAAAGAACATATGGGAATATGTAACGACCCGAAATTTTGAATAAATCTTGGTTCCTAATTTTGTGTGTTGTTTTATTTTATTTTATTTTTATACTCCACAAAAATGTTTCATTTGATAACATGAGTATAATTAAAATGATATCATTGGGTTTTCACTGTTATATGACCATTGGTCAATATAACCGCTGTAAACTAAACGTTTCGATTATTTTCCCTAAAGACAAGTAATATTGGTTAATTAATATAGAAAGAAGATTTGATGGCCTCACCCAGTAGTCTTGGACCGATAGAATCCCATCTAATAGAACTTGGGAAGGAGGTAGCACCAATGGTCTTTGCTCTGGACCAAACCCAAGCTGAACATCATCGTGTGAAGCTAGAATGGGATCGCCTTCGCGAGAAGTTCAAACTGATAGAAATTACTACTCGTGCGATGTTGGCCGAGCCTCCCTCAGATTCTCTCACCTTAGCACACCTCACACTTAGGTCCTATGCTGGTGTGATAAGGGGCTATGTAAGGAGACCGTAACTGCCTTGGGTAATCCTTTGTTTTAAATAAATATTTTGATTTCTTCTTATGATGAAGTTTATGAATTTTCAAACGACCGAATAAATATAGTATTTATATTTTTGATGAATTTTAGAAAAATGATATTTTAAAAATGGTTATGTAAACCATAAATAATTAAAAATGTGTAATGATTTTCGAAAAATGGTCTTCTACAATTATGTTCAGTACGAAATTTAGATTCTAATTAGATCATCTTAATTTTTGATGAATAATAAATTATGAATAGTAATTTTCTGCTTAGGATTAGTAATGTGACCAAATGGATTAGTAATCATACTTAAAGAAAGTATTAAAATAAGCTAGGCACTTTGATTAAGTAATGTGATTCAATAAAATGGTTAAATAATGGTTTCATAAAATATTATTCAAGTATTAGTTTTTTCGAGTGAATAGTTTTTTTTAAATAAAAATTTAATTAAAAATATTTAGAAAATTATTTTTATAAAACGGATTTCATTTTTGAACTCAAAGCACCGATATTATGCTATGGTAATTTTTGGTGTTTTTTCTGAAAAAATGAATTTTCGGTGAATAGTGGTTTTATTTAAAAATTAAATTAAAATTATTTAGAAAAATATTTTTATAAAATGGATTCCATATTTGTAATCAGAGCATTGATATTTGGTTAAGGTGAAATTTTGGGATTATTCTGAGAAAGTTGAATTTTCGATGAATAGTGAAAATACAGTTTTTAAGTTACGGGTGTTTAATGACATCATTAAATGATGTATTAAGTATGTAATAAATATGGTCGACTTATGAATAGTAAGATAAGGTATGAGGTATCCCAAGTGTCCAATACCATGGGCAAATACCGTGGGAAGGCCCATGGTTTTGCCAAAACCACTAATGAGGTGTCCCTTGGCCATTAATGCCTTGTCCCCTAACTTTCCCTATAAATACCAATCCATACTCTCATCCATTCGACTCCCCACCCTCCCCCAACGAAGTTGTGGTCTCATTACCTCCCAAGGGGTCCTCCCATGGTGCCCCCAAGCCCTCATGGTCCCAACCATTGAGTTTTAAGAGTTACGTTTTAAGGTAAGGGATCTGACATCTCTCTTTCTTGTCAAGAAATCTCTTTTATGTAATTTCTTTTTTCTCCTTGTTCTTATGTTAAAGGATGTTCTATCATACTCCTCTTACTGCCCTTTTTATGTTCATATAATAATATATCCCCTCTTACTCTCATTATTTCGTTTTATGATGTTTTAAGTGGTGCCGTTAGGCTCCCGAAATATTTGTAACAAATTCTTTCTCCCTTCTCATTTTTCCAAATCTATTTTCATGTAAAGTATTTCATGTTCCTTTTTATTATGTTCTGGTATGATCTCTAAATTTATCATACTTATATTTTATGATCATATGATGAGATACCCCATTTGATCTCTTCAATTCAGTATTTTGAAGTTTTATGTGGCGCCATTAGGCTGCCGAATGTTTAAGTGGTTCTTTCACCATTCTCCTTTTTCAAAGTTCTAATTCCATGTCATGTCTTGCATGTTCCTTTTTATTATGTTGGGGTATGATCTCTAAATATATCATACTGATCTTTTATGATCATATGATGAGAGACCCCATTTAATCCCATCAATTCATTTTTGTTGAAGTTTAAGTGGCACTGTTAGGCTGCCGAATTTCTAAGGGGTTCTTTAACCCTTCTCATTTTTGAGATCTACTTTCATGTCAAGTCTCTCAAGTTCATTTTTATTATTTTGGGGTATGATATATATATCTATCATACTGATCATTTATGTTCATATTAGGAGAGACCCCATTTGATATCATCAATCCATTTTTGGGATGTTTTAAGTGACGCTGTTAGGGTGCCGAATTCTCAAAAGAGAAATCATATTTTTGTCTTCCTTTCAAGTTCTTCATTTCATATGGTATATCATTAAAATTTCATTACCATGTTCTTAAATACTATTTTTTTCCCTAATATTTTATGTATCATTTTTGAGTGGTTGAACCATGTCCCCTCTCTTTTCAATGTTTTCTAAAACCATGTATCGTAGACGTTATACTACATAGTTTTCGTCTCAAAATTCCTCCCTCTTTATCTCAAAATTATTTTATGTTATTAATTGAATACTCAAAGCTATTATTTCTACCGGGGTATTCACATATATATCAAAATTTTTTATTTTAAATTCTGGGATTTATATATATGAAACCCGCTTTCCCATTTCTGTGGGTTTAAAGTGACCTAAAGATCATGTCTTTAAAGAAGTTTTAAAACGTTATGATTATGAAATTAAACCCATTTATTTTATGATATATGGGTTGTTTATGAAATGATTGATGATGATATATGTGGCTCACATGATAATAAAGACATGTAAAGGGTGTGCCCAGATAGAGCTCCAATGCATTGGGTAAAGACTTAATCTCTAGAGATGACCTTTTAGACTGATACCTTGGTGAATAACCTTGGTAATTTTTAATGACACCTTGGGGATGGACCTTGGTGAAACGAAATGATTGTCAATATTAAATGTTGTAGCCACATCTTCATGTTATAAAAAATGTTATTTTTATTATGATATTCCACATGATTCTTTCTCATGCCTTAAAGTTCTTTTTCATGACATTGTTGATTTATCTCAAGTTCACATGTTAAATGTTTCTATTGTTTCCCTTATTGGGACTTCTGCACACCCTTTCTTCTGATGTATGTCCCTAGGATATGAGATTCAGTAATGAACCTAGGATGAACATGGGGAGAATCCTTTCAAGTGTTTAAGAAGAATGTTTTATGTTTTCATGTTTTAAGTTTCTGGTTTCCAAGACACTAAACCGTAAAGATCCTCGGTTTTGTAAAATGTAATGAAAGTTTATGTGATAAAAAGTCACGATGCTATATTTGGTATCAAATTATGGTTTAGTTATTTGTGGAAATTAGGATATGAAAACTATAGGAAGAACCCTATAGAAAAGTTTAAATATATGAAATCTTCCTGGTATTTTGGTGAGTATTGAGTAAGGGGTTGCCAAGCAAATACATCCCTGTCTGGATACGAGCAGGTAGAGGTGTCTCTGACACAGATGTACATAGGGGTAAAACCCGAAAAAACCACTTTGAGCTAGATTCGAACGGGAACTGGTACACGACAACGGGCCTTGCTGCACTATTGGTTACGACACTCTCGGGGGACATGCTTTGGTAAATTCAAAAGCTTAGTATGAACCATTGTTAAAGGAACAAAGATAAAATAAAATAAATATTCACATAAGAATATATGATCATGGATAACCTAGATTGGAACCTAGGGGATCACAAGTTAGGGTATACTTTTATTTTATAAGTTATCCTTATATGCTTTCAGTTCCTTTTCATGATTATTAGCTAAGTACTTAAGCCCCTAATTATGCATTCTCTTCTTAGTTAATGGTGGGAAATTGAAGAACATGTCCCAACAACCAATGTGATGGGAAATACGACGATTGTCGTATTAATATGACAGGGATGATTAGGGGATTAAAAGATTATTATTATTTTGGAAGACGCTCACTATTTTGGGGACCCTATATGATGAAGGTAAATAGATTACTACGGTATTTTCATTGAGGAGTAAGGTTGAATTATATTTTGAAGAATCAATGAATTTAATGTGGACATATAGTAATTTAGGTTACTTATGGGAATGATTAACCTGTTTTGAGTAAAATATGTTTAGGTTAGCTACTTTTGTCATAAGATGTTAGGAGTGGTTGATGTTGTTTGGAGATGAACAATGAAGTTTATTTTGGAAGACTATGTTATCAAATCCTTCTTGTATTTGGGTTTCAATCTTAGTTTGGTTTATTTTGAGAAATTTTAAGGACCGTTATTTATGGAATGGTCTATGATGAACTTTGGGTAGTACCATGGAACATTGAAGATTTAAAAGTAGTTTCCTTTCCTATGGGATTCTTTTTTTTGAAGAGTTATTTACCTTAATCTTTCTGTTTTTGGGATAATGTTTAAAGATAGAAGAAATAGATAGTTAATCTTTTGTGGATTATGTGATTCTCAAGAAGATGATTCTTGTGCTTTTTATGAGACCAAGTGTTTTTGAATTCTCATCATTTGGAGAAAAGATTAGTGTTGGTAGGGAATTATTAGAGGATGAAACTCTCCTTGAAGGTAGGTATATTTTCTTATGTTTTTGTTCTATGTAGTAAATTAATTCCTCAAAATTATTAAAAGGAACGTAAAACAAAAACGTTGTTGGTTTACGTTTCCTACTAGGTAATCAAAGACCTTTTACACACATTATAAGTTTGGGATTTTCTTATGGTTAACTTTCTCCTAATCATGTTTTCTATCACTCTCCTTTAGAATGTGACCCTTGGTTTTTTCCTCAATGTCCATGTTTTCCTACATGGGATCCTAGTATGGGTTAACTCGGGTGACCTTTGTACTTCCCTTACTTTCGTTTAAAGTAATAGTTTTACTGACTCCTTTTCTGATGTGGGGCATTCAATAAAATTTCAAAACCCACTTTTAAAAATTGTGAGGATGCAATTTCTTAAGGGGGGAAGATTGTAACAACCTGAAGTTTTGAATAAATCTTGTTTCCTAATTTTGTGTGTTGTTTTATTTTATTTTATTTTTATACTCCACAAAAATTCTTCATTTGATTACATGAGTATAATTAAAATGAGATCGTTGGGTTTTGACTGTTATATGACCATTGGTCAATATGACCACTATAAACTAAACGATTCGATTATTTTATCTAAATACAAGTAATCTTGGTTAATTAATATAGAATGAAGATTTGATGGCCTCATCCAGTATTCTTGGACTGATCGAAGCCCATCTAATAGAACTTAGGAAGGATCTAGCACCACTGGGCTTTTCTCTGGACCAAACCCAAGCTGAACAACATCGTGTGAAGCTAGAACGGGATCACCTTCGTGAGAAGTTCAAACTGATAAAAATTACTACTCGTGCGATGTTGGCCGAGCCTCCCTCAGATTCTCTCACCTTAGCACACCTCACACTTAGGTCCTATTTTGGTGTGATAAGGGGCTATGTAAGGAGACCGTAACTACCTTGTGTAATCCGTTGTTTTAAATAAATTTTTTTATTTCTTCTTATGATGAAGTTAATGAATTTTCAAATGACCAGATATATATAGTATGCATATTTTATATGAATTTTTTAAAAAGTATATTTTAAAAATGGTTATGTAAACCTTAAATAATTAAAAATGTGTAATGATTTTCGAAAATTGGTCTTCTACAATTATGTTTAGTACGAAATTTAGAGTCTAATGAGATCAATATAATTTTTGATGAATAGTAAATTATGAATAGTGATTTTATGCTTAGTATTAGTAATGTGACCAAATGGATTAGTAATCTCACTTAAAGAAAGTATTAAAATAAGCTAGGCACTTTGATTAAGTAATGTGATTCAATAAAATGGTTAAATAACGGTTTCATAAATTATTATTCAAGTATTAGTTTTTTCGAGTGAAAAGTGTTTTTTAATTAAAAATTTAATTAAAAATAGTTAGAAAATTATTTTTATAAAACGGATTTCATTTTTGAACTCAGAGCACCGATATTATGCTATGGTAGTTTTTGGGTTTTTTCTGAAAAAATGAATTTTCGGTGAAAAGTGATTTTATTTATAAATTAAATTAAAAATATTTAGAAAATTATTTTTATAAAATGGAGTTCATATTTGTAATCAGAGCATTGATATTTGGTTAAGGTGAAATTTTGGGAATATTCTGAGAAAGTTGAATTTTCGATGAATAGTGAAAATACAGTTTTTATGTTACGAGTGTTTAATGACATCATTAAATGATGTATTAAGTATGTAATCAATATGGTCGACTTATGAATAGTAAGATAAGGTATGAGGTGTCCCAGGTGGCCAATACCATGGGCAAATACCATGGGCAAGCCCATGGTTTTTCCAAAACCACTAATGAGGTGTCCCGTGGCCATTAATGCCTTGTCCCCTCACTTTCCCTATAAATACCAAGCCATCCTCTCATCCATTCGACTCCCCACTCTCCCCCAACGAATTTCTGGTCTCATTACCTCCCAAAGAGTCATCCCATGGTTCCCCAATCCCTCAAGGTCCCAACCATTGAGTTTTAAGAGTTACGTTTTAAGGTAAGGGATCTGACCTCTCTCTTTCTTTTCAAGAAATCTCTTTTATGTAATTTCTTTTTGCTCCATGTTATTATGTTAAAAGATGTTATTTTATACTCCTCTTACTGCCCATTTTATGTTCATATATTGAGAGATCCCCTCTTACTCTCATTATTTCGTTTTATGATGTTTTAAGTGGTGTCGTTAGGCTGCCGAAATATTTGTAACGAATTCTTTCTCCCTTCTCATTTTTCAAGATCTATTTTAATGTAAAGTATTTCAAGTTACTTTTTATTATGTTGGGGAATGATATCTAAATTTATCATACTGATCTTTTATGATAATATGATGAGGGACCCCATTTGATCTCTTCAATTCAGTATTTTGATTTTTAAGTGGCGCTGTTAGGCTGCCGAATTTTTATGTGGTTCTTTCACCTTTCTCCTTTTTCAAAGTTCTAATTCCATGTCAAGTATTGCAAGTTATTTTTATTATGTTGGGGGTATGATCTCTAAATCTATCATACTGATCTTTTATGATCATATGATTAGAGACCCTATTTGATCTCATCAATTCATTCTTGTTGAAGTTTAAGTGGCGTCGTTAGGCTGCAGAAATTCTAAGGGGTACTTTAACCCTTCTCGTTTTTTAAGATCTACTTTCATGTAAAGTCTCTCAAGTTCATTTTTATTATTTTGGGGTATGATATCTATATATATCATACTGATCATTTATATTCATATTATTAGAGACCCCATTTGATCTCATAAATCCATTTTTGGGACGTTTTAATGGCGCTGTTAGGCTGCTGAATTCTCATAAGAGAAATCTTATTTTTTTCTTCCTTCCATGTTCTTCGTTTCATATGTTATATCATTCAAATTTCATTACCATGTTCTTAAATACTTTATATTATGTTCCCCTACTGTTTTATGTATCATTTTTGAGTGGTTGACCCATGTCCTCTCTCTTTTCAATGTTTTCTAAAACCATGTATCGTAGACGTTATGCTGCATAGTTTTCGTCTCAAAATGCCTCCCTCTTTATCTCAAAATTATTTTATTTTATTAAGTGAATACTCAAAGCTCTTATTTATACAGGGGTATTCACATATATATCAAAATTTTCTATTTTAAATTCTGGGATTTACATACATGAAACCTGCTTTCCCTTTTCCATGGGTTTAAAGTGACATAAAGATAATGTCTTTAAAGAAGTTTTAAAACGTTATGATTATGGAATGAAACCCATTTAGTTTATGCAATATGGGTTGTTTATGAAATTATTGATGATGATATATGTGGCTCACATGATAATAAAGACATGTCAAGGGTGCTCCCAGATAGCGCTCCAATGCATTGGTTAAAGACTTAATCTTTAGAGATGACCTTTTAGACTGACACCTTGGTGAATAACCTTGGTAATATTTAATGATACCTTGGGGATGGACCTTGGTGAAATGAAATGATTGTCAATATTAAATGTTATAGCCACATATTCAAGTTATAAAAAATGTTATTTTTATTATGATATTCCACATGATTCTTTCTCATGCCTTAAAGTTCTTTTTCATGACATAGTTGATGTATATCAAGTTCAAATGTAACATGTTTCTCTTGTTTCCCTTATTGGGCCTTCTGCTCAACCTTTCTTTTGATGTATGTCCCCAGGTTATGAGATGCAGTAATGAACCTAGGATGAACATGAGGAGAATCCTTTCAAGTGTTTATGAAGAGTGTTTTATGTTTTCATGTTTTATGTTCCTGGTTTCCAAGACACTAAACCTTAAAGATCCTCGGTTTTGTAAAATGTAATGAAAGTTTATGTGATAAAAAGGCAGGATGCTATAGAATAGGTGGGATTATCGAGTTATATGGGTGACTAGGATAGGGATTTGGGGATGAAATGGAATAGGGATAACAGTCAGAGGGAGGTATCACACAAGAAGTGTGATGGAGGCAGACAGTTAGGGGGTGTTGTGTGGGTGCTCATGATCCCTAGACGCATGAATTATATAATCACCATTAATATTTCACATTAGGTAAATATTTCAGGATGTTTAGAATAAAAAAATTATTTTTCATATCCATAAAATATTCACATTATGTAATGGTCACAATATGTGAATTATGAAATTTTTTTATCCTTTGGCCATTAAAATGTGACCAGTTTCATGAATCATTGACCCTTCCTATATATCTATAAATATATTCCAACCTAGGGAACCTGTCATGGGTTTCCTCTCAGTCAGCACTTTATTTTACATTGAGAACTAGATAGAAACTGTTTTGATGAATTTTAATGAAATAACACACCCATTAATGAATTGTTTCTTGGTAAAAATGTAATCATTAATCATATACCATAAAGGTGGGATTTCACCTCTATTGATTTTATTAATCCCAATTAGGGAATATTTGAAAGCTTCAAAAGGACATGACCATTGTGACTTCAATATCCTAGTGAATAATGTAATATTATAAATAATGAATATAAATTTCTCTCCTAGTGGGAATACATATTTTGAAATTCATTGGTAATTACTTTATTTGGTTTTCCCATTATAAATTTGGGCATTTTTATACAAATATCCTATAGTCCCTTATAAATCATCCATTTTCAGTAATCTTTGTTTCCTAGAGTTTTGAGTTCCCATGTTTTATTTTATGATTTTCCAATAAGTTTGATTCTATAATTACATTGGAATGTTATATGGATTCCCATAAACAAGTTGTAATGGATCACTATTGATGGGTTTTTTATATGTGGTTCCATACCCCAAAACGGTGTTATCTAAATTAAGACTCCAATAATTCCTACATGTACACATTGTATTTTCTGGAATTTTTTTAGATCCTATGATTATTAAAATCAACAATTCTACTATTATAAGTTTGGTATTGTGTTTTAGTGTTTTAAAAATGTCCATGATTTTTTGGCATACCATTGACCAAAATATTTCTAAAATGTATTCCCCGATCACTACTGAGTAATATGGGAATCCAAATATATAGAACTTTATTTTCCTTAAAAAATCATTTCTACCTTTCGTTTTTCAAGTTTGGAAGATTTAGATTCTACACACTTCAAAGCTTAGTACATGCTGACCAATTTGTCATACTTTCCATTGGAATTAGGGAATGGGCCATGAAATGGATTCCCCATACATCAAATATTTCTACTTCTAGGAATGGGTTTTGGATAATTTCATTTAATTTTACAATGGAACATTACCATAAGCATCAATCATAACTAAGTATAAAGATCAAAACATCCTAATGGAGGTGAGCCAGAGCAGTCTACTATATAATATTATAGCCATAGTGATTTTCAGACCATTATGTCCTCTAGCTTGATACATTTGACACATTGCGAACAAATTTAAAATTTAACTCAATGGGAAGAAACATTTAACCAATCTAACAACATATTTCTTTAATAATATTTTCTAATCTATGTAATATTTTGTGGCATAAACCAAGAACATCTTCTTTTCCCCATGGGAGAAGTTTGGGTATAAGGAACTTTTGCAATGATAATTAACAGTATTATAAAAACACTGTTGTGATTCGGTATTTATATTTTATAGTGTATCATTGGGAAAATAATCCTCAGTACTTGGGAGTAGAAGTATAAAAAAGTGGTACGAAATTAAATATTCAGTCTCAATATGCTTTTGGGGAGTATGTAAAATTATTTATATAAAAGGATCCACTAAATTACTAGTGGTTTGGATTGTTTTTTTATCATCAGGAACGTTATTACTGCATGATCTATACAACAAAAAAAATTTAAGCATGAGGTATAAGTGATTTTTTTTCATAATAAAGTACTCATTTCATAAGATCTATCTCTATGGTTGTATAATTTAACTAATATTTATTTAGGGTATGAGGATAGGGTGGAAAATAATCACAACCCACATCCCAAAAACATCTTCCAAGAAGAATTCACTGCAATCACATGTCAATTCATAATCTTTATCCTAGTTGATTGAAAATATTTGGTGATTGACCATCAGACTATATTTCAATGTGTTAAATGCCCATTAAATCCCTTTACTGGCATACTATTGGGGGGGTTTAGACAACATGTGTGTCTTTTGGTAGGTTATTTTTATAAAATCATGTATGAAGCGATCATAAAATCCTATGTTCCCCAAAATACACCTAATAACATTCCTTTTAATGTGTTCATGTAAATCTTTATTAAGTATAATATTATATGGATCAAATTCAATGAAATTTATGAAGATTTTAGTTATGAGAAATATACCTCCTTAAACAATAAAATTTAATTTTTTCTATTAAACATTCCCAAAGTCTCATTATATCACTACATAACCAGGACTATATTACGTATGAAAACCTCCAATGTGAATCCATATATGAAAAAATGATCCATGAAAATCTCTATAAACTTATTTTCCATGTCAGGGAAAATTTGTTTTATCTATCGTTGAAGTATCTCCAGTGAATTTCACATTCTAAATGACATCCTTCAATTTGAGATATTTATTAAAGGACATGTGAATGCAGTTTTTGAAATGTATGATGGTTTGACTGGAATATGATTGTGGCCGAAAAACCCATCCATAAGATAAATGATTCACACCTAGCAAGTTACTCTAGAATATGATCTATGAATGTTAATAGAAAATCATAATTTTGATTTACCATGATGAGATTTCTATAGTCAAAACATACTCCACATCCTGAAATGGTATGATTTCATATTTTTCCATTTTTTTATTTTTAATAACCATCATGTCTCTGTTATGTGGGATGACTTACAGAAGACTCTCCCCCTAACTATAACATATAGAAAATATTATACCCTCATCGAGATGATTTGGTAGTTACTTCATAACTACATAATTAATTTGTCTAGTTAGTCCCTTCAAGGGTTTATGTTTTGGTTTATCACCTTCATCTAATGATATTCAATTGGACAAAATCTCCAGAATGATCCCCTAGATGTCAGAGAGTCCCCATGAAATATAATATTTATTTTTTTTAATAATTTAGTTAGTTTTTTATTTATTTTTTGATTTAGCCGTAAACTAATGTTAACTATAAGTGTTATTATAGTTTCATAGACTGATTATTTCAATTTTTTTAGTAGAGGTTACAATTCTAAAATTAGTGTATTAATTACATATTATAGTAATAGTGTAACAGTGTCCCTTATTAGAGGATCAATGTAATCCACATCCTCATGATCAGTAAATGTATATTCATCAAGAGACATGGTCTCCCTATCAACATCAATAGTCTTGTCATCATCTTACTCATTGGTAAGAAATATTGAAACATAATCAAAATAATCATCAATTTTTGTAGAGGATTTCACTAAATCAGACACAACTTGTTCAACAATGACTACCAAAAAATTAATCCCTTAGTTCGCCTTAATAAAATCCAAATTAGTGGTGATAAATAGTATCACTTGAAAGATGAGGGCATATCTATCTTCCTACTTCTCCAAAATAAGTAAATAATTTCAGACAATGGATTTACTATCTTTGATAATAATGTCTTCAGGAATTCCTTGAGGGTACATGACTGGTCGATCATTCATTTGAATTAAAACTTGTTTTGGATTCTTTTGATTAATATATATCTTTAAAAAACTATCATAATCATCATATTTAATCTTATGTCAAGATTTATAATGGTATTTTAGTGTTGCCATGTTCTGATAGTTCATGTAATCGAGAAACTATTGGGGTATCATTTCTATGGTTGGATATTTTACTACACAACTAAAAATCATTACTCATTCAAGGATATGAACCTTATTTCGTTCGTTTTTTTTTAAATTGAGAGACTATTATATAATAATTTTTTATAAGAATTCATCCGAGTGACCACCTCTGTAAAGGGTATATTGATGTGTAACTATTTAAACATCTTAAAAAATTTATATATACATCAACCATTACCTATCTCATTTTATCTATAAAATTAATAAGGAGTCTCTATGGTGGCGGTGCCCCATAAATATCATTATTTTAGGATTATCTTATGTCAAAAGATGAATATTTGGTTCTAATATCATATTTTATTTTTCTGTAAATGGAATTGTGTTTTTTCATCACTATTTAGGATGATGAATGTGGATCTTATTTTAGGATCCTATAACCAATTTTCATCGTCTAATGTTGGATGATGAATATTATGTGCTTTTTTCAATCTTAAGGATTAAAAATTAGTCTATTATCTTGGTTCTGTCATAGTATTATCGGGAAACATACCATGTAATTTTTCAAATGGAGTATTGGAGATTTATCTGAGTCGATGATCAATATTTCAAATCCATGACCTATTATTCTACATCTCTATTTATTTACAGGTCATCCTTTTATATAAATTCTGAATAAATGTGGTGATCAAATTCTCATAATTTTATAGTTGATGTGGGGAATTTTGTGCTTATCATGATGGAGTTTACAGAAATGATTGATGGGGTGCAAATATCTTGGATCTGTGGGGGTAATGTTTTAGAGGAAAATTTTGTTGATCTGAAGGAGTTGGATTCTGTGATAGGTACCTCGAAGGTCCCTAATTTCAAAGATGGACTTTTACACTTCTATATTTCAGTTAAACATGCTTTTTAAAACAATTTTGACTTTGTATCTATTGACAATAAATATATTGGTATAAGTAGGGTTGCTGAAATTTTTGATTATAGTAACTATATTTTATATAATTATAATCCATATTTTGGGGCTCCTCCATTCCTTATCTAGAATATGGGTATTGGTGTCGGCCTCTTCACGTTTTACATGCTTTGATTTCCATAACAGGGGTTGGAGGTGGAAATTGTTGAGAGGGTAGATGGAATGTGTCAATATTATTTGTGATGGATTCATCCTAGGCTGCAAGGTAGGTAATCTCTTCCACCTAATGACTTATGTGTCATGAAGACCCCCAGTAACTATTCTCCAGAATAGAATTTTCTAAAAATCCCTCCAAAATTACTCTGCAGACATCTATAATTTTGAGTATCAGTCCACCATTATCGGTGTTGTTCACTACATTATGTAAAGTAGGCTGGAGTCCTTACTGTAACATTTCATGTTGTAGCCACACATTGCATCCATGATACAAACTATTACAAGTGAGTTATTTAATATCTTATCATGTTTTCCAATCCGACACTCCATATATATGGGTGATGTTTTTGATCACCTATAAGAGAATCTAGGTTCTTAATGGTGGGAAATATTTATCTAGAAACTTTTTAGGAAAATCATCCCATGTCGTAAAGGATTTGAGAAATTTTATTTCGTGCCAATCCTTGGATCTATAACTTATGGATAAGGAAAAAACTATAAGCCTGATAGCATTCTACATCACACCTAGGATTGATAATGTTTTACAAACTTCTAGGAAATCTCAAATACTTACATATAGGTCATATCACTATTATCCACAAAATCTACTGTTATTCAAGATCATGTTTATGTATATATGTTTAATTATAAATGAAACCCCATGGATAGGGGTATAAAAATGTTGGGAAAATACCACTATTGGATTCCAAGCCATATTCTATAATAGTGTGCTATTAAAGTTTTATTCTGTCTCCCTAATGTTCAGGTGGATCATGCGAAACAGTTTGATTTTTTAGGGGTTCTATTTTACTGAATTAATTCATATTATAATTACTATTAATAATTAATTATCCTTTAATCATGGTATAAAAAGAAATAAATTATTTAGTATCTAGGATCTGTGGACAAGTAAAGGGTCACTATCACATCTTATAACATAATGACACATATGAAGGTGCATTTTTGTATATGAAAATTGTAAAAAACGAAAGGATAAGAGAATAGTGGTTATGAGGTACTCCCATGATGAGATCGGATGTCACTGTTCCTTGGTTATAGTTAGTCCCCAACAATGGTAAAAATGTTTCACTACACCATGAATCATTGTGATCTGTAATAAGCGTGGATGCGATTATAAATTTACAATTCACAAACTAAACAAGCTATAATGGTGTATCATATTGGTTGAGTAGGATGAAAAAACATATACCAACTTGAATAGGTCGTGACCTAGTGATTAGAACCTGGTAATTTGATTCCTTGCATGACTCTCATGGTATTATATTCTAATAAATATATATTTTGGTATTAATTTAAGAAAAAGATATTGATGAAGGTAAATTTTAGGTCTTATGAAAAAGGTAATCTTAAATTTGTCTTCGGATAATCTAATGGCTATGCTTTTAAGTAGCACATAAGTCCCTAATATGATTTCTTCCATCCAAATAGATTTTCCAAATATTTTAACTATGCTTTGGTCAAGAGGTATTCAATAATATATATTCATTATAATTGGATTTAAGATATAACGCATCATTTTCTATTGGTCCTAGCCTACCTAATTCTATCTAGGCTAGGGTCCTACTATTGAAAATCCATAGATCATGGGTATACAGCATATTCGGACTGGTAATTGTTATTTAACATAATTTATTGATAAAGTATTACCTATATTTTTATTTATAGATTCGTGAGATTTAAATCACCCCTAATATCAACCACCAACCTTAGTGGATCTTCGATGCATTATAATGATATTATCAATTAAGGGAAGATTGGAAACTTACTTCAAATACGAAATAAAAAATTAATAATTAGACAGTCCATGAATAGGAAAATTTATTATCAATAAAAAACTTACTTTAATTACATAACAAGAAGGAATGTAGAAAATTGAATTAAAATTACTGATAGAAATTGAAAAATAAATCAGATATAAAACAATTATCCAAAACACATGAAATCAATATTCGTCAGAAAAGGAATAGTAAAGGGAAAAAAGAAAATGGGGGAAATAGAGTCTAGAAAAAAATTAGAGAATATAACATGAAATATTAAATAGAGTAATATGGTCATAATCACTCTGTTCTTATAGTGATATAATTATAGACATGTGAGACTCACAACATGTAAAACTTTCATGTAGTGAAAATACAATATACGACTTATCCTTCAAGACGTACCTGAAAAATACCATAATTCACATCACGAGGTTAGTTCTGTAAAATCCTTTAAGAATATTTAATCTCCCACATTTCTGCCATATTTCATTATTTGAATCACTGTGGGGTTTAGACATCAAATAATTCACATCATGTAATATTTTCAAGACATGAAATTTGTTTTATAAGAGGATTTACGGCCTATACCAAATTCATATGATGGAATTTGGCTTCAAGGGATCATTTTCTTAAGCAATTCATGTCATTAATACCATTCTTGATGTGTAATTTCTTAATTTTATGACTTTCCACCTGCTCCGCATTTGAGAATTGAGCTACTATTTCTAGATAAAATCATCCATGACACAATGAATTATCTATTAAAACATTAATATATAAAAAATTTATACATCTATTAAATTTATATGCATTAATCTTTTCGACAACCATAGGTTCAACCCATGCATAATATAGGGTTTTAATAACCAATGTAAATTGTTGAACTAGGTGATAAAAGACAATAATATGAGGAAAATAACAAGAAAGAAAACATCACATTAACAATTAAACCATGAACCATGGGATTCCACAATAATACAATGTAATAGAGCTCCAAGGAAAACCTAAAGAAGATACACAGTTCAAGGGAACAAAATGAATCAATGGAAGATAAAATCAACATTGGAAAATGGTAAAAAGTAAAAAATAAAATGACCTAGAAAATACACACAGTTACAAAAATTCTACACCAACCATGTGGGAGACACTATCTCAAAAAACACTAACCACATGGTTTATGGAAATAAAATATGTGGTTAAAAAATTATTTATAATTCAGGGAGACCACTCTATCCACCAATATCCTCCCTCACATTTTAAACAAAAATGTTTTTATTAATCATATTCTACCCATTCACTAAATTCTATTTCTCAAAAAACAACTGTTATCAACCAAAAACTCTGAGAAAATCAATGAATTAATAAAACAATAAAGAACAATCTTTTATATACTAATGAACCAATTGTTATTATAATTTTCTATATCATGATGATTTATTCCCTAAAAATTATTTGTGGATCCTCAGAAGAAATCGTGTCAGGTCACTGATCCCTTACTAAAATGAATTTCTCCCAAATCCCATGGATTAACCCACATGATACAGAATCACACATTACAATAGGAACCATTTACCATGGATTACCTTGTTCTAATAATCTTTGATAAGAATAGATTCATCCAAAATGGTGGTTTTAGTCTCCAATTAAAAAAATCCCACTATACCACATGACATGGGTCTGGAGAGTACATATTTTATGATGATATATGGAACACAACTTAAATATATTTTACTCCTTGAATAAATTTGAACTGATAGTTTACCTCCAATATTTATTCAACAATTTGAAATGGTTCAAACATACATGACACCAACTTCCCTTGTTATCCAATGAAGTGATTTTTTATACAAATCCATACCCATACAAACACGTGATAACCAACTTTAAATTAAATCAAAGATCGATATAAAAGTTTTTGATAAATTGTGATATCTTTAGTCTATTTTATTTAAGCATCACATTCCTCATCATGATCTATATTAGACTTTGTCTAAATAAGGAATTGTCACTTAGCTCATCCCAACATAAATGGGAGAGACAAAACCACCCTTATTACACCTCAAAAGGGACACCATTATTGAAGCATAGTAATTGATATTGTATAAAAATTTAACCATTGATTAATAAATTTCCCATTAACCCAACATGTTAATAACACATTAATGAAGCATATACTCATGAATCTAAATAGCCTACCCATTTCTACAATGAATATGTGGGTGAAAATATGTGCTAAATTCCAACAGGGTCTGCATCGATTCCTAGAGACTGCTCTAAAACAAAGAAAAAATTGACTTTCCCATAAAAAACTATAGTTGGTGGCACCCATGAATCCTAAAGACACTTCATAAATTTAGCTTCTTAAGCACCTCTACAATCATCAAATCTATAAAGTAATGAAAATGGGAATATATTGTCATCCTATTTATAATCATAAAAATAGAATTTTTCCAACATGTGTATAAGGTATCCATTCACAATGTCCATAGATATCCTATACCACTTACATATTGGAATACGAAGATGCTGAAGCAACCCATCTAACCTAAGATGATCTACATTGATGCTATAGAAAGTAAAACCTTGGAATGGCAAATGCAAAACCAACCATCACATATCCGGCCACTAATATTTCCTACAAAGAGTATAAAATAACATAGTATCCCCAAGGTTAATGTCCCTACAAAACTAATTCCCCACATGGATTACCAGTTTCATTAATGTAAAATGAATCAAAAAGCTACTTATTGAATTATAGATTTCCATCTAGTGATCGGGACCAATCACATAAGGTTTCCCCACTATTTAATTCTCTCCTAATCAATATGTATTAAGGTTTGGATGTGTTTCATCCCCAAACCTATTCAAAAAGAGAGGGATTGAGCTCAATGCTAGTCAAAAACACTTTATTAGTGTCCTCCACCACCTCTAAATAAGGATCAACAATCGAACCCATCCATATATACTCATCATCTGATTCTTAAAATTCTATTATATGTTAATTTCATGTAATGAATTAGAATTATATTATTTTAATTTCCATTTATATTAAATTAAACTTTCATACATAATAATTTAGTGTTATATATTATAAATTCATTACATTATGATAACCTGAAACATTTTACTATATTAATTGAACATTAAATTTATAGAACAATTATGACCTTAATAATTTAAATAATTACAATGGGGTAAAAATTTAAAACCCCATAACCATAATATAAAAAAATATGATCTATATTATCCCCCAAAATAATCACACACATGAGATACTCTTTAAAAAATATTTCTAAAGTGATATTAATTTGAAAAAATAAAATATATATAACCTTGAAAAAAAGTTATGTAAATGATTAAATAATAAAATATGATATCTTTAGAATATATGGAACTCATATATCCATTATAAATATAACCATTGGAATTTTAATATGACCACTAAGAATAGTAACCATACTAATAGAATATTATCTTAAACTATGGAGTAATAAAATAATATCTATGAATCTTATAAAATGGAAATATGCATATTTATATCCTAATATATGTAAATAAGTTATTTAAAACATAAAATAATTGTTTGTAATATTATAAAACATATATGTTTAATTTTAAAAGTTTATAGAAAAATATAATTATATTGAAGAAGTTTTATTTCTATTAAATGAATCTATTAATTAATATTATGTTATATTGTAAAAAATATTTAATTTTATCATACCTAAAATAATTTTTAATAGGGTTAGAAAATTGCTCTAAATATTTAAATTTTTATTTTTTTTAAATGAATATGTATTATAGTTAAAATTAAATTTATAACTTTTTAAAAAAAAATAAATTTTTTTATACATTTAACAAAATGGTTTGGGTGATATTTTTAGTTTTATGAAATACTTTAATTTTATGTTAATAGAAATATACAATAAAATTGGTTGATTATCATTATAAGAAAAATACTTGCAGAATGAGTAATGAATAATATATGTGGAAATATGATGAACCTAACATGAATTAATTACCATAAACAGTCTCATGATAGTTAAATATTTGTTTTCTTGATCCAAAATAATGTACTAATAAATATAATATTCAAAAACCACCCTCTCATTCACTTATAAATACTAACCATCATCACTTCTTCTCCTCACATGTTATAACTTTCTTCCCTTACCCAATATTTTTATATTTCTTTGCTCATATCTCCTCCTTGTACCTACAATCCATGGGTTTATTAAAATACTAATCCATGGTTCGATAAGTTGAATCCTAAGAGGAGACATCCAAAAGAGAAGGCGACTCTTTGAACAAAGTATTATTTAATTCATTATTTCATCTACCTCCTCATGTCCTTATTTTCCATTATTGTATGATAATGTTTGTTTTATTAATATAATAATTTAGTTTAAAATATATTGAATTTTTTCTTCCAATATTATAATATTCTAAAAATAAAAACATCATCCATATTGTGTCAGTCTACTGCCTTCATGGATGTTTGGTTTTTTATTTCCATTACAACTATTATGGCTTGTTCATACAAACTTATAATGGTTACAATGAACAAAATAATTATACTACATATTTTTTCATATTATTAAATTAATATATAATTATATAATATTAATTAAAATAAATCTAGGCTACTTCTATTATTAAAATCGCGTAATTAAAATTATTGTACACTGATATTGTTTATACTAAATGAATCGTCCCTATGACAGATGAAATATTGATATTTAGTACCATTTCAATTTCTATAAACACATGAATATCATTTAATTTTCCTTCTAGATTTTCAATCACTTTTCTAATTAACTTCCATAATAATATATATGTTATCTAACCTTAACCATGAAATCAATATCATAGGGAATGAAAAAATAAAATTAATATCTCAATGAAATAGTTGTAAATGAACATAAATGGACTATATTATAAAGAAAATTGATTTAAATTTTTATTAATTAAGAAATTAGTTAATTTAATTTTATTATCTTGGTTGTTAACTGAATATGAAGAATGATTATAGGCCAATATAAGGGATCTGTCTAAACAACCCGGTTTTATATGGGCTATGTCATATCTCCCAAAAACTCACTTCCTATATTTAAAAATATAATATACAAACACTATATTAGTTATCAATGTCCCAATAAAAACACACACACACAAATATATATAATTATATCTAGGTTAATTGACCATTCCTTTATGGGGAATTCATATTTTAAATATTTTGTTCTTAATTACATTTGTTATGAATGGCCTATTAAAGGAAAATTCTCAGTTTTTCAACCACATTTCAAGTACCCAAATTTTTTTAAAAAAATTTCATTGATTATAAGAGGCTCATTAAATTATGGAAATACATTTTATCTAAATTATTGTATTTTATATTGTTATGAAAATACCCACTTTAATTTTTTTGACTATTTTTTCTAAAAAAAACTTAAAATTAATATTTCTAAAACAATTTATCCATTCAATTTTACATCTTCAATTCAGGTGGACTCATTTTCTTTTATAAAATTCATATTTTTATCTAAGGTTATAAAATAATAATTTATTACCATATTTAGTGGAATTCATTATCAAATATCATTTGTCTAGGTTATAAGAAATTATTATGTAACCTATATCCCTTACATGCGTTTTTAATGTTTATATGTTATATATGATTTAATTATGTTGTACATATATGAATGAACATTTTATTATGTGTGTTCCAAAATATTTCTAGAGGGAATATGCTAATGTTAATGTTTCATTGGATGATGAGTATGGGATTATGGAGTAAACCCAATACATTATGGGATTATGTCCACCATGTGATGTTGCCTTTGATGTTATCCTGGACTGAATCTTTTAAAATATTTTATATAGACACAAGAATTATATGATTACAAGATTATATAATGAAATGCTATTTATTTAATTATTTTATATTATTATACCTAATATTAGACTTCTTTTGATATCAAGTTATTCTAATTTATTTATATATTATATTTCGTTTTCATGTTTATTCCATTATTGGGATTTTTAGATCACCCATTTTTAATGTATTCCCCAGGTATCCCTATGTAGTTTTAATACATAAAAGGGATTTAGGAGATCATTATGGGGGATAAAATAATATAATTATGTTTTATTCTGATTTTGATGTATTTTGAACCCAGTCTCCAAATACACAAGGCCTTTGAACCCATGAGTGTTTTTATTAGAAATTTCTATTTAAAATCAAGTTATAATATGTGTGAAAGGCTTGGATTCCCATTGTTAGTATAAAATAAAGATATGTATATTTATGTGAATTCATACTCGATTATATTTTTCATCACCCTAGTGATAAGTGTAATTAAGGGAAAATATCCAAAAAATTTGGTCAAGTGTTGAGCTACTGGTTTCTATGAAATTAATCCCATGTGTGGATACTAAAATTAGATGTTTCTCTATCATAGATATACCTATGGATAATAACCATGAAATTTATAATTGGTTATTTACTCAACCTATACCTAATGTATGATAAATAGGCCCAATTTCACTGATGGTATTAATGTCATAATGTATGTTCTTTTCAAAATTCACAAACTGTTTGAAAATCCTTACTAAGGACATAAAAAGATTGTTGTTTTAGAAAAAAGAATATGAAACTTTCCATGTATAACAAAAATTGAAAACAATTAATTCATAATATTTAATATACATTTCATTATTATGATTTATTTTTATGTATTAGTTTTACTTTTATATTGTTTTTGATTTTATTATTCACATCCTTGGGTTTATTTTTTATATAAAAAAATTTGACCTGGAATTATATAGTGAAACGTGGGATCATTAAAATTTCCTGATATTAAATTTCACCATAATATTATTTTTCAATTCATTCCTTCACATCATGAATATTTAGTAAAACTATTGAAAAAGCACATAAAAAATTAGGGGTAAAGTTAGTTGTTAGAATACATAAAAACACAATTATTGCATCTGAAAAATGAAATTAATACATAATCAATGTGTTTTAGAATAATATCAATGAAAACCTAGAAAAACTTCATTAAATATAAATTTTTTCTATATTGGGAATGTTTTGATTCTCCCACTATATATTTAGCATCAACTGCTGAGAGAGGTAAATCACCCTCCGTATCCAATAGCATATTCAAATTATATACATGTGTAAAGAGGGGGATACATCATCTTTGTAATTTTAAACTCATTCATGGATACTATTTTATTATAAAAAATAATATCAATATCATATTATCAAGGAAATATGTATAATCATGATTTAATACATTCCCATTTGGGGGACGATACTAATGTATCCCATAAAGAGTTTTACAGTCATCCTCCTCTTTGAGAGTCTGATTTATTAAATTAACTTATACCAATATCTATTACCATTTCAAAGACTTCCTAAATTATTTCCACCATTGAGTAATAAAAATGTATTAATTAGTTATAATAGAATATTGATATTGTTTTTATAGGGAAAAATACATTACTTTGGGGTGAACCTGTCCCATTAATAAAAAATAATGATGGGTCAACTTGACTATGTATTGATATCATGAACTCCACAAAATTAGTATAATGAAATTTAATCACATACCATGGATTGATTATTTCTTCGATCAACGGTGTTGGGATCAATACTTATCTAATATGTACCTTTAATTGAGATACTACCAATTAAAGGTAATGGGGGGAGATATTCCAAAGACCACCATTCGAATAATGTATGGACACTATGGGGGTATAGTCATTCCCTTAAGACTAACTGATTCACTATTAATCATTATAGTAATAATAAATTTTCTATTTATAGATTACCTTTAACTACTGTGGATAGTATTTATATTTAATATTTTGATATATAAAAAATAGAATGTATAGAATTAGGTGAGTTTTAATACTATGCTTATTTATTTTTGAAAGGAGAATAAATACAATAATGTACAATAAAGATGTGTTCTGAATAGAGGATGTATCATTCTTATGGGTTGTTATTACAAGAAAATGGATATATATGTAATATTCTAAGACAAAGGAAATTTTGGAGAGGGCCATAACAACATCTATAACGGGGATCTGTATTTTCCTTAGAAAAGCATGGTATTACCGTCATTTTGATAGGAATAACATGGGATTTCTAAACATGTTTTCAAATATGAATTAATAGGGAGAAATGTTTATTTATACTATTAAATTTTAATGGTTCTTTATAGATTTAAAAAATAGGTTTGTCACACCACCATAACTTAAGATTCCCTCATGAGTGGAACTAATCTTGGTAAGTATTGATATTTCAAAATAGTCCTTCGGATTTGTAAGAATGAAAAAGGAAAAAGTGACAACATGAGCCTTAATGTATTTAATATTTCTTGAGAAGAGATACAATATCAATGATTCAGTGTTTTACAATTTAATCATTGCATTATTGAATCAATAGAAAAATATCTACATGGAGAAATGTAAAATATACATGGATAATAAGAGCCTCATGTATATATTCCCCCAAAATGATCTTAATATACACCATTAAGTAATGTTAACACTAAAAACATTAATGATTGTTCAATATAATAACATTCAATGATGGTGAATAAATTTTTGAATGACAGACGAAGAAATGATCTCAAAACCTTATCCATGTTGAGAAATGAGAGGGATCAAATATTCTTAGACATCAAAATGATATGAAAAGAAGTAATAAATTAAGGAACATCATCATTATTTTAAAAAATTATTTCTAAACAATATATATTGACGAATAAAAAATATTATCAATGAGGTGATGTGGAAATAAATATGAAGGTGGAATATATATGAATAGACAATTAATCCCAATTCAAGAATAATGTAGTAGTATGCTTTTGGTAGTGTCTATTTTTACCAAAAAATCTAATGTGAGAAAATCAATTCTAACTGATTCGCATATATCTATATTTTCTATCCACCTTGGGAGTATAAATATGTATCAAGATCTACCATAGAACAATTATACATAAATATAAAGAAATATATAACTTAATATACATAAAATTTCTTTGTATGACACTAATTGTAGGTAGAAAGGGCCTATATATAAATGGGAAGAAAACACCATGGTCTTCATCGCTGATCTTATGAATTCATGAAGACAAAATAATTCTATATGGGTTGTCGGGATTCATATTACTTATACATCCCATTTAATTGTTATTTGTGAGGAATTCTAACTTGATCAACTTGTGTGGATATACATCATATAAGTTGTGAGGTTTCACAGAATTCCACTATTGATTGTGTCTGAACAAGTTCTAAGGTTTACGTCCATGTTCTAGAGAAGTCTCTAAAATTCTCTAAAAATTTATTTCTTATTATTCGTGTCTTATTACACTACAAAATATCTAATAAAGGTATATTATCTAGTAACATGAAGATATATGGAGAGATAACATGATGGATTTCAAAGGAGGTTGAGATCAAAATCATTTAATAGTCATGTTTTTCTACAATAATATATTCCAATAATATATAAAAATGGATCGAGATGAGTCCTTTAATGGGAAGATATTTATAGAACTTATGTGATGGGATTAAAATGCTTAATAAAAGTTGCTTGGAATTGAAATTATCAAAGAAATTATTGAAAAGGTCATGAGTGTTCAGTATTACATCTGGGATGACGAAATTAAAAAAATTACTATGTTGACAATCATAGACATGATATAATGTTTTAGTTGAGGGATAAAGTGTTCCTCAACGTATATACACAGAACTAAGTCACGATGTCTATGAAGAAGGTAATGATTCATCCTAGGCACATCAACCCCTTTGAGATTCCTGATCGCATTAGTGTGATGGTTTATCGATTAACACTCCCACCAACCTAGTCATAAGTATGTGACGTGGTCCATGTATTCCTCTTCAGGTAACACATGCATGACCCCTCACATGTACTACATGCAATGGTGGTAGAGTTGGATCATGATTACTCTTCTTAGTAGAGGTCGGTGAATATCATAGACTGTATTGACATATTCTTGTACAAGAATATAACTCAACTAATCCAATCAATATGGTGGAACAACAAGTATGAGGAAGAAACATGGGAACCAAAATAAATAATGAAAAGTAATTACCCTCAAATGATTCACCCTAGTATTGAAAGTTTTATATCATGGATGAAATTTCATAAAGGGAGAAGATTGTAAGGAACCAAAAAAATTTAGATGGAACTTCCTTCTAATTAAATGAATATTTCATACTTCATAATTTAGTATTATATAAAATACATTCAATACTTGTTGAATTTTTATTATTATTATAATAATATTTAATTTATATTTAGAGAATAAATTAAAAAATAATAATTTAAGGTATTATAATGGGTTAAAAAAAGTTGTGACTATAATTTAAAAATTAATATTCTCTCAATCACCAAGAAAAATCACACTCATAATCAATACAATACAGAAAATGATATATTATTAATGAAATATTCATTTTAAAATAGAAATATATATATCTTAGAGACAAAATACATGTAAATTATGAATGAATAATATATGATGTACTTATATAAATTAGAGAACCCATATTATTATTAAAAATCTGACTATTGAGAGAGTAATATAAATCATAGAGTAATAATATAACTTTTGGAATTGAAATATGACTCTTTTTATTAATATCATTTCAAATATTTTAATATTCTCACCTATGGGAGAATAAAATAATATTTATTTATCATAGAAAATGAAAATATGAACTATTTATATCATGTTAAAAGTAAATTAATATTTCTTAAATGATAACATTAGATTTTGAATTTGAATAAAACATATATGTTTTATTTATAATTTAATAAATGTTTAAAAGAGAATTTTATTTTAAACATAACGGTTCTATAAAAAAACATAATGTTTGATTATAATAATAATATAATTTCACAAGTCCTTACATAAATTCTCTGAGTTTCTTAAAAATGATAATAAATTTAAAATTAGAAATTTTCAAATAAAAAAGGTTTTGAATTAAAAATTAAATTTATAATTATAATATTTTTTATAAAATTTATTTCATTTTTTTTAAAAGAAAGTTTAAAATTTGTCATTTTGAATTTTTTGAATTTTTCTAAAATATTTAATTTATAGTGAATAGTATAATAGAACAAGATATTGTATATGAATTTTTTGTAAAATACATGCATAAAAGAGTCATGATTGATTCAAGAAACCATTGAGTTGACCTCACATGCTCTATTTCCTTTATATATTCACCTGATATGCCTCTATTTTGTTGTATCGTGTAAAAATATTAATCTGAAAAATATAATATTTAAAATATTCTGTTGTTTTATCCATATATATACCACCTCTCACCAACAGTTATCTTACAAAATTATCATTTCCTTACCCAACCAAATCCCAAAAAAAATTCACCAAATATCTTCCCCACTTATGTAGATTCCATAGTTTTATCAAAAGACTAATGAAAGGATCCTGGTGTTGAATCGTAAGAGTGGATATCAAAAGGCTAAGGTAAAACTCTCAACTGATCATTGATTAATTCATTACTTATTCTACCACATCAAGATATTTTTATCCTTAATGGTATGATAAATTAATTATATTTAATATATTAAATTTTTTAATTTTTATATGTAATATCCCTTTAATTTCTTCTAATATTCTAAAAATGAAATCATCATATAGATTATGCCTTTTCACCAGATCATTGGAATATATGGTTTTATTTCCTATTAACTCTTTCAAGGGTGGTTGAATTACACATGTAATGGTTAAAAAAGCATAAATATATATATAATATATTTTTCTTTATTTTTAATGAATATAGGGCCATCGTATTAAATAAAATGAATCTAGTTCTTGATGGCTGCAAGAACTGAAAAAATTAACTAGCTGTATAATGATATCATTTATACTAAATGAATCATCCATATTTTGGAACACATATAGAATGTTCTATAATTTTAATATATAAATTGAAATGAATAAAATTTCACTTCACTTTGGTAATTTTTCCTATTTTTTGAAAAGTCGTCACAAATATCAATAACTGATTAGGCCTTGGAACCATAAAATGAACACCCTCAGAAAAGATATATTAAAAATTATATCTAATTCAAATGGGTTTAAATGACTATAATATAATTATAATAAATAATATATATATATATCTCTGTTAAATGTTAGAAATTAATTAATTAACTAATCAAATTCAATTATTTAGGATGTTATGGAAAATTGAAGAACGATTCTTGACATGAGGTAAGGGGTCTATATGAACAACCCTATTTTCATTGGATCATGCTTTCTCTATCTTTACTTCACTTACACATACTATTATTATTATTATTTAATAATACAATATTATTTGTATATTTCCCATACACATATAACTATCTAAAATCACCTTTCCTTAATGGGAATATATATGTATAAAATGTTACCATCTTTATTTGGTTCCTTACATGTGGCTGACTAAAAGGAACTTATCAATTTTCATGCCTTATTTCAAAACCCACACAATGAAATGATTTTCACAGTCTATGGATTTTAAAAACATGCATAGTATTATATAAAATCATTTTACTCTACTTATATTTTTATTGGAACTATTATTCTCTTACTCTATTTAATGATTCTAAACACCTTTTCATAAAAAACACTTAACATAATATTTCAAAAATTATTTATATAGTTAGTTTAATATCTTACAATCACATGGAATCATTTTGAAGTCAAAATATATGGACATAGAAGAATTATTTATTCATTTCTTACCTAGAATTAATTTTCAAATTCAATTTGGTTATGTTAAAATATATGATTATGTAAAGACCACTAGAAAGGGACTATATAGAAATGACTGTATGCCAATAGTTTTAAAAAACAATTGGTAAAAGGGTTCTTATATCTATGGTTCATCGAAACCACTGGGATAGTGAATCTTAATAAAGGAAATCCTTATGGTTTTAAATAACCATTTATACATAAACAATTATACCAATTATTTCAAAATAATCATGGTTATTATGTTTCCCAAAATAAACAACTTGGTGAGGACCGCCTCATTTACAAATAGATCAATATTTTTCCTTACCAAGAAACCCATCATTATCCCTAGTCGGTGATCTATCCTCAATGAAATTAATTTTGTTTCTTTAGAATCTAATTGGTTAGTTAAAAATGGTTCATATATTCAACCAGTATTCATCTTAATCTTTTTATCTATTTATAAAAGACTGACGTACTAATTTTGCATTCATTCCCTATCACCAAAAATCACTCAGAACATAATATTTTCATTTTATTTTTCTTGAATACCAAATTGGTACGTTGTAAATACTTCATTTCTTCTATCAACAATAGTTTTCGTTAATTTTCAATTTTCGAGGGAATAACTATGATTTTTTAAATATATTCTATATTCATTGATTGATATTTAGTTTTATTTTTTTTTATAAAATTTCATAATATATATGATTGTGTGTGACATATTTATTTAATTCATCCACTCTCAAATTATATATAAATCTACTATGAACCTCTTATTTTTATGATCAATATATAATCAAAAGAGAAAAAAAATTATTAAACAAATTTGTTTTTTACTTTTTTGAAAACATTTTATTTAATTTTTTTCTTATTGATTGTGGGTGACATTTATAGTTTTGTATTATTTCATTTATAAAATTTTATATAATGAAAAAAATGAAATACAGTTATGAAAACATATAAACTATATGTGCCCTATGATTTTAGATATATAAATTAATTCATGTGATTTTAGTTATTTAATAATGCTATATGACTATTTGAATAAATATTTAATATACATGGTTTTATAATACATGAAAAATATTGATAATATTGTATTTTATCCATGTTATTAAATTTGGTGATTTATTATCTAATGATTGATAAAAAAATATTGTCAATATTTATTTTTCATAGCTAGGATATGGGTATAATGTAGTGGCCCGAGTTTTTGGGGTCCATTACTTTGTGAAAATCTCATGTTGGCTTTTATGGTCTGGGAATCTCGGTGATGTGTGGCCTAAAGGTAGGCCTATCGGTAGCAGGCCTACAGGTATCTCGGTCTACGGGTAGCTGTAGCTTATCTGTAGAGACCCGAAGCTTGACGTACATGGACTTTACATTAATTTTGCGGAATACTTAGTACATAACAAAAACACACACACAAGGACCGTAATAGTTTAGTGTCTTTGGAAACTCGGAACGTAATCTTCTAATCGTGGTGAAAGATCTTCAATATCTCCCATAAAGATCTTCCCTTTTTTTACCTAAAACCTTTCTTTATATCCTGGGGAAAAGAAAACATAAAAGGGTGAGCTCGAATGCTCAGTGAGAGTAAACAAAAGAAAAATCAATCACATCATATTCATAAGAACATAACTTTTAGAAATCTTAACCTGCAAAAGAGAGCATAATTTCATAACATGGGATAAATCATGGCAGTGAAATGTAATCACAATAATCAAAACTTAAAACATGAAACTTTGTGGCATACACACATAATCATAGAGAATCATTTCTTGTTAGTCATGACTCATTGCCAAGACTATCTTAGTGGACAATGTCCCTTTCTGAATCGAGTAACCCTCGTTTCAGTCCTGTTTTACTGAACCGAAATAACCTTCCCTTCCAGCCATGTCTATTTGATGAGATATAAATCTTTACCCAATGCATTGGAGGGATATATAGGTCCCACCTGTAACACCCCAAGATTCTACGGTACGTTTCCCTTCGAATAATGCGATAGCGTGTGTTGTACGCAACCTCGAGTTCTAACACACACCACAACTAATTAAACTAGCCGTTGTGAATAGTAATACCTACTTTTTGAAATTATATATATTTTATATTTGAAAATGGACTTCATTTTTGGATTCGGAATATCGAATTTATCCTAAGGTGAAATTTTGGTACATTTTGGATAACTTTCATATTTTGATGAATAGTGAAAATTACTAAATTTTAATTAAAAACCACTTTTTTAATCAAAATAATTAATAGTGATAAATTATGAATTTGAGTGGTTTTAAAGTATATTTAGAATATATTTTTACCATTTAATATAATTTTGGTCATTGGACATAATTTTACAATTAAACCGAACATAAACAAGTGTCAATCTTTTGATAGTTATTATCTCTTAAAAACACGCATTTTGTTTTGACAGCGGGAATTAATTTTAAATTAATTTCTGCCACTTCTGTGTTTTGAATTTAGAAAAATGGATTCCATATTTGGAATCAGGATGTTCAAATTGTGTAAATAGGTAACTTTTATTTTTAGACATTTTGAATAATTACTGCGGTAAATATTTTATTTACTATGGTTAAGGGTAAATCCGGTAAATAAGGGTTAGGAAATAATATTATAATAATACTAAATTATCCTATAACGTGTCTTAACCCTATTTGTTGATACATGGTCGACCATGGGCATCTTTGGGTCTATTTTGGGACCCCATGGATCCACTTTTAAGTGATAATGACACTTTATTTTAATTTAGTTAAAATGAATACAAAAATGACACAAGCATATATCTTTTAGAACAACAATTGTTACATAGGGTTATATATGTTGGCTTTTAGATTATAAATATTCATTAGAAAGATAAGAAGATTTCATACATAATTATATTTTATTTATAATTTTTATACATTAAATAATTTAATTTATATATGACACAATGATGATGCAGTAATTACTATAATAGTGAAAAATTAAAATAATTGATATTATAAATACCCAAATAAATATAATATGAAACTTTTAATGAATTAAACTAATTTTCTAGGATAATATGATATATTAGGATTGATTTAATTGACTTTGTTCGAAGTAATCAATCTGTTATGAGTTTCACAAAAATCAACTATTGAATAGTGTCAAAATTGACATAAAAGAGTTCTTAAACAAATATTATATTATTAATTGATATTAAATTCCTAAAATTCTAAGGTTCGGCCAAGAGACTTATATCATGATAGGTTCATCATTAATGTACCACTTGGGGGTCACTTGGATGTATATAGTAAGTTTATTAAACATATTATATAAAAATACAAAGAGACATTGTAAAAGTGAAACTAATTAACTTAGAGTTAATACTTAATGATAAGGTTAATATAAGTACCCAAACCTGTCTAAATTCTATTGGTTGAGTGGTTGGCGACCTATACCCACCTTAACGTTTGAATAATAAACTTTGGAGCCATTAGAAACCGAATTTGAATTTATTATAAATTAATATTTCTAGCTTTTCCAAAGGTGCCCCTCACCCCTCTTATAAAAGGGCACTCCTCCTTCTCATTTCTTCACACCCATAAAGCCTTTTGGTTCGGCCAAACTCTGCCCAAATACTCTCCCAACATCCCTCAATAAAACCTAGAGGCCTTAATTTGATCAGAAAGCCAACCTAAGGAGCCCTTTTGATCAAACAAAAAGGAAGAACCCGAAGAAGAGGTAATGATTTCACCACCCTTTTCTAAGTTCATTTCTTCTTCCACTTCTTCTTCCTTTGTTCTTACCATTCTAAAATAATAACTCCAGTATCTCACATATACTTTGATGTTATTATAAATATGTTACAACCATATTCAGTATTCTATCCACCCTTTGAATAACATGTCACCATACGTGCGTACGTACGGCTTACCGTCTCCACGTCGTGGTGTAATTGTTATTCAATATAATATTATTTGGATGGGTATAATAATGATGTGTAACTCATGTAAATAATAAATATAACATGTTAGTGATTCTGTATATATGATATACCATCCATTTATATATTATTTTAATATCAAAAGAATGATATTGTCGCTCGTGCGTACGTACGGACTACCGTCTCCACGAACGCGATGAGATTCATTCTCCATCGTATCCATTCAAGTATAATTATCATTTGATGATTTAAAAATGATGTTTAAGGAATTGATATCATTCTGGATTTGAATAATATACAACCTATCCTTTATGAACATGTCTTACGTAACAAAACATATAAACGAAAACGAGTAAGTTAACACCCGAAACAACGATAATACTAAGATATTATTAACAAAGCAATGTTAAAAGATCATATATGATATCATATGAATGCATATGATTATTGTATAATTTAATAACAATTATTTCACCATTATAAAGGAGTTTAACCTACCCCAACCAAGGAAAAGTACAAGGTAAGGGTTATTTCACAATCTCTTCATTATCCGAGGTTGTTTATATGTAATAATCTACTGGGATCTCTTTATCATCCACATCCATGTTTCATAAAAATGTATTTCAAAACATTTTTACTATGAGTTAAAGTCATTTATACCCTTTTGACTTTTATAAGTGGCTTATGAAGGAATCTTTCGGTCGTTTTCAAAACAAGGTCCTTTTTAACCTTTTCGACAGAATTAAGGTAAGAATGTTTTTTTTAACTTATACGGCGGGTGCGGCTATTTTCCGCCGTTATAAAATCTTCAAAGCTTCCCTTACAAGCTTATAAGAATATTTTCAAAGAAAATGTTTTATTTTATATGGATCTTAAATGATTTCAAAATAAAAGGAGATATTTCTTTAAAAAGAATTTTGATTTCATCTATGTCAACATCCTTTGATGGATTTTAAGATTATTTGAAGTTGATTTATTATGATACAAAACTTCTATATTGTATTGAAGGTTTTGTGATATGTTTGACTATGGATGTGCTATTTTTATACCATTCATAGTTTATGATGAAAGTATTGACATTTTGTATGCTAGTTTTAATACGAATGTTTATGTTATGTTTAAACCTTTTCATATGGGAATGCATTGGACTTAATATGTGACGGGTGGAGCCCGCTATAGCTCCTCGATGCATCGGTAGGTCTCATGAGACAAAATAGTGTCTTGTCACAAGGCCTTGACAAAATCTCATTTGTAGTCTTGGCACGAGGCCTTGGCTATGTGGTTATGATAGTCTGGCATTATGCATTCCAACATTATGAAAGTGGTTATTGATTTTTTCATGTGATTATTCGATTAGTAGAATATCCATGTGAATAAGTAAATGGCATTATTTCATTTTATTTATGCCATACCATGTTGAAAGTTCAAGTTTAAAAGGCTTTTGTTTTAGTTATACATTGCCTTAAATGTTTATTTTTATTTATGAAAGTTTCCGCTATATTGTTATCCTTACTGGGCATTTGAGCTCACCCCTTTTCCATGTTTTATTTTTCCCAGGAAGTGAAGATGTAAGTTATGAATGACCTGCATGGATATTATGAGGGGATTATAGTGTGGACTGTGGAAACATTATGTTGTTGTAGTAGTTTTTCATTTTATGATGTAATGTAAAACTTATGAATATATCTAGTGTTTCCAAGGCTACTAAACCAATCGGTCTTTCGAGATTTGATCTTTCTTGTGATCATGCCAATGTTATGTAATAATGCACCGACTCTGGGTAACTAGGGTCGGGGCGTTACAGTTGGTATCAGAGGAAGTTTAGTACAAACCTTGGAAGCTATATTTAGATAAACTCTGATTAGAGCACGTAGACCTAAGATGAACTTTGAAGATTAGTATAGAAGAACTTCCTAGAATTTTGGTATTGTAGAGATTTTGTGAGTTTTCCGAGCAATACATCCCTGTCTGGATACGAGCAGGTAGAGGCGGCTCTGGCATAGATGTACCTAGGGGTAAAACCCGAAAACACCGCTTTGAGCTAGACTCGAACGGGAACTGGTGCACGACAACGGGCCTTGCTGCACTCTTGGTTACGACACTCCCGGGGGATATGCTTATGATAACTCTAATTTTCTTTACAAATCATTTTGAAGGGTTTATGAGTATATACTTCCTTAAAGAAAACATTCTTATGATTATGGATTATATCCATAAATAGTTCAATTTTTGTTAAGCGTTTTATAATTATGGGATTATGTATTTTGATTCATAAACTGATCTAGTTTATGCCATTGTTTAGAAATGGCGCCTAGTGGAAGAAATGGAAACCGTATCAATGCACGCACTCCATGTAGGGATTGCCCTCCTGCTCAAGATAATTATAGTGGGGCTGGTGATGCAACTGGTGCCGATCAGCTAATCACCGTACTGGGACAACTTACTCAGGTTATGAATAATAACCTTACCCGTATGGAGCACCCTGATCCGCAGCGTGTAGGATCAATGTTAGATCGATTCATGAGGCAACAACCACCAACGTTCAATGGGAGTACAAATCCCTTAGTAGCTGAGCAATGGATAAATTCCCTAGAGAAAATATTTCAGCCTTTGGGGAGCAGTGAAAGGGAAAAAGTTATCATGGCAGTTTACCGCCTCACTGGAGATGCTGATCAATGGTGGTCATTGATTCAAAACATGAAGGAAGATAATGAAGTATTAAATATGGAATGGAGGGAATTCAAAGATCTGTTTTTAGAAAAATACTTCCCTCGCGACCATCGAGCGGATATGGAAAGGCAATTTCTGAGACTGAGACAAAAGGAGGATGAGAATGTCACAAAGTATGAGGCTAACTTTACAAGGTTAGCGAGGTATGCTGGAGATTATATTCGCAACCCAAGAAGTATGATTGATCGTTTCTTTGATGTGTTAAAACCATTTCTCCGTCGAGCATTAGTCTCACAATCCTTTTCATCGTACGAAGACATTGTCTCATGTGCTATCAAGACCGAAAAGGAATTCTCTAAGTCTTATGACTTTAAAGCAAAGAAAGAGAAGAAGAGACCTTCTGATCAATCTGGGAATGGAAATAAGGGGAAGAAGGGAAAGGTTGAATATCCATCTTGTGGTAAATGTGGGAAGAAACATCCTGGTACTTGTTTGAAGGGAATGGGAGTCTGTTACAAGTGTGGTGAAAAAGGCCACCAAGCTCATGATTGCAAGGGGAAGAAGGAAGCTACCAACATTCATTGCTACAATTGCAGGAAGATGGGGCATTATGAAAATGCATTCCCTAAGCGTCAGGAGAACTTACCTCAGAAAAGGCCAAGGGATCAAGGCCAGGCTTATGCTATCACTACTGCAGAGGTAGAAGCTCCGAAAGATGTGGTGGCAGGTAATTTAATGGTTTCCTCAAGTTTAGCAAATGCATTATTTGACTCTGGATCGTCGCATTGTTTCATATCTTCCCAGTTTTCTATGAAAATTAGATATTTCCAATTTGATTTAATAAGGGAGTTGTCGGTTAAAACTCCTAAGGGAAGTATCATTGCAACAAAGTTTTGTGAATCAGTCCCCATTAGAGCACATAAATTTTCTTTATCTGCTGATCTCATCTTCATACCTATGATTGAGTTTGATATAATCCTCGGTATGGACTGGCTTTCGGACTATGATGCAAATATTTATTGTAAGAAGAAAGAGGTTACGATTATTGATGATAATGATAAGGAACACCTTATTTTTAGAGCAGAATCGTCACCACCTATTTCTTATTTAGATCCACCCCTAGTAGCTCAACTTAATTCAATTATTGGGGAGGAAGAGAATGAAATAACTTTCGGTGAGGAAAGGAATGTTCAAATAGAGTATGTACCTGTTGTGAAAGAATTTGTAGATGTATTTCCGGAAGATTTACCTGGACATCCACCAGAACGAGAAGTTGAGTTTTCCATTGATTTGATTCCTGGATCAAGGCCTATATCGAATACCCCATATAGAATGGCCACTGTAGAGTTAGTCGAACTAAAGAAACAACTAGAGGAATTGAGTAATAAGGGATTTATTCTCCCTAGTGTTTCTCCATGGGGAGCCCCTGTTCTTTTTGTTAAAAAGAAAGATGGATCTATGAGGTTATGTATCGACTACAGGGAGATCAATGCTATAACGATAATGAACAAGTATCCCCTACCTCGTATTGATGATTTATTTGACCAACTGCATGGAGCTCAATACTTTTCAAAGATTGACCTTCGATCTGGATACCATCAGTTGTGTGTGAAGAAGGAAGACATTCCGAAAACAGAATTTCGAACCAGGTACGAGCATTACGAGTTTACTGTAATTCCGTTTGGATTGACTAATGCACCCTCTGTATTCATGGATCTAATGAATAGAGTTTTCAAGGAGTATCTCGATGAATTTGTGGTGGTATTTATTGATGATATCTTGGTATACTCCAAAACCTACGAAGATCATGAAAATCACTTGCGCATTATCTTGAAGACTCTGAGGAGGCATGAATTATATGGGAAGTTTAGAAAGTGTGAATTCTGGCTTCAGGAGATTTCTTTTCTTGGCCATATTGTCTCTAAAGATGGAATCTCTGTTGATCCTTCTATGACCAAGGCAATCCAAGAATGGCCAGCACCTACGAGTATAACTGAGGTACGTAGTTTTATTTGTTTGGCTGGTTATTATCGACGTTTCGTCCAGAATTTTGCCCGATTGGCTAACCCATTAACGAAACTCACACGTAAAGGGGTTAAATTTGTTTGGACAAAAGAGTGTGAAGAATGTTTTGAAGAACTGAAGAAAATATTAGTCAATGCTCCTATATTGACTCTACCATCGGGGAATGATGGGTTCGTTATTTATAGTGATGCATCGAAGAAAGGACTTGGCTGTGTCCTTATGCAGAATGATAGAGTTATTGCCTATGCATCACGACAGTTGAAAATTCACGAACAAAACTATCCTACTCATGATCTTGAGTTAGCAGCTGTGATCTTTGCTTTGAAGATATGGAGGCACTACCTCTATGGTGAAAAATGTGAGATTTATACTGATCACAAGAGTTTGAAGTATATTTTCTCACAAAAAGAACTCAACATGAGGCAAAGGAGATGGCTTGAATTAATCAAGGATTATGATTGTACGATACACTACCACCCGGGGAAAGCAAACAAGGTGGCAGATGCTTTGAGTAGAAAAGACCATGGAGTTTTGAACAATATGAGAATTGAAAGGGATCCAATTTTCATGTATCTAGTGAAGATGGACATGGGAATAACCAGGGAAGGTGAAACATCAATGCTTTTTCAAATGGTTTCCAAACCATCTTTACTAGAAAGGATTAAGAGTTCTCAGACCGATGATGAAGAATTTCAGAAGAAGATTAAAGCTGTGAATGATGGGAGATTGAGAGACTTTGTGTATGAAGATGGAATTTTGAAATTCGGGAAGAGACTTTGTGTTCCCAATATACCTGATCTAAAAAGGGAATTGCTGGATGATGCTCATAGTTCCAATTTCTCTATACACCCTGGGAGCACCAAAATGTATAGAGATTTCAAGGAACATTTTTGTTGGGACAAAATGAAGAGGGAGATTGCTGATTTTGTGTCAAGATGTATGGTTTGTCAACAAGTGAAAGCTGGAAGGCAACAGCCTGGAGGAGTCATGCTACCTCTTCCCATACCGGAGTGGAAATGGGACAATATTACGATGGACTTTGTCATGGGGCTACCAAAGACTCCTAGAAGGAATGATGCAATATGGGTTATTGTTGATCGTCTTACCAAGTCAGCACATTTTCTTGCTATAAGAGAAGATCTACCCATGGAACGTCTAGCAAGACCATATATTAATGAAGTTGTGAGACTTCATGGAGTACCCTTATCAATTGTTTCTGATCGTGATCCCCGTTTTACTTCAAGATTTTGGAAAAGTCTTCAGAAATCTCTGGATACTGAACTTCATTTGAGCACTGCTTACCACCCTCAGACAGACGGACAATCAGAACGGACTATTCAGACCTTAGAAGACATGTTGAGATCTTGATCACTTGATTTTCAGGGTATGTGGGATCAATATTTACCTCTGGTAGAATTTTCCTATAACAATAGCTTCCATTCGAGTATTCAGATGGCACCATATGAAGCGTTATACGGAAAGAGATGTCGTACACCAACCTGTTGGGATGACGTTGGTGAAAGAAAACTTGTAGGCCCAGAACTGGTTGAGGAAACGGTGGAAAAGGTGAAGGTAATCCAAAATCACATCAAAGCAGCTCAAAGTAGGCAGAAGAGCTATGCTGATATTCGAAGGAAGGATTTGGAATTTCAAGTTGGTGATCATGTTTTCCTGAAGGTATCTCCATGGAAGGGAGTCATACGTTTTGGTAAGAAAGGAAAATTGAGTCCCAGGTACATCGGACCTTTCAAAATTCTAGAACGAATTGGGGTTGTATCTTACCGATTGGCAATGCCGCCATGTCTCTCCAAAGTTCACGATGTGTTCCACGTATCTCTGTTGAGGAAATACATGCCTGACCCAACGCATGTACTCACCTATGAGGAATTAGAACTGGAACCTGATCTTTCCTATTGTGAAGAGCCCGTCAGGATTCTTGATACAAGAGAACAAGTACTGATAAACCGGACGACGCGTCTGGTAAAAGTTTTGTGGAGAAATCATAAGATGGAAGAGGCAACGTGGGAACCCGAGAAACTTATGATGAAGAACCACCCGAGTCTTTTTATGCAGTAATACCCTAGAAATTTCGAGGACGCAATTATTTGAAGGAGGGGAGAATGTAACACCCCAAGCTTCTACGGTACGTTTCCCTTTCGAATAATGCGATAGCGTGTGTTGTACGCAACCTCGAGTTCTAACACACACCACAACTAATTAAACTAGCCGTTGTGAATAGTAATACCTACTTTTTGAAATTATATATATTTTATATTTGAAAATGGACTTCATTTTTGGATTCGGAATATTGAATTTATCCTAAGGTGAAATTTTGGTACATTTCGGATAACTTTCATATTTTGATGAATAGTGGAAATTACTAAATTTTAATTAAAAACAACTTTTTTAATCAAAATAATTAATAGTGGTAAATTATGAATTTGAGTGGTTTTAAAGTATATTTAGAATATATTTTTACCATTTAATATAATGTTGGTCATTGGACATAATTTTACAATTAAACCGAACATAAACAAGTGTCAATCTTTTGATAGTTATTATCTCTTAAAAACACGCTTTTTGTTTTGACAGCAGGAATTAATTTTAAATTAATTTCTGCCACTTCTGTGTTTTGAATTTAGAAAAATGGATTCCATATTTGGAATCAGGATGTTCAAATTGTGTAAATAGGTAACTTTTATTTTTAGAAATTTTGAATAATTACTGCGGTAAATATTTTATTTACCATGGTTAAGGGTAAATCCGGTAAATAAGGGTTAAAAAATAATATTATAATAATAATAAATTACCATAAAACGTGTCATAACCCTATTGGTTGATACATGGTCGACCATGGGCATCTTTGGGTCTATTTTGGGACCCCATGGATCCACTTGTAAGTGATAATGACACTTTATTTTAATTTAGTTAAAATGAATACAAAAATGACACAAGCATATATCTTTTAAAACAACAATTGTTACATAGGGTTATATATGTTGGATTTTAGATTATAAATATTCATTAGAAAGCTAAAAAGACTTCCTACATAATGGTATTTTATTTACAATTTTTAGACATTAAATAATTTATTTTATATATGACACAATGATGATGCAGTAATTACTATAATAGTCAAAAATTAAAATAATTGATATTATAAATACCCAAATAAATATAATATGAACCTTTAATGAATTAAACTAATTTTATAGGATAATATTATATATTAGGATTGATTTAATTTACTTTGTTCGAAGTAATCAATCTGTTATGAGTATCACAAAAATCAACTATTGAATAGTGTCAAAATTGACATAAAAGAGTTCTTAAAAAAATATTATATTATTAATTGATATTAAATTCCTAAAAATCTAAGGTTCGGCCAAGAGACTTATATCATGATAGGTTCATCATTAATGTAACACTTGGGGGTCCCTTGGATGTATATAGTAAGTTTATTAACCATATTATATAAAAATACAAAGAGACATTGTAAAAGTGAAACTAATTAACTTAGAGTTAATACTTAAAGATAAGGTTAATATAAGTACCCAAACCTGTCTAAATTATATTGGCTGAGTGGTTTTCGCCCTATCCCCACCTTAACCTTTGAATAATCAACTTTGGAGCCATTATAAACCGAATATGAATTTATTATAAATTAATATTTCTAGCTTTTCCAAAGGTGCCCCTCACCCCTCTTATAAAAGGGCACTCTTCTTTCTCATTTCTTCACACCTCTAAAGCCTTTTGGTTCGGCCAAACTCTACCCAAATACTCTCCCAACATCCCTCAATACAACCTAGAGGCCTTAGTTTGATCAGAAAGCCAACCTAAGGAGCCCTTTTGATCAAACAAAAAGGAAGAACCCGAAGAAGAGGTAATGATTTCACCACCCTTTTCTATGTTCATTTCTTCTTCCACTTCTTCTTCCTTTGTTCTTACCATTCTAAAATAATAACTCCAGTATCTCACATATACTGTGATGTTATTATAAATATGGTACAACCATATTCAGTATTCTATCCACCCTTTTAATAACATGTCACCATACGTTCGTACGTACGGCTTACCGTCTCCACGTCGTGGTGTAATTGTTATTCAATATAATATTATTTGGATGGGTATAATAATGATGTTTAACTCATGTAAATAATAAATATAACATGTTAATGATTCTGTATATATGATATACCATCCATTTATATATTATTTTAATATCAAAAGAATGATATTGTCGCTCGTGCGTACGTACGGACTACCGTCTCCACGAACGCGATGAGATTCATTCTCCATCGTATCCATTCAAGTATAATTATCATTTGATGATTTAAAAATGATGTTTAAGGAATTGATATCATTCTGGATTTGAATAATATACAACCTATCCTTTACGAACATGTCTTACGTAACAAAACATATAAACGAAAACGAGTAAGTTAACACCCGAAACAACGATAATACTAAGATATTATTAACAAAGCAATGTTAAAAGATCATATATGATATCATATGAATGCATATGATTCTTGTATAATTTAATAACAATTATTTCACCATTATACAAGAGTTTATCCTACCCCAACTAAGGAAAAGTACAAGGTAAGGGTTATTTCACAATCACTTCATTATCCGAGGTTGTTTATATGTAATAATCTACTGGGATCTCTTTATCATCCACATCCATGATTCTTAAAAATGTATTTCAAAACATTTTTACTATGAGTTAAAGTCATTTATACCCTTTTGACTTTTATAAGTGGCTTATGAAGTAATCTTTCGGTCGTTTTCAAAACAAGGTCCTTTTTAACCTTTTCGACAGAATTAAGGTAAGAATGTTTTTTTTAACTTATACGGCGGGTGCGGCTATTTTCCGCCGTTATAAAATCTTCAAAGCTTCCCTTACAATCTTATAAGAATATTTTCAAAGAAAATGTTTTATTTTATATGGATCTTAAATGATTTCAAAATAAAAGGAGATATTTCTTTAAAAAGAATTTTGATTTCATCTATGTCAACATCCTTTGATGGATTTTAAGATTATTTGAAGTTGATTTATTATGATACAAAACTTCTATATTGTATTGAAGGTTTTGTGATATGTTTGACTATGGATGTGCTATTTTTATACCATTCATAGTTTATGATGAAAGTATTGACATTTCGTATGCTAGTTTTAATACGAATGTTTATGTTATGTTTAAACCTTTTCATATGGGAATGCATTGGACTTAATATGTGACGGGTGGAGCCCGCTATAGCTCCTCGATGCATCGGTAGGTCTCATGAGACAAACTAGTGTCTTGTCATAAGGACTTGACAAAATCTCATTTGTAGTCTTGGCACGAGGCCTTGGCTATGTGGTTATGATAGTCTGGCATTATGCATTCCAACATTATGAAAGTGGTTATTGATTTTTGCATGTGATTATTAGATTAGTAGAATATCCATGTGAATAAGTAAATGGAATTATTTCATTTTATTTATGCCATACCATGTTGAAAGTTCAAGTTTAAAAGGCTTTTGTTTTAGTTATACATTGCCTTAAATGTTTATTCTTATTTATGAAAGTTTCCGCTATATTGTTATCCTTACTGGGCATTTGAGCTCACCCCTTTTCCATGTTTTATTTTTCCCAGGAAGTGAAGATGTAAGTTATGAATGACCTGCAGGGATATTATGAGGGGATTATAGTGTGGACTGTGGAAACATTATGTTGTTGTAGTAGTTTTTCATTTTATGATGTAATGTAAAACTTATGAATATATCTAGGGTTTCCAAGGCTACTAAACCAATCGGTCTTTCGAGATTTGATCTTTCATGTGATCATGCCAATGTTATGTAATAATGCACCGACTCTGGGTAACTAGGGTCGGGGCGTTACACCACCCATCTTATAATGAATCCTTTCTTATGTGTGCCACATAATCATAAACCATACATCATAGCGTAACCCACGTAATAAAAAATGGGATTCTTAACCAACATGACATCATAAAAAAATTAATATAAGATAAAGGAATTCATAAAAATATTTCCATCACAACATAATCAAATCCATTTTATAATAGGGATAAAAACAGAACCCTTTTATTATCTTAGATGGAAAATAATTTTGATAAAATACTTGAACTCCATTCTTGAGGAAAATATCCTTTCTACTTCAAAAACATTTTTCCTTTCATAACATGTCATACGACTTTAAAAAAAAGATGATTAAAAATAAACTTGAAAACTTGTAAAGGAAGTTTCTTGTAAATAATGTTTTAAAAATCCATTCATGCCATATAAGTTAAAAAAACATTCTTCTCGTATTTTTTTCGGAACAGTCAAAAAGTACCTCGTACGAAAAAACGAAAAAAGATTCATTTCATATTCTTTACTAAAAACTCACCGAAGGGTAAAATAGGATTTAAACAATTGTAGGTGCATGGAAATAATATTACATATTGTGGAAACATGGATGTGGATGATAAAATACACCCCAGTAAATACCAAAGTATAAACAATCTCGAATAAAAATGAGATTGTGATATTTCCCTTACCTTAGGTCCGATTTGCTTTGTACGTGTCCGAAGCTCCTGTATAATGGTTTAAATAATGTTATTGAATTTTTCCAGAATCATACATATTGATATGATATCATATATGGTCATATTCATAGCTTCTTGTTAGTAATATTTCATTGTTACTTGTTACTCGGGTCTTTATTGCCTTTTGTTCTTATGCGTGTTTTGCCGAATAAATTCTTATCCTTCTTTTAAGGTTATAGATACCTTATATACAGAATGGTATTAGTGTAACATATATCATATTTATTCATTCAATTCATTTATATAATTACTATGTAATGATGATCATGTAGAACGAGTCGCATCACATCGTGGAGACGGTATTCCGTACGTACGCACGAGTGATGATATCGTTCCTATGATCGTGGAATTGTATTGGAGTATACATATATTATTTCAGCATCAATATTAATTTATAATAATCATAAATAGTTACTCATTACACCATTATACCCATCCTTGTAAGGTGGTGGTGGAAAATAGATTACACCACGGCGTGGAAACGGTATTCCGTACGTACGCACGCGCGGTGATTTCATTTTTCCGTAGGATGGATAGAATGTGAATTAGGGTTGTTTCATATTTATAATAACATATCAGTATGTAAGTAATAATGATGTTATTACTTTATCATGAAACAACTAAATAAGAAGAAGTTGAAAAAGAAAGAAATTGAAAAGATCGGTAATGGATATTACCTCTTCTTTGGAACGCTTCTTTGAATCCTTTACTTAGGGAACTAAGATTGGTCTTTGAAGAAGACCAGGACCTCTAGGACTATTTTAGGGAAGTGGAGAAGGGATTTTGGCAGGGTTTGGCCGAGCTTGAGTGCTCAATTTGGTGTGAGGAGGAGGGGGAGGAGGTGCCCTTTTATAAGGGAGAAGAGGGGCACCTTAGGAATTCTTAAAAATATTAATTTATAATAAATCTAACCCCACTTAAAAACCTCCAAAAATTACTCATATTCTAAGATTAGATGATATGGGGTTGTAATCTCATCAACCAATCAAATTTATACATGTTTGGATCTTATTTTAAACCTTATCATTTTGATTTATCCTTATTTAATCTATTTAAGTTTATTTGTGGTAATAAAATTCTAAATTTTAAATTATAACAAATATTTACTTATTTGTTGTTAATTTTCCATAATTGTTTACTTTATAACATTATAGACGATATAAATATAAATTTATAATTTTTAAATATTTTTGTGATTTTTAAACAATTTTATAATATGTTATTTTTGTAAAATAACTATAGTGTCAATTTTGACACTATTCATTTATTTGAATTTAAATAAAATATATACAGAAGATATGTTCGAACTAAAAGCTTTAATATATTAATAAAAGGTCATATGTATATATAAAATTAGTGTATCACATTAAATAGTTCATATAATATTTATTTTATTATTTTTAAAACCATTTATTTGGTTTATCTCTTAATAAAATAATTACTACATCATTTTTTGTATAATTATTTAATATACTTATTTGTTGTATAAAAATTTAAAATAAAATTCTATGATGAAGATAAATATATTACCTTTCACAATAATACTTTTACTCGAATTTATCATCTTAAAATCACAATATTTAAATTGTTATATTTATTAAATTATGAAGGTGACAACTTTGGAATCATTTAAAATAAAATAATATAAGTGTCATAATCGCTTTTATAAGGCTCCAAATGGTCAAATATTCGACCATTGGATGATTATGGTTTAAATTTACATGTCCAATAAGTTTTGGTTAGGTATTTGTGCATTTTATGGTCACTATTAGTTAAAAAAAACATTATTCTTGATTTTTCACTAGATAAACAATTTCTGCATCACTATTGTGTCATAATTAATGATAATTATTTAATCCCTAAAAATTATAAATAAATTTATATGATGTAGATAATTTCATTAGCTTTCTGTAGACTATTCATGTTCGAAGTTTCATGAAGTTTATCACTAAATTAAAATTAATATACTTATAAAATTTAAGAGAGTGACATGTTTTCACTTTCTTTGGTTTTAATAATAATTAAGTTATTTTTATGGAAAAATGTTCATTAAATGATTCTAATACGACCCTTAGGTGATATGGGTCTACTTTTAGTCATCCAATAGGATTTTGACATTTTTTAGGGTAATTTTAAAATATTATATTTACCCTTAATTACCCGATTTACCTTTAACTATGGTAAATAAAATTTACCGTAGTTACTATTCATAATTCCCAAAAATAAAAAGTAGCTTATTAACATAATTTGGACCCACTGATTACAAATATGGAATCCATTTTTTAAAATTCCATACACAGAAGTTGCAGAAATTAAATTAAAATTAATCCCGTTGTCGAATAAAAACGGGTTTTTGTTTAAAACATTGCAAAAGATTGAATTGATTTAACCTACGAATTCAAGGTAAAATCAATGCTAATGACATACATTATATTAAATGGTAAAAATATATATTCTATTTATACTTTAAAACCATTCAATATTATAATTTAACCACATAAGATATTACGATGAAAAAAGTTGTTTTTAATTAAAATATAGCGTGTTTTTACAATTCATTAAAATGTGAAAGTTACCAGAATAATATGAAAAATTTATCCAAAGTAAATTTTTATTTCTTGATTCCAAAGAAGAATTTTATTTTTTCAAATTGAACTTATAAACATGTCAAAAAATAGATTTAAAGTGGGTGTGCCATCAAAAGGCGGCAAAACTGCATTTTTTTGAAAAATACTTGTTTTACCCGAAAAATTTATTTTGTTCTTATACCATGTTCTAGAAATGTGTAAGATGAATAATAATGTTATAAAATTCAAAATTTAGTTAATACTATTCATAACGGCTAGTTCATGACAATATTATAATAATATAACATTGTTTATTAAAACCCGATATTGTGTACAACACACGCTATCGAGGAAGGTCGCGATTGCGTGTAATGCAAGCCAAGTCAGGGTTGCGTGTTGTGAAAGAATCCTTCATTGTTTCGTATAACAGAATCCAACCATATTTCATTTATACATTTAATATATATATATATATATACTCAATGTTGCGTAGAATAACTATTATCAAAATTGTTTGTAACACGGTCCAAGAATAGTGTTGCGTATACTGCAAGCTAATACGGTGTTGCGTATAGCGCAGGGTAATCTTGGTGTAGAATACAACATAAGACATTAATGAAATTAAAATAATATTTTTCATAAAATCTCGGGGTGTTACATTCTACCCCCCTTAAAATGAATTTCGCCCTCGAAATTCGTCAGGGTTATAAATGGTTTACTATTTGAAAGTTTCATTGATAGAAACCCACATCGTAAAAAGGAATACCCAAACTTATCTTTAAAAAACGAAAGTATGAAACATAATGGTTACCCAAATAAACTAATCACTGGGTTTCCACATAGGTGAAAATATGGATATGGAAGAGAAATCTAACCATCGTGTTCTGATGGAGAGTGGTAGAGAACATGGCTATGGAAAAGCTAGCAATCACAAAGCCAAAAATTTGTGATGATCTAGGGTATCATCTGATTAATCAGATATAAGATCACTAGGAAAACATTTTTTTTTGGTTCTCAAGATCGTTTCCCTAAAGTTGAAGAATTTGAATTAGAATAAATACTTACTTTATTTTGGTACAATCTCACTGTTGTTCGTGCCTTGAACAATTTCCACTTCATCTCTTAAATAAATGAAGTTGAATTTGTTATTCGTGAAGTGTTAGCAGATCATGTGATAGAATGACGGGTCATTCCATCTGTCTCAAACAAAAGGTTAGCAAAAGTTATTAAATATACATAAGTCATTCTATAGTGAGATTAATCATATATGGTTCCTAAAATGGACTTTATACTTTATATATCATACTACTTAATATAATAAAACTAGTTTCTACTAAACAGGGACTTCTTGTAGGCCAGTGGTAGGCGATAAAGGCCAGTCGCACTTCGGTTGTGGGTTCGATTCCCACAGCCTTGTCCAACGCGATGGGCTGTCGCCCGTCCTGCAGGTTGTCCTTTTTCTAAAACTACATTACTATAACATCACATAAATAATATCAAAAAAAAGTTCTATACTTAAACAATACTAACTTATGGTTAACATAATCCATTACAATCTTTCGGCTTATCTAAAATACTTCGGTCCAAGCTCATAGTATAAAGAAAATGATTACTTGAAATGTCGCCAACCAAGCATGTGAATGCCATCATTTATCCCCCATATATCTTGTTGGTCACATTCCAATCATGTGAATACTTTAATGATGTATTCTCTTGAAAAATATGAATACCCATTAAACCTTAGTGAAAACATGAATGCTGTCAAAAGTTAACTCTTTCCACATATCAAAATCCAAAAATTCTATATACTCAAACCATGATATAACCTTCTCCTTATATCAGTCATGAGCTCATGAATACTATCAAACATTTTATTTTCTCCTTATCCCTTCATTATGCGCATATCATCTACATTCCAAAAATATCTGAATAACCTTTCATGGATACTGGTAACATTAATCAGACAACAATGTAACAATCCTTACATGTCTCTTTATTCCATAGTGCCATGAGATTACTTATACAATGTTACACATGATAAACATGTAATCATTCCACTACATTCTTAAACCATTGACCGAGCTTCAACAATTCTTTCATCTCACATATCATTTGTAGTCTCTTCATCATCATCCACATAAATACTTCTCATACGACCATACTGATTATCTTCATGAGACTTTCCCTTAGGGCATTGGTTTGCATAATGCCCGTACATTCCACATTTAAAACATTTAACCATTGTTGATGTCGTAGCAATACCATTATCCTCATCCATGTTGTTAACTGAACCCTTTCCTTTGCATTTACTTGCTTTGTGTCCTTCTTTTCCACACCCAAAGCATCTTCCAGTTCCTTTGAAACATTCTCCTTGATTCCTCTTCCCACATGATTTACATAGGGGAAATTGAACTTTCTTTCCTCTATGATCATCATGAAAATCCATCTTTCTCTTATTAGCCGAGTCAGGAAACATACCAAATTTTACTTTTTTGATCATATTATGAGATTTCTGATTCGGCATAATAATGATGTTTGGACTTCCAAATCCCATTTCATTTGATTGCTTATGAAGAATATCATTCCATTGTCCATCATATCCTCCATTATCGTGAATCATCATGTTTCCATCCATTTTCTAAAACCCAAAAGAATAGTGTGAGAGGCAAAAATCATAATAAAGGGGGAGTAACTTCAATATCTAACATCTTAGGTTTAATTCTATGATCGTTAGCGTAATTATAGTACTATAACCTATACGCATACTTAACCTTAGAGACATCCCTAGACATACCTTAGAAATATTTCTAGGGATCTCATTAAAGTTCTCGCATCCTAGTTTCCAAAGGTTGACTAAACCTTCCCTCTGATACCAACTGTAGAGACCCGAAGCTTGACGTACATGGACTTTACATTAATTTTGCGGAATACTTAGTACATAACAAAAACACACACACAAGGACCGTAATAGTTTAGTGTCTTTGGAAACTCGGAACGTAATCTTCTAATCGTGGTGAAAGATCTTCAATATCTCCCATAAAGATCTTCCCTTTTTTACCTAAAACGTTTCTTTATATCCTGGGGAAAAGAAAACATAAAAGGGTGAGCTCGAATGCTCAGTAAGGGTAAAAAAAAGAAAAATCAATCACATCATATTCATAAGAACATAACTTTTAGAAATCTTAACCTGCAAAAGAGAGCATAATTTCATAACATGGGATAAATCATGGCAGTGAAATGTAATCACAATAATCATAACTTAAAACATGAAACTTTGTGGCATACACACATAATCATAGAGAATCATTTCTTGTTATTCATGACTCATTGCCAAGACTATCTTAGTGGACAAAGTCCCTTTCTGAATCGAGTAACCCTCGTTTCAGTCCTGTTTTACTGAACCGAAATAACCTTCCGTTCCAGCCATGTCTATCTCATGAGATATAAATCTTTACCCAATGCATTGGAGGGAGATATAGGTCCCACCCATCTTATAATGTATCCTTTCTTATGTGTGCCACATAATCATAAACCATACATCATAGCGTAACCCACGTAATAAAAAATGGGATTCTTAACCAACATGACATCATAAAACAATTCATATAAGATAAAGGAATTCATAAAAATATTTCCATCACAACATAATCAAATCCATGTTATAATAGGGATAAAAACAGAACCCTTTTATTATCTTAGATGGAAAATAATTTTGATAAAATACTTGAACTCCATTCTTGAGGAAAATATCCTTTCTACTTCAAAAACATTTTTCCTTTCATAAATGTCATACGACTTTAAAAAAAAGATGATTAAAAATAATCTTGAAAACTTGTAAAGGAAGCTTCTTGTAAATAATGTTTTAAAAATCCATTCATGCCATATAAGTTAAAAAAACATTCTTCTCGTATTTTTGTCGGAAAAGTCAAAAAGTACCTCGTACGAAAAAACGAAAAACGATTCATTTCATATTCTTTACTAAAAACTCACCGAAGGGTAAAATAGGATTTAAACAATTGTAGGTGCATGGAAATAATATTACATATTGTGGAAACATGGATGTGGATGATAAAATACACCCCAGTAAATACCAAAGTATAAACAATCTCGAATAAAAATGAGATTGTGATATTTCCCTTACCTTAGGTCCGATTTGCTTTGTACGTGTCCGAAGCTCCTGTATAATGGTTTAAATAATGTTATTGAATTTTTCCAGAATCATACATATTGATATGATATCATATATGTTCATATTCTTAGCTTCTTGTTAGTAATATTTCATTGTTACTTGTTACTCGGGTCTTTATTGCCTTTTGTTCTTATGCGTGTTTTGCCGAATAAATTCTTATCCTTCTTTTAAGGTTATAGATACCTTATATCCAGAATGGTATTAGTGTATCATATATCATATTTATTCATTCAATTCATTTATATAATTACTATGTAATGATGATCATGTAGAACGAGTCGCATCACATCGTGGAGACGGTATTCCGTACGTACGCACGAGTGATGATATCGTTCCTATGATCGTGGAATTGTATTGGAGTATAAATATATTATTTCAGCATCAATATTACTTTATAATAATCATAAATAGTTACTCATTACACCATTATACCCATCCTTGTAAGGTGGTGGTGGAAAATAGATTACACCACGGCGTGGAGACGGTATTCCGTACGTACGCACGCGCGGTGATTTCATTTTTCCGTAGGATGGATAGAATGTGAATTAGGGTTGTTCCATATTTATAATAACATATCAGTATTTAAGTAATACTGATGTTATTACTTTATCATGAAACAACTAAAGAAGAAGAAGTTGAAAAAGAATGAAATTGAAAAGATCGGTAATGGATATTACCTCTTCTTTGGAACGCTTCTTTGAATCCATTACTTAGGGAACTAAGATTGGTCTTTGAAGAAGACCAGGACCTCTAGGACTATTCTAGGGAAGTGTAGAAGGGATTTTGGCAGGGTTTGGCCGAGCTTGAGTGCTCAATTTGGTGTGAGGAGGAGGGGGAGGAGGTGCCCTTTTATAAGGGAGAAGAGGGGCACCTTAGGAATTCTTAAAAATATTAATTTATAATAAATCTAACCCCACTTAAAAACCTCCAAAAATGACTCATATTCAATGATTAGATGATATGGGGTTGTAATATCATCAACCAATCAAATTTAGACATGTTTGGATCTTATTTTAAACCTTATCATTTTGATTTATCCTTATTTAATCTATTTAAGTTTATTTGTGGTAATAAAATTCTAAATTTTAAATTATAACAAATAATTACTTATTTGTTGTTAATTTTCCATAATTGTTTACTTTATAACATTATAGACCATATAAATATAAATTGATAATTTTTAAATATTTTTGTGATTTTTAAACAATTTTATAATATGTTATTTTTGTAAAATAACTATAGTGTCAATTTTGACACTATTCATTTATTTGAATTTAAATAAAATATATACAGAAGATATGTTCGAACTAAAAGCTTTAATATATTAATAAAAGGTCATATGTATCTATAAAATTAGTGTATCACATTAAATAGTTCATATAATATTTATTTTATTATTTTTAAAACCATTTATTTGGTTTATCTCTTAATAAAATAATTACTACATCATTTTTGTATAATTTTTTAATATACATATTTGTTGTATAAAAATTTAAAATAAATTTCTATGATGAAGATAAATATATTACCTTTCACAATAATACTTTTACTCGAATTTATCATCTTAAAATCAAAATATTTAAATTGTTATATTTATTAAATTATGAAGGTGACAACTTTGGCATCATTTAAAATAAAATAATATAAGTGTCATAATCGCTTTTATATGGTTCCAAATGGTCAAATATTCGACCATTGGATGCTTATGGTTTACATTTACATGTCCAATAAGTTTTGGTTAGGTATTTGTGCATTTTATGGTCACTATTAGTTAAAAAAACATTATTCTTGATTTTTCACTAGATAAACAATTTCTGCATCACTATTGTGTCATAATTAATGATAATTATTTAATCCCTAAAAATTATAAATAAATTTATATGATGTAGATAATTTCATTAGATTTCGGTAGACTATTCATTTTCGAAGTTTCATGAAGTTTATCACTAAATTAAAATTAATATACTTATAAAATTTAAGAGAGTGGCATGTTGTCACTTTCTATGGTTTTAATAATAATTAAGTTATTTTTATGGAAAAATGTTCATTAAATGATTCTAATACGACCCTTAGGTGATATGGGTCGACTTTTAGTCATCCAATAGGATTTTGACATTTTTTAGGGTAATTTTAAAATATTATATTTACCCTTAATTACCCGATTTACCTTTAACTATGGTAAATAAAATTTACCGTAGTTACTATTCATAATTCCCAAAAATAAAAAGTATCTTATTAACATAATTTGGACCCACTGATTCCAAATATGGAATCCATTTTTTAAAATTCCATACACAGAAGTTGCAGAAATTAAATTAAAATTAATCCCGTTGTCGAATAAAAACGGGTTTTTGTTTAAAACATTGCAAAAGATTGAATTGATTTAACCTACGAATTCAAGGTAAAATCAATGCTAATGACATACATTATATTAAATTGTAAAAATATATTCTATTTATACTTTAAAACCATTCAATATTATAATTTAACCACATAAGATATTACGATGAAAAAAGTTGTTTTTAATTAAAATATAGCATGTTTTTACTATTCATTAAAATGTGAAAGTTACCAGAATAATATGAATAATTTAACCAAAGTAAATTTTTATTTCTTGATTCTAAAGAAGAATTTTATTTTGTCAAATTTAACTTATAAACATGTCAAAAAATAGATTTAAAGTGGGTGCGCCATCAAAAGGCGGCAAAACTGCATTTTTTTGAAAAATACTTATTTTACCCGAAAAAATTATTTTGTTCTTATACCATGTTCTAGAAATGTGTAAGATGAATAATAATGTTATAAAATTCAAAATTTATTTAATACTATTCATAACGGCTAGTTCATGACAATATTATAATAATATAACATTGTTTATTAAAACCCGATATTGTGTACAACACACGCTATCGAGGAAGGTCGCGATTGCATGTAATTCAAGCCAAGTCAGGGTTGCGTGTTGTGAAAGAATCCTTCATTGTTTCGTATAACAGAATCCAACCATATTTCATTTATACATTTAATTAATATATATATATACTCAATGTTGCGTAGAATAACTATTATCAAAATTGTGTGTAACACGGTCCAAGAATAGTGTTGCGTATACTGCAAGCTAATACGGTGTTGCGTATAGCGCAAGGTAATCTTGGTGTAGAATACAACATAAGACATTAATGAAATTAAAATAATATTTTTCATAAAATCTCGGGGTGTTACATTATCGGTAGCTCGGTCTACCGGTAGCTGTAGCTTACCGGTATCTCTTAGCTACTGGTGGCTCTCGCCTACCCCCATGGGGTTTCTTTGCAGTATCGCTCCCTTTTTGCACAAATTGGGTTTTAAACCCTATTTGGCCCCTTTAAGATTGTTTTAAAGCCTGGTAATGTCCCCTAAATTTTTTAATTAAATATTTAATGAATTAAACTGGTGTGTTCATCGGTTTAAACTGCCTGACCCTTTAATAATGTGTCGGGCCGCGTGGTCAACCCAAACCCCCCACTCCTTATGTGGTTCCACGTTGTTATCTCAACCATCCCCGGACCTTATAAACTAAAGGGTTGGCCTTGGGTTTCTTCTTTTCCCGATCACCCTGTTCTAGTAGTACCCTTCGTTCAGATGAACCGCTTTTGGTTCAGGCGAGCTGCATCGCTATCTGTGGAATTCTATGCCCAGGTTCAGTGTCGATCGTTGATCAACTAGTTGGGAATTTCTCATTCATCTCTCCTTTCATTTTTTGTATCAAGTGGAGTTGGAATGCTTTTGATTATGTAGAATTGGATGAACCAAACCTAAATAAAGATAATGAATGGATTCTATATAGAACTATGGGGGGATATGATTAATGAAGCTGCTCTGTTTTATGATCTTCTTTTCTGAATTGTGCGGGCATATGCCTAATGAAAATCATGGCTGTTGTTGGTCTTTCTCTGTGCACTAATGAAACCATGGTGATGTTTTAAATGGCATATTTTGTAGTCATGAACTCATGCTATGGAATGTAAATTGGTTAATCACGTATATCCAGCTGATTAAATTGAGGCATCAGGATCAATCCTTTCTGTGATAACCCCGGTTAAAGAACACAGAAATTGAAATCATGGAGTGTGTTAAATATTATAATTCTAAAAATACTGGCATGGGAATGCTTAGTGGTGGTGGTTTGGTTTTTTTTACTTCACGGGCCGTTTGCTGGGTGATGTGGGTGGGGACATGATCCCCTGTTGTTATGAATTTAGTGGTTGAGAATTTTTAGACCGGGTGGGTGCCTTGTTTATATCATGAATTGGGGTGGAATCCTCTGTTGTTGAGAAACCTTTTGTCTCCTGGATATTGGACATGGGGCTGTATCTTAGGGGTTTCTTTGGTTTCTGTGGATTTACGAGGGAACCAGGTGTGGATGTTGTAGTTAATGATTGACTGTTTGATTTCCTTCACTTGTTCTTATTCTTGCTAGTTGCCCAAGTAGGTGCAGAACATAGTTAAACATCATTACTGAGCATGGAAACAAATGGTACAAATGGATTTTGTTGGCGAGAGTTGTGACTCAGACTTGAGTGTTGTTTTTGTTCTTTAGGCTGGCTGAAGAAAAACCTAAACTTGGGAGAGTTCTTGTTACCAATATATATATACTCTTAGTTTTTTTTATTCTTATTCGTGCCCCACCCATGTTGAGCACTTAGTGCCGAACACCCCCATTTCATGGGGGGGTGTTTTTCCCAACACTTCAATTAGTGGCTGGTTATTAGCTCCTTTCTGGTCCCTTTCCCGGGTAGCCCAAGTATCTTCGGGTAGGCTGTGATGTTTGAGGTCCATTATTAGCCCATGAACTTTTGGGCAGGGTATTGTGGTGGTTATGGCCCACGTGTGTGCGGGCAGGTAGTTTCCCAAGTATCTCTGGGATGAGGCCCAGGTGTCTTTAGGGCGTGGTAGTGGATCTTCTAGCCCATGTATCTTCGAGAGTGGCGGTGGTTGTTCTGGACTAGGTGTTTTCAGGCGTGGTTACGTGTGACAGTTATGTCCCAGGTGTGTGCGGGCAGGGTTTGGCAGTGGGACTATGTGAGGTTGTGGCCCAGGTGTGTGCGGGTGGGGTGTGGTACTCTGACTATGGTGAGAATGGCATGATTGGTTTGATGCATATGATGTCTTCAATAACTAGTGGGAAAGTGGCGCGGGGTACCCAACATCAATGTTCTCTTATTATATATATTACTTGAATTGCGTTATTTGGGGAGTGTGCCTTGGTGAGGCTTGGGAGGATATTTTACCTTGTTAGGTGTTTGGTTTACACTTTTTCTCATGGGACTTTAGTACGTTCCCCCAGTTGTGAACGATAGTCTTTGGTTTTCCCTACTGAGTATACTTGTATGCTCACCCTACTTATATAAAACTGCTTTCAGGTTTCCAGGAGGACTTCGGGGATCACGCATGACCATACTAGCTCGGACCTTTGGGGCAGTTGTAGTTGCTGTTTTTCTTTCTTTTGTACTTTACCCTTGTAGTCACTTTGTACTTTGTGGTTTTTACTTTTGTAAAATGCATTGGGAATGGTTCTTGGATTTACTTTTACTTTCCTATTTTGGTGTTTTTGGGATTTACAATCTTATCTCCTGATCCTATTAAAAGAAACAGGGTAATGCCTTACATTTAGTGTGTGATTTTATACCCTTGGTGCTAGTTTCCACTCCTGGACCTATTGAGGGCGGGTTTCAAGGGACATTATCTCTCCTTCAACGTAAAGAAGGAAGGGCCTGGCAATCTTCTGACCCTTCCCTCCTTTTGGTGAAGGCGGGTCATGTCAGAATGGTATGAGAGGTATGGTTGAGAGATAGGATAATGTCTGGAGTTAGGCACAATGATGATTTCATGGGATGGTAGGTCAGTAGTGTTGGGTGACCTTGGTACATGAATTAGGCCAGGTAAGACCAGTTAGGATACGAGATTTTAGGGCCCCCCGTGATCTGATTAAAGGACTCTAGACCTACCGAATGACCAAGTGAGTCCATGCTGATTGTAGGGTAGACACCCTAGGAAAGGAACATACATCATAATGAATTTTGTTCTCGTGTTTATGGGGTGTCTTGGGATTTAAGAATAAATATAATGTTTAAGAAGTTTTAAGAACAATATTCTGCACTACATGGGATTAGAAATTACTTGTTTACCTTGCAGTTATGGCACATGTAAGGCGACCATGTTTGGTGTAGGCGATCGAGGCCCCAGAGACTACCATGGCCGATCAGCAGAGAGCTGATCGAGAGGAGGAGGATGAATAGTGGAAGAGGACACTTCGGGCCTTCCAGCGACAGAACCTCGAGAAGTATGAGGCCATCACCTCTGATATGAAGACGAAGGACTAGAAAGAAGAACTTGTGATAGTCTTTGGCTTGATCCGGGGTCCAACCGAGTTCTGGGTTCCTCTGGTCATCAGCCAGATGCGGGGAGCAGTGCGTTAGTGGTGGACGCGTTACCTGGGGGAGACGAGAGAGGCTGAGGTGTCATGGGTTGATTTCGAGAGGGAGTTCCGGGCGGAATTTCTCTCTTCAATGATGAAGGCGGAAAAGAGACAGGAGATAATCTCCCTATAGCAGGGGAGTATGTCAGTGAGGGAGCTAGGAATCAGGTTTAAGGACCTCTTACATTTTTATCCGGACCACTTTCCCGACGAGGAGTCTCGGGAAATACGTTTAGAGGAGGCGCTCCGACCCTCCCTCTAGTATGTTGTTACGCCCTTTACCCTGGCGACAAACATCGAGGTCCATAAGAAGGCTGAAGTGGTGGAGAGGATGCACGCTCTCAGAGGTGTGTCACGAGAGGGTATCCAGCTGGGTCCATCGAAGGGGAAGGCCATCAGTACGAGGCCTCCAACGTTAGGACCCTCCAGGTTCTGATGAGCTGGGAGCAGGCCGCAGCAATTCTAGTTCCGGTCCCCTGGTCCTCGACCTTTTCCTTCGGGCCTGGGACCGCGGTGCTTCGTCTGTGGGAGCCATGGACATCTCTGGAGTCATTGACCGGACCGGGTATAGTACGGCGTTGGCGGACATCCCCAACACCCTCCCCAGCAGCAACTTCCAGCAAGGCCATTCTAGCAGCAGCAGCATGGACAACGAGCTCCCCCTCCTCCGAGGGAAGATGTAGGAGGAGGAGGCCGACCTCAGGGCACTTTTCAGGGAAATCGACCGAGGCGTGGTCAGGGAGGTGGCCGACATCTGAGGTAAAAGGAGCTGGGCGTGGACAGTTACACGCCACAGAGGCAGCAGTTCTAGTAGGGCTGGAGGTTGTTTGAGGCATGATTAGTTTGTTCAGTACCCTTTCTTATGCCTTGTTCGATACTGGAGCTTCTCACTCCTTTGTTGCTCCCAGTATAGCCCATGCCTTGGTTCGAGATGCCGAGAGACTTCCAGTGCCCCTAGTGCTGAGCACACCAGTTTGAGGTTAGAACGAATTGTTATTTGTTTTTCGAGGATGCAGACTGATGATAGGGCCACATCAGTTGGGTAAGGATCTTCTTCTGCTATAGATACAACCATACTATGTCATCCTAGGAATTGATTGGCTATTCTATGTGTGTGCCTTCATTGAATTCTTTTGAGGAAGGGTTGTTTTCTCAGACATGGGCGGCCAACGTGTTACCTTCACCGGCGAGCGGAGCAGTCAGAAGGGAAGCAGGTTAGAGGAACCCCTCCTCTCCTTGTTAGCTGAGCTGTCAGTAGATTCAGTAGGTGCTGAAATGGTGGAGGTGCCAGAGATCGTCAGTGAGTTTATGGACGTCTTTCCTGAGGAGGTGATGAATCTACCCCCTCGACGGGATATGGAGTTTGGGATAGACTTGCAGCCTAGTGCTCCTCCGATCTCGATGGCTCCTTACTGTATGGCACCTTCATAGCTACGAGATTTGCGGATTTAGATTGACGATCTGATGAAGAGAGGTTATGTTTGACTAAGTGCGTCACTATGGGGTTCTGCAGTCTTGTTCACAAGGAAGGCATATGGTGGTCTCAGGTTGTACATAGACGATAGGAGGCTGAATCAGGTGACGATTAAGAATCACTACCCTCTTCCAAGGATAGACGATCTTTTCGACCAGCTGAATGGGGCAGGATGGTTCTTGAAGGTCGACCTGCGTTATGGGTTCCACCAACTGAATGTGAAGGAATGAGAAATCCCGAAGACAACCTTCAGGTGAAGATATGGGCACATTGAGTTCTTAGTCATGCCTTTTGGTGTTACTAATGCCCCAGCTGTGTTCATGGAGATTATGAACTCCATCTTTTGAGACTACTTGGATCGGTTCATGGTTGTGTTCATTGATGGCATCATGATCTATTCAAGATCAGAGGAGGACCATGCAGGGAACCTGAGGATGATTTTGGAGGTCCTTCGACAACCTCAGCTCTGTTGGAATTTGTCAAAATGAAAATTCTGGACACGAGATGTGCACATCCTCAGGAAGGTGGTGTCCGGGTAGGGGGTAGCGGTGGACCCATCAAAGGTTGAGGAAGTTGTTTCTTGGGAAGCACCCAAAAATTTGGCAGAGGTCCGTAGTTTCCTCCGGCTTGCGGGTTACAATCGAAGGTTCATACCCAACTTCTCCCGATTTGTAGCCCCTTTGATAGCCCTGAACAAGAATGACCAGGTTTTCATGTGGAGTGAGCAGTGCGAGTCAACCTTCATCTATCTGAAGAAGAAGTTGGTTAGTGCCCCAATGCTGAGATTACTAGAAGAAGGGGTGGCGTATGAGGTGTTCTGTAATGCTTCAAAACAATCCTTGGGATGTGTGTTGATGCAGCGACAAGGGGTGATCTCTTACGGGTCTAGGAAGTTGTTCCCTCATGAGCGTAATTATGCCACCCACGACCTGGAGCTTGCAGCGGTCATTTTTTCACTGAAGTTATGGCGGCACTACCTCATCGGATAATGCTTTGTGGTCCTCACAGATCACAAAAGCTTGAGGTATATCTTCTTCCAGCGGGTCCTAATCTTACGGTAGTGGAGTTGGATGGAGTTCCTACAAGATTACGACTTCGAGATCTCCTACACTTCAGGGAAGGGGAATGTATTGGCTGATGCCTTGAGCAGGAGATCATGGAAGGATGCGGTGCGAGATTCGGCAGACACCTGGATGGCAATGTAGGAGTTGGATGCCTTACACCTGGATGTGAGGATGGATAGCGGTAGAGGTTTCCTGTATCATATGGATGTACAATGTTATCTGTTTCATCATGTGGAGGAATCTTTGTGGGGAGATGCCGCATGCAAAGTTATATGTGACCGAGTTGACCAGGGAAATGCTTCGGAAGGATGGACGGAGGATGGCCAAAACCATATGCTTTTCCAGGGAAGGCTGTTTGTTCCAGAGGCGATGCACAGCTAGGTCCTCTGTGAGTTCCACCACTCACCCATAGTTGTACACCCTGTAGTGTCTATGATGTACCAGGGACTGAAGATATTATTTCGGTGGCCCGGAGGGAAGCGAACCGTGGAAGAGTTTGTGGCCTAGTGCTTATTGTGTCAGAATGTGAAGGATGAACACCGAGTTCCAGGCAGCCTACAGTAGTCTCTAGATGTCCCCAAGTGGAAGTGGGATTACATCTCGATGTATTTCGTCATGGTACTACACAAGGTCCAAGGGGGATACGACGCCATCTGGGTGGCAGTGGGCCGGTTGACGAAATCGGCTCACTTTCTGGCGATCAAGGAGTCGAGTGCAGTGGATGCTTTGACATGAAAGTATGTGGATCAGGTGGTGCATTTGCATGGATTTCCAAGGTCTATAGTCACAGAGAGGGATTTATGGCTTTCCTCATGAGTCTAGAGAGGATTGCAGCATGCTTTTGGCACCCAGCTGCGCCTTAGACTGTTTTCCAGCCCCAGAGAGATAGACAGACAGAGCACACCATCCAGACCTTGGAGGATATACTGCAGGCATGTGTTATGGACTCAGGAGGATCGTGGGTGCGATACTTTCCTCCGGTAGAGTTTTCCTAAAATAATAGCTACCACTCTACCATTGGTATGGTCCCGTTTGAAGCCTTGTACGGGAGGTCATACCGTTCACCTGTGTGTTGGACCAAAGTAGGAGAGGCATGCATCCTTGGCCCGGAGGTGGTACAGAGCACGACAGAGAAGGGTTAGCTCATATGGGAATGGTTGTTGGTGACCCAGGACCGACAGAAGTCATATGCTGATACCAGGAGGAGGCCCTTGGAGTTTGAGGTTGGAGATGACATGTTCATGAAGGTCTCCCCTCGGCGTGGACAAAAGAGGTTTGGAAAAGGGAATTAAGCTTTATCTAAGGTTCATCAGACTCCTCGAAGTGATGCGGAGGGTTGGTGAAGTGGCATATCTGCTAGCACTACCACCTCTACTACAGAGGATACATGATGTATTCCATGTGTCCCAGCTTCGTTGTTACCTGCACGACGATTCACACGTCCTTGATTTGGGAGAGCTAGACATCGAGGATGATGTGACTTTTGTGGAATGGATATTGATGATTGAGGATCATGAAGAGAAGGTGCTCCGTGGGTGGACAATCCCCTTGGTTCGTGTGTTATGGAGACATGATGGGATTGAGAAGAGTACGTGGGGGAGGGAAGCACAGATGCGTACCCAGTACCCATAGTTGTTTTGAGATTTGTACTGTTCAGTTTATAGCTGTTTTGGTAGAACATTTTACTTTGATGGCTATGAAATACTGGTTTTCTTTCCTCTGAATGTGTGTAAAATGTCCTGGCTATGGGGAGGGGAGGACCTGACCCCTAATCAAGATGCATTATGGTGGATGCGATTAAACCCATGCGGGTGTGTTAGTTCCGCCCAAAGCGGATAGTATCTTGACATGGGGATGGAGACTCCCCAACTAACATGGCTGGGTAGTTTGACATGGTATGTTGTTTGGTTCTTGACAAAAAGGCGTTCTTAGTTAATAATGAGGTTCACTCCTGAGAGGTATCTTTTGAAGATGTTGTTCGGAATCTCTCTTTATTTCTGGGTTGTTTTGATTCTCGATGACGAGAATCGTTTAAGAGGTATCTGATGTAGTGGCATGTGTTTTCGGGGTCCATTACTTTGTGAAAATATCATGTTGGGTTTTCTAGTCTGGGAATCTCAGTGAAGTGTGGCCTAACGGTTAGCCTACCAGTAGCCTTAGCCTACCGGTAGTAGGCCTACTAGTTTCTCGGTCTAACGGTAGTCAGATCCTACCGCTATCTCTGTCTTCTGGTAGCTCAGTCTACCTATAGCTGCATCTACCAGTAGCTCTATCTACTGGTATCTCGGTCTACCGGTAGCTACAGCTTACCGATAGCTTGGTCTACTGGTCTCTACAGCATATCGGTAGCTCGGTCTACCGGTGGCTCTCGCCTACCCCCACGGGGTTTTTTCAGTAGCGCTCCCTTTTTGCGCAGATTGGGTTTTAAACCCTATTTTGACCCCACTAAGCTTTTTTTAAAGCCCAGTAATGCCCATAAATGTTTTAACTAAATAATTAATGAATTAACCTAGTGTGTGCGTCGGTTTAAACTGCCTAACCCTTTCATAACGTGTGGGGACACGTAGTCAACCCACGACCCCCGCTCCTTACGCGATTCCATGTTGTTATCTCAACCGTCCCCAACCCTTATAAAATAAAGGGTTCTCCGTGGGTTTCTTCTTTTTTCAATAACCCTGTGCTAGTAGTACACTTCATTCAGATGAACCACTTTTGTTTCAGGCGAGCCACATCGCTATCCGTGGAATTCCACGCCTAGGCTCAGCGTCGATCGTTGATCAACAGGTAGGGAATTTCTCCTTCATCTCTCTTTTTTTGTGTATCATGCGGGGTGTGCATGCTTTTGATTATGTAGAATTAGATGAACCAAACCTAAATAAAGATAATGAATGGATTCTATAAAGAACTAACGGGGGGTTGTGATTGATGATGCTTCTCTATTTTATGATCTTCTTTTCTGAATTGTGCGGGCTTACGCCTACTGAAAATCATGGTCGTTGGTGGACTTTCTCTCTATAGTAATTAAACCTTGTTGATGTTTTAAATGGATTATTCTGTAGTTGTGACCTCGTGTTTTGGAACGGAAATTGGTTAATCACGTATATTCGGCTGAATAAAATGAGGCATCATGATTAATCCTTTCTGTGATAACCTCGGTTAATGCACACAGAAATTGAAATCATGGAGTGTGTTAAATCATATAATTCTGAAAATACCGGCATGGTCCTGCTTAGTGGTATTGGTTTGGTTGTTTTTACTTCACGGTCTATTTTCTAGGCGATGTGGGTGGGGATGTGATCCCCTTTTGTTATGGATTCAGTGGTTGTGAAATTTAAGACCGGGTGGGTACCTTGTTTATATCACAAATTAGGGTGGAATCATCTGTTGTTGAGAAACCTTTTGGCTCCTGGATATTTGACATGGGGCTATATCTTGGGGTTTTCTTTGGTTGTTGTGGATTTACGAGTGAACCAGGTGTGGATGTTGCAGTTAATGATTGACTATTTTATTTCCTTGGCTTGTGATTATGCTTGCTAGATGCCCATGTAGGTGCAGAACATAGTTAAACATCATTACTGAACATGAAAACAAATCGGAAAAATGGATTTTGTTGGCGAGAGTTTTGACTCGGAGTTGAGTGTTGTTTGTGTTCATTAGGCTGGATGAAGAGAAACTAAAGCTTGGCAGAGTGCTTGTTACCTATATATATACTCGTAGTTTTTGTGTTTCTTATTCGCACCCCACCCATGTTGAGTACTTAGTGTCGAACACCCTCATTTCATGGGGGAAGGTGTTTTTCCCAACACTTCTATTAGTGGCTGGTTATTAGCTCCTTTCTGCTCCCTTTCCCTGGTATCCCATTATCTTCGGGCAGGCTGTGATGTCCTGAGGTCCATTATTATCCCAAAAACCATCAGGCAGGGTAGTGTGGTGGTTATGGCCCTGGTGTGTGCGGGCAGGTAGGTTCCCAAGTATCTTCAGGATGAGGCCCAGGTGTCTTCGGGCGTGTTAGTGGATCTTCTAGCCAAGGTGTCTTCGGGCATGGCGATGGTTGTTCAAGCCTAGGTGTTTGCAGGCATCGTTACGTGTGCCATTTGTGGCCCAGGTCTGTGTGGGCGGGGTTTGGAAGTGGGACTGTGTGAGGTTGTGGCCCAGGTGTGTGTGGACGGGGTGTGGCAGTGGGACTGCGGTGAGAATGGTGGGATTAGTTCGATTCATAGGATGTCTTCAATAACCAGTGGGAAAGTGGCGTGGGGTACCCAACATCCATGTGCCCTTATTGTATATATTACATGACTTGCGTTATTTTGGGATTGTGCCTTTGTGAGGATTGGGTGGAAAGTTTTCCTTATTAGGTGTTTGGTTTACTCTTTTTCTCACGAGACATTAGTGCGTTCCCCCACTTTTTCAAGAGAGTCTTTGGTTTTCCCTACTGAGTATACTTTTATGCTCACCCTACATATATAAAACTGCTTTCAGGTTTCTAGGAGGACTTTGGGGATCGTGCGGGACCATACTAGCTCGGACCTTTGGGGCAGTTGTAGTTGCTGTTTTTCTTTCTTTGGTAAATTAACCTTGTAATCACTTTTTACTTTGAGGTTTTTACTTTTGTAACATGCATTGGGAATGGTTCATGGATATACATTTACTTTCCACTTTTGGTGTAGTTTGGATTTACCATCTTATCTCCCAATCCTATTAAAAGAAGGATGGTAGTGCCTTCCATTTAGTTTGTGATTCTATACCATTGGTGCTAGTCGCCACTCCGGGACCTATTGAGGGAGGGTTTTGGGGGTCAATATCTCTCCTTCAACATAAAGAAGGAAGGGCCTGGAAATCTGCTGACCCTTCTCTCCATTTGGTGAAGACGGGTCGTGACAGATACCATCAAAAAATATGGTTTTCTATCCTAATTCCTTGACCATTATAGAAACTATACACCTCAACCACTTCTACACTAGATTTATAAATATTATTATTAAATATTTAATAATTATATATATCTTGAAGAGGTGATTGAATGTTATTTTATATTATTTTAATGTTAAATAAACATACCCTTTATGATAAAAATAATTATATATCAACGGATTAAATAATTTTAGCATATTGAATAATCCATCACTATTATAAAAAATCAATGAAAGGGACAGTATATTTTTTTATAGTAGCCTCAAATTTAAGAGAGTGTCTAAATAAGGAATTCCACTAATTTGATTATCTTTTGGAGTGTATAAAAATATCGGAATCCCACTCACATTACTTAATAGGAATTAATAGTCAATAAATATTAATAAAAGGGTAATTCATTAAAATCCAATTATATAAAAGATATTTTCAGAACAATCAACTATAGAGTAATTGAAACTAAAATATCTTCTTGTACAGAACCATTCAAGGCCCATGAAAGCTATTAATAATCAATAAAATAAAAAATGATAAATATTAATCAATAAAAAATGAATTTTTCTAAGATGGGTACCGTAAAAAAAACCCAATAAAAATATCATATTCAATGGTGTACAAACTATATCAAATATGTACCTATTTGTGATAATATTTTAATCATTAAAATAACCTACCATGAAATCCCTAATCACCAATACATCAAATTTGATTCTATACAGTAATAAGATATCATCAATTGAAGGTCACCAATGATTATAAATATCATTATTTATGATATAAAGTGATCTCTATATATTTATACTTAATCCCAATAGATGTTCATAAATATCCTGGAGAGATTTCTTTTGTAAAATGAATTTCCATCACATAAAATTGTTTCACATAATCTCCCAATTTATTCCTCGTTATGATGAACAGCAAATGTTAACTCTTATAATCTGTTTATAAAAAATAATGTTCTAGGATCCCATAAATTTGTTATGTTTGGGAAAACATTTGAAGTAATCCAATTCAAATAACACCACTATATAATTATATTGTTAAAGTCAATCATGTTTTCATTACCTTATTCACATTATCACAATTTTATCTCATACACTAATTGTTTTATCATTTTTTCTTAATATTTTCATCATATAAACAATTTATTTAGTTTTGGAACTATTATATACTATTAATATATTTTATCACCTCTATCGAACATTCACTCTTCATCACACACACTTAAAAAAATAATTGAATAAGAGAAAAAATAAATAAATAAATAAATTATAAAAAAATATTTTACTCTAGTATGTGTAGTTATAAAACATTTATATAATTGAATCCGATATCATGATTTTATATTTATTTTATTTTTCTATATATATAGTATTTTCCTATATTTTATATTATAATTCTCATAAAGACTTGTGTGTAAGTTATGGTTTTATATAATGTGGTCAATTCTCATTTCGTTAAATATTTTTTAGAATAAACATAAATATTATTTCATTTCTTTTATGAAATGACATGTTAATATTTTTTATATTATATATAGAATATTGACGTATGAAACTAATTGGATATCATGTTATATTCAAATCATGTTTGAGAGATTTCTTGATTGTTTATTTAACAATGCTAAAGATAGTGGTAACATACACATCCATTGTTATAATTATGATTGAATACCTGGGTTATGTCATGAATAAGTTAGATAAAATATAATAATAAATGATTTTTAGACATACTACTATGTGTAATATCACAATTGGTTAAAAAATAAGTCTCTAAATCTTCATGATCTGAATGTGAGGACAGGATTGGATTATTTATTTTGTGATCGGTTTCCATTTATTCATTATCGTAAGACATAGAGGATTCCAACACATTAAGACATAGATATTATCACACATGATTCAAGTAATGAAATTTATCATGTTGATAGTGTGAAAAAATTGTATTAGGTTTCCATTACTCTATTATTTTGGCGATGTGGTAAAATGAAAAGGTTGGAGTTTTTAATCATACTGTTTCAAGTGAAATACTTGTAAGAGATTTATAATTCTTCTATCGATTAAATTACTACCTTTTTAAAGGACTTACTTATAGATCAGGTAGATATTAAAACATAAAATTATATTTCTTGGATGTTTTTTTGAGGAATATATATTTTCTAAAAACAAAATTCATTCTCTGCTGAAATAATTCAGTTTATTCATGAAGCAAACCATAGAGAAAAATGAGTAAATAAAATGTGTCACATCCCAATGGAAGCAAAATGCTAATGGAACACCATCTTTTGTTCCAAAAAAAGTAATGTAGAACTTTCCATTGATTCCCATACTAGAGAATCATTTTATATCTGGTGAAATATAATTTTTAATGGGTTGGCATGACACCGAGAGAATAAAGGTAAATGATGAGTTCATTCATCATTCAAACAGATTTACAAGGTAGACATTAAAATCTTTATGTTTTAATTTTTTATCTAACATGTTTAATTTGAGGATGGGTGTTTCATGTGGAATTTTAGTTTGTATGAGAACTTTCTCACTTCACACAACAAATGCATTGTTTTTATTCACATTTTTAATTTTCTTCCATGGTTTTGTGTGAAGAAAATATTAAACTTCATTAGTATACTCATAACTAGATCTTCTTATTTTTGTAATTATATATATTTATTTATGAAAACATTAATAAAATTGTGGAAAAAAATTTATAAAGTGGGTGTGCACAAATATGATGCATGTTTGAATGATATAATTCAGATGTGTATTGTTCTTATCTGGAAGATAAATGATTTTCATAATTATGCAATGGTGTATTGATGGTGAATTAATGAAAAACTATCATTTCCCATTTTTGATGAATACATGATCCATATGACAGAAATATCACCATAGTTTTAGTTTTATGGGAATTCATCAATACATTCCTATAGAACATCTGTATTGTAATAAACTTTGAAGGTTTCACAATAACATGCAGACCGAAAATAAACCTTGGTGGATTAGGGTATCCAACCATAATTTCATCCAATGAGCATATTTGAAAGTAAAATGAATGGGTTGTGTGATTCTTATGTGATGAAATCGGAAAAAAAATATAAATTTCCTGAGTACTATACAATATTAATTTTATTTATTTATATTCATGAAACATATCAAAACACATCAATATTAGAGTGTTGATGTTTAAGTTGTTGAAGACTCATGATTATCACATCCTTCTCGATTGGTTGATTCCAATAGAAATTAATAATCTATTGTCAAATTAAGTATGTTTTTGAGTTACTAATTTGTTCCATTTATATATAGATCTATATCCTAACATTTCTTCCATGTAATTATTTTAAATAATTTTGGAAAATGAACCATTAATTTTGTGTGAGTTAGAGAAAATATTTCTTCCATAAATTTTAAAATTCGGGGAGCATGTAACTACGCATATTTTAACCGAAAAAGAACTTATAGGACCTGTTTTTTATGTATATAACTGAAGTAAATATGTACACATTAAAATATTATGTCTGTAAAAGGAATCATTGTACACTGATATTGTTTATACTAAATGAATCATCCCTATGACAGATGAAATATTGATATTTGGTACCATTTCAATTTCTATAAATACATGAATATCATTTAATTTTCCTTCTAGATTTTCAATCACTTTTCTAATTAACTTCCATAATAATATATATGTTATCTAACCTTAACCATGAAATCAATACCATAGGGAATGAAAAAATAAAAATTAATATCTCAATGAAATAGTTGTAAATGAACATAAATGGACTATATTATAAATAAAATTGATTTAAATGTTTATTAATTAAGAAATTAGTTAATTTAATTTTATTATCTTGGTTGTTAACTGAATATGAATAATGATTATAGGCCTATATAAGGGATCTTTCTAAACAACCCGGTTTTATATGGGCTATGTCATATCTCCCAAAAACTCACTTCCTATATTTAAAAATATAATATACAAACACTATATTAGTTATCAATGTCCCAATAAAAACACACACACAAATATATATAATTATATCTAGGTTAATTGACCATTCCTTTATGGGGAATTCATATTTTAAATATTTTGTTCTTAATTACATTTGTTATGAATGGCCTATTAAAGGAAAATTCTCAGTTTTTCAACCACATTTCAAGTACCCAAATTTTTTTAAAAAAATTTCATTGATTATAAAAGACTCATTAAATTGTGGAAATACATTTTATCTAAATTATTGTATTTTATATTATTATGAAAATACCCACTTTAATTTTTTTGACTATTTTTTCTAAAAACAAACTTAAAATTAATATTTCTAAAACAATTAATCCACTCAATTTTACATCTTCAATTCAGGTGGACTCATTTTCTTGTCTAAAATTCATATTTTTATCTAAGGTTATAAAATAATAATTTATTACCATATTTAGTGGAATTCATTATCAAATATCATTTGTCTAGGTTATAAGAAATTATTATGTAACCCATATCCCTTACATGGGTTTTTAATGTTTATATGTTATATATGATTTAATTATGTTGTATATATATGAATGTACATTTTATTATGTGTGTTCCAAAATATTTCTAGAGTGATTAGGCTAATGTTTATGTTTCATTGGATGATGATTATGGGATTAGGGAGTAAACCCAATACTTTATGGGATTATGTCCACCATGTGATGTTGTCTTTGATGTTATCCTGGACTGAATCTTTTAAAATATTTTATATAGAAACAAGAATTATATGATTACAAGATTATATAATGAAATTCTATTTATTTCATTATTTAATATTATTATACCTAATATTATACTTCTTTTGATATCAAGTTATTCTAATTGATTTATATATTATATTTCGTTTTCATGTTTATTCCACTATTGGGATTTTTAGATCACCCATTTTTAATGTATTCCCCAGGTATCCCTATGTAGTTTTAATACATAAAAGTGATTTAGGAGATCATTATGGGGGATAAAATAATATAATTATGTTTTATTCTGATTTTGATGTATTTTGAACCCAGTCTCCAAATACACAAGGCCTTTGAACCTATGAGTGTTTTTATTAGAAATTTCTATTTAAAATCAAGTTATAATATGTGTGAAAGGCTTGGATGCCCATTGTTAGTATAAAATAAAGATATTTATATTTATGTGAATTCATACTTGATTATATTTTTCATCACCCTAGTGATAAGTGTAATTAAGGGAAAATATCCAAAACATTTGGTTAAGTGTTGAGCTACTGATTTCTATGAAATTAATCCAATGTGTGGATACTAAAATTATATGTTTCTCTATCATAGATATACCTTTGGATAATAACCATGAAATTTATAATTGGTTATTTACTCAACCTATACCTAGTGTATGATAAATAGGCCCAATTTCACTAATGGTATTAATGTCATAATGTATGTTCTTTTCAAAATTCACAAACTGTTTGAAAATCCTTACTAAGGAAATAAAAAGATTGTTGTTTTAGAAAAAAGAATATGAAACTTTCCATGTATAACATAAATTGAAAACAATTAATTCATAATATTTAATATAAATTTCATTATTATGATTTCTTTTTATGTATTAGTTTTACTTTTATATTGTTTTTTATTTTATTATTCACATCCTTGGGTTTATTTTTTATATAAAAAAATTGGACCTGGAATTATATAGTGAAACGTGGGATCATTAAATTTTCCTGATATTAAATTTCACCATAATATTATTTTTCTATTCATTCCTTCACATCATGAATATTTAGTAAAACTATTGAAAAAGCACATAAAAAATTAGGGGTAAAGTTAGTTGTTAGAATACATAAAAACACAATTATTGCATCTGAAAAATGTAATTAATACTTAATCAATGTGTTTTGGAATAATATCAATGAAAACCTTGAAAAACTTCCTTAAATATAAATTTTTTCTATATTGGGAATGTTTTGATTCTCCCACTATATATTTAGCATCATCTGCTGAGAGAGGTAAATCACCCTCCGTATCCAATAGCATATTCAAATTATATACATGTGTAAAGAGGGGGATACATCATCATTGTAATTTTAAACTCATTCATGGATACTATTTTCTTATAAAAAATAATATCAATATCATATTATCAAGGAAATAGGTATAATCATGATTTAATACATTCCCATTTGGGGGACGATACTAATGTATCCCAGAAAGAGTTTTACAGTCATCCTCCTCGTTGAGAGTCTGATTTATTAAATTAACTTATACCAATATCTATTACCATTTCAAAGACTTCCTAAATTATTTCCACCATTGAGTAATAAAAACGTATTAATTAGTTATAATAGAATATGGATATTGTTTTTATAGGGAAAAATACATTACTTTGGGGTGAACCTGTCCTATTAATAAAAAATAATGATTGGTCAACTTGACTATGTATTGATATCATGAACTCCACAAAATTAGTATAATGAAATTTAATCACATACCATGGATTGATTATTTCTTCGATCAACGGTGTTGGGATCAATACTTATCTAATATGTACCTTTAATTGAGATACTACCAATTAAAGGTAATGGGGGGAGATATTCCAAAGACCACCATTCGAATAATGTATGGACACTATGGGGGTATTTTCATTCCCTTAAGACTAACTGATTCACTATTAATCATTATAGTAATAATAAATTTTCTCTTTATAGATTACCTTTAACTACTGTGGATAGTATTTATATTTAATATTTTCATATATAAAAAATAGAATGTATAGAATTAGGTGAGTTTTAATACTATGCTTATTTATTTTTGAAAGGAGAATAAATACAATAATGTACAATAAAGATGAGTTCTGAATAGAGGATGTATCATTCTTATGGGTTGTTATTACAAGTAAATGGATATATATGTAATATTCTAAGACAAAGGAAATTTTGGAGAGGGCCATACCAACATCTATAACGGGGATCTGTATTTTCCTTAGAAAAGCATGGTATTACCGTCAATTTGATAGGAATAACATGGGATTTCTAAACATGTTTTCAAATATGAATTAATAGGGAGAAATGTTTATTTATACTATTTAATTTTAATAGTTCTTTATAGATTTAAAAAATAGGTTTGTCACACCACCATAACTTAATATTCCCTCATGAGTTGAACTAATCATGGTAAGTATTGATATTTCAAAATAGACCTTCAGATTTGTAAGTATGAAAAAGGAAAAAGTGACAACATGAGCCTTAATGTATTTAATATTTCTTGAGAAGAGATACAATATCAATGATTCAGTGTTTTACAATGTAATCATTGCATTATTGAATCAATAGAACAATATCTACATGGAGAAATGTAAAATATACATGGATAATTAGAGCCTCATATATATATTCCCCCAAAATGATCTTAATATACACCATTATATACTGTTAACACTAAAAACATTAATGATTGTTCAATATAATAACATTCAATGATGGTGAATAATTTTTTGAATGAAAGACGGAGAAATGATCTCAAAACCTTATCCATGTTGAGAAATGAGAGGGATCCAATATTCTTAGACATCAAAATGATATGAAAAGAAGTAATAAATTAAGGAACATCATCATTATTTTAAAAAATTATTTCTAAACCATATATATTGACGAATAAAAAATATTATCAATGAGATGATGTAGAAATAAATATGAAGGTGGAATATATATGAATAGACAATTAATCCCAATTCAAGAATAATGTAGTAGTATGATTTTGGTCGTGTCTATTTTTACCAAAAAATTTAATGTGAGAAAATCAATTCTGACTGATTCGCATATATCTATATTTTATATCCACCTTTGGAGTATAAATATGTATCAAGATCTACCATAGAACTATTATACATAAATATAAAGAAATATATAACTTAATATACATAAAATTTCTTTGTATGACACTAATTGTAGGTAGAAAGGGCCTATATATAAATGGGAAGAAAACAACATGGTCTTCATCACTGATCTTATGAATTCATGAAGACAAAATAATTCTATATGGGTTGTCGTGATTCATATTACTTATACATCCCATTTAATTGTTATTTGCGAGGACTTCTAACTTGATCTACTTGTGTGGATATACATCATATAAGTGGTGAGGTTTCACAGAATCCCACTATTGATTGTGTCTGAACAAGTTCTAAGGTTTACGTCCATGTTCTAGAGAAGTCTCTAAAATTCTCTAAACATTTATTTCTTATTATTCGTGTCTTATTACACTACAAAATATCTAATAAAGGTATATTATCTAGTAACATGCAGATATATGGAGAGATAACATGATGGATTTCAAAGGAGGATGAGATCAAAATCATTTAATAGTCATGTTTTTATACAATAATATATTCCAATAATATATAAAAATGGATCGAGATGAGTCCTTTAATGGGAAGATATTTATAGAACTTATGTGATGGGATTAAAATGCTTAATAAAAGTTTCTTGGAAATGAAATAATCAAAGAAATTATTGAAAAGGCCATGACTGTTCAGTATTACATATGGGATGAAGAAATTAAAAAAATTACTATGTTGACAATCATAGACATGATATAATGTTTTAGTTGAGGGATAAAGTGTTCCTCAACGCATATACATAGAAGTAAGTCACGATGTCTATGAAGAAGGTAATGATTCATCCTAGGCACATCAACCCCTTTGAGATTCCTGATCGCATTAGTGTGATGGTTTATCGATTAACACTCCCACCAACCTGGTCTCAAGTATGTGACGTGGTCCATGTATTCCTCTTCAGGTAACACATGCATGACCCCTCACATGTACTACATGCAATTGTGGTAGAGTTGGATCATGATTACTCTTCTTAGTAGAGGTCGGTGAATATCATAGACTGTATTGACATATTCTTGTACAAGAATATAACTCAACTAATCCAATCAATATGGTGGAACAACAAGTATGAGGAAGAAACATGGGAACCAAAATAAATAATGAAAAGTAATTTCCCTCAAATGATTCACCCTAGTATTGAATGTTTTATATCATGGATGAAATATCTTAAAGGGAGAAGATTGTAAGGAACCAAAAAAATTTAGATGGAACTTCCTTCTAATTAAATGAATATTTCATACTTCATAATTTAGTATTATATAAAATACATTCAATACTTGTTGAATTTTTATTATTATTATAATAATATTTAATTTATATTTAGAGAATAAATTAAAAAATAATAATTTAAGGTATTATAATGGGTTAAAAAAAATTATAACTATAATTTAAAAATTAATATTCTCTCAATCACCAAGAAAAATCACACTCATAATCAATACAATACAGAAAATGATATATTATTAATGAAATATTCATTTTAAAATAGAAATATATATATCTTAGAGACAAAATACATGTAAATGATGAATGAATAATATATGATGTACTTATATAAATTAGAGAACCAATATTATTATTCCAAATCTGACTATTGAGAGAGTTATATAAATCATAGAGTAATAATATAACTTTTGGAATTGAAATATGACTCTTTGTATTAATATCATTTCAAATATTTTAATATTCTCACCTATGGGAGAATAAAATAATATTTATTTATCATAGAAAATGAAAATATGAACTATTTATATCATGTTAAAAGTAAATTAATATTTTTTAAATGATAACATTAGATTTTGAATTTGAATAAAACATATATGTTTTATTTATAATTTAATAAATGTTTAAAAGAGAATTTTATTTTAAACATAACGGTTCTATAAAAAAACATAATGTTTGATTATAATAATAATATAATTTCACAAGTCCTTACATAAATTCTCTGAGTTTCTTAAAAATGATAATAAATTTAAAATTAGAAATTTTCAAAAAAAAGGTTTTGAATTAAAAATAAAATTTATATTTATAATATTTTTTATAAAATTTATTTCATTTTTTTAAAAGAAAGTTTAAAAATTGTCATTTTGAATTTTTTGAATTTTTCTAAAATATTTAATTTGTAGTGAATAGTATAATAGAACAAGATATTGTAATATGAATTTTTTGTAAAATACATGCATAAAAGAGTCATGATTGATTCAAGAAACCATTGAGTTAACCTCACATGCACTATTTCCTTTATATATTCACCTGATATGCCTCTATTTTGTTGTATCGTGTAAAAATATTAATCTGAAAAATATAATATTTAAAATATTCCGTTGTTTTATCCATATATATACCACCTCTCACCACCAGTTATCTTAAAAAATTATCATTTCCTTACCCTACCAAATCCCAAAAAAATTTCACCAAATATCTTCCCCACTTATATAGATTCCATAGTTTTATCAAAAGACTAATTAAAGGTTCATCGTGTTGAATCGTAAGAGTGGATATCAAAAGGCTAAGGTAAAACTCTAAACTGATCATTGATTAATTCATTACTTATTCTACCACATGAAGATATTTTTATCCTTAATGGTATGATAAATTAATTATATTTAATATATTAATTTTTTTAATTTTTATATGTAATATCCCTTTAATTTCTTCTAATATTCTAAAAATGAAATCATCATATAGATTATGCCTTTTCACCAGATCATTGGAATATATGGTTTTATTTCCTATTAACTCTTTCAAGGGTGGTTAAATTACACATGTAATGGTTAAAAAAGCGTAAATATATATATAATATATTTTTCTTTATTTTTAATGAATATAGGGCCATCGTATTAAATAAAATGAATCTAGTTCTCGATGGCTGCAAGAACTGAAAAAATTAACTATCTGTATAATGATATCATTTATACTAAATGAATCATCCATATTTTGGAACACATATAGAATGTTCTATAATTTTAATATATAAATTGAAATGCATAAAATTTCACTTCACTTTGGTAATTTTTCCTATTTTTGGAAAAGTCGTCACAAATATCAATAACTGATTAGGCCTTGGAACCATGAAATGAACACCCTCAGAAAAGATATATTAAAAATTATATCTAATTCAAATGGGTTTAAATGACTATAATATAATTATAATAAATAATATATATATATATCTCTGTTAAATGTTAGAAATTAATTAATTTACTAATCAAATTCATTTATTTAGGATGTTCTGGAAAATTGAAGAACGATTCTTGAAATGAGGTAAGGGGTCTATATGAACAACCCTATTTTCATTGGATCATGCTTTCTCTATCTTTACTTCACTTACACATACTATTATTATTATTATTTAATAATACAATATTATTTGTATATTTCCCATACACATATAACTATCTTAATTCACCTTTCCTTAATGGGAATATATATGTATTAAATGTTACCATCTTTATTTGGTTCCTTACATGTGGCTGACTAAAATGAACTTATCAATTTTCATGCCTTATTTCAAAACCCATGCAATGAAATGATTTTCACAGTCTATGGAATTTAAAAACATGCATAGTATTATATAAAATCATTTTACTCCACTTATATTTTTATTGGAACTATTATTCTCTTACTCTATTTAATGATTCTAAACACCTTTTCATAAACAACACTTAACATAATATTTCAAAAATTATTTATATAGTTAGTTTTATATCTTACAATCACATGGAATCATTTTGAAGTCAAAATATATGGACATAGAATAATTATTTATTCATTTCTTACCTAGAATTAATTTTCAAATTCAATTTGGTTATGTTAAAATATATGATAATGTAAAGACCACTAGAAAGGGACTATATAGCAATGATTGTATGCCAATAGTTTTAAAAAACAATTGGTAAAAGGGTTCCTATATCTATGGTTCATCGAAACCACTGGGATAGTGAATCTTAATAAAGGATATCCTTATGGTTTTAAATAACCATTTATACATAAACAATTATACCAATTATTTCAAAATAATCATGGTTATTATGTTTCCCAAAGTAAACAACATGGTGAGGACCGCCTCATTTACAAATAAATCAATATTTTTCCTTACCACGAAACCCATCATTATCCCTAGTCGGTGATCTATCCTCAATGAAATTAATTTTGTTTCTTTAGAATCTAATTGGTTAGTTAAAAATGGTTCATATATTCAACCAGGATTCATCTTAATCTTTTTATCTATTTATAAAAGACTGACGTACTAATTTTGCATTCATTCCCTATCTCCAAAAATCACTCAGAACATAATATTTTCATTTTATTTTTCTTGAATACCAAATTGGTACGTTGTAAATACTTCATTTCTTCTATCAACAACAGTTTTCGTTAATTTTCAATTTACGAGGGAATAACTATGATTTTTTAAATAGATTCCATATTCATTGATTGATTTTTAGTTTTAATTTTTTTTATGAAATTTCATAATATATATGATTGTGTGTGACATATTTATTTAATTCATCCACTCTCCAATTATATATAAATCTACTATGAACCTCTTATTTTTATGATCAATATATATTCAGAATAGAAAAAAATTTATTAAAAAAATTTGTTTTTTACTTTTTTGAAAACATTTTATTTAATTTTTTTCTTATTGATTGTGGGTGACATTTATAGTTTTGTATTATTTCATTTAAAAAAATTTATATAATGAAAAAAATGAAATACAGTTATGAAAACATATCAACTATATGTGTCCTATGATTTTAGATATATAAATTAATTCATGTGATTTTAGTTATTTAATAATGCTATATGACTATTTGAATAAATATTTAATATAAATGGTTTTATAATACATGAAAAATATTGATAATATTTTATTTTATCCATGTTATTAAATTTGGTGATTTATTAGCTAATGATTTATAAAAAATATTGTCAATATGTATTTTTCATAGCTAGGATATGGGGATACTGTAGTGGCCCAAGTTTTTGGGGTCCATTACTTTGTGAAAATCTCATGTTGGCTTTTATGGTCTGGGAATCTCAGTGATGTGTGGCCTAACGGTAGGCCTATCGGTAGCAGGCCTACAGGTATCTCGGTCTACCGGTAGCTGTAGCTTATCGGTAGCTCGGTCTACTGGTAGCTGCAGCTTACCGGTATCTCTTAGCTACTGGTCTCTCTCGCCTACCCCCATGGGGTTTCTTTACAGTATCGCTCCCTTTTTGCACAAATTGGGTTTTAAACCCTATTTTGGCCCCTTTAAGATTGTTTTAAAGCCTGGTAATGCCCCTAAATTTTTTAATTAAATATTTAATGAATTAAACTGGTGTGTTCATCGGTTTAAACTGCCTGACCCTTTAATAATGTGTCGGGCTGCGTGGTCAACCCACAACCCCCACTCCTTATGCGGTTCCACGTTGTTATCTCAACCATCCCCGACCCTTATAAACTAAAGGGTTGGACTTGGGTTTCTTCTTTTCCCGATCACCCTGTTCTAGTAGTACCTTTCGTTCAGATGAACCGATTTTTGTTCAGGCGAGCTGCATCGCTATCCGTGGAATTGTATGCCCAGGCTCAGCGTCGATCGTTGATCAACTAGTATGGAATTTCTCATTCATCTCTCCTTTCATTTTGTGTATCAAGTGGGGTTGGAATGCTTTTGATTCTGTAGAATTGGATGAACCAAACCTAAATAAAAATAATGAATGGATTCTATATAGAACTATGGGGGGATATGATTAATGAAGCTGCTCTGTTTTATGATCTTCTTTTCTGAATTGTGAGGGCATATGCCTAATGAAAATCATGGCTGTTGTTGGTCTTTCTCTGTGCACTAATGAAACCATGGTGATGTTTTAAATGGCATATTTTGTAGTCATGAACTCATGCTATGGAATGTAAATTGGTTAATCACGTATATCCAGCTGATTAAATTGAGGCATCAGGATCAATCCTTTCTTTGATAACCCCAGTTAAAGAACACAGAAATTGAAATCATGGAGTGTGTTAAATATTATAATTCTAAAAATACTGGCATGGGAATGCTTAGTGGTGGTGGTTTGGTTTTTTTACTTCATGGTCCGTTTTCTGGGTGATGTGGGTGGGGACAGGATCCCCTGTTGTTATGAATTTAGTGGTTGAGAATTTTTAGACCGGGTGGGTGCCTTGTTTATATCAAGAATTGGGGTGGAATCCTCTGTTGTTGAGAAACTTTTTGTCTCCTGGATATTAGACATGGGGCTGTATCTTAGGGTTTTCTTTGGTTTTTGTGGATTTACGAGGGAACCAGGTGTGGATGTTGTAGTTAATGATTGACTGTTTGCTTTCCTTCACATGTGCTTATTCTTGCTAGTTGCCCAAGTAGGTGTAGAACATAGTTAAACATCATTACTGAGCATGGAAACAAATGGTACAAATGGATTTTGTTGGCGAGAGTTGTGACTCAGACTTGAGTGTTGTTTTTGTTCTTTAGGCTGGCTGAAGAAAAACCTAAACTTGGGAGAGTGCTTGTTACCAATATATATATACTCTTAGTTTTTTTTATTCTTATTCGTGCCCCATCCATGTTGATCACTTAGTGCTGAACACCCCCATTTCATGGGGAAGGGTGTTTTTCCCAACACTTCTATTAGTGGCTGGTTATTAGCTCCTTTCTGCTCCCTTTCCCGGGTAGCCCAAGTATCTTCGGGTAGGCTGTGATGTTTGAGGTCCATTATTAGCCCATGAACTTTTGGGCAGGGTATTGTGGTGGTTATGGCCCACGTGTGTGCGGGCAGGTAGTTTCCCAAGTATCTCCGGGATGAGGCCCAGGTGTCTTTTGGCATGGCAGTGGATCTTCTAGCCCATGTATCATCGGGAGTGGCGGTGGTTGTTCTGGACTAGGTGTTTGCAGGCGTGGTTACGTGTGACAGTTATGTCCCAGGTGTGTGTGGGCAGGGTTTGGCAGTGGGACTATGTGAGGTTGTGGCCCAGGTGTGTTCGGGTGGGGTGTGGTACTCGGACTACGGTGAGAATGGAAGGATTGGTTTGATGCATATGATGTCTTCAATAACTAGTGGGAAAGTGGCGCGGGGTACCCAACATCAATGTTCTCTTATTATATATATTACTTGACTTGCGTTATTTGGGGAGTGTGCCTTGGTGAGTCTTGGGAGGATAGTTTACCTTGTTAGGTGTTTGGTTTACACTTTTTCTCATGGGACTTTAGTATGTTCCCCCAGTTTTTAACGATAGTCTTTGGTTTTCCCTACTGAGTATACTTGTGTGCTCACCCTGCTAATATAAAACTGCTTTCAGGTTTCCAGGAGGACTTTGGGGATCACGCGTGACCATACTAGCTCGGACCTTTAGGGCAGTCGTAGTTGCTGTTTTTCTTTATTTTTTACATTACCCTTGTAGTCATTTTGTACTTTGTGGTTTTTACTTTTGTAAAATGCATTGGGAATGGTACTTGGATTTACTTTTACTTTCCGCTTTTGGTGTTGTTGGGATTTACAATCTTATCTCCTGATCCTATTAAAAGAAACAGGGTAATGCCTTACATTTAGTGTGTGATTTTATACCCTTGGTGCTAGTTGCCACTCCTAGACCTATTGAGGGCGGGTTTCAAGGGACATTATCTCTCCTTCAACGTAAAGAAGGAAGGGCCTGGCAATCTGCTGACCCTTCCCTCCTTTTGGTGAAGGTGGGTCGTGTCAGAATGGTATGAGAGGTATGGTTGAGAGATAGGATAATGTCTGGAGTTAGGCACAATGATGATTTCATGGGGTGGTAGGTCAGTAGTGTTGGGTGACCTTGGTACATGAATTAGGCTAGGGAAGACCAGTTAGGATACGAGATTTTAGGGCCCCCCGTGATCTGATTAAAGGACTCTGGACCTACCGAATGACCAAGTGAGTCCATGCTGATTGTAGGGTAGATACCCTAGGAAAGGTACATACATAATAATGACTTTTGTTCTCGTGTTTATGGGATGTCTTGGGATTTAATAATAAATATAATGTTTTATAAGTTTTAAGAATAATATTCTGCACTACATGGGATTAGGCATTGCTTGTTTACCTTGCAGTTATGTCACTTGGAAGGCGACCATGATTGGTGTAGGTGATCGAGGCCCCGGAGACTACCATGGCCGATCGGCAGAGAGCTGATCGAGAGGAGGAGGATGACCAGTGGAAGAGGACACTTCGGGCCTTCCAGCGACAGAACCTCGAGAAGTATGAGGGCATCACCTCAGATATGAAGACGAAGGACTAGAAAGAAGATCTTGTGATAGCCTTTGGCTTGATCCGGGGTCCAACCGAGTTCTGGGTTCCTCTGGTCATCAGCCAGATGCGGGGATCAGTGCGTTAGTGGTGGACGCGTTACCTGGGGGAGAGGAGAGAGGCTGAGGTGTCATGGGTTGATTTCGAGAGGGAGTTCCGGGCGGAATTTCTCTCTTCAATGATGAAGGCGGAAAAGATACAGGAGATACTCTCCCTATAGCAGGGGAGTATTTTAGTGAGGGAGCTAGGAATCAGGTTTAAGGGCCTCTTACATTTTTCTCCGGACCACTTTCCCGACGAGGAGTCTCGGGAAAGACGTTTAGAGGAGGCGCTCCGACCCTCCCTCTAGTATGTTGTTACGCCCTTTACCATGCCGACAAACATCGAGGTCCATAAGAAGGCTGAAGTGGTGGAGAGGATGCACGCTCTCGGAAGTGTTTCATGAGAGGGTATCCAGCTGGGTCCATCGAAGGGGAATCCCATCAGTACCAGGCCTCCAACGTTAGGACCCTCCAGGTTCTGACGAGCTGGGAGCAGGCCGCAGCAATTCTAGTTCCGGTCCCCTGGTCCTCGACCTTTTCCTTCGGTCCTGGGACCGCAGTGCTTTGTCTGTGGGAGCCATGGACATCTCCAGATTCAGTGACCAGACCGGGTATAGTACGGCGTTGGCAGACATCCCCAACACCCGCCCCAGCAGCAACTTCCAGCAAGGCCATTCTAGCAGCAGCAGCATGGACAGCGAGCTCCCCCTCCTCCGAGGGCAGACGTAGGAGGAGGAGGCCGACCTCAGGGCACTCCTCAGGGAAATCGACTGAGGCGTGGTCAGGGAGGTGGCCGACATCCGAGGTAAAAGGAGCTGGGCGTGGACAGTTACACGCCACAGAGGCAGCAGTTCCAGTAGGGCTGGAGGTTGTTTGAGGCACGATTAGTTTGTTCAGTACCCTTTCTTATGACTTGTTAGATACTGGATCTTCTCACTCCTTTGTTGCACCCAGTATAGCCCATGCCTTGGTTCGGGATGCCGAGAGACTTCCAGTGCCCCTAGTGCTGAGCACACCAGTAGGAGGTCAGACCGAATTGTTATTTGTTTTTCGAGGATGCAGACTGATGATAGGGCTACATCAGTTGGGAAAGGATCTTCTTCTGCTATAGATACAACCATACTATGTCATCCTAGGAATTGATTGGCTATTCTATGTGTGTGGCTTCATTGACTTCTTTTGAGGAAGGGTTGTTTTCTCAGACATGGGCGGCCAACGTGTTACCTTCACCGGCGAGCGGAGCAGTCAGAAGGGTAGCAGGTTAGAGGAACCCCTCCTCTCCTTGTTAGCTGAGCTGTCAGTAGATTCAGTAGGTGCTGAAATGGTGGAGGTTCCAGAATCGTCCGTGAGTTTATGGACGTCTTTCCTGAGGAGGTGATGACTCTACCCCCTCGACGGGATATGGAGTTTGGGATATACTTGCAGCCTAGTGCTCCTACGATCTCGATGGCTCCTTACTGTATGGCACCTTCATAGCTACGAGAGTTGCGGATTTAGATTGACGATCTGACGAAGAGAGGTTATGTTTGACCAAGTGCGTCACTATGGGGTTCTGCAGTCTTGTTCACAAGGAAGGAATATGGTGGTCTCAGGTTGTACTTAGACTATAGGAGGCTGAATCAGGTGACGATTAAGAATCACTACCCTCTTCCGAGGATAGACGATCTTTTCGACTAGCTGAATGGGGCAGGATGGTTCTCGATGGTCGACCTGCGTTATGGGTTCCACCAACTGAATGTGAAGTAATGAGACATCCCAAAGACAACCTTCAGGTGAAGATATGGGCACATTGAGTTCTTAGTCATGCCTTTTGGTGTTACTAACACCCCAGCTGTGTTCATGGAGATTATGAACTCCATATTTTGAGAGTACTTGGATCAGTTCGTGGTTGTGTTCAATGATGGCATCATGATCTATTCGAGAGCAGAGGAGGACCATGCAGGGAACCTGAGGATGATTTTGGAGGTCCTTCGACAACATCAGCTCTGTGGGAATTTGTCAATATGAAAATTCTGGACACGAGATGTGCACATCCTCAGGAAGGTGCTATCCGAGCAGGGGGTAGCGGTGGACCCCTCAAAGGTTGAGGAAGTTGTTTCTTGGGAAGCACCCAAAAATTTGGTAGAGGTCCGTAGTTTCCTCGGGCTGGCGGGTTACAATCGAAGGTTCATACCCAACTTCTCCCAATTTGCATCCCCTTTGATAGCCTTGACCAAGAACGACCAGGTTTTCATGTGGAGTGAGAAGTGCGAGTCAACCTTCATCTATCTGAAAGAGATGTTGGTTAGTGCCCCAATGCTGAGATTACCAGAAGAAGGGGCGGCGTATGAGGTGTTCTGTAATGCTTCAAAAAATCCTTGGGATGTGTGTTGATGCAGGGACAAGGGGTGATCTCTTATGGGTCTAGGAAGTTGTGCCCTCATGAGCTTAATTATGCCACACACGACCTGGAGCTTGCAGCGGTCATTTTTTCACTGAAGTTATGGCGGTACTACCTCATCGGATAATGCTTTGTGGTCCTCACAGATCACAAAATCTTGAGGTATATCTTCTTCCAGCGGGACCTAATCTTACGGCAGTGGAGTTGGATGGAGTTCCTACAAGATTACGACTTCGAGATCTCCTACACTTAAGGGCAGGGGAATGTATTGGTTGATGCCTTGAGCAGGAGATCATGGAAGGATGCGGTGCAAGATTCGGCAGACACCTGGATGGCAATGTAGGAGTTGGATGACTTACACCTGGATGCGAGTATGGATAGCGGTAGAGGTTTCCTGTATCATATGGATGTACAATGTTATCTGTTTCAGCAAGTGGAGGAATCTCTGTGGGGAGATGCATCATGCAAAGTTATATGTGACCGAGTTGACCAGGGAAATGCTTCGGAAGGATGGACTGAGGATGGCCAAAACCATATGCTTTTCCAGGGAAGGTTGTTTGTTCCAGAGGAGATGCACGACAAGGTTCTCTGTGAGTTCCACCACTCACCCCTAGTTATACACCATGTAGTGTCTATGATGTACCAAGGACTAAAGATATTGTTTTGGTGGCCCGGAGGGAAGCGAACCGTGGCAGAGTTTGTGGCCTAGTGCTTATTGTGTCAGAATGTGAAGGATGAACACCGAGTTCCAGGCAGCCTACAGTTGTCTCTAGATGTCCCCAAGTGGAAGTGGGATTACATCTCGATGTATTTCGTCATGGTACTACACAAGGTCCAAGGGGGATACGATGCCATCTGGGTGGCAGTGGGCAGGTAGACGAAATCGGCTCACTTTCTGGCGATCAAGGAGTCGAGTGCAGTGGATGCTTTGACATGAAAGTATGTGGATCAGGTGGTGCATTTGCATGGAGTTCCACAGTATATAGTCACAGATAGGGATGCATGGCTTTCCTCATGAGTCTAGAGAGGATTGCAGCATGCTTTTGGCACCCAGCTGCGCCTTAGACTGTTTTCCATCCCTAGAGAGATAGACAGACATAGCACACCATCCAGACCTTGGAGGATATACTGCGGGCATGTGTTCTGGACTCAGGAGGATCGTGGGTGCGATACTTTCCTCCGGTATAGTTTTCCTAAAATAATAGCTACCACTCTACCATTGGTATGGTCCCGTTTGAAGCCTTGTACGGGAGGTCATACCGTTCACCTGTGTGTTGGACCAAAGTAGGAGAGGCATGCATCCTTGGCCCGGAGGTGGTACAGAGCACGACAGAGAAGGGTTAGCTCATATGGGAATGGTTGTTGGCGACCCAGGACCGACAGAAGTCATATGCTGATACCAGGAGGAGGCCCTTGGAGTTTGAGGTTGGAGATGACATGTTCATGAAGGTCTCCCCTCGGCGTGGACAAAAGTGGTTTGGAAAAGGGAATTAAGCTTTCTCTAAGGTTCATCAGACTCCTCGAAGTGTTGTGGAGGGTTGGTGAAGTGGCATATCAGCTAGCACTACAACCTCTACTATAGATGATACATGATGTATTCCATGTGTCCCAGCATCGTTGTTACCTGCACGACGATTCACACATCCTTGATTTGGGAGAGCTAGACATCGAGGATGATGTGACTTTTGTGGAAAGACTGGTGATGATTGAGTATCATGAAGAGAAGGTGCTCCGTGGGTGGACCATCCCCTTGGTTCGTGTGTTATGGAGACATGGTGGTCTTGAGAAGAGTACGTGGGAGAGGGAAGCACAGATGCGTGCCCAGTACCCATAGTTGTTTTGAGTTTTGTACTGTTCATTTTATAGCTGTTGTGGTAGAACATTTTACTTTGATGGCTATGAAATACTGGTTTTCTTTCCTCTGAATGTGTGTAAAATGTCCTGGCTATGGGGAGAGGAGGACCTGACCCCTAATCAATATGCATTATGGTGGATGCGATTAAACCCATGCGGGTGTGTTAGTTCCGCCCAAAGAAGATAGTATCTTGACATGGGGATGGAGACTCCCCAACTAACATGGCTGGGTAGTTTGACATGGAATGTTGTTTGGTTCTTGACAAAAATGCGTTCTTAGTTAATAATGAGGTTCACTCCTGAGAGGTATCTTTCGATGATGTTGTTCGGAATCTCTCTTTATTTCTGGGTTGTTTTGATTCTCGATGACGAGAATCGTTTAAGAGGTATCTGATGTACTGGCATGTGTTTTTGGGGTCCATTACTTTGTGAAAATATCATGTTGGGTTTTCTAGTCTGGGAATCTCAGTGAAGTGTGGCCTAACGGTTGTCCTACCAGTAGACTTAGCCTACCGGTAGTAGGCCTACTAGTTGCTTGGTCTAACGGTAGTCAGATCCTACCGGTATCTCTGTCTTCTGGTAGCTCAATCTACCTATATCTGCAGGTACCAGTAGCTCTATCTACCGGTAGCTCGGTCTACCGGTAGCTACAGCTTACCGGTAGCTCGGTCTACTGGTCTCTACAACATATCGGTAGCTCGGTCTACCGGTGGCTCTCGCATACCCCCACAGTGTTTTTTCAGTAGCGCTCCCTTTTTGCGCAAATTGGGTTTTAAACCCTATTTTGACCCCACTAATCTTTTTTTAAAGCCTGGTAATGCCCATAAATGTTTTAATTAAATATTTAATGAATTAACCTAGTGTGTGTGTTGGTTTAAACTGCCTGAACCTTTAATAACGTGTGGGACCACGTGGTCAACCCACGACCCCCATTCCTTACGTGATTCCATGTTGTTATCTCAACCGTCCCCAACCCTTATAAAATAAAGGGTTCTCCGTGGGTTTCTTCTTTTTTCAATAACCCTGTGCTAGTAGTACCCTTCATTCAGATGAACCACTTTTGTTTCAGGCGAGCCACATCGTTATCCGTGGAATTCCATGCCTAGGCTCAGCGTCGATCGTTGATCAACAGGTATGGAATTTCTCCTTCATCTCTCTTTTTTTGTGTATCATGCGGGGTGTGCATGCTTTTGATTATGTATAATTAGATGAACCAAACCTAAATAAAGATAATGAATGGATTCTATAAAGAACTAAGGGGGGGGGTATGATTGATCATGATGCTCTATTTTATGATCTTCTTTTCTGAATTGTGCGGGCTTACGCCTACTGAAAATCATGGTCGTTGGTGGACTTTCACTCTATAGTAATGAATCCCTGTTGATGTTTTAAATGGATTATTTTGTAGTTGTGAACTCGTGTTTTGGAACGGAAATTGGTTAATCACGTATATTCGGCTGAATAAAATGAGGCATCATGATTAATCCTTTCTGTGATAACCTCGGTTAATGCACACAGAAATTGAAATCATGGAGTGTGTTAAATCTTATAATTCTGAAAATACCGGCATGGTCCTGCTTAGTGGTATTGGTTTGGTTGTTTTTACTTCACGGTCTATTTTCTAGGTGATGTGGGTGGGGATGGGGTCCCCTTTTGTAATGGATTCAGTGGTTGTGAATTTTAAGACCGGGTGGGTACCTTGTTTATATCACAAATTAGGGTGGAATCATCTGTTGTTGAGAAACCTTTTGGCTCCGGGATATTTGACATGGGGCTGTATCTTGGGGTTTTCTTTGGTTGTTGTGGATTTACGAGAGAACCAAGTGTGGATGTTGCAGTTAATGATTGACTATTTTCTTTCCTTGGATTGTGCTTATGCTTGCTAGATGCCCATGTAGGTGCAGAACATAGTTAAACATCATTACTGAACATGAAAACAAATCGGACAAATGGATTTTGTTGGCGAGAGTTTTGACTCGGAGTTGAGTGTTGTTTGTGTTCATTAGGCTGGCTGAAGAGAAACTTAAGCATGGAAGAGTGCTTGTTACCTATATATATACTCGTAGTTTTTGTGTTTCTTATTCGCACCCCACCCATGTTGAGTACTTAGTGTCGAACACCCTCATTTCATGGGGGAAGTTGTTTTTCCCAACACTTCTATTAGTGGCTGGTAATTAGCTTCTTTATGCTCCCTTTCCCTGGTATCCCATTATCTTCGGGCAGGCTGTGATGTCTTGAGGTCCATTATTATCCCAAAAACCATCAGGCAAGGTAGTGTGGTGGTTATGGCCCTGGTGTGTGCGGGCAGGTAGTTTCCCAAGTATCTTCAGGATGAGGCCCAGGTGTCTTCGGGCGTGGTAGTGGATCGTCTAGCCAAGGTGTCTTCAGGCATGGCAATGGTTGTTCAAGCCTAGGTGTTTTCAAGCATGGTTACATGTGCCATTTTGGGCCCAAGTGTGTGTGGGCGGGGCCTGGCAGTGGGAATTTGTGAGGTTGTGGCCCAGGTGAGTGTGGGCGGGGTGTGGCAGTGGGACTGCGGTGAGAATGGTGGGATTAGTTCGATGCACAGGATGTCTTCAATAACCAGTGGGAAAGTGGCATGGGGTACCCAACATCTATGTGCCCTTATTGTATATATTACATGACTTGAGTTATTTTGGGATTGTGCCTTTGTGAGGATTGGGTGGAAAGTTTTCCTTATTAGGTGTTTGGTTTACTCTTTTTCTCACGAGACATTAGTACGTTCCCCCACTTTCTCAAGAGAGTCTTTGGTTTTCCCTACGGAGTATACTTTTATGCTCACCCTACGTATATAAAACCCCTTTCAGGTTTCTAGGAGGACTTTGGGGATCGTGCGGGACCATACTAGCTCGGACCTTTGGGGCAGTTGTAGTTGCTGTTTTTCTTTCTTTGGTACATTAACCTTGTAATCACTTTTTACTTTGAGGTTTTTACTTTTGTAACATGCATTGGGAATGGTTCATGGATATACATTTACTTTCCACTTTTGGTGTTGTTTGGATTTACCTTATTATCTCCCAATCCTATTAAAAGAAAGATGGTAGTGCCTTCCATTTAGTTTGTGATTATATACCATTGGTGCTAGTCGCCACTCCGGGACCTATTGAGGGAGGGTTTCAGGGGTCATTATCTCTCCTTCAACATAAATAAGGAAGGACCTGGAAATCTGCTGACCCTTCTCTCCTTTTGGTGAAGACGGGTCGTGACAGATACCATCAAAAAATATGGATTTCTATCCTAATTCCTTGACCATTATAGAAACTATACACCTCAACCACTTCTACACTAGCTTTATAAATATTATTATTAAATATTTAATAATTATATATATCTTGAGGAGGTGATTGAAAGTTATTTTATATTATTTTAATGTTAAATAAACATACCCTTTATGATAAAAAATAATTATATATCAACGGATTAAATAATTTTAGCATATTGAATAATCCATCACTATTATAAAAAATCAATGAAAGGGACAGTATATTTTTTTATAGTAGCCTCAAATTTAAGAGAGTGTCTAAATAAGGAATTCCACTAATTTGATTATCTATTAGAGTGTATAAAAATATCTGAATCCCACTCACATTACCTGATAGGAATTAATAGTCAATGAATATTAATAAAAGGGTAATTCATTAAAATCCAATTATATAAAAGATATTTTCAGAACACTCATCTATAGAGTAATTGAAACTAGAATATCTTCTTGTACAGAACCATTCAAGGACCATGAAAGCTATTAATAATCAATAAAATAAAAAATGATAAATATAAATCAAAAAAATGAATTTTTCTATGATGGGTACCGTAAAAAAACACCCAATAAAAATATCATATTCAATTGTGTACAAACTATATCAAATATGTACCTATTTGTGATAATATTTTAATCATCAAAATAACCTTCCATGAAATCCCTAATCACCAATACATCAAATTTGATTCTATACAGTAATAAAATATCATCAATTGAAGGTCACCAATGATTATAAATATCATTATTTATGATATAAAGTGATCTCTATATATTTATACTTAATCCTAATAGATGTTCATAAATATCCTGGAGAGATTTCTTTTGTAAAATGAATTTCCATCACATAAAATTGTTTCACATAATCTCCCAATTTATTCCTCATTATGATGACCCACAAATGTTAACTCTTATAATCTGTCTATAAAAAATAATGTTCTAGGATCCCATAAAGTTGTTATGTTTGGGAAAACATTTGAAGTAATCCAATTCAAATAACACCACTATATAATTATATTGTTAAAGTCAATCATGTTTTCATTACCTTATTCACATTATCACAATTTTATCTCACACACTAATTGTTTTATCATTTGTTCTTAATCTTTTCATCATATAAACAATTTATTTAGTTTTGGAACTATTATATACTATTAATATATTTTATCACCTCTATCGAACATTCACTCTTCATCACACACACTTAAAAAATTAATTGAATAAGAGAAAAAATAAATAAATAAATAAATCATAAAAATATATTTTACTCTAGTATGTGTAGTTATAAAACATTTATATAATTGAATCCAATATCATGATTTTATATTTATTGTATTTTTCTATATATATAGTATTTTCCTATATTTTATATTATAATTCTCATAAAGACTTGCGTGTAAGTTATGGTTTTATATAATGTGGACAATTCTCATTTCCTTAAATATTTTTTAGAATAAACATAAATATTATTTCATTTCATTTATGAAATGAAATGTTAATATTTTTTATATTATATATAGAATATTGACGTATGAAACTAATTAGATATCATGTTATTTTCAAATCATGTTGGAGAGATTTCTTGATTGTTTATTTAACAATGCTACAGATAGTGGTAACATACACATCCATTGTTATAATTATGATTGAATACCTGGGTTATGTCATGAATATGTTAGATAACATATAATAATAAATGATTTTTAGACATACTACTATGTGTAATATCACAATTGGTTAAAAAATAAGTCTCTAAATATTCATGATCTGAATGTGAGGACAGGATTGGATTATTTAATTTGTGATTAGTTTCCATTTATTCATTATCGTAAGACATAGAGGATTCCAACACATTAAGACATAAATATTATCACACATGATTCAAGTAATGAAATTTATGATGTTGATAGTGTGAAAAAATTGTATTAGGTTTCCATTACTCTATTATTTTGGCAATGTGGTAAAATGAAAAGGTTGGAGTTTTTAATCCTGCTATTTCAAGTGAAATACTTGTAAGAGATTTATAATTCTTCTATCGATTAAATTACTACCTTTTTAAAGGACTTACTTATAGATCAGGTAGATATTAAAACATAAAATTATATTTCTTGGATGTTTTTTTGAGGAATATATATTTTCTAAAAACAAAATTCATTCTCTCCTGAAATAATTCAGTTTATTCATGAAGCAAACCATAGAGAAAAATGAGTAAATAAAATGTGTCACATCCCAATGGAAGCAAAATGCTAATGGAACACCATCTTTTGTTCCAAAAAAAAGTAATGTAGAACTTTCCATTGATTCCCATACTAGAGAATCATTTTATATCTTGTGAAATATAATTTTTAATGGGTTGGCATGACACCGAGAGAATAAAGGTAAATGATGAGTTCACTCATCATTCAAAGAGATTTACAAGGTAGACATTTAAATCATTATGTTTTAATTTTTTATCTAACATGTTTAATTTGAGGATGGGTGTTTCATGTAGAATTTTAGTTTGTATGAGAACTTTCTCACTTCACACAACAAATGCATTGTTTTTATTCACATTTTTAATTTTCTTCCATGGTTTTATGTGAAGAAAATATTAAACTTCATTAGTATAGTCATATCTATATCTTCTTATTTTTGTAATTATATATATTTATTTATGAAAACATTAATAAAATTGTGGAAAAAAATTTATAATGTGGGTGTGCACAAATATGATGCATGTTTGAATGATATAATTCAGATGTGTATTGTTCTTATATGGAAGATAAATGATTTTAATAATTATGCAATGGTGTATTGATGGTGAATTAATGAAAAACTATCATTTCCCATTTTTTTGATGAATACATGATCCATATGATAGAAATATCATCATAGTTTTAGTTTTATGGGAATTCATCAATACATTCCTATAGAACATCTGTATTGGAATAATCGTTGAAGGTTTCACAATAACATGCAGACCGAAAATACACCTTGGTGGATTAGGGTATCCAACCATAATTTCATTCAATGAGCTTATTTGAAAGTAAAATGAATGTGTTGTGTGATTATTATGTGATGAAATCGGCAAAAAAATATAAATTTATTGAGTACTATACAATATTAATTTTATTTATTTATATTCATGAAACATATCAGAACACATCAATATTAGAGTGTTGATGTTTAAGTTGTTGAAGACTCATGATTATCACATCCTTCTCGATTGGTTGATTCCAATAGAAATTAACAATCTATTGTCAAATTAAGTATGTTTTTGAGTTACTAATTTGTTCCATTTATATATAGATCTATATCCTAACATTTTTTCCATGTAATTATTTTAAATAATTTTGGAAAATGAACCATTAATTTTGTGTGAGTTAGAAAAAATATTTCATCCATAAATTTTAAAATTCAGGGAGCATGTAACTGCGCATATTTTAACCGAAAAAGAACTTATAGGACCTGTTTTATATGTATATAACTGAAGTAAATATGTACACATTAAAATATTATGTCTGTAAAAGGAATCATCCTGAATGTTCTAGCAGAAACAATACATGTATCAAGAAAGTACAAATTTCGGTTCATTATATTTATCCGACGTCACTATGAGATCGAACTGGAAAATGAGAAATGAATAAAATGTGTATGATAAAATTGAACTAGTTTTTCAATCACTTTTCCAAATTGGGGGAATTCTCGGACAATATACATTTACCACAATACACCTTGAAGTGCAGGAGATAACACAATGGTTAGATTTTTTAACGATGAATTTTTTATGACTACATCAAGTAAAAAAATTGTTCATGTATATATTATGTCAAATCATGTAATTTCACATATATATTAATCTATTAATATATTTCATAAAGGAGACATAAGGAAATGATAAATAAAAATCATCGTTCTTTATCTTTGAGTGGGAGACAAACTTTTCATAGGAAAAAGTTTTCTGTATTTTTGAAATTAAAGGTTGAAGTATTACTATAATACATTAATGAAATAAAAATTTAAGTAATTTTAATATTAATTTATATTTTTGGTATTGATTTTTCTTACTAATTATTTCTCTCATGAAATATCATATTTGGAATTTGGACTTCATTACATTATTTAAAAATGAAAACACATTGTGATAATCAAGTACATATTTATTTTCCTTAAATGAGCGTTGAACAAGAGAACATAATATGATATATTTATGATGACTTCCACAATAGAATTTTATGTCAGTATGTTGTATATTTGTCATCGATTTGAATGTGTATCTTATTCTGGACTCATTGAGATAATAGTAATATTGGTTTATTACTCTTATAGTCAATTCCTTATGATGTAATGAATGTGGGTTTATTTGATGATGATTCAGGAGACATTTCTGAATGATTTTTGATTTCAGGTTATTAATTAGACTCAAACTCTATATACTATTGATCTCTGTATATTGGAATCAATAGAAAGTAGTTTTTTATGAGAAATTTCAATATAACCTCAATTTGGAGTCATTATTGAAATAATCCCATGACATATATTATATGATGGTGATGATGGAATTTAAATCATAATTTCTCCCATTATCCAGAATAAAATTATTACTTATTATGGCTCCAATGTTATAATTGTCATAGTTGATTATAAACCTTTAGTTATATTTGGAAATATATAGAATCATCCATCGATGTTCTCAGTTCTTTTGAATAAGCTCGACTTGCAATGGTGATGTTGCATCTATTTAAATTTGAATAATATTTATTACAAGTATTTTGTATCCAAAATGACCTTGAGATTCATTTTCCATATATATTTGTTGAATTTTTCATTGATTATTATGTTCTAATATTTAATTGAACTATATTAGAACCCAACGAAACCAAATGATTTAAAAAAAGAAGTTGGATTTAATATCAAGACGAATTGAATTCAACATATTAAACTAATTAATATGAAAATCAAAACCAATGAATATAATGACCTCAACAAAAAATATAAAAATGACCTAACCCAAATTATGAACCAAAAGACCAATAAAAAAAATGATAATGGACCTAATCAATTGACTAATAAAAACCAAATGACCTTACACAAATAAAAAATGAAATATGACACTATCAATTGACCAAAATGAACCAAATTATCTAAACAAAATTGAATTCTTTAGAATTTAAAATAGAATAAAACTATATCATACCAATTCTAAACATCATAATTTGAAAATATTTAGATCAGTATGACATTTATTTTATGTTTCTACATTCTTCCAGCTAAATATAAAATGATTTTGTTATATCACTACATATCTATTATTTGTGTTGAAAATTGGTATTCTCTAATCAATTCATATCTCATTTTATTTCTTGTTTGGATTAAATAATAGTTATAGATTTCTAATTGTCTATAATTTTTTTTTCAAATATAGGAAATAAAATACATTGATGTTATATAAAGGAAAAGGATGACAGACAATAATCACTCAATGCTTGAGATGGGAATCCCTCCTTTTATTTCTATTGTGGGTATTATTTTTAAAATATGAATCAATTACACATAATTTCTTGTGATTAATTGATTTTTTAAATTTTAATTAGGATCCAACAAATAGGAACCCATTATTCACTGATAATACTATTGGTACTAGTGCTCATCCAAATGATATGATGGGTGTGCTACTTGAGCTATGTGCTCCTCTTGGTGTACCTGATCACCACTTATCCCATCATCTGAAATACAATCCGGAACACCTTCTATCCCAATATGGTAATTATAGGAACTCATGATATTTAGGCTATGTGTGTTTTCAAAACAATTTACATCTAAGACTCCTCACAACACTTTTCTGTATACGATGATGGATCCTACTCTCCATCCAAATTATGTGTTTCCACACAAAAATATTCCCAATTATTTTTCTTTTACATCCACCCCCTAACAATTGTAGTCATGATTCCCTGACTTATACTCCCAAACATTTTCAGCATCTAGAGAATCCAATGTATCCCACTATATAATTATTTGTCGACATTCCATCATAGCTATGAGATCTAGCGGCACCCACAAACCATAATTCCTCAGGTATATATTAAGAACCATAGTTAAATTTTTAGACAATAATTATTTTTCATTATAACATGTATTGATATAATATTTGTTTTTATTCAATTTCTAGATATGATGAAGGGATCTTGGTCATATATGCATGTGTATGGTGCGCAACTAACGCACATAGGTAATTGTTGAGTACAAAAAGTAAAATCCAATGATTCCAAAAATAATGTGGGAATGTAAGTGTTTTACGGTGATGCATTCCAATAAATCATACATCATTCCCATAATGACACTCCATTAGAATAACCTTTAAGAAAATTAAAAGGGTAATTCTTGGAGAAAAACTATGGGTATGAAAATTCATTAATTTTTTTGTTATATTATTAGTGTATTTAAATGAATTAATATTTTTTTCATCTTTGTTATACATTTTTTGATGGAAAGGCTACGAAGACAACATTACTCATGAAATTAGTTTTTATGTGTATAGAATATAACAATGAGTTGTATAGTGGCAATAATTCTAGATTTGGTGTGGATTTTGAGGCCAGACTTTTCATAAATGAGATTACTCTAGCATATTATAGGGAATTGATTGCTTATTGGTTGAGCACTAAATTCAATGTATTAAAAAAATTCAGGTTTTTTATAAAAATTACTATGAATTTATTTAAAAATATGATTTTAATATAGTGTATTATTTTTATTAAACATAATTAATAAATAAAAAATTAGGATTCAAAAAAATACATTCGCACTATTGGGTGGACAATGATGTTGGAAGATGAGAGGAAGTAGGTACGACCCTCATTTATAATATTAATATTTAAATAAATTGTTGTAGTTGACTTTATTCAATTGTAAATGCATTAAATTTTTTATAGATTACAGCATAGTTCTTTATATCATAGGAATAAGATCTAACATAGGTCAGTAATTGAAACAAAATTAAATCTATGAACAACCTGCATCACACCCCACCACCCCAACACACTCTAATAGATACATAGAAACACCTATGAGTGTCATCTTCTACATAGAATATATTTAAGGAATGTGTTCACATCATATGGTATCATATCATAATAGTTATTATATAGGTTAACATCTATCAAATATATTTATGAATTTTAGGGAACATATGGATTTAGATTTTAAGACTCTTATTTTTTATAGTGGCGACATTGAGGATTGTTAATTTGAGATACCTGATTATATAAAAACATCTATATATGGTTTTATAAATTTTATTAATCATGATGTTTATCTGAGAATTTGGGGACATGGGTTTTATGATGAAAATTACATAAATATTTTAGATGTTTTCTTAACATAAAAAGTATTTAATAACCCCATTTATTTTTCATTAAATAATTATACATGGGATGATTAATCCTAGATATATATAATGTTCATGTTAATCTAACATGCCATGAATCATTCTATATGTACTGTATAAGATGATGTGATTTCTTCAAAATGTGTTTAAATTAAAAATATCAATTAAAAATACCATTTTTTATACTAGAAAACTGAAGAAAAATAAAAACTATATGTTGTTTAATGAAAAGGGAAATTCAAAATTGGTGAATAAATTTTATATTAACGATACATTTAAAACTACCTATCATATTCTAATTTCATTAAAATTCATGATTTCATATTCTCTGTCAGTCATTAAAACAGATTATGAGATTATTGATGATGAATAAGTAAGAACAACACTGAGTATTCAATCTATATAATATTCCTAAAACATTCAAGAAAAAATTTTGTCCTTATGAAAAAATCTTCCGTGTCAAAAAAATAAAATGAATGAAGCCTTTTTTTTAATTATCTAAATAGAGTAACATTATGGTCATGATTATTTTACCTTGAATTATTCTATTGAAATAATAAATTACAATATGAGTTAAAATTTAATTTATTTTTAGAAACATCTCATACAATGGATGGCCACATAGATAATGAAATTGTACATAATGTTAATGTTATCTCTCTCAAAAAATATATTGAAGAGTAAATGAAATATAAGAATATATAAAATCATGTAAATTTAATGCAAGGCATGATGATTCTATAAGTTATTATCTAAATAGAATGGGATGATATCACATTATCTATAATTTCATGTTGAGGTATCCATTTTTATTAAAGAAAACATGTAGTGGAAATAAAATAATGTTCATACTCATAAGAAGAGTTCATGATTTAAATGTTGTAACCAAATTATATGAAAATTGTATCTAATGGGATAAAATAGAAGTGATACAATTCATTGAAAAGGTATATGGGAAACTCAAATATTATGGATAATAAGAATCATGTATAGTGTGGAAGTTTCACAGTTAGAATTCAATTATCACTGAAAAGGGGAGGGATAATCATGGATTTCATTCTGATTTTATGATTCCTTACATTTTAAAATCAAATTCACCTAAAATTTGAGATTTCATTCCCTTCTAAACAAAATTCAAATAGAAATATACAAGAAAACAATAATTTACAAGGTTCACTACCCAAAAAGATGAGCTACATCCTTGGTATGGTTTGGAAACAATCCAATACCACACAATCAAATAGAAAAATATCATTTGATTTGGAATAAAATTAGTAGCAAGTTACCCAAAACTTGTGTAGTACATTCAAAATAATCTAATAGTCTGCGTGATCACTCTAAAAAAAATTTTAAACAATTTTTGTGCTGCTTCTAGGTCAAATTTTACAATTTCATTATTCAAAAAAATTCATCTCTTCCCTACCCAGATATTGGTAGGAACTTCCTTTAGTCCTCTGTAAACTATCCCACTTCCTCCATGAACTATCTATATCCTAGATATTTTTTTCACTACTTGTCATGATTTTTTAATATATATCATTCAGATTTTTTGTACCAACCCTAATTCACAAAAACCAAATTCTCTCATGGGCCAGTGCTCCTTTGCGAATTGCAGGTTCCTCCACGGACAACCATTCTTATGCGACTCATTTCATTTAGGGGCTACATAGCCCTTGGAAAAAACAATCATGAACTATCTCCATGAACCACCTCAATGAAAAAATTGACCCTCCATGAAATTATTCATCCTTTGTGGAAACTATCATCAACGAACTACAACACTTCATAGAAACTATCCTCTAGAAACTACTTCCTTTCATGGAATTCTCCTTCACAAAATCCATCAAACTTATCCTAATTTATCTCCACCAAGATGACCATATATTATAAAATTCATTCATTCTTAGATATGGTATTAGGGATCATTATATATCCAAATAAATAAGAAATATTTGTTAATACAATTTACTCAAAACATTAATGTGTTACTTCCTTCAATGCAGATTGTGCTCTTTCTGTGAAACATATTCCCTACGTAGGCCACGTACAACCTTTTTTCTTTCATAGTATAAAATTACATTTTTGAATATATATCCTTCTATAAAATGTGATATACATGCCTTCTGCATACACTAATCCTCCCTCAAATTGTTAGTCTTCCATGAACCATGTTCTATCCCCAGTCTATGTACCGTGATTCGTAGTCCCCATAGCTCTATTATGGAGAATCCTTATTTTTTCTATTTTATATCACCGCATTGTGTACCTCCTAGGACTTTTGAAAACATTACTTCATGGTACATGAAATCTAATACATGGAAATACTTTCTTTTCCAAAAAATAAGACTCTAGATTTTTTGGTACCAAAATAGGGAAAACACTTGGAAATGACACAACCATAAAAAAAAATTTCAGTAAAAAACTCATGCTTATTCGCTATCATGTTGATAATTAAAAGATCATATACATTCATCACAAATCATATCATTATAGATATATAGTATTTTATTGATCTCTGTATTCATTGTACAATTTTCAAAGGAATTTATTGACATATCCCTGTCTTCCAGAAAAATCATTCTTTCCAATAAAAATTGAATATGACTAAAAACACATTTACTCCAACTTTTATTTCTATGTATTTCATCACAATATTTCAAAAAAAATGATATTTTTGAAATATAAACAAGTAATTTGTCTTCATATTTTCCATGGTTCATTAAAGTTTAATTGGTTTATCCTTTTTTTACAAAAGGGACAACACTCTTTAAATGAAAACTCTTCTTACTTCCTTATCTATCCAACATGGTCCCAAAAATCTCTCCCATTAGATTATGCTGTCAACCAAGATTCATAAATCACAAAACATTATAACCTCAATATATGGATTAATTATCAAAATAATTAATCTTACAGGAGCTAACATATTGTAAGAGACAGTAATTATTTACAACAAGACAATGCTTTCCAAATGTAATGACTATGAAATCTTTTCATAATTTATTCTTATCCTTTTTTTACTTCTTCAACATTATTCGACAAAATTCATCCTCATCTTTCTATACTTATAATATTTTTCAAAATCATTGTAATATAATAATTTTTTCTTTTATCCACTCCATTTAATAGTTATAATATTTCACACATGTACATTATAGATTCAAAGCATACCAACAACTCCTGCAATATTCATGCACCCACAATGACATATTAATGAAACATTTGCCCAACATGATAGAAATATTGAAAGGTAAGATGAGATAGGGGAAAAAACATGTACCTTAATATTGTTTAGAATGAGGATGGTCTCCCATGTTCTACCTTAATTAATAAAATGTTTTATTTGGTAACGGTTTTATGAATATGCCAATAAATTTTTCCAAATATAGGAACACACTCCATCTTTATAATGCATAGACTTATGAAAACATTTAAGTGTTTATAATTTGGGTTTTTTTCAAAAAAAAACATTTCATATGAAGTCCTATCCAATCTATGCATATCACAACATTATATTTGAATAGAGAAACCTATTCTAATGGCTTCCCACTAATAATAATGAGAGAGACCACTTTCAAGTGGCATAGTTCGTCCCATTTCAACCAAAATTCAATTATTTATTTTAGCAACCCCTTTTTTTTTGACATCTTTATTGTGAGATAAAATCAAAAATAATTCAATGAATATCATGATAAATTTAAAATTATTCATTATTATGTTCCCCATGATTATAAATTATACACTTCTTCACTGAATACTCACATTCCTTCTCAAATTTACAATTAAAATGTTAAGCATTTTCATATCAATTGACATTTGTATCATGTAAATAACTCAAGTTATGTGAGTAATGTCATTAATAAAATTTATGATGTACTTATATATATTAGTTGATTATTTATTCATTACCCCAAATATATCAAAATTAATAATTTCTAGGCATCATTTTGGAAAAAATTCAACTTTCTTATATGTATAATTTATGTTCATTGCTTTTTGACATATAGTACAACACCAATTTCATCATCATGACTTATCATTAATATATCTCAAAATTGTATCACATTGATAACTATCAAATGTTTCTATAGAATAGATGTCCTATAATTTTATGTCACAATGGATTTTCCTCCACCATACCCATGTAACAAGAGGGCCGTATTTCACCATATTTGAATATGCTTCCTTTTCTGATATAGAATTTTGTAACTATCCTTCCATTTTATAAAATTGTCACAATAAACCATCTCTTCCGAATATATATTTATTACACTTTACACATTGTTGTGATACACACATTAGGATATGTTTTTATCAATAAACATATAATATTTTCATGTAATTCATATTTTCTTTCCCTGTAGTGGATGATCCAACACCATTTATTCTAAGAGATTCATATTATCAAAATCCGATAGTTCCTTCATTAAACTCTTACAAATTCATCAACAACACTAAGGCTCTTATTGTATGAGAAGAATTTTAACTATCAATAATCCATGTTTGTTCTCCTTTATTATCTTTCAAAGTGATTCCAACAAAGAAAAAAATTTCTTCTTCCTTTTCATTCTTCACTAATATCCTCTGAGAGTTGTCATGAAACTTTTATCATGCCAGTATAAAAATGAGTCAACCTTTGGAAATTTTTCATGGGTGTTAACATAATGTACAAATAGTTTCCATTATTTGGAACCTATGCTCATTTTTTACACTTCAAATCTATGATTTCTTCTAAACATCCTTCTTATAATTATTATTTTGAAGGAATTGACCCCCCCTAAACCATGTCTCCAATAAACTATGGAGTATTAGTAATGAGGATGATTGAATGAAGGAATATATGATGACTTTCTAAATCCACAACAATACCAGTAGTATTGATAGAAAGAGCATTTTCCTCTGAAATGATTGTATTGACCGATGTTGTGAGTACGTTTCTTACTATACTTCATAACAAGAATTTTATGACCATAAACCATCTTTTTTTAAAACATAACATTATTTTATATATCAAAATTCATTCAAATTTATCAAAACTATATTTAAGAGGAGTTTTTCCTAAGAGAGTATTTTTAGATACTTCATAATTTTCAGCATTGTTAACTATGACCACATAGACAATATTTTCCATCATCCATTTTCTCAAAACTAACTTTTGTATACTTCGAGATAGATGAATATAAATTTTTTTGATCTTTATTAGGTTTATATTTTCAATAAAATTCACCAACATTGAAGATAGACTTAATGAAAATCATATCCCCATGTTCAGTACTAGAATGTTATTGGGACATGTTCTAACTCTTATTCTTTTTCTTTCATCATAACATTCATATGATCATTTTAATATTTTTCAATCTATATATAATTATTTAAACCACCAATCTCTTTTACATTCTTTAATATTTCATCATGAAAATATTTTGATTATTTAATGAGTAATTTTCATTAATCAACATCATTTTTTCCTTCTCATGTCATCTGGTCATTCATAGAAATTCCTTCAACTCTTCTTTCAGATGAAATTTATGTTGAGTATCTTTTTCTTCAGAAAAGATACTCTCGAGATCTTTATTACGTACTACCATTAAAAATATATTCTCTCCATGTTTTTTCGAAAAGGTTTATTTGGAATCAACTTCACTATCTTATTTTCCTTCACCTTTAAAAAAATCTTCTTCTTTATTTGAATAACAAATACTACCAAACTAGGTTTATCCACCACTTGGGCTTTAACAAAGCAAGCTAAAAACGTATTTAAAGACCCCTAATATAATCATTAAAAAGGAGATATTAAATGGGGTCTTTAACAATGCTAAAAATTATTCTTAAATGGTGGAATTTATCAGTGTTATTTACAAGTGATGATAAAGGCCCACACTTTATCAACACTTGTAAAAATGAACTGATAAACGTGGTCTTTTTTCAGCACTTGTATAATTGTGATGATAAAGTGTAGTTTATCAGTGCTGTTTTAGATTGATTGAATAAATTATACTTCCAAAAATAAATTTATTTCATTAAAAATAATATATTAATATATAAATGTGTTGATAGTTTTATAAATATAATATATATTTTTAAAATTATGTTTTGGATAGGTAAATTATCATTTACACTTAATATTTAAAATATTTATTGGAAATAAATTATAAAATAATTTTTATTATTAATTTTGTAATTATTATCATGTAATAGTAATTTATTAACAATTCAAAAGTCACAAAAAATACAAACATCGATAAAAGATCTAAAATAATCTGAAAATTTGACTCAAACATCAAAGGACCATAAGTTTTGATAAGAGTGTCTCTTTCAGCTCTACCACATATCAAATCGAAGAATGCAACAATCTCAATGACCTTAGTGATAGAGGGAAAACGGTTTCAAAATTTTCAAGACCAAAAGGACCAAAAGGACTCTAAAAATATGTTTCTAGTTGGTGTATGCAACTTTTTTAACATTCTATGGATTTTTATGATTCTTTATGGGGGTCTTATTTCCATTTTTTGGTGGGAAATGACTTTATTCCTAAGTCTTACATAAATATTAATATTGTGTCTTTTAAATTTCATAAATTTTCATAATTTAATATTATTTATAATATATAATATAATATTATATGCATATATTTTATATATTCATACATAAAAATTTACTTTTATTGAAAAATAATTAACCATTTTTAAATATAAAATATATCTATTAATTTATATACATAAATAAAAATATAGGGATAAAAATGTAATAGAATATATATAAATATCTAGATATATAAAAATTATTGAAACAAAATAGTATAATGGTGTAGAAAAGGATTTTATGTATACGTAAGAGGTCTAGAATTCGAAACATGTTGGAGGTAGGGGTGTATGCGGGAAGGTGGGATTATCTAACGTATAGATAAAGGGGTGGGGGAAGCACTGAAATGGGGGTGGGGTGGGATGTACTAATGAAGGTGGTGTATGGAGCATTTACATTTTTTATTCTACCCTTTATTATTAGAGACTTTATCATATTTTTTAATGTCCCCCTTTAACAATAAAAAAACTTTGATAAAAGTGCCCTTTAACAATACCTTTTATTGATGTAAAATGGAGACTTTAAGAGAATATTTTTAGCACTGATAAAATCATCATGCCTTTAACAAAAATAAAATTATCATATCTTTTTTATCCATGATAAAGGCATATTGTATCAATGATAAATGCTATTTTGAAGTTATTATTTTTTTCCCTTCCCTCTAATTTTTTTATCTTTATCACTTTACATCTTCCAAGACCTTATTGGTCTTCTTTTGTCTTCATCACTTCCTTGTTATTTCAATATTTAAGGTAAATTAAATGAAGTGTTCCCAATATATCTATATTAAAAACATTTAAGAGGATGTTTTCCTTTATATTTACATGTACCTATTATCTCATTTTTAGAAAATAAGGGTAAAATTTCTTCATGATTTTTTCATAAAAAAATTTAGACATTGATTCAGAAACATCATATTCTTCAAGAGCCTTCTTAAAAAATTTTATTGGATTCTATGAAGGACATTTCCCTATTAGATTTTTCCCTTAAAAATATTCTCCCTTTTCATTAAATAAGTGATGAGATTTCTATAAAAATAGGAATGAGATAATGTTTCAGTGTCTATGTCCTCCCCTGATGAAAATTTAGCACCAAACATGTTTTGAATAAATCAGGAGATCATTTCAACAACCATCGTATCCTCCAACATTTCACCATGAAATATGTTTATGTTGAACAAATATCATTTACCATTGCAATGATGTCCCCGAAAAATTCAAGCTCATATATTTTCAAGTCTTCATAATTCATCCTCTGGATTTGAAGTTTTTCCTTCTTCATTTTTTCATTTCCTTCATAGATATTTTTCATCTTATCCTATATACATTCACCGGTAGAAACACCATTATCTCCTGAAAACTCAATCTCCAAAAGTGATGAGAGCAAGACAATTTTTGTTCATATATAATTCTCATGATTCTTAGTGTCGATAGGTGTAAGTTGACTCTTGTCATCATTATAAGTAAATCTGTCTATTATAGCTTCTAGGACTTAATACCCTAGAGACATAAGATAAGGAATCATTCTGTCCTTTCTAATATGATAATTCTTTCTATTAAATATCTGAACCCAATTACTATTAAATCAATTCATATTCTATATCATAACTTCTATTCAAACATGGGCAAAGAATACACAATGAGAACCTACCTCCAATACCAATTGAAGTTGCCCATTCAGGATTCAAGTATCACTAAGGGGGAAATGTGTTGAATTCATGATATCATTTTCATTTTATTTTTCCTTAATTTTGAAACAACCTTCACCTTTTATTAATTATTTGTTTCACTACTGAACAAAATTCAAATACACATCCAATAGAACCCAATAATTTACAAGGTTCGATGCTCATTAAGTGTATCTATAACCTTGGTATGGTGTGGAAACAATCCAATAATACCCCAACCACTAGAAAACTATCGTTTGATGTGGAATACAATGTGTAGTATGTTCAGTTACCCACATGTAGCATATTGAAAAAAATGGAACCGTGTGGGTTCTCCATCTTAGCACTATATGGGAAAACATTTTCGGTGGTTCTCTAGGTTAAATTTTTCAATTTGATCATTCAAAATAGTTCTTCTCTTTCGTACCCAGAAGCTAGTATTTTCTTTTTTATGTCCCCTATGAAATATCATGCTTCATATTTATCCTACCAAAATCCTATACATAGTGATTTTCACATTGTGTTGTGTGTGATTAATGGAAAAATGTTATCTTCCGTGTAACACCCCTACTTCACAGAGGCCAAAATATTCTACAGATTAGAACTGCTCCATGAACACATAGTTCCTCCATGGACCAGCTTTCCAACATTCTCTCTTTTCCGCTATGGGCTTGAGTTCCCCTAAAAATTCTTCTACATATCATCCCCATGAACCATATTATTTCCAAAAATGACCCTCCTTCCAGGAACTACCTCTTCCATTGTAGAAACCATCCCTCACAAACTACTTCCTTTCATAGAAATCGTCCTCCAATAACCACTTCCATTCATGGAATTATCCTACCCAAAAAACTCTAAACATATCTAAATTTCTTCCCACATAAATGAAATCATTTTATATAACTCTATCACTATTAAATATGGGATTAGGTTCCATCATATTGGAAAATAAATACATTTAATATGATAATCCAATTTACCCAAAACCTAAATGTGGCACAACCTTTACTATGGACTATGCTCCTTCCACGATCTATTTTCCCTACATAGTCTCATTACCTCCTTCCATACATCACGATGGTCAATTCCATCTGTAAACAGATCTCCTCCTCTCAGTCACAAACGACTTGCATTCTGCTAACTATTGGCCTTCCACGACCCTTTTTCCTTCCTTGGTTTGTGTGCCATTCTTCTCGGTCAACATATAAAATTTTCCTTCAACACACACCTTTTGAATCGTCATATTTTTAATGGGATTTATTGAATCTTCAATGACTTCGTGTGACATATTTTTTCCTAAATAAAACTAAATATTATTAGAAACCCCTTCACTCCCACTTTCTTTCATTAGACTTGCATCCATGTTCTCTAATAATCTTATGATATTTTTAAAATAAAAAAAAATTCATAATCCTATATTTCAAGGTTTTTAGAAAGTGAATTGATTTATATTTTTTGAAAACATAAGGCAAATTTCTGCAACAAAAAACTTATCTTACTTCATTGTCCATCAACCTTTTAATTAAAAAGTGGAATTTATTAATTGATTTTATTAATTAATTTTTTGTATAATTTTTGTCTAGGATGCTTCATGAAGGTAAAGGTAAAGTCTTTATAAAACATTTCTTGTGTCTTTTCTAATTCTTCCACAACAAGATATTATGATTTGAAATTTTATTTAAACCAATATATCGTGGGAAAGTGAATTTTCCTATGAAATTTTATCCCCTCTCCCCAAAATAATTATGTGGATGATTTTAGAAGATTTTAAATATTTAAACATGGTAATATTATAATGTTAATTTTCATAAATGGAAACCTAAAATGATTAACACTATTATAAAAAGGTTGAGTGTCTATAAGACTTATCACATGATTTCACACACCTAGACATTTCAACTCACGTTTTTGAAATGAAGTATTGTATTTAAAAAAAATTCATAGAGAAAATTTATTTCATATACATTACATTATTTTTATTAAAAATGAGATGGGTTTTAGGTTGATTAAATTCATATAAATAAATTATTAAATTCATTTTTCAGTTACCTCAGTTTTTATTTCAACATCGCTCTAGAAGGTTGGATGACCATATAAACATTCTGAGTTCCTTTAATTAGTTCAAACCATTAGCCTCAATAGTTTTTTATAGTGTAAAAAACTATCTCCCTCTCTCTCTCACTATACCTATACATCACATTATTATTTGTTGGTGGAATCATCCATATGCTTGTGTATGTCATTCTTCCATTTAAATTTATCACATTATATTTTAATCATCTCTTGATTACTTGAGTTCATTATTTGTTCCATGAAAATTACATATATATTGGTTTAATTAATATTATGTCTTTTTTCCTTATTAATTGCGCTATTTTGATACTATAATATTACAGTATTTGGTTCCCCATGAGAATGCATAATTATTAGGGATATTAATAGAAAAAGGAAACTTTAATGAAAAGGAAAATGGAAGATAAATATAGTTTCCCAATAATGTCATGGTTGATTAAGTATTTAATTTATGTTTCCTACATTATATGAATTAAAATGTGAAATGAGAGATAATCTCTTAATTGATAAGAGTAAGTGAATCTATAATAGTTTGTATGAATAACATGATTACCTAAACCATTATTATCCAACTACATATAATTTATTCTAGATTATATTCTATTATATTTAATTTATTCTAGTATACTATTTTATATTTGGAATTATTGATTACCATTGGTGATAAATCTATATTTTAATTTTACATGAAAATAAGAATTAACGAAGGGATGGTAACTATATATAAATATATAATGGTATTGAAAATATTAAATATTCTTTATCAGTATTTTTCATAGGGCATTTTTGAAATTAACTGTGGTGTGATAAATTGATATTATTATGTCAAATTTAGTGATCAAGTGATACCGTATTATGTCAAATATAAATATTTTATTTTAGATATGAAATTCATTATTAATAGAATATATTTTATTATGGTCATCTATACTCAACATCAATTTATAAGGATTTTCATAATATCAAAGGACTTGTGCCTTGTGAATTATTGTTTTGCTCGATCAGATGGAAGAAATATGGATGTGAGATAAATGAAGAGACACCGTAGTATATTTTAAGTTGTACTTTCTTGATTTCAAATTTTAATATATATCTTAAACTAAATAATGTATTTATATTTTTCACAGTGTGTTTTGGGAGCCCCTGTTGAGAATAAAGATGACTACTGTGGGAAAAACGATGACTTAATCTAGGTTTTATGAGATGATTACAATTAAAGATTATGATGTTGACTTGGGAAGGTTATTTTACCAACTATATATTGGCAAAATTAGGGATTCCATTCTGGTATCATCAAGTTGGAAAAATCTATTTCATAGGCAACATAGGATTATGCCTTGGTAGAAGAGGCCACAAGAATGTTCAAATAGGTGTACGAATGAAATCAAAGGGACAATGAATAATTTTTTAAATTTATGGATGTCATATTTCTATCACATCAAAAAATTTATTTCATATGTTTTTATAAATTTATGTTGAGGATAAGTACATTAAATAGTGAACTGAGTAGTGGCTCATGTGGTTATCATGATAATGAAAATATTAGAAATGGTGATGGTGATGTTGATGAAAATGTTGAGGATAATGGTAAGGCTGATAGTGAAGATGATGGTGATGATGACGGAGTGGATGACTATGATGATGGTGATGGTGGTGAGGTTTAAATTGATCCTATGCATTTTCAATAATATTTATGAAATTTAATGATTGATGATTAGTTCTGAATGAATATATGGGATTTTTTTAATGTTAATTATCACTGGTTGAACGAATTAATTGTTTTATTATGTTATTGTTGTAATTATATATGTTTTTGATGTTTTTTTAATTTAATTGAATGAGGTGGGGTTATCATGTGTCATTTAGTGGCTATTTTTAGTAGGTTCAGGTGCTCGTTCTTCTAGCTCTTGCAGGTTCTGTGTGAAGGGTGGTGGTTCTACAGGTCTACAAAATAGGGGTTTTATACCAATGGTTTAAAAAACATTTGTATAGATATATTCTACTAGTTTAAATTTTACTATTTTTATAGACCTATACCAATGGTTTGAAACAATTGGTATTTAACAATACAAACAGTTGAAATTGTTTATAATGGGGCTCTATCCACCATGTGATATTATCTTGGGTGTTAGCCTTAACTTATGCTTATGTCATGTTTTATGTTTCTTCATTATTCCTATGATTAAAATATATTATGATTACAGATTCTTTATATTGTAATTAATTATGACTGTTAATGAGGATTTCCTTTTTTGATGCCATCTTACTCAAATTGATTCATATGTTATTCTTCTTTATCATGTTTGTTCCCTTACTTGTTTTTTTATGTCAGCACTTTTTTATAGACTACCCAAGATATCCAGTTCATTTTTTTACCTCAATGGTCTTAATAGATAATTATGGAGAATAAAATAAATTTTTTCAATTTTTTCTCATTTTAATGTCTGGTGAATCTAGTCTTCCAAAGACACCAGACCTCTCAATCCTTCTGTGGTGTTCTAGAGGGTATTTATGCTAAAAATAATGTAATAATATGTGTTAAAGTATTGTGTTTTTAGATTTATATTAAAGTAATCAATTACCAAATTCCACTTCTTAGGGGTATATGTGATATTTATATCAATGGTTTGTAGATACTCTGGCCAAATTATTTACCTATGGTTCAATTCCCTATGTGCGAAGATATTATTTGGACTCATATAGTTTGAATAAAATATAAACTATAATCAAAAGAGGTATTGATACTATGAATTTAATTCTTGTATCAATTCTTATTGATATAGGTTTTCGGTCGATGTTTAATCAGATATAGCTATATATAAGGAAAGTTAAATGCCACCACATGATCATCCTGTAATAACTCAAACACCAACCCACACCCAAGGCATCACAATAAACTATATATCCATGTTCAGTATTATGAAGAATCAATATTGTAGCTTATTTAAAATAAAAATTCATCTCTTAAAAATTATATGGGAATGAATCTCTCCACTAAAACTCTACACCTTTTCAATTCAACTCCACCATGAAATAATCTACCTCAGTGAATTCTAAACTGTAATAAATGTAATATCCAAGGAAGCCTAAAATGTTTTTAATTTCTTACACATTCATTATATTTTTAGAAGAAATGTACACATGAATATTTATGGGTTCCATTAGAATCCCTATAATGTAAATATAATATCCCAAATACTTTTTCTATAATATACAAAACATGTTCTTAGACAAGTTAACATACAATTGATACTGCGTGAGGGTTCCCAAAATAACACTTGGATAGTGTAACCTATCCTCCACCATCATAGAATACAGTATGTTATCATCATTGAACACAATATCAAATTATTAAAAAAAGACATAATTTTCCAACTTCATGAAATCATAAAAACCATGGATTATTGGTAAGTGAATATCATATAACTAAATTGTCAAAATTCCCAAAACAACACATGACATCGGTCTTAGGGATTTCCACTTCACATACCCTCATCTAATGATACCTTGAGCATAGATTGATTTTTTAAATAATTTAGGATCCCCAATGGTGACAAAAAATATTATTGAAATGAAGAAATGGTTATATATTCTAAATGCTATCTTAGTTTAACCTATGATAGCTAATGAAAATCTAGAGACACTTGACTAACATCTTTGTAAATTGAAATGAAAACTCCCATGATGGTATTTTTGGATGAATTAACCTTCTAATTTTAAGGTCCTCAAACAAAATATTTAACTCCATAAACTCTACAACAGCTATGTCATATGAATTTTAGGAGTTGAGGTGTAAAAAAATAAATTTATTGAAAATGAAAATTCAAATAAATTTAATTTCATTGATGTATTACAATGTAAACTCATGAAGAATTATTTCAACACAATATAATAATAATATTATTATTTAAACATGACTATTACAACCTAGATTTTATTCATTATGGTATGAATAGAAATAAAAAAAATTAAATATTCATTAAAATGGGTTTTTTTAAATAAAATAAATTGATAAAAGATAACATAATTTTTATTAATGACTGTATGTTTTAAAAAATCAATGGTTTGAAAAAAAATTAAATTTTGTAGAAAAATAACAAAAGTATATATAAATTTTTATAAAATGTATTTGAAAAAATAAAAGTCATATTTGATGTCCACATTTTTTTATTTTAATTGATTTTATTTCTGTGAAATTATTGAAAAGAATATTTTTTTGATGAATTTTAATCCTTATATACATTTTATGATATATTCTAAAAGCCACATTAAGGGTAAGTGGTAACCGTACATCACAAGATTCAAAAAACATCACTATATTAAAAAAACTAAAACTAATTACAAATTCATTTAAAAAAACATCACATACAACTTCTTTAGAAACAAATACTCACACCATATGGATTTTGAAATTCTAATTTCAAAAACCAAAAACTGTTTTTAGACCCTCTATCATCCATCGTCATTATAAGTTGATCCAAGAGCCACCTAAAGTCACATAAACATTTATTCACTCACCTATATCGATTTGAGTTGATTGAATATCCAACATCCAATCACCTTTTCCATTTTTGCTCCTCAGAACCACCATATTCATTATCGCATTAGTCATCAATGAAGCTTCCATCACCATCGTCTCTATTCTATTCACTCGACACTAGCATCAACTTCATCGATTTCTACCACCAAAATCACCCTTCAACATGAACTATCACTCCACACACATCATTAGAACACGCATATCCAAAATCATATTATAACCCTTATTTTAATTATTAAACTTCCTTAAGGAGGCCTTTGAAAAAAACATAAATAGGTTCTTCAAAGAAGTGGTAAAATTCATAATCTTTTTTTTAATTATTCCTTGAAATCCTTAAAATATTATACAATATGATTATATAAAAACATCCATATATACATTGTATTTATTATTTAATATTTTAATATAATTACCACCATCTATCACCACTTATATCATGTGGGAAATTAAACTCTCATCCATGTGTATAGCGGACTAGCACCTCACAAACTGATATAATTTGTTTTCCATTTTTACATCTCATGATTCAATATAATGATAAATTATGAAAATTTATATTATATTTATTAAATACTTAAAAATTTTTAATTATAAAATCACATAAAACTTCTTCAATTCTATTACTTCAGGTTATAATAATTTTTCTCATCTGAACGGCTGACTACCACCCCAAAATGAAATGTGATTGATTAATCAATTATGCATTACATAGGAGGTAGTAAAGATAAATGTAATGAATATATGTGACATATATGAAATAGTTATTAATATTAATAGTTATTTATTATTTTACTTTCCTCAATTACATCTATTGAGAGTATTGAGACATTTTTCAAGAGTACGTACAACCATCCATCACCATGGACAGTTAAATTCAATTATATATATATATATTTATAGATGAATATAATTATTTATATAATTATTATATTTTATATTAATTTAATTGTTAAAATTATATATATTATTGTTCCATAATCTATGTATGCATGAAAATACTACTAAAATAAAATATGCATAAAAATTGAAGAAGTTATTAACCAAGAAATTATTTTATTAAGAAATTGTTAATAAATGTGTAATAAAAGTTTATATGTAAATAATAAATTATATGATGTATATTTTAATTTTTTTAATATATGTATAATAAATCTGTATTTATATTAAAATAGGATCCAAATCAAATTATGGAATTCGAAACATAATGTAAGGGATTTCTCCTCTCTCTTTCATTTCAAAGAGAAATATTACATATTCACCATACATTTATTTTGTGTTGTGTATATAGTCACAATTTTAAAATTTTTATTATGAATTTAATTATGTTCATAATATTTAAATTTTCAAATGAATTAATTATTTATTTAGGATTACGATTCCCACATTACAATGTTGTAAAGGTCTTTTCGTTTCATTTTATTTCAATGCGACACAATCCTTATACAAATATTTTAATTTTATTTGATTATATACTACCTATTAATGTATTTTATAATCCTTATCATTATAATTATGTGATAAAAATATCCATATAATATTCTTTCTTTTATGGGTCTTATAACATTAATGAAACCAAAGTGGTAAGGATTTCATGCTATAATCTTATTATTAAATGAGATTTTTTATGACATTGTTCCATTGATGAGATATTGTGATCTACCTCTTAAAAACATGTAATTTCTTATAAACTACATATTTAACGAAAATTAAATGATCCCTTCAGTTTCTATCTCTTAGGATTATGTAAAAATATATAATATTTTTTTAACAAAGATTCCATATTTCCCTCTTCCGTTGAAAACCCTTTTTCTTACATATAAATATTTTCTTAAAAACAATTAAAATAAGGTTTTTATTATTATAAAATTATTGATAAAATATATTTTTACCCATTTTTATATTTTAAAAAAAATTAAATTGAAATAATCATCTTGTTTTCTAGAAAAGGTCCTTTTGGATGTTATCAAATTGTGAATGAAATCCTTATTGAAACATGTTCGATAAGAGAGGAACTTTCCATTGAAATATTAGAGATATTATTTAAAGAATCACTTATAAGGTTCCAGAAATAATTTAAAATAAATCTATTGGATATTTTTTTATTATTTTTAATGAAATTTTTTCAAATTAGAAATTATATTTTTCTCATGAAATGCAACTTGTAAACTTTCAAAATCATTTGTCATCTAAGTTTACATCCCTTGTTGTTACATTTGAATTGCTGGAAATAATAACCAATTTCACCATCCTTAATTTTTTGTATGGATTATTTTTATGATAATGATATTTTAATGAAACCAAATACTTTTTTATTGGTTATGCTATGTAGAATTTATTATATGTTTATGAGACATGTTTTCTTTTATATGGATTATTATCTGATTTAATGTCTATGAGACCCATTTCCTCTCTCATTCATGATATGATGAATGATTTACGATCTTGTGGAAATAATAATCTATGGTTTTCATTATGTAATAGTGGCTATGTTATTAAAAATAGTGGTGGTAATGTTATTACAATGGATTGTGGTTACATGGAAATAGTGGGTGGTAGAAACATTTTATCCAATGATAGGTGGGACCTATATCTTCCTCCAATTGATTGGAATAAGATTTATATCTCCTCATATTAAATGGGAAACAAGTAGAAAATATTGATCAAAATATGTAAATAGACTAAAGGGATTGATTCATAATAGGATATAGTCTCCTGGTCTTGATCTATAATATGAAACTATAGATGAGGCATGATACACTACGTTTGACAATCATGGTTTCTAAACACGTTAATTGAAATGTTTTATAAACCTATGTTGTGGACTGTAATTTCGGACATGTTCTTATGATTCATAAATTATGATTATTTCAAACACTTATGGTTAATAACTTTTTAAATGATAATGTGTTATACCATGACTCATTATTTTGGATCTATTATAGGATTTGTATGAGAATGTTATCTTATATTCATGATACCATACCCTTATTCTTTTCTTATGATTTCATATGATTATAGAATGAATCTCTCAACTTAATCCTTATTAGGCATATGATCTAACCATATTTTATTTTTTCCTTCCCCATGTTTTGAATAATAGATTTATTTAGGGAATATTTATGAAGAATATAAATGGGAAAGATATTTATGGGAGATTTAGAATAAAATTCATTAAATTTGAATACTCTATATATAGACACCAAAGACCCTAAACCATTAAGTTTCTTGGATGTGTATTTATAAACTTTATATAATAATTTTAAAACATTTCTGGATATATATGTATAAAAACTCGCAGTCACTATTTTTGGAATTAAAAAAAGGATTTAGAAAACCATAGGAAATAAAGATGATGAATTTAGTGAGAACCATAATGATAAGACATATATAGTAAAATGTCCACAAAATATTTTGAAGCATAGAGTGAGTGGATTCCATATAATTACATACATATATGGATTATACAAGTTAATCTTTCACTTTCACTTTATTACCTATGGGTAATAATAGTAATAAGAGAACATTTATTTGTACATGATCATCAATTAGGGCATAACAAAAGGCCTTTCTACACAACTAGATAGACAGTCTTGTGTGATATACTTTGGAAGTTCACAATTCAAACCATCATGATGAATTTGAAAACATTTTGACCATAAATAAATTTGGTTAACCATAAGTATTCATTAATTTAAAATAATGTGTTAGAAATTATACATCCTATGAATTTTTAATCACTATGTTTAAATATTTCTTAAGGTCAACCTGAGCATTATGGTTTTACTATGGAATTGGAGATATCATAATGATTTTATTTTAATGACAAGTATGGTCAAATATAGAAGTAAATTATTTAATCATAGTTATATAAATTACATTATATCATGAAAATTATTTAGTAATTATAATTCGTATCCATATAAATTAGATATTGAATAATGGAAATCCCTAATGGAATAATGATTACATCTCATGTCTATGATTATTTTGAGGTTGATGTTTGTGGAAATGTGATTATGGAAAATCATTTTAGACTCTCTTTTGTATAATATTTTGATATCTTAGACAGAGATATTAATTTTGTACATAAATAACATATAAATTTCCAAATAAATAAATTCATGTATGATATTCTAAAACAACCTATAATTTTTTATCTCTGTTATGATATATATAAAATTTTTATATAGATCATATCCATTATATTTGTCACTATCCCTAATAAAAAGGGGTTTTTATCTCAGAGTTTTGGAGAGAAACTCCAAAATAAAGGATATTACTATTATTTTGACGTTTTTTATGTATTTATAGAAGAATTTCTTATTATTCCGCTGAATTATAATGTTGAGTTCCCAATATAACTCATGCATAATTCCTCTCAATTTTCAAAGACACTGTATATAATACACTTGATTGAGTAATAGTAATTTAAGAAGCATCTCTAATAGAATATTTTCAAGGGATTCATTCATACAAATGTCTAACATTGGGTTACACCTTTTAATTTTGTTATGAAGACATATGGATCGATGTGACTCTACATTAATTTTCTTGAACATAAAAATATCAATATAAAGAACAAGATATTAATACCTATATTGATGACATATTTGATAAACTCTATGGAGATAAATAGATTTACGAGATTGATCTTCATTATTTACATCATTAATTGAGGTTAAATATGTTAGATATATTCAATAAATAATTATGCGCAAGGTATAGACAATATGAATATATGATGATTCCATTTGGTCTTTCTAATTCTCCAACATTCTTCAAGTATTTAATGAATTGATTCATTATATAATACCTCGATATAATTATGGTAGACTTTATAGATTACATTATTATCAATTTTATGTGAATGTAACATCATGAAGATCACTTGAGAATGATAATTTAGACCATAATGATGTAGAAACTATATGAAAATATGAAACATTGTGAATATTGGCTTAAAAGGTTGTATTTTGGGTCATGTAATTTTAAGGGATGGTATATTAGTTGACGAATCGAAGATGAGGGATATTAAACATTAGAGCATACCAACCACTATAAATGAGATACATTTTTCTACTGTTTGGATTGGTATTATCAATGGTTTGTGGAGATTTTCTAATGAAAATGAAATATAGTACCCATGTTAACTCAAAGGGGTCCATGTAATTTTGGATATATAAATGAAAGGAAAATTCATTGTAATTGGAGACATGATTTTTAGACACACATAGAATGAAATTATTCCTATATGGAGATGTGTATTTGATATATATTATTACTCCAACAATGTTTATGGTCTGCTTCATAATGTATAATGATATGTTTATAATTTAGACCACATTTAAATTGATGGTTCGTTAGAAAAATTACCAAAATATTAATTTTGAGTTAGGGTTGTTAATTTTTTCATTAAACATTTGGAATAATTGTCTCTATTTAAAAAATATTGATATATATACTGATTAATAATATTTAAATTGTAAATTCACATATAAATATTTAAATATACTATAGATAATATGGTTGGATTTAATTATAAATTATATCTGATCAATACATTACCCTCTAAGAATGTGAACAATGTAGTACATGATTTGAGCGAAAAGGATAGTTAGAGATAAAAAATGACAAGGATCACAAATCATCCAATATTTCATTATTTCCAAATGATATATAATTAAATCATGATGGAAGGGTATTTATTTATTCATTCACCAAAAATTGTTCAAATGTATATCTAAGTGGGATTTAAAGAGGCACAAAATGATGATATTTAGCTAAAATATTAGGTGAGAAATAGTCCTAAGTTCAACCGTAATTATAATGGAATGATAAGGATCAGGAAAAATATATGTGATCCATACATACAATATTTTATTAAGGATCTATTTAAACAGTATCACCGTTCATTATTCTCAATTAATCATGGATGTAAAAAAGATATATGGAGATTTGGAAGACAATTTATGGTAGGATGGCATGAAGAGATATATGTCATAGTTTGTATCTTGATTGTTTGTGTGTCAATAAGATAAGGATATAAGATAATATTTTATGTCGATATTAAAAACATTACCCATACCAAAATTAAAATGGGAAAACAACACCCATGGATTCTGTCATCAGACCCCCCCCCCCAAACAACATAAGTGAATAACGTTATATGGGATATAGTCAATCTTCTTACAATGTAAAAACACTACATCAATAACAAAAACAATACCACTATAGATCATACTTCGATGATATATATTAATAAAGTTGTATTGTTTTGTGGAGTACCAAATTCTACTATATCTATAAGGGATTTGAGGATTACCTTGACGTTTTCAAAGATTATTTGACAGGTCCTAGATATAGAGCTAAGTTTGAGCACTGTGTATTATCCTCATATAAAATTTTAATTGTATAGAGAAATTAAAACATATATTATCTTATTATATCTTATTCATTAGAATTAAAAGGTTTTTTGGATCAACACATTCCTCTAATTTTTTTTCAAATAATAATAGAATTCCATGAAGCATTCAGATAGATCATTATGAATCCCACTATGGAAAGTAGTTTAAAAGTATAATGTGTTGGGATAAAATTACTGAAATAAAATATTATGAATATATATTTTCTAATAAATTCTATAAAAATTTATATCTATTAACTAACAAATATTGTTGTCCCGAAATAAAAAAATGTTATGTCAACATCTTTATCATGATCTATAATTTGAGGTTAGTGAAAAGTTTTTTCCTATGAATTTCTATATGGAAGAAGGACATGAGATATAGAAGTATGGGAATACTAATCTATGGTATATCAACCCCTTTAAAATTACCGAATGTATTAGGAGAATGTATTATCACTTAGTGATTCCACCGAACCTCTCGTAGGTTCACAATGTGTTCTATATATCTCTCCATGGGAAGAACATACCTGATTAGTAACATATTACAATATTATAAATTATATGAATGTAGAATTATATTTCCTATAAAAAACATATTTAAGATTCTAGATCCTGAAAATAAATTTATATGAAATAAGACCACTCACATAGTAGAACTTTTTTGTAGAAACCATTAACATGAGGGAGTTATATGGTAAGATATTGATGTAATGAGGCAGAAGTATCCTTAGTATTTTGTACCAAAATTATTGATTTTTGTGGGAAAAAGTTATTTTAAGTGGGAAATAATATAACTCATATATTTTTTTTGAAATTTCATTTACAATTAATTTTTATTTCATCAATATCTTTTTTTACATGTAAAATAGACTTTTAGTGAACCAAGATATGTTATTAATATTTTTATTTAAACATTAAAATTATAACTAATATTTTTATCTTAGTTGTTTTAAAAATATTGAAAACTTTTTAAGTATTAATTATAATTTTTTTTTCAGAAAAACCGATTGATAAAAAAGTACTGATTTTTTAAAGTCATTATATGTTTCAAAAATACTATATTTTCAAAAAATGTTTGTAATTATTGTTGAGAAAAAATAAAAATAGTTATTTTAGAAACCTTTAAAATAAAAAATTGAGAATAAAAAAATATTTTTTAAAATTTTACATTCCCAAATTATCATTGAGGGATTTTTTAGAATATATGAAAAGATTAATTTTTGTTTATAATAGTAAAAAATATTGTTTTTTATTAAAATTGACATTTCATTTCAAAAATATTTAATATATATTTTATTTTAATATGTTTATAAAACAAAAATTAGTTCCATTAAATATTTATTAATTAAATTAATTTCAATTTAATTATTTTAATATTTAATTTTTATTTTAAAACATTCAACATATAAGCAATGTTTCTCTTTGGAAAACGGCTATTTTTTGGGGTTTGTCTGTATAATTTCAAATTAAATTTTCAATAAATTTTGAATGGAATATTATAAAATTGAATATATATTTAAAATAAAAGCATTTAACTATATATAATAATTTTATCTTAATCTTCTTGTTAAAATGAAAATTATAAATATTAACAATTAATTATCATAGTTAATGTTAAAATGTGTTTATTGGGGGTTAAAATCCAATGATAAGGGGTAAAATAAATAGAAACTTATAAAAACCTAATTTTATATCAATAGAAACTTATATCATATAAGGTTCTAAAATTTTACATTTTGGATCCTTTTGGAACGTCAATAATGTTGGTACACTTTATTTTTTCAAAATATTCTATGTGTATCCTCATTCCCACTTATATAAGGACGTCTACTATAATCTCTTATTCACTCTATCAAAACCCATTGGTTAATCCAATAACTACCCAAATACATTCCTTACATACCTATGCACATCCTAGTGGAATTATATTTACAATTAAACCCTCCAAAAAATTCTTAAGGTATAAACCTAATGAGGTTCTCAATAGAAGTGGGAAAACTAATAAACATATGTTTTTATTTTCATAAATTACTCTAAAAGCGTTAAATAATAATAAATAATGATGATAAAATAAAATATTTATCTTACATATAATTATATTTTATTATTTGAATATTAATACGAATATGTATCTCATCTTCCATCAAGTGGTAATGATATAAATGATCCTGTGTGAAATGGACTACTACCCCTTGAACTAATGTAATTAATTTTCTATAACAACCACTATAGGTTATATATAATGATAGATGTAATATACTTATAATATATTTAGGATATTAATATTCTTATATAATTATAATATCACATGTATCGAATTACATTTCATTCGATGAGAATAAGGTAATGTCACTTGTATATAGGACGAACTACCCCCTCACGAATCGACGTGATTTGTTATATATGTACACATTATATTTAAGGTTGTAAGGATAATTTAAATGAATTTATGTAATATATATAACACAATAATGATTATTTAAATGTGAATTATAATTTTCCATTACTTAATTACATCCATCTATAATATGGAAGTAGTATTCATGTGTACAAATGACCTACCATCTCCATGAATGGTGTAATTCATTTTTGTATCTATACATTTATATATGAATGAAATTATTTATATAATTAACATATATAATATGTATATCATTATGAAAAAAAATTATTTTATTGATCCATAATGGATGATCATGGACTGAAACTTCTAATCCAAAATATAAATGAAAAATGAACCAATCATTTCCACAAACTTGATTTAAACAAGGAATTGTTATTAAATGGGTGACAAATATTTAATATAAATAATCAATTGTAACATATATATAATAACATGGGTCTATAATATATTTATAAAAATTAAATATTTATTATATATGAAATTCCAACACTTATCATGGAAGTTGAGACTAAAGGTAAAGGATTTGTAGTCTCTCTTTTATTTCTATGAGAAATATGCCAAATTCACCCCTTGATTATTTTATTGGAATATATATATTAAGGACTTTACATTTTATATTATGAATATAATTATATTAATTATATCATATATTGGTTATTATGATTCAAAAGTTACCATGGTGGTAAGGTATACATGTCTCACTTTTATTTATATGGGACACATGCCTTGTACACCACTTGTCTCATTTGTGTGGTGTATATACTTTAAAAAAATTTATTTTATGATATTTATAATGATTATTTTCATATATACATATCAATATAATTTAATTACTTTTATGGGGACTAGAACTCAAATTTTACAAAAGTGTTAAATGTTTAATGTTAAATTCTCATTAGATAATGTGATTATTTTCCATATGCTTTCAATGGTGAGATATTCGGATCCAACTATTAATAAAATAATTCATTTTCATATACTAAAATAATTTAATTGAAACAAATGATTTCTTTTAATTTTAAACTCTTAATTTATGAAGTCAACCAAAATATTTTTTCTTCAAGAAAACCCGTCTTTATTTTTACATCTTGTTGAAATCCCTTTTTCATCCACATCCATGTTTAAAAAAATAATGAAATTATTTAATATTATCAATTAATTTTTAATGAATTTGTTACACACGAATGTTTTTTACATAATGGTTTAATGATATCTTCATGTAGTTTCCCAAACAAGACACTTTTTCTTTTAGTGAAACACATCAGGAATAATTTTTTAACAAGTATGGGATGAATAGAATTTTCTAATATGAGGAAAAGTCAATGATTCAATGATTCGTTTTTATATTTCCAATGATATTTTCAATTAAATTTAGTTTTAATTTTTTTTGTAAAATTTTAGTTTTAAAATGTAATTTTCAATGTTTAAGGGTTGTTTTCCTCAATATATCTTCCAACTGATCTTTCAAAATAACATTCTATTTAAGTTAGAATCATTTTATTATACATATTTTTAAATGAAGATAGATTCAAATATACCACAATTACTGTTATTATAGATGTTTCATAAATAATATGAATAGTTTTCTATCAAACACATTAATTTCCATGGGTTATTCTATGTTTAATTAATGAAATCATGTTGAGACCCATTTCCATTATATAGGGTATAATATTATGTAATTATAATGTGGCCCAATTAAGTTCATTGATCATTATTGGAAGGATGATTTATGATATCATGACACACTTATTTATGGTTTCCATTATGTGATAGTAGTTCCATTATAATCATGGGTGGACGTAATGTTGTAACCAGGGATAGTGGTTATGTTATAACCAAGGTTGTAGGTCACATTATTTCCATGGGTGTGTGGGACCTATATATATCCCCCAATTAATTTGGTAAATATTAATTTCATTTTGATATTACAATGGAAAAAAATTGATGGATTTATCCAAAATAAGAAATATGCTTATAGGCGTGGTCAACAAGTGGAAATAGGTTATGCTGCTTAATCAATAATGTTTATTAGTCTTGGTAGTTAACCATTAAAATTTTAATGGTTTTATACCTATGTTGGAGCCATGATTTTATTACATGAGATTATATTTCAAAAAATATGATGATTCCACACACATATTATCATGCCATTTGAAATGATAATTCATTATTCTATGAATCATGTTAATGGCCTATGATAGATTGGATATGCACTTTGTTAGTTCTGTTCTTGATATCATACCCTTATTCTTATGTTATGATTTTATAAGATCATTCAATAATATCACTCATGTTCACACTTACATATAATATGATATAATAATTTATTATGTTTCTTTCCCAAGGATATTAGGAACGGTTTTATGTAGGATATGTTTGTGAAAAGTAGAAAAGGGGAAGATAATTATGGGAGATTCTGAAGATCATTCATTAAATAAGAATATTATATATCTATTATTAAAAAAACTAAACTGTTATAGTCCATGGTCATGTATTTGTAAAATTTATTGAATATTAATCTAAAAAATGTGATATTTTTTTAAAAAAAATCGGTCATTATGTAGGCCCATTATTGGGAGTATATCGATAGTGAACTCAACACCTCACTATGGAGGAAACAAAAAAATTGTCTTAAAACAACATGGGTTACCAATCCACACTAATTGAATAAGACCATTTGAGCCTTTCATAATATCATCAAATAAAAACCTATTTATCTAACAAAAAATAATCCCCACATCTAGTTAAATTGTTCCTTACCTCAATGAAAATTATCACCTAATTTTTTATAAATTAAAACCTTTCCCTTTAAAACCTTCAACATGTGTAATTTAGATCAATATTAAATGGAATCAACTATACTCTCATACCAAATGAATAAAGAAAATTTAATGAGATGATGGAATTGTAATAGCCTATGTCAAAAATACTATGGTAATATAAGAATAATTAAACACCATACCTCTTATGTTGGTCTGCCCATAATCAAAATCCTCATGTGAAACATCTATGAAATAAAGAAATAAATATAAATCAGTAAATAACACCCAGAAACCCACACTAGTGGATTGGATTTAGTGCCTTATAGAAATATGGTTTGAAGTGGATAGAATTGAAAAACTGATAAAAATTCAGTATCATATGTCCATAAGAAACCATTGAAACCCAAACATATAACTTCTAAGAACCCTTTACACCACTCTACTAAGGTTCAACACTCTTATAATTTTTTCTAGAGAATGATCAATTTCTACTACCCATTTCTAACTAAATCATACTAAGTCATGTCATTACAATAGATTCAACCTCAACCATAACTACATTATCCATCCATTATAATAAGTCAATGGTAAATGGAAAATAAGAATTGATTTGGAATATTTATTAACCCCCATTTCCAAATATATCAACATTAGATAGTTTTTATAGAGAACATAGGAAACTAATTAAATAACATAGAAAATTTAGTAGAATACTCCCTCAATGGATGGCCTACAAGATACATATTCATAAACTCAATATCCATAACCACCCTCATATTCATTGGATAAATAAAATAAGTAATTTATTTTATTATTGTAGTCTCAGTTATATCCATATGCCTCCTCTCTTTCAAAATGCATTCCAACAATTTCATAACTGGTCCATCCAAAATATACTTGGAAAATCCCACATTCAGTTGTTGTTTTCCATGGAATTTAATATATTCTATAGAAGGTAAATCTATTTAAATCCATCATATTAGACCGTTACTAGAATATAATTAACCAAATAATATCCCCTTGGAGTATCAAACCTGGTGTGAAGTAAGGCCTTTATATCAGTAACCGGGTAATGATCTAATTAATAACCAACTAACCATTTCATGGTTTTCTCAACTATATGAATTTATTCCATAACCAATAATAATGAAACATCGATCGAGTCACCCTTATTTCTAATTATAGGTTAGTTATTTTTTAAAATATTCATTGATTTCCATTTATTTTCAGGTTAAATACCTCATAATTTACACAAACAAGACATTAAATACAAGTAGCACATGGTTTGTATAAAAAATGTGGTTATCCAAATAATAGGGTTAATTGGGGGAAAGTGAGGATTAACATCTCATATTTATGGTTTTTCAAAAAAATTGATTATTTCTAATAATCATGTACATTTTTTTGGGAGATATTGGATCTCGCATGGTTAGGAGAGATTTTTGTCAATCGTGTAGACAAACTGTGTAGATTATACTTGTCATTAAATTTTTTGTTTTTTATTATTTCCCTTCTATATTTTATTTACCATTGGCCTCATTTCCCTCCCCATTAATGGAAAACCCATTATCATTGGTCATGAATCTCTCTTCCCTTGTATTTTGGTTGAATCTATTGGTTCTTGGTAGAATTATTCATGGAAATATTGCTTTATTATGGTATTCCTCAACTTCTTCCCTCACGTCACCTCATTCTTCCATGTCCATAGTTCTTTGAAACCATATATTTTACATGTTCGGAAACTAGGGTAGTCGATAGGGTTTTATGTTCATTCATTATGGTGTAGGTGTGTAGATATTCTACCTACAAAATTCGACTATTTTTCATTTAAGGAAGTAAATTTTGATTATGTGTTGAGGTCGGTGATTCTATTTAAGATAGTTTTGTAAGTTATAACCAATGATTATAGAATTAAATTACTATTATTAACCAAATTTAATATTAATAATGTTATTATTTTCGGTTTATCTATGATTTAATGATTTGTGGAATGTGTTGAAAATTAGTTATTTTAAAATTAATTTTAAATGAATCTTGGGGGTTCATTTATGAAACATTTTTACTTAATGGTTATTTTATGTTTTATATTTTGTAATGTATTTTTTTAATTTTTTTTAATTAGGAAGGCCATGATGTTATATTATTGATTTTTTTAAATTAATGGTGAATGAAATATTTTATAAAATGGATTCCAGGATTAGAACATGTTATTAGTTTTTGTGTTTTGAAAAGTGAAAAACATGTGAAACATTTTTTTGTTGTGTTTTTAAGAAATATATTATGTGAACCTTAGCCAATGTCTTGGAATATCTAGGAAAGTGATATTTATGCTTTGGGGGAAAATTTTGAGGAATACCATGGAATCTTATAATGTGTATCCATATGGATTTACAGTTACCATAGATATATTATTGGGACCTAGTAAAACCAAGTGAGACTCCGAACATGTTTATCTTTCACAGATGGCTAGAAAAGAATGTTAAAGAATAATTAGCAGTATACCCTTTTAGTTAAGATCCATGGTTTATATTACTTCATCATGGTTGGTTTTTATATGTTTTATGCATGATTCTTGTGATTTAACAGGAACATACATCTTAGGTTTTTACCTATTTTTAATTATTTGAATATATAATAGTGTTTATTTTTATATTCAATTTTAAATCATGAGTGTGTGTAGATAATATTATTTTTGTGGCCTTAGTACATTATATTTTGATATGATAACTCATCTTTTTTAAAATATTACATTTTAGAAAAAATACTTGATCTAGAAGAATTTGTATTAACTGAAAACGTTTTAAAAGTTAAATGGGTTTTTGAAAATGATGTTCAGGATAGAATATTTTTTTCATGGAAATAAGGCTTACAAAAATTTATGATGACATCAATATGGTCTATGTGTGACACAAACATTATATTCTTTTCTACCTATATAAGCCTTGTTTTTAATGAAATGGTTAAGGTTTAGGGGACACTGATTCTAGTGGCCCTTTATAGAATATCCACATTGAAAAAAATAAAACAATTTCTACCTAGATGATAACCAATTGAATATAGTAGGTAGAGTTCATGAAAAACTATTCCATAATGAATAAATATAAAACTAGCATCAATAATCCTAGAGTCATTTCCCACACAATTTGGTGATTCCATACTCCATGTAAATGAATGAATGAGGTGAGATGATGGAGGGCCATGTTTTAAAAAATATAAATGAAATATTACCATGATGAAATAAACCGTGAAGCTGAGTATTCCACAAAAATCTCACATAGGATATATAGAAGGGTAAGTTGAATAGGATATACAGAAATGGAGAGATATGAGTCAAATTAGAGATAAAATAGTTAAGGGAAATCGTTAAAAGTATAAAAGATGATGTGGTGAATACATGTAGTTTAGTATTAGAGTTAACAAAATAGTGATGTAACCTTATGGGAGTCACTTTCACTAAAAAATTAAGATGTAATGTTTTTGGAAATACCCACATGATTATAGAAACCATACCCAATCCATGAAAACTACCTTTATCCCTAAAATCACTCTCTCACATGGTTAGTCTCATAAAATCTACTAAAAATGTAATATCTATGTGTTCTGGATTATTTTGCAACAAATTAAGGTTTTCGACCACTATATTGGGGTAAATACCACAGTGAACAAATAGATAAATATAAAAATTATAAATTCCATTTAATGTTTCCTTATCTAATTTATCAATGATCTGGAATAGATGTACATTGTATATTTAACATTAAAATTATTTTTTGTGTATTAACTCTATCATCACTCGGTGCATGAAAATTAGGCATAACATCACACATGGTTTCAGAATACCATTTTTTATTATTATTTTAACACATATTATACATTTGAGACATTATGATGGATTTAAATATATTTATTTTAGAAATCCTCTTAACAAATTACCATGGAAAACATTTGTTGAAACATAGAAGTTCATATGTTTAGTAATACATATTATTTATGTGTTATTTCTTCTATGTTCATATATTTCCTTTTATAAGTATTTTCAACCCAAAACATCCATTATTTTAAAATAATTCTATAACCCCAGTGAATTGATATAATAATGTGTGTGAAAGATAAAGTGGTGTTTTTCTTGTCGTGTAGCTAAATTGGATGGGATTTGGGTTACAAAACCGAATGGTAATTCTAACCCAAAATTATCTTGTTATGAAAAATAATATTGAATATATTGATCTCTCTAACACTCTATGTAATGTAATAATTTGATTGGATTATTTACACCAAATTTTAACCCTCCTTCCTTGGGTCCTATGATCCAGTTATCACTGATAAAATATTTAATTGAACAAAAAATACATATATTATACTCATGTTCTTGGACCATGAGAAGGTTGTTTTGGTTATGTATCATTATGAATGTTCAGATGATCAGAGGTGAAATTTTATCATGAATATTAGGCAATGTGATGAAATTCACCACATGAAATTGGAAGATTTTTATATGGTTTTTTCAATATATACTTTCCTCAAACTCATCATAATAAAATAGAGTCAAAATTCCCCAAACTAAAGTAGAATGAAAATGAATCCAATACTAACGAGGAAGAAAACCACACCAAACGTGAAATGAACACATCTAGTCTCATCATGATCCCTGAAAAGGAAAATTTATTTTCTCTATAGTGTCTTGTCTAGCAACATCTATTGACACATGCATGGTTTATGTACAGTTTTCCTAACTATTTGTAGGGGAAATAATAGATATTTCTTGATGTTTTTATCCTTTCGAATTTAGCGAATTCTGTGATGCTAAAAAATGTAGTTGTTATCTATGATAATGGTTTTGTTTTTTAATTTTTATATGTTTAATAAGATGAAATTTTTCATTGCGTATATTTATTCTGTGTGTTTTAAATCATTCCTCATAGAATAATCACACCCATGAATTAAGAGTGTACAACATAGAACATACCGCATGAAAATCCTCCAAATTATCTTGATTTTGTGGAGTTAGTGATTCACATGTTACAATATTTTGGACAATTGTGTGGTCAAGATCAATAAAAAATTATTCCCCATACTCAATATTTTATGGGGAAAATATATTGATGTTCGGTTGAGAAAATTGTCCCAATGATCCTGAGGATTGGTTGGATCTTATTGATTTTATATTTGAGTTATTAAATAAATATTATACCTCTACTACTCGACTCTCTATGTAAATTCTAATATAATTGGTTAGAAATTTATTGGAGTTTATCGCGTATTCTATGTAGCACAAGGATCTCACTTGGATCCCATTAATGGTGGTTTTCAAATACCAGTTATACCAATATAAATTTAGGGTAGCTAAGTCACATTATTTATTAAACTTAGGTATAATTTATAATTCAATGATGCAGTATTCTATCTAGTTTACTGGGTAATTATTTGTTTCTATGGATCTTATCATAAATGAATACCTTATGGCTTGGTTTTTTGAGATATGTTTGTGGGGAGATATAATGTCTCTGATTTTTCTTATTTCTCTTCCAACATATTCAATGGTGGTTCATAATGAATTAATGAAAGAGTCAAGTATGAATATAAATATATGTATCCTTAGAATTCATTTAGTATGTGGAATCCAAATCTATTAATCAAGATATAAGCATATGTGGGATGGGCATCAGTGGGGTGGTGGAAAAAGAACCCCATTATTATCCGGATCAGATATCATGGCTTATTTGGGACATAAGTGAATCACGTTTCATATATGTGGGATTGTTGGAAACATTAAGAAAAATTTACAAGAGACTCCAATAGTGTGCCAATAGTGGCGATGTTTGGGCCATCTCCTGCAATTCTATCAGTTGGCCTCGTGAGGCTGAGTTATGGGATCTACTTTCCCAAAGAGATCTCAGGTCTAGTTAAAGGATTCCAAGGATGGAGGATCACACCCTTGAAAACAATAATATTCTCCCCAAGGAAAGGATATATACGGTGGGTCTCAGTCAGGGAGTATCCATTAAGATGGGAATATTATATAGTGCTTAGATTTTAGGTGGGCCATCGTGATATGTATAGTATTTACTACATCCTCGAGGGAATCTAGTTTTTTACACCAATTCATCCCATTACATTAATTTTATATAACTAATTTTTTTTGGTATACGATTTATGTTGATACCTTATGCTCCGGACTATATAACCCTATTGGTAAATAAGTTAGAGAAAGGATTTGAGATCCAAGAGTGTTGTGTTTGATATTATATATAGAGGTTTTATATGTATCAATTTTTTTGGACCAATTTGTTTTCAACTTTGTTATCAACATGAACTAATGACGAACCTCAAGACATTAGTTGACTATTATCACCATAGGGTCTGACACCTTAATCATGATGGGATCGGTCCCATCACACAATGATAGTGGGATCCATAATCTGGTAGGATGGGACCAGCAGCTTCAGTGTTAGTGTTGATTTCATTAATTTATCCAACCCAATACTCAATACTATTTAGAATATATTGATGGGTTAACTTCTAGTGGTCAGGAAAGGTTACTCAGATGTGTTTATAAATGATTTTCATGATTAACCCCCTAATGAGAGGTCAAGTTTAACATCAATCCACTCTATAGGAAAATATTGATTCTATTTATATCATATTAGATGGTTCTTGACACATTGAATGATTTGATGGTCCATCTAGAGGATATCATGGGAATGAGATTTATCCATCTCAGCGTGTCACCATGGGGTTATCCAATGTAATTGAAAAATTTTATGTATGAGATCCTCAATCATTTCAATGACTATCATAATCATAAAAAAGTGATATTTAATAATAAATACATATTTCCTAGAATTAATGATATTTTTATAATTTAAAGGGTACTCATTGGTTTTCAAATATTTAAATAAGATATATGTACAACCAGTTCGGTATTCGGGAATTGGATGATACAAATACTACTTTTCAAATATGGTATAGGACTTTTGAGTATTCAAGTATGCCATTTGGGCTTACCAATGCCCAAAATGTCTTCATGTAATTTATTTAATATTTCATCATTCATTTTTTAATTTATTTTTGTTCATTTATGTGCAGGAAATATTATTGTATTCAATTAAAAAAATATCATTTCAACTATATGGGTTTTTTTGTTTCTTAGTAGAGAACCATCTAAATTAAAATATTTCCAGGTGCCATTTTTGGTTTTAGAAAGTAAATTATTGGGCCTTTTATTTTTTGAGATAGTATTTTAGTTGATCCAGAGAAAATTCATGTGTTAATTTCATTTTATTATCCAAAGAATTAGATTCAAATCTCAATATATATGAGACTATGTAGGTATTGTGGAAGTTTCATTCAAGACAGGTCCTAGATATCTTCTACCATTACCAAATTGGAATAATAAAGGGTGAATATTGTGTTGGATGATAAGTTCTATTGTGTTTTGAGTAGTTTCGTATCCATCTAACAACTACACAGGAATTGATTTATCCTTATCCTTGAATAGATTTCGTTGTTAATTTATATTCTTATAGTGTGGGACTTGGATTTGGTTTGATATATAATGATCATATTGTGGCCAATGGATCATGAAAGCTAAACCCACATTAGTTTAATTATACCACACATGGCTTTGATTTGTAGCTAAGATGTACTTTTCGAGGACATGGGGACATTACCTCTATGGGGAACATTTTATAGTGTATGCATATAATAAAATCATGATGAAAATTTTTACCCTGATATATCATCATCTCTTATGGATACACTGGGTATAATATAATTTTAATTTTAATTTCATCAATTTTTATACACCTAAAAGTGAAATGTGGTCTCCAACATGTTGATTTGGAAGCTTCCAATTTACTTACTTTACTAATCAGTGGATGAGTTGGGTCTTATTTTTTTTACTAATCACAATATTGAGGAGTGGGACATTAGAGAGAATCATTCCTTAGACAGTGTACATGTTACACCCAATTTCATGAATCAAGATAAGAGTGAGCAGGTATCCAACCCCATGTGACATCATATTTGTGGTGATTTAAATAGTGGGGATACCATTGTGATTGTTCTTAGACTCTTAGTGGTTATCTCATCTTTAGGAAGTAGTTGGGGGGTTTTTTAGCCTGAGGTAGGAGGTTAGAATATTGATGCATCATCCAGTTAGCTCATTCATCCTAGTGAAAACAAGATGTTAATAAATTCCAAGGGTGGTATTGGTGGCCACAGATGAGACATGTAGTGGTGGATTTTGTATCCTCAAGTTTGACAATCCTATGGATAAAAAAGAACATAAGAGACCAACCATGTTTTTGAAGCCAATTCCTATTCTGTTGTGGAAGTGGTATGATATCCCTATGAATTACATGATTATACTACCTCATAATTAATGAGTATAAGTTTCAATATGTGTGATTTTTTATAATATTTATAAATCATCTGATTTCCTCCCATCTGTGAGTTGATGTTGGTATAGTAACATAGATGATTTTATTTTTGATATGTTGTTCATTGTAATGAAGTTCCCTCAGTGTTAGATTTAGAAAAGCATTCCCATTTGACATATCAATTATGGAAGTTACTCCAAGGGGAACTTGGAACTGATCTAGACTTCAAAAATTTGTATAAGTAATAGAAGGATATCCATTCTATCTGAACCATCTAGACTCTAGAGGAAATTTTTTGAGAAAGTTTGACCGATTCAAAGTATCTTTGGAAAATGACCTATCATTGCATATGATTTCTTATAATAAAAGTTATTAGGCCGAAATCCTGATGTTATTTCTTGAGGAATTATATGGATGGTAGGTCAAATCACAATTTTGTTGGGATGATGTGGGTGATTAATATTTTATAGGACCTATCCTCGTCCAATAGATGACCGAGACAGTTCGATTGATTTTAAAATGTTTATTGAAAGATAAATTTATCTTGAAGTTTTATGGATTCCCCTTTTATCACCTTTTGGATTATCTTGTTGGTGATCAGATGTTTATTTATCTATCAGTTCATCCAAAAAATTATTAATTGGGAACGTCGGGAAATTGGGTGCCATAGTATAATAGGACGTTTCAAATAATAAAGCATTCTGGAAATGTATAACATAATATTTGTTTCTACCACAACTAACCTCAATCCATAATGTCTTCTAGGTTTCCCAGGTGATGAGATACAATTTAGAACCATCTCTTTTGTCAGAGTGGGAAAATGTAAAACTTGATCCTAATACCACTGTTTTTGAATACCAAATTCATATATACAATTAAAGAATAATATTACACATGGTATGTTGATCCAGTTAGTTCATGTTCATTATTAGTGTTGTTGTGATATCCGTAGGACATGGGAGTGGGTAGATGATGTGTAGTTTCCTTAACTACTTTTTAGAAGGAAGCCTAAGGACTTTTTAGGGCCGGAATGTGGCACATTACGAAGGTTTTTACATCCAATTAGTCACTTTGATGTTTAATTTTATTTTCAATTTAGAATTGGGACGATAATTAGAGTTCTTAGGAGTCATTTTATTGAAATGGTAGTTTATTTGTCATACCACGCCACATAATTAGCGCATAGTTATTCTAACCATGTAGTTCTCTATAAGAAGGGGTCCAGGGTGTGACAGTGTGATTTCTTATGATTTGGGAATGATTTTTCAAAAAATTATACTCCCAGTGATAACCATGTAGAATGTTATTAGCGGGGTAGTATCACCTAAATGGTTTTAGAATGGTTTTCCAAACTGTGTAGCCTATACAGTACACTTATCAAGTGATATTTTACCATTTTCCACATCAATGTTATACTCCATTGGCACTATTTTTATTCTACTACCATTTACAACCATTCCTCTTTGGTGTGGAAGCCCTTAATATCCATACATGGTTGAATTCAATTGGATTCTTGGTCATTTTGATTGAGGTGACAACAAATATTATTTCTTTATTAATCCATTTCCATTCCTTATGTTGTTCTTCCTTTTCCATAGTGGTGAGAAATCTTATATGGTGGGATGGAAAACCCTATGGTTTAAATGTTGATTTTTTAGTTCACTTGTGTTATAGGTATGTGATGGATTCTCCTACTTATTCTTGTTGGATATCATCATAGGTAATGATATTTGAACTAAATTTGATTTGTGTGTCTCTATTAAATGATGTTTTCATGTCATTCCTTTAAAATATTAATCTTCTCCATTTTCTAAATATTTAATTTCCTTTAAATTTAATTATTATTTTTCAATATACCAACACTGATGTTATTCAAATTTTTATTTATCAATTGGGTTTCTAATGTGGCGATTCCAAATAGTGGTGGCTTGAGTACATTCCAAATGTTTGATAAAATTGATCAAATATATTGTATGTATTTAATGAGGTTTATAGAATGTTTTCCATTTTTTTATATTTTTATATGTTTTCATAAAAAATGGGAAAATTGGTTTTCAAAATTTTCATGTGAAATGGATTTTCATGTATTATGACTTCATGTGATTCTGTTTTACATGAGTAGGACATGGGTTAACTACTGTTTGAGTGTGTGGTTTTCTATAGTTCCATGAGGGACTATAGAGAGGGAAACCAAGAATTCATCTATTATGATTTTAAGCTCATTTAAGGGCATTTGTTTATATGAATTTTATAGCTTAAATTAGGATGTCGAGCGACCGTGATAGCACATAGATTTGATCTCGAGGTAGACAGTGAGAGCTTCCACTGTCATTATGAAGCTGCATAATTTCTTTACAGTCACATAAACTTGGACCTCACGGTTGGATCCCCATACTATCATATAGATTATTTGTTTTTAATATACCTTTATTTTTTATTAAATTACTATGTTATATTGCATACAAGACACAAAACACCAAAAATAAATGAAAAATTAATTATAATTATATAAATGTGACTATTATAACATAGCCTCTAAATTAGATAGAATTGATGTTATTAAAATAAATGAGAACATTATAATGTTCATACTCATTTATATTGTATTAATTACATATTTATAAATAACAAATATATTTTTAGAAAATTCATTATATTATTCCATAAATTATAATTTCATCGAAATTTTTAAGTGATTATTATAATTTTGCAGTGGAAATATCATTAAATTTAATTGTAAAAATGAATTTAATTAGAGAATTCAACATGTCAAAATTATATTATGATTAATGTTTTATATTTTTATGAAAATACTGATTTTTCAAGTAAGTGTGGAAAATAAAATTTATTGTTGAATAATGAAATATATTTTAAAGTATTTATGTGGTTAAATTTTTTATTGGATTCTTTAAAACATTTATTAAATAAATATTATTTTAATTAATCCAATTATGCTTTTTTATAATTATTTGTATAATTTATTTTATTAAAAAACTTTTTATATTTAAAACGACATTTTTTTGAAATAATTTTTGTTATTACATTTTACCTGTTTAATTGTATCTTAAATTCTAAAGCTTATATGTAATAAATAGTTCCAAAATTGAATCCCTTTTTGGTATCAATGGTTCCATATTTATTAAATATTTTCCTTCTATTTCTTATCAATCTGTATATTAAAATTATTAAATTTTGTTACAATGATAAATGGTAAATTCGGTAAATAATAGTTGTAATAAAATGATAATAACTATCAAATGACCCAAAAACATATTTATTTATTATAGAATGATTTTATATCAACCATAATCATCCAATAGATTAATTTATGACATTTTGGGGCCACATGGAAATGATTATGACCAATATAGTTCTCTTTAATGAAATGCCCAACATCTCACAATCTTGTTTTAAATAAGTGAAATATTTTTAATAAGGATTTCGCTATATTATATGTTCGAATATAAATATCATTTTTTAAACATAATGGATTTATTTTAACTATACTAATTCATTTTTTAGTTTTATTTATTATATAATTAGGTTAAATACTTATAGAGCGTCGATCCAGTATTTATTTATTTAATTGAATAACTAAATAAATGATACTAATTTTTTTAAAATAATTATAATTTTATTTTATTAATGTCATAAAAAATATATACATTACCTTGAAATGTTATTGATATAATAAAATTTTCTTTTGGAAATTATAATATTTGTATTGACTTTACAAAAGTAAATGTAATGAATATTTCTAAAAGTGGACAATATTGATACTTTATAATAAATAATATTTTTTTAATGATATAAAATTATTTAAAATATTAAATTCATAAAATTTATTATTATAATGTTTATAATATATTATATTTTCTATTTATTTTAATTTTCACATTTTATAGTAACTATATTAATCCCCAAAGTGTAAAAATCATTGTTGTCAGTGTAAGAGTTAAAGGGGTTAAATAAGGGTTAAATCGAAACTAGTTAGATATAAATATACTAAAAAAATATCTTATTATTATTGTATGAAGTTATTTTGAACCATAATATTTTTATATTTTAATTTAAAAAAATTTGATCCATTTTTTAGATATTAGTTTATATTAATTTGTTACTTTGAGGAGTTCTAGTAGTTACCTCACCTCACTAATAAAAGGGAACACCATCTTTTCAATTTTTCACACATAAAAAAACTTTCTAATCTAGGAAATTATAAAATTATCTTATTATAATAATTCAACTAATTTTAGATGTATTATTTTGGGAATAAAACCATCATTAATAGTCTTAAGGTGTTAAATAAAGAGATTGTTTGAAGAAGAGGTATTATTTTCTAATTGAAAATTCATATTTTTCTTATTATTACACATAGGTAATTATTTTTTGTCCAAGATAAAATAAAAACTATAGTATCTTACATATACTGAGATTTCATTATATTATTATAATTATCTATATCCATCTCCACTTCCATCAAATGGGAGAATAATTCATTGTTTATATGTACTTTGGACTGCCATCTCGCAAACCGATGTAATTAGTTTTCCATCACCATCTCTCAAGACTGGTAATAAATATGTGATTAATGTTTATATATGATATTATTGAAATATTTATCATTTTGAATAGATAATGTTCCATTTACATTCTTTTCATTCCATCCATAGAAAAATGATCACATTGTTCAAGCATACAAGTGGACTGCTTACTACACGATGCGATGTGATTCATTTTTCATCACCACATAACATGGATGATATAAATAGGTATATTAAAATATTTAATATGATATATAATATATTATTGAAAAAATTAATGATATAATAATACATACCTTTTTTATGTAATGGTTATTTAAAATCTGGAAACTCATTCATGAGTACGTACAACCTACCATCATTGTGATTGTAACATAGTTCATTTTTCATTACCATATTTAATGTTTCTGTTTAAAATAAAATTTTATGTATATAAATGATAATTATTTCACTATTAATATTATATGGATCATCGAATAATTACTACTTATACAATAGTCAACATACCAAATTATTTTTGGACTTAAGTACCGAATTGTTTAAAATGTTCGACAAGAATATATATGAATAATTAATTGTATATAACATATTAATAAGTGATATAAATGGATTAACTTATTTTAAATATGGTTCATAATAAAGAATAAAAATTAAAAATATATTACTATTAAAAAATATACAGGTTATTTTTAATTATTTATACTCAATGTAAGGGACTTTGTTTTAAATCATGTTTTAAAAGTTCATCTTTCAACTATGATTACCAATTTCGAAGGGAAAGTTTTCATAAATATATTTTATAAAAAAAATCACAAAATAAATAATCCTAACTTATATTATGATTCCTTTTAATATTTTAAAGGTTCTTCGAATAAATTTGTTTATTTATTATATGCATAATTTCTAATTTTTAATTTTTTTCCAAGAACAAATATTTAGACATTAAATATTGTTATTAACATTTTATTTAAAGTGTATTAAAGTCTTTTATTCATGATATTTTTCTATGAAACAATTAATAAATGGTTGAGCCCCGTTATAGCTCATGGTTTAGCCTTATACATCTTATAAGAAGGTGAATCCCTGTTTTAACTCTCCAATGCATTTGGTAATGATTGAAAGTTGACTACTGTGGTTTTAACAAGGTAAAATATAATGGTTATTCTACAATTAAATATGATGTTTAATATAATATATAGTTTTTAATTTAATCTCAAAGGTCTTCCATGAGTTGATGTTATGGATACAATACATTAAACTCTGATCACTTCTATAAATTTAACTATGATGTTTACCCAATTTATAACCATGATCGTTATTCCAATTATAAGATGGAAAAAATAATTTTTATTAAAGAGTATGCAATATCCTTGAATTTAATTAAATATTTTTTCAATATATAATGGCATTATTTCGAGACCAGGTGTTGATATGACGTGCGATTCTGAGGCCCAGAGTATGCTAAATGATCCATAATTTTTTTTAAATACTAGGTGTGAGAAGATTTCCAAAAAAAAAGTTGAATTACTCTTAATCAGGTGACCTTATCCAATATCTTATGGACCCATTGCATTTAGGATGGTAGGTTTACCCTAGGAATTACTTAAGATTAATCGGTGCGGGACTATAGTGATAAAACTTTAAATTTGAATAACAGTAAATAAAATTATTAAATAAAATTATATTATATTTAAAATCCTTATACATCATGAAAGGTGACTCAGATTGAAAATCTGAGACCACCCTTGAGCATATGAGGGTATGGTTTCCTTAGATAAGGCCTAACATTGTCCAGTGTGAGTCCAAAGAGTAAAGTAGTTTTGTCGATAAATAATATAATTTAATAAAGTTATTCTATTCTCAAATCTATATAACTCATCTATGGTAAATCTTATTAGAAATAAGAGAGTACGGTTGAGTTTGTGAAGGTATAATTCCCTTAGGCAGAGCCTATCATCGGTCGGTGTGGGCTGACTATGAAATATTGTTTTTGGGACGTAACTGAAAATAGAATAATTTAAATAAAAGTTTTTTTTGTTTTTTAATCCACATAACTCAGATTTGGTAACCCAGATTAAAAATTAGAGACCCCCATTGACTTTTTAATGAGAGGTTATTCTTCTATGTGACATAACCTTGACTGGCACAGGTCAATGGAAAATTTTATTTTTTTGAATGTTTTAAGAAAAATAAAATATTTATGAAATGTTTATTTTATTCTAAATCCTCTCATTGAAATGTAGTGATGAGCTGACTATTTCATTCCATCATTGAAATGGAGTAACGATGCAGCAATGGAAATTAATAGAAATTTAGGTTCCTTAAAGAAATAGTGTAATGGCAGCGACTCCACATAACAGAGATGATGTGATGTGTTTTCGTCATTTAATAGGATAACATGAATTGGATATCAGATTTGGATCACCAAATCCCTCTAAGTCATTGAATGAAAACTCTCTAACGGAGAACATCGGTGAATCGGAAACCTTTCATGATACCCTTGAAGAGTGAATCAGATCCAGAAATAAGTGGACAATGAAGAATGATCATCCTTCAGTAATCCAATTACCCTAGTAGGTTTTTATTATTCTTTGAGTGAATTGCTTTCCCTGTTTATTATTTTTTGAGTTAGTTTCTCTTCCCTATTCATTGTTTTAAATGAAAATCACATGTTAACTAATGAACAAGTAATCTTTGGATAAATCATCCTTTGCAGGATGGTTAATTAAGTGGGATAAAACATGATATCTATTGTAGTCATTATTCTTCCCCTTTTGGTTCTTCATGATCCTGATAAAAAAAATTATCTGAGTATATACAAAAAATGACCTGAATCATTCCTTGGGTCTTCTTATGTGTGACTCATTACTCACTCCTCTTCATTAATTCTTCTAGTTCGTTATGGTATAATGGTAGGTTTCACATCGGCCCATGACACCATCTAAGAGGAGCCTTGGCCAGGCGGTCCGTGAGATCGATGGGAGGCTATAGAAGGAGGCTACAAAAGTTTGATAAGGTCCCATTAGTGGTAGGAGGCTACGATTGCCATAGAGGGCCATGAAACCCAGGACGTGATGGTAATTTATGTCGTTATCACCATGTTTGGTGGCAGGCTGGGGGAGGCACACCATGATGTCGGAATCCCCACTATCTCAAGATCCAGGGGTGGAGATGCACTGCACCAAGTCTGGGTGGGGCTGAAACTGCCCTGCAATGATTCAAGATGCTTAACCGCTCGGTTGGGAAAAGATGGTCCCCAGAAACGGGTCGGGATAGCAGAATAAACTGGTCCGCTGGGTGGCTTGGGATGGAGGAAAACCGGCCCACCATTGCAGTCTGGGACTATTGGAAAACCAAGCCCTAGGTCAGCACAATGGGGTAGTACCGGTCAGACCAAGTCGGTCCAGGTTGGAGAATGTGGACCGGGTCAATAGGCACCCTTTCGAGCTAGCCCACGGCTGAATCATGCTGGTTCTAGTATGGTATAATTGGCTAAGGCCACTAGACTAAGTCATAGTGGGTCACCCCAAACCCAACCCAATCTGGTTGTGTCATCCCCAATAGTTTGAGTATGTTGGACCCATGGGTCAGGTAGGTCGGGTCAGTTCGACTAATTCAGACTAGGCCCGAACATAACCAGATCTTGTATGCTAAAATGTCAATATCATTTAGACATGGCATCTAATTGAAGGAGTGTCTATGGAATTGGAACAATTGCGATAAGATGGTCCTTTAGGAGTACTCTATGTATGATTATGTGATATTCGACATATTACTGATGGCTTAAGGAGTAGATTTTACCAAAATCAAGTGCACTAGAGATAGTGAATCCCATGCCTGGGTGTGACACGATGGATATGATTATAGGACCTCAATGGTTCACCAGAAGAGTGTATCTTTTTGCTTTATCACGTGATTTTACCTCAGTGGTTTAGCATACAATCGTACCTCATTGGTTCAACAGTTTAGAATAACTATGTAGTTCACCCGACTAGAGTACTTCAATAGTTTAATAGAGGAGAGTACTTGAGGGGTTCAATCGATGAGTGTACCTTTTTGGTCGAGCCGATGAGAATATGTGAGTTTTTCATCAGATGAGAGTACCCTAGTGGTTCAGAAAATGAGCATACCAGAGTGGTACAACATACGAGTGTACCTCATTGTTTCATCGAATGATCGTCCCTCATAATTTCAGCAGATGATTGTATCTCAATGGTTCAGCAGACGAGCATAACATAGTGGCCCAGTATCCAAGACTTCCTTAGGGGATCATCAGGGATGAGTCCCTTGGTATTACAAGATGAATCAACTCTACAAATGATAATCTTACTTTCTATACTTCGTGTTATACCTGGCGTGAGATGTATTTTGTCTTTTATCTTATAGTGTGAACTTTTTGGGTGGTCGTTCATTTTATTCTTTTCATTGTGGTTTAGGATCCCTACTGAGTATTTATTTCTCACCCTTATACATGAATCGCACAAAAATTCTTATCTTTCTCATGTGATTAATGATTCAACGAAGGCCTTGTTTGTTCAGGAACAGTTGGTGCCCCGTGATATGGGAAAGACATGTCATACTTCTATCACTATGAGCAGATATCCTCCACCTTCCCATAATGTAGGGTTTGAGTAGTTGGACCTTGGTAGTCGTACATTTTTTTTGGTTTTGGGATTGAATTATTTCCCATTTTTTACTTTTCATTTGTACTATACTTTCAATTGTATTCTCAGTGACAGTTATGGTTTACATTTTGTGTACATTCCAAAGTTTGGGCATCGTGCATGTGTACAAGATTATAGTAAAATGCCCTCCCTTTTTAGGATATGCCTATAATGATTTAGTTACCAGCCCATAGCCTATGGAAGTTGGGATTGGGGTACACACGGCCCGGGACCTATGGGATGGGTCGTGAAAAAGTGGTATTAGAGGAGGTTGGTTCTACCAGAAGTACTAACTGTCAATAAATTTTGATGGGGAAACAACATTAAGTGATTTGAGTTTGGATTTCATGCCAGGGAGGCTAGTGTTGGTGTGGCGGCTGACGTATCTATACACCTAGAACCCGAATATCTTTTTTGACCAGGTACATGAAAACAATGGTAGCATGCATCTTGGAATGTTTTCCCATGATCTATTTGAGTCATAGTTAGCTCACTGAGTATAATAAATTAATATTTTATGATCTTGAAACCCTTTAAAATGCCTCGATATAGACAATTATCAATGATTCTGGTGTGTGACCAAGAGGATGGTTCATAGAGCGATGAGGATTTAGTACATAGATCATTTACCGATATGGTACCTTCGGTAGGTGCCCGAGCGATACCACCACCCGTCAATCGGTAATTTCTACTACGGTTAATAGTGCCGAAAAAATGCAGGCTCAGTGGAATAGATGAGTTCTAGAGAAAGAGACCTCCAAGGTTCAAGGGGGAGAAAAATCATCATGTAGAAAATAATTGGATGGAGGCAGTGACATGAGTCTTCCCCCTAGTGAGGACACCACTTTAATAGATGGCAGTTCTATCCATGAGCCTTATACAAGGCGGCAGACATGGATGAGGATCTAGTAGAACAACTTTAATTGGTTTTCATTTCGACATGTTACAACCACCACATCAATGTGGTCCACACTTGACTCAGGGGGGGTGGAAGATATTGGATGGGGTAGCCGCATACAGTCATCCTTACCCATGCAGTAATAGATGTTTTGAGTTTTAATTTCCTTAGAGTGGTGTACAAGTATGAGGAAATATTTATAAAGGATGTTCCAGGACTACCTCCCCACAGAGAGGTATGATTTTGTATTTATCTATAACCAGGATGGCATTAATATCTAGATTAATATATCAGATGGATTCAACATAGCTCTATGAGCTAACAATACAATTGCAGATCTTGTAGTGGGAGGGGTTCATATGATCCAGTGTTTCATCATGGGAATTCCCAATGTTGTTTTTCAAGAATTCATCAAGAAGCCTATGTTTATTAATGGACTTCTGGCACCTAAACCAGGTGATCCTGAAGAACATGAATCCTCTACTCAGGATTGAGGACCTCTTCGATCAGCAGAATTAAGCGAGATAGTTCTTGAAGATAGTCTCTATAGTATGATATCACAATCTTCAATTACAAGCTGAGGACATCTCTAAGGTGGATTTTATATATCATTATAGGCATTATGATTACATAGTGATTTCTTTTGGAATAAAAAATTTCTTAGTGGTTTTCATCAGACTAATGATTATAATCTTCCAGTAATACATAGATATGTTTGTTGTGGCATTCATTAATGACATGTTAGTGAATTTTTCATATAAGGATGAGCACGTGATACTCTTAAAGATGGTTCTAGACACACTCAGAGAGCCCCATTTTTACAGAAAGCACTCAAATCATGAGTTCTAGATAATAATTGTCCACTTACTATAACATGTCATCTCAGAGGATGGTGTTGTGATGGAATTAACAAATATCGACGAGTTGTTTTCTTGGGAATCACACAAGAGTGTTACCGAGGTGAAAGTTTCATTGGATTTGTGGGAACTATTAGAGGTTTGTACCTGACTTCATCAATGTAGTTGTACCCATGATGGAATTGACGAAGAATGGAAAACCCTTCGTGTGGAAATAAAGATTCCAGCATATCTTTCAGCAGTTGAGGTAAAGCGTGGAGAGTTATCTTATCATGAGTCTACTAGGGAAGGGAATCGACTATGTGGTGTACTGTGATGCATCATGAATTAAGCTTGGTTGTGTACAGATGCAGAGATAAGTAGTTATTTATTATGGATCATGACATTTGAGACTGCATGATTTGAACTATGTGAATCAGGACCATGTGTTTGTTACGATAGTCTTTGAAGTAAATATGTGGTGACACTATCATATTAGAGAATGATTCATCATCTACTATGACCAAAATAATCTAATATATTTATTTTCTCAAAAGGATCGGAATATGAGAATGTGACATTGGATTGAGTTCTTCCATGACTATGACTTTGAGATATCCTATACTCCTGATTAGGGGAATGTGGTGAAAGATGTTCTCAGCAGAAGATCGAGTTCATTGCTTCTGAAAAAGGCCTCAGATTAGTTTTCATCATTTTACACATAAATTTTTGTTAGAGATGAGGTATCCTATATTTAGTATATGGGGGATTCCCCTCCAATATTACTGTGAGTCTGGGAGGGGAAAATATTAGATTCTAGCTGTGAGACCACATATTATGTGATTTCCACAGGGCATGCCACTGATAGATATTTGATAGTTGGGGAGAATGCAATCCTTTTCAGAGATGCATCTATGTACCAGTAATGTTACATGTGAAAGTGTTGAGGTAGTTCCATACATCCGCTTTGGCAGTACGTACTGGTGTGGAGAATATGCACCCAGACCGATGACATCAGTACTAATGGCCGAGTATGATAAAGTTAGTTGCAGAGTTAGTATTTAGATTCCTCACTTGTTTGCGAGTGAAGGCTGAACAACAGGTTCTAGTAGGTTTGACACAATCCCACCAGGTGCCAGAGCTGAAGATGGATGGGATATAGATGGACATTGTGATGTTCATACCATGTATGTCCAGGGGAACGATACCATCGGGGTGATCATAGACCGACTCACCATACCATCCCACTTCCTACCCATTTTAGAACAGGGTTCATTAGAGAGATTGGGATGCCTCTAAATCATTAGATAATTTTACTCCCTGGAGTCCCATCTATGATATCCTCAGATGGTGATGTAATATTTACATCCTAATTGTGTAAGGGATTATAGGAGGTGTTTGAGACACATCTGTGCTTGAGCACATCCTTTCACCCACAGAAGGATGGTCATATAGAGTGGACGATACAGACCTTGGAAAAAATTATTTATTCTTGCGTTCTTTATTTTGGTCATAGTTTGGAGGAACACATACCACATGTGGAGTTTGTTACAACAACAACTACCACTCCACCATTAGTATGGAACAACTTAAGAAATTTTACAGATGACCATTATGGTTAGAGTTATACTAGGCAGGCACAGGGGAGTCAGCCGTCATGGGTCCAGAGATGGTATATGCTACAAATATAATGTTTTAGGTCATCAAAGAGTGGAAGAAGACTGCACATAGCTGAAATAATTCCTCTAATGATATATTACATAACCCCATGTAGTTAGAAGAGGTAGACCATGTATTCCTACAGGTATCTCCTCCACGAATGACATATAGATTTGGTAGTGGTGACATGTTATCTATGTGGTTCATCAGAATTTTTTTGATACCATGGAGAGTGGGTGAGGTGACGTGTCGCTTAGCCCTACAACTGTTTTAATAGAGGGTTCATGTTGTCTTAAACATACCCCAGCTGAGGAGATACATGCATGACCATTCTCACGTCATCACCAACGGCGAGATGAATATTGATGATGGGTGACATTTGAAATGTAACAAGTGGAGATAGACGATCAATATGAGAGGATCCTTTGAGGACAGTCGATTCATCTAGAGCATGTTTTTTAGAAATACGAGAATCTTTAGGGGATCATGTAGGAGCGGGAGTCTCAGATTCTAGCTCAGTACACCCTATTTATTGATTATCCCTTGTTTTGTCTTATGAGGATGTAAATACCTAAAGGGGGTAGTATTATAATATCCATGTAATTCGATGAAGAGTTTTAATTTAATGGGATTATTTCGAGACCAAGTGCTGAGACAACATGTGATTCTGGGGCCAGTAGTTCTCATAATTATTCATTTTAAATGTTATGATTTAAATTGTGTGTGTGATAAATTTTCATGATAAAGTCTAATAACTATTATTGGAATGCATGTATTTTAAATTTTATTCCATTTATGTATTCAAGATGGTGGTTTTACCCTAGGCTCGACTTATTTTTTGTCAGCACGAGCCTCCAGTGAGAAACCCCAAAAAATGGAATAACTATAAATAAAATAAATAAATTATTTTATTTTATTGTTCAAATCATTATAACTCACAAACATTGACTCATATTGAAAATCATAGACCATTGTTTAGCTCGGCCGGGTATTCTATCCTTATAAAAATCCTAACATTGGCCACCACGGGTCAATAGTGGAATGTAGTTTTTAGCAATAAATAAAATAATTGATGAAATATATTTTATTTTCAAATCCTTATAACTCATAAATGGAATCTAATATTATAAATTAGAGAGTATTGTAGAGCTCGTGAGGTTTTTCTACCCTTTGGAAGAGACTAACATCGGTTGGCAAGGTCGAGCTATGAATACTAGTTTTTGGGATGTAACCATAATTAAAATAATTTAAATAAAAGTTTTTTTATTTTCTAATCATCATAACTCACAAATGGTAAATCAGATTAAAAATAAAAGACCACTGTTGAATTCATATAGTGATGTTCTACTTAAGAAGGAAAAAACCTCGACCAAGCTAGTCGAGGAAAAAAGTAATTTTTGGGAAGTTTTAAGGGGAAAAATATATATAAATGTTTATTTTATTCAAGATTGTTTAACTACAACACAACAAAAACCAACAGTTTCATTCCTTAAATGGAACTATGTAATGACGCTACAATACAATTTAATAGAAATGTTGTTTTGTAAATGAAACAACCTAATAATGGAGACTCACCACAATAGAAACATAACAACATGTTTTCCACATTTAATAGGTTTACATTAATTCGAGATCTAGATTGGATCCTACAAATCCCTATGAATCTCTAATGGAAAACATCCAAATGATAAACTACAAAAAATAAGAATTTAGTGATGACTCCCTTGTAGATGGAATCATAACTAGAAATCGAGAGACGATGAGGAACAATCATCATCAATCAATATTTTTTCCCTAGTAGGGGTTTGATGATTTTTGGTGTGAATTGATTTTCCTCCTTTTATCTTATTAATGATGAATTAGGGTTATCTCACAAACAATTTAACATGTGGATCAATCGTTTTTTCTGAGTGGTTAATGATTTGGGATTAAAGGGTATATTTATTATAGTAATTATTCCACCAATTTTTGTTCTTCATGATCCTGCTAACAAGAACTAATCTTGGTCTATACGAACAATGACTCGGATTATTCTTCTGGTGTTCTTATGTGTGACACCTTCTCATCTCCTCTTCTTGTGTTCTTCCCATTTTTCTTGGTGAAATGGTTGAAGGCGCATCGGCCCGTAGAAAGAGATGATAGGGGTAAGGGTTAGGTGGGATACTGCATTAGTGAGAAGTCGCGGTTCCCAAACCACACTGGTAGTTGAATCTGCAGGAACCAAGGTCGGTTGGAGGAGGAAGGTGGTTCACCAAGACATGAAAAGGCAGGACCATCTCAGGACAAAGCAGTTGAGATACGTGGTGCCAGTAGGGCACCGCGTCCGATAAGTCAGCCTGCGAACTAGTTCACGGGTCACATGGGATGCGATTTGTTGACCAAGTGTTGGAGGATGGTAGATTCTACTGGCTATGTGGCGTGTATCAAAACATGTGTTGCACCACATAGTGGTGGGGATAAGAAAGTTTAACACCCCAAACTTCCACGGTACGTTTCCCTTCGAATAATCGATAGCGTGTGTTGTACGCAACCTCGAGTTCTAACACACACCACAACTAATTAAACTAGCCATTGTGAATAGTAATACCTACTTTTTGAAATCATATATATTTTATATTTCAAAATGGACTTCATTTTTGGATTCGGAATATTGAAATTAGCCTAGGGTGAAATTTTGGTACTTTTCGGATAACTTTTATATTTTGATGAATAGTGAAAATTACTAAATTTTAATTAAAAACAACTTTTTTAATCAAAATAATTAATAGTGATAAATTGTGAATTTGAGTGGTTTTAAAGTATATTTAGAATATATTTTTACCATTTAATATAATGTTGGTCATTGGACATAATTTTACAATTAAACCGAACATAAACAAGTGTCAATCTTTTTATAGTTATTATCTCTTAAAAACACGCTTTTTGTTTTGACAGCGGGAATTAATTTTAAATTAATTTCTGCCACTTCTGTGTTTTGAATTTAGGAAAATGGATTCCATATTTGGAATCAGGATGTTCAAATTGTGTAAATAGGTAACTTTTATTTTTAGACATTTTGAATAGTTACTGTGGTAAATATTTTATTTACCATGGTTAAAGGGTAAATCCGGTAAATAAGGGTTAAAAAAAATAATATTATAATAATACAAAGTTACCCTAAAACGTGTCCTAACCTTATTGGTGGACACATACCCGACCATGAGCATCCTTGGGTCAATTTGGGGACCCCTTGGAGCCACTTGTATGTGGTAGGGACACATTATATTAATAAAGTTAAAATAAAAATAAAAATGGCATAAGCTTACATCTTTTAGAAGAACAATTTTTACATAGGGCTATACATGTTGGATTTTCGATTATAAATATTCATTAGAAAGATAAAACGATTTCCTACATAATGATATTTTATTTATAATTTTTAGACATCAAATAATTTAAATTATTAATGACACAATAATGATGCAATGTTTACCTCATTAATAAATCATTTAAATAAATAAGATTATAATGATTAAAATATTATCTAAAACCTGTCCAATTCTTATTGGTTGATGTTATTTAGAATATTAGTCATCTTATCTTCGACCTCAATGATTTTTGGACCATTATAAACCGAATATAATTATATTATAAAGTAATACTTTCACTCTTTCCTAAAGAGCCCCTCCTCTCCCTTATAAAAGGAGACCACTTCTACTCATTCTTCACACCTCTCAAGCCACTTTGCTCGTCCAAACTCTGCCCAACTAAGCTCCCCACATCCCTCTCCTCCTCCTTGAAGCTTCCCCTTAGGCATAAAGCATTTCAACAAGTCCTTTGGTTCTAACCAAAGTGAGTTACCTAAATTAAAGGTAACGATTTCTCTTAAATTATTTTCATTTATTTTGCTTCTCCAACCCCCAAACTCTTTTTATTTCCTTTCTTTTGTAACAACACCAGTATCCTAAATATATTAGGATGTTGTTATAAGAAGGATTCAAACTACACATACACACAACTCCATCTAATGGATGATGAACATAATGTTTCTGTAAATGGCAAACTAACGCCTCACGAAACGATGATTGTTCAAATACATCTTACCGCCTCTCATGGTGGCCATTATGATGGAACTGTAATTAATATGATATTAATGATATATATTTTATATATAAGCTTCTGTAATTCCATTTTATTTCAAACCATTATTCGTTTCATGTTGTATATACATACGATAATTTCATTTGAGGAAGTGCGGACTACCGCCCCCTTAAAATGATATGACTCGTTCATACCACACATGGAACGTATAAAGGATGGTGTTAATGAACTTAAGTAACATATATAAAATATTATATTATATTGGAATAGTAATATACCTATGTATCATTTGGATTCGATTCTTTTAAAATAAAAATTAAATGGAAGTAGCGTTCGTGCGTACGTACGGACTACCGTCTCCACGAATGCGATGAGATTCATTCTCCATCGTATCCATTCAAGTATAATTATCATTTAATGATTTAAAAATGATGTTTAAGGACTTGATATCATTCTGGATATGAATAAGATACAACAAACATGACTTATGTAACAAAACATATAAAAGAAAATGAGTAAGTTAACACACGAAACGACGATAATACTAAGATATTATCAAATCAATATTAAAAGATCATATATGATATCATATTAATGTATATGATTCTTTTATAATTTAATAACAATTATTTCACCATTATACAGGAGGTTAACCTACCCCAACCAAGGAATAGTACAAGGTAAGGGTTTATTTCACAATCTCTTCATTATTCGAGGTTGTTTATACGTAATAATCTACTGGGATATCTTTATCATCCACATCCATGTTTCTTCAAAATGTATTTCAAGACATTTTTACTATTTACAAGAATATGGGTTAAAGTCATTTATACCCTTGTTTGACTTTTTATAAGAGGTTTATAAAGGAATCTTTCCGTCGTTTTCAAAACAACGTCCTTTTTAACCTTTTCGACAGAATTGAGGTAAGAATTTTTTTTTAACTTATACGGCGGGTGCGGTTATTTTACGCCGTTATAAAATCTTCAAAGCTTCCCTTACAAGCTTATAAGAATATTTTCAAAGAAAATGTTTTATTTTATATGGATCTTAAATGATTTCAAAATAAAAGGAGATATTTCTTTTAAAAGAATTTTGATTTCATCTATGTCAACATCCTTTGATGGATTTTAAGATTATTTGAAGTTGATTTATTATGATACAAAACTTCTATATTGTATTGAAGGTTTTCTGATATGTTTGACTGTGGATGTGCTATTTTTATACCATTCATAGTTTATGGTGAATGTATTGACATTTCGTATGCTAGTTTTAATACGAATGTTTATGTTATGTTTAAACCTTTTCATATGGGAATGCATTGGACTTAATAAGTGACGGGTGGAGCCCGCTATAGCTCCTCGATGCATCGGTAGGTCTCATGAGACAAACTAGTGTCTTGGCACAAGGCCTTGACAAAATCTTATTTGTAGTCTTGGCATGAGGCCTTGGCTATGTGGTTATGATAGTCTGGCATTATGCATTCCAACATTATGAAAGTGGTTATTGATTTTGCATGTGATTATTCGATTAGTAGAATATCCATGTGAATAAGTAAATGACATTATTTCATTTTACTTTTGCCATACTATGTTGGAGTTCATGTTTAAAAGGCTTTTGTTTTAGTAATTCATTGCCTTAAATGTTTATGCTTATTTTGAATGTTCCGCTATATTGTTATCCTTACTGGGCATTTGAGCTCACCCCTTTTCTATGTTTTATTTTTCCCAGGTAGTGAAGAAGTAAATTATGAATGACTTGCAGGGATATTATGAGGGGTTAATAGTGTGGATATGAAGACTTTGTTGTTGTAGTAGTTTTTCACTTTGAAATGTAATGTAAAACTTTATGATTATATCTAGTGTTTCCAAGGCTACTAAACCAATCGGTCTTTCGGGATTTGATCTTTCTTGTGATCATGCCAATGTTACGAAGTAATGCACCGACTCTGGGTAGCTGGGGTCAGGGCGTTACAGTTGGTATCAGAGTAAGTTTAGTACAAACCTTGGAAGCTAGATTTAGATAAACTCTGATTAGAGCACGTAGACCTAAGATGAACTTTGAGGATTAGTATAGAAGAACTTCCTAGAATTTTGGTATTGTAGAGATTTTGTGAGTTTTCCGAGCAATACATCCCTGTCTGGATACGAGCAGGTAGAGGCGGCTCTGGAATAGATGTACCTAGGGGTAAAACCCGAAAACACCGCTTTGAGCTAGACTCGAACGGGAACTGGTGCACGACAACGGGCCTTGCTGCACTCTTGGTTACGACCCTCCCGGGGGATATGCTTAGGATAACTCTCATTTTCTTTACAAATCATTATGAAGTGTTTATGAGTATATACTTCCTCAAAGAAAACATTTTTATGATTATGGATTATATCCATAAATAGTTCAATTTATGTTAAGTGTTTTATAAGTATGGGATTATGTATTTTGATTCATAAACTGATCTAGTTTATGCCATTGTTTAGAAATGGCGCCTAGTGGAAGAAATGGAAACCGTATCAATGCACGCACTCCATGTAGGGATTTCCCTCCTGCTCAAGATAATTATAGTGGGGCTGGTGATGCAACTGGTGATGATCAGCTAATCACCATACTGGGACAACTTACTCAGGTTATGAATAATAACCTTACCCGTATGGAGCACCCTAATCCGCAGCGTGGAGGTTCAATGTTAGATCGATTCATGAGGAAACAACCACCAACGTTCAATGGGAGTACAAATCCATTAGTAGCTGAGCAATGGATATTTTCCCTAGAGAAAATATTTCAGGCTTTGGGGAGCAGTGAAAGGGAAAAAGTTATCATGGCAGTTTACCGCCTCACTGGAGATGCTGATCAATGGTGGTCATTGATTCAAAACATGAAGGAAGATGATGAAGTATCAAATATGGAATGGAGGGAGTTCAAAGATCTGTTTTTAGAAAAATACTTCCCTCGCGACCATCGAGCGGATATGGAAAGGCAATTTCTAAGTCTGAGACAAAAGGAGGATGATAATGTCACAAAGTATGAGGCTAACTTTACATGGTTAGCGAGGTATGCTGGAGATTATATACGCAACCCAAGAAGTAAGATTGATCGTTTCTTTGATGGGTTAAAGCCATTTCTCCGTCGAGCATTAGTCTCACAATCCTTTTCATCGTACGAAGACATTGTCTCATGTGCTATCAAGACCGAAAAGGAATTCTCTAAGTCTTATGACTTTAAAGCGAAGCAAGAGAAGAAGAGACCTGCTGATCAATCTGGGAATGGAAATAAGGGGAAGAAGGGAAAGGTTGAATATCCATCTTGTGGTAAATGCGGGAAGAAACACCCCGGTGCTTGCCTGAAGGGAATGGGAGTCTGTTGTAAGTGTGGTGAAAAAGGCCACCAAGCTCATGATTGCAAGGGGAAGAAGGAAGCTACCAACGTTCAGTGCTACAATTGCAGGGAGATGGGGCATTATGCAAATGCATGTCCTAAGCGTCAGGAGAACTTACCTCAGAAAAGGCCAAGGGATCAAGGCTAGTCTTATGCTATCACTACTACTGAGGTAGAAGCTCCGAAAGACGTGGTGGCAGGTAATTTAATGGTTTCCTCAAGTTTAGCAAATGCATTATTTGATTCTGGATCATCGCATTGTTTCATATCTTCACAGTTTGCTAAGAAAATTAGATATTTCCAATTTGATTTAATAAGGGAGTTGTCAGTCAAAACTCCTAAGGGAAGTATCGTTGCAACAAAGTTTTGTGAATCAGTCCCCATTAGAGCACATAAATTTTCTTTATCTGCTGATCTCATCGTCATACCTATGATTGAGTTTGATATAATCCTCGGTATGGACTGGCTTTCGGACTATGATGCGAAGAATTATTGTAAGAAGAAATAGGTTACGATTCTTGATGATAATGATAAGGAACACCTTATTTTTAGAGCAGAATCGTCACCACCTAATTCTTATTTAGATCCACCCCCAGTAGCTCAACTTAATTCAATTATTGGGGAGGAAGAGAATGAAATAACTGTCAGTGAGGAAAGTAATGTTCAAATAGAGGATGTACCTGTTGTGAAAGAATTTGTAGATGTATTTCCGGAAGATTTACCTGGACATCCTCCAGAACGAGAAGTTGAGTTTTCCATTGATTTGATTCCTGGATCAAGGCCTATATCGAAGACCCCTTATAGAATGGCCACTGTAGAGTTAGTCGAACTAAAGAAACATATAGAGGAATTGAGTAATAAGGGATTTATTCTCCCTAGTGTTTCTCCATGGGGAGCCTCTGTTCTTTTTGTTAAAAAGAAAGATGGATCTATGAGGTTATGTATTGACTACAGGGATATCAATGCTATAACGATAAAGAACAAGTATCCCCTACCTCGTATTGATGATTTATTTGACCAACTGCATGGAGCTCAATACTTTTCAAAGATTGACCTTCGATCTGGATACCATCAGTTGTGTGTAAATAAGGAAGACATTCCGAAGACAGCATTTCGAACCAGGTACGGGCATTACGAGTTTACTGTAATGCCGTTTGGATTGACTAATGCACCCTCTGTATTCATGGATCTGATGAATAGAGTTTTCAAGGAGTATCTAGATGAATTTGTGGTGGTATTTATTGATGATATCTTGGTATACTCCAAAACCTACGACGATCATGAAAATCACTTGCGCATTATCTTGAAGACTCTGAGGAGGCATGAATTATATGGGAAGTTTAGAAAGTGTGAATTCTGGCTTCAGGAGATTTCTTTTCTTGGCCATATTGTCTCAAAAGATCAAATCTCTGTTGATCCTTCTAAGACCAAGGCAATCCAATAATGGTCAGCACCTACGAGTATAACTGAGGTACGTAGTTTTATTGGTTTGGCAGGTTATTATCGACGTTTCGTCCAGAATTTTTCCTGATTGGCTAACCCATTAACGAAGCTCACACGTAAAGGGGTTAAATTTGTTTGGACAAAAGAGTGTGAAGAATGTTTCGAAGAACTGAAGAGAAGATTAGTCAATGCTCCTATATTGACTCTACCATCGGGGAATGATGGGTTCGTTATTTATAGTGATGCATCGAAGAAAGGACTTGGCTGTGTCCTTATGCAGAATGATAGAGTTATTGCCTATGCATCACGACAGTTGAAAATTCATGAACAAAACTATCCTACTCATGATCTTGAGTTAGCAGCTGTGATCTTTGCTTTGAAGATATGGAGGGACTACCTCTATGGTGAAAAATGTGAGATTTATACTGATCCCAAGAGTTTGAAGTATATTTTCTCACAAAAAGAACTCAACATGAGGCAAAGGAGATGGCTTGAATTACTCAAGGACTATGATTGTACGATACAATACCACCCGGGGAAGGCAAACAAGGTGGCAGATGCTTTGAGTAGAAAAGACCATGGAGTTTTGAACAATATGAGAATTGAAAGGGATCCAATTTTCATGGATCTAGTGAAGATGGACATGGGAATAACCAGGGAAGGTGAAACATCAATGATTTTTCAAATGGTTGCCAAACCATCTTTACTAGAAAGGATTAAGAGTTCTCAGACCAATGATGAAGAATTTCAGAAGAAGATTAAAGCTGTGAATGATGGGAGATTGAGAGACTTTGTGTATGAAGATGGAATTTTGAAATTCGGGAAGAGACTTTGTGTTCCCGATTTACCTGATCTAAAAAGGGAATTGCTGGATGATGCTCATAGTTCCAATTTCTCTATACACCCTAGGAGCACCAAAATGTATAGAGATTTGAAGGAACATTTTTGGTGGGACAACATGAAGAGGGAGATTGCTGATTTTGCGTCAAGATGTATGGTTTGTCAACAAGTGAAAGCTGGAAGGCAACAGCCTGGAGGAGTCATGCAACCTCTTCCCATACCGGAGTGGAAATGGGACAATATTACGATGGACTTTGTCATGGGGCTACCAAAGACTCCTAGAAGGAACGATGCAATATGGGTTATTGTTGATCGTCTTACCATGTCAGCACATTTTCTTTCTATAAGAGAAGATCTACCCCTGGAACGTCTAGCAAGACTATACATTAATGAAGTTGTGAGACTTCATGGAGTACCCCTATCGATTGTTTCTGATCGTGATCCCCGTTTTACTTCAAGATTTTGGAAAAGTCTTCAGAAATCTCTGGATACTGAACTTCATTTGAGCACTGCTTACCACCCTCAGACGGACGGACAATCAGAACGGACTATTCAAACCTTAGAAGACATGTTGAGATCTTTCTCACTTGACTTTCAGGGTATGTGGGATCAATATTTACCACTGGTAGAATTTTCCTATAACAATAGCTTCCATTCGAGTATACAGATGGCACCATATGAAGCGTTATACAGAAAGAGATGTCGTACACCAACCTGTTGGGATGACGTTGGTGAAAGTAAACTTGTAGGCCCAGAGCTGGTGGAGGAAACGGTGGAAAAGGTGAAAGTAATCCAAAATCACATCAAAGCAGCTCAAAGTAGGCAGAAGAGCTATGCCGATAATCGAAGGAAGGATTTGGAATTTCAAGTCGGTAATCATGTTTTCCTAAAGGTATCTCCATGGAAGGGAGTCATACGTTTTGGAAATAAAGGTAAATTGAGTCCCAGGTACATCGGACCTTTCGAAATTCTAGAACGAATTGGGGTTGTAGCTTAACGATTGGCAATGCCGCCAAGTCTCTCCAAAGTTCACGATGTGTTCCACGTATCTCTGTTGAGAAAATACATGCCTGACCCAACGCATGTACTCACCTATGAGGAATTAGAACTGGAACCCGATCTGTCTTATTGTGAAGAGCCCGTCAAGATTCTTGATACAAGAGAACAATTACTGAGAAACTGGACGATGCGTCTGGTAAAAGTTTTGTGGAGAAATCATAAGATGGAAGAGGCAACGTGGGAACCTGAGGAACATATGATGAAGAACCACTCGAGTCTTTTTATGCAGTAATACCCTAGAAATTGCGAGGACGCAATTATTTGAAGGAGGGGAGAATGTAACACCCCAAACTTCCACGGTACGTTTCCCTTCGAATAATCGATAGCGTGTGTTGTACGCAACCTCGAGTTCTAACACACACCACAACTAATTAAACTAGCCATTGTGAATAGTAATACCTACTTTTTGAAATCATATATATTTTATATTTCAAAATGGACTTCATTTTTGGATTCGGAATATTGAAATTAGCCTAGGGTGAAATTTTGGTACTTTTCGGATAACTTTTATATTTTGATGAATAGTGAAAATTAATAAATTTTAATTAAAAACAACTTTTTTAATCAAAATAATTAATAGTGATAAATTGTGAATTTGGGTGGTTTTAAAGTATATTTAGAATATATTTTTACCATTTAATATAATGTTGGTCATTGGACATAATTTTACAATTAAACCGAACATAAACAAGTGTCAATCTTTTTATAGTTATTATCTCTTAAAAACACGCTTTTTGTTTTGACAGCGGGAATTAATTTTAAATTAATTTCTGCCACTTCTGTGTTTTGAATTTAGGAAAATGGATTCCATATTTGGAATCAGGATGTTCAAATTGTGTAAATAGGTAACTTTTATTTTTAGACATTTTGAATAGTTACTGTGGTAAATATTTTATTTACCATGGTTAAAGGGTAAATCCGGTAAATAAGGGTTAAAAAAATAATATTATAATAATACAACGTTACCCTAAAACGTGTCCTAACCTTATTGGTGGACACATACCCGACCATGAGCATCCTTGGGTCAATTTGGGGACCCCTTGGAGCCACTTGTATGTGGTAGGGACACATTATATTAATAAAGTTAAAATAAAAATAAAAATGGCATAAGCTTACATCCTTTAGAAGAACAATTTTTACATAGGGTTATACATGTTGGATTTTCGATTATAAATATTCATTAGAAAGATAAAAAGATTTCCTACATAATGATATTTTATTTATAATTTTTAGACATCAAATAATGTAAATTATTAATGACACAATAATGATGCAATGTTTACCTCATTAATAAATCATTTAAATAAATAAGATTATAATGATAAAAATATTATCTAAAACCTGTCCAATTCTTATTGGTTGATGTTATTTAGAATATTAGTCATCTTATCTTTGACCTCAATGATTTTTGGACCATTATAAACCGAATATAATTATATTATAAAGTAATACTTTCACTCTTTCCTAAAGAGCCCCTCCTCTCCCTTATAAAAGGAGACCACTTCTACTCATTCTTCACACCTCTCAAGCCAGTTGGCTCGTCCAAACTCTGCCCAACTAAGCTCCCCACATCCCTCTCCTCTTCATTGAAGCTTCCCCTTAGGCAGAAAGCATTTCAACTAGTCCTTTGGTTCTAACCAAAGTGAGTTACCTAAATTAAAGGTAACGATTTCTCTTAAATTATATTCATTTATTTTGCTTCTTCAACCCCCAAACTCTTTTTATTTCCTTTCTTTTGTAACAACACCAGTATCCTCAATATACTAGGATGTAGTTATAAGAAGGATTCAAACTACACATAAACACAACTCCATCTAATGGATGATGAACATAATGTTTCTGTGGATGGCAAACTAACGCCTCACGAAACGATGATTGTTCAAATACATCTTACCGCCTCTCATGGTGGCCATTATGATGGAACTGTAATTAAATATGATATTAATGATATATATTTTATATATAAGCTTCTGTAATTCCATTTTATTTCATACCATTATTCGTTTCATGTTGTATATACATACGATAATTTCATTTGAGGAAGTGCGGACTACTGCCCCCTTAAAATGATATGACTCGTTCATACCACACATGGAACGTATAAAGGATGGTGTTAATGAACTTAAGTAACATATATAAAATATTATATTATATTGGAATAGTAATATACCTATGTATCATTTGGATTCGATTCTTTTAAAATAAAAATTAAATGGAAGTAGCGTTCGTGCGTACGTACGGACTACCGTCTCCACGAACGCGATGAGATTCATTCTCCATCGTATCCATTCAAGTATAATTATCATTTAATGATTTAAAAATGATGTTTAAGGACTTGATATCCTTCTGGATATGAATAAGATACAACCAACATGACTTATGTAACAAAACATATAAAAGAAAATGAGAATGTTAACACACGAAACGACGATAATACTAAGATATTATCAAATCAATATTAAAAGATCATATATGATATCATATTAATGTATATGATTATTTTATAATTTAATAACAATTATTTCACCGTTATACACGAGGTTAACCTACCCCAACCAATGAAAAGTACAAGGTAAGGGTTTATTTCACAATCTCTTCATTATTCGAGGTTGTTTATACGTAATAATCTACTGAGATATCTTTATCATCCACATCAATGTTTCTTCAAAATGTATTTCAAAACATTTTTACTATTTACAAGAATATGGGTTAAAGTCATTTATACCCTTGTTTGACTTTTTATAAGAGGTTTATAAAGGAATCTTTCTGTCGTTTTCAAAACAAGGTCCTTTTTAACCTTTTCGACAGAATTGAGGTAAGAATGTTTTTTTTAACTTATACGGCGGGTGCGGTTATTTTACGCCGTTATAAAATCTTCAAATCTTCCCTTACAAGCTTATAAGAATATTTTCAAAGAAAATGTTTTCTTTTATATGGATCTTAAATGATTTCAAAATAAAAGGAGATATTTCTTTTAAAAGAATTTTGATTTCATCTATGTCAACATCCTTTGATGGATTTTAAGATTATTTGAAGTTGATTTATTATGATAAAAAACTTCTATATTGTATTGAAGGTTTTGTGATATGTTTGACTGTGGATGTGCTATTTTTATACCATTCATAGTTTATGGTGAATGTATTGACATTTCGTATGCTAGTTTTAATACGAATGTTTATGTTATGTTTAAACCTTTTCATATGGGAATGCATTGGACTTAATAACAGACGGGTGGAGCCCGCTATAGCTCCTCGATGCATCGGTAGGTCTCATGAGACAAACTAGTGTCTTGGCACAAGGCCTTGACAAAATCTTATTTGTAGTCTTGGCACGAGGCCTTGGATATGTGGTTATGATAGTCTGGCATTATGCATTCCAACATTATGAAAGTGGATATTGATTTTGCATGTGATTATTCGATTAGTAGAATATCCATGTGAATAAGTAAATGGCATTATTTCATTTTACTTTTTCCATACTATGTTGAAGTTCATGTTTAAAAGGCTTTTGTTTTAGTAATTCATTGCCTTAAATGTTTATGCTTATTTTGAATGTTCCGCTATATTGTTATCCTTACTGGGCATTTGAGCTCACCCCTTTTCTATGTTTTATTTTTCCCAGGTAGTGAAGAAGTAAATTATGAATGACTTGCAGGGATATTATGAGGGGTTAATAGTGTGGATATGAAGACTTTGTTGTTGTAGTAGTTTTTCACTTTGAAATGTAATGTAAAACTTTATGATTATATCTAGTGTTTCCAAGGCTACTAAACCAATCGGTCTTTCGGGATTTGATCTTTCTTGTGATCATGCCAATGTTACGTAATAATGCACCGACTCTGGGTAGTTGGGGTCGGGGCGTTACAGAAAGCCCAAAAATTATATGGGATGAGGATAGGGTCGGGCCGCTATAAAGCCCACTAGGGAAAAGATAGCCCACTGATATAGGTAGAGCTGGAAGAATTAACTATGTCATTGGGCGGCCCGACAGGGTAATAACAGTCCGACTAAGGTAGTTCGGGCTAGAGAATGCGGACCGGGTCGCAGGGCGACCTGGCAAGGTTGAACCACGGATAAACTGGGCCAGGTCCAGAAATCCCCAATAGACCATGCCACTAGGCTAGGCTGGACTGGGTCGACCGAGACCTAACCAGTTGGGTCAGGTTAGCCAAACGGTCTGGGATTGCGGGACTCCGAGACTAGATTGGTCGGTTTAATCCGACAATGTCGGACCGGACCTGGATGCAAACGGATCATGTTTACTAAAATTCCAATATATTCTAACCAGGTGTCTGATTGATGCATCATCTATGGAATTGGGACCACTGTGATAAGAATGTTCTTGGGAATACTCTATGTGGGATTCGTAACATTTGAGATACGACTAATGGCGTGAGGATTAGATGGTCCCAAAATCAAGCACCCTAGAGAGAGGTAATCCCACAGTTCGCTATGAAACAAAAAATATGATGAGAAGACCTCAGTGGGTCAGTAATGGAGCATAACTCAGTGCTTTAGTAGTGGATCATACCTTAGTCGTTCAGTAGATGAGCATACATCAGTGGATAAGTATATGAGGGTACTAGAGTGGTTTAGCTGACAAGAATACCACATTGGTTCTGCAGATGAGCGTACCTTAGTGGTTCATCCGATGAGAATACCTTAGTGGTTCAGTCGATGATGGTTCCATAGTTGTTCAGTAGACAACTGTACCTATGTTGTTCCGAAAAAAAGAATACCAATGTTGTTTGATAGATGAGAATACCTCAGTGGTTCAGTAGACATGCATACCTTCGTGGTTCTGTAGATGAGTGGACCTCATGGCCCAGTAGTCGAGCCAACCACATTGGCTCATCAAAAATGAGTCCCACGGTAGTAAAATATAAATTATCTCTATGAATGGTAATCATACTTTCCATATGTGAGTTATGCCTAATTTTAGTTTTCTTTGCTTTGTGGTCTTAATATTTGATCTTGTGGGGTGGTCTTGTTTTGGGGTCTTTCCTTCGTTCCTAGGGGTCCCTACATAGTATTGTGATACACACCCCTTCATGATCATCTCCCACGCATGATGTGTCTCAAGCATATGATCGGCGATTTTAAAAAGACCCCGGTGTTTTGGGACCAGGTAGTTCCCACTGGGACGAGACATACAAGATGTACTTCAACTTCTACAAGAACTTACCCTCAACCTACACTTCAGGTTGGGTTTGAGAAAATGGCCCAGGGAATCCTTACATTCCATTGTGTCTTTGGGATTGTATTCAAGACCATTTTGACTTTTTAGTTGTATTGTAATTTCAATAGTTATCACAGTGATAGTTTTGGTTTACTTTGTGTTTACATTTGGCAGTTTGAGATTTTTGTGTGTGAAAAGGTTTAATGGAAAATGCCTTATCTTTTTAGGATATTCTAACTTGTTGCTAGTTTACATCCCCTTTCCTATAGATGGCAGGTCTCGAGTAATAAATGCTCGATCACTGGGGGTGGGTCCTGACAAAATTTTCATTTGATTTTTACATTTTTAGTGACACCTATATGAATTTATATTACAAGAAATATTTTTAATAGAATGTTTTATGAAAATAGTTTGTAAGATATTTTCACATCATGGGTTATAAGAAGTGTTTATTTTGAACCTAATATTTATTTTAAGGGGGAAAATATTTATAATTACTCATGAAATAATCATTTCTTTCATTATTTTTATATCCTATAATGATATTTTTGTTCTCATTCCATGTTTAAAAATATTTTCCATAGGTTTTAAGGATTATTAGGGATATGAATGCCGTCAAAATAAAAAATGTGAATATTTATCAAAAAATTATTTCTTGTTTTATGTGATAAAATTTTTATGGTGTGAAAATGGATAATATGTATAAGTGTTCACTTATAATTTATAGGATCACTATATAAATGTTTTTTCATATTTTAATATAAAATAATTTAAAAATGTCGTTGGGATTGATATACTGTAAATTATATCTCAAAGACAATAGAATATGTAATTCATATGTATGATTCGGTATAGTCGGTATCAGAGGTCAGCTTAGAAAACATTAGAGGTTAGGATAATTTTAAAATAATTGAATTGAAATATTTTACCTTATGGTTAAGATAAAATGATAGGTCATTAAAGAATAACATGTTACATTATCTAAAATATGTTTTTATTGAATGGTTTTCTATAGAAGAAATGATGAAGCTGTAGTTGGAAGGATCCAAGTGGACAATATAATTCTAAATTACACACCCAAAGTTGTTGTAATCAAAAATAGGATGTTTGCGGGATAAATGGATCATTTGAGGCATGATAAAAATGGAACTATAATCCATGATAAGTATTAGATATATCTACCCTCGATGAATATGTTTTTAGAAGTTCTTATAATGAGCCAAAATCCAATATCCTTTAGTGGATCATCAATCTATGTGGTTTCTGAATTATGGATCGTTGATCCTAAAAATTTATTGTAATTCATGTGATGGTTGGTAGTTCAAATATTAATTTTTCCCATTTATTGTTTTGAGAGTTTATTTGATTTATGGTGGTATTTGGATACGAATACTATAGAATAATATGTCCTTGATGATATGGAATGGGAAAAATTTAAGAATTTTTTCCCTGGGAAACATTTTCCTAAGGGCATTCAACATAGTCTAAAAAAATTCATGGAATTGAGGTAAAATGAAAATGATTCTGTGGATACATATGTAGAAATGTTTTCATGGTCATCTTGGTATGTATTGGATTATATTATGTACATTGATAGTGAAAAAAAATAGATTTTACTAAGGGTATAATCCAATATTATTATGTGATTTCAACACATTAGAATTTTAAGGTTTTGATAATGTTTCGTATTGTGATTCGAATTTTGAGGTGGATATCTCAATCACATTTCATCCTCATGATGAAAACGGTATAAAATAGTTAGGTTCTAATGAAATGGAAAATAAATCAACTAAAAACTCTTGGGTTAAGCCCATAACATGCTCCATGTGTGGTAAAAAGTCTTTTAATGAATGCATGCCATGTGTTGAAAGTGTTACCATTTTGGAATGTCAGGTAATATTCCTCATAGCTATAGTAAAAATATTAGGGTATGGGTAAAGAGAAATTATAATAGAAATTAGTGATGTTTTTTAAATTTATTGAGACTGTTAATTTCTCAAGTAAGCCTCAGAAGACGGATATGAATGAGGGGAAGAATCAAAACAATAATAAATAGGGTTGGGTGAAACCATTTAATATTGCTACATGTGATATTAAAACATATCATGAATCGATTAATGCTTCTGGTAACTTGGTATTTTTTAAAGGATGATCATAACATAAAAATCATTGGCATCCCAATTTTCATGTTTAATGTAATGGAAATAATTTCAGAGAAATAATTTGGGTTTTTTAAAATGTTTTAGGTACATGTAACCCTTATGTTTATGATATGAAAAATTTTATTTCTGGAACCGTTCCTTTAGGATTTGTGCATATATTAGTAATGGTATTAGTAGCATTTATTTTTTATAATATCTCATATTTTGAAGTAATTATGGGTTATTATATATCATTTGGATGATAAATTAATTAAATAAGATAACCTTTTATGTTAAAACCTATTTTTAATGTCGAATATATTATATTTTTAAGGATGATCATCTTTTTTGTAAAATTTTATAAAGATTATATTAATATATATTTAGAAATATGTAAAAAAATAATGGTAGCCAACCCAACGTGTCTAGTAGGGTTGTGGGGATTGAACCCACCACTAAAGGGAGAAAAGTGTGCATCACCAACCACATGCCGTATTTATGTACTTTTTACTATGAATTGTTTCAAAATTATTTAGAAATTATTATGGAAAGTGTTAACTTTATTTTTGGATGATATATTTTATCAATTAAATAAAAATGGGATTGGAAAATGATTTTTTGATTAGGTGTTTAATGTTATATTTTAAGACATTCACTATTTTAGGAATCAAACGTGATTAAGGAAAAGAAAATACTATCAAAATTTATTTGAGGAATAAAGGATTAATTATATTTTTTTAGTATATAATATTTTATTTTAGATTTATGGTGATTCAATAAATTTATAGAAATAGTTATCATTTCATGGAGATTATGTGATTGAGGAATTTTTAGGATTTAAGAGTCGTTAATGTGATTTGGGGAAAGATATGTAAATATTATTGGAAGGCTACGTGATCAAATCCATATTATTTTCCAATTTCGATATTATCCTATAATAATTTTTATAAATTGTATGGATTGTTATTTTTAAAATGATCTATGTAGATACTTTGGTATTATTGTTGAAGTTTGCAGATTAAAGTGGTTCTTCATTACATAATAGTAAATTATTTTTGGAGAGTTATAATATATTGAAATAATTTTTTTTGGTTAATTTTTATATACAAGATTAATATATAGTGATAATTTTTTTTATTTTTTTAGAATTTTATTATAGTTTAGCAAGAATGAAATGATTATCTTTAATACACAACATTATAGTAAAAGTTGGTATTGTGGTTGAAATTGATTAGTGTGTAAAATTATACTAAATCTGATAGAATATTTCCTTATTTTATTTGTATAGGTATTAAAATAATTACTCAATATTATGAAAATTATTTTTTAAAAAATAAGAATATTTAGTTTCTTTTCTTATTGAGTAATCAATCGCCTTTCAAATAATCACAGATTAATTGTTTTGTAATGATTATATTTCTCATTAAAATATTCTCTATCACTATCTATGATTTATTTGGAATTATATTTTCTTTCCATGATGATGTTTTCATATATGCAAACCTTTCATGTGTTTTCTTAGGTGTCTTTTCACATTTCTCTCTCTCTATTGAAATGGAATTTTCATAATTTCTTTTTATGATGTGGATTTTCAAAAAATGTTTTTGGAAAATTCAAACTCCAAATTTTTTATACTATGTTAAAATTGTAGTTTTTAAATTTTTTAGGGGAAAAAATGTAACAACCCTATATGTATATTTTAAAAAAATAATAATATGAATTATAATGTAAAAGATATGAAATACAGAACTTAAATAAAGAAAAATATTATTATTAAAATGTGGTTGTTATAACCTAGATATTAAATTATAGGGAATGAATAGTTTTAACACCATTATGAAATATATAATTTTCCTAATAATTTATATTTTTTAATTATTATTTTTTAAAATAAATACTATATTTTAAATAAATACATTTTATTCCACAAAAATCATGTTTTCTTAAAAAATATTTCTATTACATTCTGTGGGTGATTATTATAATTAAATAATGAAACTTTTATAATATTGTTTTGAATAAATTAATTTAATTTTTGATTTCACCATATAAAATTAATGGAAAATTATTTTTATATAATTATATTAAAATACTGATTTCTTTAGGAATAAGGGAAATGCATATTTTTATAAGAAACATATATTTTATTTTAATGTATTTACATGGAAAAATTTGGTTTTGGATTAGTTTGAAACTACTATAAGTCATTTTTAATTTAAAATAATATATCTAAATATTTTAATGGATTTTATCCTTGAATTTATCCTCGAATCATTTTATATTTAAAAATGTAATTTATTTCAAATAAATAGTTTTTCGTTACGTTTTACGGGTTTAATTTCAATTAAATTCTATAAATTCTATCATTTAATTTTAAGATATTTTTTATTTCATTTTATTGGTTTATTTTTGAAAAATGGATTCTATATTTTGAATTTTAGTTTTGAAATTTATTAAATATTTCCTTTTTAAATTCGGTCAACATGAATAGTATTTTTAGTAATTTTGGTTCTTGCGGTAATGGATAAATCATGAATTTTTGGATAAAAATAAAGTTATAAGAAAGATAAAAATGTACAAAAAACATACCTAAATATTATTGGATTAGTTTATATCAAGCAAAATCATCCCGGGGTATACTGATTGATATTTTGGGGCCACTTGTATATGATTATGGCAATTATACTATTCTATTTAATGAATTGACAAAAATGTAACATTCTAGTTTTCATTAAGTGTGTCTTTTTTAATCAGGTGTTATCAAGAAGATATTTTTTCATATACATATTATTATTAATTTTAAAAGATTTATAGTAATAATGGTGAATTATTAAAAATGTTTAGTAATGAAACAATTAACAAAAATTATTGGATAATGTCGATGTAGTAATTATTAAATAAATGAAAAAATCAAATAAATGATATTAAAAATATTAAAATAACGATAATTTCGGATAATAAATGTGAAAAACTAATTTTATAGATTACCTTAACATGTTAGGCATATAATTATTTTTTCTCCTCATTATATTTTTTATCTTCGCACTATTAATGTAATTCTAATGAATACTTCTAAAAATTGTCATTATTTATAATTTATAAAATAGAATATTTTATTAAATGATATAAAATATCTAAAAATATTAAATTCAAATAAATTATTATGTTAAGGTTTACAATATAATACATGTTACATTTATTGGTCATTTTCAATTTATTATTAACTATAATTATAAGGCCCCAGCCTTAAACCTTACTTATCTTGAGTTATTACAAGATTACACATTGAGAATCTTTTCGGGTTTAGGGTTTTAGAGAGTTAGATCATAAATCTTGCATTACATTCCACATATAAACAAAGTGGTTACATAAAGATAGTATTCTTCATTCCCATCAATGGAAACATATTTAAAATAAACATGGATTATTTCTTGACACTTCCTTGACACTATCATCATATCATGTACCTTTCCCTTGTCATGTGAAAAACATTTCAAAAAAACTTGGGATGAGCATAAAAAGCTCAGTAAGGGATATAAAAATATGGAAAGGAAATATGGGTACATATATACATAAGGATGAGATCATACTTTACCCATAAAACATAAGCACTTTAACATACCTCATCAAATCATGAATAAATCATAGAAATCATAAGACATAAAGGTAACATGAGGCATTCATAACATTCTTACGTAGGGAGTAACCCTCTTGGTTACATTTGGAATACCCATCAAAGTATATTCCCTAAATCTCTTCGGAGAAACCTTAACGTTTCACTCCTTTGCGTTACCCAATGCATTGGAGAGCTATATCGGGCTCACCCGCCCTTAGTTTATCACGGAACCACCCGTTTTCATAATAATGCCCAAGAACCTCAACCTAATCATATCACATAAAACATGCATAAAGGAAACATAACATTCCCACCTTTCAATCACAAGATATCAATACAACACATTGATATAAAAACAAAATAAAAGAAAAGTAAAACATGGTATTTATTTTTCTTTAAAAAAAGGTATGGCTTGTAGAGGAAGCCGAAACTGAAATAATGGTCATGGCGGCGGAGAAGTCCTTGTCGCCACATAAGTACGACAACAACATTCCCTTGTGTCATTTAGTAAACGATTCGTATAAAAAGGATTCCTTTTGGATAAACGTAAAATTCAAAGGTGTTTATACACCGTATAAAAGAAGGTTTTGTATAAAACAAAATATGCCTCAATGAAAGGAGATTGAGACGAAGTCCCATACCTCGGGTCCGACTTGACTCGATCATTATTTAATGTCCTAAATAATAAACTTTAGTTAATTTCTACTTGCTTAAGAACCTTTTTCAAGTTCACTATTCCTTTTATATCACTTACTGCCATGTCATGAACACTATGTAATTATTTAAGTTAATAACGGTCGTTTTAACGATCATTGGTACATGAGTCAAAAATATGCCCTTTATAATTACATGTTGTTCATGTATCCATTATATCCAGAATGGTATTCATGATGTAGATAACATATATGTCATATATATCCAGTACATGCATGCATTTATAATATTACATAATCATTTAGAGGTAAGAAATGAAATGCACCGTTCATGGAGACGGTAAGCCGTACGTACGCATGAACGCTACTTCCATTTCTATTTCATATTTTCTGGAATGGAATCATAATGATATAAGAGTATATTATAATTCCATTATAATAACATATATAATATCATTAACTTTATCCTTTACACATCCAACATATGGTATTAACGAATCAAATCACTTTTAGGGGGCGGTAGTCCGCACTTCCTAAAATGAAGATATCGTGTTTACCCATAATGGAAACAATAATGGTATGCCATAAATGAAAAATACAGAAGCTTAAGGAAAGAATAAACATATTATATATCATATATAAAAATAGTGACATCATAATGGCTACCTTTGAAGGTGTTAAATGATTATTGAACAATCATCGTTTTGAGAGGCAGAATTTCACCATCCACGGAAACCGTATGTTCTTTAACCATTTGATGTAGTTGTGTGAGAGTGTAGCTCGAATAAATCTTATAACAATATCCTAGTATATTTAAGGTACTGGTGTTGTTAAAAAAGAAGTAAATAAAAAGAGTTTAGGGGGTTGGAGAAGCAAAATAAAACAAAGGAACATGAGAGAATGAATTAACTTTAAAAGTGTAACTCCTTTTGATTTGAGCCTAAAGGCTTCCTTTGAAAGGATTCTGCCCAAAAGGAATCCTCTAGGATGAGGAGACGGATGTGGAGAGAGTAAATGGTCAGGGTATGGCCGAGACAAAGGCTTTGGGAGTGTGGGTAATGAGGTAGAGGTGGGGGCCTTTTATAAGAGGAGAGTAGGGGCACTCTTGGAAAGTAACGAAATATTACTTTATTTGAAAATGAGTTTCAGATTTAAATGGTCCCACATTGAAATAATTCTAGGATAAGGTGATAAGGGTTAGAAATCTACCCATCCAATAGGTTTTGGACATTTGTAGGTTTTAGATATTACATTATCTTTCCATTTTATTTAAATTGATAAATAATGAGGTCATCACTGCATCATCATGATGTCATAAATAACGTAATTTATTTAAAGTCTAAAAATTATAAAAAAATACTATGATGTAGGAAATCTTTTTATATTTCCAATGACTATTTATAATCAAAAATATGATCTTTATAACCTCATGTAATAATTGTTTTTGAAAAACATATTATGTTTGTGTCATTTTTACTTTTACATTAAATAAAAAATTATTTATGTCATTTCCCAACCAAAGTGGCTCCATGGGGTCCCCAAGTTGACCCATGGCTTGTATTGGCCGGCCATGACACAACCAATGAGGGTAGTACATGTGGCAAGCTCATATCATTTTATTAAAGCATTATTTTTACCTTAAACTACACTAATTACCACTAAACGCGATTAAAAACTTAATAAGTTACTATTCACCAAAAAATTATTTTAATCTCATTGAACCAAATTTTACTTCTTAATGAAAACCATGTATGTCGGATTTTTGAAATTCAAAACATAATGATGGAAAAAATTCATTTAAACGAAAAATCAGTTTTTATAAGTACCACTTAGTGGTTTCACTATTCATCCAAAATTGATGTTTTTCAGAAAAATACCAAACATTCACCCTAAGATATATTTGATATTCCAAATTAAAAAATGAAGTCTATTTTAAAAAATTCAAAACATATAAGTCACATTAATTAATTTAATAATTAATTCCCGTTGTCATGACAAATAGCGTGTTTTTATGAAACAATAAGTATCAAAAGATTGACACTAGTTTAAGTCCAATTTCAAAGTGAATTTGATTCCAAAGACCACCATTGGATTAAATGGTAAAAATATATTCTAATTTCACTTTAAAACCAATTCAGAATATAATATAATCATATAAATAAATTAGATTAAAAAGCATTTTTGATGTAAAATGCAGTATTTTTTCACTATTCATAAAAAAAATGAACATTGTCAGAAAAATACCAAAAATTCACACAAAGTAAATTCTGATTTCCCAATAATAAAGAATAAGTTTATTTTGAAAAACATAGCTTATAAAAGTTTCAAAAGATAGATTTAAAAAGGGTTTTCCATCAAAAGGCAGTAAAACAATCTTTTAAAAATATTATTGTATTCCATGCTTAAGATTGGATTTATTTTCATTTTAAGTCTCTAAAACACTATCTAATTCATTCATAGACATAGATAAAAATATCTATTATTCATTACTTACTTGGGATGTTACATCCTTCCCCCCTTTAGAAAATTGCGTCCCCACAATTTATTTACTTCTCAAATAAATGGGGGTATTTATCCCTCATTGCATTTTCAGATTACCATGTTGCCTCTTCCATCATGTGGTTTTTCCAAAAAAAACCTTTACATGATTAATCACCTTATTCCGTAACACTTGCTCCCTGTGGTCAAGAATCTGGACCGGTTGTTCCTCATAAGATAGGTTCTCTTCCAGCTGAACTACCTCTGGACTCAAAACATGAGATGGATCTGGCATATAATTTCTCAACATCGAAACGTGAAAAACATTGTGTAACTGAGATAAACTCGGAGGTAAAGCCACTCGGTAAGCAACTGATCCAACTCTCTCCATAATTTCACATGTTCCAATAAACCTTGGACTCAACTTTCCATTCTTACCAAATCTCATCACACTTTTCCAAGGAGAAACCTTGAGAAAAACATGATCACCTACCTCAAAAGAGAGATCCTTCCTCCTGTTGTCCGCATAACTCTTCTTCCTGCTCTGATCTATTCTCCTGTGTTTCTGAATCAGCTGAACTTTTTCTTCCATCTCTTTTACCAATTCAGGTCCCATCAACTTCCTTTCACCCACTTTACCCCAGAAAGCGGGAGTTCGACACCACTTCCCATATAATGCCTGAAATGGTGCCATCTGTATACTGGAATTAAACTGTTATTATATGAAAATTCAACAAAAGAAAGATGTTGGTCCCAACTTCCCTGATAATCCATTGAACAAGCTCGTAGAATATCCTCCAAGGTCTGAATTGTTCGTTCCGACTGCCCATCTGATTGAGGATGAAAAGTTGTACTAAAATTTAATTCAGTACCCAAAGACTTCTGAAGGCCTTTCCAAAAGTAGGAAGTGAACCTGGGATCACGGACAGATACAATGGAGAGAGGAACTCCATGTAACTTGACTATCTCTTTAAGATACAAACGGGAAAGTTGATCTAGGGAAAAAGTATCTCGTATAGCAAGGAAATGAGCATATTTAGTCAAGCGATCAACAATAACCCAGATTGCTTTATTACCTCGAGATGTCCTCAGTAATCCGACAACAAAGTCCATGGATATGTTTTCCAATTTCCACTCTGGAACTGGTAAAGGCTGAAGCATCCCTTTTGGTAACTGCCGCTCTACTTTAACCTGTTGACATGTCAAACACTTCAAAGTAAAATCAGCAATATCTCTTTTCATTCCATCCCACCAGTAATACTCCCGCAGATCTCTATAAATCTTAGTACTGCTAGGATAAACTGAAAACGGAGAACTATGAGATTCATATAACAACTCTCTCTTCAACTGTGAATCACAAGGCACACACAATCTCTTCCCAAATCTCAAAACACAATCATTATCAATGTTGAATTCAGGCAACTTACCTTTCTGATCCAGCTCTACCTTTTTATGCAACTCACTGTCTTTCTTCTGTGCTTGCTTGATTCTATCTGATAGAGATGATCTCACTGATACCCGAATCAAAATAGAAGAAATTCCTGCACCAACAACTTCCATGCCAAATCTCATCAAATCCTTAACCAAAGGATCACGTTCCAAACTCAACATTTCTAATGAAGCATTACTTTTTCGACTCAAAGCATCAGCCACTTTATTTGCTTTTCCTCGATGGTAATGAATTGTAAAATCATAATCCTTGATTAATTCTAGCCATCTCCTTTGTCTCATGTTCAATTCTTTCTGAGTGAATATATACTTTAAACTTTTGTGATTGATATATATTTCACACTTTACTCCATACAAATGATGCCTCCAAATTTTTAAAGCAAAAACAACAGCAGCTAATTCCAAATCATGTGTAGGGTAATTTACCTCATGAGTCTTCAACTATTGTGAAGCATAAGCAATTACCTGATCATTCTACATTAGGACGCAACCAAGTCCTTTCAATGAAGCATCGTTGTAGATGACAAACTCACCATTTCTGGAAGGTAGTGCCAAAACTGGAGCATTCACCAATCTTCTTTTCAGTTCCTGAAAACAATAAACACATTCTTTTGTCCAAATAAACATAACACGCTTCCAAGTTATCTTAGTCATTGGACTAGATAATCATGAAAATTTTCTAACAAACCTTCTGTAATAGCCTACCAAACCAAGGAAGCTACGAATCTCAGTTACATTTGTGGGTCTTGTCCAGTCTTCCACAACTTTTGTATTTGCAGGATAAACATTTATCCAATATTTAGAAACAATGTGACCAAGGAAAGAAATTTGTTACAACCAAAACTCACACTTTCTGAATTTCCCATACAATTTATTTTCTTTTAATGTTTTCAAGATAAACCTTAATTTCCTTTCACGCTCCTCTTTACCTTTTGAATAAACCAAAATATCGTCAGTAAACACAAGCACAATTTATCACCTGAGTCAACTGAGCCATCACTGCGAAAAACTATTCAATTATGATTCTGACTATCTCAGGATGCCGTATTAGAAGTTTATTTCCATCTGTATACCTTCCTAGCACAAATTTTATGTATCCACTTCGAAAAATCATTCTAAACAATCATGTCTTAGATGAAGCAACATGGTAATCTTCAAATACTATATCACTTAAATTTTACCATAAAAAAAATATTTTTGGATATTCATTTAATAGAATTCTATCCCCTAAAGTTATCTAAACTGACCTCTGATACCAACTATAAGGCCCCAGCCTTAAACCTTACTTAATCTTGAGTTATTACAAGATTACACATTGAGGATCTTTTCAGGTTTAGAGTTTTAGAGAATTAGATCATAAAACCTGCATTACATTCCACATATAAACAAAGTGGTTACATAAAGATAGTATTATTCATTCCCATCAATGGAAACATATTTAAAATAAACATGGATTCTTTCTTGACACTTCCTTAACACTATCATCATATCATGTACCTTATCTTGTCCTGTAAAAAACATTTCAAAAAAACATGGGATGAGCATAAAAAGCTCAGTAAGGGATATAAAAATATGGAAAGGAAACATGGGTACATATATACATGAGGATGAGATCATAATTTACCCATAAAACATAAGTACTTTAACATACCTCATCAAATCATGAATAAATCATAGAAATCATAAGACATAAAGGTAAATTGAGGCATTCATAACATTCTTACATAGGGAGTAACCCTCTTGGTTACATTTAGAATACCCATCACAGTATATTCCCTAAATCTCTTCGGATAAACCTTAACGTTTCACTCCTTTGTGTTACCCAATGCATTGGAGAGCTATATCGGGCTCAGCCGCCCTTAGTTTATCACAGAACCCCCTGTTTTCATAATAATGCCCAAGAACCTCAACATAATCATATCACATAAAACATGCATAAAGGAAACATAAAATTCCAACCTTTCAATCACAAGATATCAATACAACACATTGATATAAAAACAAAATAAATGAAAAGTAAAACATGGTATTTATTTTTCTTTAAAAAAAGGTATGGCTTGTAGAGGAAGCTGAAACTCAAATAATGGTCATGGCGGCGGAGAAGTCGTTGTCGCCGCATACGTACGACAAAAACATTACCTTTTTTCGTTTAGTAAACGCTTCGTATAAAAAAGATTCCTTTTGGATAAACGTAAAATTCAAAGGGGTTTATACACTATATAAATGATGGTTTTGTATAAAACAAAATATGCCTCAATGAAAGGAGATTGAGACGAAGTCCCATACCTCAGGTCCGACTTGACTCGATCGTTCTTTAATGTCCTAAATAATAAACTTTAGTTATTTTCTACTTGTTTAAGAACCTTCTTCAAGTTCATTATTCCTTTTATATCACTTATTTTCAGGTCATGAACACTATGTAATTATTTATGTTAATAACGGTCGTTTTAACGATCATTGGAACTTGAGTCAAAAATAAGCCCTTTATAATTACATGTTGTTCATGTATCCATTATATCCAGAATGGTATTCATGATGTAGATAACATATATGTCATATATATCCAGTACATGCATGAATTTATAATATTACATAATCATTTAGAGGTAAGAAATGAAATGCACCGTTCATGGAGACGGTAAGCCGTACGTACGCATGAACGCTACTTCCATTCCTATTTCATATTTTCTGGAATGGAATCATAATGACATAAGAGTATATTATACTTCCAGTATAATAACATATATTATATCATTAACTTTATCCTTTACACATCCCACATATGGTATTAACGAATCAAATCACTTTCAGGGGGCGGTAGTCCGCACTTCATAAAATGAAGATATTGTGTTTACCCATAATGGAAACAATAATGGTATGCCATAAATGAAAAATATGGAAGCTTAAAGAAAGAATAAACATATTATATATCATATATAAAAATAGTGACATCATAATGGCCACCATTTAAGGTGTTAAATGAGTATTGAACAATCATCGTTTCGGGAGGCAGAATTTCTCCATCCACGGAAACCGTATGTTCTTTAACCATTTGATGTAGTTGTGTGAGAGTTTAGCTCAAATAAATATTATAAAAACATCCTAGTATATTTAATATACTGGTTTTGTTACAAAATAAGTAAATAAAAAGAGTTTAGGGGGTTGGAGAAGCAAAATAAAACAAATGAACATGAGAGAATGAATTACCTTTAAAAGTGTAACTAATTTTGATTTGAGCCTAAAGGCTTAATTTGAAAGGATTATGCCAATAGGAAATCCTATAGGATGAGGAGAGGGATTTGGAGAGTGTAAATGGGCAGGGGATGGCCGAGCCAAATGCTTTGGGAGTGTGGGTAATGAGGTTGAGGTGGGGCCTTTTATAAGAGGAGAGGAGGGGCACTCTTGGAAAGTAAAGAAATATTACTTTATTTGAAAATGAGTTTCGGATTTAAATGGTACCACATTGATATAATTCTAGGATAAAGTGATAATTGTTCTAAATCTATCCATACAATTGGTTTTGGACATGTTTAGGTTTTAGATATTACATTATCTTTCCATTTTATTTAAATTGTTAAATAATGAGGTCATCACTGCATCATCATGATGTCATAAATAATTTAATTTATTTAAAGTCTAAAAATTATAAAAAAACTACTATGATGTAGGAAATCTTTTTATCTTTCCAATTACTATTTATAATCAAAAATCGGATCTTTATAACCCCATGTAATAATTGTTTTCGTAAAACATATTATGTTTGTGTCATTTTTACTTTTACATTAAATAAAAAGTAATTTATGTCATTTCCCAACGAAAGTGGGTCCATGGGGTCCCCAAGATGACCCATGGCTTGTATTGGTCGGCCATGACACAACCAATGAGGGTAGGACATGTTTCAAGCTCATCTCATTTTATTAACGCATTATTTTTAACTTAAACTACACTAATTACCACTAAACGCGAGTAAAAACTTAATAAGTTACTATTTACCAAAAAATTATTTTAATCTCATTGAACCACATTTTACTTCTTAATTAAAACCATATATGTTGGATTTTTTAAATTCAAAACAAAATTATGGCAAAATTTCATTTAAATGAAAAATCAGGTTTTATAAGTACCACTTAGTGGTTTCACTATTCATCCAAAATTGATGTTTTTCAGAAAAATACCAAAAATCCACCCTAAGCTATATTTGATATTCCAAATTCAAAAATGAAGTCTATTTTAAAAAATTCAAAACATATAAGTCACATTAATTAATTTAATAATTAATTCCTGCTATCATGACAAATAGCGTGTTTTTATGAAACAATAAGTATCGAAAGATTGACACTAGTTTAAGTCCAATTTCAAAGTGAAATTGATTCCAACGACCACCATTGGATTAAATGGTAAAAATATATTCTAATTTCACTTTAAAACCAATTCAATAATATAGTCTAAAAATATAAATAAATTCGATTAAAAAGCAGTTTTGATGTAAAATGCAGTATTTTTTCACTATTCATAAAAAAATGAACATTGTCAGAAAAATACCAAAAATTCACAAAAAGTAAATTTTGATGTCCCAATCATAAAGAATAAGTTTATTTTGACAAACATAGCTTATAAAATTGTGTAAATATTGATTTAAAAATGGTTTTCCATCAAAAGGAAGTAAAACAATCTTTTAAACATATTAGTGTATTCCATGCTTAAGATTGGATTTATTTTCATTTTAAGCCTCTAAAACACTATGTAATTCATTAATAGACATAGATAAAAATATCTATTATTCATTACTTACTTGGGATGTCACAATAATAACCCTCAAAGTGTAAAAATACATGATGTCGCGGTAAGAGTTAAAGGTGTTAAATGAGGGTTAATCTCAAAAGATACGGTTCGTAATATAGTCAAAACACATATTATTTATAATTAATTAAGTTATTTCAACATATTATAATCTAGTATTATAGGTTAATATATTTGGATCAATTTTTTTATAAAATATTATTTGACATCAATTTATTATTTTGAGAAGTTTCAAAAGTGAAGCACCCCACTCTTATAAAAAGAAACCTCTCTTTTTCATTTTTTCACAATTTAAACCATCCTATTTATAAAAATAAATACCTTAATACCTTCTTAAATATCTTCCCATAATTATGGAGGTCTTATTTTAGGTATCAAACCAACCTTATGGGTTTTGAGAATTTGAACACTGGAGATTGTTTAATGAAGAGGTATCATTTTTAACGGAGAGTTTCTGTTTTGTTTAATCATCCAAATTTTCTTAATAAATATTCAAAATGTGATAAAATATTAAATCTAGTATCCTAAATATACTTATATATTATTATTTTAGTGTAATTTTCTATATCCAAATCATGTTCCATCAAATGGTAAAATAATTAATTGTTCATTTGTACAATGGACTACCACCTCACGAACTGATGTAATTAATTTTCCATCAGCATATCATAATACTATTAATAATTATGGAAATATTGTTTATATATGATATTCATGAAATTAATATGATGCTTAAAAAATAATATATCAATTATTTCCTTACCTTAGCATCCACATAAAAATGATAATGTCATTCATGCGTACTTATGTACTACCCCCTCCACAAAGTGATGTGATTATTTTCTCGTCACCACATCACATACATGATATATAAAAACATATTTAAAGAAGTAATATATTATATATTATATTATTATAATTCCTAGAAGACTAAATAATACTTACCATCTTCCGATAATGATCTTCAAAAAATGGAAACATCACTTATGGGTATAAGTGACATGTCGTCTATATAATTGCAATGAAACTCATTTTTCATGACAATGTTTAATGGATTGGATTTAAAGTAAAATTCCTGTATAAAAAACGATAATAATTACTTGATTATTATTTTATATATGATGTAATAATTATCACATTTACCATTTTCCTCATAATAATGTTTTTTTCATAAGTACCCATTATTTCCAAAACATATGTTGTCAACTTGAATAACTAAGTAATTGTATATAAAATTATAATAAGGTTATTAAAGAAATAATAAAATTGGAAAAAGTTATTAAGTAAGTATAAAATAAACATGACTTATTTTACTTAGTAATATAAATTACATTCATGGTGAATCATACATGAGGTAAGAGACTTTATTTTAAATCTTCTTTCAAAAGATCCCCTTTCAATTTTATCCAAATTAAAAAAAGTTGTTTTATCTAAAATATATGGGATGAATTGAATTTCACAAATTCCTTACTCATTAATGATTTGAGGTTTCAATTTTGTACCTTCACGTTGCTCTTTGAATAAATTTTATTATTTATTATGTGTGTGGTTTTTTGATATTATATATGTTTTGTTAGAAAAAAGTGTTTTTATTATTAAAATGTTATTTTAATGTGGTAATCTATTATATTGCTTGTATATTAAATGTGATATAATTACATGTGTATATTTAATTTTTACTCCAAATTTAACTATGATGGTTAATAAAACTGTAACTTTTATGGTTAATACTTTTAATACCACAATGGTTATTACTTTTATAAGAGTGAAAAGTATAACTTTTTAATAATGTTTTCATGTGAATTTCATGTTTTCAAAGAAACCATTATGATATTATTTTACCTTAATGATTGTTAATGAATTTTATGTTGAAAATTTTTGGGTAGAAAATTTTATTTCTTAGGTATGATAAATTGTATATTTTGAACCCATTGTTTATTTTTAAATGAAAAATATATATAAGTAATCATATAATTATGGTTTAATTATTTCTTTTTTATTTCCCTTACTGAGATTTTTGTGACTATCCCACATTTTAAAATAATTATCAAAGGGTTTAATTATTATTATGTACTATTATTATGTTAAGTAGAAAATTGTTAATATTTATCATGAAATGAATTCATGTTTTATTTATAAGTGTTTTGTTTGAAGGAAAAAATGGATATTGAGTATAAGTGTTCAGCTGTAATGAATGTGTTCACTATGTAATATTTTTTCTTATGTCCCTAAAACTATAAAATAAAAAGATCATAAATATTGTAATAATGTGAATTATATCTCGAAGACACTGTTATATGTAATGATTATGGTTGAGTCCTTAAATTTTGTATAAGAGGAAGGTTTAGATAAATTTAGAGGATGGTAAAATTCTAATATCATGCAAATGAAATATTTTTTCTTATGGTAAAGTTGAAATGATATTTTATTTAATTATTAACATATTATTTAATCTAAAATAAGTTTTTAGATAATGGTTTTCAGTAGAGGAATAATGGTTGTTATAGTATGAAGGTACAAGAGGAAAATATCCTTCAAAATATGAAATCTTGATTGCATGGAATTAGAACTGAGATGTTTTTTGTACGGGGTCAGTTAATGCAATATATGAATTTCGGTGCAATCTATTTTCAGGATTATTCATAACAAACATACATGAATATTAATATAGTGGATCATTTTATGATACATGATCCCCCATCATTAAGTTGGTAATTTAAGAATATAGATGGTAAAGGAAGGCTCAATGCATTATAAAAGTTATTTTAAGACATGGAATGGTTGAATGTCAAAAGGTATATCATTCCATTTATCATTTTGAGGTGAATCTAATCTATGGTGGTCTCTGGTGAAGTGTCTCACCCAGTTTTTTTCCATGTCTTGTATTTGATATGGTTAATTGGAAATACTGATCCTTTTCATGGGTTTTAGGTGAGACTAATTTTGAGATTTGAACTGTCATATATGTCTAATCATCATACTTTCCGTGCCATATTACTTATTTGGCTGTTTTTTTAGAAACATTGGTAACTTCATGATTGGGCCAAACCATGATCCCATTTCCATATTTAAAGTCAAATTTTATTTCTTTTATAACTCCTTTTATTGTAATCCTTTTCCTCCCATTCCACTTCCCACATTTCCTCCCTTGACATATTGAATCCATGGACCCATTTCCAATTTCGAATAATTTTTTTTTCATTTATATATAATTAGTTTTTTAAAATTTTTCATAATTCTACATCACACTCGAGCCCATGAAATCAATTAATGCCCCCATATTCTATTTTCCCTCTTTGGATCTCATATTATTTGCAGAATAGGGAAAAAATCAATGTTTCTGAAATCGTCCAAATTTTCCAAAGGAACTATGTCTCAATCCTAAATTATACAATTAGTATATATTTTCCCACAAATTATTTTTCCATATTTCTTCCAGACATTATGATCATCTCCAAGGAGTTCCAATCCATTCCCTTTCCATTATGTGTGTATATATAAGGGAATAAAAATATTTTTCTATACTCCAAGGTTACATTCTGTCTCATTTCTCCTCCCTCTTCCTCCTCCATTCAATATTTCATGGTTTTATATTCCCACTTAGTCATGACCAACCTAGGTTCTATTTTCCCACGTTTTTTATGTGTTTTCTTCTCATTTGGTGATGGTCATAATATGTCTGAGGATTATAAACACTCAGATGGTGAATCAGGTGTGTGCTTCCATTCTACAATAGAAATGAGGTAGGATAACACATGGAGATGTCTTTTTTCATTTATTTTTAAAAATTTTGTTCTTGTCTTCAAATGATATATATGTTTTTATATTTTATTTTAGGCTCGAATAATTTTATTGTTGTGAAAAATGACTGTTTA